>CM054123.1:47230166-48483023 GCA_028751855.1 Ambrosia trifida
CAAAACAAACCACCGGTTGTTGGTTGCGGATCAAGATGGTAACCGCAGTTTATGAATAGGCACCATTGAATTTAAGGTTTTTGAAACGTAAATCTGTATTGATGAATTCATGTAACCATTTCAACAGAAGTTGATGAATTGATGATGCTGATGATGGTGTGAGAAGATGTTCTGCAACTCAAATTTTTAGGTTATATATATACTTATTGTTATAGTACAAGTGCATAATGCAATAAGGGGTATTATGGGAAACTTTTACATGACATACCTATGTTAAAGCATTTGTCTCTTCATATCCCATCTTAAAATGGGTGTAAAATTACTTTCCTACCCATGCCTCATCCTTAATAAGGTAACATAGATATTAAAACCAAACGTGTGTTTATTCATTGTAAAATTATGTATATATTCGCACACGTCAGCAACCATCCTAGTTGAGAGTGGATGCAAAGTTGATTAAGCAAAGAAAGTCAAACGGGTCATATACATAAGTTATTTTACGAAAATGACTTAAGCTTGATAAGTTGTACAATATTAAGGTAATCTTGGCAGTAGCTTAGAAGACTATACAATCGTGTCTAAACTATGTTTTAAATGGACTTGCACTCACCTTATTTGAAGGTGGATGCATGATAACAATTAAAAAAGGGCTCATTGGGAGAGTATTGGTAAGGATTGACCTTAGTTGAAGGTTATGGTGCACCAAGAAATCCAAATAGGTCATTTGACATGACCGTGGAGTATTGGTAAATAAGACATCCTATGACTAAGATCGCTAAGTTGTATGTTAGATGTGGAAATCATCCATAATTAATTATTAGCTAGTTGTATTGGTGTTTTGTTATTGTAAAACAAACAAATGAATGGCCTTGATGAGTATTGGCAACCCCATCCTTAGTTGGAAGATTGAGGTTGACCAAGAATAGTCAAACGGGTCATTAGTTGTGATTAGGCGATTTGATGAGTATTGGCAACCCTATCCTTAGTTTTAGGATTGAGGTTGACCAACAATAGTCAAACGGGTCATTTGTTGTGATTAGGCGATTTGATGAGTATTGGCAACCCCATCCTTAGTTGGAGGATTGAGATTGACCAAGAATAGTCAAACGAGTCATTTGTTGGACATATGTGCTATTTGTTAGAATTGGTGTTCATTAGAGGATCATAGAACCCCCATTTAGTTAGTAGGATTAGATAGTGTCCCTTGAAATCCTTGAAATGAACACAATGATAACAATGCTTGAAATTGACCCGCAAATGGTCAACTGGATCGTTGGCAGGTGGAACGCGAATCCGTTATGTTAACAACCTTATTTGAAGGTGTGCAATATACATATATGGTTATTCGGACCATATGTGTAACGACCAGGTGGCGCAGCGGATTAGCATTAACAGGTTTAATTGTAATGATTACATTAAACTGAATTTCAATACCGATGAAATACATAAAATGTAACCATAGTATCCTCTTCTTATCCAGATCTTCTATTCTTCGGCTTGCTCTTTAATACTTCGTATAAATACCTGACCACATGCTTAAAGTACATTAGTATTTTCATACTAGTGAGACATGCCGAATTTAGACATACTGATAATAATAACTCGAGTTTAACGAACGTACAATTCTTTCTATATAGTTCGGTCATTCTAAGGTGGAATATATTATCGATAGAGCACCATACAAATGCTTATTGTGGTTCTAAACCTCTACTTGGTTTAGAAGAATATATTCCCGTGAGTATAGATCGATTATATATATGGTCCTGTAACCTCTAATTGGTCCAGGCTATACTCTATGATACCGAATGGATCCACTCTACGTAGTTTCTATTCGACCGAGTTCTATTATTTCTATTAACAACTCGATAACACTTTTATAATATAAACCATGCAAAATACTTTGATAACGACTAGACAAGCATGTAATCAGCCCAAAGGCTTTTAAAGGGAAAGGGTCATGTACTCACCTCTATTATATTCTCCCAGATTCTGTAGTCTATTCCTTAACGATATATTCTTCAAATATATTGTACCTATTATATTTTAATAACATTAGCGCGTGCAAGGCTTGTGCACGTGATAACGCCGGGGACAATCCTTTAATATATTATATTGTGATGTTTTATATTCTTGTATATATATATATATATGTATTTATAGTTATCCGGTTTAATATTATCGGGTTAATATTATTGTCCCACTCGTTTCACGTTAATAATAATTATATAATAATAATAATAATAATAATAATAATAATAATAATAATAATAATAATAATAATAATAATATATAACAATAATAACCTCCTAGCTTCCATGCATAATCTGAACGATCTCAAGACGTAACCGGGTTTGATCTTGGGTCAACTCGAAGGCTGAGTTAACCAGGTTGTATTATCCACGGAATCATACCCGCTGAATATAACTGAGATATCACACGGACCTTCCTTGTAGTTAGGTTCGGGAATACCTGAAGCCACCTGGAATCACCTGGAACCACCGGAAACCGCCTGAAACTGCCTGGAACCACCTAGAACCATCGGGTAGTTGGTTATAGATAGCTGGGATATCTCCGGTGGGTGGTTGTTTATTGGATACGGGATGGTTTCAAACCCGAGTTGCATATGAGTACCGAGTCAACTGGTTCTTGCTTCTTATTAATATGAAAAGAGATGGTAACTGAAGAGGATGTAACTGATAGAAGGGTTCGAACCAGTGGGTTATTACAAGGTGATGATGGTTTAGCGGATCAGCAGAGGAGGTGACTGGTTGACGGGGAAAAAGCTATCAATATAGTAGGTTGGCAGTTGAAGAGTTGTTTGGAGATGATCGGTTATTGTGAACAAGGGTGGTTTGTAGGAGCATACCGAAGAAAAGGTGGTGATGTTGGTTATGGTTGTGTTGGTTGCTGGTCGCCGAAGACTTAGCCGGAGAAGACGAATAGCAGGAAATCTATAACTTGTAACTAAAGGATAATCGGGTGGAGATGTGAATTAAGTCACAGAGGGTGTTTAGAATTGTGGTGGCCGGTTGTTGCAGATGATGGAGATCTGCCGGAAAAGAAGGCGGCGGCCGGAGATTGTTTGTAGGGTCACCGGAGATGGAGTGTGATCAGGTTTATCCTACAGTTGAATATGTTCATGGTTCGGGTGTTTCGTGGTCGCCGGAGACCGAAGCTCGGCTGGTGAAGAGGACCAGAGAGTAAAGATGGTAAGTTGTTGGTATCGGGTCCTCACCGGAGAAGATGACCGGCTCCGGTCATTATCTTCACAGTTCTAGCTCTCTCTCTCTCTCTCTCTCTCTCGTAACCTTTCTGTCTCTTTCTTTGATTATCACAATTTAACATATATGTGTGTATTATAAAGATGGTGCAAAGTATGTATGCATCAAGTATGCGTAAGTTCTCAGCAGGGAAATGGGCTGGTGGGTTGGGCCTGAAAGGTATTGGGCCAGGTAAACTTATTGGGTTAAGATATTAAATGGGTCGAAGGGTGATGTTGGGCTTTACAATTGGAGTCCAATTATAATAGGTTTAGCCTAATATGTTTTGGGCTTATTATTATAGGGTGGGTTTAATCTATTGGGCCGGATTAGTTATAACATAAAATAATTATATTAATTAATCGTTATTAAAGAATATTTATTCTTTTAGGTGTTACATTCTCCCCAACCTATAGGAATCTCGTCCTCGAGATTCGATTCGATTTGTCTTATAATGTTTAATAGATATCTTTTGGTTACTTATTTTATAATACTTATTATTGGATTCTCCCCAACCTATAGAACTTGTTCCCCATTTATTTTTCTGATAATAAATTCTAAACTCTGTAGGGTTAAACTCTTAAATGCTTAATTCTAGAGTCTCCTCTTAACGTTACATAAATCAAGCTTATAAAACTTCTAAATGGCTTTCTATTCTAGATGGTTTCTCGCAATATCATTTATCTTTGGCCAATCCCTTGGCCGCATCAATTATAGATTTTCTGGTGGTGTTAAGATATCATTATATCTTCATCCTTTTTTATTTATAATAATTACTCGATAAATATTAAGTCTACGCGTATTATATCTCTGGTTATTTATGATAGTACTTATCATCTTGAAATATTTTTCATTCTATAATAGATTGTTTTCTTAGAATTTTGTTCTATAATACATTTTAAAATATATTCTATATTTTAATAACGAATATTCGATAGCCAAATCGAATGGCTTAATTCTTGGAATTATTTATCCTTGGTTTATTAATAATATTATAAGATATCTTGGATTTTCTTTTAAAATTTCTATTAGATAAATTTCTTTTATTATATATTCTGAAAATAACCATAGGACAGTCACTTATCAGATTATCGTAGTCATATACGATCATATAACTCACGATATTTTATTAATTCTCAAAGATATAATTTATCGGCTTATGTAGTACAGTATAGATATTTCAAATTTATATAATCTATCCACTTTTTCGAGTTTAGTAAGTATAAACGATTATTTTTAAGAATAGCGAGCTGTAGATATTTTCGAGCTGTATTAAATATTCGGGTTGAAACTAGACTTCGCCGAAAATTCAAATGAATAAACATATAAAATAGGTCATTAAGAAGTATCATCTCTACTTGAGTGAAATATATTTAACGCGTAAATAATTCTCAAGGGATTTTATGAAACAGGATCCTTTACAAAACGAAGATTATTCAAAACAATAAGTTTCGTCGGGATGGGTCTTACATGAAGTCTCACATTTATTATTCAAAACAATAAGTCTCATTCAATTCGTATTTAAATTATTTCCATAATTGTTTTTAATAATCATTTCTTTTTAATTATAAAACTAAAAAAAATATTTATCATACTTTAAAATTACATAACTTAATTTTCAAACTTTAAAGTCAAACCATATTTAAATAGTTCAAATTACATCCATTGGTTCAGTTAATCAAAATATGAGTGTTCAAAATAAATAAATTTTGATAAATAAAATTTTTAATTAACGAATAAATCCAAAACTTTGGGATAACAATTTAAAAATATGAATTTAATTTTTACGTAGTTGAATATTTGATTACTTGATTCTTTGTTTTTTAACATTCTTGTGGACTAAAAATTATTGTTTGTAACTTTAACAATATTAAAACTCTTTATGTTTGTGATTTAATAATTGTTAAATGTTTAAGATATTTCCAATTAACTACACAATTTTTGTTATCTTTCTCAGTTTTAAGTTACGAGATTTTTTAGGTTGCTATATGTATTTTAGAAGGTTAGTTTGTAACAATTTACTTCTTTGATGATCATTGACACAATAATGAAATGTTTTCAAATTCGAATTATTTCTTAATTATGTTATAACCTTCGAACAACCAATGTTACAAATAAAACAACAAGTGTTGTTAACAAAAAGAGGTATTTAGAGATTTATGAATTTTTTATGTTTTTTAGGAATTATATTATATATTAAAATTTTCAATTATTTACATTAATGTTTAATCTTAATTACTTATATATTTAAACTTTATATAAATTTTATTTATTATACCCGTGTGTCTTCACCACCACCATTGTCATCAACGTTGTCGGGCTATCTCCCGTGACCTACTCACACCAAGCAATTGTCATGACCACCACCAAAACCACCAACGTCCGCCTTTGTTACCACTGCCGGAAAAACACCCATCGACGATCACAAGGTCTGAAGGCGAACAAAAGTCATAGATAGGTGTTGTGTAGATCTGGCGAAGGTTGTAGGTTCTAAAGGTAGATCACTTGATGTATGTGGTTGTTATACGGTGGCGACATTGTGGAGGCGAAGGCAAACGAAAGTATAGAAAGCAAGAGATGAAGTTAGAGAGTTTGTTAGTGATGGTGAACTTGTAGAGAGAGAACATATGTACAGTGAGAAAGATGATGAAGATTAAAATAAGGTGGGTTTGTGTGTGTGAAATCATGCTTTAATCTAACTAGTGGGATTCAAAATGGCGCGTTGCGCCTAGGTTAAACTGGTATCTAATCTCTGCAAAGTGAGGATGACAAAAATTCTTAGAGTATTTTGAAAATGTAAATAACTTCAACATCCTTTCTTTTAAAATACATGTATGTACAAATATAAGTGTTGATAAAGTAACAGCCATTCATATGAATTTTACCCCACAATAAATGATCTGTACCAATATGTTGTCTAAACATATGCATTTCTAATCATATTTCCATGTAATAATAGTAACCTCTATAAAAAACTCAATGTCAGTCAGCCATACTAAGGTTTCCAAACCTGCATAAACATAGCACATTTAGTCAAACTTATGCATTCAAAACCACTACACTGTAATTGATCAGATGGCATGGTAAGCAACACTTGGTTTGATGATTTTGTTATCAAAGAAAAAGTAAATGCGAACCAATGTTATGTGAAAGCAAACCATGAAATTAAAAATAATTAAGTTTAGTACCTATCAAGCATGCACGTGCGATACAACAAATAATTGTGTTAAAACTCAAATGACCGCAATTCCATACTATGTTACAAGCGTTGTACAAGTTGGGTTGTTTTATATTGCTCGTTAATAATAGTTCAGGCTCAGATTTAATCATCATCGCCAAAAGGTATTCATTTATCGTGTCTCATAACCATTCATAATAGGCTCAAAGTGTGCAAAGGGGATAGACAACTGTGGCTGCAATGGAGGTTGCACGTAAGCACTTGCCATACCCCGAATGTGCCATGCCAAGGATTGGGCGTTACTCAAATCTGAATTGCATCTACACATTCATCACAGCCTCATGGTGTAAATCAAAGTTGAACACATGTAAGCATGTGCATAGAGCGGATAATGTTTTGGTTGCTCTAATTGTTTTGCCATAGGTCTCTGTTCAAAGTAGTAACGTCGCCACCGACACTTCAACAAAGAGGTGCATACACAAAAATGACATATATACCCAAGTAAACAACAATTAAAGGTTTGCCACGCCACTATTAATAGAAGTTTGATTATTGACAAATAAGTAAATCAGTAACATCGACACCATCTATGGTGAAACTAACGGCCACCCAACCACCAGTAACAAACCACCTTCTCATTTATTTCTACCACCCAATACCGACGAAAACCACCACCATGTTACTCTTAGCCGAAGTCGAAGTCAAAGTCAATGCTGAATTTTAGTTAGTCAAAGTCAATGCTTCTTGTATATAATTGTGTTTCCTTTCTATCCGATTGTATAGTCCCTATATAATGGGCATTGTTATTCAATAGAAAATCGTTCAGAATTCAAATACTTTTATGGTATCAGAGCTTCGGTTCTATACATAAGCTCTCTACCCTATCTTTCTTCCCTGCCAGCCCTTCATTTTTTTTCTGATCTGGTCGAACTCATCCTAATTTCGATTGGTTTTCTGTTACAAACACACTCTTTCAGCCTATTCAATCGTCAACCATGACAAAAACTGCTTCGGCCCCATCACATGTCCCGGCCCATTTTACTGCTTCGGGCCAATATTCCTCTCCTCAGTTCAGACCGCAACCTTATGGGTATGATGCTCTAAGCCCATCTGATTTAAGTGCCGCTTTTTCTAACATGCAGATGAATCCGGACAATTCCTGGACTATTGACATTATGGATACTGGGGCAGGCTCCCATTCCGCAAGAGATCCAGGTAAAATTTTAATTCCCAATCCTTGTCCTGTAAATAGGTCAATTATGGTTGGTAATGGCACTTGTATTCCAATTAAAAGCACGGGCACTGGCTTTCACCCTTTACCAAACCGAACATATATTTTACCAAATGTCCTTTACAGCCCTCAAATAATTCGAAACCTTATTTCTGTGCGACGTTTTACTCGAGACAATAATGTGTCTATTGAATTTGACTCGTTTGGATTCTCTTTGAAGGATCTCTTCACTAAACGGACACTTTTAAGACACAACAGTACCGGGGACCTCTATCCTTTCACTCCACCTGAACTACCTTCACAAGCATGTTTTCTTTCCACACAATCACTACCTTGGCACGAGCGTCTCGGCCACCTCGGGAATCAAGTTTTAAGTTTATTACGTCATACTTTTAATTTTCATTGTAATAAAGACACTTTGTCTCATGTTTGCAACTCATGTCAGCTTTCAAATAGTAAACGTTTACCTTTCTCAATTTCTAATTCTTTTACTTTCGCACCATTTGACATTATCCACTGTGATTTATGGACCTCCCCAGTCTCGAGCAAAACCGGTTATAAATATTACATGGTGCTCGTTGACAATTTCCCCCATTTTGTTTGGGTTTACCCCACTAAAATTCAAATCTGCGGCCTTTCCCACTTTTGCTAAATTCCACAAACTAATCCTTACACAATTTCAACGGAAAAATAAAACCTTTCAATGTGACCTTGAGGGCTAATTCGATAACCATGCATTCAAAAGCTTTGCCACTTGTAACACCCCAACCGATGGCGGAAACATTGGGATGTCACGTAGTGATAATTGTTCAGTAGCTCATAGTGAATAATAAATTTCATGATTTAAATAATTTACATACAATTGTTCTACAAGAATTCGTACATCTAATTGAATAAAACTATGCACATATCTTCAAGCAAATCTTCAAGCAAGTAGAACCTGAAACATGTTAAGTTGAAAATATTTTGGGTCAACAAAAGTTGGTGAGAATTACATAGGTTTTGATAATCGAATAAAATTGTTGTGCAATTCATGTGTCATGGCAATCTAGTCCATATGTGAAAACATACTAGAAGTAAATCGTGTGCATAATCAACCATTGTGACTGTTGTATTGTGGTACATCCCATACGCTCATGGTTCACTCGTTTATATTGCAGTAACAAACACCCACGCTACCTTTGTAGGGGGCACGTATCCGGGTGGGATTGTCAGTCCAATAGATCTATCAATGTATACCGTTTGGCTGATGAATGTTTATGCTAGAATTGTGCTTACCCTAGTCATGTTCAAGACATAATGCAACATAGAAATACACATAGACACATTGATGATTGAATTGCATAAATGATGGTGTAACATGTTTCACCCCAAAAATGGTGATAAATAGAAAAGGGGCTATGTAAAACTCACCTTAGCAAAAATAGAATTGTGTGTTGCCCAAATGTGTCAAGTATCACCCTATAATAAGGTAATAAATATGTCTAAGTCTATCTAGTCTACAAATGTATAAGTTCTAGGGCTTCGAATTTGGGGATAAATGCTCGTTTGATTAATATTAAAATTGTTTAATAATTGAGAGAGTTTTTGTAAATAAATAAACAAAAGTTCTTTTTATGAAATTTAAATTTAAGATGGTCACAATAATGTGTTTAAAGTATAAAAATAATTTTTACAAAATTATTTTCTTTAAAATAGAATATTAATTCTATTTATAACAAATTGTCAAACTTTAACTTTAATATTTAAAAATACTAAAATTAAAGAATTATTAGTTCAAAAATTATATTTATGTTCCAAATAATCAGAAATAATTTCTATAGAATTTTGGTGCAAAAATATTAAAAATTGAATTTATTATGATTTAATTATGATTAAAACTAACAAAAATTGATTAAAAATATTAAATAAATGATTTTTCAGAAATAAAAATTATTTCAGAAAAGCTTGATGTTATAAAAACTCAGGATAATTTTTGTGGAAATTAATAAGATCGTTTTGATATTTTTATAGATTTTTATAAATAAAATGGAATAAACTTGATTTATTTATTATATATATTAAATAAACAAATTTTTTGAAAACTAAAAATTGTAAGTTAAACTTTTTCAGTAGATTAACTTAAAATAATTTTTGTAGAATTAATAAAAGGGTTTTAATAATTTAAAACGAATTTATAAAATTATAAGTAATATAAGATTAATTTTGATTGTTTTTGAAAGATAAAACAAAAGCATGAAAAAGGATGCCACACCCGGGACTCGAACCCGCGTGGCTGAGAAGGCGAGCACCAGACACAACCACCTGGTCTAGCCTAGTGGTTGTGTTTGGTAGCTGTTTATTTAAAATAAATATCAACAATGAAAAGTGTTCTTCCCCAAATTTCAAATGTGAGAGCCCTAATTTTCCAATTGAACAATCCACACATCAATAACCTGATTAATCTTAGGGCTTTTGATGTGTGGATGCCGATGATCAAAACCCACCAAAAAAATTGTACTTACAATGTTGTTACGAGCTCGATTGATTGGTCAAACCAAAAAGTCAAGAATGTGATCGTGGATCAAGAACAGAGTGTTTATGTGAAGAATTGGAGATTAAGAGAGGAGTATTGGCGAGTTGTGAATGTTCGTGAATGTCCAATTTATAGTGTTAAGCACTGGATCGAAGAAATGGTATGTGTTGACCACACATTGAATATAATACGCGTATAAGGTTAAAATTGGTATGAATTGATGATCAATAATCGTGTATCCTAGTCAGAAAGGGCCGAAGATTTTGATTCCATGTCAATTTAGTCCAAAAACGCGTGAATTAAGATAATCAGGTTGGTCAAAATGGAAACTTTTTTCCTTGGTCCTTCGTTCCTGTTGCTGCACATCGAAGCAGACAAGACAAAAGAAAAAGGGTGGGCTTTTATACATTTTAAGTTTGGATTTAAACCAACTAAGGGTGTGGCCCAGGTGGTGTTAACGTGTGTGTGTGGGGGGGCTTGGCCGGCTTTTGCTCGGGTTCGAACCACAGCAAGGACACATACATTTTTTTTTAAAACAGCGAAGGAAGATGGTTTGGGGGGTTTGGGCCGGAGGTCTAGTGGGCTCAGAACTGGGCTGGGTTTAGGATCTGGGCCAGTTAGGTGGGTTGTTTTGCTTGGGCCGTATGGTTCATTAGTTAGTGAATCAGTTTTGTTTAGCCAAGGTTTTTTTTACAAAAACTGATTATTTATACTATAACTGATTATTATTATTTATTATTATTATTATTATAAACTTATATATATACATATATATATATATATGTATATGTATGAATAATTATTATTGTATTAGGCTTCAAAATATCCCAAAAATAATAACAATAAAACTTGTCGTTTTAATCCCGTAACGTACAATTATTTAATGCGAAATGTTACACCACTCACCATGGCTTATTATTTCGCTGATCATGCCCCCAAACATCCTCCCAAAACGGTCGGGCCGAGTGCATGATTCGTCGTCTCAACGACATCATACGCGCTCTCCTAATCCATGCAAACCTACCACCTACATTTTGGGTCGAAACCCTTCACACCGCCTCATACCTTCATAACATTTTACCCACCAAAAGATTAAACTTTTACACCCCTACCTTTGCCCTTTACCTGCGCCACCCCAATTACGACCATTTGCACGTTTTCGGATGTGCCTGCTACCCAAATACATCCGCAACCCAACCCCATAAACTTCACCCTCGAGCCATCCGTTGCATTTTCCTCGGGTATCCTCCAGATTTC
This sequence comes from Ambrosia trifida, assembly GCA_028751855.1. Taxonomy (NCBI): domain Eukaryota; kingdom Viridiplantae; phylum Streptophyta; class Magnoliopsida; order Asterales; family Asteraceae; genus Ambrosia; species Ambrosia trifida. The sequence goes on from CM054123.1 coordinate 47,241,608, forward strand.
CGGGGATACAGATGCTTCGACCCCACTACTGGAAAGGTTCACATTTCGCGTCATGTTACATTTGACGAACACACCTTTCCTTATACCATACCACAACCACCCACCACATACCGTTTCCTTGATGACGCGCTTCCTCCAGGCTTTACTTTCATCCCTCCTACCCCCACACGATCATCACCTACCACCCCTTACCCTATAACCTACAGTCGACGCCCTCGCCCTCCACCTGTTTCGACTATCCCCCCACCTACGACCTCGGCCCCCACCCAACCACCTCCTTCTACTGCCCCTACCTAGCCCACATCCCACGGCTCCAAACCAAACTGGCCCAACACCCACTAATCACCATCCCATGACCACATGGTCCAAAGCCCGTTCTACACCCATCCATCTCATTCCCAATACCATCTCACCCGTTCCCAAGTCTTATGCCAAGGCCTTTGATGATTTTAATTGGTTGAGTGCTATGAGGACCAAATTTACTGCATTACAGGATAACGAAACTTGGGAATTAGTCCCCAGACCGATAGACCGCCCTGTTATACGTTGTATGTGGCTTTTTCGACATAAGTTTCGGTCTGACTGGTCTTTGGAACGTTATAAAGCCTGTTTGGTTGTCAACGGGAATTCTCAGACTGTCGGGATTAATTGTGAGGACACGTTCAGTCCGGTTGTTAAACCGGCTACTATCAGGACTGTTTTATCTTTGGCAGTCACCAGGTCTTGGCCGATTCATCAACTAGATGTCAAAAATGCTTTCGTACACAGACATCTTAATGAGACGGTTTATATGCACCAGCCCCCCGGGATTTGTTGATAAGCAGCATCCTCACTTTGTGTGCATACTTAAAAAGTCTTTATACGGTCTAAAACAGGCACCACGAGCATGGTATACACAGTTTGCCACTTTTATCACATCTCAGGGGTTTACTAGCAGCTCGTGTGATCAATCGATATTTGTGTATCAGCAGGATCCTGCTAATATTGCTTATTTATTGCTTTATGTGGATGATATTGTGTTAAATGCCTCCAATGACCATTTGCTTCATGATATTATTCGCAAACCCTCGCAAGAGTTAGCAATGACCGACTTGGGCCGTCTACATCATTTTCTTGGCATAAAAGTCGACCAACTTTCTACTGGTCTCTTTTTATCATAACATCAGTATGCTAAGGAAATCATTGCTCGTGCTAACATGACTGCTTGCAAGCCATGTAACACGCCTGTGGATCTATCATCCAAACTCAGTGCATCTGATGGTCCTCCTGTTTCAGATCCTACATTATACCGCAGTCTTGCAGGAGTGTTACAGTACCTGACGTTTACTCGTCCAAATATATCTTATGACGTGCAACAGGTTTGTTTGTTTATGCATGACCCGCGAGAGCCTCATTACGCTTTCATGAAGCGGATTTTACGTTATATACAGGGCACTCTTGATTACGGGATTCGAATTGTTAAATCTCGATCTCATGATTCAGTGGCTTACTCAGACGCTGATTGGGTCGGTTTCCCTAACTCTTGACGATCCACAAGTGGGTACTGTGTATTTTTGGGTGATAATTTATTGTCTTGGTCTTCGAAGCGGCAACCTACTGTCTCACGTTCGAGTGCTGAAGCTAAGTACCGAGGAGTTGCTAATGCAGTTGCAGAGGCAACATGGTTGCGCAACCTATTATTAGAACTACATACTCCTCTGCGTAGAGCCTGTTGGATCAGTTTGCTCTTTTGCTAAGTAAGAACTTGCTATCTTGACACTTAAGTGTTTAGCAAGCCCTTGTAAATCAGATTATAAGCACAGCGGAATGTATAAGTTAAAGCAACACTTTTTATACTAAGGAAGAGTTATTACTCCCCCTTGATGATTGAAACTAATAAATGACAAGTATTTATTATGAATCCAAGCAGTAAATGAGAATTAGATACTTAGACAGATTCACAATAAATACTGAAATGGAATAGAACAGTGAGAGTGTTTGAAGGATTTTATCTATTAAAATCAATGTCTAAAATAGAAGGTTGAAGCCTCCTATTTATAGACGTTTACATACATGTATCTTGCCCAATAAGCAAGTACAGAAACAACAGAAACAAGTTGCACAAGTTGCAACATTGAAACAAACAAATACAGCTAAAAGTAATAATAAACAATAAACTACTGATGCAAAAGGCGGTGGAAAATATCTGATGCTAAGTGCTGATGAATGACAAACTACTGATGAGTAGTTTGTCTTCAGTACTTCTGAAGTGAACTTGTCTGGTTTGGACTTCAGAACTTCTGATGAAGTTTCTTCTTCAGTACTTCTCATATCTTCTCTTCAGCAGTTCTTTGTTTTCTTTTCAGTACTTCTATACTTAGCCAAAATGACAGAAGTGAATTAGACTAAGGTTTCCAAAAGTGGTTTCACCAATCCTCTTTGTCCTAACAATCTCCCCCTGGATTGATGAAGCCAAAACCTTACTAATTCCTTATGTTTTTCTTCTGTCTTGAACAATCTTCCATATCTCTTTGTACATGGTGTTCTTGAGCTGGTTTAACTGACCATCAGATAGAGATCCTCTCTGTGGTTCCAGATGTTGAATTGTGAGCAGGTCTTGTGTTGACAGTTTCTTCAGATCACTGATCTTCTTGTAAGCCCTGCTTGAGAGGTCTCTTCTTGTCAACAATACTGAGTTGTTATCAGTAAGTGACCATCTGATGATAGGTATCTTTGACTTGTTAAAGTCAGAAGAATAGGGAACCAGACTTGTCCCTTGGGTTGATGGTCCTGAGTGTTGGATGCTTTCAGTTTCAGTTAACCTCAGGTGGGAGTCTCTTCCTTGTTGTTGTTGCATATCAGGCATCTGAACAGTTGGGAGATGGTGTTCAGTCACTACTCTGGTATGCATCTTTTCTTTGATGGTCTTTTGGATTTGGTAGGCAAAAGTGGAAGGATCCCTGAATTGTGTTAACAGAGGTTTCTCCTCAATGTCAAAATCTGAATGGACTATTGAGCTTCCTTCAAGTAGTACCATTTTGAAGTCAGTTTTGACATTGTCATCTGCCTTCTTTCTCTGAGTAGCAGGTCTTCTAGTTGATACACCAGAAGTTCTAACTACTGATCTTGAAGGATCAGCAGTTTGAAACTTCTCTGGATTTGCAGCCTTGGCAGCCAAGTATTTTCTGTAAGTATCCATTAGTCTTTCTTCTTTCCATCTGGATACTGAGGCTTTTGAACCATAGCCCTCTGCTACTAGCTCTTCTATAATCTGGGCTCTCTTGGCCTTTCCTTCTTTGCTAGTGGCCAGTTTATCTGCAAGCAGTTGTGCTCTTCTTGTCAGCTCTTGCATAGAGAGTCCTTTGAGTGTAAAGGCTTTAGTCTTGCTGTTCTTGGTAATGTAAGACACCAGTTGCTGTCTTTTATCTTGTTCAGCAATTTCATCAAGGCTAGCCTGCCTTTGTAGTTCAGCTTCATAAGCCTGAAGCTTTTCTTCATGGCTTAAATCTAGATCATCCCTTTCTTCCAGAGTTTTCCAAATCAGATCTTCTCTGGCCTTCTTGTTGGCTGCAACTAAGCTCTTCTCTAATAATTCAGCTGATTGAGAGATAGGAGAAGGGTTTAGTACAGTCATTGTTGTAACAGTAGTAGGCCTGATAGGATCAGATGTTGGTTGAATGGGAGCAGTGGTTCTGGAAGGGTCAGCAGTTTGAGGTTTGGAAGTGTTAACCTCTGATGGGTTGACAACTGCTGATGGTTTGTCAACTACTGAAGGATTGTCTTCAGTACTTTCTGATTCTTCATCAGAACTTTTGTCATCAGAAGTTTCTTCATTGTGCCTTAGGGATTCTTCAGATGTTTGGGTCTCATCTTCTTTTTCTGTGGCTTCAATCTCTTCCACTGAGACACCAAACTGTTTGGCCAGTTTTTCTTTCCTGGCTTGATCTTTTTGATCTCTTTCAAGGATGGCCACTCTTGCCCTTATCCTGGCTTGGAATGACTCCTTAGGTTCCCTGATCTTCTCCCCCTTTTTGGATTCATCAAGTTTAACTTTTGAAGTTGAGGGTTGGGAGAATTGTCCTTGAAGATGAGCAATCTGTTTGCTGTTGAAGTCTATCTTATTGGACAGATCATTCATCTTGGTCTTGATCACTCCAAATTGATTCTTGATAGACAGCTCCAAGTTAGCTGTGTATGTTTGGAAGTGATTTCTGATGAGAGTGTTCATCATGTGATACAGGGGACCCTCTGGGCTGCATAGCTGGTTCAGGTCTATGCTTGTTTGCCCAGGGAATTGGGTAGGCATTTGTTGTGAAGGGGGTGTTTTTGGGAGATCCTCATGTTGTACAGAGGATGCCACTCTAGGGGTTTTAGGGATTGAGTGGGCTTTAACCTGTGCAGGGGTGACTGGCTTCTTGAGCCTGGATACCCCTGAAACATGACCTTCAGAAAGTGCCGTCAATTCAGTAGTTTGTGTTTTTGAAACATCATCCAAATTAATGGAATCATCTGAATCCCTGATGTTGCCCTCAATGAGGACTGTCTCAGTTAAATCATGAGCTGAGCCCAACTCAGTTCTCTCATGAACCTCTTGTTCTTGGTTCTGAGGATTTCCTACTTCAGGCATTAAGCCTTCATCAGTAGTTGCCACATCTGAGGTCTTAGCTATGTTACTTCTATCCTCAGATCCACCACTGGGTGGTAACTGAGTAGTAGCAGCCTCAGATGCCCCAAGAGTCTCTAAAATTGGGCTTAAAGACTCTGGTCCACCCTCATCTCTTGGGATAGGGCTAGAGATGTCCACATCCATGTCTGATGTTGTGGTTATGTCCCCTGTTTGTTGTGGTTGTAGGGGACTGACATAATCAGATGGGACCTTCTCTTTTAGCCCAGAGAGAAGTTTGGCAATTTCTATTGCCTCTTGTTCAGAAATTTGTGGGGTTGGTTCAGTAGTTTGGGCAATAGGTGAAATTTGTTGTTCAGCAGTTTCAAAAGAAGAGTGTGTTTCAATAGTTTTTCTAAGTCTTTTTCTTTTGAATAAAATGGTTATGGGTGCTCTTGGTGGGGTTTGAGATGGATGAGACTGAGAGGGTGTTTCAGTCTCACCTATTTGAAGAGCAGACTGCTCATGAGCATGTTCAGGCATCTCAACCTCCTGAACAGCTTTTCTTTTGGGTTGGTGGGTTTTTGTCTTTGTTGGCTTGGGCTTTTTGGCTTTTGGTGGTGTGAGTTTGGAAGATGTGGGCTTCAGGGGGACTTGTTGTTGTTCTCCCTGATCATCTTCTGGCCAGGCAGCCGGTTTGTTATGCCTTGAGTATGCTTGTGATGTTAAAGGATTTAAAGTTGAAATTTTTCCCACAAGCACCTCATTACCCAGTTCCCCTATTATGCATTGCATAATGAACCTTGGGTACAACAAAAACTTTTTCTTGGTATTATTGTGATGTAACACCAACTCATTGAAAAATAGTTTTGATGCCCTGAATTTAGTTTCATTCACAATGGAATGAAATATTGGTTGAAAAGTGGAGGGCATCTGGTCATAAGACCCTGTTTTAGGACTCAAACACATAATAATATAATGAAACAAAAGTTTGTATTTTGGTTCAAAATATTTTTTGAAGATAGTAGCATGGGAGAGAGTACCTTGATAACCACACTCTGTCATGGTTAGGTGAATATCAGAATTAGCAACATGGTCAGGGGCAGTTACATCATCCAGACCCAGTCTTGTTGCCAGTGTGGCCGGTGTGATGGTCAGTGGTTTCCCTTTTATTCTTGAGTTGAGGGAAATGACTTCATCATCCGCCGTCACCGTCTCAGCATTTGCCCAGAACTCATTCAGAGTTTCAGTGTGAATTGGTGGGTTTATTGTGAGAGCAGTAAAATATTGGGATTTTACGACAAGATCAATGATCTCATCGTATTGGGACCAGGCTTCTTGTTTTTCAAGAAAGGCCCTTTGATTGTGCCCTGCTTTAGAACTAGAGCCATGTGGTTTGGGTTTTGATCGAACAGTTGATTTGCAGGTTTTAGGTTATTGAGAGAGTTTTTGAGAGAGAATGAGGGATATTTTTGAGTTTGAAAGGATAAGTGTGGAGAAAAGGTATTTATCAGAAGTTTTAACCGCTTGAATCTTCTTTATTAGAAGTTTTTAAACCGCCTTTGGTTAAAAATCTTTTTATCAGAGGTTTTAAACTGATTAGGTCAAACCTCTGATGATGGGAAAAGTCAGATTTGCCCTTTTGACTAAACTGCTGATGAAGGATTACTTCATCAGTAGTTCCCATTTCCTCTTCAGTAGTTTTAACAGCTGATGAGAAATGTTTTTATAAATACTTTTATTCATAACTTCTGAAGGTTATTTTATCAGAAGTTACACACTTTTTCAGAAATTATCCCCATACTGATGTTTTGCTCATCAGTAATTTCTCTCTTTTCAGAAGTTTTGTTTCAGACTTTTGTCTGTTTTGTAAGTGAAAAATGAAAATTTGCAAAATAATAAAATAAACACTTACAAATTTAGCATCCCAAGCATGGATACTAACTTCTGAAATGTTGATGTGTCAAGGGGTTTTGTGAAGATGTCAACTATTTGATTAGCTGTTGCTACATGCTTCACTTCAATCTTGCCTTTTTCATAGCAATCTCTTATGAAATGGTACCTGATCTCAATGTGTTTGGTTTTTGAGAATTGTACCGGATTTTGAATGATGCTAATGGCAGATTTGCTGTCTACAAACAAAGGTGTCTTGGTCTCTTTGATTCCATAATCAAGAAGTTGATATTGGAGCCATTGTATCTGTGATGTACAACTTGCAGCTGCAATGTATTCAGCTTCAGCAGTTGAAGTTGCAACAGATGTTTGCTTCTTTGATTGCCATGACACTAGACAGTTACCCAGGAATTGACAACCACCAGATGTTGACTTTCTTGTCATCTTACACCCTGCATAGTCACTATCTGAAAAAGCTGATAACTTGGTATTGCTTGAAGCAGGATACCAAATTCCAAGTGTTGGAGTTCCTTTCAGATATCTGAAAATTCTTTTGACTGCTATAAGGTGTGATTCCCTTGGTGCTGATTGATATCTAGCACAGACACATGTTGAAAACATAATATCTGGTCTAGAAGCAGTTAAGTATAAAAGGGAACCTATCATGCATCTGTACATGGTTTGATCAACCTGTTTTCCTTGATCATCAGGTTCAACTTGTGTGATTGGTGTCATGGGAGTGGAACATGATTTACAGTCTTTTAAAGAAAATTTGTTCAATAATTCTTTAACATATTTTGATTGATGTATAAAAGTTCCATTTGTTTGTTGCTTGATCTGCAGTCCTAGAAAGTACTGCAGTTCTCCCATGGTACTCATCTCAAATTTTGATTGCATGAGTTTCTTAAAATCATCACACAGTTTTGTGTTTGTTGAACCAAAAATGATATCATCAACATAAATTTGAACAAGTAAGACATGATTTCCAACATGTTTAATGAAAAGAGTTTTATCAATGGCACCTCTTGTAAAGTTATTTTTGAGTAAAAAGGTGGAGAGTGTATCATACCAGGCTCTTGGAGCCTGTTTGAGCCCATAAAGAGCTTTGTCCAGTCTGTACACCCACTCAGGATGAGAAGGATCCTCAAACCCAGGTGGCTGACAGACATACACCTCCTCTTTTATTTTTCCATACAAAAATGCACTTTTCACATCCATTTGATAAACTTTAATTTTGTTGGAAATGGCATAGGCCAGAAATAACCTGATGGCCTCAAGCCTTGCAACTGGAGCAAAGGTTTCATCATAGTCAATTCCCTCTTCTTGAGAGTACCCTTGAACTACCAGTCTTGCCTTGTTCTTGATTATCATACCAGCTTCATCTTGTTTGTTCCTAAAAACCCATCTTGTGCCAATTGGTTGCTTGTTTGGAGGTAAGGGACAGATTTCCCAGACCTGTTGCTTGTTGAACTGAAGCAGTTCATCTTGCATAGCTTGCACCCAATTATTGTCTTTTAGGGCTTCCTGGTACTTCTTTGGTTCCAACTGAGAGATAAAGGCTGAAAATAGGCAAAAGTTGGAAAGCTGGTTTCTGGTAAGAACACCTGAAGCTATATCACCCATGATTTGATCAAGTGGATGATCTCTGTGTTCAATCAGTTGTTGTAAACCACTGACAGGTGTAGGTGGCTCTTGTTCTTCAAACAAACTACTGAGGTCTATAATATCTGGTTCAGCAGTTTTAGTGTCTTCAGTAGTTGCAGGTGCTGAAGCAGATGTTTGAGTTTGGCCTTCAGTATTTGTTTGATCAGAAGTTTGTGAAACTTCTGATGGTGTTGAAGTTGACTTAATGACTGTTTGAGGAGTCCATGGTGTAGGATCCTCATCTTCAAACCTTTGATCACCATAATAAGTAGGTTTGGAAGGAGTAACAGTCTTTTCAGGTCCAAAGTGGAAGTTGTCAAGGTCAAAGAGTTCAGCAGGATGTGCTGGAATAAGAGTGTGTTTTGACTCATTGAACTTGACATTCAATGTTTCTTCTACTATCCTGGTGTGAGAATTAAAAACCTTGTAGGCTTTTCTAGTTGAAGAGTAACCAATAAAGTAACCTGAGTCAACTTTGGCAGCAAACTTTGAAATAGATTCCTTGATGTTCAAGATGAAACATTGACACCCAAAAGCCCTGAAAAAGGAGATAAGGGGCTTCATGCCATGAAGAACTTCATAGGCAGTCTTGGAATGTCTCTTGACCACAAGAACTCTATTCTGAACATAACATGATGTGTTAACTGCTTCTGCCCAAAAGTACAAGGGCAGTCCAGAATCAGCTAACATTGTTCTTGCTCCTTCTATTAATGTTCTGTTCTTCCTTTCTACTACACCATTTTGTTCAGGAGTTCTGGGAACACTGTATTGTCTAATAATCCCTTTAGACAAACAGAATTCATCCAGAGTTTTGTTCCTGAACTCTGTCCCATTATCACTTCTAATGGTTTTGACAGATAGAGAATATTGTTTCTCTACTTGTAGAATGAAGAACTTGATGATTTCAGCAGCCTCATCCTTGGAGAATAAGAAGAATACCCATGTGAATCTTGAGTAATCATCAATGATGACTAAGCAGTACTTCTTCTTACCAAGGCTCATAATCTTGACAGGGCCAAATAAGTCCATATGGAGTAGTTGAAGACGTGCAGTTGTTTTTTATTCTTCAATAGACTTATAGGAGGACTTATGCTGTTTTCCCTTTAAACAGGATACACAGTGTTCTTGACACTGGTATACTTTCAAAGGTAGACCTCTGACCAAGCCCATTTTTGTGACTTTATTTATGGTTTTAAAGTTCACATGGCCAAGTCTCCTGTGCCAGAGATCTGTTTCTGAAGTTGATGCCCTTGAGAAGAAACAGGCAGTGTTGTTCAATACTTTGTCTTTCTCAATGTCCACTGCATAGACATTGCCACATCTTTTGGCAATCAGCAAAGTATGATCTTCAATGATCTTCTCTATCAACTTCTGGCCTTCTGGTGAGATGATCTTGCATGCTGTCTTTGTGAAAAAGGAAGAATATCCTTTATCACACATTTGTGACACACTCAGCAAGTTGTATTCAAGGTTTTCTACCAGATTGACCTTGTCAAACTGTATTTTGCCAGAGGAGACATTGCCATGTCCTAGCACATATCCCTTAGCATTGTTCCCAAAGGATACAGATCCTTCTCTTTGGCTGATAAAGTTGTTTATCAGGTATCTGCATCCAGTCATGTGCATAGAGCCTCCACTATCAACATACCATATGTTGTTTAAGCCCCTGGAAACTCTCTGCACATAAAAGCAAATTAGTTAGATCTAGGAACCCAAGCCTGTTTGGCTTTGGGTTTGCTCTTGAGAACAGTTACAGTTTGTTCTTGACCAGGTTGAGAAATCCATGTCTTTTTGGCAATGGATTTTTCATTAAGAACCATGGTGGTATCCTTTTTAGGACCACCATCAACCTTGGTCATCAGTAGTTGTACCATGTTCATTAGATTTTGTATCTCAGCAGTTTATGAAACTGCTGATGATTCAGGTCTAACTACTGACAAGGAATTTTGAGAAAAAGATTTTGGTTGAGATTTTATCTTTTTCTGAGAAAAGGTGTTTTCAGGTTGTTGTTTCTTGGGTTTAAAGATTCTTTCATAATCATTTCTGATTTGATTTCCCACAACCTGTTGTTTAATTTTTTGATTGAACTGAATTCCTTTTCTGTATCTACAAAATTCAGTTTTGTGGTTGAACAGACCACAAATTTCACACTCTTTTGCCTTTTGTTTTTGATCTAAAGGCAAATTTCTGACATTTGTGTAAAGATTTTGGTCATCAGTAGTTTTCAGGATCTCAACTCCTGATGTAGATGAAACTACTGATGGCTTGTTGTCAGATTTTGTTAATACTTCTGAAGTACTTTCTTTGAAAATGCCAGGATTTCTGTTTAGAAAGTTTTCATGGAAAGATGTGCAGTCTTTCCCTTCAGAAGTTTCATTTGAAACAATTCTTCTCCCATCTTCAGTAGTTTTGGGAGAGAAATCTGTTGGTGTTTCAACATGATGGTATCCTATGCCAAACTTAACATTTGAAGCACTTTGTTTGTTTAGCAATAATTGATACCCCTTACAAGATTCCACCCATTTTTCACATGTGATCCTGGTGTCAGCAAGCTCTTGTCTGACATCTCCCAGGTCATTTAGCATGATTTTAATTTGTGCTTGGGTTTCAATAGCTGAGTCAGTTAATTTAGAAACTTCTTTTGTTTTAGCACACAGTTTTCTTTCTAAATCACATTTTATCTGTGTGTATTTTCTTTCTAAATCATTGGCTTTGCCTTGTAAGTGCACATTTGTCTCTCTTATGAGAGCAAAAGTTTCTTTGCAAGAATTTGAGCAAAGTTTTGTCAAAGATTCTTTTGATACCTGTGACAATGCAGATTTTGAAGTACAGCCTTCAAATGCCATTAAGGCAAAGTTCTTTCTGCCATTGTCTGGTTCTCCCCAGTTGATGTTAAACACTTTGTTGTCTGCATCAGGATTGCACTCTGTGGTGTCAAAAGGGAGACTGCTCCAGTCAACATACCCTGAGGTGAAAAGACTTTGTTGAGAGGGTTGTTGAGGCTGTGGAGGATGTTGAGCAGCTGGAAAGGGAGGGATTGATTGTTGGCTCTGCATCTGTTGAGCAGGCACTTGAACATATTGTACTTGTGGCATGTATTGCTGTTGAGGAGCTTGTGCCTGTACAAAATGAGCACTCCCTTGAGTTCCATTATTCCTATTATAATTGGGGTTATAGTTATTTCCAGATTGTGATTGGTTAAAGCTAGAGCTTCTACACTCTCTAGCAAAGTGTCCCAACTTCTGACACTTGTGACATCTCAATTTAGATTTGTCAAAACCAATTTTTGTATTACTGGTCAATCCTGGAAATTTCCTTCCTGACCTTTTATAAAACTTGTTAGTTTTAATGCTTAGCATGGCCAGTTGGTGTAAAATGTCCATTTCTTCTAAGTCATCACTGCTAAAGTTTTTCAAATCATCCATGATAAAACATAGATTATCAGCAGTTTGACTTTGGTCATTATTGTCATAACCTGGGAAAGATCTTTCTGATGAGATCCCAGTTGTTATGTCAATATTTTCATAAGATCCATAGGAACAAGTTGGTGAATCTTGTCCCAAAAGTGCTGTACTACCTGGAAGGTAGTCATCAGCAGTTTTACCAGATGATTGTAATTTCTTCTTTTGATCAATTTCTCTCTCAAAAGTAAGTAATCTCCCATGGAGTTTTGTAAGAGTGAGGGAGCTAAAATCTGGTGAGGATCTTAAAACAATGGAGTATGTTTCCCATTTGTCTGGTAAAGACCTTAAAAATCTATGTAGCATAGACACTGTTGTATAGGTCTGACCATTTAACTTTAGCTCAGATATTAATGAGGAGAATCTTTCAAATTGTTGAGTTAAAGTTTCCCCATTAATATGAGCAAATGTCTCATATTGTTGAGCTAAAATCTCTCTGGTGTTGGCAATCACCTCTTCAGTTCCTCCAAACTGTTCTTTAAGACAATCCCAGAGTTCTTTGGCACTTTCACAATGTAAAAGGCCAGAGTATATCTCATTTGGGAGAGCCATTTCCAACATAGAGAATGCTTTTGCATCTAGCTCAAGTTTTAGGAAATCATCATCTGTATATTTTTTAGGGTCCTTAGGGACCTTAACATTAGTTTCAAGATTGACATTTACTGGTTTGTGAGGACCATATATCACAGATCTCCAACAACCTGTGTTGGTTTGTGACAAGGTATGTGCCATTCTCTTTTGCCATATGTTGTATTCATTTCTCACAAGCATGGCAGGTTTAGTGGCAGAACCAGTATTATGTGGATCCATTTTAAAGAGTATTGATTTGTCAGATGACTCTTTTAAGTGATGGATGTTGATAAAAAGTAAACTTTTGATCTTTTTATTGAGTATCAATAAGAGCTTTGTGTCTGATTCTCAATTTGTTAGATTGATATGTGATCAGATAAACCAATGCTCTGATACCAATTGTTGGATCAGTTTGCTCTTTTGCTAAGTAAGAACTTGCTATCTTGACACTTAAGTGTTTAGCAAGCCCTTGTAAATCAGATTATAAGCACAGCGGAATGTATAAGTTAAAGCAACACTTTTTATACTAAGGAAGAGTTATTACTCCCCCTTGATGATTGAAACTAATAAATGACAAGTATTTATTATGAATCCAAGCAGTAAATGAGAATTAGATACTTAAACAGATTCACAATAAATACTGAAATGGAATAGAACAGTGAGAGTGTTTGAAGGATTTTATCTATTAAAATCAATGTCTAAAATAGAAGGTTGAAGCCTCCTATTTATAGACGTTTACATACATGTATCTTGCCCAATAAGCAAGTACAGAAACAACAGAAACAAGTTGCACAAGTTGCAACATTGAAACAAACAAATACAGCTAAAAGTAATAATAAACAATAAACTACTGATGCAAAAGGCGGTGGAAAATATCTGATGCTAAGTGCTGATGAATGACAAACTACTGATGAGTAGTTTGTCTTCAGTACTTCTGAAGTGAACTTGTCTGGTTTGGACTTCAGAACTTCTGATGAAGTTTCTTCTTCAGTACTTCTCATATCTTCTCTTCAGCAGTTCTTTGTTTTCTTTTCAGTACTTCTATACTTAGCCAAAATGACAGAAGTGAATTAGACTAAGGTTTCCAAAAGTGGTTTCACCAATCCTCTTTGTCCTAACAGAGCCTCCATTGTATATTGTGATAACGTATCAGCTGTCTACCTCTCAGATAATCCAGTGTAACATCAACTCACGAAGCATGTAGAGATTGACATCCACTTCGTTCGTGAGAAAGTCCGGATCGGTCACATTCGAGTATTACATGTTCCTTCAGCTCTTGAATAAGCTGATATATTCACCAAGGGCCTCTCTCGCCAACTATTTCAGTCTTTCCAATCCAGTTTGAGCGTTGGACCTTCCCCCGTTCAAACTACGGGGGAGTCTTAGTCAGAGTCAAAGTCAATGCTGATTTTTAGTTAGTCAAAGTCAATGTTGAATTTTAGTTAGTCAAAGTCAATGCTTCTTGTACATAATTGTGTTTCCTTTCTATTTGATTGTATAGTCCCTATATAATGGCATTGTTATTCAATACAAAATCGTTTAGAATTCAAATACTTTTAGTTATCTCTTAGCTACTCGAGCTGGGCTTGGTAAAAAGCTCGAAACAAGTCGAGCCAAGCCTTATCGAGCTCGATCTTGAGCTTAAAACAAAGCTCATTTACTAATGGAGCCCGAGCTCACCCTAGCATGTGAAGCTCGTTAGGCTCGTCGAGCCTTAGTGTAGTATTAGGCTTATTAATATTTAATAATATTTACCCCCTCATTTAAGCTTGTTTACTAAATAAGCCTGAGCCGAACTTCATTTATCGAGCTCCGAGCCTATTATTTATATTATTTTATTTAAAATATTAACTAATATATAGTAAACGAACCGAGCTCAAGCCTGGTCGAGCTTGGGCTTAGCTCGGCTCGTTTGCAACCCTATCCATAATTGAAGAATTTCAAAAATGTTAAAGGTCGACAAGCTGAACTGTAATTCTTTATCCATGTACCAACCATTTGTCTCTTTTTTAATGTTTCAGTGTCTTTGTTCAATTGTTTGTTAAACAATACTTAGAACTTTGATATTTATTTATTGTATTTAATGTTTGACTTAACCCGAATCGGATCACCGACCCGAACATATCACCCGAACTATAGCTACAGAAAAAAAATTAGGTCCCGTTCCGTGACCGCTGACTTCCGACCCCCCGGTCCAAAGTATCAAGCTTCGCCACTGCCTCAATGAACGGTAAAAAACGTTTACCATCACCGATAACATGTTTTATACAAGGGTATAACAAACATACTAATGCCATCATCGTAGTTGAATCACGTTAGTGTTTTTGTTTGTTTGATACGTCACAGCCTCACGTCGCGGGGCAACACTCGCGGGCAAAATACTAGTTACATAGTCATAGGGCAAAAAAGGTATCGTCAGTTTGTTAGCTTTGTTGTTTTTAATAAAGCTTTAGTTGCTATAAAAGAGGGGAAAACATTTAGAAGTTTATTAATACCTATTTAGTTAACTTTAGCCTTAGCCACCAGGACAAGTGGTCACTTGTGATTGTGATTAGCTTTAGCCCTTCTACTCATTTTTTAATGTCACATTGGGTTGTTACTTTCAGGTCTTGTTAGTAAATTGCAAGTCTTTTCTAGTAACAGATTGTGGGTTCACATTCTATATTTTTGTTAAGACTGTGAAAATTTTCAAGCCCCCTCCAAATGTCAATGTTTGATTGACCAAAAAAAAGGACTCAGATTCACGCCATTTTTTGGCGTTAAAGTTTTCACGCGATAGACACAAAAAAAGAAGATTCACGCCCCGGGGGGCGGTGTTGGGGCTTGAAAGGGCGTTTTTGGGGCGTGAATCAACCAATATCTTAAACAGGCCGAAATTACCACCACTAGACAACACTATAACAAAAGCGAATGATCGGTCATAAGACTCAAACCACAATTCCTTTATCAAAGAGCAAAATTGATCAACATTTTCTTTTATAAACACAATTCTCTTATGAATCCAATATTTCAGACAAGACCTCAATACCAACTGTATCATAAATAACAGACCCAACCAGTGCAGCCCATGCAGACTGCTGGGGGATCTTTTCTTGGCTAACCATCTCTTCCAGCCATACAACTGCTTCATATGGTCTACCCATCAAGCAAAGACCTCTAATTACTTTACTAAAACTATCACTATCTGGCCAATAAGTGTTGACCAGCATCTTCTCCAAAAGTTGACTTGCTTCAATATAACTCCCATCATCACAAAGACCATCTACCAATACAGTATATGTCTCCTTATTAGGAACGCAACGCGACTGCTTACACATCTTGTTAAAAATCTCAAGAGCCCGTGTGGATTTCTTGTCACAACAAAGACCTTTAATCAAAATGTTATACAGCTTAACGGTTGGAACACAGTTTCCCTCCACCATATCTTCTGTAACAACTTTTTCCGCCTCGTTAATCATACTCTGTTTGCATAAAGCCGTCACTTTGGCTTCATAAATCAACACCTGTGGTTTAAACCCTTGGTCGTGCATTTCTTCAACCACTCTCTCTGCACCATTTATATCGCCCACTGCATAAAGTTGAACCGCCATGGCGTTATAACTTTCATAACTTGGAATCACACCTTTAATAAGCGCGTTATTAACTAAACTTTTAGCACTTTCTATGTCTCTACCATTTCGGCACATGTTAAAATCAAGCTGCGTCCGTCTCTTCTTAGGGGCTTTTAGACCTTTCCTCAAGACCTTATTTAGAATATCAGATGCTTCATCAACATGCCCATATTCACATAAAGTATCCAGGAGAACTTTATATACCAAAACATCTTCACCGCTACCTCTGCTTGAAATTTTCCAGAACATTGAATATAACAAATGAATCGCTTCGTTAATTCTTCCATCTTCACATAACCCTTTCATTAAAACTTGATAGGTGTCACGCGTCGGATAACAGTACTGAGAATTCATTTCTTGGAAGACCTGTAGCGCCAAATCAGAGCGTTTCTTTTCACATAGAACCTCAATCAGCCAAGTTAATGAACGTGCTCTAGATTTCACTTCCCATTTTCCGAAATTCTCCAGAAAAAGCCGATGAGCGGATTCAAGTTTAGATTCTTTCACCATTATCTTAAGCATGGTATTAAAAGATTCTGTCCAGTTCACACAGTTGAACTGATCAAGATTCCTAAACAAAGAGATGGCTTCATCCAGCATTCCAGCTTTCGCATACGCCCTAATTGAACTTGTGAAGACCGAATCTTGGCACTCACATGAATCCTCTTTCATCTGATTAATCACTTGTTTCATATCAGCGATCCGATTTGACGAGCTAAGAACGTTGATCATGGTGGCATATACAGGCCCATTGTGACGATAATCTGGATATCTGTTTCTAGCTTCATTAAAGATACGGAGAGCTTTCAATGGATTCTTTTGGTTCCGAATGATCAGAGAAAGGTACGTCGGTGTTAACACCCGCGGCCATCTAATACTCATGTACCTTGATCTGTACACATAACCCAATCACAAATGTTTCATACTTCCAGGAACAATCCCAAGTGCAAAACATCCTAACAATATCAATCTTTCACAACTATTACTGTCAACAGTTAAGTCAGGCATTTCATCGAACAGTTGGTGTGCATAATAAAGAGCTATAATCAGAAATCTTATAAGAACGATGAAAGAAAAAAGATAATACCTTTGAATACCCAAAAGGGTAAAGACAGCAACAGCAAGTTCTGTAGCAATTCAAATAACGGATTTTGACAAAGAGATGATGAGTTTTTAATGAAATTAAGAAACAAGATTATTAACTTGTAGGCTACTAGCTTGAATAGATATTCAAAGATTCCACATCAATGCTGCTGCATATCTGAAACAAGTTTACAATTTTTTTTATTAAGAGATTAAAAATTTAAAACCTGATATGGTTCTTGGTACTGTTGATGAAGATGCATTTTATTTGGTTTTATAATTTATGGAAATGGCCCCTTAACTATTTGAAGTATGTTTTCGAAGTCCCTTTCATTTTGGTTTTCAAATTGTACTGTTTGTGTTTCGGTTGTGTGAAGATATTAAACTTTTAACTTTTTTTTTTATGGGGTGAGGCTATTAAACTTTTAACTTTTAAGAGGTTGGCTAAATTTATCTTCCTGGATATGTGTACGGGTGAATTGTGATACTTATGGACTATGTGTTGTGGCTAGAGCCGAACTCACGTGTCACTAGCTTGCGACCGCAATCTGCTCACTTGATCCCGTTGTGGCTCAAGGTAAGCAATAACTTTATCCATTTTCTTTAACATTAATAAAAAATATAAAAAACATTATACTATATAAAATTAAAAAAAAAAAGTAAAAAAAGAATATATAAAAAACATATCCATGGCTTCTTGTCTTCTTTACTTTTACAAATCTGCAACAGCTAACATATCCATAGCCTCTTGTCTTCTTCACTTTTACAAACCTGCAACAACCTAAATTAAACATATCCATGGCGTCTGTTGTCTTCTTCACTTTTACTTTGCTCACCAGAAAAAAATAGAAAAATTACAAAGACACACATAATTCCCCGCTACCACACGCGAGTGTGGTAGCTTGGGCTCGCTCGCGGGACCTTTCGAGTGAGGGTGTTGTAGTATGAGCAATCCACGTAGATCAAGTTGAGGCTCGTGGCCAGTGGCGAAGCTTGACCCGAAGGTTCGGGGGGTCGGAAGTCGCCGGAGGGTTGGAAGTCACTAGTTTCGGGGGGTCGAAAACCAGTTTCGGGGGGTCGAAACCCTATATTTCCAAAATTTCTATACGAATACTATATAATCGGAACCTCTGCACGAAAATTCGGGGGGGTCGGCCGCCCCCACCCGCCCCAATAAAGCTTCGCCAGTGCTCGTGGCATGTCGCTCGCGGGCCACAACATATAGTCTAAGAGATATATGTGATAGGAAGACGATGTATACGTGTGCATACATTGGGAAAATGAACATTTAGTGCGATTTGAAAAGATGAAATGACTATGTAAGATACACTTAACACAATCTAATTTTTATTATAACTAGGTTTTTATCCGGCCGCGCGTTGCGGCGGCGTCGATTTGGTTTAGAAAATAATTAAATAATGTCTGGTTTAGAAAATAATTAAATAATGACATTAGCGTTGCGACATTTCAAATTCTAAATCAATCCCATATCAACTTTCATACCAAAACAGATACATCAGATCTCGCTCCATAGTAGCTCTCTCTAAACTCTTTCCAACCTGAACTGATTGTAGGCAGGCATGGAACTCGTGCACGGCTCCATTTCCGACCCGCTATTCCCCACTTTATCCTGCAACTTCAAAAGAAACACTAATGAACACAATTATTTGGTTTCCAAAAACAACAAATGAAACATTTGATGCAATAGACTGTAGAAACATTTGATGCAATAGACTGTAATCAAAGTAGACGTCACCATTTGCAAGTAAACATGAATATCAAACATAAACAATGTATCTTAACATTAACATTTGCAGCCAACAAATTGTTCACAGATGTAAATGCTTCACTCAACAACAAAACAGATGATGACAAAGTATAAATCAACGTACACAAAGCCTGGACACCAACCAGTTATAGAGCTCACATTGGACGCCAATCAGATATAGAGCTTACCCCTATTAGCACCAAAGTTGATAGACAAACGATACCTAAAATCAATAAGCGAACATATATTTCTATTGCATTTTGGTCTCTTAAAGCAGGATCCAGCCTTCCCGCCAAAGCCAACAGAAGCGTTGTCTTACCAGAAGACGGCGGCCCCAAAAGAAGTGTCATCCTGTCACATTACAAATCAACGGTTGACTCACGCAATCCCAATATTTACAGCAAGATAGCGTTGGAAGCGCTCTATCTCCAACGTAACAATCGGCTTCTACGAACAGATTTTGAAACCGAACTTCTACTGTTGGTAGGGAGATTCCAACCCTGAAATTTTCATAGTAGTAAGATGTTAACACATCGTAGTGAAAACAATAAGTCATATTGAAAATTAGAACCATGAACACCACAACGCCTTTAAAAGCGCTCAAGCAACGCCTTCGTGGAGGACCACCTGCAAAAAAATCAAAAGCAATGTTATGTTGAAGAGAATTGCGGTTCCAACAAAAAACGATAACACAAAAGCGAGCATAACATGCGGCGGCGTCAATTCAATTTTAAATTTAAGCAATCATGTCGTATCCAAAATTGATTGACAATACAAAAAATACATTTACCAAAGTCAGATTGTGTATAGTACAGTTAACCATCAAAGCCGTAAATATTTGAACAAAATTACCTCAACTAATGCGCAATAGCGTCTGTCCAATTTCCCAGTCATGTGAAGGGCTTCTAAATATAAGTGTTCTGCATTTTAGCTTTTTTAAACCCTCGGTGATATCGGGCCTCGTATCAATTGCTTGAAGATACCTCCACACGTTAATGCTCTGTCTTTCATCCAATAACTGCAAACAATGAAAAAACGTTAACATAAGCATGATATATTGATATCCAGTTATAATCACAGATGAAATCACTCACTAACCTTTCTGCATGATTGAACTATATCTGATTCCGGGATTTCTGGATTACCTCGGACTTCCTGATTCAACTCAAGGATATTTAACTAAATAAAATCCATAAAATGGCATTGAATTAAAACAAAACTTATGAAAATAGCGTCCACCACCGAAGTAAAATGCGGAGCTCTCGGAGAAGCAACGGCTGAGCGCCGCCACAGACGGTTGCACGTGTCAGCCGGCCGGCGCGTACGACACCTGAAGTCACTAAACGGAGGACATGGAGTTTCGTGGAGATGATGGTTTCTGTTCAGCCGACTTCTATGGCGTCTTTTCTGAGCATTTTGGGATGATCTCCGGGCGTTTTGGCTTGTTGATCGTGGCCATTGAGGTCGAAGCAGGTTGCCACGTGGAAGCATGTCGGCCGTTAACGGAACCCAGCCGATCCATTGCATATAATAATCTCTTCGCTGTGCCCTGTCTTGAATAGTCTGCTTCTTGAAATCTGCAACTGTGTAAACGCCTTAACTTTGTCTATTTCGTCTACCATATATCATCTTAAGAGACAACGTATCAATTTTGGTTATATTTTGCTTCTAAAAGATAAAAAAAAAATAAGTAAAATTAACAACCTGGCTAACAAAAAGCTAGCCAAAATGCAAAATGGGTCAAAGGTCACCTAAACTTTATTTTTAAGCAAAAAACTTCCGATGTCATTTTATTCAAAAATTGCATTACGACTGACCCGACCAAAAGTGCTTTGCTTCATTTTAAAGTAACCTGATTTAAACCATTATTCAACCCCTCCATCTACACATTTCCCTATCTATGTCCATAATTTAATAATTACCTATTAGCAAAACAATTATGTAAAATTCATAGTTTCTCAAAGGTGTAAATGTTCACATATAAAAAAACGTGTATCATGTTATTACCTTCAAAAGACCATCATTCAGGTAATGCAGCCTCGACAGAGTTCGAAAGTTGCAGACCAAGTAATTGGGTCTGCAGCCTCGACAGTTCTGCAGTGGCAGTCGAATCCAAGTCATTTTTCCACCTGCAAACACATTTAGCCTCTATATTATCCAATGAATATGCAGCTGGGATTTTCTTATCTTCTGCCAACCGAAACTCAAAAATCTGCAGAAGTGAAACTTACATGATCTCTTTCGGTGTTAACTCGAGGGGTAGGACTCCAAGGACAAAACCATCTAATTCGACCAAATGAGAGATTTAGGATGAAACTTTACAGAGGGTTTCAGAATCCGAATGCGTAAAAGTTACAGTTACACTCATAGACTATAATAGGGGAAAAAACTAAATGTTTAGTTTAAAACCTACAAAATACTATGAAAATCTACGAAACTCATCATAACTTACTTCCTGTATCTCAATCCTTGATCCATTCAAATCAACTCGTTTCTTCATCGGTGATGGGTCCAAATTCTGGATCTCTAATATCAGAGATTCAAGTTCAATCAACTCGGCTTGTATCATTCTCTCTTGATCATGCAACACTTGAACATAATCAATACCTTGTAACTCATTACCAAATCCATCTGCTTCTCGTAACGATCGGTTTAATAAGAAACGCAGCATATATATTCAAATAGAAAGCATTGTTAGGCAGGTTTTGAAACAGTTACAAAATAAACAATTTTATCATAAAAAAAAAGTTATAGAGATTAGGGCACCTGCAAATGAGGGGTGATTGAGTGAACCGGAGTCGTTTTGTCGTACACAACCATCACAGCTCCTCCCAAGTCGCCCAAAACACACTGATCCGAAGCTAACACCCACCATTGGACCCGTCACCATCAATACCCACAAACACCACCACCTAACCAGAGCACCACCGACAACCACAGGACCACCATCATCGAACCAGATACATCATCTCGTTTCATTTTTGTTAACCCTCAGTTATATCACTTCTCTCCGATTTCGTGTATGAATATATGATTATGCATTTATACGAACATGATACATAATCTTGTACATGTGTTATTGCTCACCAAGTCCAAAATAAGCAACAAAACCCCTTACAAATCAACCAACGCTACGGGCTTTGGCGTAGGCCGGCCGATCTCCTTAAACGCTTCTTTAGTCATAACACAATCTAAGCTTCGAATATTATGTCTAGCCAATATCATAGCAGCAACACGGATCAAGAAACAACTTAAAACCACATTGTCATCTAAAAATCAAGTTTTACACCCAAAACTTATGATTTAGGCTCAGATGACTTCTACATCATCATCACAGCCCTAAAGAGACACAAATCAAACATATTGTCAAAGCAATCAAACAAAAAAAAATCCAAAAAATGAGGCTAGATATTTTTCTACACATTGAAAGTGGATATACAAAAGCAAATAAATCAATTAGATCATTTTGAGGCTCAGAGTTTTCAATAAACCTGGCTGTAGAGCGAGGTTGCAGATATAAACCTGCCATCCACCACCCTTGCCGCGCCATCTTCATCTATATTTCTGCGACAAACAAATACTCATCACAGCCGCATATAAAAATAGTAACCTTACACAGATTTGCCAACATCATTACCATCCACCAGCCACAAATCCACCAAGACCGATACCAGCAACAAATCCACAGTATAATTGCAACAAAATAAAACACCAAAGAACCAAACGCTCATTCAAACACCAAACCAAAAGTGTAATCGATTTACAGAGGAGGTACCGTACCAACGCCGCCGCCATTAATGGCTGTGAAGCCATCGGCAACGGCGTGGCAATACCACCACCTCTATGTTTGTCTATATTCGCCGGAAATGGTAGCTGGCTGAAAAAACCCAGCAAAAGATTCATGCAAACAGATACAGGTCAGATCTGTAACCAGACAAAGGGGCCGGTAACAAATATCCTCAAGAAAAATAAAAACCACCATCCGCCACAACATAGACGCACCAAAGGCGGCCAGACACGGCCACCGACGGCGTCTAGGCGATCGAAGCTCAATTCCATCAATAGTTAACATCGAAACTTACAAAATTTAGGGCTATCTGCCAATAAAACCCACGTCATCAAACCGGACGGCCATCGCCAGGGTTAAAGGCATCTGGTTTGGGTAAATAAACCCTAACACCACATGAAACCCGGCAATGAAACTGGTAACGAACGAAAATGCGGCCGACGCTGCCATGCATGGCGGCGGATACCTGACATCCTTGTGGTTAACAGTGGTAGGTTCCGTCGGTGTAACGGAGGACGGCGGTGGTGATGGCTAAGGCGGTGAGGTACCTTCAAGTAAAGACCAGTGGACGGTGGTGGTTACAAAGATGTTAGATGGTTTTCGTGATGGTGTCAGATGGTGGTGTGGATGACGGCGGAAGCGTGGCGGTGACGGTGGCGGTGATGGGAGCCGGTTTCCACCTCCCTGTATCCCTTTCTCTCTGCAAACAAATGGAGAGGGAATATATGGAGTAAATAAAAGACCAAAATACCCATGAAAAATCACATAATTACAAAAATGGCAAATTTACTATTCAAATACCAAGGCTTATTATTATTATAGTAATTATCATTGTTTGAAATAGTTATTTTCTATGTTTTATTACATTATAACCTACAAATATATGATTTTTTTTTGCCAAAGTAGTGCTATAGTGGCAATATTTTGTGTATTTGGAGTGTGTCAGCCATGAACTTTCGCAAATGGTGAAACCGAGATACCATCTTGCGGATTTGCTGATGTGGAGGGGAGAGTAGAGAGGCTTTTTGCTTAGTAGGAGAGAGGGGGGAGAAGAAGCAATACCATGTTGCGGATTCTCGGGCCGGTCATGGAGATTCAAAATAGTGGAAGGGGGTGTTTTGTAAGTTTGGAGGGAAGTAGCAACACCATGTTGCGGATTCAAGGTGGGGTGCCGCAACATCATGTTGCGGATTCAGTAATTATCTGACAAAGCTCTTGAAAGTTTGCATATTATCAAATAGTTGAAGGGCCAGTCTTGTAAATTCTGTATAACTAAAACCGCAAGATGGTCATGCTTTTTTCGTTTTTTTTTTAACTAATAGATGAAGGGCTAGTATTGTAACTTCTCTTTTGTCTCTTTATGTCGTGTGTGTATCTGAATTCAAAGAAAGAAGCAGGTTGGTTCACATGCATTACACCCCAACCACACAAAGGGGGGCATGCTTTTCAGTAAGACAAGACAAGTGTTAAATAAAAGACATAAATACATGCAAGTACATGCAACCATGCAGTAGTCTTATAAATTTTATGTATGTGAATGAGTATTTTGCACTCTCAAAATCTAAGCAAAAAACCACATATCTTTCACTCTCAATCTATATACACATATCTTGCACTCTCACTAGAAGCTAAACTGGACTTTTAGCCCTGACAAGTAAAAAAATTCGACACATCACTTGATGTTGCATATCGCATGCATTTAATAGTAAATTGCATTTTGTTAGTTGCAACTTGTCATCGAGTGAAGTGAGAATGGAAGTTTTATGAAACACGAGTAAAACATTGATCGTCGCCTAATGTCGCACATCACATGCATTTAACAGGTACATGTAAATAAGAATAAGGTCCGATGATCAACGTGACTATAACTCAGCATAGTAATAATATTTCTCTTAAATGAACTGTCTAAATTGCTACTTTTGTGAGTACACTTCTTTAAAAAGTTGTGTTCTCCTAATAAAAAAATCGTGGTTATTTGTTGATAACTAGTCATTAATAAGTTGCAAGCACCTCAATGGCTTTGTCAAAAAAATTTGTGTTATAAATTCACAATGCATATACATTCATTCATTTATTTGTAAGTATTTATTTATTTTTCTCTATATATATGTACATAAAAACGATTGTGTTCTTCTAAACATATGATTCCACAGCCTCCTTCGCATTTAACTGCATATTTTGGTCTTTATTGGTCTCCACAGGAGCATAGCTGACCTGCATTCATAAGTCAAACCTGAACTTATATATATTTATTTATTTTTTTAAAAGAAAGAAGAAAAAAAATAAAGAAACGAACCTCCACAGGCAACTCGACAGGGAATAAGTTTATGCTACTTGGATCGAAACTGAAACCACTGCACAACAAAGTAGATTGTGAACATCAAACCATAAACACAAACAGCAAGAACGTCGATTTGAAAGGTCAAACTGTCAAACACGTTACTAATTTGGAATGGGTGACCAGAAACACTAGTACCATTTTCCTTGTTGTAAATATATGATTTCTTTTAGTATGATTACAGAAAATATATTAACTCGATAATAATCTGACTCTTTAATAAAAAGATGTAAGAAGTTTTATGCATTAAAGACGCACTTTTGGTGACTTCCTACCCATTTGACCAGTTTTTTTGTATATACGTTATTATTTTACTCCGTTGACATGTTAATAAAACATAGCCGAATCTACAGAGTCAATTTTAGATGCAAGGGAACCAATGTCTTTAAGCCAACTGTTACGATGCAAGTCTTTTGAACCAACGGTTTGTTTAAAAGAAAAATGATTATATATACCTGCGAGCGATTACTAACTGCCACACATATGGAATGAAGAACTCTTCAGGGTGGCTTTCTTGCTCGTATGTGAACCGTAGTTGAGTGAACATCTACAAAATGAAAAGGGGGACGTGTGTTGAGAAATTTTATGTGATAATAGAATCATTAGTATTAGAATAAGTTGTTATAATCATATAATCTGCTGTTTCAATGTATAACAAATCCTCACAGTTTAAGAAATTATTAGATAAAATGGCCAACTATGATGTTTTTGTGAAAGAAGAGATCGCGTTGTGAAATGGAATCAGAAGTTACAGAAAATTAAGATTAAAAGGTATAATCCAAAAATATCCATGATTACCTTCATGCCATCACCTCGCCAAAATTTGCAATTCATGTTGATTACTTGAAGAACTTTCTCAACTGACCATTCTCCATCCAACTTTTGTGAGTCCATACGGCTGTTAAAGAAGTCCAAGACCTAAAAGCCACAGAATAGCATCAGTGTCACGCACACCTCAACATAATTAATTACCATCCAGCATAACAATATCACAAACTATAAATCTTGATTTTTGGTACATACAGAAAATATGTTCTCCAGCAACTCATTGAAGCGTGGATGATTCCGGAAAGGTTGAAAAACCTCCTGCCTGTGCATAATTGCATATATCACCTGACACATTGATGCCATGAAATGTCAAAGGTTACATGCATGGACATGCCATCAAATGTATTTATGAACACAACCCCATTACTTTACTAATGGATTGATTAGGACTTTGTTTTAGATCAAAGCGGCTTGGATAAGACATTGCCTAAATGAGAAAATGGTTGAACCAGTTGGAAATTGGCCCAAAGTCTATTTTAACGGAAATTGTACGATGCACGCTACATATACAACATATATTGCACATAGTACAAACATCTTATTGCATGTTCGGTGGTGCACAAATCACCTCCCATTTTTAATACATACACCTCAAATTATCTTATTCAAATTTTAGACAAGTATTGCAATAATGTCTTTGTAATCATATTGGCACATTAATTGTTTTATAAAGAAAAAAAGATTAACATGAATCGTCTTGCGGAACTAACCAATCTGATCAAAAGCCCATTTCAACAATGCAACTCATACTAAGAAGTGAACCATTTCAACCCTTACCCATCCAGCCCGACCCGACCATCTTGCCACCTTTAAAAAATAACAGTCACCAAGTACCTCGGGGTTTCTCGGCAGTGCGTAAGTCAGGATTCCATTAAGTATTTCCAATACGATCCTGAGAAAGTCGGTATATATATGCAATTCTGCTGACTGGAACAATGGATTGTAAGTTGGTAGATTATATAATTAAAAAAAGAAGCAAGGTTGAAATGATAACAATCTACTACCGTATCTTCAGGAAGTCTATCATCATCTTTGGGGTCACTATCACTCATTTGCATTTTACCATTCTTTTGCTCTGCTAGTTTTGCATATCTGAATATTAGATTATGCCCATTAAAAACAATAATCAGGGTTTTTGGAAGGAAGACAAGTTCAACTCATATAATATAAGACCCAAAAAAAGGATGAGGGGGATGGCGTACTTGCGTGACAACATATCAAAAAGGCTAACCAGGCGTTGTGATGCATATGAACTTAGCCGATGCACATGTGGCGCCATGTTAGCCAAAGCTGCAAGGCAATTGGTATGTAGATAAACATCCTGTTCCATGAAAAAACATGTGAAAAGTTGATTAAATGTTTCATAACCCCCATTACGCATCAGCTATAAAAAGTTTAAATGTTTAATCCCTTAAACTTCGAAATTCAGAACATCAGATAGCTTCACTTAGCATGAACAAGGCATGAGTATGTTAAATGCAAAAACAGATGACCAGCCAAAAATTCATAAAGATGGGTATATTTGTATCAATTATCCAGTTTTATTTTTAATCCAATTTGATTAGTTAACATGTTTAATATAAAGGCACCCATATAAGTATATATTCCTATTATTATGTAATATATGTGTAGTGTGTAATATAAATAACATTTGATAATGTTATAAAGGTGTATTCTTTTGCTATGAATATAGTCTTACCCGCATCTTAGACATGTTATACTTCACTGTCCTAATTAGAATGATGACCATAAGAGAACCAAGAGATGTTTGATGAAGAAGGCGTTCTTGATACCATGGTACAGAAGGCAGAATCTAACAAAATGTTGGTACATCAGGATAATTGTCTCATGTAACAGATACTTCAAAAAGGAACTTTATATCATATAGCCAGGGCAGATAATATGAAGTTACCAGCTTGTGTATGCTAGCATTAAAAGAAGAATCTTGACTAAGTATAAGTAGAATAATCAGCACCATATAGATTTGATTTGATGTTCTCCTTGAAGCATCATAAAGAGTCTCCAACAACGGCATCAACTGGCCATGTAATGGTATAAAAAAATATTAGGCAGGATAAATGGGATGAAAAAAATGAATAGACAACAAGACATTCTAACCTTTTTATGTTTGCAAAAATAAAATCAATGAGAACTGATTTAAAAGACAGAAACTAGTAAATATACGGAGTTAATTCATACCAATGTATCAATATCAGTTCGGACCAGAACATATTCCAGAAAGTCTGAATTCCCATGAACTAACGCATACAGTAGCAGAACTGCAGTTTCATCAGCCAAGCACCTGCAGAGGTTATTCAGTTTTATCAGAGGTGGCCACATGAATGTGTTGGTTAAAGGGTCTGGGGCCTATGGTCAGGAATCAAGAATATTACGATCTAGAAGTAACTATAAGTGGTAACAACACGATATCTGATGCATAATAAAAGCACCATGAAACTCAACCCACAGAAATGGATATGTTACACAAGTTATTTACCACAAAAGCAAGTAAAAAGCAGCTCAGAAATGGATATTTACAGGACAAATTCAAATTGGGATGAAGTAGAAATGGCTAACTGGGGGTTGGCTGGTCAGATAACAGGTTCAGGCCAGCGTGGGTAATATTAATAGGGGTCAGGTTGACGAGGTTGACTCGTCAGCATTTTTTTGTACCTTTCTTGTATTTTATACATAATTATTAATTAATGTATCAAAATATGTTTGAATCATAGTTGTCAAAAGCGTGCGAGATGCACCAAGTGCGCTGCGCCCTGTGAGGCGCGCATTTAGGCGATGAGGCGCACTATCAGGGCTGTTTCAGACTGATTTCCGGCCAAATTCAAGCTAAAAGTTACCTAAACCTCTAAAACATCCTAAATGAGCTATGAACAAGTCCTAAACAACCCTAAAACATCCTAAAGTATCCCTAAACAAGCCTAAAACATCTCTAAAAGCCCTCGTTTTTTATGCACCATGCGCCTAGGCTCCGGGCTCGGCCTATGCGCCTTGAGTAAGTTGAGCTAAAATACAATAGCTACTATCAAATCAGACTATCAGAGTAAGTTGAGCTCTTACATGCCAAGTGTATCAAAGAGAGAAGCAAAGGACAGTCTCACAACTGGACCACTATGTGCATTTCCCTCGATATCCACCCGATCAACTGAAATACAGATTACAACATTCAAAATGCAATAATAGAAAAGATAAAAAAAAACATGACAACAAAATACATCTAAAAAATTTAAAAGATAAATGGGATCTTACACTCAACATCCTTAACATTTTCCAAGGCTTTGCAATACGGGTTTTCAGCAAAATATGTTTCATCTTTTAGAAGAGATTCAGAAGTGATACTGACATTACTGTTTTTAACAGATTCCACAAGAATGCATTTACGGTAATGAATGAGGATAAGAAGTATATTGATACTGCTGTCAGCCAGTTGACTTCTATAAGCTTCAACACTTGAATTGACAAAGTAACTAAGAGGAAATAACACTATATTTGCTGCAAGTCAAATATAAAGAGCATTTTATCAGATGCGCTATATATAAAGTCATAAACCAAAGTTGCTAAATAAGATAAATGTACATTTGAAAAAATGAAATGCACTTTGGAACATTAAAACATTAGTTGTACAGGAATTTAAAAAAAAAACTGAGGGTATGGTACTAACATGCCTAGCATAACATTTACATACCTAGCATAATATCAGAAATATTAAGAAAAAAAGTACAAGATTTTTTTGTCATAGGACTAAACGTAGAGTTTCTCAAAACTATATTATATGGGACAACACAACTTTTGTCAACTACCAAAACTGTTTGGCTGACAATGTAACAACATTATTCAATGATGAAACAATCTTAAGGGGGTTGGACATATGAAATGAAAATTCACCAATTACAATTGCCAGCTCTATATGCAGCAAGTGATATGAAATGAAAATTCTGATTTAAACAAACTTGAAAGCAAATGTTTTGGATCTTAAAAAAATAGTAAACATAAGAGGGCAAGTCAGATATACCAGCAGCAGAACCAACTCTCTTCAGTACACCACTCTCTTCAGACATTAAAGTATAAGACGCACTACTTTTGGATCTTGGGCGTGAGATGTAGTTCAGCAGCAGTTTATGAACAACCAAACCTACCAAACTACTATCCTACAAATTAAAAAAAAGTTGTTTCTTTCATTGTTGTATTGCGTTTCACCAAATGAAAATGGCTCACTATTTCATTAGTCATTAGTTATTACTTTCATAACTAATGTTACCTGACTCATTGCTGCATCAAGGAAAGGGTGAACATCATTTGGACCAGGCGATGGCCCGGAAAGAAGTTGCGTAGACATAGCAATGAGCATAAAGTTGAGCAGTTCATGATGCAGGAGATACGTCTTGGGACTGAGTATTTATATTTATACACACACAGTTAGAAAACAAACCATAAACCTACTCCTAAATCCTAATAACCAAATATAGTAATAACCCGAAACATACCTTACATCCACTCTACCAATATAGCTAAGCACAGCATGCATAACCATACTTACAATGCTCTCATCTAATATCAAAAACATAAGTTAATACACCGTTTCAAATCAGACGATTACATCAATATGTTACAGACTTATATCAATTACCTATCCGCATATTATCAGGTATCGTCTCATTCTCGTCTAGAGACAAATACAAATCATCAAGGTTATCACTTCTCAAATTTTCAATAGAATACTTCAAAAACACAGACGATATATAAGACGCATTTACAGCCTTCATCGAAGCCGACGAATCCGGATCAGACAACAATTCCTGCAAACACAATGCTAAGTGAACCAATATCTTAGCAAGATGCCTAGTAGAACCATTGTTCTGTGCTGCAAAACAAAATAACAGATTAATAAACCAACAACAACATCCTAGTAGGGCATAAAACACTCTTAATTATGAAACCGAACTAACCGAAAGTGCGGCAAGCCTGATGGACACGGTTTGGGGGCCAATGGAGGTCAAAAGGGAGGTCCAGTAACTTGTTCCAGTAATCAGAATTGAGTGGAAACGTTTTAGGACCAACGAAAGAGGCGATAAGGAACTCCGCCGTGTCCGGTGAAGCGCCGCGGGGCGTTGAGGGTGCAGTACCCATGAAATTGGGCAATAAACGCAGTAGCGATGTGATAATATTATTATTATTATTATTATTATTATTATATCTGTGATTGTAACCTAATTAATAAGAGGGATCTGGGTTGAAATGTTGAATGGGGATGGGATTACTTGCAATGTAGATCTTGAGACGGTGATGATGGTGACGTAGGACCGTCGGTGTCGGTGACGGTGAGATTAATTAATTAAGATAAATGTTTGAATAGGGCGGCTGCTGCTGCTGCTAGATTAATACTATTAAGGTATTCAGGAACGATACACCCTATAATTAGGATTCATACATCCTGGCCCACATCACAGACCAACAGGAAGCTGCCACATAATCAGAATGTGATGTCATACCCCCTAAATGTGATGTCACATGGTGTATGAATCCTATAACCCCTATTAATCTGTTGGCTAATTACAAGCAACAAACAATCCAAGGGGGAATATCAGTTCATACCTTAAATAATACTGGCCATCACTCGCGAAGCATGTATGATAAGGGCTGGTTAAACTAGTAAACGGTAAATATTAGGGGGACGGGGCGTTATCCGGATAGTTTACGGATACCTATTACCAGCACGGTAACATCGCTGTTACTCACGATGGTAGTGGTCCCGTAGACCATTTTGCTGGTTCTATTTAACGGGCCGGTAACCGTGTATTATTTAATTTTTAATTTAGTATAATTCCATTTTTATTATTTATAACTGTTGTCAAGCAACATTTTGGTTATTTTTTTACTTAAATCGGAAGGCGTCATTGCGAGATGCCATGTCTCAAGATCTGGACCTGTTTATGGATGTTGGGGGCGCCCTTCAAGATGGGGCCAAATGGCTATGTGGGAGGTGCATGGTGATGCATGCTCTTAGCAAAAGGTGTAACCACGGCGTTGATGATGTCTTCTCCTTTTCTGTGAATACAGGGGATGTGGAAGATTTCATTGTGGGGATTCAGAAACCTCGGCGTGCGGCTACTGATATGGAACCAGGTCCTTCAGGAGGGGTTGTCGGGGATTTATCCCTCCTTGAAAAGGTTTTCTCTCTGCCCATTCAAACTGTCAAAAGCATTCCGCCAAGCTGTCGATTGGCGTTCGCCCAAGTTTTGACAGGTGCCTTACGAAAGGTGGTGGCCTCTCCAGGGTCTGTAGAAAGTTGGGTCAAATTGCTTTTATTGCCGAGGTGTACTCTGCGGGTGGTCAAACCGTCCACTAGGCAGGAGCGGAGGTCTGGGAATAGGAAATCCTTGCAATGTAGTAGTATCCTGCAAGCGCTTTCCTTGTGGAAAGACGGTTCTGGGTTTTCAGATTTGGTTTCTTCCCTTTTTGATAGTGCGGGGGAGGGTGTTTTCTTTACCCAGGGTGTAAGGGGGATTAAGCCTTCTGAAGAGAGCCCCAATGTCAAACAATGCCTAAGAAAAGTTAGGGATGGTCACTTCACAGCTGCTGTCAAGGTGTTGTGTTCCAGTGGGGTTGCTCCTTTTGGGGAATCTACCATGAACGCTCTTATTGACAAACATCCGGTGATGCCTCCTCCGTCCCTGCCCACCAACTCTGACGTCATGCCCGCCCTTATTGTGGATATGGATTGTGTGCTTGGATGTCTCCGGTCTTTCCCTAAAGGGACTTCTTGTGGGAGGGACGGTTTGAGGGCCCAACATTTGCTAGACGCTCTTACTGGAGAAGGGTCAGTGACTTCCACGGGGTTGCTCTCAGCTATTACTGAAGTCGTCAACCTTTGGCTAGGGGGTTTGTGCCCAAGGGTTCTAGCTGAATTTATTTCTTCGGCCCCCCTCACCCCTTTATTGAAACCTGATAACGGGATTCGGCCCATTGCCGTAGGGGCCATTTGGCGCAGATTAGTTTCTAAAGTGGCTATGAGGAAGGAAATGGCTAAGTACCTTGGGGACTTTCAATTTGGGGTGGGTACACCCAATGGGGCGGAGGCGGTGCTTCACAGCGCGAACAGGTTCTTAAGCTCCTTCCATGCGGACGGGTCCTTGGCTATGCTCACGGTAGATTTTTCGAACGCCTTTAATATGATCGACCGCACTGCCCTTCTTCGAGAGGTCCATCAACGTTGCCCGTCTATCTATTTATGGGTCCAGTTCCTATATGCCCAGCCAGCTAGGTTGTATGTTGGTAATGACTGTATAGGGGCCACCACGGGGGTTCAGCAGGGGGACCCTTTAGGTCCCCTCCTTTTCGCCCTTGCTTTACACCCTATGGTTCTCCGGGTACAAGAAATGTGTAAACTCCCATTTCATGCGTGGTACCTGGACGATGGGACGATTATTGGTGAGGCCACCGAAGTTGCTAAAGCCTTAGACATTATCCGGCTAGAGGGGCCATCCTTGGGGCTTCAGCTTAATATTAAGAAAACAGAGGTTTTTTGGCCGTCTTGTAATGGGGTGAAACTTCAGGAGGGGCTTTTTCCCAGCGGGATTGGTAGGCCAGAAAAAGGGGTGAAGCTCCTCGGAGGGGCTGTTAGCCGTGACCCTTATTTTATCCGCGGATTGGCAAAGCGGAGGGCATCGCGCGCTGTTGAACTCATGCAACTCTTGCCCTGCCTTAGGGATCCCCAGAGTGAACTCCTCCTGCTCAGGTCATGTATGGGGGTTGCTAAGTTGCTTTTTGGGTTACGGACCTGCCAACCCTCCATGATGGATGAAGCAGTATCATGTTTTGACAAGGGTTTACGGGAAGCCATTGAAGACATAGTGGTATGTGGGGGGCCTTTCTTTGGTGACCTACAATGGCGGATGGCGTCTTTGCCGATGCGTGTGGGAGGATTAGGGCTCCTCTCTGCGAAGGATGTCGGCATGTATGCGTTTGTGGCGTCACGGGCTCAGTCCTGGAATCTTCAAGACCACATCCTACGAAATAGCGGGGTTTTCGGCGCAGACTTGGACTACGTGCAGGCCCTCGAAAAGCTAAATGACTATCTCCCAGGTTTTGATATCGGCGGTTTTTCTAACAAGGACACCGCCCCCCCAAAGCCTCAGAAAACTTTGGCGAATGCCCTTTATGGCAAAATCGCTCAGAACCTGGGTGAAGTTTTTGGTCTGTCCCCCCGTCAGAGGGCAGTTATTGAATGCCTGCAAACCCCCCACGCCCAAGATTTCCTAACTATTATCCCGATCGAAGGTTTAGGCCAAAGCATGTCCGCTATTGAATACAGGGCCATTCTTAAATATCGTCTGATGATCCCAATGTACCAGGAGGATGACATCTGTCCGATGTGCCGTAAGGCCTGCCTGGATGAATACGGGGAACACGCGGTCCATTGTAAGGAGTTGCCCGGTTTTAAATATCGGCATGATTGGGTTCGAGACATTCTGTGGGACATTTTAAGACGGGCTGGGATCTCAGCCAAGAAGGAGGCCCCTGTAAACTTCCTCTCGGATCCAGCAGAAGGGAGATCCACCCTACGACCAGCAGATCTCCTTGTCTTTGGGTGGTCCGGGGGGAAGCATGCTTGTGTTGACCTGACGGGTGTATCTCCCCTAGTTGGGTTGAGGGATAGTGGCTTTGTTGCAGGGCAAGCGGTCCGAAAAGCAGAGGCAAAGAAGGTAGAAAAACATGCTAAAGCCTGCGAGGAGAACCAACACGTTTTTGTACCTTTGGCTTTTGACACCTTTGGTTCATTGGCACCGGAGGCTACCCGTTTCCTGACCAGGGTCCAGCGGGTTATTCACAGTAGTGTCTCGGCTCCGGGTGGACATGGTTATGTTTTTAGTAGATTAGGATTTGCTATCCAGAAAGGGGTGGCGGGGCAGCTTGTTGCCCGCCTGCCCGCTATCTTAATGTAATTTTCTTTGTCCTGGAATGAAGCTGAGGTACTTAAATCGTTAGTTTTAAACATAAATGAAACCAAAAGTAAGTAAAAAACATAAAACATTATTTATTAATATTAAACATAAAATAAAAATACATAAAAACATAGAAGATAAAACTTAGAGTTGCCGCATGAGTTGTCAGACCTGGGGATACTCAAAGTTGCCGCGGTAACACCCCGCATAGCTCAACTGTGTCAACTCCACAGCCAACTCCGGCACAATGCCAAGGTTCCGGTTCATGGTATGCTCGTAGCACGTGGTCCACCGATCACATTTGTTGTTTAGATCGATCCACTTTCTCTGTGGGCTCTCAATTGTGCGGTCGCTTTCGTCGACTTGTTGTTTGAAGTCAGCTAAGACACGGTCCCAGAAGCCTGTTTGGCTACCTCCTGAGGACCCTGAGCCACTGCGGGGTTGGCTTGCAACGATGGGTCGTTTTGTGCGTCCTTAACGCACACAACCAAAATCATTTCTTCGTTTTTGGTCCAGCGGGTCATTTTGAAGGTGTGGTTGTTGTTGATGTTCAAGTGGTTTTTTACCACCGTGGTAGGGTGGTTTATATACAAAAAATCTCTAACGGTTTTGCATGTGAAATTCAATATTTTCTGACGGTTAGATGAACCGATTTTAATGCACATAATGATTTTTGACCGTGTTGGTAGGACGGTTTATGATAAGTCTGGCCGTTTGGTGGTAAAACCGTGTGAATTTAAAAAAAAACAAAAAATACATTTTAATTTAAAAGAAAAAAAAGAATCGGTAGAGTACTGCCTCCAAAAAAGTGTTTCAGTGAAGGAAATCAGTGTAGTGATGTGGCAGTGTATAATTGATTAAAATCAGTTAAGTGAAAATAATCTACTACAAGCGCCCATTCCCCCCTTATGTGCCGAGAGTAAATCAGTCCATACCTTAATTTTTTTATAAATTCCTGATGATACCAAGTTTTACCTTCCATCTTTTGGTAGAAAGGTGAAAAAACCTAGCGATCAATGTCGCTTTTCGCAAACACATTACTGTGTTCCAAGTTCAAATCTAGTACCTTTCTGGTTTTTTTGTTGCGGATAACCACGCATGTACTTTTATATTAGAGAGAATTACACAGATTGTCATTTAGTTATTATCAAAATTGCATCCTCTGTCCTTTATAATAATTTTTCACTCCTTTTAATCCTTTAGTTTATAAAATTGTTACACAGCTCGTCCTTTACACTAACTTCCGTTAGAAATCTCAGTTAAGTACCCCATGTGCCACTCACGTGAGGGGCAAAAATGTCATTATATAATAAAAAATATATCAACATTTATCTCTTCAAATTATATAATAAAAATATATCATTATATAATAAAAATATATCAATATGTATCTCTTCATATTAAAAAAATATATCATTATATAATAAAAATATATCAATACGTATCACTTCAAATTAAAAAAATATATCATTATATAATAAAAAAAATATATCAATATTTAAATAATAAAAATCTCTTCATTTCTTGAAGAACTTGATAAGCTTCTCCTCAATTGGGAAATCACTCGTAACAATAACTTCATCCAAATCTTTAGCTTTTACAAATCAATACTTCGAAAAAAATCTCTATTTGTTGAATTTTATAAATCTTGATTTGCTTCATGAGTCTGTTAATAGCATTAAATTGGAGGGATAAAGAGAGGGGTTGGAGTATGAACTGGTAGCAGAGAGAGATGTGGGTGAAAACTGGTTGTTGAGAGACCCAATCGAAGAAACCGAGTGCGAGTGAGTGGTGATGGATCAGGAATGGGCCGGTGACTCGGGAAACATGCACTGAGTTGAGCGAGTTGCGGGAATGGCGTTTATGGAGTGTTTTTTTCTAGTAATGGAGTATGTATATGTGGTATAGTGGGTTAGCCGTGATTAGCGGTGGTTGGTGGTGGTGACAGATGGTGTAGCTGGGTAAGTGGTGGTGATGATGATGCGAGATAGAGAAGGGACGGGCGAGCAGTGGAGACGAAACAGAGAGAGAAAGAACAGGGAGGTGGTGATGATGCAGTGAAGGTGGATCTGGTTAGGGTTTGGTGTTGAAGATTGGTGGAGAGATGAAAAGGATGAAGGTGAAATGAGGAAGGAAGGGGATAATGAGTGAATTGACACATTTGCCCCTCACGTGAAGGGCACATGTGTGACTTAACTGATTTTTTTTAACGGAAGTTAGTATAAAGGACAGAGAGTGTAACAAATGTATAAGATAAAGGACATAAGGAGTGAAAAATTATCATAAAGGACATAAGATGCGATTTTGGTAATAACTAAAGGACATCATCATCATCATCATCATCATACTCAGTTAATCCCACCTATAGCAAAGCTAAGGTAGGGTCTGAGGAGGGTAAGATGTAGACAACCTTACCTCTACCCCTAAGAATAGAGAGGCTGCTTCCAGTGAGACCCCCGGCTCGATGTGGTTTGGTATCAAGCCTTGGACATAAGGCACGGAACACTTAGCAATCGGAACAAACCCGATCAGTGCATGTACTCCTTTGTCTTTTGGCTATCCACGCCACCACATGATGCATGATTAACCGTCTGTCGTTTTTAACGTTATTTTCACGAAATTGGTAAAATAACGTTAAAACTAGTGCAACTTTACTTTTGCCCCCCAAGGGCCACACATATATACATTATATGCGCACACCGTAAGTGGGGCGTTAATAACTAAAGGACAATTTGTGTATTTCTCTCTTTATATTATTTTTTAAATTGAAGTTGTATTATTATGGAATTATAGGGTTCACTAGTCAACCTGATATTATCATTATGTACTATCGGTTGAAACATTTTTGACCCCTACCTTATATAGTTAAAAACCTGGTTTTTAAAAAAATACTGGTTCCAAGTGTATTGAGATTAGTTGGTTAAAAACTTAAATGGAAGGGGTCTTCTATTGTGCGTGGAGGGGTAACGACCTCTTTTGTTTTATGCCATAATATATTTTTCTTAGTCTACTAGTGATGGACGGGGTAGCTTGTTTCTAACACCTTTTCAGGAAAAAAAAATCGGGAGTTACCAACGGATCACCGACATCTTTTAACAGTTAGATTTGGGATAGGATTTCGTTCTATGCCACGTCATTGTCAGGTGATGATGAATTGGCGAAAGATGATCATTCAAAGATAATACCATCTGTTATTCACAAGTAATATTCGACACTGAAATAACGCGTCAGATGACTTGTTGGTGAAAGGCCATCGGGGATCCATTGGTGTAAAGTCTTTATCGTTGCTCGATTTCCCCACGGACTTTCAACGACAAATTACCAAGGGCTTCTCTATTCGCCAATAGATTCGCTTGTTGGTGAAAGATCTCTGATCTAGTGTGTATCATCTTTTAGAGGTTTGGAGGCCGAGTTCGTTTATTAAACGTTCGTCTGCTCTATTTTTACATTCTATACATCTGCATGCTTGATTTCAAGAGTATGCCAACTATACATTCTTTCTAGATAATATGTGTTGTGTTGTTTTCTTATTGTGTCTTTTAACTTTTGAAAGAATTATTTTTTTTATCATTCTGAAAGATAATAATGTGAAAGTGAAAGATTATTACTTGCTGCTACTGATAATAAAACAAATACAGATTTTAGTTATCAATACATAAGGCGTTCCATAACCAATTTAACTACCCTAGGAGCGTCCACAGTAACTGCTACCTTCACCGTCGGTTTCTTGCACCATCCAGTCTCTTCGTTAAACCTTGCATAGTAACATTACCACATCAAAAACAAAACAGGAGTACCTTTTTCTACACAAAATTAATATTTTCTTTTAGTTTTATGGTCAAATGGAACAGTCAAAATGTGTTGGACAAGTCAAACGAGTTAAAAGTTGACTAAAGACCAAACTGTGCTTTGATGCATACAACCTAAATCACTTTCATTTCAAAGAGTTAGATTACTACTATCATAATATAGTTTAGTAAACATATTAGTATTTAAAAATAGTAACTCGCAAAAAGGGAACAAAAAAGCGACGCAACATCCAACGTATTAACACATGTGGTCTTTGCCTTTCGTCAGTTAAACACGACCCAACAACATAATTAGTACAGTTCATTCTTCCCTTTCGGGCAGTGTTTCAAAAGACAAGTCATGATAAGTATATACATACGTATGTGTGTGTATGTAATGCAAAATGAAATACAAAGAAAGAAGATAAACAAGATTTTACACCTTTTCTGTTCGTTTGAAAACAATGATAGGCCCCTTGTGATGCCGATTGTCTGGACTCTGACAACACCTTCTGTGTATGTCATTAATGAAGGATTCACAGCTGCAAGAATCGCTGTTGGGTCATGAAGGTATACACCTACACAAATCACAAATGTGAAATGTCCCAGCAATAGCATCAGCAGCAGCAGACTAACCATACGTCAAATTCCTTTCGTAAATACAAAATCAGGATTAAAAGTTACTGTCACGAACAACCGAGTGTTTAACAGTTATTTTTCTCAAAACACATACCTTTCATGTTGTATGCATCACGATGATAAGAAAAGTAGAACTCCAGGATCTTGCTTAAATACTTGGCAAATATTCCATCTGATTCTGCCAAGATGTCATGATCATGATCTACGAACGTATTGAAACTTGTCAAACCATTAAGTTGATTCACTTGTACGCAAACAACTAGGCGACCAAGATCTTGTCCTAAACACTCCCAATAATGGTTACATAACAGATATATTAATACTTCTAACAGTTCTAAAATTAGAGCATAGATGTCAACTCACAACATATAGTCTTTAAGTCTACTGAATGCTTTTTCATAAGTTTTTTTGCAATAAAACCATATTTACTCTTCTTGGCCCACATGTTGATTTGTCCTATATAAATTGGGAATGGATCATAGTCACATGAATCGCGGTACGCTCCGGTTCGTGGTACGAAATCGGGTACGCGGTTCGCG
The DNA here is from genome assembly GCA_028751855.1 of Ambrosia trifida. Classification (NCBI taxonomy): domain Eukaryota; kingdom Viridiplantae; phylum Streptophyta; class Magnoliopsida; order Asterales; family Asteraceae; genus Ambrosia; species Ambrosia trifida. The sequence continues at coordinate 47,281,096 of CM054123.1, forward strand.
CATTTCTAAAATTCGGTACGAGGGGGTAGGTTCATTCGGTTCGCCAATTCGGTACGCGGTACGGTGTACCCTATAAGTTGGTACGCCGTATCGTATCTAAACATTATACACTATATATTTTTTTCAAATAACTCAAATAAACATTTCATAATCATAATCCAAAACAAAATTCATAATTATAAGCTCGAAAACATAAAACAAACTAACCAAGTTCATAATTATAAGGAAACAATAGACTCTTCATCTAGCTATGGTAAGCGAATAGTCACCGTAATTGCTGCAGATTTCGAAGCATTTAATTCCGATTCGCGAATCGCATTGAATCTAGACGGCGAATTCGACAATCCGGTACGCGAATCTGTGATATTTGGTTCGAAACTCTACACAATAGGGTACGCTCAATTTTACGAATCGGATCGCGAATCCTATGCGAACGGTACGCGAATGTACCCGATTCCGGTACGCACGATTGGATTCGCGGTACGCAGGTAGATCAGCGAATCCTGTGACTATGGAATGGATAGATGTACTAACTTGCGAAGCATTGGATATATTGACTGTAGTTCAAGCCTATGATTCAGACATGATATGATTTGAATAAACCATGATGTACTACACTAATCTTTGTTTTCCTTTAATTAAAATAAAACATTATGACCCCTAATTTCTTCACAAACTAAAGTAATTTGGTTTTTCCGCAATTCTGCTTTAGATTTATAACACAAAAATATTTTATTTCAGCATCAAAAGTGCCAATATGGGGATGCATTAAAAACATACAAAAAGGATTACCTTTAAGAATAACTTGACGTGTAACATTGAGCCCAATAGCCAAAACATCAGCACCGCAAGTAAACACAATTTCAGCAGCTTCCGGATCAGTAGAAATCTACACGTCCAGTCCAATGGACGAAATGAAATGTAAATTAAACACATTGTACTGTAAATACGCAAATAATTGTTCCTAAAAAATGATGTGTCCCATATATTTGGCTAGGAAACATTTTAGTTTGGGTCAGACATAAATGTATGAAACCCTCCATTTATTCAACATGGTAAATATAGTGTCAACCTTCTTATTTGTTAAGAGTAGTTATTGGTATATTTCATAGGAGTTAGATAAATAGAGTCGATTGAAGAGTGTATTTGACTTTAAACGCGACTTACTTACATTCGCCTCACTAGCTGGATTCATATTCCCGTTTACTAAAAAAGCACCACCAAGAAGAACAATTTGTCCTATGTTTTTAGTGAAGGCAGGATCGAGTTCAATGGCCTGCATCAACAAAAGATATTTATACACTTCCATGAAACAGTACTTGCTTGTACAAATAATAAATTAATAAATAACGTCATGAACAAGACCAAGGCAATGTTGGTAAGGGGACCCAATGCCACCACAGTGATTTCTCCAGGGTAAAGACTAGCTTGCTCCACCAGATATTCTGCTGCTGACTTTTCCATTGGTTTTGACTTCGGCTGAGGGAAGTTCTGGTTTCCAAGCCCATCTAACCCATGAACAAAGCCTGCAGCTCGAAGATTCGTTGTTTTCTAAAGAAAAGAAAGAACAGTTGCAGGGACATCATAATAGTTTTTTCATAAACCCGTCAAGATTCAAGAAAATGTAAGGAGAAAAGGAGACCTGGCTTTTAGATAACAGAATCCTGGAGGACTAAAGTTATGCAAACAATAGTTAAGCCTAATTTATAAACCAAATTCAATTTTTACATGGCTGGCTTGCTTGGTTTATCGAGGCGCTAAGGAAAACACATCAGGGGAAACAAAGCGCGCTTCATTTAGTTATGGGTCAAAACTAATTGGGGACTGTAGGAGGTTTATATGTGAAAACAACCAAATAGATAAAGAAATTATAAAAGGTTTACTTAAGAAATAGGTTGATATCATAGTTGTTAAAAGTCATTGCCTCTTGCGCCTAGGCCCATTTTTTAGGCGAGGCGACGCATTTGCGCTTTGAGTCGAGAAAATTGCGCTTTAAATTCTTCAAGTGATGGTTTAGGCGCAGATTCCAGGTAGATTCCCAAATTCTGAAGAGTTTCCAGCAAAATTCGTTAAATTATGGCTAGATTCCAGCGAGATTTCTACTTTTATCTAAGGAAAGCTACTTCTATACACTAATACATCAATATTTTAAACTTTTGATACTAACTAGATAAAAAATAGTATTATTTTAATATATTTGTACTTTATTTTCTTTGTTCGTTTTTTTTTAATCTCAGGCCCACATTTTTTTGCGCCTCGCGCCTAGGCCAAAGGCAAGGCCTATTTGCCTTGAGTGCGCCTAGCGCCTTTGATAACTATGGTTGATATAAAATAAAGGTTATTTGGTTGTACATAACCGCTCCTCGGCTTTTGGTCCCAAAACGAGGCGCTCGAAGGCTACAAACTGAAGGTTCTTTTATTGATGCGCTGAATCAACCATGTATAATTTATGTTCTCTTGTGCTGACCTCATTAACAAAAGTGTGCATAAATGGAAGGAGATGTACCGTATAACTAACATGAGATCCTTGTGCAACAGGGATATCTGTTCTTCCAGCAACCTCCAACTAACATGGCTATAATAATTAGTTTATCATAAACTCCAGGGATTAATCACAAATGGATAATAATAATAATAATAATAATAATAATAATAATAATAATAATAATATGAAATGAGGTGATGTTACCAAATGCAATGCATTTGCAGTGGCAAGAGTGGTGTAAACATTGCCATAGATAGTCGTAAGCCCGATGACGGCCACTTCTGGTGACCTCAATGCCAGAAATATTGCCATAGCATCATCTTATTCAACAATTGCACACAAACAGATTACATTTATTTACTCATTTATTTTCTAATTGAAACTAAAACAAATTCAAAATCGATAACAAAAACAAAAACTGAAATCAAACAGGTGATAACAAATGAAGGTTTACCGATGCCAGGATCCGTGTCGATAACTATCTTCTTCGGTTCCGCCATTGAAGTGGATTAAATTCGAAGCAGAATCAACTGATCACGAACTATTACAATTGATCTAAAAATGATTGGAAGAATTCTGCATAAAAAAAATGTTTCCTACCTTGTTTTTATTTCTTAAAACTCAACAAATATACGTTGATCCAAATTGAGTTGTTTTTTTATTCAACATATAATATAGTCAAGGTTTTTGTCAAAGCTTTCACTTTAAAAACATAAGTAGAAATCCAGAAGCAAAGCACTGAAGCAGAACATACCTTCGAAATTGACGAAGAAACGATAGTCGAGAAAACAAGTGCGAATCAGAGTACTAGCTTGTTTTGTTAGCCTAACCGCTTTATGGATTTGTTTTCTTCTTGGTATTGTTCAAACATTACCGCCACCTATTACATTTTTTTTTTTTCAATTTCAAGAGGGAAAGGGTATTCGCATCCCCTTCACCAAATTTCATCTATCAAATTACACTAAAAATCACTACTTCACCCCTAAATATTCTCTTTCCTAATTAAAATAATAATATTTTTTTATACTTTTATCATTACATTTTCTCTCTTCTCACTCAGAACTACTTACAAAAATATTAAAATATATATAGAGGTGAACAGTAGCTTTTCATATATATGGTGGAACAGTGCTTCCACCAAATATTTTTTATCTCCTCCACTCACAACTACTTACACTCACCCTATATAATTTGGTGAACACACTCACCTACATTTGGTGGATAGGATGTGAGTGCTCTTAAAGGTGAAAATAAAAAGGTTGCGTGGTAAATACTTAAATTGTAAAAGAGGTAAAAATATTTAGCTAAAGATAAAAAATAATAAAAATGTGGTACAACCCACCAAAGCTCATGATACAACCTATGACCCATGCCTAAATTACTATATATATTAATTACTAACCGTCGGTGCAATAGTATGTGAACAGATGGCAAGATGGTTATTTTGTGTGTGAAGGGAGGCAAAACGGTAGTTTTGCCTTACCTACTAGTTGTAAATTAATATATACTTAATATACTAATTTTAAGCCCCCGCATTGCGACGGGGGTATAAAACCGTGTTAAATAGCATCAATGTCACACTATTGCCCAACACTAGAAAAGCTCTTAAAACAAAAGAAATAAAAAACAAAAAAAATATAAAATAAAACTAATCGCCTTAGACAGAAGCACATATTTTTCACTATGCTATTTCTCGTCTCGCTAAACTTGGTCGAAATGTAAACATAGAACATAATAATTAAGTTGAACTAGAAGAAAATAAACAAAATATATTAGAAAAACGCACTATACAACTACTAAAGTTAAAAGACTAAATATGTCGTTACCAAAGTTGAAGGGTAAAATTAATTATAATTAAGTGTAAGAGTGAGACTACACGGTGTGGTCATGCCCATTATTAGGGCATGGAAGGACAAGTGCCAAATTCCGCATAGTGGTGACGGCGTGGACAGTAGACTCGGGGTGGCTGCCAAATGAGCTCGTTTTTGTTTTCATTTTTTTAAATAAACAAATAAACTAAATAAAAAACTTTTATATTAATAAAAAAATAACATGGCATAAAATTAAAAAAAGAGTAAATTATCAAAACAGTCCCTGACTTTTGGACCAATATGCTTGTCCAGTCCAATCTTTTAAAAATTGCTTGAACACTCCCTGATCTTCAAGAAAATAGGGCAATTCAGTCCGACCACTTAACCCAGATAGATTTTCTCAGTTAAGTCAAGGGCATTTTTGTCCATTCGTCTAAAACTTTATAACCAGCCCCATTTCTTCTTCCCTTCTGACTCCCCCATCTCTAAACCCTAAATTCAGAACAACACCATCACGATTGAATCCATTTTCTCCCCAATCCACTATAAACCCTAAATACGATTGAATCCATTTTCTCCCCCAATTCGTTTATAAACCCTCCACAGCAGGTCGTCTTCTTCTTCTGAATTACTGTGTAGGTATGTATGTCATCACTGACACTGATTTAGGGTTTGATTTACTGTTTAGCTAGGTCAACCTTTTAAATGTAAAGATGATATGGTGCAAACATCCAGTTGTTATGTAAAGATGATAGGGTTTGATTATTGACTGCATTGTATTCCATAATGTTGCAGGTGCAAACAACCAGTTGTTATGTTGACTGATGATGATCAAACTGAAGATCCACCTTTTTATCTTGGTCAAACCTTTAAATATAAAGATGATTTCAAGATACGTGTTAAAAACCATGCCGTGTTTGACAGGAGGCAAGTAGTGATTGATTGGAATGACAATGTCACCTTTCGTGTGGTGTGTAAGGGTATCAGTCCCCAAATGACTAGATGTGACTGGGTTTTGAACATTGAAAGGGACAAATCTAAATGTGCATGGATTGTGAAATCCTTAAACATGGACCACAAATGTCAGCTAATGAGGGATGTTAGGTTATGGTGTGGTCAGTGGAATGAGAGCAAGAAGACTTGCAACAGGAAGATGAAGAAAGGCAGTGGCCATTCTAGTTAGTAGTTTATATACTGGGTTTAAATGTTGACTTTGCTAGAATCTTTTGTATTCGAATATTTTGACTTTGTAGTTTTGTATGTTGACTTTGCAGTTTTAAATGTTGACTTTGTTAGAATCTTTTAAATGTTATGGATATGTTGTGTGTCTATGTAGTTTTCTATGTTGACTTTGTGTGTTATGGATATGTTGTGTGTCAATTGCTGGCCCAGACCCATTTGGAAGTTAACTGCAGGTCCATCCCATTTGAAAGTCAACTGCAGTTTTGTATAATGTGTGTTAACTGCAGGTCCAACCCATATTTGCAGCCCGTATATGTAGGTCAACTGCTGCATATTTGCAGCCCTTATATGCAGGTTAACTGCTGCAAATATATGCAGGTCAACAGCCCTTATATTTGCAGCCCAACTACTGCATATTTGCACACACATATGCACACATAACTTCAGGCTCTGTTTGACCCATTTGGGTGGATCAAGTCAACTGCACATTTGTCATGGGTCATCAGGCATGACATATATATATATATATATATATATATATATATATATATATATATATGCACTAAAGTAAATGGGTCAACTACTAATATGCACTAATATAGCCAAACCACATTTTACATACAATAAGCATGAAGTTCAAGCCTTCAGTTTACATACCACATCAACTTACCATTGTTTATCATACCAAAAGTCTGAACAGCTATGATCTTAACCTTCTAACACTTACATACCACATCAACTTACCATTGTTTATCATACCAAAAGACTTAACAACTATGATCTTAACCTACTAACACACCTACCTGCTTCCAATGACATTCATCATCTGAACAGTAGGGTGAATATAATGGATCATACTCCGCTTCATATGGATCATGGTACCACTCATCATAATATGTGTCTGTGCTGCGATAATCAAATGCCTGCTTCAACACATCTGGATCAATATATGGAATTGGGTCATCATGCTCAACCTCCTTCTTAATCTGCTCAAAAGGATCATTCTCAACCTGCTCAAAAGGATCATCCTCAACTTGCTGCCAAACCTGCTCATGCCAAAGCTGATGAAAGACAAGTCTGTTTTTTAACGCATCATAGTCAGGATTAATATGCTCAACATATATATCAAGTGATTTCTCAATTTCAACAATCTTGTTCAACACGCGCACATTACTGTCATTTAACAGTGGTCTTAAACCCAGTCCCAAGTCTTCACTGGGCAGTCTATAGAAAAACCTAAAGTCACCATCCTGATAGTAACCAAGTTCCACCAGCATGTCACCCAATGTGATTATAGAGAAATAATCAGAGTTCACCTTATCAATGTAGTTAACCTTCCCGTTAACGTACATCACATTTACTTCTGTTGGATCAGTAAACTCCCCACCATGATGAATTTTGATTGAAAACCTTTTGGTAGAGTGACCTGCATTGTTGATTGTTAACCAAAATTTCAGCTTGCATATTATGATCAATAACAATCCTTATAACAAAGCCAGTAGCATAGCATCAAACTAACAGTAGCAAGCTTTATCCTATTATATATAATTCTATTATACCATAAGAACATAACAACAGTAGCAAGCTTTGCAACACACGAAAACATATTTCAGATTACACTAGCTTTGGATTACACTAACTTTGGATTACAAATTACTAAAACCCACGAAAACATAAGAACAGTAGCAAGCTTTATAACAAATTTCAGATTACACTAACTTTGGATTACCAAAACAAACAAATTACTAAAACCCAAATCAAACAGATAACCAAATGAGTTAGATGTGCATCGGTTGACTTACCGTACTGTTCTTCAAGATTGACTTCGTCTTCCCCAATTCGTACAAACAATTGTGTCATCTTCCTCTTCTTACGTTGCTGAATTTCCATTTGTGTGTGTGTGTGTGGAGGGAAATCAGAGAAGTGTGGAGGTGGAGGGAAAAAAATGGAGGGAAAAAAGCTTATAAAGGAGAAGGGAAGAAGAAACGGGGCTGGTTATAAAGTTTTAGACGACTGGACGAAAATGCCCCTCAGTTATCTGAGATACACTAACTGGGTTAAGTGGTCGGATTGAATTGCCCTATTTTCTTGAAGATCAGGGAGTGTTCAAGCAATTTTTAAAAGATTGGATTGGACAGACATATTGGCCCAAAAGTCAGGGACTGTTTTGGTAATTTACTCTTAAAAATATATATATAAAACACAAAAAAAAAAAAACATTATATTTTTGCCTTATATGTTGTTTTATTTTTTGTACATTTCTCGACCTGGGTCTTCAAGGTGATCGATATTCATAGCGATGAATTTCATATTCTCTCATCTTTCTTTAGCCGATTCTTTCTCCTTTTTAATATTTTTTTCTTGAAAATAGCCCAAAGCTTTCTTCTTTTGTCGAGCTTTTGTTGTTGAATGTCATTAAACGTACCAATACGTTCATTTAGGTCGGATAAATTTCTTGGTATAATCCACACCCCACAAGATAATTTTGATGTCCTCTTCTTTGATTTATCTCTACCGGGTGGGCGGGTCGATTCAAGCTCGACATCATCGCTTAGATTAATCCCGTTAAGACGAATCGCTCGCAAGCGGTATGTTTGCCTATTCGGTAGCGTAGTGCGCCACTTCCCAACAATGTTTAAATTTGAAAGCGTGCTTTTGTGTATTTTGATAAGCAATAAACGCTCTCGACAAGAAGTCAACTTCGATTTCACCACTTTTTGATGAATTATTGATGTTGTTGTAATGACCGTTATAGGCCCTCATGTCTTGATTTATTTCACGCCACTTTGAAGATGGAACGAGAGACTTGTCGGTTAAATTTTAACCGGCAAGTCTCTCGTTCCATCTTTTGGTGAAAAAGAAAGTTTACTTTATTCCAAAACTCGTTTTTGTGTTAATTTTTACCTATTTTAAAAAACAAGTAATTAGAAAAATATATATAATATTTATAAAAAAACAATAGAAAAAAGTACTGATCCCTAGGTTCTCGGATACGAATATCCAAGCTTTTACTAAAAGCGGTTTCTTCCGCTTCACACCATTTTTAGCGACCCGTTCAAGGTCTTTCTCCTCCTCCTTGGTTTTCTTCCTATGATTTTTTTTTTTTTTTGCCTGAGGGTTCACCAACATCTTACGGTTGGGTTTTCGGCACATACTTGGGTATAGAAATGGGAAGTTGTTGCGGGATTTTTGAAATGAAAATTGAGACGGCTGAATGTTTAGTTGTTGAAATTGAGGTGGGTAAAACATATCGTCGTTTAGAAGATGCGCATATGTCGCTAAGTCGGATGCATTACCCGAAAGTTATACGTTACTTTACGGTTTTGAGGCGCACTACGATTCGGTGATTCTCCTTAGCCAAATGGGTTGTTTGGGTCAAAGTCTCGTTTGTGGGAATTCATTTTTGCTTGGAAAACTTGAAGTTTTTTTTTTCTTCTAAAATTTGAAGTGGAAAGAGGAGATTTGTGAGAAAAATGGTGAAAATAGTTTGATTTATATATAGTTGTGTAATTAAATTTTTTAAATAAAAACACCTTTTAGAAAAAAGAGCCGTTGTCAAACAATTCGTTTTCATCGACCATCCACAACCCATCACGTCACCGAGGTAGCTTGCCCCACGACGGTAGAAATTTCTATTGGTCTTGCGTCACGCTGGATCCGATGTGATGTCAATAGCATGGAGGGAGTTTACACTAGTGTTTCCAAACCCGAACCGGTCAGACCGGGAAACGAGACCTCGGCCGACCAGTCGGACTGGTAAACCGGCGGTCAGACCGCAAGTTTGGTGAAAAACAACGGTTGAACCGGGTTTTGCCTTTGTCTCTTTTGACCGGCGATAATCTTTGATCCTGCCGGAGCTGCCTTTGTCTCTTTTGACACGAATACAAACTTTTAGTTAATGCTCATTTTGGTAATTTTATATATTTTATTAAAAGTTTCAGCTACTCTGCCAAACACCAATATATATTTAAAAAGGCCAATGATCTCCAGCTCAGCTGGTTTGAGGTAGGGTGGGTTTTCCCTTAGGGGTTCCCATCCTGGGGGGAGGTCACAGGTTCGATCCATGCACACCAAAAAAATTCCCCGTGACAGTTTAAGCTTAGGCAAGGAGGACACCGGTGCGTGGGTAGGGATTCGAACTTGGGACCAATAGGTTAGGGTTGTATAAGGATTTCCATTGATCTAAACATTTAAAAAAAATATATATTTAAAAAGCTACAGCTACTAGCTATCAACCACCAGTTACCAGCTTCCAGCCACCAGTTACCGGTTTTTGCCAAAACATACCCTAAGGGGGGAAGGGGAGCCTATAGTAAATTTATTTCACTTAATTGATTTTAACCAAGCCTGCATTGCCACATTATTTCACTAATTTACTTCACTGAACCACTTTTTTGGAGGCATCACTCCACTGATTTTTTTTTTTTAAACTTCACTAAGCTTTTTTTTTTTTTTTTTTAATTTTACACGATTTAAAGGTAATATTAATTACTTTTACACTATTACAACCGACCCACCATCAAATTAGAAACCGTCAATCAAATTGAATAACATTGAAACCGTTCCACCAAACGATCAGTAATATTGAATTAATTTTTTGTATATAAACACAACAAACCGTGAGGTTAAAACTCATATTTACCACCGTATAAACAAACACATACACACACACAAAGATGACTCGTTGGACCTCGCAAGAAGAGATGGCGTTGGTGGTGTGCTACAAAAACGCCACAAACGACCCAGTTCTACAACAACGTCAACGCTCAAGTTTTAGTTTTCTACGTTTCTCTTTAATGTTTTTTTTTATTTAATTAGATTTTAAATCAACGGTTAAAATAATAAAAAAATTATAAAACAAACGGTAAAAATAATAAAACAATACTAAAAAACAAACGGTTAAAATACAAAAAAATAGTATTTGTTTAAGTCAAAAATAAAATAAAAATGGTTACCAGCACAGTAAATAAAACCAGCAAAACAGTTAACGGGGGACCACTACCAGCATCGATGGCGACGGTTTTACAATGCTGATAGTGGGTACCGATGACCAATTTAGGTAGCGCCCGTCCCTAAATAAAATGAAAATTATCGAGCTCGGTTTTTTTTTTTTTTTTAATCCATGGTTTAAACTTTAAACCCATTACCAAACCAATAAAAACACCAACTCATCCTCAACTAGGGTTTCTTCTTCTTCCTTCCCCTTTACAACCTAAAACCCTGATTTTATAAACCTTAAACCTCCCTATCTTCTCCTGCAACAACACTTCATCTAAACTCATCAATGGGTTCAGTAAAAAGAAAATCAGTAGACGAAGGTCCTTCGAATCACACATCCCCACCACACAAACAACACAAAGACAACCCCACCAACATATTAACAGAAACCAACGATGAAACAGACACAGGGGTTACATGTGTTCATGACGTATCATACCCGGAAAACTACGTCACTGCTCCCCGCCGGTCAATCACCGACCAAGATTCAAAACCCGCCAAGGAATTTCCATTTACTCTTGACCCTTTTCAGTCAGAAGCTATTAATTGTCTCAATGCTGGAGAATCTGTCATGGTAACACTTTATTTGCTAATTGGGTATTCTTTATATTATAAAAAGGAGATAACTTTGATTTGGGAGTTAAAAAAAATGTTAAATTTAAGCAAATTTGATGAGTTGTTTATAAATTTGTTGGGAATCTTTATGCTTTTATATCAGATAGTAGAGTCTTTATATGGTATGAAACTTAGTTGAGTTTTGATGGATGGGAATTAATGAATTATATGCCCTTTGTGTTTATGACTCATCGGCTGATGGTAACATGTTCTGGGAGTGTGATCATTGGCGTCAATCCCGCTTTAAGAGAAAAGTAACTCTGTGTGCCTCTGATGAACAATTGACTGATTTTTTTTCGTGGTTGTATAAATCGTGCCTAGCCTCTGATTAATTGTCGATTAATTGCTAGTTGGAGGTTCATGAGCAATTTTCATTTAATCGGTCCATTAATCACTAAACAGTGTTCAAATCCGGTCCTATTTGGTGGCGGTCTAGGTGTCTAGCTATTCTGGCCAAAAACTGTAATATTCTGGCAAAACCTTGTAAATTTTGGTGATTAATCATTTAATCCTATCTGCTTCAAAATATGGGTCAAGGACACTCAAGGTCTCAAGGAAGGTGTTCAAACATGTCTACTTAAAAAAATTACATATGCGTGTGTATGCATATAAAACTAAAATTAAATTTAAAATCCTAATCCGATTTATCTCGATTAATCCCTTTTAATCCAATTAATTGCTAGTCAGTACCTCACTTGCCGTCTAGCGCCTAATGATCCTTAAAACACTGTTTTTGTCCTAATCGGAATGTTGTAAATTGTTTTGAAACTACATAAATGAAAGTTTGGAGAATAGGGGTGGGCTAAAATGCTAAATACGCCCATTGTCTATGCCAAACTTACACCGACTGATTTAGTTGTGGAGGAGGGGTGCATTTGGTAAAAGTCAATTGGGGGGGGGGGGGGGGGGGGATTTAACACAATCTCTTATTAGTTATGAAAATGATGAGTGGCGATGGGAACTATGTGCCTTTTATGCTTATTTTAACTTTTAAGGCGAAGAGGGAGTATTATTACTTATTAGTTCTTCATGTCTTTTGTCAATTGAACATTAAATTTTCTTTATGATAGCCATGGAAGTTGCTTATTGTGATTCTTGAACTTTTATAGGTATCAGCACATACATCAGCTGGGAAAACTGTTGTGGCATCATATGCGATTGCAATGTCACTAAAAAATAAGCAAAGAGTGATATACACTTCTCCTATAAAGGCACTGAGTAACCAAAAATATAGGGAGTTTAAAGAAGAGTTTTCTGATGTGGGTTTGATGACTGGAGATGTTACTATTGAGCCCAATGCTTCTTGTTTGGTAATGCTGTTTATATCCCTGTGCATCGTTACAACTCTCAATATAATTTTTTGTTAACTAAAATTTTAAGTATTTTAGGTGATGACCACAGAAATCTGGCGTAGTATGCAGTACAAAGGATCAGAGCTCACAAGGGAGGTGGCATGGATCATATTTGATGAGGTACATTATATGCGCGATAGAGAAAGAGGGGTGGTTTGGGAAGAAAGCATTGTTATGGCTCCTAAAAATGCTCGTTTCGTGTTCTTATCTGCTACAGTACCGAACGCGAAGGAGTTTGCTGATTGGGTTGCAAAGGTGAGACTTCCATACATCATATTTTAACAATTATGGTGTTGTCAGGAATAATAATCACACTCGATGTTAAAAACTTAATATGATGACGTATAATGCAGGTTCATCAACAACCATGTCATATTGTTTATACAGATTATCGGCCAACACCACTTCAGCATTATCTTTTTCCTACTGGTGGTGATGGTTTATACTTGGTGGTGGATGAAAAGGGAAAATTTCGTGAGGATAGTTTCCAAAAAGCCTTAAATGCTCTTGTTCCCGTTAATGAAAAGAAAGATAGTGGGAAATTCCAAAAGGGTTTGGTCAATGGTCGAGCTGGTGAAGATAGTGACATATTCAAAATGGTGAAAATGATTATTCAACGCCAGTATGATCCCGTCATAATCTTTAGTTTTAGCAAAAGGGAATGTGAATTCCTTGCAATGCAGGTTAGTATTCTTTTTTTCTTTGGACTTGTCTTTATTATATTGATTAAATTTACAATTTCTTAGCTTAAATATCATGTAGATGGCAAAAATGGATTTAAATGACGATGACGAGAAAGTGAACACTGAAACCATCTTTTGGAGTGCTATGGACATGTTATCGGATGATGATAAGAAACTACCCCAGGTAGGATTGCCATCTCTCTATCTATATAATAATGCATGGAGTTATTTTTTAATTTTTCTTGGGTAAATGTTTCTGATTTTGGGCTTTGCCAGGTGTCGAATATGCTTCCCCTCTTGAAGCGTGGAATAGGCGTGCATCATTCTGGGTTGCTCCCCATACTGAAAGAAGTCATTGAAATACTATTCCAAGAAGGTCTAATAAAGGTTGGGATCAGAATCATTTATATTGGTTTTGTAATATGTTTTGTGATTTTGAGGTTTTTATATTGAGATATATTGTATCAGTGCTTGTTTGCCACAGAGACATTTAGCATAGGTCTTAATATGCCTGCAAAGACGGTTGTCTTTTCAAATGTTCGCAAGTTTGATGGAGATAAATTCAGATGGCTGTCAAGTGGTGAATATATTCAAATGAGTGGTCGAGCGGGCCGTAGAGGAATCGATGATCGTGGGGTCTGCATTCTTATGGTTGATGAAAAATTAGAACCTTCCACTGCCAAAATGATGGTCAAAGGGAGTGCTGACTGTTTGAACAGGTATGCATTTCTTACTGCTACTTATATGATGGTCAAAGGCATACCTTTTGTAGTCAAAGTTAACTTTATTGTTGAATTTGGCAGTTGTGGCTATGTTGAATTGATATGTCATTCTTGGTATTGATTTTTGTGATTTGCATGTTTAGTTGACTTTTCATTGTTGTCCTTGTCAGTGCGTTTCATTTAAGCTACAACATGCTTTTGAATCAATTGAGATGCGAAGATGGTGATCCAGAAAATTTGCTTCGTAATTCATTTTATCAATTTCAAGCTGACCGAGCCATCCCTGATCTTGAGGTTGTCTATTTTTTTGAAAATATATCATTAGCGTGTTAAATGTGACTATAAACATCTCTTGTGCAAAGTCGTAATTCTGGAAATAGATAATTCTGGAAATAGATAATTAGCGTGTTAAATGTGATCGTAAAAGTTATATTAGAATGATAATAATGCTTGTTAATTGAATAAAATGTTTTCAAATGATTTATGCATAAAAATTATACTTTGGGTTACTTTCGACCCGTGTAACTTGTTTGTTTAAGGTAATTCTTTTAATTTTCTTGTTAGAGATAAAACATTCCTTTAAATTGCGTATGTACTTATTTTGTTTGCAGAGGCAAATGAAGGATCTTCAGGAGGAAAGGGACTCGATTCATATTGAAGAGGAGGATAGCTTAGAAAATTATTACTCGTTGTTGCAGCAATATAAAAGCTTAAAGAAGGATGTGCGTGACATCATCTTTTCTCCAAGATACTGCTTGCCATTTTTGCAGCCTGGCAGGCTTGTATGTGTCCGTTGCACGAGTAATGACGAAAGTACTCCTGCTTTTTCAATTGAGGATCATGTCACATGGGGTGTTATAGTCAACTTTCAAAAAGTGAAGTCTCTTTCAGAAGGTTGGATATCTCTATTCTTTGATATTTTTTTCCCCGTAAGTTTAGGGGTTGCATTTTCAATTATTTACCTATGAATATGTTGATTTGTTTTTTCTTTTAAATCCAAACGTGCAAGTTAAGAAAATAGCTAAAAAGGAAAGAGGCCAAACAGGTTTAAGGCTGTGCATTCATGTTACATAAAACCTCTTGAACTGTAAGGTTATCTTTAAAATTATACAGTTGGTGTATCATATTGAACTACTAATCATTTATCAATTTTGGGCAAAAAGTGTTTTGGTCTAACCTGTCCGAACCCTTTTTAATCCGTGAAAAAAATACCCATTTTGATCTGAACCCGTTTAACCCAACCTGCCATTATTCACGTGTACTTAGGTTAGTTGATCTAGATGGAAAATTACTTATATATATCTGTGTGTCAATGTATCTGTATGTTATTTAGATGATGTGGACAAAAGCCCGGAAGATGCAAATTATACAGTGGATGTTCTTACAAGATGTACTGTGTCTAAGGATGAACTTTCTAAGAAGACAATTAAGATTATTCCCCTAAAGGAGTCTGGGGAACCGGCTGTTGTTTCTGTTCCTATTTCTCAGGCAAGGTTCTAACTGTCTTTGTATTCCTTTTTCTGCAGTTCAACTGCATACGGTCAACTCTGGTCAACGTACTTGTGCCTGTCACTTTTTTGTGTCTTAGGGAGTGTTTAAATGTGCGTTTTGAAAATGGTTACGTGATGTTCAATAATTAGAATCACATATCAACTCTAATAAATTGGGATGTGCTCCCATTGTTTGAAGTTGTGATTCGTAGATAACCAAATGTTGAGTGTTCACTATTTTTGATTATATACGGAGTTGACGGATAAAATGACCTAAGAAGACATATCTTAGGGAGGAAAAAGAGAAATGTTTTGTGAAACTTGGACAATCAGTTTTGTTACAGATGGTATGAAACTGATTATCCAAATCTAGTTAACATTTGCTACTTGCTAGTCGCAATAATCAATTAATTAGCTCAAAAACGTAAATCTAAACACTTTAGTTGACTTTTGTTTCAAAACACCCCTTCAAATGTACAATTTCTTATGTTATGGCACTCTTTACTTTTGTACAAGCAGGTAGATAACTTGAGTAGTGTCCGGCTCATAATAGCAAAGGATCTTTTACCACTGGAAAATAGGGAAAATACCTTAAAAAAGGTGTCTGAAGTTCTCTCAAGATTTTCTAAACAAGGAGTACCCCTCTTGGACCCTGAAGAAGACATGAAGGTTGACTTTTTTTATGTTTCTTTTTGTTGGAGCTTTTTTATTCTCACTAGGGGTGTAAACGAGCCGAGCCGAGGCGGAGCTTGACTAGGCTCGAGCATACTATTATGAGCTCGAGCTCGGCTCTAAAGTAAAACCTAAGAGCTCGAGCCCGGCTTGGCTCGGATCGAGGTAATTTAAAAATAATTTTAAATGACCTAAAAGCTCGGCTCACCAATATTATTAATTAAAATTGAACATGTTCAAAGGACAAAATTGCATACATAAAAAAATAATATAACATTTGTTCGCGAGCCTAAACGAGCTTTGTATATAAGGCTCGAGCTCGGGCTCGATAACTAAACGAGTCATATTTCAGGCTCGAACTCGGGCTCGTTAAGGCTCGGCTCGTTCGAGGTTTTTACCGAGCCGATCCTGAGTAGCTCTCGAGCCGCTACGAGTCATTACACCCCTAAATTCTCACATGTCGAAATGTTCTCATGTTATATTATATTTTAATTAATAGGTCCAAAGTGGGACGTACAGGAAGGCGGTCCGTAGGATTGAGGCTCTAGAGAACCTATTTGAGAAACATGAAGTTGCAAAATCTCCACTCATTGAGCAAAAGTTGAAAGTGTTGCACAAGAAGAAACAAATTACTGCTCACATTAAATCAATCAAGAAGTCAATGCGGTCTTCCTCTGCACTTGCCTTTAAAGATGAGCTCAAAGCAAGGAAAAGGGTTCTTCGGAGACTCGGGTACAAATACAGCTTTTTATACATTAAAATGTTCATTTTACTATTAGTAAATAGTGTTAAATATAGGTGGCAAATGGGTATCCGTCTATCCGATGATTTAGAAGGTTTTATGCATTAATATCACTCTTTGGACCAACTTTTAAACATTTTTTTTTTTCAATTCGGTATTGTTTAAGAACATTAACGGCATATCCTGATAAGAGCTAATAAGATTATGTACAATTTGATACAGATATGCGACTAGAGACGATGTTGTGGAACTGAAGGGGAAAGTTGCTTGTGAAATTAGTAGTGCAGATGAATTGGTATTAACAGAGCTCATGTTTAATGGTGTATTAAAGGACATAAAAATAGAAGAAATGGTATCTCTTTTGTCTTGTTTCGTCTGGCAAGAAAAGCTAAAGGATGCTCAAAAGCCCAGGGAAGAACTAGACATGCTCTTTACACAATTGCAAGATACCGCACGAAGAGTAGCTAAAGTTCAACTAGAGTGCAAGGTTCATGTTCTATTCATCTATTTCATCATCATTTATTAAGGTTTATAAAGGTGGCGAAACTAGGGTGGGTGGGTGGGGGTAATGAGTCAAAATTGGTTGGTTTGGAGCGATTGCGACCCGTTGAACACCATATCTAAAATTATTAACTTGTTGAATAAATCACGAAAACTATATTTTTTAACATGTCACATTTATTGCCAATTTCTCACATTTGACCTGTTATTATGCAGGTTGAAATTGATGTAGAGGGTTTTGTGAGTTCATTTCGGCCTGATATTATGGAGGCTGTTTATTCATGGGCGAAAGGGTCGAAATTCTACGAGATCATGGAAATAACACAGGTGTTTGAAGGCAGTTTGATCAGAGGTATCAGGAGAATGGAAGAAATTCTTCAGCAGTTGATACTAGCAGCAAAATCAATTGGGGAAGTTGAACTTGAAGCCAAATTTGAGGATGCGGTTTCAAAGATCAAGAGAGATATTGTGTTTGCAGCCTCCTTATACTTGTAGACTTAATCTTCACTTGTGTGCTTATTGCTTAAAATAGGTACAAGAAAGCTTTCAAATGATAGGAAAACTAATTTATTTATTTTTGTAGTAATTTTGGTAAAATAAACCATAATTGAATTGTTTTCATAGTGTTATATTGTTTTCTTTTTGTTTTTTTTATAGTGTTTTGTATCTATAATAGTTAGGTTGTTTAGGTAAGGGCTTGTCTAAAAAGGATGAAAATCATATGGCTAAGGGGTGTGCTCCCCTTTCCCCGTTGTCCACATCACCTTCACATCATCTTCTCCTATCTTTTCCCCCATCAAGGGGGTGGTATTCCCCTACACTTTCTACCACACAATCAAACGCACACACTATAATATTAATAAAACTCATCGGCATGGATAGGTAATTTTCACCTTGCTCACCGAAATTAGAGGGGGGGGGGGGGGGATCATGTTTTGGACCTAGCTATGGTGTTTTGGATTGTTTTTGGCATAACATTATATAGAAAAAACAACAAAGGTAACCATTAAAAACACAATGCAATGTATTCTAGGTTTAAAACTTAAAACATCATGTCAAGAAACTTAAGTTGTGTTTTAAATTGTTATTTTTGGTGTTTTACTATATGATATCATGCCAAAACAATTAAAAACAAGTCCAAAACATGATTCTACATAGACTTTTAACACTTCTCGAAATTAAACATATTTATCTATCCTTTAGAAAAAGCAGCAAGTTACTTGCTGATAAATGTAAGATATGCTTTCAACACCATTGTACATTATGTTAAAAATACAGAATTATGAACAAGGGATGATTCAAGCTCATGTCCTTGCATAACGTTCTTCTATTGTACTTTCACTTGAATAACAACAATAAACAATCTTTGTCCTCTGTAACCGAATAAAGCTGCAACAATA
The DNA here is from genome assembly GCA_028751855.1 of Ambrosia trifida. NCBI lineage: Eukaryota > Viridiplantae > Streptophyta > Magnoliopsida > Asterales > Asteraceae > Ambrosia > Ambrosia trifida. Next base: position 47,299,749 of record CM054123.1, read on the forward strand.
GAACTTGTAAACAAAACAATGATACACGTTGTAATGTGTAGAACACAAGCACTACATATAAGGATAAAAAGGTGATTTTACGTCATTTTAAGAGTTTAAGCAACACACCTTTTAAAATACATGATACAATTTTTTAAAACATATTGTTGACTTTTAAACCAGCTACCCTACGATTTTTTAAAATATGTCCATAAGTAACTCGAGGTATTAGTCAACTTCATATTAAGTCCATATCAACCTATGTCCATATCATGTAATAGCTAAATTTAGGGACTTCACGAAAAACGAGAGAAGCAGATTCTTATATCATTTGATCTGTCCTCTTGGCTAATGAGTAGCCGTGATGTGCAACCACTTAACAACCTACAAGTGTGCCATCCAACCTTCTAACCGGCTAATATGTAGGGAACTCTAGATGTCTTAAAAAATTCGGCTTGGCTTCCTTTTTGTAGGCATTTCCTTAATTTCACCATAACCTCCAACTCATATATTCCTGTCTAAATTCTAGCCGTTACGATCATTTGACCCCTATCTAGCGGTTTCATTCTTTCTTCCTAACCTCTAGCCATCTGTTTCTTCCCTAACTTCTAGCCGTTTTCATCATGTCACCCCTACCTTCTAGCCATTTTCATCATTCATAGTGTCCACCATTTCACCTCTAAATTTTACCCATCTTCTTGCTTCTTCCCTAACTTATAGCCGTTTTTTCATGATTAAAGACCCAAAGTATAGAAAATATTCATGCTAAATGGGCGTGGAGGTTTAAGGTGGAGAACGGAGCGGCTTGGAGAAGTTTTATAGAAAATATTCATGGCGGAAGGGGTCTTTGGAGCTTTTTACCTCTTAAACGATCCGTAAAGGGCTATTGGAAAGTTACTGTTCAAGTGTTACAGGCCGCTCGAGTGCAGAATAAATCGTTCCAGCAGTTATTTCGGGGAGTTATTGGTAATGGTGGACAGGTGCGATTTTGGTATGATCTGTGGCTGGGTGACACGATTTTAAAAGAGAGATGGCCATGTTTGTATAAGTTGGATAGGGATAAAAAATGCTTGGTTAAGGATAGGGTTATACAAGGTTCGGAAGGTATGTTGCTGTGTTCGAATTGGTATAGGTTTCCTTTTACAGTGGAGGAGCTATCCGAGTTGCAAGATGTGGATAGAATGTTATCGGGTCTGGTATACAGTGGAGTCAGGGATACGTGGGTTTGGAATGCTGATACAGATGGTGGATTTTCTGTGCAATCCTGTAGGAAATTGCTGCAGCCTGCAGTAAGTGAGCCGAATCAGAAAGTTGTGAAATAGGAAGGTTGGGTTCCAATCAAGGTGTTATTATTGGTATGGAGGGTGGCGAGGGATCGGGTGCCTACTCGGTTAGCCTTGGTGAGAAGAAGGTTCAACATTCAAGATGTAACGTGTCCTTTATGCAGCTGTGCAAATGAAGATGTTCAACATTTAATGGTGGATTGTGGTTACTCTTATGGGATATGGAGTTGCATATGTAAATGGTGTAGATTGGACCCGTTCTACGCTTATGACTACGATGACTTATTGAAGTTATATAAGAATGTGCATGGTGGGAAGTGGAGAAAGAAGGTAATTAGAGGTATTATTATGATAACGACTTGGGCGATTTGGAATGCTAGGAATATTAAAGTATTTCAAAGTAAGGATAAGAAGGTTATGGAGGTTGTAGCGGAAGTGAAGGCCAAGGCGTTTTTGTCGTTGAAAAATAGATCGAAATTCAAAAATGTTGTTTGGAATGATTGGTTAAAATATCCTTTGTATATGATTGAATAGTTGGTGACGGTTCTAGTGTTTTAGAACTTGCCGGTGTTAATGAAATTTTATATTCAAAAAAAAAAAAAAAAGACCCAAAGTATAGGGTGATCGTAGCCGTACTGTACATATTTATATTTTAGACGGTATTGCTTGTTTGGACACCAAACCTGTTTTTTTATCACTAGGACTCCTCAAAGATCATAAATTGCCAAAATGGACAGTATTTAACTAAGTTTTTAACTGAGTAATGAAACTCAGTTAAGTCCCAGGGGCAATTTCGTCCTTTTATCTCTAAATATTTTAAAAACCCATTTTAACTCCTTCGTTTACCCCCATTCAGTCACTATCATCCAAGTAAAAAACCCTAACTTTTCACCTCCTTCGTCTTCCTCTTCACCTCTCTTCAAAATTATACCAAGTTCGATTATGCAATGCGGAAGTTTCGAGACAAGGATGCTGATTTCAATCCTCATGTTGAATACCGTAAGTTATTGTTGCTTTTTCATCATCGTTGTTGTCTTCACATGTCGACATGATCAATAATTTTTTTTTTCAGGTAACAATCATGAGCTTTTTTCAGTGGAGTTGCATTATGGGGGTGAGCTGACTGATTTTCCAGATAGTACATATGTAGGAGGTAAAGTGGCATATATTGACTATGTTGATGTTAATGTTTCGGAAATGCTGAATGATATGGTCTTAGAAATTGGGTATTCAGAAGCAGATGTTTCCAATTTTAGGTATTATTTTAAAGTTCCAGGTGAGGATTTAGACTTTGGGTTAAGACCATTGAACAATGAAACTGATTATAATAGAATGCTGATAGTTGCGGGAAAAAATAGGATGATAGAAATTTATGTTCTAACCTATTGTAACCTTTTCAAATTCAAGTAATCCAACACAACCTGATCCTAGTGATATAGGTGTCACAACCCAGGCAACACAGCCTGATCCTACTGAAACATGTGTCATAACCGAGGCAAAATTTTATCAGGAAGATGATGAGGGTGTTGATGGTGGTACTGATGATGGTAGGGATGAGGATAATGATAGTGGTGGTGATGATAGTAGTAGTAGTGATGGTAGTGCTAGTTCTTATATACTTCAAGAATGTGGGAAAAGACTTATGGCCATTAAGAAGAAGAATGTAAAGTAGGGTACTCATGTAAACCCTGATCCAGATGATAGTGATTATGGGTCTGGAGATAAGGGTAGTGATGGGGAGGATGGGGACTTCATAATTGATGAGGAGAATGCAGATGATGATATTGAAGTTAACATGGATGAATATAAGGCTGCTCTTGACTTTAATGCTAGTGATGATGAAAATGTTGACCCACTTGAGGAAGACATTGACATAGACTTCGATAATTTTGACAGTTTCAGTGATGATGAAGACAACAACAACAACACTTTGCACAAAGCTATTAGGGACTGTAGGAGAAAAATGAGAGAAAGAAAAGCATTTGGTGCAGAAGGGACTCCAGATTGCCTATTCTCTCTTGGAAAATGTTTCCCTAATAAAAAAGCATTAAGAATATGGTGAAGGATTATGTAATAAAGAGCAGGAGGCAGCTGCATTTAGTAAGAAATGAAGCAAGGAGATTTAGGGTTTGTTGTATTGGACTAAATCCGAAGAGTATAAAGCCTGTGGGACAAGGTGAGGTGAGTGGTAAATTTGAAACTTCATAAAAACAGAAGGATAATGTGGTAATTTCAAGTAAGGGAAATGGTAGGTCAAGTGGAGTAAAGAAAGGTAAAGATGGTGGGACCCAGACTAGTGATAGACAAACCGTTTAAAAAAAACCGAACCGGTTCTTGTTGTTGGAGATGAGATCAGTTTTTTTTCAGAAACCGGCACGGTTTAAGAACCGGTTTCTAGTGCTAAAAACTCCCGTATGTCAAACCGGTTCCAAAACCGGGGTTTTCTCTCAAACCGGATGTCTATAAATCATATACCCATGATATTACTGTCAGTAGGATGAATCATCTCCAACTTTTCCAAAGCTTCATCACTAAGACCAGCCATGAGATCTAATCTTGGACTAAACAAAACCCTTAGTCTACTACAACGAACCTTGTCCTGCAAAAGAAAATGGCCAGCGTATTTAACAAGAACCAAAGATGGTGTATTCTACGGAAAAATGATTACACGAAAGATTCTACACCGACATGATTACAAACACAATCATGACTGACGATGATACGGCGTGAAATGACTAGACGAGAATATACCTAAGGCCCACGTTCAATCATTATATTCCATAAAATTATTGCCTAAAAGACTAAGTAATTTTTTTATTGGGTAAAAAAATAAAGGCGGGAAAAGTTAGGTTTAAAAAAAATAGTGTATTTGCAGGATCTTGCGTAGGTTGTAGTTTAATCTGATCTGTATCGTTATGCAGTCCATCGGTACGAATGGCTTCTCTGAGTGGCTTATTATTTTGTAGTACAGTGGGTTGTTGATTTCCTAGTAGTAGACTCCACTCTCTGCTTGCAGCGAAGTAATTTCCTCCCCTGTGCGTGAATCCATTGCATTCGACGGCACAATTTTTTGTGACGTGGATAGAGCAACCGCAGTGTAGTTGTATTTTATGTTTCTTTGGAGCTCTTGATCTTGGTCTATTTGCCGCTAGGTGAACAAGATTTTTGTTTTTTTTAATCTCAAATCGGGTTTTTTTTTCCCAAACCGGTTTTCAAACCAAACCGACCCTCGAAACACCAAACCGCTCCTGGGACCGACAACTAGAACTGGGTTCAAACCGGTTTCACTCAAAACCGGTTTTTTCCAAACCGGTTTACCGGGTTTTTTTTGAATGGGTTTGAAAAACCGGTTTTTTGTACACCTTTAACCCTGACTTCTAAAGAAAAGGTTCAAGTGGAGGAAAAAGAGGGACACACTTCTAAAAAGAAGTTAAAACCCACATGTCCTTGGGTGCTTCATGCATCAAATCTGAAACATAATGGCACATGGATTATAGTGACACTTCACTATAGAAACATGAATGTATGCAAACAAATCCTAAAATTCCGATAGGGGCACTTGTTGGATCAGTATGCTCTTGAAGGTTTACTTGCTAGTGAACGCTTATGTGTTTAGCAAGTTCAATCAGATTTGCACAGCGGAATAAGTATATGAAGTTACACTATCAACAGGAGTTATTACTCCCCCTGGATGTTTGCAAACTAAAGACAAGTTAATGAGAATCTAAGTATTGAATGTGAATGACAATAAATACTCAAATAGATTCTCAGTTAATGAAATGGAAATAACAATAATAAGCTTTGAAGGATTTCAGTTTTCAATTAAAATCAATGTCTAAAACAGAGGGATGAACCCATCTATTTATAGACTTACAAATGCATGAACCTTGATAAAAAAGAAAGACTGCAACAAGTTGCAGTCTTGGAACTTGTACAAGAAGATAAAGTAATAATAAACAATTAAACTACTGAAACATAAGGGCGGTGGAAAGATTCTATTACAAGTGCTGATGAATGACAAACTACTGATGAGCAGTTTGTCTTCAGTAGTTCTTCAGTGGACTTGTCTGGTTTGACTTCAGAACTTCTGATCTATCTTCTTCAGTACTTGTTGAATCCTTCTTCAGTACTTTTGTCTTCTTTCTTCAGTAGTTCTATACTTAGAATAATTTACAGAAGTATGAATTAGACTAAGGTTTGCAAAAGTGGTTTCCTCAATCCTTTCTGTCCTAACAATCCCCCCTGGATTGATGAAGCCAAAACCTTATCTAATTCCTTATTGTTGTTTTCTTCTGTCATTGACTATCTTCTATATTTCTTTGAACATGGAATTCTTCAATTGATTTAGCTGTTCATCAGTGAGAGATCCTTGTTGAGGTTCTAGATGCTGAATTGTAAGCAAGTCTTGTGTTGATAGATTTCTCAGTTCATTCATGGATTTAAAGGCCTTGCTTGTAAGATCTCTTCTTGTCACCAATACTGAGTTGGAATCAGTAAAGGATCATCTGATGATAAGCACTTTAGATCTGTCAAAATCTGAAGTATAGGGAACCATGCTGGATCCCTAGGATGTTCCTGAGTGTTGGATGTTCTCTATTTCTGTGACTCTCAGGTGGGATTCACTTCTGACTTCTGTTTGCACCACATCAGGTAATTTAAAAGTAGGTAAGTGATGTTTAGTAACTACCTTTGTGTGCAGTTTGTCAGTTATAGTCTTCTGGATTTGGTAAGCAAATGTTGAAGGATCCCTGAACTGTGTTATCAGAGGCTTTTCTTCAATATCAAAGTCTCCTTGTACAACTGTGTTTCCTTCTAGCAACACCATTTTGAAATCAGTCTTTGTATTGTCCTCTGGCTTTCTTTTGGTAGCAGGTCTTTGTTTGACACCAGAAGTTCTAACTACCGAAGTTGATACTTCAGAAGTTTTGTAGTTCTCTGGATTTGCAGCCTTGTCAGCCTTGTATCTTTTGTATGTGTCCAGTAGTTTGTCTTCTCTCCATTTTGACACTGAGGCTTTTGAACCATAGTCATTGGCTACCAGTTCTTCAATTATCTCTGCTCTCTTAGCTTTTCTATCCTTCTCTGTTGCAGTCTTGTCAGTAACTACCGAAGTTCTAACTACCATTTTGAAATCAGTCTTTGTATTGTCCTCTGGCTTTCTTTTGGTAGCAGGTCTTTGTTTGACACCAGAAGTTCTAACTACCGAAGTTGATACTTCAGAAGTTTTGTAGTTCTCTGGATTTGCAGCCTTGTCAGCCTTGTATCTTTTGTATGTGTCCAGTAGTTTGTCTTCTCTCCATTTTGACACTGAGGCTTTTGAACCATAGTCATTGGCTACCAGTTTTTCAATTATCTCTGCTCTCTTAGCTTTTCTATCCTTCTCTGTTGCAGTCTTGTCAGTAACAAGTTGAGCTCTTTTTGTTAGCTCATCCATTGAGAGCCCTTTGAGTGAATAGGCTTTTGTCTTGCTGTTCTTTGTAATAAAAGACACCAGTTGTTGTCTTTTGTCTTCTTCAGCAACTCTTTCTGTTTCAGCTTGTCTATTCAACTCTGCTTCATAAGCTTGAAGCTTTTCATTTAAGCTCAAGTCTTCCCTTGCTTCCAGGTTGTTCCAGATCTCTTCTTCCTTAGCCTTTCTTTGGGCTGCAAGTAAGCTCTTCTTTAGTAATTCTTTGGACATTGAAATTGGAGAAGGGCTTAGTACAGTCATTTGAGTTGTTGTAGGCCTTTGAATAGGAGTTGGTTGTTGTTCAGTTGGTTTGGAAGGCTCTTCATGTAACACCCCAACCGATGGCGGAAACATCGGGATGTCACGTAGTGATGATTGTTCAGTAGCTCATGGTGAATAATAAATTTCATTAAACGATTTAAATAAATTACATACAATTGTTCTACAAGAATTCGTACATCAAATTGAATAAAACTATGCACACATCTTCAAGCAATGACTCAAATCTTCAAACAAGTAGAACTTGAAACATGTTAAGTTGAAAATATTTTGGGTCAACAAAAGTTGGTGAGAATACATAGGTTTTTGAAAATAATTGGTAACAATAGTTTGTACAACATTCAAAGTTGTATGATGATAGAGTATGATACCGACATGTAACAATGCGTCTTTGTACAACCAAACCTTGTGTCGACTGATGACTAACTCGCAAGTTAGTTAAATGTTATTACTGTTATCGATCATCCCTGAGTCTATGCGGGGGATGGGTTTGTCAGACCTATAGCGCTATAATCTAAACAGGCGGCTTGATCATTGTTAATGATTGTACTGTGTCTTTTTGTTACAGTCAAATGATAGAATGATGATGTACTTGAATCACAAGTAAATATGAGTAAATGATAGTATAAAATGTTTAAACATGTTTCACCCCAAAAATAGTGAAAATAGAGAAAAGGGGCTATGTAAACTCACCTTAGCAAATGTTATACTTCTTGAAAAGATGAAATAATAGTGTTGCCCAAATAATGCCAAATATCACCCTATAATAAGGTAATAAATAAGTCTAAGTCTAACTAGTTTGTAAATGTATCCTAGGGTTTCGATTTGGGGATATCCAATTGTTGAATTTAAAAATGAAATGTTAATTAAATAAAGAGAAATTTGATAATTGAATAAAAGAAAGTCTTTTTATACAATTTGAATTTAGAATGCTCACAATAATGTGTTTGAAGTATAATAATAATTTTTATAAAATTATTTCTTTTAAAATAGATTTTTAAATCTTTTTATTACAAATTGCCAATATTTAACTTTAATATTCAAAAATACTAAAATTAAAGAATTTCTATTTTAAAAATCATATTTCTGTTCTAAATATTTAAAAATAAATTGTATAAAATTTTGGTGCAAAAATAATGAAAATTGAATTTATTATGATTTAATTATGGTTAAAACTAACAAAAATTGATTAAAAATATAAAATAAATGATTTTTCTGAATTAAAAATTATTTCAGTAAAGTTTAATATTGTACAAACATAGGATAATTTTTGTAGAAATTAATAAAATCGTTTTGATATTTTAATGGATTTTTATAAATATAATAGTATAAAATTGATTTAATTATTATAAATATTAAATAAATGAATTTCAGAAAAATAAAAATTGTAAATAAAACTTTTATCTCAGATTTGATAAATATAATTTTTTTAGAATTTATAAAAAGGTTTTAATATTTAAAAATGAATTTATAAGATTTAAATGTATAATATATAATTATAATTTAGTTTGTTGTTTAAAAATAAAAAGGAAAGGAAAAGAAGGCCACAGCCGGGACTCGAACCCGGGTGCCTTTGGTTATGAACCTCAGTCACAACCACTTGGCCTAGGCCAGTGGTTGTGATGAACTCCGTCTAACAATAATTATATACGCGATGTCAAACTCAGTTTATCCCCAAATCATTTTGCACGAACCCTAGTTTTTCCAATCAAACAATCCATACATCTTTAACCCGATTGTTGTTAGGGTTTTCGTTGTATGGATGCCGACTAACAAAACCCACAAAAAAGATTGGACTTACAGTGTTGTTTGATATACGATTGGACAGTCAACTTAATAAGTCAAACTGTGTTCGCGTGGTTAATTCAGAGGATGTTTAAGAGCAATTGGAGGTTAAGAGAGATGTGTGAGCGAGTTGTGAATGATCGCAGCAGGTCAATTTATAGTGCTAAGCACTGGTTTGATGTTTTGGTAAGGATTGACCATATAATTATGAGGGACGCGTCTAGGGTTTAATTTTGGCAACGATTAATCGTGTTTGATGTGTATCCGAGTCATACAGGGCCGGTAATCACGAGTCTTACCATAATTATATGATTGATTGTTAAATCAAAGGGATTGGTTAAAAGAAATTAACTCAATCTGCTGCTGCTGCTGTTTCGCGAAAAAGGAAGGAGACGCAGGTCCATTTTAAAGAGGTGTTAAATAAATATAGTTCCTACATATCATCACAATTAGCAACGTGGCTCAGTGGTGGTTGTGTGGGTGTTGTTTGTTGGTGAGTCGGGTTCGATACCCGGCTTAGACATTTTTTTGTTTTTTGATTAAATCAGACAAGGGGGAAAGAACTAGTGGGCTTGGGCCGGGTATTTGCTTGGGCTGGGTGGGCCGCAGATGGGTTGGGTCAATTAGTTTGTTTGTTCAATATTACTTATTATTATTATTATTATTATTATTATTATTATTATTATTAATATATATATATATATATATTTAAAATGCTACAAAATAATTAAATGTAAATTATAATAATAGAACTTGTCGTTTTAATCCAAATCATACGTTAACGTATAATTATTAAATGCGAATGTTACACTTCAGTTGTTTGTAAGATGGAAGTGTTAATTGCTGAAGGATTGTCTTTAGTACTTTCAGAGTCTTCAGCAGTTTCTTCATTATGTCCTTGGGAAGTTTCAGCTTCAACTTCAGTTCTAGAAACAAGCCTTTCTTGATCTTCTTTTTGTTTCTTGGCTTTTTCTAGCAGTTGTTGTTGTAGAGCCACTCTTGCCTTTATTCTGGCTTTCAGTGACTCCTTTGGTTCCTTAATCTTCTCCCCTATTTTGGCTTCATCCACTTCTGGAAGCCTGCCAGGTTGAGAAGTTCTACTAGAGAGTTCAGCAAGCTGTCTTGAGTTGTTGTCGATTTTGTTGGACAGCTCACCAAGTTTCTTGTTAATCACCTCAAATTGAGTTGTGGTTTTCAACTCCCAAGCAGTTGTGAAAGATTTGAGGTGATTGGCTATTAGGGTGTTCATCATCTGGTATAGGGCACCATCTGGGCTGCATAGTTGGTTCAAATCTATGCTTGATGACCCAGGGAATTGGGTAGGTATTTTTAGTGAGGGGTGTGTTTTTGGGTGATCTTCAGGATGTACTGAAGATGCCACTTTAGGGGAATCAGGGATCAAGTGGACTTTAACCTGATCTGGTGTGACCAGCTCTTTGAGCTTAGAGACACCAGGTGCAGGATCTTCACTAGCAGCCGTCAATTCATGTTTAGTGGAGTGTGAATCATCATCCAAATCAATGGAATCATCTGAATCCCTGATGATATCCTCAATGAGGACAATATCAGTTATATCATGAGCTGGGCCCAACCCAGTTGTCTCATGTACCTCTTGTTCTTGGTTCAGAGGATTTCCTACCTCAGGCAAAAAACCTTCATCAGTAGTTGCCACAAGTGAGGTCTTAGCTATGTTACTTCTGTCCACAGATCCACCACTGGGTGGTAAATGAGTAGTAGCAGCCTCAAATGTACCTAAGGTCTCTAAGTTTGGGCTTAGAAACCCTAGTTCATCTTCATCTCTTGGGTTAGGGCTATGGATATCCATATTCATGTCAAAGTCTGATGGTATGTCCCCTGTTTGATATGGTTGTTGGGGACTGACTTGTTCTAATGGGATAGTCTCTTTTAGCCCAGAGAGAAGTTTGGCAATTTCTATGGTTTCATGTTCAGTAGTTTGGGGTAAGGGTTCAGTAGTTTCAAAAGAAGGGTCAGTAGTTATGGTTTTCTTGAATTTCTTTCTTTTGAATAGAATGGTAATTGGGGCTCTTGGGAGGGGGGGGGGGGGGGTTGAGATGGATGAGACTGAGAGGATGTTTCAGTCACATCTTTGTCAAGTGCAGATTGCACATTGGCAAGTTCAGGCATCTCAACTTCCTGAACTGCCTTTCTTTTAAGGCTGGTGGGTTTTGGTTTTTTGTTGTTTTGTTTTCTTGGCCTTTTTGGGTAAGGGTTTGGAAAATGAGGGTTCCATGGGGACTGTTTCTTGTTCCCCTTGGTCATCTTCTGGCCAGGCAGCCAGTTTATTGTGCCTAGAGTATGCTTGTGAGGTTAATGGGTTTAAAACAGTTGTTTTACCCACAAGCACCTCTTCTCCAAGTTCTTTTATTATGCATTGCATAATGAACATTGGATACAACAAAAACTTCTTTTTAGAATTTAGGTGATGTAACACCAACTCATTAAAGAAAAGTGTTGATGCCCTGAATTTTGTTTCATTCACAATGGAATGAAAAATAGGTTGAAAAGTAGAGGGCATCTGATCATAAGATCCAGTTTTTGGACTCAAACACATGATGATGCAATGAAACAAAAGTTTGTACTTTGGTTCAAAAAACTTCTTAAAAATAGTAGCATGTGAGAGAGTACCTTGGTAACCACACTCTGTTATGGTCAAATGAATTTCAGAGTTTGGAAATTGATCTGGGGCATCCACATCATCTAGACCCAGTCTAATCCCCAAAGTTGCTGGTGTGATTGCCATTGTTCTCCCTTAGATGGTTGATTTGAGGGAGATCACTTGATCATTCACTGTCACCGTCTCCGCGTTCGCCCAGAACTTATTTAGAGTTTCAGTATGGATTGGAGGATCAATGGTGAGGGCAGTGAAGTATTGGGATTTGACGACTAAATCAATGATTTCGTCGTATTGGGACCAGGCTTCATGTTTCTCAAAGTAGCCTCTTTGATTGTGTCCCTGTTTTAGTATAAGAGCCATGTAGTTTGTGTGTGGGTGGATCGAACAGTGTTCTTATTTGCAGGTAAAGGGTTTGAGAGTGTTTTTGAGAGAGGAGGGAATTTTGCTTTCTGAAAGGATAAGTGTTGGAAAAGGTGTTTATCAGAAGTTTATAACCGCCCTAGGTCAAACTTCTGAAGTGGGAAATGTCTGATTTACCCTTAATGACAAAACTGCCGATGAAGAACAACTATCATCAGTAGTTCCCATTTTCTCTTCAGTAGTTTGTTAACAACTGATGAGAATGTTTATAAACACTTTATTCATAACTTCTGAAGTTTATTTTATCAGAAGTTAATCATTTTTCAGAAAATATTCCCATAATGATGTTTTGTACATCAGTAGTTTCTCTCTTTTTGTTTTTCAGAAGTTTTAGAACAAAACAGATGTAAGTGAAAAATAAAATATGTGCAGAAAAGTAAAAGAAACACTTACAAATTCAGCATCCCAAGCATGGATACTAACTTCTGAAATGTTGATGTGTCAAGGGGTTTAGTGAATATGTCAGCTATTTGATTAGCTGTTGTTACATGCTTCACTTCAATCTTGCCTTTTTCATAGCAATCCCTTATGAAAATGATACCTGATTTCAATATGTTTAGTCTTTGAGAACTGAACAGGATTTTGAATGATGCTAATGGCAGATTTACTGTCTACAAGCAATGGTGTCTTGGTCTCTTTGATTTCATAATCAAGAAGTTGATACTGGAGCCATTGTATCTGTGATGTACAACTTGCAGCTGCAATGTATTCAGCTTCGGTAGTTGAAGTTGCAACAAATGTTTGCTTCTTTGATTGCCAAGACACTAGATAGTTTCCCAAGAATTGACAACCACCAGATGTTGATTTTCTTGACATTTTGCACCATGCATAGTCACTATCTGAAAAAGCTGATAACTTGGTATTGCTAGAAGCAGGATACCAAATTCCAAGTGTAGGAGTTCCTTTCAGATATCTGAAGATTCTTTTGACTGCAATTAGGTGTGATTCCCTAGGAGCTGATTGATATCTAGCATAGACACATGTTGAAAACATAATATCTGGTCTAGAAGCAGTTAGATATAAAAGGGAACCTATCATACATCTATACATGGTTTAATCAACTTGTTTTCCTTGATCATCTGGTTCAACTTGTGTGGTAGGTGTCATGGGAGTGGAACATGATTTACAATCTTGTAAAGAAAATTTGTTCAATAATTCTTTAACATATTTAGATTGATGTATAAAAGTTCCATTTGTTTGTTGTTTAATCTGCAGTCCTAAAAAGTACTGTAGTTGAACCAAATATGATATCATCAACATAAATTTGAACAAGTAAGACATGATTTCCAACATTTTTAATGAAAAGAGTTTTATCAATGGAGCCTCTTGTAAAGTTATTTTTGAGCAAAAAGTTGGAAAGTGTTTCATACCAGGCTCTTGGAGCCTACTTTAGCCCATAAAGAGCTTTGTCAAGCTTGTATACCCACTCAGGATAAGAAGGATCCTCAAACCCAGGTGGCTGACATACATACACTTCCTCTTTGATCTTTCCATACAAAAAATGCACTTTTAACATCCATTTGAAAAACTTTAATTTTGTTGGAAATAGCATAAGCCAGAAATAACCTGATGGCTTCAAGTCTTGCAACTGGAGCAAAGGTTTCATCATAATCAATTCCTTCTTCTTGAGAGTAACCTTGTACCACCAGTCTTGCCTTGTTCTTAATAATCATACCAGCCTCATCTTGTTTGTTCCTGAAAACCCATCTTGTGCCAATTGGTAGCTTGTTTGGTGGTAGGGGACAAATTTCCCAAACCTGTTGCTTCTTGAATTGGAGCAACTCATCTTGCATATCTTGCACCCAATTGTTGTCTTTGAGGGCTTCTTGGTACTTCTTAGGTTCCAACTGAGAAATGAATGCTGAGAAGAAGCAAAAGTTGGAAAGCTGGTTTCTTGTGAGAACACCTGATGCAATATCACCCATGATTTGTTCCAATGGATGATCTTTGTGTTCAATCAGTTGTTGTAAACCACTGACAGGTGTAGGTGGCTCTTGTACTTCATCAAACAAACCACTGAGGTTTATAATGTCCGGTTCAGCTGTTTGAACATCTTCAGTAGTTGTAGGAGCTGAATCAGATGTTTGAGTTTGTACATCAGCAGTTGTTGAATCAGAAGTTTGTGAAACTTCTGATGGTTTGAAAGTTGACTTAATGACTGTGTTAGGAGTCCATGGTGCTGGATCCTCATCATCAAACCTTTGATCACCATAACAAGTAGGTTTGGATGAAGTGACAATCTTTTTAGGTCCGAAATGGAAGTTGTCAAGGTCAAAGAGTTCAGCAGGATGTGCTGGAATAAGAGTGTGTTTTGACTCATTGAACTTGACATTCAGTGTTTCTTCTACTATCTTGGTTCTTGAGTTAAAAACCTTGTAGGCTTTTCTAGTGGAAGAGTAACCAAGAAAATAACCTGAATCAACTTTAGCAGCAAACTTTGAAATAGAGTCTTTAATGTTTAGAATGAAACATTGACATCCAAAAGCCCTGAAAAAGGAGATAAGGGGCTTCATGCCATGAAGAACTTCATAGGCAGTTTTGGAGTGTCTCTTGTTGACAAGGACTCTATTTTGAACATAACATGCAGTGTTAACTGCTTCAGCCCAAAAATACAATGGTAGGCCTGAATTAGCCAACATGGTTCTTGCTGCTTCAATTAATGCCCTGTTCTTCCTTTCTACCACACCATTTTGTTCAGGAGTTCTGGGAACACTGAATTGTCTAATAATCCCTTTAGACAAACAGAATTCATCCAGAGTTTTGTTCCTGAACTCTATCCCATTATCACTTCTAATGGCTTTGATAGATAGAGAATATTGTTTCTCTACTTGTAGAATGAAGAACTTGAGGATTTCAGCTGCCTCATCCTTGAAAAATAAGAAGAATACCCATGTGAATCTTGAATAGTCATCAATGATGACTAAGCAGTACTTCTTCTTACCAAGGCTCATGATTTTTACTGGCCCAAATAAGTCCATATGGAGTAGTTGAAGACATGCAGTTGTTTTTTATTCTTCAATGGACTTATAGGAGGACTTATGCTGCTTTCCCTTTAAACAGGATACACAGTGTTCTTGACACTGGTATACTTTCAAGGGTAGACCTCTGACCAAGCCCATTTTTGTGACTTTATTTATGGTTTTAAAGTTCACATGGCCAAGTCTCTTGTGCCAGAGATCAGTATCTGAAGTTGATGCCCTTGAGAAGCAACAGGCAGTGTTGTTCAATACTTTGTCCTTTTCAATGTCCACTGCATAGACATTGCCACATCTTTTGGCTATCAACAAAGTATGATCTTCAATGATCTTCTCTATCAACTTCTGGCCTTCTGGTGATATGATCTTGCATGCTGTCTTTGAGAAAAAGGAAGAATATCTTTTATCACACATTTGTGACACACTCAGCAAGTTGTACTCAAGGTTTTCAACCAGATTGACCTTGTCAAACTGTATTTTGCTAGTAAAGACATTGCCATGTCCTAGCACATATCCCCTGGCATTGTTCCCAAAGGATATATATTCTTCTCTTTGACTGATAAAATTGTTTATCAGGTATCTGCATCCTGTCATGTGCATTGAGCCTCCACTGTCAACATACCAAATGCTATTTAAGCCTCTGGAGACTCTCTGCACAAAGTAGCAAATTAGTTAGATTTGGGAACCCAAGCCAGTTTGGCTTTGGGTTTGCTCTTGAGAACATTAACAGTTTGTTCTTGACCAGGTTAAGGAATCCATGTCTTTTTGGCAATGGATTTTTCATTAGGAGCAATGGTGGTATCCTTTTGAGGACCACCATCAACCTTGGTCATCAGTAGTTGTACCATATACATGAGATCTTTAATCTCAGCAGTTTGTGAAACTGCTGATGATGTAGGTCTAACTACTGAAAGAGAATTTTGAGAAAAAGACTGTTGTTGAGATTTCCTCTTTTTCTGAGAAAATGTGTTGTCTGGTTGTTGTTTCTTGGGAGAGAAAGTTTCGTCAAAATCATTTTTGAGTTGTTTTCCCACAACCAGTTGTAAATTTTCCTTGTTATACTGAATTCCTTTTCTGTATCTGCAAAATGCTGTCTTGTGGTTAAACAAACCACAAATTTCACATTCTTTTGCCTTTTGTGATTTGATTTAGGTCATCAGTAGTTTTCAGGTTCTTAACTCCTGATGTAGATGAAACTACTGATGGCTTAAAGTCAGATTTTATCAGTACTTCTGAAGAACTTTCTTTTAAAGTTTTTAGAAAGTTTTCATGAAAAGATGTGCATTCTTTCTCTTCAGAAGTTTCATCTGAAACAATTTTTCTCCCATCTTCAGTAGTTTTGGGTGAAAAATCTGTTGGTGTTTCAGTGTGATTGTACCCTATGCCAAACCTAACATTTGATGCACTTTGTTTGTTAAGCAGCAGTTGGTACCCTTTACAGGATTCTACCCATTTATCACAATCAACCTTGGTGTTAGCAAGCTCTTTTCTGACATTTCCTAGGTCTTCTATCATGATTTTAAGTTGTGCTTGGGTTTCAATAGCATTGTTAGTTAATTTAGAATTTTCTTTTGCCTTTGTAGCAAGTTTTCTTTCTAAATCACATTTCATCTGAGTAAATTTTCTCTCAGAGCCATTTGCTTTGCCTTGTAAATGCACACTGGTCTCTCTTATGAGAGCAAATGATTCTTTACATGAGGTTGAACAAAGTTTTGTTAAAGATTCTTTTGATACCTGAGACAAGGCAGATTTTGAGGTGTAGCCCTCAAATGCCATTAAGGAAAAATTCTTTCTGCCATTGTCAGGTTCTCCCCAGTTGATGTCAAACATTTTGTTGTCTGCATCAGGATTGCACTCAGTAGTGTCAAAAGGAAGACTGCTCCAGTCAACATACCCTGAAGTGAACAGACTTTGTTGTGAGGGTTGCTGAGTTTGTGGAGGTTGTTGAGCAGCTGAAATGGAAGGGATTGATTGTTGGCTCTGCATCTGTTGAGCAGGCATCTGTACATATTGTATTTGTGGCACATATTGGATTTGTGGAGCTTGTGCCTGTACAAAATGTGCACTTCCCTGTGTTCCATTATTCCTATTATAGCTAGGGTTAAACTGATTTCCAGACGGAAATTGGTTGTAGCTAGAGCTTCTACATTCTCTAGCAAAGTGTCCCAACTTCTGACACTTATGACATCTAAGTTTAGACTTGTCAAAACCAATTTTTGTAGAACTGTTTAGTCCTGGAAATTTCCTTCCTGACCTTTTATAAAATTTGTTTATTTTTATACTTAACATGGCCGGTTGGTGTAGAATGTCCATTTCTTCTAAGTCATCACTGCTGAAATTTTTTAAATCATCCATGATAAAACACATGTTATCAGTAGTTTGACTATATTCATCATTGTCATAACCTGGGAATGATCTTTCTGATGAGATCCCAGCAGTTATGTCAATGTGATCAAAAGATCCAAAATTATTTGAACAAGTAGGTGAGTCTTGTCCCAATGGTGTTGTACTACCTGGTAGATAGTCATCAGCTGTCTTACCAGAACTTTGCAATTTCTTCTTTTGATCAATTTCTCTGTTAAAAGTTAGCAATCTCCCATGTAATTTTGTAAGAGTGAGGGAGTTAAAGTCTGGTGAAGATCTGAGGACTATAGAATATGTTTCCCATTTTTCAGGTAAAGACCTTAAAAATCTATGAAGCATAGATACATTTGTATAGGTCTGGCCATTTAATTTTAACTCAGATATTAATGAGGAGAATCTTTCAAATTGTTGTGTTAAAGTTTCCCCATTTATGTGAGTAAATTTTTCATATTGTTGAGCCAGGATTTCTCTAGTGTTTGCAATCACCTCTTCAGTTCCTCCAAACTGTTCTTTTAGGTAGTCCCAAAGCTCTTTGGCACTTTCACAGTGTAAAAGTCCAGAGTAGATTTCATTTGGGAGTGCCATTGCCAACATAGAGAAAGCTTTAGCATCAAGCTCAAGTTTTAGGAAATCATCTTCTGTGTAGTCTTTTGGGTCTTTTGGTATTTCAACTTTAGTTTCAAGATTAATGTTTACTGGTTTGTGAGGACCATATATCACAGATTTCCAACAACCGGTGTTGGTCTGAGACAAAGTATGAGCCATCCTTTTCTGCCATATGTTATATTCAGAACGAACAAACAAAGCAGGTTTATTGGCAGAACCGGTATTATGTGGATCCATTATAAAGAGTTTTGATTTGTCAAATATCTCTTAAAGTGATGGATGTTGATAAAGTGAACTTTTAATCCTTTATTGAATATCAATAAGAGCATGTGTCTGATTCTCAATGTGTTAGATTGATATGTGATCAGATAAACCAGTGCTCTGATACCAATTGTTGGATCAGTATGTTCTTGAAGGTTTACTTGCTAGTGAACGCTTATGTGTTTAGCAAGTTCAATCAGATTTGCACAGCGGAATAAGTATATGAAGTTACACTATCAACATGAGTTATTACTCCCCCTGGATGTTTGCAAACTAAAGATAAGTTAATGAGAATCTAAGTATTGAATGTGAATGACAATAAATACTCAAATAGATTCTTAGTTAATGAAATGGAAATAACAATAATAAGCTTTGAAGGATTTCAGTTTTCAATTAAAATCAATGTCTAAACTAGAGGGATGAACCCATCTATTTATAGACTTACAAATGCATGAACCTTGATCAAAAAGCAAGTCTGCAACAAGTTGCAATCTTGGAACTTGTACAAGAAGATAAAGTAATAATAAACAATTAAACTACTGAAACATAAGGGCGGTGGAAAGATTCTATTACAAGTGCTGATGAATGACAAACTACTGATGAGCAGTTTGTCTTCAGTAGTTCTTCAGTGGACTTGTCTGGTTTGACTTCAGAACTTCTGATCTATCTTCTTCAGTACTTGTTGAATCCTTCTTCAGTACTTTTGTCTTCTTTCTTCAGTAGTTCTATACTTAGAATAATTTGCAGAAGTATGAATCAGACTAAGGTTTGCAAAAGTGGTTTCCTCAATCCTTTCTGTCCTAACAGCACTCCAACAAATTATGGTGAACAAATACCAAATTCAAGTAACAGGTAATCAGATCTTTAGGGATAAGGCAATGGCAATTGCTAAACCTAATGGTGATTACAATGCCCAATATGAACATCTAAGGGATTATGGTGCTGAGTTGATGAAAGCTAACCCAGTTACTACTGTTAAGATTGATGTTGAGAGTGAACCTAACCCTAGCAGCCCCACAAGGCAGTTCAAGAGAATTTATGTCTGCTTAGGGCCATTAAAGCAGAGGTTTAAAGCTGGTTTAAGAGACCTACTAGGGCTTGATGGTGGTTTCTTAAAAGGCCATTTTCTAGAACAAATTTTAACTGCAGTATCTGTTGATGCCAACAATGGGATATACCCAGTGGCATATGCTGTGGTTGAGGCAGAAACAACAAGTTGTACATGGTTTCTAGAGCTATTAGGAGATGATTTGGATTTGGCATCAAACAGCAACTTCACCTTCATCAGTGATCGACAAAAGGTATGTATTCATTCATAACATTCAACTGTAACATCTGTAAATGCTAACATTTCTCTTTGTAATTTCAGGGTCTCATTCCTGCAGTTGAAAAGGTGTATTAAAACTGGTCATTTTGGTGGTTTTCTAGTTTGACTGATATTGTATGGTGTTATGGTATGTATTTGATAGCTATGATATGGTCTTTTGGCAGTTTAATGTATTTTCAGTGGTTTGTTTTGGGTATTTTTAGTATAGTATTATGACCATTTTGGCAGTTTATTCATTCAATTATCGTCTAATCTAGCATTTTGGACCAAACATAAGGGGCCATTTTGGCACAGAATAATGTATAAGCAATATTCTGACAGTTTAACACTTGTGTAGTAGTTGCATTCAATGAAGTACATTTATTGGGTCAGTGGGTAGATTTCAAGTAGATAGAAGATTTAATTGTTTAGCTTATTTAAATGACCCAATATTGCAAAACATTCATGCATTCCAACTTCATTTTTCATCTCTAAAATGGATAGGCAAGTTGTTATTGCACTACCTGCATTCCATAAGCTTGAAATTGTTGATCCATAGACTGTTGAAAAAGATGATGTAAAAGTTGTGGTTGAAGAGGTTGAAGATAATTTTAAAGAGGTTGCAAAAGTTGATGAAAAGGCTAAAGGAAAGGCAGTTCAAGAACCGATTGAAGAAGAGGAGCTTGACCCATGTAGAGACTATGACCCAAAAGTGTTGAATAACGCATGGAATTATTCCACCCCAGAGGAGGATGATTGGTACCATGATCCCTATGAAGGAGAGCATGGAACAGATTCAGACTACTGTTCGGATGACGATTGTCATTGGAAGCAGGCTTGTTGTTTCCTGACTTAGACTTACATGTCATGTTTCATCTTATCTTTCATGTATGCACTAGACTAGTTTAACTATCTACTTTGCTTTTGTATGTTTCTGTTAGTTATGTCTTGCTGTTTTTGTATGTTTCTGTTTGTTCATAAGTATTGTTCTTGATCATTACAAACTTTCATTTATCATTATAACAAAATCATGTTAATTACAAAACAACCTAAATTGAAGATTTGCAAACATACATTGCAACTTCAACCATTAGTGATCATTACAATAAGAAACACCATACATTTCATGGTTTTTATCATTACAAAACAACCTACATTCAACTAAAACATGATAAAATACATGATGATTACAAACCAAGTCATCCATAGATAAGTTTTCAGCTTCTTGTTCTCAGATTTGAGTGTCGCAACCAAGGTCTCCAAGGCTGTGTTGTTGAGTCTCAGTCGTTTTTCATTCTCTTCACTATCATTTAATGCTGAAATGAAAATAAATACGCTAGGTGGTATATTAAATCTTAGTGATCTATGCCAAAGCCTCGTGGAAACTCAGAAACGTGAGAACTACTATTTGGTTGATAGAGTGGTTCGGCTAATTTTGACACTTCCAGTTTCTACTGCAACAACAGAGAGGGGATTTTCAGCAATGAAAATATTCAAGAATCGTCTTCGAAACAGGATGGCAGACGAGTATCTCGCGAATAGCATGGTGATTTACATAGAAAAAGAAATTGCAGATAAGTATGATTCAGAATCCATAATCAATGAATTCAAAGATCTTAAAGGACGTCGCGCAGAGTTGTAAGGTACTCACCATTTCTCTCTCGCTCTCGCATCATCATAGTTATTTTAGGTGTTTGTTTTTTTTTAATAGTTTTTCATATGTTTAAGAACCGTGCCTTTAATGAATGAAGAAACGTTATATATTTAGAGGTATTTTTGTTTATTTATTTGACCCGACCCGACCCGACCCCACCCGAAACATAACGATAGGAAAAAAAAATTTGGTCTAGTGGTTTTCGGCCCCCCCCACTATAATTTTCAAGCTTCGCCACTGCAAAGGGTAGTTCGACCCAACAAACGAAACCACAACTCCCCCCCCCCCCCCCCCCTTCTTATTGCAGCATAAAAAACGTCTACCAGGGTTTGCAGAGGTGGAAGACACACGTATGGAAGTTAGAGCTCCACATTTACAGAATACCATCGTCTAGGTGGGTTAATCGATTTAGGTTTCTATGAGTTTGAATCGATGTCTGTAAAGGAGTTAAAATGGGTTTTTAAAACGTTTAGAGATAAAAGGACGAAATTGCCACTGAGACTTAACTGACTTTCATTACTCAGTTACAAACTCAGCTAAATACTGTCCATTTTGGCAATTTATGATCTCTGAGGGGTCCTAGTGATAAAAAACAGGTTTGATGTCCAAACTAGCATTTTGAGGCAAACCTCAGGAGTCATTTTGGCAATTAACTCGTTAAAAGAATATCATATACACTTTTTTAAAACACATAAGAAACTACACACAATTTCAGGATTTCAAAATAGGACAAGAAACATAACACCTTAAAACCGTTAAGAACACAAACAAGAAGTTATTAAATGCAAATATGTTTTCGACATCAAGGCCTCATTTTAGAAAATATTACACTTCAGTAAAAAGCTACTTAAATCATTGCACAGGATGGGGAATTTTAAGGCACAACCCGTTCGCGAAAGAACTGTAAAGCAACAAGACCAAGCAATCCTTGTAAATTTACTGTCTCACGAGAGTGTCCTCTTATTGAAAGACTCGACTGTTAAATTGGCAGTGAAAGCCGGAATGGAGTTCAACTTCCGAACGAAAATTTCAACCTGAAAAAACCAAGCAATCCTTGTAAATTTACTACAATAAAAGAGGGAGAGCATTTTTTGCCAACTGGCTTTCAAGGAAACTATCATGTGCTACCCAAACCGTCCCCCTTTCCGGATCTACTATTTAACAGAAAGCTAATACTTGCTACAAAAAATAAACGAACCTGGTGGGATATATCAGATTGTTGGGTATAGTTATTTCCCTGAAACATTACAAAAGCAAGTATTCATGGTAAGGCTCGTGGCTGAACATTTTGATACAGTACAGACTATCTGAATATATATGAAACATGCTACACGACGGTTGACTAATTGACCTCGAACATAGATTACCATCTTACCAGAATTTTTGTGTTCCCTGATTCGTACTCAAACTGAAGTTTTTCATCATCACTTTGAGCATATATAGACTGAAGGGTAAACCGTGTAACAGGGATCCCATCTGATTGTTGGTGATCATCCATGACAATCTGCACATCAGTATATAAGTAACAGAAACCCATAACAAGATTGTCGAACTGAAGCTGATTGAATTTTGGAGATTGAATTTCATCTGAATAATATTAACAAACAAAAGAATCTATGCAAGTTCTACAGATACCTTGTAGCCGAATAGTTCACAGCAAGCCCGTCGGAAAACTGAAATTCTATCTGCGAAAACAGCCTTATACCTGTATCATATCATGCGGCATCTTTAATTTAATTTTCAAGAGCCAAAACGGTTCCAAAAAAACATGTCACCTACCTTTCCTCGCGTTTCTCGAGGGTGGCAATTTGCTCTTTCAGTTGAACTACTTTTCCAGAAATATAAGAATCTACCAATGTCCCAGCATCACCTGCATAATACAATAGCAATCAGTATGGAAAAGAAGATGCACACAATCATTAGATATGAAAGTTTAACACACCCAAGTAAATAAAGTTCAATAAATGAGTGAATGATTGGAACAGAAAACAGAACAAAACGGACCCATATCATGTATGCATATATGAATAAGTAACACACAGCGCAAGTGGATGTGTATCTAAACATGAAAATTCTTTAAAGGAGGTGAATTGGCATATATGCTGCAATCATTAATGAAGAAAACGTTCTTCACAATATTCTTCCTCAGCATATATAAAGAACCGCCAACAGCCAATGAAGGAACCATCAGTTAAACAATAAACCTAACATCTATTACATTTAAGATCCAATTCTACAGGTTTTCACAAAAAGAATGGGTCAAATAGCTAACCACGGTCTCAGAAAACAACAAACCAACCCATCAAAGTTGGCTGGACCGGCCAACCTTAGTGGTTTGACGGTTCGGTTTTGGCGGTCTGAATCGACTAATTTTTTTTTCAAAATCATTGTATTAAAAATTTAAAAATGATATAGTTCATGAATATAACACAAACAGGTAATTGGCATTGCATATTACAAAATTGCAAATAAAAAAAGAAAAATAGTCGGTTCGGTTTACATGGCCAGTTCCAAGTTTCAAACCGTTGGTCGGACCAGTAATTAGTAAACCCCCAATCCGCCAAAACCGAATCGTGAACTGAATTGTATAGATCTCAAACCGGTAGACTTGCTTTGGTTTGGGCGGTTCAGTTGGTTTCAACAGTTTATTCGAGATTTTCAACATACAAGACACATTATCATTGGTTGAGTTCTAATGGGTGGTGCTACTTATAATCTTATATATGGTTCAACTTATAAAAGAAGATCAAAATTACTTGAAAAAAGATACCAAGATAACTGAAAGAGAACTAAACAATCACAATGTTATTTTGTAAGGATACCAAGGAGTAACACGCAGCACTTGTAATTTGCAGTATACACATCGCAAATATACCTGATTGTTTTTTTAACTCCTCAATGGCTTGTAATTTTTCTTTTGTCTTCTGTAATTCATTCTGCAAAGCCTCTATTGTCTGTTTTGCCTCACTGTCAACTGCCAAGCTGTTCACCATACGCAATACCTTTGTACTTGCAGATGAAAAGTCACCATGACCCAACTGTAAATGAAAGAATATATAACCAACTGAACAATCATTGAACAAAAAAAAACAGAACAGAAATTTAAAGATGAAAAGTTTACACATAGTTGAAGTGTTGAACTTTTAAATTTTAATCATATCAAGTGACTTCAATTGATGACCTTAATGCGTTTTTCAATAGTTCTAAAATCTACACCAAGTCAATACTGGACCCTATGGTATTTAGGGTTTTAGTATCAAGCCCACAGGCCGGTTTATCTCTATATTATAGGTTCCAATAGTCAAAATATGAAAAATATTTATACATTAATGTTATTATGCTAAATCTTTTAGTGAAACTCTAGTATAGAAGAAAGATGGCCAATCAGCTGTATTTTCAAGTATTTGCTTAGGATAATTCAGTAGCTAGCAACTAGAACTACCTGCATATTCAATGCCACATATGAGAATAGGGCCAAAGAAACTGTTATAAAAATGCCAAAGAATAGAAGAAACTCAATATTAAAGAACCTAACCTTTGACTCCAATATAGCTATCTCTGAGCGGAGACGATCTTCCTCCCTCTCTAATGACTTTATTCTTCTTGATTCATTACTCAGCCTTTCATTAAGTAACTTTAGTTCATTATGTTGACGGGCATTCACATCTTTTTGCTCCTGTATAGAGCTCTCCAATTGCTTTATAAGATCTTCCTTCATGGCAAGGGATGCTTCAAGCTCCTGTCCTTGCAGAATAAGGTAGCAACATCTTTATTAGCACAAACCCACATACTAGATAAAACTTCAAAATAGGACCTCAAGTCCACAACCTTAACCGTCCCATTAGTCATTGCACCTCCTGCTTCAACAGTCTTCTGCTGTTTCAATTGATCAATAACAATCTTCAAACGATCTCTCTCCTCTGTAGTTGAAGAAAGCTGCAAATTATATAAAGCAGATAAAACTTAAAACCAACAACTTCATGTACAACATATTTGTAATTTAACTTTGCAATCTATGAGATGACTAAATATCCAAGAGTTGATGATGTAAAGAAATTTAACTTTGCAATCTATCTTATTTTACACACAAGCATATTTGTAATTTCATACCAACTTACCAGCAACTCAGTTCGCTTGAGCTCCAATTTTAAAAGTTCCATCTTCTCATTGGTTAATGCAGACTCTGTTTCAACATTTTGTCTAGCGTTTTCAGCAACATCAAGTGCAACCTCCACTTGTTTTAAACGTGCAGTCACCTCTCCCATCTTCATCATGCCTTCAAGTACCTCCCTATAGTGCACACCATCGATTTAGGAAGTAAAAAAGTAAGCATAGTTTGCCATGATTGCTTAACTGAACTTTTATGAAGACTTCATTACAGTTGAATATGCCAAAGAAAAGATAGTGCTAATAACTACCATTTTAGTAGCTGTTTTTTTTTTTTTTTTTTTTTAATTATGGTTAAGTAGGTTGAATAAATGAAATAGAAAACTATAGAATGAAATTGGTACAAACTTTTGTAAGGCTTCAAACTTGAGAGGTATGTCAGCAGCAGATGTTACACCAGGAATTTCCTTCATCATTGATTTCCATGAAGATAATTCATCCTCCAACTTCTTTCCATTTATCTGTGCTTCTGATAATTTCAAAGCCTCTGACTCTGCCCTCTCTCTGCGACCCTTTTCCTCCAACAATTTCTCCCTCAATAACTCAATGTCCTCATGAGAAGCTTTCCATTTTCTAGCTTCACGCACTTCTGATTCCTGATGCAAAATACAGAAAACATTCTTCAATAATTCTGCTGCGAAGAAAGAACTAAAGACGTTAAATCTCTAAAAGCTTGTTAGCAAGGTGCCCATGTTTGAACAATCATGATGGCAAACTGAAAACACTTAAAAACATGTTACTTTTGACTAAAATCATACACTCACTAGTAGTGTGTTACAAAAGGTACACATTATTTGCTAAAAGGCTAGAAGCCATAGTTACCTAAATCGCGGTTCGCAATGGTACGGGTACGCGGTACGAATACGCAATTCGCTAGGCTGGACGAATTCGGTACGGATGGGGGTAGGCTCATTTCGGTACGGACCGGTACGGTGTACCATAGAGTCTAGTACGATGTAGATTTTTTTTAAATAGCTATTTATAATTTATATTTATATTTTATATATAATATTAATTTTATACTTTTATATATAAATTTATAAGGAACAAATATAAATTAGTGAAGATAGTAGGGGGTTAACTTAAATGGTTAAATACAAGTTTTAGGGTCTAAATGTAAACAATATAAAGATAGAGAGCTAAATGTATAAAATGTTATTTAACCCTAAAAGAAGATCATCAGCCGTCATCTTTTCTTCCACCTTTCTTCTACCTTTCTTCATCTTCATCTGCTACCTTTATTTTTTCTTTTTCTCTTCTTCTTTCTCCTCTTCTTCTTCCAAGAACCAGCCCAAATAAACCCTACAATCGGTTTTAATTCGCGAATTTGATGCTAAATGAAGCGATTTACAGTCCAAGTGGAACACGATTTATAGTCCAGATGGTTCGATGTACCAGTTCAGATGGGATCGACGAACCATCAGCGATCGGATCGTTGCGAATTCCGATCCGGTACATTTCGTACCAATACGTAAATCGTGCCTCATTGAGCGATTTAGGTAACTATGCTAGAAGCTATGGAAATTCTGCAAAATTTTCTTCATTATTTTGAAGAGTAGTGTAGACCGCTTGATTGATGTATGCTCAGGTGGATGTGTGGACTGTGGGTACACAAGACTAAACCGAATAAGAAATGAACTTGTTAGGGAAAGGTTATGGTTGGCTAGTATCTCAGAGAAGATAAAGGAGGGGAGATTAAGATGGTTTGGGCATGTGAGGAGGAGGCAGACGACAGCGCCAGGTAGAGTAGTGGAAACGCTCACTGTCGAGGCCCGAGGGGAGGAGTAGAGGTAGGTAGACCCAATTAAGGTTAAGGATTTTTAGGGGTTGTACATTTTAGCTGGACTTGATATGTGTTTGTGATTTTGCTTGCATACATGTTACGTATCATGTTATATCTGTCTCTTTGTCTGTTGTGTTACTTTTTAGCACTTGATTATTGGTAGCTTTATTTTTATATATATTCAGTTTTATTGTGTCTAGAGCCGGGGTCTCTCTGGAAGCAGCCTCTCTATCCCTAGGGATAGGGGTAAGGCTTGCCTACATCCCACCCTCCCCAGACCGTACCAATAGTTTTACCATTTGTGGGAACTAGTTGTTGTACTTGTATGCATTCAGCATGAGATCACCCATACAACATACATGATAATCGACAATCGTTGTAACTTGTAGCTTTATAATCACTTAAATATAAATGGTTCAAGTAATCATGTAGATTAAAGTAGCTTTTGGTCCTAGCTGAATGAATCAACCAAAATGCAATTTCATTTCATCTGACTACTGTAACTTTAAAGTAAGTGAATTCTATTATTTCCATAAATATTGAGAATTTAGTCCTATTGCTTTTCATGATCAATGTTAGTTTTTGCCCTATTGGCCCTTCTATCAACAAGTAATTCAAGTCGATGTTAGGTATGTGGAGAAAAAAAATGAACATTAAAGTACTTGCAGTGACAAAAGAAAATAAAACATACATAGTTTCTGAGCTCTTCTCTCAAGTGCTTCACCAAGATATTGTCATCCGAAGGAAATTCTTGATGTGTTGAAGTAGAAAGTTTTTTCTCTACTTCATTCTTCTCATGCAAGCACTGTGAATAAGAGTGTTACACAAGAACCATCAATTGCATAAATCTAAGAATGTAGCAAATGAATAAAAAAAAAGATGTGAATAAGCCATAAGGCTAGTGATTTAAATTATTCTCAGAGGTAAGATTTATGCATATATTGTCTCCACTCTCCACACAAAATATAAAAAAAGCTATATCATTCAATGAAGAATACAATAAATTCAGAACAAAGCACAGCTAAACATGTTATATAACCTCATTGAATTTTGTTTGAAGATTTTCCAGTTGTTCCCTTAGCAGAGCTGCTTCTTTCTCAGAATTGCTAGCTTTGCATTCCATCCTTTCAAGCTAAGTAGAGGGATAGTAGCAATTAATTCCATATCATGTCAAAGAAATAAACAAATAACAATAATGATAATTAAAAAAACTGTCACTATTTATGACTACTCACATCTGCACTAATTCTAGCCATGGAATGTTTTGATTCTTGTTTAAGTTGTGTAAGCTCCTTCTGAAGACGGACTTTCTCCCGCTCTATACTCTCAGAGACGTGGCTCAATTTTCCCTCTAAAAGGCTTGCTTTTTCTTCAGCTGAGGACAACAAAGATTCTGCCGTTTTGCGAAGATCCATCTCTTTTCTATATTTTACCTAAATAAGTTAACAAACTATTATTAATTAAACAAGTATCCAAACAAAGAATGTGGTAAGCAAAACAGAAAAGCAAGAAAAGATGGAATAATAATTTCAACAGAAAAGTAACACACGCAACTCAAGCTATAGCTAAACTTCATAGCAAATCCGTCAATGAAGCACACCAACTGAACCTCCAACTATGAAATACTCTGCCTTAATAGAAACGATAAAATTCAAATAAAAAAAGATTGCAACTTTTCCTCATCTTAAATAGATCTAAGGCAATTCTGAAACAGAGACAAGGCTTCCTGAATTTCCAGATATTATATGTATTAGTTTCACATGAGTATGTAAAATTAACTATAAATGAAAGATTTTACCCTGTACATGCATGCACAGAGCCTCATTTTTAAGATTGTGCACTAGAATTAACCTCAATGTTGAAGTTTTAGGTCTAAATCTACAAAGATCTGAGAAGACTTAAATTAAATGAAAAGAAAGTAGATTAAAATAACTATGATTCATTCTACACCTCAAGTTCACTATGAATATGAATCTGCTTTCTTAGTCGCTCCTGCGATTCATTAACTTCTTTCAAGAGCTGATCTTGCAACGCCTGTTCACGTCCCTTGGCAGCAGCTAATTCTTGTTCAGCATATAGAAGTTGATCACGTAATTTTATCCGTTCAGCTTCTGCAACAAGTAGTAACCACTCTTAAAAGCTATAGAGTATATTCTCAAAGACATATTCATGAGTGAAGGCAAAGAATAAGTACCACCATAAGTGAGTGAAAAACAATGGAACTAGTAAAAATAAAGTTGACCAACCATAGTTGTCAATAGCAAATAGCGGACAGTAGCGACAAGCTACCGATACGCTACGTAGCAATAGCGATGAAATAGTGGGCGCTATTCCATGTTTAGCCATAAACTAGAAGAATATTTTAGAGATATTTTATATGTATATTTTACAAAAAAAATACAAAAGTGTCGCCATTTCCCCGTTATTTGTCGCTATCAGTCATATAGCAAGACAAGAGTGCTACACTATTTGCTATAGGGGGTGCTATGTTCGCTATTAACAACTATGTGACCAACATAATAAGCACCCTCTTCAATAAGATTCGAAAGTTAAAACTTAAAACAAAATTAAATGGCAAGGAAACAAAATGCTTATTTAGTAGTCTTGTCTTAACTTTGAATTTAGGTCTCCACCATGAGCTAACTTTTAACTGTATGAATATGTAATTATGTATCTTCACTAGTGATAAAAAATCTAAACTAAACCTATTGTACATGACAGATAAGATGATTCACCAAATGCATAAAACATATTGGGTAGATTAGAACATGTACATGAAAGTGTGATTGACTCGTAGAACGATATCTATCTATCAAACCAGTTTTATCTTTTTACCTCTTCAGATTCATATATCTTGTCCATAGTTATCAAAAGTCATCGCCTTGACCGCCTAGGCAACCAATTTCCTAGAAGCCACTAGATCCCGCTTTTCCCTCCTAGATAAAAAAGCCATGGTCTGATTTTTAAAACCTAATCCCCTGTTGTATCTTCACTAGTGATAAAAAATCTAAACTAAACCTATTGTACATGACAGATAAGATGATTCACCTAATGCATAAAACATATTGGGTAGATTAGAACATGTACATGAAAGTGTGATTGACTCGTAGAAGGATATCTATCTATCAAACCAGTTTTATCTTTTTACCTCTTCAGATTCATATATCTTGTTTGTCCATAGTTATCAAAAGCCATCGCCTTGACCACCTAGGCAACCAATTTCCTAGAAGCCACTAGATCCCGCTTTTCCCTCCTAAATAAAAAAAGCCATGGTCTGATTTTTAAAACCTAATCCCCTGATTAATATAATCGACCAATACTTACCAATTTATAGAGATATATATAAATCTCAGTCAAATCTTTTTTTTTAAATACATTTGATTTTTAAAACACTTATAGATATTGAATTATTCTTCGATATGTAAACACCTCAACTCATTGATTTACCATCAACTGATTTTGTCTACTACATAGTTATCACAGCCCACTGGCGTGTTAATCCTTTGGGTATGGCTAAATCAGTCAATTTATATTTATATTATTTTATAAGATGATTGTATTTGTAATAATTTGGTGATTTTTTTTTATTTGCGTTTTTTTTCTTAGGCCCGCACTTTTTTTGCGCTTCTCGCCTGAGCCACAGGCGGAGCCTAAGCGCTTTGAGTGCGCCTCACGCCTTTGATAACTATGATCTTGTCTAACCAACATAACAAAGCTCCTGGGGACAAATAGGGGTTCTTGATATTTAACCTTTTAAGTGTTAATCGCATTATCTTACTCATTACACTTCAAAATTTGCCCATCATCCCACCTTTGTAGCTTTATACACATAAATTATTATTAATACAAACTCACAACTGCAATACGAATTACGCATAGAGAAACCGTTTGATAACATTCTTTTACAGCTTATCTTCTAGTCTATTTAAGAATAGAGAAATGTGAGGCATTAAGAACAATTAAATGGAACTTGCAGAGATTTTACTTTTCAACTTTTGACTCTGCCTGTTCTAGGTTTAAATTACAAACATGGTAGAAAAGCATTAGCAACCTCTATAAAACCATAAATACTGCTGCCTACAACAAAATCAAATATTAGATATTATGTTTCCAATTCGACGATGCAACACATCAAAAACACAATTAACTTATAAGAAACTTCATTTAACTAGCCACAAACTGACTCACCCGATTTGCGCAAGTCAACGTCCATGGTCTCAAGTTTAGATTGATAATCCTGTGATTGCTTTTCTGCAGTGCTTAAAGCATCCAGAAAATCTGCTTTAACCTATAAGGACAACAAGGTCTTCAGAGTCCAGAACTGTATTTCATCTTTAAATAAACACAACAATGCTAGGTATATCGCTTCCATCATCACTACGTTAAGGTTATACAACAACCAATAGTTAAGTTAAGCCCTAGGTTTAGGTTAATACAAAACATAAAAACAAAAACAGAACCTATCATATCCGTATTCAAAAACCTATCTAATATCTCAAAACCTATACTATTAAATAGGAATTGTGCAATAAGGAAAGGCGTAGGTTAGGTTAACTGGAACAGTAATAAATTTGTTTATAGAAGGATTATTAAATACCAGTTGGCGGCATTGATAAGTGCAGAGCATCTGATCGGAGTGTTGGTGTTCGGGTTCGGGTTGGGGCTCAGGGAGGTCTTCGAAGATGATGAAACGGCCATTGGAGTTAGGGCTAGCTGACGTGGCGGTGGGTTCGGACCGTGGTTTCTTGGCAAGAGGTGTTCTAACGATCATTGTTTGGAGGATTGGAATGGATGGAGTTTGGATGTGTGTGATTATTATTATTATTATTATTATTATGAGAAGAAGGTTAATTTGAAATGAAAGGCGCCATGATATATATGTTTGTTGTTTTTGCCTAAATATTTGGTGTGTGTGTGTGTGAAGACGAGCACATATTTTGGGCGGTGTTCAGGCTTGGTTCAGACAGAAGGCTAAACTAAGAGTTTTATATTTGGAATAGCTTAAAAGAGTATGGACATGAAGCACCAGTGGTCTAGTGGTAGAATAGTACCCTGCCACGGTACAGACCCGGGTTCGATTCCCGGCTGGTGCATTGTATTTTTTGTACCACCCTTATGCAACTCCATTTAAAACGATACTTGAATAGTTTTTATAGTTTATAATATGAGGATACATGCATAATTTGTAGGACTATTGATATCTAAAAAAAAGGAATAAAATGGCTGTGTTCTTGAATCTCTTGAGGATAACACAACATTTGATGTGCTTAACTCACTGTCTTCTTCAATTTTTCATCAAGATAGGATAGGATATGTTTGCTCTCAACTCACTCTCTATATAAGTAGGTATGCGGTTGTAGTTTTTCCAATTTATATATTTCCACAACATTAGCAGGGAAATTATTAGCTAATTTTTACAAATAACATTAAATATCCAAAGAAAAATATCAAGTAATTTACTCATGATTCAGAAAATTTGTGACCGTAACTAACCATTTGGATGCTATAGAAATATTGACATGGAGTCAAACTATTACATTTATTTGGATCCCAACCAAGTAGGACCAACAATATTGAGCTAAAACAAATTGCCTGAAAGATAATTGAAACTTGGCTGCTATGATTAAATGTATGTGTGTTGCGAGAGTTTCTTAGTGTATTTTTCTCTCATATCAAATGAGGCACAAAGCCTACTATATATACATAACTATGGCTAGTAAAAAGTCTAACATAATTGAAGACTTAAATTTTCTTTATTAGCCATAAAACTCTAATCAACTATCATAAAGAACTTTACTCATGAGTTTGTCTTGAATTCACCACATATGAAGAATATAATTAATAATTATAATTTCACTAAATTATAATTAAATCTACATTCACGTTTCAATTTTCCAACAATCCCCCACATGAATGGATATTGATCAAAACACACAAAATTTCCAACAAACCCCCACATGAATGGGAGTCATTCCCAGAAACAACCTCATCCCGATTAAATTTCAACAGTTGAGTTTTACATACGATAGGTAAGTGTGACCCTTTGAACCTTCGCTCATGAAACGCATTTAGTCCACTGGCTCTGAGTAGACAACGATGTCTTAGAACTCGTATGCCGTTTGTGTAGACGACATTATGCTTCACACAAGACTCTCCCTAACAACGTCAAGTCCTCATAGTTGTGTCAGTTATGGTCATGGACACTTGTCTGGTTCTACAGGAGCTCTCAAGTATTGTGCCCCAACAATATCCTTCGAATCGACCTCACTTCTCTCGCACATAGGTGATTCACTATGAATGTTTACATGAGTCGAATCATTAAAGGCCATAGGCTTAGCCTCAAACTTGTCACTTTTAGGAATGGACTAGGAAGCTTACCAAATTCCTATGGCAAACTCCCTTTTTTTCAAAGCGTGGGGTTTCCACTAACTCTCCCCCCACAGTGACCTCACCTGTTCATACAATTAGGTTGTCTTATTGAACTCGGATCTTGGGATCTCCAGTCAACTGAGTTAGGTTTCCTTCGTATGAACTTAATTATTCAAGGGTTTTAGTCTCGTTCCCATGGACGACTTCTGAACTAACTCTCTGTTTAAGCCTTTTTGTTAGCGGATTTGTGATGTTATCCTTTGACATCACATAGTCAACAATGATAACTCCTATAGAGATTAGTTGTCGTACCGTATTATTCTTACGTGTTATATGCCTGTTCTTACTGTTATACATTGTGATATGAGCTCTGCCAATTGTCGATTGGCTATCACAGTGCATACATTTGGCCGATGCCGGCTTCGGCCACCTAGGTATATCCTTAACAAATTGACGTAGCCATATTCTGCCTATTCATCCTCTTCATCTAAAGCGATGAATTCTGATTCCATCGTGGATCTAGCAATAAATGTTTGCATAGATGATTTTTACGTTATCGCAACAGCTCAAAGTGTGAATACATACCCACTCGTTGCCCTAGAATCATTAGTGTCAGATATCCAATTCGCATCACGGTAACCTTCAATAACTGCTAGATATCTATTATATTGCAGCTCGTAGTCTCATATGTATCTTAAGTACCGAAGCACCCGTATCACGTAACTCCAATGACTTGAACTTGGGTTGCTCGTGTATCTACTTAGCTTGCTGCTTAGTCTGGTCTAGTACAACTCATCAGATAAATCAAGCTGCCAATAATTCTTGAGTACTCTAATTGGGTAACAGGCTCACCTCGATTCTTAGCTAGATGTTGACTCGTGTCAATGAAAGTTCTAGCCACATTAGATTCATTTCCATTGAACTTCTCGAGAATTTTGTTCACATAATAGGACTGACTTATAACGAGTTCATTATGGGTTCGTGTGATTTGTACTCCCAAAAATTACATCCGTTAATCCCATATCTATCATGTCAAATATTCCATTTTCAAATGCAAGGCACCCCTACATTTAAGTGTTATTGGATAATTTCCAAATGGGGTGATGAAATTTTCTCCCTTTCGTATGAAGTTTGAGAAAAACTTCTCTAAGTGCCATTTTTTTACATCCATACGGGTTGTTTCTTAAATGGCTCTTCCCCCTACATTGCTTGCACTTTTATTAAGTTTGAGTAATATCACTCATGATGACATTCGACACCCATGATAAGATAGTGACTATCTAGATCTTTGTGTTATTGAGGTCATCTCATTATATTACTCTACTTAGATTTCTCACACGAGCTGTTTCTGAGCTATATGAGTTCTCATATTTTCCCAAATAGAATTATAACTAGTGAACTATATATTATGTCCTCTCGAGTAATCCTTTTTAATGAATTATAGATTTTTTTTACAAAATCTATTCTTATATCGTCACATATGTTATAGTCATCGAAAATTCACAAATGTGTATTTCCATGTTAATGCTCTCAACATTAGATGACATATCTCCTTTTCGTGTCTTTAATCTCAATACACTTGCCACGTCATCATGATGTGGTTACACGCTTGATGTTTGATATGTGACTTATTGTTGGAAATTTTAATAATTAAATATTATATTAAATGTAATATAATGACATTTAGTTATAAAGCTAGATGAATGAGAGATCTAAGCTTTATGTGTGTGGTGGAACTTTATAGTTGTAGGATTTTGTGCTTGTCCCACATTGGTGGAAATATAAATCATGTGTTGGTTTATATCTAGAATCCTGTAGATGAATGTATTCCTATACAACAGGACACACCCAGTGGCAGCCAGGAGGGTGCGAAGCACCCGACGCGCCCAGGCACGGGACGGGGACCGGGACGAGGGCGATGGGCGTAATGTGGCGTTTTGATGGCGCACTTTGCACTTCGCACGCTCGCATCACCACGAGTCGTTTGAGAGCCGCCCTTATATTTTTAAGTGAGCTTGGACTGGTGTGGCTCGAGCCTATGGCTAAGACTGGTTAATTAATGTGGTTAAGTCTTTTCGAATTCTAAAACGTCAAATGAAATTAAATGCTGAATAATGAGTATTAATATTCATTCCAGACTTAATTTCAGTCATTGACCATTTTGAATTCTAGTCAAACGAAATTAAGTGCTGAATAATGAGTATTAATTCCAGACTTAATTTCATCATTGAATTCGTAATCAATGAGACGTTTATCAAGGCTCAGTTTTGTGTATAAATACCAAGTACTGAACTCTGTTTTAACACACCGAAACTTTTCTACAATTCATGTTCTCGAACCACCACCTTCTTTCAGAAAATTTCCCTAACTTTTCAGACTTGCAGGCTCTTGTTTCAGGTACTGTTTCAGGTGCTTGGGTAACTCCGGCAGTGTAATCTGCTTAGGTTGTTGTACCCTGGGAAACAGACGGGTTCACCTGGGTGGCCCGAAATCTGTTTTAAGGGAAGCGTGTTTTACACGTGCCTCAGTGACTTCGAGTTTCCTTTGCCTTCTTTCGTATTTCCTTTCAGTTTGTAATTTTCTTTCTGTCTTTGTATTCTGTTTAATTATTTATTATTGTATTGTAATCCGATATTATTTAATAAACCTGCATTTCTTTTATTTTGTGAACGGTGTTCCTACACTTATTGCATAAGTCATGATCACAACCCGCTCATTGTGTTCTTGCAAGACACTCCTTGCACAACCCATTAAAATAAACATCCTTATCAAATTCGTCGTCCAAAAATAATAATAATAAAAAATATCATCTTACATTTCCTTTTTATATTTATCGATTATTAGATTTTAATCCACTTGATTATATTAAATTACTAGTGGGTTTACCCGCACGTTGCAGCGAGATCCACAAATGGGTTGCAATACAGCATTATGATACTTAGGTTTTTTGCCGCAAGTTACGCAAAAAAGAATAGAAATGTGCACACTGTGTTTTAAAAAGTATTCGTAGAAAGAAAAGAAAAGAAATGTGCACCGCCACTTACAACTAATTGCAGTTCACCACAAAAACCATGTATTCATTATTGAACAAATCTTAATAAACCAAATGTATGTTACTGTAATAGACCAATATGAACATAAAATCATTCTTGTGTAAGTTATCCGATCATTGCATATCTACATAACCGTGCCATTGAAGACACCTTGCTAAATGATAAAGTTCATTTACATGACAAAAGCATGTAGTAATAATATGATATTGTATAAACTATCATACGAAGGTCATTGTCCATTTAGAAATTAAAAGTTGTGATTTGTAAGTTTGTAATAGACTTGCCCAACTTGACCCAATAGCTAAAAATTGCCCAATGTAGCCAGTGAGTCGAACCATCCCATCCATTTTGCCGCTGGATAGACGCATATATATGAAATGGGTTTATAATATAAGTATTATTATGACAAAGTTTTAAAATCCATGCAAGTTTAGTTGGGATAAGATTATTCATTGTGGTAACATAAATTATTATATTTGATCGCCATTATATGAAATTTGTTCAAAAATATTGTTATCCCGTGTGTTTATTTAGTTTTGGTGAGTTCCATTTTCATATAAAAGTTAATTATCTTCTAGGGGCATTTAGGGAAGAAAAATGGTAAAATTTAGAAAATTGTAAAGAAACCCATGGTATGCCATCTTAACTTTGGACAATTTAGACATATTTGCCCATGCCTCCTCCTTTATAATATATTTTAGTGGGAATGCCCGTGCGTTGCAGCGGGTGTCTCAACTGATATCAGATTCAATTATGATATCTATAACGAACCACCACCCATTTCGGGTTTCAATCAAGTTTGTCATAAATGTGATTACATGTCATTCGTAGCGTCTTTCTAAATGTGTCTGTATAGATAGATATATGTAGGGGTTGACGATATCCGTGTTATGGGCTACCCGTTACTCGTTGCAATTTCTTCTCTAGGAGATCTATGTCTACCTCTTTATATACTTTATATTTACATACGTATTTGTTGTTGATATTTTTGGTGCACGTGTACTGATTTGAGCTTTAAACTTCTTTGATACTATGTTTTTTTTCCAATTTCCTCTCCAAAATATCAAATATACGTCTATTTTAAGGATTCATGTTTACATGTCGCACAAACTATTTGAACCCTCAGAGACAGCCTTGGTTACTCTTGTTTTTTTGGAGATAAAAATAGATGGCTGAAAACTACAATTATATACCCTAGCATCATAGAATACTCCTCTTTCTGCCATCTTTTCCAAGATTATTATTGCAGTTTCAGTCTAGCCTAAAACGACAATCCTGTGAATGAGAGAATTATAGGTCAGGTTTTTCTCCATCATTGACCATAAACAAACAAAACAAAGGCCGTGTTAGTATCATTTTTTCTGCAATATGTGTTTAACAGTGGCATATAATGTAACTTATTAGGCCTTAAGCCTCTGCATATTTTTTTAAAATTTCAACTGCTTTTGTCTTGTAACCGTGATGACACTGAGCATCAATGATGGTGTTATAAACTTGAATATTTATCACCAAACCCATTGACGTCGTTTAATTCATAAGTCTATCTACAATACCAAAAGTTATTTTCAAAATTGCTTTCTTAGTTTTCTTTATCAATTAAATATTAAAATACGTGTGTGTAGACCAAACTTATAATCTAGAAAAAAATCATGTATCCTATGCAGAAGGTCTTACAATTTTTCTCTACCAACTTATTATTAATTTTAACAAAAGATTAACATGATGAAATAAAGCAAAAGTGTTGCTGATATATTATGAAATTCTATTCTATTCAATTTAATGGAGGGTCTCATTATTCATTCTAGACATTCAATTACAATGGGGGGTTTCACTAATAACTAATGGTGATGAAGAAAGGAGCAGGGCAAGTTGGGATTGTATAATAGGTATCAAAGGTGGTACACAAGGGTAAATTTGGAAGAAATGAGGTAAAAACTTGAGGATTACTCTTGGGATGCCATCTTAAATTTGCCAATTTGGACACATTTAGCCATCACTCCTCCATTATAATGTAGTAGAGATAGAGATTATAGATTATAGATATAGATTTTAGATTATAGATAAACGATAGTCCATATATATATATAGGCTAAGTATCTAGGAAAAACCCCCTAAAATGAAGAAACCCCCACAAACTCATCTTGTGGCCCTCATTGTTCCACATCATCTGTATTGACCAAATCATTTTTTATTACACCAAGGGTAATTCAGTCATTTAATCACTCTTCTCTTTTCAAAACCCAATGTAGAGATATGAATTCTTCATCTCTCTCTTATTATTTCAAAAAAAAAAAAAACCCAGATCTGATTGTTCTCCATCATCTCTATCTCTCATCCCTTCTCTCTATCTCTCTTATTATTTCAAAAAAAAAAAAAAAAACCCAGATCTGATATGTTTTTACGATCAAGATGAAGATAAGGAGGTCAATCTTGGTAATGGTGAGGACGGAAGGCGAAAGGCGGTGGTATGGTGGTGGTGGTTCTCGTCGGAGACGATGATGGTGACGGGTGACAGTGGAGATTTGGAGCAGACAAATGGGAGTTATACACAAGATCTGTTGGCTCTCTGTATTCACCATTAAAAAAGAAGATTCCATCATAGAAACTAAAGAAGA
Source organism: Ambrosia trifida (assembly GCA_028751855.1). Taxonomy (NCBI): domain Eukaryota; kingdom Viridiplantae; phylum Streptophyta; class Magnoliopsida; order Asterales; family Asteraceae; genus Ambrosia; species Ambrosia trifida. The sequence goes on from CM054123.1 coordinate 47,338,732, forward strand.
TATTGGTGATGACGAAGAAGAACAGAGGGTGAAACTTTTCAAGAAGCATGGCTGGTAATTTATTTATTATTATTTAATTGTAAGTGTAATTTAGGTTTATTATTAGGGGGTATCTGTTTTTCGAGTTTTTTATTGTTCCAGCCCTGTTTTTTGTGGATGTTTGTTAAAAAACGATTATAGATTCAACTGAAAACCATGGTTTTTTCATAAGGATTTTTTCGAGGCAAACAACTTTTTGAGATTGCTCCAGCCCTTGTTTGTGGCATCTATGTGTTTTGTTTTTTTTTTTAGTTTGAAAAAATTTGTTGTTTTTTTGTGTGTTTCTAGCATCCCTTTTTTTTTTTTGTGTTGGGGGTTAGGTGGTTTAATATTTTATTTTTTTTAAGTTGGAAATAATTGTTGTTTTTTTGTGTGTTACTAGCATCTCTTTTTTTTGAGTGATTTATTATGTTAAACATCGAAAATGATTTTTCGTTTTGTGTTTTATGTTCGTAGTATCTTTGTGTTTAGTTAGGGTGTTTTTATCGTCTATATTTTCGTATAATCTGTGTTTAGTTAGGCTGTTACGTGTGTAGCATATCTGTTTTTTGTAGTCAAATTCTGTTCTATGTTTTCTAGTATATCAAATTCTGTTCTATGTTTACTGCAGACTACAAAAGTTTTGTCTGTGTTTTTTCTGTTACACATGTAACACTCATGTGTTTTTGCACTATGTCTGTCTATTTTTTTTTGTTTTCTCATGTATGAGTTTTTTTTTATGTTACATATGTCTTTTTTACAGAAAATGCCTATTTTTGTGTTTTCTCATATAGTCTTATCTATAACTAAAGACAGAAAATGTGTTGTTATTTGTTTTCAGAATGACTTTTCGGAATGTTGTTATTTTGTGTTTTCTCTGTGTTTAGTTAGGGTGTTTTTCTCGTCTATATGTTCGTATCATCTCTGTGAATTTACTTAGGGGTGTTTATTATGTTAAACATCAAAAATGATTTTTCGTTTTGTGTTTTATGTTCGTAGTATCTTTGTGTTTAGTTAGGGTGTTTTTATCGTCTATATTTTCGTATAATCTTTGTGTTTAGTTAGGCTGTTACGTGTGTAGCATATCTGTTTTTTGCAGTCAAATTCAGTTCTATATTTTCTAGCATATCAAATTCTGTTCTATGTTTACTGCAGACTACAAAAGTTTTGTCTGTGTTTTTCCTGTTACACATGTAACACTCGTGTGTTTTTGCACCAAGTCTGTCTATTTTTTTTTTCTCATGTATGAGTTTTTTTTATGTTACCTATGTCCTTTTTACAGAAAATGTCTGTTTTTGTGTTTTCTCATATAGTCTTATCTATAACTAAAGACAAAAAATGTGTTGTTATTTGTTTTCAGAATGACTTTTCAGAATGTTGTTATTTGTGTTTTCTCTGTGTTTAGTTAGGGTGTTTTTCTCGTCTATATGTTCGTATCATCTTTGTGAATTTACTTAGGGTGTTTTTTTCTGTGTTAAGGTAGTGTGTTACGTGTGTAGCGTATCTGTTTTGCAGTCAAAGGTTAATTGTAATTCAGTAAAAAATGTATGCTAGGTGCAGACTACAAAAGTTTGTCTGTGTTTCCAGAAAAAAATCCTGTTACACATGTAACACTCGTGTTTTTTGCACCTTGTCTGTTTTCTTTTGTTTTTGCAGATATAAGTTTTTTTCCTGTTACCTATATGTTTTTAGCAGAGAATATGTTTTTTTTTCTGTTTCATATATAAAATGTCAACATTTACTATGCTATAACATATGTTACAGGTCTTATTTTTAGTCAAAGCATGAATTCCAACCCCATCACTCCCCCTTGGGAGGTTTTTGAGGCCCGTCACCATCTGATCCCAATTGTACACGAGTCACCTCAAAATGAACCGGACATTGCATTTGCACCTGAACCCCCCCCCACCCGTTGCCCCGGACATCCCGCCTTTAGAACCGGTTATACCCTTAGTGCAAGCGGACGATGGGTTTGTAAGCGACGAAGATTTCGATTGGAATGCGGCATTTGATTACGTTTTCCCCGAAGAATATCCGCGACCAGAAGACTATATGACACCGGAGGATGATGTGCATGATGTAATTTACACACCTGAATGGGCTGTTGGTTACGAATCAGAACCATGGGTTGAATATGAAAAACCATATGAACCTAATTTTAAGAAACCTGGGCTGCCGGTTACGTTTCAGGAAGGTGGGCATATTAGGGCAGAATGAGAGGGTATAGGTTATACCGAGGAACAATGGGCTTTTTATGCCAAGTATGGTTATCGGATGCCGTCTGCTACTGTTGGTTGCAATGCAGGATGTCGATCATTGTTTTTGTGTTAAAGACGAAGTTGATTATGAAGATTGAAGATACCTGTCGTGTTAAAGAAGAAGTTAATCATTGTTTTAAAATAATTATTTTTTGTATGAAATGTTTGATACGTTTAATGTTGATTTTAAATAATTAGAGTTATATGGAAACCGTTTCTTATGTTTTTTTAATGTTGATTTGTAATGTTTTTTTATAAATAATTAAATATGTTGTTAGTTCTTACCAGGCTGCTTACCATATCAATTCTTATTATGTATGTAATAATACTGGTAACTTTTGTTACGTATGTAACAGTACTGGTGCTGGTATAATAAAACGAAAAAAAAATCTGCTTTAATAAAAAAATTAACAAATCAGTATTTTTTAAATTAATATGAATCTGATTTGTAGAGAAAGTTGGAGAGAGAATAAGGAGAGAGAAGATTAATGATTGATGGAGAGAGAAAGAGATTAATGATTAATGGAGAGAGAAAATGAAGTCAATTTACACATATACCCTTATTATACCATCTCTCTTACTTTATTGTCCTTTTAACATAATATAATATTACATTCAATCTTAACCATTGATCAAGAAAATTGGATGGTGGAGATGAGGTTTACAAGGTTTCTTCAATTTGAGTGGGTTTTTATTTAATCGATCCCCTATATATATATATATATATATATATAGGGTCGAGATCCTGTGCAAAGTGTGTTTTGTGTGAGAAGGGTAAGAAGTGTTTTGGACCATTAGATCATCTTAATCAATGGTTTAGATTTAATGAGTGGCATTATTGTAAATAATGTTATAGTTATAATAACTAATTAGGCTACTTAGGGGTATAATGGTAAAACACACCCTACATTTAATTCACATTTAAAGGGTCTAATTAAAAATATGGAAGGCCTAATAAATTCAATCTTCCTATTTACGTCCTCCATTTAATTCACATTTAAGTGTCTCTCACCTCTCTCTCTCTCTTTCTCTCTCTTTCTCCTCTCTCTCTCCCTACGCCACCTACACAACCGCCAATAACCACCACAAACCACCACCATCAACCGAACCATCATTCGACAGCCACCATCACAAACATAAATAATCGGAGTGTTTTTTTTAGGGATGAAGATGAAGACTACATGAGGTGATAATGGATCAGTGTGTTTTATGGTGGATTATTTTAAACAACATTCATATTGTTGTGTTTTATGTTCAAAGGATTTTTGTGTGGTTTAGTGTTTTTTGAATTTAAAACACATTTTAAATGTATGTATAGTTGTGTTTTTGAATGTGTTACTGATTGTGTATGATGAAGATAAAACACACTGGATTATGGAGAAGATGATGATAAAACACACGGGACTGTTTAAAACACAAAGTTGAGAATATGGTGATAAAACACACGGGTATGAACGTAAAAACACCTTGTTGATGAAGCAACTTACAAGACTATAATAAAATACCAATGTGCATAAAAAAACCATATTTTTTGCATCAGTAAAACTCCTTATAAAAATAACACAAAAGGTGTGTTATACCTTCAAACCTTATGGTATACCAATAAAACACCATGTGCTCACATCAGTAAAACACACCAATATGAATGTTGTTTTGGTCGTATATAATTCAGTAAATGAATGATAATGTGTTGAATGTTAATAAAAACTCTATAAAAATTCGTGAGATGTGAAACAAAATCCCTAAGAATGCTCCTAAATTAAACACGAAATTAATTAGCCATTATCTCCTAAAATAAGATTAGCAATGCAATTTACAATGTTACCCTTCTATATAATAAAATAGGCCGCACTATTATTGGTTCTCACACTTCTCACAAAAAATAGGTTTTGTACATGATCCTAAACCTATATATATATATATATATATATATATATATATATATATATATATATTAAACGGATTCATATAAGGATAAATACATCAAATATGTCACAAGTGTTATTACATTCTACACTTTTATCATTCGACCGAAATAATCATAAATATACCGTCTTGTTGCATGTTTTGAAGTACTCCCTCAATAAGACAAATTGTCCAAAGAACACCAAAGTAGTTTACAATTAACTACACACAGGTAGTTGAACAATAATATATATACTCGTAACAACATCGAGTTGTTTTCTACTAAATAGTCTCTCAAGACTATTATATGATACAAGACACTAATCATATTCTAACCCGCTCGTTAGAAAACAAACAATTATAAATCGTTAAAGTATATGTTTTTTCAAGATTAACCGCTTCTAATTTGCTCATTAGAAACTATATGTGTACCATATATAAAAACATTCGGTTTCAAGAACTAACCATTTCTAACATACTTGTTAGAATACAAGTGATTATATGTTTCGTTATATGGAGTTTTGGTTATTTAAAGTAAACATTTTCTAACACATCCGTTAGAAACAAACGATTACCCAAAATCATTTTAAAGGTTATTGGTTTATATATATAACCGATTCAAACCAGCTCATTAGAAATAAATGATTATGACAATCGTTTCAAAACTTATTGGTTTATATAAAAATAAACCGTTTCTAACACGCTCGTTAGAAAATTAAATGTCTACATAAAACGGTGTTAACTTTGTTTTTTCTCTAAAAATAAATCTGTTTCAAACTCGCTCGTTAGAAACCATAAAAATTTAACCAAACCGTTTCAATATTGATTATTTTTCCAAAATAATCTTTTCTAACACGCTCGTTAGAAAATGTAAAACTCGTTAAAAAATGTAATCATCTTATTTGTCTTTACAAAATCATCAATTTCTAACACGCTTGTTAGAAAAATAAATATATAAGTTTAAAAATTAAACTTACGATTTTGTAAATAATTATTTCTAATACGCTCATTAGAAATGTTTCATTAGAAATGTTTTATGACACGTTATTCTTTCAACACTGTCGATTCTAACACGCTTGTTAGAAATACATGTTTCAAAACCTTTTATTTCGAAACCTTTTATTTTCATAACTATTTTCCAATGCTTTCATTAGAAAATGTCAACATTTCAAAACTTTGGAACCAACTTTCTAATACGCTTACTAGAAAGAAAATGTTAGCAAGCGTCTTACATGGGTTTACAAATACTATGTCTTTTCTAATACATTCATTAAAATTTAGTATTCAAAACGTCTAAAAACATGTTAATATTTGTTAATGATCTAGTTTACCTAAATATGGCACAAAACCCATGAACCCGAAAAAAACTTGAATCTTCGGATTAAAGATTTCACTCCAATCATAAATTTAATCCGATTCGATGTACTACAACATATTTCCAAAAGAAAAAACATTTACAAACTTTTACGAACCCAAAAATCCTTAAGAAGAAGGTTTTAAGATTGGTTCCCAATCTACACGAAAGTTTGTTTTACTAATTTGTTTAAGTTTGTTAGAAAACTTACATTGAAATCGAAGATGAAATCATCAGCTCGAATCAGGCTTGTGTTTGACACAATTCCCTTAAACAGGTTTGCGGTTTATTCCAAGGGTACAACGGTTCTAAACAGTGGCGGTGCACTGCCGGACTTGCACACTTGCCTGAAAGATAATTGAAACTTGGCTGCTACGATTGAGTGTATGTGTGTTGCGAGAGTTTCTTAGTGTATTTTTCTCTCATAATAAATGAGGCACAAAGTCTACTATGTATTCTTCAACCATGGCTAGTGAAAAGTCTAACATAATTAGAGACTTAAATTTTCTTTATTAGTCATAAGACTCTAATCAAGTCTCATAAAGAAAACCATTACTCAGGGACGATAATGATATGTTTGGGTTGGATAAGCTCATAGGTATTATGTCGGCTAGTTTCAAACAGAGTCCGATCGAGGAGGTGGATGTGAATGTCGGTTTTTTGACACCAGACTTGAACAAAAGACCGGATAATGACGCGGTTAGTGGTAATGGGATTCAACAATTAGATGAGGTAGGAATTGAGGTAGAAGTGAATGCTCAGAGGCCGATTGCTAATGAGGCTTCAGAAACAATTAATTTGTGTAGAGCTTTAGGAGTGGAGAATTTACATGATTTTGTCCCAAAGGTTCATGAGGTGCTACGATTTGAAGGTTATCAATGAATGTTATTTCATTGAATATTCGTGGGTTAGGGAATATTGGCAAAGCTGATTGGATTCGAGGTCTTCGGGTACATCATGAGGTTAGTTTCGTTATGATCCAGGAAACTCAATTTGTTTCATTGGATTCGATGGACTTAGGGCGTTTTTGGAGGATTAGGGATTTTAATTTGAGTGGGTGCCTTTGGCGGGAAGGTCGGGTGGTATTTTATCTTTATGGGATCATAAAGTGTTTGTTATGGAGGCGGTGGTGAAACGGTCTAATTGTTTACTGGTGTCGGGTACAGTGAAAGGGAGTGGTAGTTCGAGTCATTTGCTTAATGTTTATGTGCCTCAGAATTTGGTTGCGAAGCGGGCTTTATAGGCGGAGATTAGTGGTTTTGTTGGAGTTGGGGATGAGAGGTGGATTGTCGCGGGGGATTTTATTTCGGTGAGAAGCGATAGCGAAAGGCGTAATTCTTATTTTAATGCGGCGGAGGCTAATGAGTTTATTGATGAAACAAATTTACATGAGTACTCCTTGAAAGGGAGGCGTTTTACTTTTGTTGCAGGTGACAAGATGAGTCGTATTGATCGAGTTTTCGTAAACAGAAACTTTTTTATGGAGTGCCCGTCACTACTACAAAATAGGCCTTTCTTGACATACTTTTCTTTACACACACCTCTTTCTTGACTCAAAACCATATGTCATAAAAAGATGTCATAATTTTTAAAATCTGATAAATTAATGACACATATTTTTGAGTGTCAAGAATCTTGTATTAAAAAATAAAAAATATGACAATAGTCAAACATTGTGTGTCATAATTTTCTGTTCCTAAAATGAAATTTCCCTCCCACACTCTCCGCCCATAACCTCACCAAATATCCAAATCCCAAACCCTTCTCCAAAAGATTTGCCAACTATTCTCCCAAAACCCTCCTTCTATTAAATCACACTCCCTCTCAAAACCCTTCTCCTAAAATCCCACCGTCACTAATACACCACAGCACCCCATCTCCCATCGACTACATCCTTTATCCGACGGCATCCTCTCTACCCCCACCTGGGACAACGTCTCCGGTCTAGAAGACCAGCAGAAACAACACCTACAAAGCTCCACATCAAGCTTGAGGAAACCACCCCCATAGAATACAAAGACACCGAAGCATACATGTAACATCCTAAAAATTTCGTTTTTCGCGTTTTAAATATATATTTTTGGATGGTAAGTACTAGGCATTTTTTTTATAAAGTTTCAACATGATTATAAGAAATCAATAAAGTTTATAAAAGTTACAAATATTATTAATGATTTTGTATGTTTATAAAAGATATTATATAATTTTGAAGTTTTTATAAACAAAAAATATGCATGCATGAAGTAAAAAAAAAACGGTTTTGTAAAGACAGAAACTAGAGGGACCATTTTTGACAAAATACCAAACTTTTAAAATCAACAATTCCCTCCTGCCTTCTTCTTCGCATTTCCGGTCACCGGAATACTAGGCTTTTCCGGCGGGTTCGAACTCGATGGAACTGGGATTAACATCAACTTTAAATCAACTATCTCGAACTAACTTCTATCGCGAATCTTTTCGTCATTAAATCCGGATTTTTGAAGCATTTTTGACCCGCTAAATCGATCCCCATATTTTTCGGTATTTTAGTTGCAAACCGAATCCACCTTTTACAACATTTTGATTATATAATGAACCCACCTCTCAACCCAGAAAACATCCGCAAACAAACCCACACGTCAATATTTAGTCTTTGAGCCGTATTCTGTGGTCGCCGAAGCTTAGCCGGTGTGTTCAACGCTGATCGCCTCTCCTCCTCTCTAAGTTTCGACTTCGTTTCTGGTAACTATTATATGCTTTCTTTACGTTTTCGTGTAAATTATAGCATCGCTCGATCTACTCTGCAAATCGTTATTTTTTTTTCGGGCATAATCGGTTGGTTATAGGACTTGGGTTCTTGTTGGTTTGGGAATACATGGATGCTTGTGTTGAGGCTTATACTCGAACTCAGGTCTCGTGTTCAAACTGGTTATAATTGAATTTTTATAGTAGCAAAAAAAAAAGGAATATAAACATTCTAAACTACAAACAATCGTATATAGTAGTCACAGTCACAGACACAACACAGTTATGGCGAGTGGTTTGAAAAAAATAATAATATATGTTGTCATAATAACAATGGTTTAAAATTTTATTAGAATCTATTGGTATTAATAAATTTTGATGTTCATAATCTTTTAAATTTGAAATTACTCCTAATTAATTATTAATTTCATAAAACATTTTAACTTTTGAAATCTTATTATGATTTCGAGTTTTATGAACGTCACATAAATAAATATCATTCCCAAAAATTGAAACTAAAACCCCTATTGCCTATAATCCTAGATTGCCTTAGACTCGATTTGGTTTTCTTCAATTTTATGAGGTTACTAGTTTTTATCTCGGGAGCGTCCCAGGTTGAAATATCTAATATGACATAATAATATATATTATTATTATTGTTATTATTATTATTATTATTATTATTATTATTATTATTTTAAACAAATCTTTACCATAAGTTTGTAATCGATCATTCTAAAAAGAACTAACATGAAATAAGAAAAAAAGTTAATTATTGAAATATCAAACGCATTAGTTTAAGGGTTATGTGATGCGTTAAAAAATTCATGGGTATATGATCGGGTATATAGTTCGGGTATTTGGGTATGTTGTTTCGGGTAATCGGGTCGGGTATCACCTAATCCCAGATCCGACCCAAACCCACAATTTTTTTAAACTAATCCAAAACCCGATACAATACCTGTCGAGTTACAAAAAATAGTCATTTTTTCTCCGTTTTTTATATAGCACTATGGTACTCGTTAGAAAGATAATAAAACGCTCGTTAATTTGGTGTAATTTTTTTCTTTAAAAAATTTCATATATAAAAGATATTAACTTTTAAAAGTTATGGAAGGAAACATGAGAGAGAAAATAATAAAGGTTTAATATTTAGATTTAGTAGATTAGATATTTAATATATTAGGTTAAAGATTATAATAGATTAGGTTAAATCATATTTATTTCTTTTTTTTTTTAATTGGTTTAGAGTTGCCACATCACATCCTATGTGGCATCTCTCAAAGAAGAGATTGCATAATATTATGACATGTAAGATTATTAGCTTTGCAATATATATATATATATATATATATATATATATATATATATATAGATAGATATTTTTGTAAACTGTTTAGGATAATCATTCGGGATTCTCTCAACCTTATTTGCATTAATTGGAAATTTGCTTGCTTTGCTAAGGTGAGTTTTACATAGCCCCGCTTTTTACTGTTTTTATATTTTTTGGGGTAAAACATGTTTACTTTTTTCTTGCTTATATCTTTACGCATTTGTTTTTATTATTAGTTGGTGAACCCGCCTCAGTGTAGTCATTAACTTTGATCAAGCCAACTGTAGTAGATTATAGCACTATAGGTTCGACAAGTCCATCCCTTCGCATAAATTCAGGGATGATTGAAACAGATTTTTATACTAGCTCATTGAGTTACGCCATTTTTTACTAGCTCATTGAGTTACGTCATTGTCACTAGGGTTGACTATTCAACACCATGGTTTCCAATTAATATTATTACAAATTGTTTTGATATATAGACATGACTTACAAAACTTTGCTAACTAGTTTTTTTTTTTTTTTTTTTTTTTTTTTTTTTTTTTAAAAACAAATGTATTACTCACCAACTATTTATAGTTGACCCCCACATTTTCCAACTTAAACATGTTTCAGGGAATAATGCAGCTTGAAGTTCTACGTGCTTTGGACGTTAGAAGTTGAAGTCTAGTTTTATTTTTATTTGGTTATTGGCTTAGTTTGATGTTGAACATTTAGTGTTGTTTCCTTTTCGTCGTAATAAATTCCATTATTAGAATATTTATTTAATGGAACTTGAATTTTTAAATACCATGTGCTTTTGGACAATCGTCACTACGTGATACCCCGATATTTCCACCATCGGTTGGGGTGTTACAATACAACTATGCACTTAACACGCATCCATGTTCATTACATCTATCATACGGGTCATATATAGCATAAACGAGTCCGAACACGTGGTACCGGGTTATTAGACATGCTACGAGGTTCTTAACATGTTCCTAGGTGTCAAACCATGTTTCGGGATGTCAAAATGCACTTACAACAGCAAAACACACGATTAGGAATCAAACAGGCAATTAGGAAAGTCAACAGGCAATTAGGAAAGTCAACCAGGCAATTAGGACTTGTAATCGCCTGTTTTACACGTGAGTAGAGGGCTAATTGCCCCTAATGGCATGTGAGTAAGGCTACTCGCCCCCTGCAGCATCAAGACATATTTCGCGCGTTTAACCCTCCAAATCAGATCCAAAACATGTAAAAACACCCAACATCAAACACAAATCAATAAACAACCCATTCCAAGCAAAAAACCCCAAATTATCACTGGTCTAACACCCTATTTGAAATTATTTCCAAAAATGGCAAAGTACTAGGAAACATTAAATAGGCATATCTTTCCCTAAACGGTAAATAACCAGATCTCATCACCTACAACCTTGCAAATCATCATTCCTCTGCTATTATATCATTCTAGTGTAAACCCTAACATCAAACAATCATCAAATCATATCATAACACCCTAAATCCTCAAGAATCACTCAAATGGGTCAAAATGCATATTATCATCAAAACACCATAATAATTGTTCAAAACCTTAGGAAATCATCTTAACAAGTCATACACATCAGTAAAACATCAAACACATGTAAACATTCACGTTTTAATCATTAAAAACCGTTTCTTGCATGAATACTCCACATAGAACAAGTATGAAGGTTTAGACTTGTTTTAGAAACTGATTTCAAAGGTGAAGAAACAATAAGTATCTCGGAGATTATCACTAATCACCGAGTGGTTAGTACTTATGTTACCGCATGTACGTTCCTTTACCCAAACCTTTGGATTAACCCTCGGAAGCGAATACGAGTGAGTGTGTGGTAAGCAAAGTAAGAACATAAAGATATAAGTGGTTCGGTCAAGTACGACATACGTCCGCTGTGAAGAGCCGAAGATATTATTGCTTGAGTGAATACAAAGCATGCAAGTAATCCTAGCTCTATCTTACAAGTGGTTGATTTTCGATCCCTTTGAAGGGAGTTGATGTCTTCTATTTATAATTGAGGTCGTGGGCTCGAGAAGAAACCCACGACAAGTCTTGTGATCTTTGGGGCTTGCCCCGGCCCAACTTTCTCTGGTCTCTGAAAAAGGTGGGAAAAGGACGCCTACTGTAGATGACGTCAGCGACGAGTTTACAAGTGGACACGTGGCGGCTTGCGACCGGTCCCTGGAGGTATGTCGTTTTGAACTGGCATGGTTGACTTACTTGCTGGCATCTGACGTGACCTCTGACGGGGGGTAAGCATGCCCGGTCAGAACAGTAGTGGCAGCATGGTGGAAGCATGGAACTAGTCACGTCACTGTTGAACCTCAGTGGTTGTTGGGCAACCGTGGACACGTGTCCTTATCCAGTTGGTGGTGTCAGTGATCCTCTGCAGGTAGATCTTCCTGACTCTTGATCTTCCGTACCTCGTACTTAATAATGTTTATGATGTGAAGCAGCCCGCGCATTGGCAGACGCGCGCGTGTTTTACACAGGTGTGTAGGGTTGTGATACAAGTCCTTTCCGCCGAAACTGTGCTACGCGCCCGTTTCCGCGGATCTTCTGTTAAGCGGGGATAGGGAGGCCGCGTCTGCCCGGATTAGGCTCCCTATCCCTTCAAAAGGTTTTCAAAGACACAAACTTGATAAAACTAGGTCTGGACCTTTGGGAACCAAAATATCAACATTACAAGGGTTTAGGATAGATAACACACCTTGGATTTTTCTAAAAAGGAAGTGTAAGCCTAGGGATGATGGGTTTTAGAGCAAAAACGAGTTCCAGAGGTGTATTATGGTGTGAGGGAGGCTTGGGACGAGTTAGAGTTGCACAAATGGTGTTTTACAAGTCAAGGGTGGTATTTATAGGTGTTTCTAGTCGTTCCAGCTGCAACAGGCGATTAGGATCAATTACAGGCGATTAGGGCATGTGATTACGCCTAATCGCCCCTAAGAACTAGCGAGTAGGGGCTACTCGCCCCTTACCCTCCTAATCGCCCTCAGCAGGTTAGTTTGGGTTTTTGGCTCGTTAAACACTATTTTAACACATATAAGCACGTATTCACATACCGACAAGTCATATAATGATTATAAACGTATAGTGCACGATAACTAACACGTTCACATTCGTTTACCAATTCCCGGGATTCAAGACTTGCGTGTGTGCGTTAAACCCGACAATTCTACAAATCACCAATCCTTGTATACATGGTTATGGACCGACTCCCAATGATCCCGTGGATCATTGTAACGACTCCCGATGATTCCCAGAACCATCATAACGACTCAACTGACCCAGTTAAGTATGTAATATGCATAACTCGCTAAGGTAGACTTACTAGTTTGACTAATGTTACTAACTTGAGTTTGCCGGGTGTCACATTGAGGAGGACGAGGATGTGGACGTTGTGGGAGATGATATGCGGCTGGATCCCGTCGTTTCGATGATGAGCCGGACATCCCTGCCGGCGAGGTTCAGGGAGACGCTGCGGATGCCACTGACCCAACCCTTATGGTCATGGAGCCGCCAGCTGAGGTACCACGCATGGAGGAGGCACCGCCCGCTGATGTGCCGGTGTCTTCTTCCCGCCCTCGTCGTCTGATTCTTGGCAGTACGCGTGTCGTATGCACTGCCAGGAAGCGTGTGCGCAGGCCCCAGCCCGTGGAGCCTGTGGCACCAGCCCAGTCAAGTCATGCTGCTGAGTCTTTCTAGCCCCCTCGGAAGAAGTTGCTTAGGAGGTCCCAGGCCCGCAAGCGGACCTTCCTACCTACTGTAGTAGGCTACTTAGCTTATAACGACGAGGAATCTGACGAAGACATCTTCATTGCTGCTGATGGTGGCGAGACCTCCCAGCCCCCTGCTGACCCTCCTGCCCCCGTGTAACATCGCGAAATTTTTCCCCAAATTTTAATATAAACGCCCCTATTTTCGTTACGTTTTATACAAACGTGCCTAAGTCTCCATTACCCTAACTCATAATTTATATATATATATTTATATATATATATATATATAAATGTTTATAATAATAATAATAATAATAATAATAATAATAATAATAATAATAATAATAATAATGATAATAAAAATACCCACATTTTAAATCTAAACCTATAAAACAAATCCAAACCCAACCCAACACCCCTTTTACCTTTTACATTATGGTTGTAGCCCAGCAAGTCTGCCCAAGCCCAGATCAGAAAGGATCCGGCCCATCCCCTCAGATCCGGCCCACTTGTGGCCTTACTGTTTTACAAAAAAAAAATGGTCTTCCCCGGGTTTCGAACCGGAGTCCAGCTCCACACAAACACGCGTCTCAGCCAACTGGTCTGGATGCCTTATTTGTTTTATTCCCAGCCTTAATAATATTTAAACCAACTCTCGTCCTTCCTCCTTCTTCTTCTCTGTTCGAACAGCAGACCCAGACACATATATATATATATATATATTTTTTCCTTTTGATCATTCAATTGACTATATTAAAGTGTAAATGACCAGGGTTTGACTCGGATACGTAATTATCGGCCTGATCATCAATCAATTACACCTCTAATTGCAATCAATTTAACCAAATTGATTATTACGCGTGGACCATTTTAAAACGAGTCAACCTTGCCAATTATGCAACCTGGACCTAGACACTATAAATTGATGCCTTCTGAACCATAACAACTCGCTCATACATCTTTCCTTAACCTCCAATCTTTTAATTTCACTCTGTTTATTATCTTTTGATCGTGGGTTTGACTTTATGGTTGACCATCCAATCGAGTATCGAAACAACATTGTAAGTTTGATTTTTCCAGTGGGTTTTGATTATCGGCATTCACACATCATAAACCCTAAGATTAATCAGGTTATTGATGTGTGAATCCCTTGATTAGAAAAGCTAGGGCTCGAAATCTTAATTTGGGGATGAAACTGATTTTACATAATGTATTTAATTTATTTAAAACAGAACTTATCACAACCTCAGGTCTAGGCCAAGTGGTTGTGACTGTTTGCTTGGCCCTAAGCCACCCGGGTTCGAGTCCCGGCAGTGGCGTCCCATTCCTTTCTTTTTTTTTCATTAAACCTTTTTAAATCAATTAATAATATATAAATTACATTTAATCTTGTAAATTCATTTTTAATTATTAAAACTCTTTTATAAATTCTAAAAAAATTATTATTAACAAATCTGATGTAAAAGATTTATCTACAATTTTTAGTTTTTTGAAATTCATTTATTTAATGTTTATAATAATTAAATCAATTTTATGCTATTATATTTATAAAAATCCATTAAAATATCAAAACAATTTTATTAAATTCTACAAAAATTATCCTATGTTTATACAATGTTAAACTTTACTGAAATGATTTTTAATTCAGAAAAATCATTTATTTTATATTTTTAATCAATTTTTGTTAGATTTAATCATAATTAAATCATAATAAATTCAATTTTTATCATTTTTGCATCAAAATTTTATACAATTTATTTCAAAACATTTAGAACAGAAATACGATTTTTAAAATAATAATTCCTTAATTTTAATATTTTTAAATATTAAAGTTAAATATTGGCAACTTTTAATAAATAGACTTAATAATCTATTTTAAAGAAAATAATTTTATAAAAATTATTTTTATACTTTAAACACATTCTTGTGACCATCTTAGATTTAATTTTCATAAAAAGATTTTTGGTTAATTATTTACTAATATTCTCTCAATTATCAAACATTTTTAATAATAATCAAACGAGCGTTTATCCCCAATTCGAAGCCCTAGAACATATACATTTGTAGACTTGATAGACTTAGACATATTTATTACCTCATTTTAGGGTGATACTTGATACATTTGGGCAACACACTATTTTCAACAGATATAACATTTTACCAAGGTGAGTTTACATAGCCCCTTTTCTCCATTTTCACTATTTTTGGGGTGAAACATGTTTAAACATTTTATACTATCATTTACTCATATTTACTTGTGATTCAATTACATCATCATTCTATCATTTGACTGTAACAAAAAGACACAGTACAATCATTAACAATGATCAAGCCGCCTGTTTAGATTATAGCGCTATAGGTCTGACAAACCCACCCCCCCGCATAAATTCAGGGATGATCGATAACAGTAACAACATTTAACTAACTTGCGAGTTAGTCATCAGTCGACACAAGGTTTGGTTGTACAAAGACGCATTGTTACATGTCGGTATCATACTCTATCATCATACAACTGTGAATGTTGTACAAACTATTGTTTTCAAGTATTTACAAAAACCTATGTATTCTCACCAACTTTTGTTGACCCAAAAATCTTTTCAACTTAACATGTTTCAGGTTCTATTTGCTTGAAGATATGAATTGATGCTTGAAGATATTTGTATAGTTTTATTCAATTTGATGTACAAATTCTAGAACAATTGTATGTAATTCATTTAAATCATTTAATGGAATCTATTATTCACCATGAGCTACTGAACAATCATCAATACGTGACATCCCGATGTTTCCGCCATCGGTTGGGGTGTTACACCCCGGTCCTCTTGGTACCTTACCTATGCGCCGCACTCATCACTGGGTGCGTGGTATATTCGATACTCATGATGGTTTGATCCGCGATCTTTGTGATCGAGCGGACGAGTTGGAGGCCGATGGGCATGCTGAGGGTTATACGAGGGCCGCCATCATTTAGCACCTTACTAGTCTGCGAGCTCGATTAGAGGAGATTGAGCATGGACGTACGGAGGCCGATAGTGGACGAGCCGAGGATGAGCGTCGGCGAGTCAAGGCGTGGAGGTGTGTGTACATTCTTGAGCATAGGTTGGATGAGCTGGATCAGGGGATGCGAGCTGTTGTCTCTGCTAGCTGCTACATTTCCCCCACCTCCTCAGTAGTTTTGTCGTGGTTATCGTAGTTTGAGATTCTTATCTATCATAACCAGTAGTAGTATCTTTTGGGTTGTTTCATTGTATAACTTGTACTGGGCCGTTAGTGCCCCACTTATTTTGTATTTCTATTACAAACCAATGTACCAAAAACAAGTTAATGAAATGAAGATATTATGGTTTACTGGTTGTTCTCTATTATTTGTTTATGTTTTGGTTTATTGGTTGTTCATGTTGCATGTTGTGTGGTTGTGTATGATTAGTATTGCATTCGATGGTTGTGTGATTATGTATGTCATGGCCATTATGGTTGTTTATTCGAGTGCACATGATTGACAATATTATCGATAAATATGTGTCTCATTCTTTTTATATCTGATGTTTTAGAAAGAAGTCATGCCGCCCTGAAGGAACACCCACAATACCAAGGAAAACACATTCCCAACCACGTCCGAAGAGCTAGCCCGCGTGATTGCGCAGCACGACGCTAATCGCGCAAACTACAGTGGTGGATCTGGTGGAAATGGCCGGCGAAGGACGAGTGACAATGACAATGGTAAAATATCGAATTGCTGTACTTCCTATGGCCTTGTAATCACTTACTGTTATTGATGATGTCTTATTATCTATGATACAGAAGTTGAAAACACGGCGCATGGCTATTCCTACAAGACTTTCATGGCTTGTAAACCACGGAGTCCTAATCAACTTGCGGATGCTTTAACCAAACCTTTACTCAGACAACGATTCCAGTTTCTTACTTTCAAGATTGGTCTCCTCTGACGCTCGTCCATCTTGCAGGGGCATATCAAACCCACCTCGGTCAAAACCGAGTTTGCCACCAAATCAATTTGAATTTCAAATTCAATTCAATTATTGTTGTAACCTCTTTTGTATTTAGTTAATGTCTAGTCAAAGTCAAAGTAGTTCCTAATCTTTTGTATTTAGTTAATGTCTAGTCAAAGTAGTTCCTAATTTCTAACATTGTATTCACTAGTCTTTAAGCTCTTTTATTGTATATATTGACATCTCCAAATCAATGAGAAAACACACTTTGATACTTTCATACATAGTGTAAAAAAAATTAGAAGGGTGAGAAGGATACAAAAAAAAAAGTAAATAAAAAAACCATAACGAATAAGGAAATATAACACAATGAGTCACAAAATATAACACAATGCCAAGGGAAAAAGACAAAATGAATCACAAAAATTACACAATGACAAAAATAAAGAAATTAAAAGACAATGATATAACACTAATTCCTAAAAATACAAGCTAAAAATCCAAAAAATAAAAAACCAAAAAACGAAAATCTTAGGGTTCGATAAGACGGTTCCAATGCCGCTTGAATAAGTTAATTAGGACTCCGTTTAATACCATTCATACAACTTCCTATTTTTTTACTATGTATTTGATCATAACACTCTATGGTGTTAGTGACTAAAGAAATTTTATGTCACTTTATTTGAGAAAATATTTTCCCATAGAAATAACAAATAGTTTATTTTATACTATGTATATAATATAAATATATTAAATTCTAATGTATGAATTTTAAAGTGCTTAATTATAAATAAACCTAATTTAATACACTAAAAGTGTGAGGTCTTGAGTTCAAGTCTCACAAGGAGCAAGAAATTCGCCTTAAAAAAAAAAAAATAAACCTAAACGGAATGGGTGGTCATGACTTGATCCTGAAATCCGTTGTTATCGCTAGACTAGCTCATTTATAAAGTTGATTGAACTAGGCGTGTGTCATGAGAAAGACTCTCAAACACGTCTCAACCAATTTTCATCTCGTTGAAGATTTTAGAAATATTCACTCAATCTAATGTCGTTGTCAATCCTTTTGAATGTAACTCATGCATATGTTAACAGGGACTTTTTTTTTAGTCCACAAAACATTCTTATGCTTTTTATGATTGGCTCACAAAAAACATAACAAAACCTAGCTAGAAGATAACATTTAAAAACAGATATAACAATACCTAAAAATGCAATGCTGCGAAGACATTAGAAACCAAAACCTATCACACCGGATAAATCAGAGAGAACACCACTATAATGAACGAAATAAACACCTACAAAACAACACCACACAACTTGATACACATGTATAGACCATAGTTGTCAAAGCGCCTAGGCGCACTTAAGGCGCACAGGCCGAGCCCGGAGCCTAGGCACAAGGCGCATAAAAAACGAGGGCTTTTTATAATTAGGTGCATAGTATAAAATACATTTTTTAGGGATTTTAGAGATGTTTTAAGCTTGTTTAGGGCCACTTTAGGGTGTTTTAGGGTTGTTTATGACTTGTTCATGACTACTTTAGGATGTTTTAGAAATTTATGCAACTTTTAGCCTGAATTTGGCCGGAAATCAGCCTGAAAACAGCCCTGATAGTGCGCCTCAGTGCCTAGGCGCACGCCACACAAGGCGAAGCGCACTTGGTGTGCCTCGAGCCTAGGCGCGCTTTTAACAACTATGGTATAGACCAAACCAACCGGTCTAGCACGCTGTTACACAAATGAGTATTATTGACGGACAATCAGTGACGGCATATATGTATAATTACTGGCGGAATCAACTACCAAATGGAGTAATTAAGGTCTTGTTCCCCTTGAGGTCACCGAAGGTGGATTTGATATAATTTAAGCCGTTAAGAAATAACTACAAAGTGGTCAAAGTAAATTAAAAAACCGAGGGATATACCTTCGGTGAAATTTATTAGCCTTGTAAACTCCTCAAGATCTGATAAGAAAGAGGAAATAAACATTCTTCCATATGTTTTTTTCTAACAAGTGCATAAGATCAAAATCTTTAAAACTAAAAAGATTAGAAAAAAATATATCAACCATCTGAAGAATGAGATTATATACATTCATAACCTAATTTATAACTTAAGTTCATTTATTTCATCAACTTCTTACAAGATAACAGAAAATCAAATTTACTTCAAATCACATAGAGTTAAACATTCACATAAAGTTTTTTTTTAGCAAATAGCCAAATACCTTTATAAATATCTTTTTTTTTTTTTTTTTTTTTTTTTTTTTTTTTTTGGGGTGAGGTAGAGGGATTACTTGATATGTGGTACAAATGTTTTCTTGATAATCATCTAATCATCAATTGCCAACTCCTCAACCATGCTCCTCTTGTTAAGTGGATTGTTAAACATTTGGAACTCACAATACTTGCAACTTGAAGGCATGATAGATTCACTATCCAATTGATGATGGTGATGATGATGATTAATGTTTGATGTGATCGGATTCTTACGCGCGATCACAACCGAATTAATCACATCATCAACAGGATGAAAAACCGAAAGAACTTCAAACCCATGAAGGTCTTGAGGGTCAACCACTGGATAAAGAAAAGCTCTGGCACCATGAGCACTCCTCAACATCAAGATAGAGTCTGGAGCCATGTATTTCTCCAAATGTTGCACCACTTTAACCTTCTCCTCAACATCCATCCCCACAAGTGCAGCCATAAACACCACATCATACTCCTTCAACTCATCAGTGACATCCAATATATCACTTGTGTGAAAGACCATCCTTTGTGACAAGTCAGGATCGGTCGAAACAAGGCGAGACGCCATAGCGTTAGCCAAAGGATTAATATCATAATTATGGAAAGTTGTTTCCTTTAGATGATAAGAAGCAAGCACTATCGATGTTAGTGGCAAAGGACCAGACCCCACGAAGGCAACGCGCTTCGGGGGGTCAATCTGGCCATAGCCGTGTCGAATAAGGATGTCATATTCGATACGGCTAAGCTTGAGGTAATTTGAGTAATATGGGAAGACCTCAAGATGGTCAAGAGGGTTTGTGTAAGTGGCTAAAAGGGTTGAAAAGTGAGCCTCTAAATGACCCTCAGCTTCACCACAAAGTTTAATAAGTTTAGACCTAGTTTCTTGAATATTATTTGGGAGGTTGGATATAATGATGGAAGAGGGTGGGATGCATGTGAGGACCAATTCTGTGAAGAGAGTGTCGACATCTTTGGATGGTTTTAGGGTTTCAAGCTTTGAAATTTTGTCATAGATCTGGCACACCTTCTGGACCAAGATAGTGTGTTCATGATGTGAACCCATGTCGACACTATGAGGAAACCTTCTTTTAGGGCAAAAGATTCTCTAATTGAAAGACTCAAAAAGTTCTGCAAGTCAGAAGGCAGAACCAATGGTGTTAATTTGTGTAGTATTGTTGAGGGGATGTGTGCCCTATTTATGGGCACTTGTGGATGTGCTGCAACTGTTAACTGATCAATAAAAGTATACTTTTATTATTTAGTTGAACCGGAGCGAACTAGCCGGTAGGACCGGAAACCAGACAATAACTAGTTCATTGATAAAAATAAAGGATTGTTATATTTTATTTTAGAATTTGATGTTTGTATGTTTAAGCTTTAAATTAGTTATTACGTTATTCGGCTTTTTATTCTGCATAAAAAGTCTTTCTAAAACCTAACCTTAAGCATAAAATACTTATATATGCTTTGTTAAGCATAACCGATCGCAGCAATGAACATGTATGGGCATTCGTGGATCTGCAACTTTTAACTGATCAAAGAAAATATACTTTTATTATTTAGTTCAACCGGAGTGGACCATATCCGGTCAGAAAGGAAACCGGACAATAACTAGTTCATACATAAAATATAGGATTGTTATATTTTTTTTTAGAATTTGATGTTTGTATGTTTAAGCTTTAAATTAGTTATTACGTTATTCGGCTTTTTATTCAGCATAAAAAGTGTTTCTAAAACCTAACCTTAAGCATAAAATGCTTATATATGCTTTGTTAAGCATAACCGATCGCTGGAATGAACATGTATGGGCATTTGAGGATCTGCAACTGTTAACTGATCAAAGAAAATATACTTTTATTATTTAGTTGAATCGGAGCGAACCAGCCAGTCAAACATGAAACCAGACAATAACTAGTTCATACATAAAATAAAGGATTGTTATATTATATTTTAAAATTCGATGTTTGTATGTTTAAGCTTTAAATTATTTATCATGTTCCGGTATAAAAAGTCATTCTAAAACCTAATCTAAGCATAAAATGCTTATATATGCTTTGTTAAGCATAACCGATCGCAACAATGAACATGTACGACAACCGTTTCAACAATGGTCTGGTTGTGAAAGTATTCTTCGTTAAATAATTAAATAAAGAGGATATTATAATAGATTATTAATTTCATGCAAACCAAAATTGTATATTGAATAATGCATCTCCATCTATGTTATTTATATTAACTGATTTAATATATTAATATAATTAATAAATCTTTTATTTCATTATTAAAAAATGTGAAGCGCGGTTGTGTTTTGTCCTTTTTTTTTTCTTCTTATTATTTTTTTCTTATTATTTTCAACAATTTGAGAGGGTCCATAAGTTTGGGCGAAGTAGGGTTTAACACCTAACAAGACCACATAAAATGATTGGACGAAATGAAAGCAACAAAAATAATGACTTGTTGTTTTTTACATGACACTTAATAAATAAAACAGTTACAATCATGTTATGCTCTAATTTGTATAAGGTTTTAGAAAAGCATAATGTATATTATTGTGAAACTCCATAATAAAAAAAAAACATGTCTATTAATTAGAAGAGGGTTTGCATGATGTGGCGGAAAACATAGACACTGTCAGAATGTGCATAGTTTGGTCGGTTTGGTTATTATCTTCAATCGAAGTTATCGGTTAGTCTATTTCACTACAAGAAATAAGGACTAGTAGCAACGAAATAAAAAAGCATTTTCATGACGAAATTTTCTCGTTATAGGCGGTTTTTGGTTTGGTTCGTTTAATTTCGGTTAATAGCTAAAACCAAACTTCGGCTAAAGCTTTTGCTTAGAAATACATAAAATAGATATAAATACATGAAACAGAAGTATAAATACACTAAATGGAGGTGAGAATATGGAATTCGTGAACTGAAGGTATGAAAGCTATAAATATATGAAAATATGAATGGTTTGGTTAATGATAAAACGAGGCTAGAAAAAAACCGCTAACCAGTTTTTGGTTAATTCAGTTTTTGATTGATTTCGGTTTGGTTTGGTTAATGATAAAACGAGGGTAGAAAAAAAAAACCACTGGTCCATAGAAAAACTATCCAGCTGCCCAAATAACCTGCATTTGATCTCCGAATCATGCTCCTGGTCCAGATCCGCACCAGTCCTGAGTGGCCGATAGCAGAAGGTAGATAGAAACTCTATCGTCAAGGGCCGATGCGACCACGCGTTAAAGTCACCGAGCATCCGATCCCAAGTTCTACCTACAGGAATCCAGGCCATGGCCCTGTCCTCCACACCAACCCGCCTAATCGCATCCCAATCAATCCCCTTAGACCTACCAATATTCTTCTCATAAAGCCTCATAAATCTATCATGCTCGTAAGTCTCCTGGACGAAGTCTGTGTACAGCCAGTCGTGCTGGTCCCCCTGCATTGAGATCCCCTTGCGCGTGAGTGGCTGCCATATCTGCAAAACATATAAGAAATAATTTAATATAATCGCCCAATTCAAATATAATCGCCCTAAGCAAACACAATCGCCTAAACAAATACAATCGCCTAAAACGAATATAATCGCCCAAAAAGAATATAATCACCCAAAACATTATAATCTCTCAAAACAAATATAATCGCCCAAAACAAATATAATTGCTCTAAACAAATACGATCGCCTAAACCGTGGAGTCCTCCACGGGCTGTGGAGGCTTGCTTTTTCAGAATGACAACCTGCAAGTCAGTGTGTTCATTGATTTACATCATAACTCGTACTTAAATTTGGGTTGTGGAGCCCTATACGACCGTGTAGGGTTTAATGCTCACCGCCAAGCATCCCTCCACGGCGCATGAAAGGCTCTATGACCCGTTGACATTTGTTTTTTCAGACCACATTTATTACACTGACACACTCTACGGTCCCTGAAGACCTCTACGACTCGTAAAAGGTTGTGCAAACCTATTTTTTATTGTTGTGCAAATAACATACCTCATATACCTCTTTGTAACTTCATAAAAAAATATACATGTGTTTTCTTACGTGAGCTGTTCTGTCCAAACTCCAAAACTAGTAAGGTCTAGGGTGTTCGCATATTTAGTCCCTAGACTATGAGTTTATATAAAAAAGTAATCAAAGTTTATGTTCTATGTCAAAATAAAAAGTAAATGTAAAAAAAAAATAGAAAAAACAAAACAAATATATAAAATGGTGAAAATACCTCTCAATTGACATTAGTTTTTTACAGGGTTAGAGAAAGATATGTATCTAACAATATTTGACAAACTTCAGTGAACCAGTTAAAAAAAAACTTTTTTTGTTGAATCTAGCAAGCGAGCAAACCTCTTAAACAATTTTGACAATTCACTCTAAATTTTAATTACCCTAAATGGTTTATTATAAATTTTAATGACAGATAATATAATCTACACATAACTTCCCATATATATAGTTACCCGTTTCTTGATAATGAGACTTTCTTGAGATATAGTCATACATACAATAGCATGTATGATATATCTCTAGATCAACAGATGAATTTATTGCAAAATGAGTAGACACTAAAGCGAATCTTAATGTTAAACTACTTTTTTTTTATAGAACAACAAGGAACGATGTATCAATCACCGTGACATCGGGCGTTGTGGTCAAGGTCGGCTATTCGACTACTGTCCCTTGGCTCTACCAGATGTGCGAAAACCCGACCTCCACCCACCCGAAGGCACGGCAGTGGAATAATCGGTAAAACCTCGCCTCACATCTGAGTCGAATCGGTGCCACCTGTATTCGCTTTTCAATTGGATGCCACTCCACCACAAGGGTGGGGGCCTTAATGTTAAACTACTACTCGAACATGAGGAGCGTCTAATAGATCAAGGGAAATATCAGAGGTAGTTGGAAGACTTTATTTGGAATCGATTCTTTATCAATAGCCCGCCCTTTCTTTGAACCATGTCAATGATCGAACTTAAATTAAAGATATGTACTGAGTGTCATTTGATGAGTAACTAAGAACAAAGGAGAGGGATATGGAAAGAATAAAGTAAGAAAGAGGAAGTCATTGCTAGTTGTAGGATCGATTCGGACAAGATATTAGTATCACACGCGTAATGGATCGAGGGCAGATCAATGACCCAGTTAGTATTTATAGGTGTATGTTAATAAAGATGAAAATAATATGAGAGCACACACAAAAATACACACCAAATGGGCTGTACTTGGTAGAATATGACAAAAGTTTTAAAATGGCTAAGGCATGGGGGTATATATAGTGACTGCCTCATACGCCTACATGGTAGAACACGTATGAGACATTCATACACCTAAAGGCTTTTCAAAATCCCCAAAATATCCCCAATCACTATAATGCAACCCAAACGACTATACAACGAGCATAAAATGATCCTAACCTGATATCTACGCTAGGGACATATCCGAAGGGTATACTAACACTAGTATCCTTCAGCCGATTCAGATACCGAGTTTTATCTCTTGGAGAAAGGCGCAGAAGTTCTCCCTTTGACTCAGAGGGCCTTCCACCACTTCGACTGATGCGGATGCGATTCTCTCTTCGTGAAAGAAGTAATGAAAGGTAATCTCCGGGTCAACCCACGAAAACTATGGTGGATGAAACTATCCTCATTGATGCATGAATATATATATATATATATATATATATATATATATATACCGATTGAGGTATGGAAGTGTCTTGCAGAGGAAGGAGTCCAATGGTTAACTACTTTGTTTAATTGTATTTTCAAATTTAAGCAAATGCCAGAGCAGTGGAGGAGTAGTGTCATAGTGCCTTTGTATAAGAACAAAGGCGACGCCCAGTGTTGTGGGAATAATAGAGGTATTAAGTTATTAAGTCATACTATTAAATTATGTGAAAGGATTATTGAGGCTAGAATTAGAAGAGAAACTTGGGTCACGGTAAACCAATTTGGTTTTATGCTAGGGCAGTCGACTACGGAAGCAATACACATTATAAGGAGGTTGATGGAAAAGTATAGGGAGAAAAAACGGGATCTCCGTATGGTCTTTATAGATCTTGAAAAGGCATATGATAGTGTACCACGTAAACTGATTTGGGACAGTCTGGAGAGTAGAGGGGTCCCTGGGAGGTATATAGACTTAATTAAGGATATGTACGATAGGTTTGAAACTAGTGTTTGTGCGCCTATAGGAGATACCGATTCCTTCCCTGTAGAGGTAGGACTCCACCAAGAATCTGTGTTGAGTCCGTTCCTTTTTGCAGTTGTATTGGATGAGTTGTCCAAGTCGATCCAAGAGTCAGTGTCGTGGTGCATGCTTTTTGCAGATGATATTGTGTTAGTTGCAGAGTCCAAAGATAGTCTGAATGAAAACCTAGAGGGTTGGCCTACAGCTTTAGAGGGCAAGGGTTTAAGGATAAGCCGTTCTAAAACTGAGTACATGCATTGTGGTTTCAGTGGTGCTAGTCAAGATGAAAAATACTCAAGTTATGATTGAAGGTCAAGTTGTCCCGCAGGTAACTAAGTTCAAGTATTTAGGATCATTTGTTCAGAGGGATGGGGAGCTAGATAGTGATGTCACCCATCGCGTACAAGCTGGTTGGTGTAGGTGGAGGGCCGCTAGTGGGGTTTTACGTGACAAAAGGTTCCCAACTAAATTAAAGGGTAAATTTTATAGGGCTGCAATGAGACCTGCTATGCTATATGGGATAGATTGTTGGACCATCAAAAATACACAAGCTCACAAGATGGAGGTAGCAGAAATGAAGATGCTAAGGTGGATGTGCGGGCACACTAGGGTAGACCGAATAAGAAATGAGGTTATTAGGGAAAGATTAGGGGTAGCTAGTATATCAGACAAGATAAAGGAGGGAAGATTAAGATGGTATGGGCATGTGAAGAGGAGGCAAATGATGGCCCCGGTTAGAGTAGTGGAAACCCTCATGGTTGAGGGAAAGATGTGTAGAGGAAGACCCAAATTAACTTGGGATAAGCGGATTAGGCACGATTTAGTAGAGATGCATTTCTCTGAGGACATGGTCAAGGATAGTGCTTCGTGGAGGCACAACATCAAGGTTAAGGATTCGTAGGGGTAGTTGCCAATTGGCTTAAAATAAGGGGAGAATGTGAAACTGTTATTTAAATAAACAAAAGTTAACTCTTAACTTTTTAGTATCTTAAAATGTCCCATATCAAATATGTTATTGTTTTTGAACACTCAGTTCACCGAACAAAAAAACCGAAGAACCGAACCGAAAGCAATCAAAAACTGAACTAACCAAAAATTGAATTAACTTAAAATCGGTTATTGTTTTTTGAACACTTAGTTCACCAAAATTAACAAAACCGAAACAAAGCATTTCATATATTCATATATTTTTAGCTTTAAACCTCTATTTCATGTATTTATACCTCCATTTCATATACTTCTAGGCAAAAAAAATTAGCCAAAGTTTGTTTTTTGTTATTAACCAAAATTTACTAAATCGGACTAAAAACCGATAATCTAACCATATAAATCAAACCAGATAACCGATTATTTTATAAGATCGATTAATTGATGACTTTGGTCTTAGTTTCAGTTGAGGCTAATAATCAAACTTAACCAAACCATACACACTTTTAAAAGTGTCTGTGTTTTTCGCTGCATTGCGCGGACACCCTATTAGTCTTTATCTAAATGCATACTACTTTGTTTTATCCTAATTCTTTGCAACATGCTTTTGATTTATAGATTGGAATTTCCAATGATTTGAAATTTTGAATTAGTTTTTTTTTAACGTCCAACGAAACGTTTCTGCCTGACTACCCATGGGACCCATAAACTGGCGAACTCAAGAACCCCCAGGACTATGCAAGGGGCTGGCAAGGCCGGTAGCCATGCTTGCCCACGAGGTTTCCGAACCGGGGAAAACCCGATCCCCCACCCGTCCGAAGACCCGCTGTGGAGAACCGGTAAAACCCGTGCGAGATCAGGACTCGAACTCCTGACCATAGGTAAGGAGTCATCTCTCATATCTCATTAATGTCATCCAAATGTAGCTAGTGAGAATTGAACCCAAACCTCCCATAGGAAACTTAGGCCCTCAACTAACTGTGAGCTACAAGTGTTGTACGAAATTTTGAATTAGTGGTCTGAAACTACCATAAGTATAAGAAAATAGGAAATATAAGAAAATAACTAAAATGGAAAGGGAATGAGTGGAACAAGCTAAATCATCTATTTTTTTTTTTTGGAACAGAAAATTTCATTAAAAACGACAAAACCTCAAAACAAGGATCGCCGCAAGATTACAACATATACAAGGGATATTTCCCCCATTCCTTCCGGTCAATATCTTTAAATCTAGTCCGATGCTTAACCCAAAAGAAAGATAAAGACTTGACCGCCGCCACGATCTCTACCACTTGAGGTTTTGCCTTTTGGAAAATAATGTTATTACGTTCCAACCAAATTTTCCAACATGTAACCATAATTATACCCCTTATAATCTTCAATTTCCATTTTGTTCTGTGGTCAGTGAACTCCACCTTTAGCAATCCTGGAATCGAATCGACTTCACCCCCATAAATTTTGCACCAATCCCATATCTTGTTCCAAACCACCGATGGATATCCGCAGTGAAGTAAAATATGAGCTATAGTTTCAGCAGCCAATTCGCAGAAAGGACACTTTGAGTCTGGGAGAGAAACATTTCTTTGTAACAGGGCCGTACGAGTCGGTAACCGGTCAAGCTCCAACCTCCACACAAAAACATTAATCTTAATCGGCACCCAGGCTTCCCATTTCATAAAACGCTCCGCCCTCTCACCTGCTTTCGTACCCAACCATCTGCGCACAGCAGCCACCGAAAACTGTCTTTTACTATCATGAATCCATTCCCACGTATCCTGCACAGCAGACAAACTGATTTGATCCAACACGAAACGTATATCTTGCTCTTCGGAAATCGCAGCCACAGAATCCGTAATAAATCTCCACGACTCTGCAGGACGCACTTTTCCTTCCACCATGCATAGACGCTGCTGAACAGTGGCATTTTTCTGAGTATCTTGAGCATACAAGCAAGGCCATCTTATCCTCATAGGCACACTCCCGAACCAAACATCTTTCCAAAAAGAAATACCTTCACCGTTACCAAGCTTTCCTCTTAAGCTATACGAGAAACAAGTATCATTCACCATCACACCTTCCAATAACCTCACAATACTTTTCCAACACCCGGTATACCCATTATTAAGGGGAAGAAAGCACCAACATTTTCTCCCACCATGAATACTCTCGACAACCATTTTCCATATTCCTTCAGTATAAATCTTGAACCTATACGCCCATTTAGCAATTAAAGCAGTATTCATATCCCCAAGGCTAATCACTCCCAGCCCCCTTTCTTTATAGGACGAGTCACAACTTCCCAAGCAACCCAATGAATCCCTCTACCTTCCTTACAACCCGACCATAAGAATTTTCGCATAATTCTTTCAATCATATCTACAACCGCCGTGGGGGCTTTAAAAATAGATAGATAATATACCGGTAAGGAAGAAAGCACGGACTTTATTAAGGTGAGGCGACCCCCAATCGATAAAAGCTTGGACTTCCAACTAACCATCCGATTCCGAACGGTCTCTATGACCGGAGCCCAATTAGCTACCCGATTCATGTTTGCCCCCACCATAACACCAAGATATGTAAACGGCATTTTACCAACCCGACACCCCAATAATTCCACAACCCGAGCAACCTCATCATCCCCACTCCCAACCCATATATAGTGGATTTGTTTAAATTTATTTTCAGCCCTGAGCAAAGAAAGAAAACCCGAAGAATCCGATTAATATTAACCAAATTTGACGTATTCCAACTCCCCATTAATAATGCATCATCCGCGTATAACATGTGAGTCATAATCGGACCATCTTTAGCAATTTTAATGCCTTCCACCATACCCATACCCCGAGCTCTATTTATCAACGCATCCAACGCCTCCATAACTATAAGGAATAAAAAAGGAGAAAGAGGATCACCTTGTCTTATCCCCTTTTGACATTGGAACTCAAAAGTCGGAGATCCATTAACCAACACCGCCGAACGAGCCGAACATAAAATACCTTTCACCCACATAATCCATTTCTGAGGGAAGCCCATTTGAGATAATATAGAAAGAAGAAAAGACCAGCTCACATTATCGTAAGCTTTTTCGAAATCTATCTTCATTAAAAATACGTGCTTATTGTTCTTTTTAATCCACCCGATAATCTCATTAAGCACCAGAGGCCCATCCAATATATTCCTACCCGAAATAAAAGCCGATTGGGACCCAGAGATCACCTTCCTAATAACCTTCTTCATCCTATTAGCCACCACTTTAGAAATAATTTTACTAATGACACCAATCAAATTAATAGGCCTGTAATCTTTTAACCCAACCGGAGTCTTAGTTTTGGCGATCAACGTAATAAAAGAAGTGCTACAAACTTTACTTATGGAACCATTTAGAAAGAAATCTTCAAAAATCTTCATAAAATCATCTTCCAAATACCTCCAAAAGTGTGTAACAAAACTGAAATTAAAGCCACCAGGACCTGGTGCCTTGTCAGCACCGCATTCGAAAGCCGCTTCCTTAACTTCTTCTCGGAAAATGGAGCAATCAGGTCAGTAACACAATCCTCAGGAACCTGTTTCAAGTTTTGACAAACCAACTCTGGTCTAACAGGAAAATCTTCCTTAAACAGATTCCGATAAAATCTTAACACCTCCCGTTTAACAATCGAAGGTTTAGATATCCATTTCCCATCCACCATTAATCCTGGGATCGAATTAGTCGCCCTTCTGCCTTTAATACACCAGTGAAAGAAAGCCGAATTTTCATCCCCATATTTTCCCCATTGCACCCGAGCCTTTTGTTGCAAATCCCTATTCTTACGCCAATTAAATTTTTCCACCTCGTGCTTACAATGAACCCAGGTCCACTCTTCCTCCTCCTCAAGAGCACGATCCTCCATAATCTTTTCGAGGCCCCCTAACTCTTCTTTAATAACCAAAATCTCTTTTGCCGAGAGCTTTCCACCAGGACTTAATCACAAATTTCACCGCAGAAAACTTCTTGTGTAAACAAACATCGGGAGGACCTTCAGCCAAACAATCTTCCAGGGCAGCAACAACCACCTGATCACACCCTTCCCTGTCCAACCAAGAATTAAACCACTTGAACGGAATAGGCCCAAAATTATAATCCGCAACAGTCAGCAACAGAGGATAATGATCTGAGTACTCTCGTGGCAATGTTCTAAGGATCGCATCCGGCCACCTGTTAAAAAATTGTTGACATACTAAAAAACGGTCAATCTTGCTCATCTTAACATCTTTCCCGGAACCTGTCAAAAAAGTAAACTTGTTCCCCCTCAAAGTATACTCCTGTAAATTAGCATTGTCAACAAAAGAATTAAAGTCAGCTGCCATGCCACTATTAAATTTTGATTTTTTTCGCTCCTCTTCCCATCTAACCACATTAAAATCCCCAAATAGAATCCACAAACCACCATCCTCCTGAACCAACCCGAGCAGTTTATCCCATAAGATTTTCTTTTCATTAGCTTTCTGTAGAGCATAGACATTGATAACATGCACAACAGTCCCATCTTCCACCAAAACACCCGTAGTACAAATAAAATTTTGGTCCTCTACCGACGTGATCTTTTGAAACTTTTTTGTATTCCACATGCTAACTAACCCCCCTGATTTCCCATTAGCAGCAACCATGTCAAACCCAAAATCACTACTATTCCACAGCTTAGCAAAATCAAACGGATTGGTATTATTCACCAAAGTCTCTTGAAGCCCTAAAAAAATCCACCCCATTATACCTGATTAAATCTTTCACCCAAGATACCTTCCCAACTTTTCCAACCCCTCTAACATTTATAGATAAACAATTCATGGCAAACCTGATTGAAAACCTTCACCTTGAATAGAGGAACGAATCATCTCCTCGAAGCCATTCAATTGCGCGCCCAATTTAACACCCATGTCCCGAGTACTATCAACCTCTTTCTCCACCTCCTCCACTTCCTCCTCTTCCAGATTCTCCTCTGGCTCTCCAAACTGCTCACCCGTCTGCTGCATCTCCTCACCCCCTAGATCACCCATCAGAACCTGAAAGGAATTCTCCAGCTCTAGAGAGTCATGTCCACGAGACTTAACAACGTTCTCATCGTTACCCAGAATAAATGGGTTAAGCTCAAATGGGTCTGAATCAGAATCCAATGGTTTGGGCCCCTTGGTGGGCCTTTCGTTGCTGCTCAGGTACTCCCCCCCACTGGACTGGGCCACTACTTTGTAACGGGCCTGTTTTTTTCTTTTCAAAATTTTAGGCGGTTCACACGTGCCAGAATCCTCATTTAACGGAACATTAAAACTCTTTGTTGACTTTTCCACCTCAATACCATTATTACCTCCTGTATTCATGGAAACCGAATTTCCCATTACTCCCACATTAAAATCAAAATTATTACTTTCCAAATTTGATGAATGACCAAGCCGCTCCTCCTCTGGCAACCGTTCCGGCTGAATCACCGGAGACGAGTCTGAAGAGACATCCACATGTTCTTCCATTTTCTCATCCACCCCTTCTCCCACCACTGCATCAAGGACAAAGTCCTCCAGCCAATCCTGAGAATCTTCCATTACCCATATCTTCATGGTCTTCCCCTTCCACCTTACAAAAACCTCATCTTGTATACGGCCACCATGATTAACAAGGACCCCGATGAAATGGAAGGATGCATCAATGCCGCTGCGATCCACCCTTGCCGGCTTAACAACTTCATTGAATAAACTACCAACATCGTTTACCAACTTATTGTCTGAAATGCACAAAGGAAGTCCATAAACTTTTAACCATGCAATCCTTTCAAACTTTGATGTCTGCCCTTCCCAGACTTCAGCATCAGCAAAGCAATCGGATCGACCTTTTATTTCCGTCAAAGCCATTTCAGCATGTTCCTTACTATTGAATTCGAGCAGAATCTTAAAGCCACCCAAACACCGGATCATAGCCTCCTGAAGTTTCATATCCTTCAAGATCCCACGTATAATTTGTAAGACGAACAAGGAGGTGAGTCTTGTCAGAATCACTCTCCCATGCAACATCGCAAAAGCATTAGTGTTATCGTCCACCTCCACCATTCTACCTTTTGCCGCCCCTGTGAAAGCTTCTTTATATGACATACCCTGATTCACTGTAACAGGTTCCTCTCTGGCCCTAACCCCTGTCTTCTCGCTTCTTTCTGATGAAGAGTAGGTTTTGGTTGCTTAATCTCCCCTTCTTCAAGTACAAACCTTGCAACATTGCACTTTATTCTAAAACCACTCAAACGTACAGCAGAAATACTACTGACCATTCCTGCAGCGTCTTTAACGTCAAGCATGTTAACAAAACCGAATCTCATCCCTACCTTATCCCGCTTTCGAGCGATGTAAATATCAAATATATCACCCATACCTCTAATCGCCTCAGCAACATCATCGCCCCTACACCGATCCGGAAGATTGGTAATGAAAAACTTCGTTAATCTAGCCTGCAAACTCGCCGGAATAGGTTTCCGGCGAAACTCCTTACCCCTCATGTAGTGTTAGTGTACTTCAAAACAGTTCCTAAATAATCAAATTTTTTAATATATTTACAGTTTTCTCTTAAAAACTTTTTGCATCAACCTGGTCATTTGATTGATTGTTCTTTATTTTTCAAAATTTGTTATGCACTTGAATTATAGCCCGACAAAAACATGATGTTTGTAATTACTATATCACTATTAAGGAATAAGTTTCCACCTTATTTTGTTTCAATGTTTTTTTTTTTTTACATATTGTTCTTGTAGGAGGATTTATGGAAGCAAATTTCCCCAGTTGGGAGGTATGCGCCACCGTTGGTGTTTAATTTGTTATTATGTTCTTGTATAGGATATTTACTAGTGTTACATGTTAATTACAATGGGACCAACTTGACTCGCTCGCTAAATACAATTGGAATTTTAAAAATCTGGAAGTGAGTAACACCGCAATGATTGTTTAGTTTCCAAAAAGAAATTGATTATATTTTTTGCTTCTTTTACCAAATTTTTGTCACGTTGTGAAATTAAATATGTTAATTTGTAAGAAACAGAACTGAGCAAGTTATAACAGTTTTGTTAAACCGTTCAGGATGCATTTGAAGAGGGTGGGGTATTACATGGAAAGAACGTCTACCTCTTCAGTTGTATAGAGCGTAAGTAGACATGACACTCCGATTTTTAGATTTGAAAGCCGCATGCTTGCGTACTTCAATTATAGAATGTTGTCTTGATATATCACACTTTATACATTTCAGTTCAAAAAGATGTTAACATCCACATTCTAATAAAAATAAAGACATTCACTCTTTATTCTTTGTTTTGTGGTTGAACATCAATTTATTTTTCTTTGTTACAACACAATCACTTTTTTTTAACAGTTAATCAAAAGTAACCTACATACCTCGAGTGGTAGCGGTAAGTATAACAATCTTTTCCGTTTCTTTCATTTTACTGTTTTCGTCCTGCAAGATATGCATATGATCTGTGGTGGTTTGGGCCTCTGGGATGTGGGTAGCAGTTTCGTATTATTATTCGTAAATGTGTTGATTTTGGTTACTTATTTCCGACTGAATGGGTCAGTTAAAAAGGGAATGAGTCAGAATGTGATTGACGTTATGACAGACGCAATAAAGTTATGATTTATGTGTCTTTGCAAGTTGTGCTAAAGCTGTAGGTGCTTAAATAATAATTAATATTTGTCTTTGTTGATTGTTTCAGTTTTTTTCTCTTAAATGTTTTTTTGTACTCTTGAGTAGAATGTGTAGGAAATGGGTTCACTATTTTATTAAAATAATAATAAAATTATCTATAATAACGATGCTCTCGTTATTCGTAGGAAATATAAAGTACAATATCGTTTACAAAATTAAATAAATAAAATAAGATACAAGTAAAATGTACCGAATCTCGATTCAAGCAAGTTTAACCACATCATCTTCTACTCATCGCCTCTGCAAGAATAAGGTATTCGTTGACATTTTTTGGTCGAGGCACGTGTATGACACGCTTCCCTTAAAACAAATTCCGGCCCTCCTCTCAGACGGTCTGTTTCCATGTGTACAACAACCGAAACAGTATGTGTACTGTCGAAGATGACACACAACTTCAATTGTATCTTAAATAAAAACAAGAAATGATTGATCAAAGAATTGTTGGAAATTCTTTAGAGAGAAAGTGAAGAACTTTAGAGAAGTTGTGTTCTTTGGTGCATTTTTCAACCAAGGCTCACCTTCGTATTTATACATGAAAAAGAAGTTGAAACACCCAATTCTTCATAATCTCATGAGTTGAAACATCCCATTAAAGTCTTTAAGAATTTTGACCCAGCTTTATGGTATTCTTATTACTTTTGAAGTTTCAACTTTGGAATTCAAATTAGTAATTTTACTAAAAACCTTCAATAAAACAATTCAAAGTTCATATCTTTTTTTTCCCAAATTTTCCAACAATCCCCCACATATGAAAACAAAACTAATTTTCAACAACCCCCCACATGAATTGTGATCGATCCTTACGTACAAGTTTCTTAGATACAGTTTAGCAGTTGAGTATTGCAGGATAGGTAGGTGTAGCCTTTGAACCTTCCTTTGTACAGCGTACTTAGCCTACTAGTGGTATGTAGAACTTGATGTCTTTGAACATACCCCATTTGTGTAAACGACAATACACTTCACACAATACTTTCCTTAGTCGGGCCATCCCCTCATTATCGTGTCCAATAATGGTCATGGAACATTCTTCTGGTTCTGCGGGAGCTCTAGAAATTGCGCCCACAATTTCATAAAAAACATTATGGTTTACTATGATTTACACGAATCATTTAACCATATATTATGCTTATCCTCACAACAATGTCACTGAATATTATAGGAATGGACTAGGACGTATTTAAACACCCTTTTATAGTTTAGGGGATATGTATATAACCATATATATTAGCTTATATATAAACATATATTTTAGCTATGCCCCCACAGTGACCACCCTTCGGTTTATGATTAAGGGGCTGTTTGGTAGTCTCTTAATGAGGCTCTTAACCATTCAGTGCTGAATGATTCAGCATTCAGTGCGTTTGTTTCAGCCTCTGAATAGAATGGTTAAGGTTGAATCATTAAGACTTGGGATGTTGCTGAACCATTAAGCACTGAATCATTAAGCACTGAACTAGGCTGAACCTTAATGAAACTCTCATACCAATGTGGGACAAGAAAACTAACCATTAAGAGGTCCAACTTAATGATTCAACACTTAACCATACAGACCTCTTAACCATTCAGACCTCTTAATGATTCAGCACTTAATCAACCAAACAGCCCCTAAGTTTGCCTATTGAACCTAGATCTTGGGATCTCCAGTCAACTAGGTTAGGTTTTCCTCATGTCCCCTTTTCCATGGGCTTTAGTCTCATTCCATAACTTGATCTCTTATCAACCGTCGGGTTGTTGGATCCACAATTATCTTTGACTATGCTAAGTCAACAACGATAATTTTCAATTGAGATAAGTTGTCCCAAATGTGTTCTTGACCCGCTGGTCAAATTGCCATTTATCAATTCGTAAGACTTATAACATGTGATCTAAACATAGATCTGGTTATGGTAGCAGGATAGGTAGGTGTTACCCTTTGAACCTTCCGTTTTGTCTTTATAATGATATGAAACTCAATTCATGGCTAAACACGTTTCTATGCCTTTGGTGATGTGATTCAAAGTTAGCTAGACTTGAATCTTACCAATTGGCATTTGAGTCAAATCAACTCGATTGACTCACTCCATTTTCAAATGCAAGCCACCCCCACATTTAAGTGTTATTGGATAACATCTAATGGGGTGATGAAAGGTTCTCCCTTTTGTATGAAGTTTGAGAAAACTTCTCAACACCATATTTACATCCCCTACAGGTTGTTTCTTAAATGACTCTTCCCCCCACATTGCTTGCACTTTGAGGAAGTTTGAGTAGTATCACTCATGATGACTCTTAGACACTCATGATAAGATAAAATATCTATAACTTTGTGTTATCGAGGTCATCCATGTGTATTGCTCTACTCAGATTTCAATAGCTCACATGAGCTTCTGAGCAATATGAGTACTCCTCATATGAAACCAAATAGTATCATTAATCCATGAACTATGTAATCGGTTCGCGAGTTATTCTTGAAGTTATATTTATAGTTTTGTTTATACAAAATTCATTCTCGTGTCGTCACATATTTTGAATGTTTTCAGTTAATTTAATCTTCAATGAGTATCTAAATTAACAAGTATTAGTATAACATGCTTTAGACTCAAATACTCTAGCATGTGAACAGAAGAGGCGTCATTCTGATTCTTCATAGCCTTAAGAGATAACGCACTATCTCTTCCCAACATTCACGTCTTAGTTTCAACACAATAATGAGATTTTGTTTTACCATTCCAACCCCTCTGTTTTAGGAATGTCTCAAAACTTAGTTAATTTCCATCCATCAGGATCAAAACTCATTTGCCTTTAATCTCCAAGGCGTCACCATCGACTCTTAAGGACTTAAACATAAGTCTTAATATAAGTCACTTTGATGAACACATTCATCACTAAGAAGATGAACAATATTAGTGTAAAATCACTAAGGTCTTGATATAAAGTCAATTAGATTGACACTCAATGACATAGCATTCACATATGCCTAAAGTGCTATATACATTTCCATTGTTGTTTTGTTGAAACCATGTATTGGGAAACTCTCCCAAAACAAAGGACAAATCCTCCAGATAGATCAAACAACATTGATGGTTGTAGAAACATCTACATATCCATCACTATTGTAAATTTCTTACAATAAATTTAGCAAAATTTATTAAAGAATTTACAATAGTAACATATATTTCTTTCATATGTTATAGTCATCGAAAGTTCACAAGTGTGTATTCTCATGTTGATGCTCTAAACATTAGATGGCATATCTTGTTTTTTGTGTATTTAATCTCAATACACTTGCCACAATCATCATGATTCTCTGATGATGTGGTTGTACGTTTGATGTTTGGTACGTGACTTATTGCATAAGTCATGATCACAACCCGCTCATTGTGTTCTTGCAAGACACTCTCTGCACAGCCCGTTAAATAAATATCCTTATTAAATTCGTCAAATGTAAATCGTCGAAGAATAAATACCATCGTTTAATTTCCTTTTACATTTATTAAATTCGTCGAATGTAAATCGTCGAAGAATAAATACCATCGTTTAATTTCCTTTTACATTTATATGTTAATCCACTTGATTATCTAAAAAATATATAAACGATAATCTAAAATATAAATAATATAGAAAAATATATTTTTAATGGATTCATAAGGATATATAAACATCAAATCTCAAAGTGTTATTCTCTTCAACACTTTATCGTTTGACGATATAATCGCAATTATGTCGTGTTGTGGCATGTTTTGAGGTACTCCCTCAATGACACAAATTGTCCAAAAAAACAAAGTTGTTTATAATTAACTATTCATAAGTAGTTGAACAAGTAAATATGTCCAAAACAACATCAAGGTGTTTTCCTCGAAATAGTCTCTCAAGACTCTTTTTTGGTTCAAGGTATTATACTTCTCATACGAGTATCGAACCAATTGCAAAGACATGTTTTATTCATTCAAAACATTTCTTGTTTTTGCAAGTGTTTTAAAATTAAACTATATTTGTTTATGCTTTAATTACAAATCAAGATCATAAACTCAAAAATAGTTTTATTATTTAAAATCGTATCTAACTCGCCCGTTAGAAATAAAATGATTACCAATTATCTTAATTAGTTTATCATAGTTAACCCAATTCTAACCCACTCGTTTGAAAATAAACGATTATAAATTGTTAAAGTATATGGATTTCATGATAAATCTTTTCTAACTCGCTCATTAGAAACTATACGTGTACCAAATATAAAAAAAATCGGTTTCAATCACTAACCATTTCTAACATACTTGTTAGAATACAAACGATTACGCTCATCGTTATATGGTGTTTTGGTTATATAACTAAACCATTTCTAATACGCGCGTTAGAAATAAACGATTACCAAAATCGTTTCAAAACTTATTGGTTTATATATATACAACCATTTCTAACACGGCCGTTAGAAATAAACGATCACGAGACCGTTTAAAATTTATCGGCTCATATATAAAATAATAAGCCATTTCTAACACGTTCGTTAGAAAATTAAACGTCTAGCTTGTTTGTTTTTACAAAAGCATCAATTTCTAACATGCTCGTTAGAAAAAAAAATATAAGTTTGAAATAACTTATGATTTTGTAAATAACTATTTCTAAGACGCTCATTAGATATGTTTTCACACGTTATTCTTTCAACGCCATCGTTTCTAACAAGCTCGTTAGATATAAGTGTTTCAATTTGTTATCTACATAACTAATTTCTAACATGCCCATTAGAAATCTAAATGTTCTCAACATTTTGAAACCAATAATATTTTACTAAAATAATTACTTTCTAACACGCTCGTTAGAAAATACGCATGTTTTAAACCTTATTATTTACGAAAATAATATTTTCCAACTCGCTCGTTAGGAAATATAAAGGTAACAAACTTATTATTTTAGAATAATAGTAATATCTAACACGCTGTTTAAAAAATATAAATGTTTTGAAACTTATTATTTTACAAAAAAAATAAACATTTCTAATACGCTCGTTAGAAATAAATGAGTTTCAATATATTCGATAAAAATTACTCTTTCTTCAAATAATGATCTCTAACACGCTCGTTAGATCGAAAAGCGTTCAACAAACGTTTCTATATGGGTTTCTAAAATATTTTCTAATACGCTTATTAGAAAATTATTTTACTAAAATTAATCTCTAACACGCTCGTTATAAACAACCTCTAGCAAATATTTTACATGGGTTCACAAATATTACGTATTTTCTAATACGCTCATTAGAAAATTAGTATTTGAAAAATACATCTTAATATTTGTTAATAGTTTGATTTATATAAACACGACACAAAAACCCATGACCCGAACATCTTGAATCAAAAAATTCGTCTTGTAAACACGGTATTTTGGATTAAATATTGCACTCCAATCATAAAAACTAATCTGACTTGTACTACATGAATATTTCCAAAAAAAAATTATAAGATTTTAACAAAAAATCCCAATTAATATTTTTACACTTTCATGAACCCAAAAATCCTTTAATCAGAAGGTTTTTAGATTGTATCAACAATCTACACGAAAGTCTATTTTAAGATTGTAGGAAATGGGTTTACTATTATATGAAAATAATAATAAAATTATCTATAATAACGATGCTCTCGTTATTCGCAGGAAATATAAAGTACAATACCGTTTACAAAATTAAATAAATAAAATAAGATACAAGTAAAATGTACCGAATCTTGATTCAAGCAAGTTTAACCACGTCATCTTCTACTCATCGCCTCTGCAAGAATAAGGTATTTGTTGACATTTTTTGGTCGAGGCTCGTGTATGACAGGCTTCCCTTAAAACAAATTCCGCGCCTCCTCTCAGACGGTCTGTTTCCCAGGGTACAACAACTAAAATAGTATGTTTATTGTCGAAGATGACACACAACCTCAATTGTGTCTTAAATAAAAACAAGAAAGGATTTATCAAAGAATTGTTGGAAATTCTTTAGAGAGAAAGTGAAGAACTTTAGAGAAGTGGTGTTCTTTGGTGCATTTTTCAACCAAGGCTCACTTTGAATTGTTTTTATTGAAGGTTTTTTTTAGTAATATTACTAATTTAAATTCCAAAGTTGAAACTTCAAAAGTAATAAGAATACGAGTAAATAGCCAAAATCGTCCCCGAGGTTTGGTCAATTTTGCTAGATCCATCCAAAAAAGTTTTTTTTCTTAATTGAGCCATTGATGAAGAAGATGAACGGGAGTGTGTGTGTTTTAAATATAAAAATATAATTAAATAGATTAAATAAAAAGAATAAAAAATATAGAAGGGGGAGCACACCCCTCAAAAGGGAGAAGGGAAGGGGGAGTGTGATGTGGCGCTAATGTGGACAAGGGGGGAGAAGGGGAAAGGGGGAGCACACCATACAGCCTTGCAGTTGTCTTGTACTCGGATTGGTAGATAATGTTGTGTAATATCTATTTTAAATACAGGGTTGGTATAAGACATTTAACGATGGATCATGTTAAGAAATTTGATTATTGCTTACCATGTAAGTACACATGCAGATTCATTAAGGCTTTTATTTTTTCTTTTCTTTTCCCTTCGCATGAGTGTTAATAATGCTCACTGAAAGAGTGTTTACTTGTCTTTATCGTAGAATGATTTTTTTAAAATATTTTTATTGTATTGATTTTTGCATTTTGATAAAGAATAAATTATCAAAACCGTCCCTGTGGTTTGGCCTAATTAGCCACTCCAGCCCAATCTTTTAAAAAGTGCATGAACAGTCCTTGATCTTTCAAAAAATATGCCAAAATAGTCCAAAGACTTAACCTAGTTAACTTTTCTTTGTTAAGTCTGGGGCATTTTTGTCAAATCATGTATAATTTTATAAGCAAACTTCCCTCACTCTCCTTTCTCCTTTATAACCTGTTTCCCTCCATTTTTTTCCCTCCACCTCCACACTTCTTCTCTGATTTCCCTCCAAACACACACAAATGGAAATTCAAGAACGTAAGAAGAGGAAGATGACACAATGGGTTGTACGAACCGGGGAACACGAAGTCAATCTTGAAGAACACTACGGTAATGCAATCGATCCACATCTTACATTGAAACCCAATGTTTATTATACCCATAATGATCATAATATGCAAGCTAAAAATTTGGTTATCAATCAACAATGCAGGTCACTCTACCAAGAAAAATTTCATTTAAAATTCATCATGGGGGGGAGGGTTTGATCCAATGCACATAAATCTGATGTACGTTAACGGGAAGGTTAACTACATCGATGAGGTGAACTCCGATTATTTCTCTATAATCACCTTGTATGACATGCTGGTGGAACTTGGCTATTACCAGGATGACGAGATTAGGTTTTACTATAGGCTTCCATGGGAAGGCTTGGGACTGGGTTTAACAAAACTGTTAAATGATAGTGATGTACGCGTGTTGAACAAGATTGCTGAAACTAAGAAATTAATTGATATATATGTTGAGCATACTGATCCTGACTGTGGTGCATTAGAAAACATAGTTGTCTTTCATCAGCTTTGGCATGAGCAGGTTTGGCAGCAGGTTGAGGATGATCCTTTTGAGCAGGTTGAGATTGAACCTTTTGAGCAAGTTAAGAAGGAGGTTGAGCATGATGACCCAACTCCAGATATTAATCCAGATGTGTTGAAGCAGGCATTTGATTATCGCAACACAGATGATGATTGATACCATGATCCATATGAAGGGGAGTATGATCCATTATATTCACCCTACTGTTCAGATGATGACTGTCATTAGAAGTAGGTAGGTGTGTTAGTAGGTTAAGATCATAGTACTTCAGTCTTTTGGTATGATAAACAATGGTAAATTGATGTGGTATGTAAACTGATGGCTTAAACTTCATGCTTTTTGTATGTAAAATGTGGTTTGGCTATATTAGTGCATATCAGTTGTTGACCCATTTAGTTTAGTGCATATCAGCTGTTGACCCATGACCCATTTGTATTGTTATGCAGTTTTGAACTTGCACAAATGTACAATTTGACTTGATCCTATATAACTGCATATAGGTGTGCATATATATGCAGTTGAGCCATTTAGTTTAGTGCATATATGTGACAACCTGCACCCTTCACTTTTCATAAATGTGCATAATTGGTTCCTCAACTATTTCAAAATTTTCATTTTTAACCCTCGTATTTTAATAGGACCAAAATTCACAATTTAATAAAACTTATAATTTTTATAAGTAAAAGTATGCGCGTTTTATACTCACATCTACACCCGAGCACACATGTTTCAGACCTTGATACTCAAAGCTCTTAATTTTCAGTCCTAATACAACTTAGAAACAGAAGGAAACAAGTTTATAACTTAAAATTGATTAAATTAGAAAAATTATTTTAGCCCTCGCGGTCCGCTAAGACAGTCAAACAGTCAAAGTTCCAGTCAAAGTCCTAGTCAAAAGTCCTAGTCAAAGTCTCAGTCAAAATCCTAGTCAAAGTCCTAGTCAAATAGTCAATTCATCTAAAAACCTTACTTTATTGTGTTGACCAATTTTAAACCCTAATTGAATCCAAAACTAGTATAAAACCCACCTATGACCCATTACACTTTGCACCAATGTTTTTAAACCCGGACCGGACCGGCCGGTCCGACTGGTCGGACCGGGAAACGGACCCCCGACCGGTCCGGGTTGATAGTTTGAACCGCCGATACAGTGAACCGGTGGTTGATCCGGCGACCCGGCGATTGGACCGGGAAACCGGTGAAAAAGAGATCGGACCGGCGGTTTAACTTTTAGAGATGCAAGATGAAGAAGGTGAAAAATATTGCTAGATTTGAGATGAAACGACAATGAAATGGACAATAGCTTTCAAGAATTCATATCCAGCCTTAATCAAACGACATAAGATTAATACGTGAATAAAACACAGAGGAACATCACCTCAATTTACAGACTTGAAAATAAAAAAAAAACAAACCCTCGATTTACAGACTTGAAAATGAAATGAATGAAGGGGAGGCGGGTAGGTGAGAAGAAAGTGCAGCAGATCTTTGTTGTATGTGTTGTTCAATATACCTAATTTCAATTACTTTATATATGGCCCTACCACTCCTATGGCCCAACAAGAAGTATTTTAATCAAAATAATTTATCATATTTTAGTATTAACTAATTTGATAGGTTAGTTGTATATATAAAATTAGTAATATGAATTTAATATATACGGTTCTTTAATCCGATCTAACCGGTTGGACCGGTCCGACCAATGAACCAGTAAGACGTCTGGTTTACTATCCGGTCCGGTTTTAAAAACATTGCTTTGCACCTCTAAATCGATTGTTTCAATTCGATTAAACTCTCCCTCATACCTTTCTTCTAGAGTATATTACTTCTACATTTGAAGCTTTGATTATAAGCTCTTGTAATTGGCGAATTGGAAGCTTAATATTTTTCCTATTCGGTTTCTTTTCTTCTAAATTGGACTAGTTTCGTTGTTGAATCTTTGGATTGCTCGCATTTTCACGCTCGCTTAGTCATCTAGTCATTTAGCGAAAGTGAGTATTTCCTATCCCCTTTTTGTCTTTATTCGCTTTTGGGTGTTACATGTACACTTATACAAAATACACATACAAGTTCACATTTTTACAATAAAATTCTAGTACATTGTGCATTTGCTTACATACGTGCTTTATGCTTAGACATTACATGTAGTATACATTTGTACTTAGTGAAATCATTAACCATGTACAAGCCGACCTTAACATTGGATAGCGCTATTGGATTGACAACCCACCTAGGTGATTCTCCCCCTTTTTCATAGGAGAATCCATGGTCATTGTTAAGTTATTATCCATTTATTGGATAAGTACACCGCCGTTCATTTTAGTACATTTATACAGTCGCAGGATTGATTTCGCTCATTTGTATGATACATAGTTTACATAAATGCACTGTAGTTTGCACTTGAATTGTATAACATTTTCCAACTTACTATTTATATTAAAACTAGGTATGCTCACCAATACATTTTTGTATTGACATATACTATTTTC
This sequence comes from Ambrosia trifida, assembly GCA_028751855.1. Taxonomy (NCBI): domain Eukaryota; kingdom Viridiplantae; phylum Streptophyta; class Magnoliopsida; order Asterales; family Asteraceae; genus Ambrosia; species Ambrosia trifida. The sequence goes on from CM054123.1 coordinate 47,383,084, forward strand.
GTACATGTTTCAAGTTATTTTGAGACGCTTCTTTTAAGCTTTTGGATTTATGTTTAAGCTTTGACTTTATTGTATTTTAGTTAGACTTGACGCTTTAGAATTCTTGTATTATGTAATTTTCCTTTCAATGTAATAAACTATTTAATCAATGTATCAATATTTACACTTTTAGTCCATGAGCTATTGAACAATCGTCACTACGTGACACCTCGATGTTTCCGCCATCGGTTGGGGTGTTACAATATATATGTCATTCCTGATGACCCATTGCCCATTTGAAGTTTCTGATGACCCATGACAAATGTGCAGTTTACTTGATCCACCCAAATGGGTCATACAAAGGTTGCATATACACACAGAATATGCAAAAGTTGACTTCCAAATGGGTCATACAGAGGCTGCATATTTGTCTGCACATATGCAGCAGTTCACTTCTCAATGGGCTGCATATATGTGTGCATATATGTGCAGTTGAGCCATTTAGTGCATACATACATACATATATATATATATATATGTATGTGTGTGTGTGTGTGTCATTCCTGATGACCCATGACCCATTTGAAGTTGCTGATGACCCATGACAAATGTGCAGTTGACTTGATCCACCCAAATGAGACATACAGAGCCTGCATATCTGTCTGCACATATGCAGCAGTTGACTTCCAAATGGGTCAGCAATTGACTTGCATCTATGGGCTGGACCTGCAGTTAACACAACATACAAAAGTGCATACACACCCAATTGACTTGCATATATAGGTTGGACCTGTAGTTGACTTCCAAATGGGTCAGCAATTGAGTTGCAAATATTCTACTGCCAACATAAAGCAGTTAACACAACACACAAAAGTGCATACACACACAACATATCCATAACATTTAAAAGTCAACATATCTGAATACAAAAGAGTACATAAAGGTCACATTGTCATTCTATAACTATATAAACTACAACAAACAATTAACATAACCTACTAACTAGAAGGGCCACCGTATTTCTTCCTCTTCCTGTTGCAAGTTCTCTTGCTCTCCTTCCACTGACCATACCATAACCTAACATCCCTCATTAGCTGACATTTGTGGTCCATGTTTAAGGATTTCACAATCCATGCACCTTTAGATTTGCCCCTTTCAATGTTCAAAACCCAGTCATATCTAGTCATTTGGGGACTGATACCCTTACACACCACACGAAAGGTGACATTGTCATTCCAGTCAATCACTACTTGCCTCCTGTCAAACACGACATGGCTTTTAACAAGTATCTTGAAATCATCTTTATATCTAAAGGATTGACCAAGATAAAAAGGTGGATCTCCAATTTGATCATCATCAGTCAAACTCTCAGAGTCATCAACATTAGAACTGGAACTGGAAGGTTTATCAGTCATCATAAGAACTGGATATTTACACCTGCAACATTATTAGTGCCTAAGATTTTCATCATTATTAGGGCAAACAATGCAGTCAATAATCAACAATGCAGCTGTAAATAATGTACAATGCAGCTCTAAATAATCAACAATGCAACTGTAAATCAGTATTTTCATCACCATATCATCTTTACATTTAAAAGGTTGACCAAGATAAACAATGCAGCTTTAATAATGAACAATGGATCATCATCAGACAACCATCAACAATGCAGTTGTAAATTAGTACGTACATACCTAAACCCTAAATCAATACAGACATACACACCTAACCCTAAATCAGTGATGACATACATACCTAAACCCTAAATAATTACATTAATTGAAGCAATACATACATACCTAAACAATAAATCAGAAGAAGAAGACGAACTGCAGAAGACGACCTGCTGTGGTAGGGAACGACCTACTGGGTCTTCAATTGGGTCTTGAATTGGAAGGAGTTGATTTCGTATTTAGGGTTTATAGTGAATTGGGGGTAAATGGATTGAATCAGGGTTATAAAGGAGAAAGGGAAGTCTGCTTATAAAATTATACATGATTGGACGAAAATGCCCCTGACTTAACAAAGAAAAGTTAACTAGGTTAAGTCGTTGGACCATTTTGGCATATATTTTGAAAGATCAAGGACTGTTCATGCACTTTTTAAAAGATTGGGTTGGAGTGGCAAATTGGGCCAAACCACAGGGACGGTTTTGGTAATTTACTCTTTGATAAACATATTCTTTTAGAGGGCAAATAGATCTTCAGTTTTCTTACAAGTGATAAGTTGAACAATAGACTTGAGACATAGACCTGGCTCTGCACATATAATCTAAAGAGCTATAGCCTATAACTTTATAAGTACTTAGGAGATAATCTAAAGGTAGCTTCAAGATTTCTTGAATTTACACCATGATTGATTATATCCAACATCATCCTATTTAAATTGTAGTTTGGAGATTTTTATGACCAACTATAATTGTGACATTCTTGGTTCATATTCCCGTCAATGTATGAGATGGGATGTTTTTCCTTATCAAAGATTTGGTCATCAGTGATATCGATAAGCTTCAAATATCAAATGTTCAACCTAAGGTTTTAAAGTAAGCTTATATGTTTGATCTTCAATATTTTAAAGTAAGCGTATGAGAAATATAAGACGTAGGCAGCATACCGATTTGGCTAAACCACCTAGCCTTATATGTTTAACCTTCAATAGTTTACATTTGCTACCATTATTCTTATGCATTTTTGTGATCATGTATCCATACATGGTTGTTTTGTGCATGATTTCCTCACAAAATATTTCACTAGATTTGTATGTGATCTACACAATTTTTGTCTTTTAATTTCCTGGCTTTTTACCCACATCTATATAATGATGCTGTAGAATCAATGAGACATAACTTCTTAGCATAAAAAGTAGGCGAGCTGAGGAGTTTACAGTGTGTATGCTTAGTTCCTTTTCATTGTTGTATTCATGGCTGGGTTAATATGTTTTCTGATTACATTAGTGCATTTCACTAACATTTGTTACATTTGGATATTAGGTTCTAAGTTGAAGGTGGTATTGAGAAAGTTTGTTGTATAAGAAGTGCTAGGAAACGAGACTTCAAAAACAATTTTTCATTATTTTGTATTATAGTTTCAAACATGGATTCGATAGTAGTTTGTCAACATATTGATGCTTGGGTTTCATATACAATGTTGATTTACACATTTTTCTTTATTTGTTTTTTCATGAATCAAAATCCCTTTTTAAATGTTTGGATAAGTAATTTCTTGATTAAATACCATTTATGCCTGGATACGCATAACTTGATGCTGTGGAGGTTGGCGTGGAGCAGTAAAATGAAGATAAGAGGGTACAACTTGATGCTCTGGAGGTTGGCGTGGAGCAGTAAAATGAAGATAAGAGGGTACCATAATATCTTCAGCCTGATAATGAGATTGGTTCGATCTAAGAACTCAATTTCCTTCAGCTCCATAGCAATTCCACTGGTGCAGAGTTAACAGTCAGATAACCTTGAAATATTCATGTCTTGGTTATTTGATTAACGATTGATTATAGTCGTTTGTTGTTTAATAAAATTTGGTATGAAAAAATTTTAAAGACTCGTGTTTTCACACGGAGTTTATATCTAGTCTAGTATATAATAAAAGAAAAATGGTGTGACACATGACACTTAGAGAAGTCATCCACCCCCTTAATTTCCCTCCAAAAGTATTTTTTTCTCTCCTGTGTATGGCACATGAACTTTCCCTCACGATTTTTTAACATTAATAACTTTTATATACGATATTTTTTTTTAAAAAAAGTTACACCAAATTAACGAGCGTTTTATTATCTTTCCAACGAGTACCATAGTGTTATATAGAAAAACAAAAAATAAACGACTTTTTAGTGGTTTTTGTTCATACAGAAAAAAAACATAATGTGTTCAAGTAATTCATTAATCATGTCTAGGCAAGTTACTAATCATGTTAAGATTTTATATATATATATATATATATATATATATATATATATATTTGAACCTACTATTACATATAAGAACCAAGGCCGACCCTTAAGGGGTGCGGGGAGGACTCCTGGCCCGGGCCTAATTTCTCAGGGGCACACTGACCCTCTGGTAATCCAAGTTTTTTTAACAATGATGTCCTTAATTCGATAGAGTTTTGTATGTTTGAGCCCCAAAATTGTTAATCAATTATTAATCAAATTGAATGTTAGTTTATATAAAACAGAAAGTAAAAAAATGTTGAGAGATACTAAAAATTAAAGAAGAAAATGAAATGGTTTGAGAAAAAAAATTGCAGGTTTATTAATGAGTGTAGGACTAGAGAGGATGAAATGAAGATGGCTTATACTTAGTTGTTTTTTCTTTTTAACGGTTGGTTTTGACTTCATTTTTAACTTTTATTTTTGTTATGAAATAATTTTTTTTTTTTAATTTCCAAACTTCCACCCATTTATATTTTCATAATTTGTGGGATTCGAATTCCCAACCTCCCCCGAGAGGGTTTGTTCCCTCTACCGTTAGACTACAACCTAAGTGGAAAATAAAATTTGATCCATCAATTTGATGTTACTTTAATCGTTGCTTAAAAAATAGTTTACATTATTTATTTTATTAAGGCCTAAAGCTAAGGCTAAGAGGCACAATTTTTGCAGCTCGGCCCGGGCACCTGATGTGTTGCCAAATGCATCACATTTAGATATTATTTTGGTATAGTTTTTTATCATTTAACGTTCGTTTATATCGTGTCTTAGATACTTATTTGTGTCTTGGTGTTAAGCAGGTGTTCGTGGGCTAAAACGAGAGAAAAATAGCTTAGTTGGAGATGAGACGAGCATTCGATGAAATCGGAAATCGAAAAAGAAACAAATATGAAAGAACTGAAATTAGAGACCCTCTAATTTCAGTATAGGTTATTCGCGGATCTCCAGGAAGTAAAATAGAAGAAAATGATGATTTTACCCTTAATGAATTGTGGTAATTACTGAATATGCCCTCGCGACATTTTAGGTTGTTAGAGACCCTCTAATTCCAGAAATAGTTGTTCATGGGTCTCTAATACCTTCCAGACCCATAAAAAGCTCATTTTCTTGGTAAAAACCTAATAAGCCGTTTGGGGAGGATATCTTCGACTTCGAGAGCAGAAAAGGGAGGATTTTGAGTACTTCTTGCAGTTCCATTCATTCCGGTTGATGCCAGAGCAATCCAGAACACGTTTTGAAGCAGAAATCATGATTATGCATGGCTAAACATCCTGCGGTTTCTCCGGGTGAAAGATTCGGTTATTTTGTAAGGACTTTTCTGTTTTGAACTATGTTTTAGGATCAGGTTTCATGAGCGTACTTATGTGTTTTTGAATCTGGTTGTATGTTTGACTGATTTGAACAGTTTGACTGATTTTCACAATTACAATTCGTTATCGTTTCTTGGTTTTCTTGCACTAGGAATAATTTAACTTTGTGATTTGTGTTTTGATGTTGAATTGGGTTGAACAATTTAAACAGAAATATGTCTATGTGATTGCCTAGCTAGGTTAATTCAGATTGTCTTTACAGTTACTGAGTCAAAAACCCGGAGTGACCGTTTTTTTCCATATTATTGTCTTTTCTAAAAAATCAATTATCAATCCGTTTTGCAGCACTGCAACACTTTTACATTAAACTTCACAAAATTATGTTAGTTAATCTTAGTTTAATTAGTAGTCAATAAATTAGAACTTTCCACAAACTCCCTGATGTTCGACAACCCTACTTCCTATATTGCAGTCAGTTGTAGCTAAGGAGTAGTTTTTATTAATTTGTTTATTAGCACTTCGACCCGCGATCAACACCTGAATTTTCAGGGTCGGCTCTGATAAGAACCCGCTAACTACATATCTATCTATATAATATAATAATTCAATACACTCGGGTCAAATGAAGGCCTTAGAGAGGGCCTGAAGGATCCAAATATGTAAATGGGGCTCCGAATCTATGACTATAAAAATCTCTTTCTTTTATTTTTTTTTCATTCTCCATATCAAAACTCTCATACTACTCTTCTAATTCCTATTGATACTACTCCATATCAAAGCTCCGAATCTAATTCCTAACAAATCTTAGAGGCTTTCTTCTTCATCTTGCATCATTTCTTGATTATCCATAACCGATTAAAGGTAAACATCCATCATACTCTTCTAATGTTGATTATCCACACATATTCAATCGGATTGTGATAAACAGATTTGTAATATAGAAATATTCAATCGGAGTTTTTTTTAAACCATATTTTTTAAAAGCATATTTTCATTCAGATTTGTGATAACCGGATTTGTGCTAAATACATTATCAATCGGATTGTTTTAAACAAATTTGTAATATACCCATGTATTCAATCGGATTTTTTTTAAAAAACATTTTTTCATTCATTTGAAGCGTATTTTCATTCATTTGAAATCATTTGAGACCATATTTTTTAAAAGCATACTTTCATTCAAATTTGTGATAACCGGATTTGTGCTAAACACATATTCAATCGGAATGTGATAAACAGATTTGTAATATACCCATGTATTCAATCGGAAATTTTTTGTTTAGCACAAATCCGTTTGAATCTTCGGATTCTGTATATGACACAAGAAACCGACTCTTAGTTTTTTTGAAGATGTTGTTTAACATTCAACAATCGGTCAACAATATTTTTTAAACATTAAACTATCGACAATTTTCTTATGTTAATTTTGATATTTGTTGAAGAGGTAGTTTCAATATTCAGACTTTGTAATTGAAACATGAAACCGACTTCTTAAACATTCAATTGAATTTACTATTTGAAAACCAAAACAGAATGTAAAACAACATAACTAACATATATATCGAATGGATTTTGTTATTATTTAAATCGGATTTAGTCATTGTTTAAAGAAGTGTCATGAAATTATGTAAGTACCAATCGAGCATATATAAAATCATACATACATTCTATGTTTTGTTGTTTTACATATACATTAGGATTCAATCCTACATTCCATATTCGGAGCATAAGATTAGATCAATTTTAATTTCATTAATTCTGAATTATTGTTATTTATTTACATTAATAAAGTTGACTGAATTTAATGCCATTTAATATGAAATTTGAATCTTAATTATTGTTATCAATTTACATTAATAATATTTTGACCCAATTTAATATTATTATTTATTACTATCATTTAATGATTGACCGAATTTATAGTAACATTAATACGAATTTAAGTTTACCATAATAAGCCTTATTTGTTATATAGATGTTAGTTATATTATTTTGTAAAGTTTGTATAAAAAATAAATGAATATTTTCGGTAATCATTTAAACATACTTACAAAAATATATTTCAGGATAAATGTAAGCATAAAGTTGACAAACCTAGCGACAATTACCTATGTATTTAAATTTGATTGAAATAAAGTTGGCAATTACCTAATATATACACCATATGTAAGTTAATAGTAAATTAAATTTAAGTTTAGTCAACAATATATATCGTATTTAAATTAATAATAATAACATTGTTAATTTTAATTAAAGATATTTAATAACCTTAAACATAATTTTGTTATACATTGTTTATATAAATACAAAAAAATAACAAATTAAAACCATAATTACTATTAATATGAAATTGATTAAATTGATTAAATTAATACGAGATTTTTTAATCAAATTATACGAATGATAATATTGATTAAATTATAATTGATTAAATTGATTTCATATAATTGATCAAATTTATAGTTTACCATAATGAAACGTATTAATTCTTTTGTATAAATGATTGATTATGAATCAATTTGACCCGAAATTTAGAATTACCATAATTGACTGAATTTAATGTTATTTATTATGATTTTTTAATCTCATTAATTTATATTACTATTAATATGAAATTGATTAAATTGATTAAATTATACGAATTGATTAAATTAATATGAGTTTTTCTAATATCTGTTTTCGTATAATTGATTAAATTATACGAATGATAATATTGATTAAATTGATTTCCTATAATTGATCAAATTTATGGTTTACCATAATAAAACATATTAATTTTTTTATGAATTATTGATTTATTATCAATCATTCCCGAATTTTAGGATTACCATAATTGACCGAATTTAATGTTATTTATTACAATTTTTTAATCTCATTAATTTATATTACTATTAATACGAAATTGATTAAATTATGCGAATTGATTAAATTAATACGAGATTTTTTAATCTCTAATCAATTATACGAATGATAATATTGATTAAATTATAATTGATTAAATTGATTTCGTATAATTGATCAAATTTATGGTTACCATAATAGCTCTCATTTATTTTTATTTTTTTCTTATTTAATTCTTATTACTATGCAGATAATTCCTAATACGATTGCTGAATTAGCAAACTTAAATTAATCAATGAAGATCAAGATTAAATTTACAGATGGGTACGCGTGGTCTGTGCCGGTGCGTGTTAAAATTTCTACTCAAGTCGCTAAGTTTGTTATTCAGTTATTAAACTATGTTTACAGTATTCTTATTTTATAATTAGGTAGACATTCTAAATTTACTATACATAATGCTTTTGTAAAGGTTTACTGTGATTGGATGGCCTGATTTGCTTCAATCAGAAGATATTTCCATTGGCGAATATTGTGTCTTTAAATGGTATTCAATCCAACACAGGCTATTTGTTACTAAGATTGCACCACAAAAAGTCACTGATTTTAAAATTTAAATTACGATCTTTTATGTTTTTATTGTAATTTATTTGAATTATTGATTACGATTTTGAGGTTATTTATTAAGATTCTTGCAATTAATAAGATTTATAATCTTACTATGTTTACGAATTATTATTAGTATTGATTGCAATTAATAAGATTTATTAAGTTTAAATGTTAGTTATTAAGATATTTAATATTATTTATTGACATTAATAATAATTGACCGAATTTAATGTTATTTATTAAAAATTTTAATCTCATTTATTTATATTACTTTTTTTGAATATATGTTTAGTACAACTGACTGAATTTAATTTTTTATTGTATGACTTTCCTTTAATCAATTGTCATTAAATGATAATAATCAAAATCATTTCCTTTATATTATGACTTTTCTTTAATTATTCTTAATATGTTTTTATTATGTTAGATTTACTGTTATTTATGGACATTAAAAATAATTTACCGAATTTAATTTTATTTATTACGATTTTTAACCTCATTTATTTATATTACTATTAATACGAAATTATGTTTTATCTATTTTTACGAAATTACGTTTAATATTATTTATTGACATTAATTATAATTGACCGAATTTAATGTTATTTATTAAAAATTTTAATCTCATTTATTTATATTACTTTTTTTGACTTTATGTTTAATATTATTGACTGAATTTAATTTTTTATATTATGACTTTATTTTAATCAGTTCTCATTAAATGATAATCATCTAAATCATTTCCTTTATATTATGACTTTCATTTAATTATTCTTAATATATTTTTATTATGTTAGAAGTAATTTTATTTATGGACATTAATAATAATTGACCGAATTTAATGTTATTTATTATGATTTTTTAACCTCATTTATTTATATTACTATTAATACGAAATTATGTTTAATACTATATATTAACATTAATAATATTTGACCGAATTTAATGTTATTTATTAAAATTTTTAAGCTCTTTTACATATATTACTGTTTTTTTTCAAATTTATGTTTAATATTATTGACCGAATTTAATTTTTTATATTATGACTTTCCTTTAATCAATTCTCATTAAACGATAATCATCAAAATCATTTCAATAATAATTTACCCCTTTTAATGTTATTTATTTCAATTTTTTAATCTCATTTATTTATATTACTATTTTACGAAATTATTTTTAATCTATTTATTTCTTATCTACCGAATTAAATTACGAATATATTACTAATACTAAAACTAATATTACGATTTTTAATTTTATTTTTAATCTCATTTATTTCTTATCTACCGAATTAAAATTTTCTTTTACGATTTTTACGAATATGTTACTAAAATATATACTATTTTCAAAATAATTTTCAATTATATTAATAAATTAGTAAATAATTTTAATTGTTAAGTTAACTTTTGTCAGTCATTTATTACTATTAATAGTAATAATTATTACAATTATAACACAAAGAATAAACGTAACATCAATATAAAAAATCCTCATTTGTTATGAAACCCTCGACCATTAACAACGTTCAAATTATTTCAAAAATTATAAAAAAAACTCAATTAATGATAACAGAAAGATTCAAGCGATAATTTTGGTAAACAAAATGTATTTAATAAATACAATTTAAATCTATTCTTTGAATAATAAATATAATTTAAATCTATTTAATAATTTCCCAAAATATATAATATATTCAAAATAATTTTAAATGATAATTCTAATAACGACTTTCATTTTAATATTGTTGATCGATAAACATAAAAACTTTTTACGTTTTTGTTACTTTGATGGATATCAATTCTTTGACTTTATTTATTTTTCATGTCTTAAAATACACTTATTAGTAATTAGTAACAAAATTAGTAATGAAATATCATTTTACGTTATCAGTAACAACATTAACTAAAAGGCGATTCAAAACATTAAAAAACCTCATTTGTCATGAAATCCTCCATCGTTGACTACATTAACTAAATATCGTTTCAGTGATACTAAGAATAAGAATATTACGTCTTTCATTTAAATATCTTTGACAGATTAAAGTTATCATATTATGTTTACAAAGAATTTTTCTTTAATCAATTGTAATGAAACGCTAACCATTATCATGATTGCAATAATTGTTCTAATTTTAAGCGTCGTTGACCAAATCACGTAAATTACCAATCCTTCCATTTTTATAATTCAATTATATAAATAAATCCGACTGATTCGATCAGAATTGTTCGAGTTCTTCATGTGGGTTTAGTATTGATTTTTCACCGTGGTTTTAGCTTGATTTTTAGGTCATTGGTTATGAGTCAAACCGTCAAAACAGTTCAGGGTCTTCTGGATATATTTACCTTAAATTCTTGATGATAATACAGTTAAAATGCCAAATGTCTTTCTTTTCCTCACCAGAGTTTTTTTTTTTTTTTTTGGACAAATTTTACTGTTTTGTTATTCTAATGGTTCAGGAATCCTATATGTGGACATAAATTCTATTCAAAGTTCCAAATCGTCTTGCCATATCAAACCGTTTTATAGAAGCTAAAATAATTTCAGGGAGTAACATTGGAATGCGAACTTTTATCCAAAGAATTAGGCTGTCCCCATTTGATAAGAAGATTCCTTTCAGATTTAACAGAAGATAATTCCCTCTTACTTTATGTTTCGCAATGACAATAAATAAGAGTCAAGGACAAACCCTATTTAGGATAGGTATGTATTTGAAAGATCCTATTTTTACACATTGGCAGTTGTATGTCGCTGCCAAGTGACAAGAGTAGAGATGGCCTGAACATACTAATATTGGATAAAGATGACAACGTTAGTAATAAATAACAAATGTTGTCTATAAAAAAATATTTTGAAGTTTGTGAATAAGTATGCGATCATATTTTGCATAAATCGTTTTTTTATAATTTTTTGGTTGTGTGATTTGTTAAACTACATTTATTTACTTTGAATTTAATCTTCATTTGCATGCCGTTACAATAAATATATGTTTATTCATTTCATTATTTATTTTTAAATCACGTCTATTCAAACATTTGTTGATTCATATATCTGTCATTGGGTAACATTAAACTTTTTTTATGATAATTTACAATCAACCAAAATTCATACGAATTGTATTACGTAACTTTTAATAAATAAAATTTACATACTGCGATCGTTATAGAATTTTTTTTCATTTTACATGAACATGTACCGCGTGTACACGCAGGGCTCAAACCTAGTATATTCATAAATGTAGTCAGTTTTGTAAGAATCTAACTTTTTTTTATTTGGATTGGTGTCGCTAGGAATATTGATTACAAAGGTTGCTAAGCAAGTTAGATATAACATATGATTTTTAGACAATATATAAATCTCTAGCTGATAACTAGTAATTAATCACTCAACCATGCATGCCTCTTAGAACGTTTTTAATGTATGTAATTTCAAATCTATTGACATGTGGTGATTAGTAAAATAGATATTAAAATTATGTATGATTAGAGAAAATAGTCGGGAGACATGCACTCGACGAGAAGAACCGCGCCCTAAAAAAATTTTAGTCGATAACAGCTAGATCACTTATATTTATCTCAAAACGGATATTCACTGCTTACCTATTGATTGTTTTATTCAGTGTCAACCTAAGTGATCGATTGTATATCCATAATAAAGATTGAACATGTATTTCATTCTTTTACATATGCTCACTTAACACATCAGAATCGCCTATCATCATCGTCATCATTATGACATATCATTTTATACCAATTTGGTTGTTTTTTTTCCAGGTTCACATCGCTAGTTTAGAGTGTCTTGAGGAAGTGACAAAGTTGTACATAGGCTTCACTCGAGCAAGAGGTGCATACCTAGAATTAAAAGTAGGATTTATGAGTTATCAAGTTTGATCCTTTTGCAAATTTCTTTTTTATGAGAAAACGGTCTACTCCTTTTATAGTACACACGTTTTATCACGTCATACGAGATTTGTGTATTCTAAGAAGCTCCAGACATAAACTAGTAATCTATAAATAATAAGTTAGACAAATTTGGTATATTATATTCATTTAATATATGTGGAGATTAGTGGTGATTTAGCCGTGAAAGTTTCAACTTTCCTTGAAATTTTCACATGTATTTTTCGTATAATGCTACACAACCTTTTAGGGGTTGTCACATATTTGTCTATATGTTTATTTTATATAATATCCACTCTAATATGTGACAATATCAAAATCTATTTTCGTGTATAATATGTGATAGTTACTATACAAAAAGATTGACACACCCTTTTTGTCATGTTTGATGAATCCCATACTCTGATAATTACTTAGATAACTAAAAACAGGACCATTTGATTGAAACGTCTAAGCATAGATTATATAAATCGAGCCATCGATAAAGCTATTGGTGTATTGGACGTAAGTGTTTCTATTCTCTATTCTATAATATATTTGTGTTAGTTTTTAATTCACTATATATATTATCCCTTTGCATTAAAAAATAAAATAATTAAAAGTAAATTCTATATACAAGGCATATTGACTTTGGTATGGACGATGCATAATAAAAGTAGAAGTTAACGGGTGGTTATATAAAACACTACTTGTCTACTAAATTATTTTAGCAATTAATCCTTTCAGTGATGCCAAGGGGTAGTTATAGAAAAACAACGGATGTTTTCTTGTTTCTTCTTTAACAATACACGTATCATATGTCATGCTATGTAATCTTTGTTCTCTAGGCGAAAAAACTCAAACGTCTAGTAGCCTTTTTCACCCACGTGTCATTATTTTATTGGTTGGTTTGTGAGACCATTACAAGTTAAAGAGTCTTTATTTAAGACTCTTGGACAAATGTCAGATTCTGAGTAGTGTTAGATAGTGTGAAGTCCCTAAACTTAAGACTTTTTATATTTTTATTTTTGTAATTATAGGGTGATCAATGTTTAGTTTTGTGATTTTCCCTTTCTAATAAGTTCGAGGTCAAACTCTCCCCAACTTTAGAAATTCAAGAATGAAGGACTTTGATAGAACCGACGTCGACACATTTGTTTTTTTTAATAGTTTTCTTGTTGGCCTAAAAAATGATGAAGGGATATAGTGAATTTTCAAATTATCCTATATATTAATTTTTGTTAACAAAAAAACTAAATTTTTGGGTTGACTCTATGGCTAGGCAAATATCTTGTTTACACTTCTCGGGTATGGTTTGGTCCTCATCCTCATAGTTTAGACTTGAAAAACCGAACCGGAAAATTGAGCTTTGTACTCTTGAGTCTTGACCACAAAAGGTCTCATCCAAATCCCTCCAAACCATTATGATGATTGCTTAAGACAAAAATCCCCAATAAAACTAGCAAAAAGCAATGACAATAATATGAAACTGAAGTAAAGACACAATATATTCAAGCAGGACAAATATTCCATCGATAAAGGAACAACAATAGCAAACTTGTATTAAGAATTGAATCTAACTAGTTACATGAACATTGTGAGTTGTTTGATACTTCTAACTAATCTTGATTGAAAATTAAGTCATCGAAAGGCTAACTATACCTAGTGACGAGTATTAGTAATCTCAGTCTCATACTTGCTAGCAAATATATTTTCAATGCTTGGCCCGTAATTGGGTATAAATTAGATCATTACCTATAGGATTTTGGGTGTACATGTATATTTGTTAAAAAACTGCCTGTTGGGATTTAAAGGTTATTTTTTTTCATACAATTCTATTAAATACAAATATAACAAATTGCGCATATATATATATATATAGGGAAATTATAAACTGAAAACCCACTTGAGTTAAGAAAACTAAGAAAACCCTTGTAAAAACCATCTAAATCTTTTTATTTTTTTTTTGAAAAAAATACACAAGGTAACATACATGTATTAAAGCGTTTTGGGCCAAAAAAAATAAAAAAAGCGCCGACAGGATATTTTTAAAAAAAATAAACAAAGTTTGTGCTGTTACATATGTAACAGCTATGTTACGTATGTAACATCAGTTGTTACATATGTAACAGCGCAAATTTTGTTTAATTTTTTTAAAAATATCCAATCGGCGCTTTTTTTATTTTTTTGGCCCAAAACGCTTTAATACATGTATGTTACCTTGTGTATTTTTTTCAAAAAAAAAAAATTTTTTTTAGATGGTTTTACAAGGGGTTTTCTTAGTTTTCTTAACTCGAGTGGGTTTTCAATTTATCCTCCCCATATATATATATATATATGGGTTGGGTTATTCTACAAAGGCTATAAAAAATGAGAAGGGTGAGAAGCCACTAGAAAATGACATGTGTCCAAAGGATTAACAAGTGGGAGGGGTAATTTTGTCAAAAACATATGCACATGCAAGTCACATGCTATTTCCACCTTCATTTTTAAAGGCCCGTAACTTTTTTATACGTCATCCGTTTTTAAAAAAAATTATACCATAAAACTGAGCGTCTTTTTATCTTTAATATGAGTACCATATTGCTATACTTTTGAAAAAAAATTTCAAAACCCACCTACGTAAGACATAATGGAATGTAAAACACAATGAACACCAATTAAATATAGGGTATAAAACACAATCAAGAGTCTAGTAAAACACAATGGATGATATACTAAAGATACAATGAATAGAAGACTAAAACACAATGAATACTTTTGAAAAAAAAAGTTGAAAACCAGTTGCATAAGACACAATGGATGACATACGAAAGACACAATGAACAAAAGACTAAAATACAATGAATACTTTTGAAAAAAAAGTTAAAAACCCAATTGTGTAAAACCCAATGGACGACATAATAAAGACACAATGAACAGAAGATTAAAACACAATGAATACTTTTGTAAAAAAAGTTGAAAACCCAGTTGCGTAAGACACAATGGAGATAATGTAAAACACAATGAGTACCAATTAAATATGCAATGAACAATAGGGTATAAAACACAATGAACAGTCTAATAAAACACAATGGACGACATTCTAAAGAAACAATGAACAGAAGACTAAAACACAATGAATAATAGACTTAAACACAATGAACAACATACTAAAACACAATGTACACCTAAATACAAAACTCATTTGCGTAAAACACAATTAAAATCATACTAAAAACACAATGGACAAAGTTAAATCATGTGTAGACTAAAAAAACATAAATAACATATTTATAAAGCACACATGCATACTATAACACAATGAACGTGCAGAAGACACAACGGAGAATAAAAAACCCATTTAGCACGAATTTTTTTTTCAATTTTAATGTAGCAATGTGGTACTCATATTAAAGATAAAAAAACGCTCGTTAATATGGTGAAATTTTTTTGAAAAAAAAAATGTCGTATGAAAAAGTTATAGACGTTTTAAAATGATGGGGGGAATTGACATGTGCATTGCATGTGGAGAGAGAAAGTTAACAAATGTTGTTTTCCTTTTATGCCCCTTCTCTAATTTATTATTTATTTTTTTCAAACAAACTAATCTCAACCCTTCAAATATATGATCAATGGATCACAATCCTTCTCACCCTTCCTAGAAAAAGTATCTTGTGTATTTGATCCTAACCCATATATATATATATATATATATATATATATATATATATATATAGGAAAAAAGATCATTTAGGAACCAAGGTACTAGTTAGGAGCTTAGGAACCAATCTGAGCCATTCATCTTTTAATCTTGATCTAAGGGTAGGATGGTAATTGAACAAAGAGTTATACAATTATTCACTGTCGTATATTAGTTTAATTTTTGGAAGTATACACCGATGTATAATTCAGATCATGTTGAAGCGTACAGATACACTAACATTCATCTATACACTGATGTATAATTGTTGGAATATGAATATACACTGACGTATATTTGTTGAATATTATGGTACAGTACAATGTTTTTGTAGTACTAATTGGACTATACACTGATGTATAATTGTTGGAATATGAATATACACTGACGTATAGTTGTTTAATGTTATCGTACAGTAAAATGTTTTTTGTAGCAATGATTGGACTATACACCGATGTATAATTGTTTGAATATGACGATACTAAACACCGTTCTATAGCATCAATTTTATTGGGGTCTGATGTATATTGTATGTATACACTGATGTATATGCTAAACAACCTTTTTCTTTGTTTCAGGTTACTCTTGATAAGACCAACCTATCAGTTCGTGTGAGTGCATGGAATATGAATATACACTGACGTATAGTTGTTTTAATGTTATCGTACAATATAATGTTTTTGTAGCAATGATTGGAATATACACTGATGTATAATTGTTGGAATATGAATATACACTGACGTATAGTTGTTTAATGTATCGTACAGTATAATGTTTTTTGTAGCAATGATTGGAATATACACTGATGTATAATTGTTGGAATATGAATATACACTGACGTATAGTTGTTTTAATGTTATCGTACAGTATAATGTTTTTGTAGCAATGATTGGAATATACACTGATGTATAATTGTTGGAATATGAATATACACTGACGTATAGTTGTTTAATGTTTATCGTACAGTATAATTTTTTTGTACGCACAAATGATATTAGTTGTGGTTTTTGTCAGTTACAATGTATACTAAATAACCTATTAATACTCACATACCAAAAGACAATATTACCCCTTGATTTAATTAAAAAGTTAATTAATGTTTAACATATTTACTGAAGGGATAGGGAGCCTAATCTGAAAGGCGTCCCTATCCCAGCACAACAACCCCACGCCAGATCATGGCGCGGGAACACACTCGCGCAGAGAGAAACAATCAACATGTCTCGCGCGCAAGAACATACGATAAACAACATACAACACCTGATAAGCGCGTGCCACCACGCGCGGAATCTTCCCTCGACATCTCTCATATGAAGTACAAAGAACGGCAGAAGGAAGATTCAGGAAGATCCATGTCAGAGTACACACCAGCAAGAGAAGGACATGTGGCAGATCGTACAAAAGGCGAACGGCTGCACTGTGCATGCTGTCGTGAATAGTGACCAGCAGGCATTACCTCGCCAACTGTCAGACGTCACATCAGATAGCAGGGATAGCCTGAACACTGCAGCAAGTACGACATTACTGTGCGCCACCAGAAGTCCGCCACGTGTCCGGCTACAACAACGACCACACTATAGCATGACGTCATCAACAGTAACCTGCCCTTTCCCGCCATTATCAGAGGAACCATGGGCTTGGGCCTCAGCCGGGCCCAAACCAATGGCGTCATCCGTGGGCCGTCCCATGCAGCCCACCATGGTCCTTATAAATAAGATCACATACAACCCTTGTAGGGGCATTCAGAAATAACTATCACTACTACACTCATTGTAATCTCTCTTGTTATCAATAATATTCCGGTGTACTTACAGTGGACGTAGGTCATTAACGACCGAACCACTTAACTCTCGTGTTCTCACACACTTCATATACACCTTCACTTACACTAACACTCACACGGGTCACCGCCACGGTTTGGGTAAAGGATTAATCTGACAGTAACATAGGTATTAACCACCCGGTGATTAGTCTGAGTCTCCGGGATACTTATTGTTTCTTCATTGGCGCCATCCAACGGTTAGAACAGCTCTTTTCACTCATCTTTTAACCCACCCATGGCTGAACCCAACCCCAACACCTCCGGCATACACCGAGCCGGAGAAGACGACCTCCAACAACCGGAGGACCAAACCACACCAAACACCGTCGTCAAACAAACGACTTCACGGCTTGACAGGTCAGCTGTTGAGATTCGTGACGTCGAGTCAGACGACGACAGCCAAGATCTCGCCGAGGAGGACCCGGAACAATGGCTCCTCCGTCAAAACGCCAAAAGTGCTGCAATCTACCAGCGGAAGCTCCTGCAGCAAGCCAAGAAGAAGGGCAAGACCCTTGCTTTTGACACACCGGCAAAAGCAAAATACAAGAAGAAAGACACGGCCGATCACGGTGAGGGTCGTAGCGGGGAGCTCGGCGGAAACGTCAGAGCTCGGGGCTACGCCAAACCACGTGACGAGCCAGATGGCTACGAATCATCAAGTAGCGACTCAGGCTACAAAGGAAAGAAACATGCTCACACGTCGCGAGACAGTGAGATAGATGATGACCTGGTCAAACCATTCCGACCAAAGGCTTTTGCCGAGAAATCCAAGTTTGTTACCCGCATAGCGGCGGCCAAAATCCCAAGAAAGGCCAAACTCCCAAGCAGCATCGGTAGATACGATGGCCTGCGTGACCCAGACGACCATGTGCACGACTTCGAGTGCGCAGGCATGTCTGTGGACTGGCCCGTCCAAGTATGGTGCCACCTTTTTGCTCAAACCCTTACGGGTGCCGCCAGGGTATGGTTTGACAGCCTCCCAGCGGGAAGCGTAAAAGATTTCGACGACCTCACAGACAAGTTCGGCAATCACTTCTCGCACTTGCGTAAACACAAGAAAGACAAAGCGGACATTCTGCTGTGTCGTCGGTATGACCGAGAAACAATTGAGGACTACATAGTCCGGTTTAACAAAGAAGCATTGCAAATAGGCTGCGGAGAGGAGCTCACACGGGCTGCGTTCATCCACAATGTGCGCAGTCCAGACCTCATGAAATGCCTAACCGGCAAGGATGGCATCCCAGAGTCTTGGGACGAGCTCATCCGCTCAGCCAAAATATATGCTTCTTCCGAAAAATCCTTCAATCAGCAGCATGGCTTCCAACCACAACACCATAATAATAATAATAATACTAAACACAAAAACAAATACGTTTGGAACCGCATCACAGGCACCACCGACGAGGGGAAATATTCTTCCGCCGGTGATGCCCGCCAAATTATCAGCTCCAAACAGACGCGGGACCAACGCGGACACTCCAAGAAAAACTACGATTGGACCCCGCTAACAAAAACACCATCCCAAGTTCTGAAAACCGAGCAGGTCACCCTAAAAGAGCCTAACCCTCTAGGGAAGCGGCGAAACGTGGACCGTAGCAAGTTCTGTGAATTACACAACGACTACGGTCACCTCACGGACAACTGCTACAGCCTAAAGATGGAGATTGAAGCCGCGCTAAAATCAGGCCAGCGGGGCCACTTGGTCAAGAACGTTCACCGAGCTGGCAAGGGTCATGCTCATGAAGAAACCCAGGGCGAAGGGTCGCGGAAGAAAATCCGGACCTCAACACTCACGCAGTCACGCTAATTCCCCATCACCAATGCAACATGACGAGGCGGGGGAACAGCACCAAACAGGGGAAGCGTACCCGGGCACAGCCTTTGAACGACTCTTGGAAGGAGGCTGACATCCTCATGCCAAGGGTCAGAGGCGACGCCTCTTGCACAGCTCCACTTGTAATAACCGCCGTCTTTGGACATTACCGCACGCGGTATATGTTCTTGGACGGCGGCAGTAGCACAGACATCATGTACGATCAATGCTTTCAACAGCTTGATCGGGAAGACAAGGCAAGGCTCATTCCAGTCAACGAGCCCATTTCCGGTTTCATCCATGAGACCATCATGCCCCGCGGCATGCTCTCCTTGCCCGTAACTTGGACCGATGGCACACATGAGCGCACAGAGATATGTGACTTCATGGTCCTACCAGCCACATCAAATCATGACATACTCCTGGGAAGAGAAGGCATCGCACGCTTCAACGCCAACGCCTCCACGGCGCACGCAATGGTAGGCTTCCCCACCAAAACAGGCGTTGCCTTCATCCGGGGAAACAAGGATTGCCATGTCGCGGATACAGCCAAACCGCCAAAAATGGTCAAGACAGATACCCGCATAGAGCCGGAAAAATGGGTACTCAACCCTAAATTTCCGGAGCAAACGGTGATCATTGGCCATGCAATCTCCGAGACCATACGCAGTCACCTGAAACAACTCTTGATCACTAATATGGATATTTTCGCCTGGCATCCAGCAGACATGGTGGGTGTTCCGCGAGAAATAGCGGAACACAGGCTCAATGTCTATCGCTCCGCGGAGCCAATAGTGCAAAAGAAACGAAGTATGGGCCCGGAGAAAACAAAGGCCATGAATGAACAAGTCACCGAGCTGCTCAACGCGGGCATCCTCCGCCCCATCAGATACCAGACCTGGGTGGCCAATCCTGTCATGGTCGCCAAGGCAAATGGAGGATGGCGCATGTGTGTCGACTACAAAGACATCAACAAGGCGTGCCCAAAAGATTGCTATCCTCTACCGGAAATCGACCTAAAGGTGGATTCCCTCGCCCCTTACCGGTTCAAATGTTTCTTGGACGCCTACAAGGGGTACCACCAGATACAAATGGCCAAAGAGGATGAAGACAAAACAGCGTTCCGCACAGAGACAGGCATCTTCTGCTACACGAAGATGCCCTTCGGTCTAAAAAACGCGGGCGCAACGTATCAGCGCCTAATGGACACGGCTTTTGTGAATGAAATCGGCGTACGACTCGAAGTATACGTCGATGACTTGGTAATTAAAAGCAAGGAAGAAAGTGACATGCTGCGGGACATCGAACAAACGTTCAGCCAATTGCGCAAAGTGCGCATGAAGCTGAACCCCAGCAAATGCTCATTCGGGATGGAAGAAGGGAAATTTTTGGGCGTCATTGTCACACGGGATGGTTTCCGCGCCAACCCGGACAAACTACAAGCAATCGAAAGGATGCCATCACCGGCCTCCATCAAAGAAGTACAAACGCTCATGGGACGACTAGTCGCCCTAAATCGCTTCTTATCCAATTACGCTTCAAAGTCATTCCCATTCGTGGACACCTTGAAGAACTGTCTGAAGAAGAGCAACTTCCGCTGGACCCCAGAGGCGGAATCAGCATTTCAGCAAATGAAACAATGCCTAATGAATCTCCCCACACTAACAGCGCCGCTCCCCAAAGAGCCGCTCACGCTCTATCTTTCAGTCACCGAGCGAGCAATAGGCGCAGTTCTGATGGTTGATCGCAAAGGTGTGCAAACACCAATCTACTATATCTGCCGCACGCTGTTAGATGCGGAAACTCGATACACAATTATGGAAAAGCTGGTCCTCGCCCTCATCCATGCATCCCGCAGACTACACAGATACTTTCAAGGCCACCCGATAAATGTCCTCACGGACTATCGGATCAACGATATCTTGGCCAAACCCGAGTTATCAGGAAGACTGGCGAAATGGGCTATCGAGTTGGGAGAGCACACAATCAGTTACAAGCCCAGACCCGCGATCAAAGGCCAAGTACTAGCAGACTTCGCCACTGAAATCCCTACCGACAAGATACAAGAGTGCCTTGAAGAAGAATCGCCCGCGCCAGCGCACGATCCGTCACAAAAATGGTCCCTATACACTGACGGGGCCTCCAACAGAGATGGCGCTGGCGTCGGGCTCCGCCTCATCAGCCCAGATAAACACGAGTTCACATCCGACATCCGCCATCCGCCTAGAGTTCAAAAGCACAAACAACGAGGCGGAATACGAAGCGTTGCTGGCAGGCCTCCGCATAGCGGAAAAAATGGGGGCCAGGCACGTGGAGGCACACGTGGACTCACTGTTAGTAGCGCGGCAGATCAACGGGACCTACGACGCAAAAGACGAGACTATGGCTATGTACCTAGAACAAGCCAAAAAACTCATCCGCCAATTCGACACATGCACTGTCGAACACATCAGGCGCAGCGAAAACAAACCAGCCGATGCGCTCAGCAAAATGGCGTCCACAGTCTTCGAGCACATGGCCAAAGAGGTCCGAATCGAGGTCCGAGATAAACCGTCTGTTCCTCCGCGCCAGGTCAACGTCACCCAAACAGGCAACGCGTCATGGATGACGCCAATCAAAGCCTTCCTATCCTCCGGAACCTTACCTAATGATAAGTTAGAAGCCCGGAAGATCAAGAACAAAGCTTTACAACACCAACTCACTGGAGACATCCTGTACCGCCGCTCCTACCTAGGGCCGCTGTTGCGCTGCGTAGACCCCGCAGAAGCCTCATTTCTCCTCAGAGACATACACGAGGGAACTTGCGGGTTACACGCAGGCCCAAGGATAGTAGTAGCAAAACTGGTGAACGCAGGGTACTACTGGCCTGGCATGCATGTCGATGCGGTCAACGAATTACGCAAATGCGACAGCTGCCAACGCCACGCCCCAAATACTCTGCGCCCCAAGAACAACCTGGTGCCGGTCACAGCGGCTTGGCCGTTCCAAAAATGGGCCATCGACCTGGTGGGTCCGTTCCCGACGGCGCCGGGCAACGTGAAATACTTGATAGTGGCCATTGACTACTTCACCAAGTGGGTTGAAGCCAAGCCCCTGGCCAAGATTGATGGCGCACATGTGAAAAAGTTTCTCTGGGAATTCATCATTTGTCGGTTCGGCTTGCCAATGCAATTGGTCAGCGACAACGGAACACAATTCGAGGACCAATCCCTTCAGCAATGGTTGGCTCAGATGGGAGTCAAACAAATATTTACATCCGTTGCACACCCGCAAGGCAACGGTCAAGTAGAAAGAGCCAATCGCACAATTGTAGAAGGCATCAAGACAAGGCTGGGAACAAAAAGAACAGGGTGGGTAGACGAACTTCCACATGTCTTGTGGGCCTACCGCACCCTCACAAAAACAAGCAACGGAGAAACACCGTTCAGCCTAACATATGGTTCCGAAGCAGTAATTCCCGCAGAAATAACTTGCCCCACGGCAAGAGTATTAATGGCTGACACGACCGACAATGATAAGGAACTCCGCATAAACCTCGATCTACTAGAAGAGCGCCGTGACCTCGCGGCAATAAAAGAAGCCAGCTACAAGACTCAACTGGAGCAATATTACAACAAGCGCGTCAAAAAGCAAACCTTCAAGGTGGGGGATTATGTCTTCCGCAACAATGAGGCTTCCAATGCTGAAAAGCCGGGGAAACTTGCCCCAACTTGAGAAGGTCCTTACAAGATACAAGAAGTGTTAGGCAAAGGCGCCTACGCACTAGAAAGGCTAGATGGCACTCCCATTCCGCGATCATGGAACGGCGCACAGCTGCGGCGTTGTTATTTGTAATCATGTAACATGGCTACACATGCCATACTATCAATGAAAACGTTTCCTATATCTGTGTTTCTACTTGCATTTTCCGCGCCAAAAGTCTTCAAGAGTTAGGAAAAATCATGTCGGACCAAAGTCGCTCGCTAGATAACCAAGGTTTGCCTTCAAGACGCGCCACGTGCGCGTCGGGCTTACACCTGCTACACAGCGCATGGTCTTCAAGACGGATTTACTTGCCGGACCTATAACCCCGCATAACAACGCCACGCGCATAAACTCTTGTCTTCTAGAGTCGTTGCAACTCGGACAAGAAAACAGCGCGCAGTGCGAAACGCGGTAAAAGGTCTTCTAGGCAAGGCTGTCACGCGCCTAAGTCGGACTCAATGGCTCAAGTCGGCCTCCGCTACGGTCTTCAAGGCAAAAGTGTTAACACTTAAACGCCGGACTGTCTAGCCGAGCGCCCGTCTTAACTCCTACTTACACACCGGGTGACGACTTGGTTAAATAAGTAAGTTAAGTACGAGACAACACGATATAACAAACTTAAAAATTCCATTGAAAGAAGGGACTTAAAAACCCTTTTATATTTACAACAATGATTACAAAAGAAAAAAGACAGCGCCTAATCAATACCCGCCCCCGAGGCCTCTCCGCCAGAACCCCTTGCCAGTTCGTCAGATCTGTCGATAAAATACTTCAAGGCAGCAAGGGGATCCGCATTGTTGTTGCAGTCAGCAATAACTTGAAGGATGGGAAAATCGATATCTTCAAACTTGGCAAGCTCCGCCTCATACTCCTCCTTCAGCGGCTTGCCATAATGCTCCGCATCCTCAAGCCGCCCATCACTTTGCGCGCTAAAGAAGCCATCACCATAGCCCTCGCCATATCCGAAAGCTTGGGCTGCAGCAGCGATAGAGGCAACTTGATCGCCCAACTTGGGCTCTTGCCAAAACCTCTTGAAGACCTACAAAGAAAATAAAGTTAGCATGATGGCAGGAAAAGCAACTATTAAAGACAAGAAAAGCGCGAGAGCTCACCCCGTTCATTCCATCCGTCATCAACCAGTTGATGGAACTCTGCATCTGGGTCTGCGCGGAGACCGCCTCCTCCAACAGGACCTTCGCCGCCTCGCACTCCTTAACAGCCTCGAGGCGAGCTTGGTCGGAAGAGTCCAGATCCCTCTCCAGATCCTCCTTCGCGCCAAGGATCTGAACCTTCTCCTGCTCCAAGAAAGAGACACGCTCTGTGGCTGCAACAAGGGCCGAGTCCTTCGACTCCAACTCCTTTCGCATCTCCACATACTTAGCAGTCCTCTCTGTAAGAGCCCTGCTCTTCTCCTCCAGCTGGCGGACCGCCGTCCGCCTCTCCTCCTGCACCTCGGCTAGAGTATCCTTAACCTTCATGGTTTCAAGGTTAGCTTTCTTCCAGGACTCTGCCCAACGGCGCTTTGAAGCAACAGCCTCCTCTTCAAGCTTGGAGACCTTTGCCTCCGCATCATGAGCGCGGCGGCGATATTTGGCAATTTCTGCCTCGAAGGCAGCCTCCTTCTCCGCGAGGTCCGCCTTCTCCGCTTCGACCCTCTCCATATCTCGCCACAACGCCGAATCACGGCGCCGCAGCGAGTCCATCATTGACAGTTTAGTCGCCTGATTAACGCACAAGGCAGCAATAAGGTCTGGACGACTCAACATGTCTTGGTGAGTGCGCTCATAGGGAGGCACCACCTCGCTGATAAACTCCTCAGCAGCCAAGGAGTTGGAGAATAACGTATTCTCCCTGATTGCCCAGCGAGGGCGCCAAATGGCGTCACCACCAGCCCAGCAGGAGCCATCATAGGCCCCTGATGCTTCCCCAACCCTCGAAGACTCGCGCCTATCCGGGCGCGAACCAGCAGCCACAGAAGCGCCCTGCTCAAACAGGGCCCTCTCAAAGCCATCCCCTCCAAGGGCCACCTCCTGGCCCTCATCATCTGCGCGCTCCTTCGCCTCGCGCTCCTTCGCCAACCTGGCCCGCTCCTCCAAGAATTGTTGTTCTTGAAGGCGAAGACGATCAGCTTCCGCCTTCTTCTCTGCCTCGGCCTTTTGTCTGGCTTCATTGGCAGCAGCCACCTTAGCGGCCTCAGCCATTAACAAGGCCTCATCGGCCTCCGCCCGCTTCTTCGCAGCAGCGGCAGCACGATCAGCCTCAGCCTTTTGCAAGGCTTCATCGGCTTCCGCCTGTTTGCGAGCAACCTCTTGCTCTTGCCATAACCGCTCCTCTACGTGAGCAGCCTCCGCAAATGGAGACAAAGGAGGAGGAGTGGAAGTTATCTTGGGCGACACTGTTGAAATAAAACAAAATATTAAAACAAGAATTCAAAGTTAAAACTTGAAGAAGACAGTAAACATCGCTTACCAGGCGCCTTCTTCTTTATCAATTTTTGAAACAATGGCTGCCTAGTCGGGGCAGCGCGGATCCCCACAGAGAAAACAGGGGCACTCCCTCCCTGCCCCCCGGCAGCGCTGGTCTTCTGAGCACCAGCAACATCAGTAACAACTTCCGAAGCTGCCACTGGTTCAGTCATCTGAGTGGCACCCCCACTCTCGCCCCCACCAGCTGGGGCAGTAGACACATTCTCCGAAGCAGCAGCAGCACTGCTAGTGGTAGCGCTATCAACACGCGCCCTCTTTCTCTTCTCCAGCTGAGAAGACTCAACCTCCTCCTCATCTTCAGAGGGCGGGCCATCCTTCCGCCGTCGACGCCCTTTCACAACCTCGCCTGCTGAAACGGAAGAACCCGAGTCAGAAAGAACAACTTTCGCTCGGTACCCATGCTTCCGCGGCGCGTGTTTCCAACGCCCACGCCCCGCGGACGAGCTCACCGGCAGGACGATTCCTACTGAAAAACCAGTAGTATCATCTCCAAATATGCTAGGGCCGAAGGAATCTGAAGACTCACCGGTTGTATAATAAGGCTTGGGCGCGGTGGTCAGATCCGGGTAATAAAAGCGGTCAGCAAGCTCGTCCAGACAAGAGGTCTGACCTTCCGCCAAAGGCCTCCACTTAATACCCCTCTCCTGACGGGCAGCGAAAAACTAAAACTTGCTCACACCTACAAACATACATGATAAGAGGAAGGACGCAGAAAATAATAATAACAACAATAATGATAATAAACAAACGTACCCTCCTCCGCGATATAAGGCTCTTTACCCGCCCGGATACCGTTGCGGCTCATCCCAAGAAGGAAGAAGACGCCTTCTGTCAAGTTGTGAAACTCCAGCTTAGTGGCGTTAGAAGTAAGGGTGAGGAACCACGCCTGCTTCTTAAAATCCTTGGGCACAGGCATGTCTGCCACCCGCTGCCCATCCCCTATCACCTTCCAGGGGAGACTGATGGGGATCACACCCCTCTTCACAAAGAAAAATTTCTCCCTAGCCCAATGTAAGGACTTAGGAGTGTGAGTAGCCATAGGCGGCACCTTCGGACGTGGCTTAAACGAGAACCACATCTCGTCCCGCGCCATGAAGTAGAAGACACTGAACCGCTCAACGGTTGGCTCAATGTCCAGAGCGCGGCACGAAGCCTCAAAATGAACTAACCTCAGAAGCCCGAAGGCGGTTAGCTGTGTGGGCCCAACACCATAGGCCACCATAGTATCAACCTGAAAGCGCGTACAGGGAAGGCGAAACCCACACTTAGCAAAGTGGGCCTCGTACAGCGCCAACTGACCGCTACCGGCAGAAAGCACGGTGCTGGTCGGAGAGGGAAGGGTAGGCTCCCATTCCGGCAAGATTCCATACATGATGCAGAACCGGTTGAAAGCCTCCTGATTCCAAACACAGTAAGTGTTGGACATCAACTTCCTCTCCTTTATCTTGCCATGCTCGACAAGAACTTCTTCTTCCACCACCTCTTCTGTAGTCGGCTCCATCACAACATCCTCAGTGGACAATGGTGGACTCACCGGAATTTCAAACATTATAACAAAAACTCAAACGATTCTGGAAAAAGACGCCGGAAAATATGAAGATCCACCGGAATCTTCAACGGAAATGCAAGAAGAACGGATTTCAAGGATTGAAAAGCAAACAGAAAGGAAGCAAAAAGCAAACACACTTGAAGTTTCAACAATAAATCTTCAAGACCAAGAAAGTCTTTGAAGATTGAACGGAAACTTCAACGGAAGACGACCGGAACTTTGGGAGAAAAGTGAAAGCAAAGAGTAGGAAAAGAAAATTTGAGAGAATAACCATCCAAATGAACAACGATGAGGTTTATATACTCATCGCATTAATGACAGAGGGTCCCACCTGAGAAGCGCCAAACGTCACACCTTTTCAAATTCCAGACACCAGATGTTGACACGTGTCAAGCAACACAAACGAGCGGCTCAGAT
Organism: Ambrosia trifida; assembly: GCA_028751855.1. NCBI lineage: Eukaryota > Viridiplantae > Streptophyta > Magnoliopsida > Asterales > Asteraceae > Ambrosia > Ambrosia trifida. Next base: position 47,411,149 of record CM054123.1, read on the forward strand.
GATAACGTGTGACAGTTGTGTGCCACACACAAGCCGGATGATCGACACGTGTCAACAGATCTCACGATCTCAATAAAGTGAGCGCGTGACAACCCACGCGCCTGACAGAAAGCACGTGTCCACTGACACGTGGCACAACCTCAACCACGAAGACAAAACGTCAGACGCGTGGCGTCCCACGCTCCTGACACAGACGGAAAATTGGTAACTGCAACCATGATGTGATGTGCCTCAGTCTGCACAACCAGACAGCCACCAAACACGTCAGCAACCACTAAACTTCCATCAGAAGTAACTGATCATTCGAATTCCAGGCGCATTCATTCCAACTCAGGAGAGACAAATTGAATGCCAATGATTTAGAATTCATCACAAACTCAGGATCCGCATTAAATTACTCCAACAGCATTTAATTCAGTGGCGCAAACTTGACGTAAATTGATAAAAGACGTTCCCCGCCCAACGCCTGCAAAGACAAGGCGGAAAACGTCCTACATAGCGTAAAGTTGACGTAAATCTGCAAAAGACGTTCCCCGCTCAACACCTGCAAGGGCGAGGCGGAGCACGTCCTTCTCAGCGCAACTTTGACGTAAAACGGGAAAAGACGTTCCCCGCTGAGTTTTCCAAGAATCAGCGCCCAGAAACCACAACGCGAGCAAATGAGCTTTCATCTGCGACTAACATATTTTGAGTCCAGCACTCCACCTCCTCATCAGCGAGCAGGAGAAGTCCTGGACTAGGGGGACTTGAAGGGATAGGGAGCCTAATCTGAAAGGCGTCCCTATCCCAGCACAACAACCCCACGCCAGATCATGGCGCGGGAACACACTCGCGCAGAGAGAAACAATCTACATGTCTCGCGCGCAAGAACATACGATAAACAACATACAACACCTGATAAGCGCGTGCCACCACGCGCGGAATCTTCCCTCGACATCTCTCATATGAAGTACAAAGAACGGCAGAAGGAAGATTCAGGAAGATCCATGTCAGAGTACACACCAACAAGAGAAGGACATGTGGCAGATCGTACAAAAGGCGAACGGCTGCACTGTGCATGCTGTCGTGAATAGTGACCAGCAGGCATTACCTCGCCAACTGTCAGACGTCACATCAGATAGCAGGGATAGCCTGAACACTGCAGCAAGTTCGACATTACTGTGCGCCACCAGAAGTCCGCCACGTGTCCGGCTACAATAACGACCACACTATAGCATGACGTCATCAACAGTAACCTGCCCTTTCCCGCCATTATCAGAGGAACCATGGGCTTGGGCCTCAGCCGGGCCCAAACCAATGGCGTCATCCGTGGGCCGTCCCATGCAGCCCACCATGGTCCTTATAAATAAGATCACATACAACCCTTGTAGGGGCATTCAGAAATAACTATCACTACTACACTCACTGTAATCTCTCTTGTTATCAATAATATTCCGGTGTACTTACAGTGGACGTAGGTCATTAACGACCGAACCACTTAACTCTCGTGTTCTCACACACTTCATATACACCTTCACTTACACTAACACTCACACGGGTCACCGCCACGGTTTGGGTAAAGGATTAATCTGACAGTAACATAGGTATTAACCACCCGGTGATTAGTCTGAGTCTCCGGGATACTTATTGTTTCTTCATTTACCATCATGCCATTGAAGATGGATGGATGAGATTGGTTCCTAAAGTTCCTAACTAAGGGTTGGTTCTCAATTGAACCCTACCCTAGTTAGGAACTTAGGAACCAATCTGAGCCATTCATCTTTTAATCTTGATCTAAGGGTAGGATGGTAATTGAACAATTATGTTTTATATTTTAATTTAAAAAAAATGCTCCCCTATATATTCCCCAATTCCGATAATCAGTTATCAAAACTATATCCCAAATCTTCATCAATCTCAATCAAACACAACTTCATCAATCCCAAATCTTCATCAATCTCAACCACCATCGCTACAATGATCCACTAAAACCACCACCGTGAACCACCATCCTTATCTGCGAGACCCCAATTCCAAACCCTTACCACCGTCTCCTTCCTTCGAGACCCTTCTCGTACGAGGTGTTATAGATTGATCGCAATTAGGGTTTCAGTTTGCAGAGAATCAAGGTATTTGTGTAATGTTTTTTTAGTTTTTAATTTTTTTTTGTTCGCAATTAGGGTTTCAGTTTGCAGAGCAGTTTTTTTTTACGTGCAAAAATTTTTCGTACGTACAAAGTTTTGGAATTATACACCGATGTATAATTCAGATCATGTTGCGTTATAGCAGTTTTCATACGTACAAAGAGTTATACAATTATTCACTGTCGTATATTAGTTTAGTTTTTGGAAGTATACACCGATGTATAATTCAGATCATGTTGAAGCGTACAGATACACTAACATTCATCTATACACTGATGTATAATTGTTGGAATATGAATATACACTGACGTATATTTGTTGAATATTATGGTACAGTACAATGTTTTTGTAGTACTAATTGGACTATACACTGATGTATAATTGTTGGAATATGAATATACACTGACGTATAGTTGTTTAATGTTATCGTACAGTAAAATGTTTTTTGTAGCAATGATTGGACTATACACCGATGTATAATTGTTTGAATATGACGATACTAAACACTGTTCTATAGCATCAATTTTATTGGGGTCTGATGTATATTGTATGTATACACTGATGTATATGCTAAACAACCTTTTTCTTTGTTTCAGGTTACTCTTGATAAGACCAACCTATCAGTTCGTGTGAGTGCATGGAATATGAATATACACTGACGTATAGTTGTTTTAATGTTATCGTACAGTATAATGTTTTTGTAGCAATGATTGGAATATACACTGATGTATAATTGTTGGAATATGAATATACACTGACGTATAGTTGTTTAATGTATCGTACAGTATAATGTTTTTTGTAGCAATGATTGGAATATACACTGATGTATAATTGTTGGAATATGAATATACACTGACGTATAGTTGTTTTAATGTTATCGTACAGTATAATGTTTTTGTAGCAATGATTGGAATATACACTGATGTATAATTGTTGGAATATGAATATACACTGACGTATAGTTGTTTAATGTTTATCGTACAGTATAATTTTTTTGTACGCACAAATGATATTAGTTGTGGTTTTTGTCAGTTACAATGTATACTAAATAACCTATTAATACTCACATACCAAAAGACAATATTACCCCTTGATTTAATTAAAAAGTTAATTAATGTTTAACATATTTACCATCATGCCATTGAAGATGGATGGATGAGATTGGTTCCTAAAGTTCCTAACTAAGGGTTGGTTCTCAATTGAACCCTACCCTATATATATATATATATATATATATATATATATATAGTGGAAGTATAGACAAGAAACCCTCCCAAATGGAAAAACTCTAGTAAACCCAACACTTGGTCCATATTGTTCCACATCACCATTATATTATAATATTGAAAAGGGCAATATAGACATTTTAACTTTCACCTTCTCTCCCCTCCTATATATAGTGTTTTCCCTCCTCTCTCTCTCTTCAATTTGTTTTCAAATTCAAAGCAGAGATCTGAGATCTCTCTCTACCCTCTCTCTACACTCCCCTCTCTCTGTCTCTCTCTAGAACCACCACAACCACCACCACGTCATCATCAGCGTCAAAGAAGAACAACCACAACCACCATCAACCACGACCGGCTACGACCTGACACCACCTACATCTCCTCCAAGCACTCGAAAACAACGACCTGGATCCAACTTCCATCTCGTTCAAGAAAACAGAGCATCAGGACGATGAACAACAGACTCGCGTCGACCTGGATCCACCTTCCATGCTCTGTTTCGATCCACCTTTTGGCTGCTTTCTGGCACATCAGACATGCGACCTCTATAAGGTATTATTATTATTATTGTTATTGGTTGAGATATTGGTATGATGATTATTTGTTGGGTGAGGATCGAGATTTTGATGGGGTGAATGAAGAACAGTCGGGTGTGGGAGAGTGACAGTGTGATGGTGGTGACAATAAATTATGTGAAATTAATATTCCGTTTTATAAAAAGTGATAGTGTTTATGGCAGGATGGATAGATTATTATTATTTGTTTATGTGTGGTGGGTGATATTAATATTCTGTTTAGAAAAAGTGTGGTTTGACTTTTGGGAAGCAAAACTATTGACCACGAAGATGGCTGGATTATTATTATTTGTTTATGTTTATGGCATCATTAGCCTTAAATAAATTAGTTATTAAATCTTTTTGATTTTTTTTATTTTGTGTAAAAAAAACATGGCTCAACAGACAATAATAATGATAACATTTTTTAGGGATGTTTTTTGTTTGCATACCAAGTGTTCGATCAAATGCTTGAATGAAAAAAAAACTTATGTTAACCTTTTTTTTTATTTTTTTTATTATTATTTTTTTTATGTTAGATTTTTATTGGATTGAGGACATGAGGTTGATATATCACATGTGATTGATGAATAAATTTGTAGTCTTTTTATGTTAGTATATGTTAACACATGTTAGTGATGCTCCATTATGTGTTTGAGGATCCCAAACTAACATGTGTATCTGTTTCAGTGTTGGTTTTCACGAGTAGGCTATTGGAAGAAGGCGGCGTTGATGATGTGGCAGTGGTAAGTGATGTTTTTTTTATAAAGATTATAAATTTTTAATCTTTTGGTGAATAGGGTGTTTAAATAATTTTTGTATTCTATTTAATAATTTTTTGGCAAGTGAAATTGTTATGAACTCGTATAGGGTATATGTATCTTTTTTGCTGTCCGGGTCTTGTATGCTCACACACGTTAGTGATGCTAACACATGCTAGTATATACCCAACTAACAGTTGTTAGGGTCCATATGACATACGCTATTTTCAGTAAAACATATGTTTTAGAATATGCTAACACATGCCACTGAAGTCTTTTATTATATTATATATTTCATGAATATGAGGATAATTTTTTGGTATATGGATTTGGATTGGTTATGATTTGATTTTTTAAATTTATTATTGTTGGATTTCAAACCCTATTAATCGTATTTGAGTAGTTGTATTAACATAGTTGTAAAATTGAGTATATACACATGTTAGTGATGCTAACACATGCTAGTATATGCCTAACTAACAGTTGTTAGGGTTCATATGACATATGTTAGTATATGCCTAACTAACATGTGTTGTTTATACACATGTTAGTGATGCTAACACATGCTAGTATATGCCTAACTAACAGGTGTTAGGGTTCATATGGCATATGTTAGTATATGCCCAAACATGTGTTAGGGTTCATATGTTATTTCAGTAAAACATATGTTTTAGAATACACTACACATGTCAGTGATGTCTCATTATGTGTTTTGGAGAGCCTAACTAACATGTGTTATCTTTTTTAGTAGGTGAAGAGATGTTTTGTGTTAAAGATGAAGATGGGTATCAAGAACGAATCATAGCTAGATCACTTTTATGTTGTTATGATAGTTTGTTATCATTCGCAAATAATTATGTTTGTATGAAACGTTTTTTGATACATTTTTAGTATTGATTGTAATGATCGTTTTTATCATTTCTTAATTAAATATACATTTTATGTGTTCTTTTTATTTTGTTCTTTTTAGTATATGTTTGTTAACACATGTTAGCGATGTGTCACACGAGGTCAGAATTTTTTATCACAACACTAACGTACGTTAATATTTGGTGCTGGAAAAGTGCCATAAAGTAGGAGAGAGATGATTTGACAAGTGTCAAATCAACCTTTTTAAACCTAGGATTCAGAAAATTTAAGTGGCCCACTTGCTTATTTAAGATTACCATATTGCCCTTGATCTCAATTATAACCACACAATGCAAGTTGCTTTTGATTATTAAATACAATTAATTATGGACCATTGATCACACCATAGAGTTTGCAAAGTTTTTCCAAAAGATGGGGTTTCCATATTATCCACCCTATATATATATATATATATATATATATATATAGGGATGGGCTATTTTGAGAACCATGTTGAGTTGAGAGAACCATTGTGAGCCATTGATCTTGTGAAATCAATGGTTAAGATTGCATCTTAAGGGTTTTGTCTTCACATGATTAGGGTTTTGTCTTTACATGTTATTTTAAAAACAATAAAGTACAATTAGGGGTGTTTTAGTAAAAACACCATGGAAAGAGAAATAATTAATATAAAACAATACTAATTTTTTATTTAATTATTCAAAATATCATATTTTTTACTATATTTTATTTTTTAAATCCTATGATTTTTTAACACAAAATAATAACATAAATCTGACGAGGATAATTTACACTGGTGTAATTATTTACACCGGTGTTAATCTACCATGATTTACACTGGTGTAATTATTTACACCAGTGTAATTCTACCATGATTTACATCGGTGTAATTATTTACACCGGGGTAATCTACCATAAACAAACCTACTACACAAAAATACTAGTGTAAAAACCAAAATCAACATATATACATTCGTATTACACCACCGTAAAATGCCTTAAAACATTAACAAATGTGTGTTACATCAATGTAAAACAACCAAAAAATTATAAAACTCATACTACACATTATTGTGCATCTACAAAAAAAGATCATCATCATCATCCATCAAAACTTCATCTTCTTCAAACATCATCATTTTCACATCATCTCCCTGCCAAAAACCCTGCTACACAAAAACCCTGCTACACAAAAACACTAGTGTAAAACCCAAAAAACAGCATCTATAATCTATACATTCGATATTACACCCTTTGTTTCAGTTAAAAAAAAAAAAAACAAACCCTTGAAACAGAAAACTTTGTTTCAGTTAAAAAAAAAAAACAAAACCTTGAAACAAAAACAAACCACTTCTATAACCACAAAAGTGAAACCATATCTAGAACCACAATTTACACCAGTGTTTTTTTTTTTTTTGAAAGGAAAATAATAATAATAATAATAATAATAATAATAATAATAAGGGTTACCTGATCGGAAAACCACCGGAAAAACACCCTCGCCCCCCGTCGGACTTCTCCTCCCCCCTGTTGTCATCATCGAACCACCATCACCCATCGGAAACCCGCCACCACCGTCTCCACCACCGTTCACCACCCCCTACACCTCCAGATCTGTGTTTATAGACCAAACCCACCACCAAAAATCGACCCCCAACCAAAAACCACCGCAGTCCTCCCGTCTTCTGTTCGCACCCCCACCACGAAGCACCACCGTCTTCTGTTCGGACTCCCTACAACCCGTCACCGTCGATGAGAGAGAGAGAGAGAGAGGAGTGTGTGTGTGTGTGTGTGTGAGAAAGAGTAGAGAGAGAGAGAGAGCAGAGAGAGAAAGTAGAGAGAGAGAGGAGTGTGTGTTAGAGAGAGAGAGAGAAAGATAAAGTGATATATAGATGATGATGATGATTTTTTTTTTAAAAAAAGATTCTGTCAGGGAGTTTGAGGTGTGGGTGGGGTAGGGTTGGGTTAAATTACTTTTATGTCCTTTAATATTATAATGATATGGGGTATATGTGTCACCTTATTATTGGTCTAGGGGAGTTCTTAAGTTCTCTCAACTCAAGTGGGTTCTCACATGAACCCATTCCTATATATATATATATATATATATATATATATATATATATATATATATATATATATTTCAAAGCATGAAATCCTACATGACATTCAAATAGGTCATCCCCCCTGAGTGTGCCATGTGGCATCCTCCTTATTTTCATCCAAAAGTGTCTTTCTCTCTCATGTTTCCCCCGTAATTTTAAAAGATTAATAACTTTTATATACGAGATTTTTTTAAAAAATTACACCAAATTAATGAATGTTTTATTATCTTTCCAACGAATACCATAGTGTTATATAAAAAACGGAAAAAAAAAATTGTCGGTTTTTGTTCATACAGGAAAAAACACAATGTGTTCAGGTAATTCATTAATAATGTCTAGGCAAGTCACTAATCATGTTCAAACTATGAATTATATTTTCATTAAAAACAGAATAGGTTAAAACTACTACCTTTCAAAAAAAAAAAAAAATTGGTTGTTTCTAGTTGTGCTACTCATTCAAAACATACATGTTATTTTTAATATACATTTTTATTCTTACTCACGTGATTAAAATTGTTGTTTTTTCATATTATAATACACTAATTTCTATGTTACATCATAATACATATTTTATTACATCGTATTAGATTTATCATCCCAGAAAGTTTTTGTGATATAATCTAGTGATACATATAAACATTATCATAAATGTTTGTTTCTAGTATCTTAAAATATGTGAATTTCATGATGATATAAACCAAAAAAAAAGTTCATATTTCATTACATACAAAATTTAAATAACATCATCTAATACATATCTCAAAAGAAAATTCCATATTTTAGTTAATGAAACTACTAAAATAAAACTTTACTAGATACGGGTCAAGAAAAAATAAAATAAAGTTTCAAGGTATATGGTATACATAAACATACATGGTTTATGGTAATCAAGTTTGGTATCACCTAATATTATACTAGTACCCAAACCCGAATCCACAATGGTTTTTATCAACCTCATACCCGTCCCGAGTGTTTGGGTAATCCCGTTAGGTTCAAATTTTCTTTTGTCCCCAACTATACCACCAATTTATACAAACCAAAATAGATAGTACAGGCAGTCCAATTACAAATGACTAATAGGAACTTAGGAGCTTTGAATATTCCCTTTGTTCTTGTTAATTTATACTATGTTTCTGCCTCGATTAATTAAGTATCCTTTTGGTCTTTAATATAACATCTAAGACGCCAAAGGCATTATAGCCCAGCGGCATCTTGGTGGTGGGATAAGACTTAGGGACTAATAGGTCCTGGGTTCGAATCTCACAAGGGGATTTTTCTCATAATTATGAGTTTCCTCCTGAATTGGTGATTTGGTGGTGGAATATGATCGCGTGGTAACACTGGTGGCACGATGATACTCCAGTGGTCCGTGAGTGATTCAATTTGGCCGTTCAAAAAAAAAAAAAAAAAAAACATCTAAGACACCTTAGATTTGTAAGCTTCTGTTTTTTAAATGTCTTTAGCACAACAGTGTCATTGACTTATAGTTTACTTGATTATGAATTTGATTAGCACATCAGTTAACAAAGTTAACATAGTCTCATCTAGTTTTAACTTATAACTAAAATATACACTCTTGTGAAAATCAAAGCACTAAACAAACTTAGTTATGAATTTAAGCAATCATGGTAAATGCCTCCAAGCATATGACATGGTAAGTTGTTCGATGTAACAATTGGTCTAACATCAAATCATTCACAATGAATTGCAGGGATTGAAGTCTTATTGATGGTAAATTCAGCCACAAAGTGATCAATTGGTTGGTTGGTCCTACAGTACAACCCAAAGCACCGCAACCGACTTTACCCAACACCCGAAAGAGCCACCTTGTATTGGTTTTCGGTTCCATTATGCAAATCAATTGGTCTTGGTCAATCTCGAGTATAACTCGGTTCGGTCTGGCATACCCTCTTTTGTTCAGCTATAGTCTTAGGTGCTGTTTGTTTTTTCTGCAGGAAAAGGTCTGCAGTCTGCGGACCACATCTGCAGACATCTGCAAAAGAAGAGGTGGACCAAAGGTCTGCAGTCTGCAAGAAGAAGACTGTTTGTTTGTTAACGTCTGCAGGCTGCTGAAATAAACTTAAATTTAAACAAACTGAGTTTTTACAGCAGTCTGGTGGTAGATGGTGGTGGTGGTGGGTGGACCGTGGTGGTGTGGACCATGGTGGTGGGTGGTGGTGGTGGGTGGACCGTGGTGGTGTGGACCATGGTGGTGGGTGGTGGTGGTGGGTGGTGGTGGACGGTGGTGGGTGGTGGGTGGACGGTGGTAGGTGGTGGTGGTGGTGGACCGTGTTGGGTGGTGGTGGACGGTGGTGGGTAGTGGTGGTAGTGGTGGTGGACGGTGGTGGGTGGTGGTGGTGGACGGTGGTGGTGGTGGGTGGTGGACGGTGGTGGTGGTGGTGATGGACCGTGGTGGGTGGTGGTGGTGGTGGACCATGGTGGTGGTGGTGGTGGTAGGTGGTGGACGGTGGTGGTGGTGAACGGTGGTGGTGGTAGGTGGTGGACGGTGGTGGGTGGTGGTGGTGGACCGTGGTGGTGGTGGTGAGTGATGGTGGTGGTGGGTGGTGGTAATGGTGGTGGACGGTGGTGGGTGGTGGTGGTGGTGGGTGGTGGTGGTGGGTGATGGTGGTGGTGGTGGACCGTGGTGGTGATGGACGGTGGTGGTGGGTGAGGAGAAGAGAAGAGGAGAAGACCTTTGAAGACCTTAGAAGACTTTGGTCCAAGTCTGCACCAAGAAGAGGTCAGGAAGAGCTTTTGGAGTGAAATGTCTTCCGAAAAAACAAACAGTCTGCCCGCCCCAAACGTCTGCCCGCGTCTGCGCGACGCAGACAAAAGAGGTTAGAAGTGCTTCTGGGAGAAAAACAAACACCACCTTAGTAACAAGAGAAAAAAGCTTTCTTAAAGGTTTTTCGAGATAAAACTCAAAATACTTTTATCAGTGATGATCTACATTTAGTGTAATTACTTCAATGGAGATCATCGCTAATAAAAAAAAATGATTCATCTAAAAGGGGTGCAATGCACTCTGGTGTGGCTGGTAAACATAATGTATAGCTCAAACCATGATGAGTGTTTGGGCTTTGGTCATGTTGATTCACGGATTGTACTCTTTTCATCTTGAGCAAACCAGTGGGCCTACCCAGTTTTGGCAACAAAAACCATCACCAACATTTGATGTGTGAGGCTTTCCTATGCTTAAACCCTTGTCCATGTTCCAAACTCCAAAGTTTGCCACTAATGACTTGTTAGGGGATGTTGTGACTAGTAGTTCTAGAAAGTGTGAAGCGCACCAAGACGATGGTGTCCCTTGCGCCCACACCACCAGGCGCAAAGTATTTATATAACATTTTTTTATTAAATTTAGATATAATTAACATCCATATGTGACTCGATATACAAACCAATATGTACGGCCTAAAAAGCTTATATATACATCCTGATGCACAAAATCTTCTCATGTACAAAAGGCACCTCATGCCTGCTCCGTAAGCCTTTTTTGTATGCGCCACTAGTGCACCTTCTGTACACGCATCATCTCAAAGAAGTCAGAAGTGCAAGGCTTGCGCCTAATGGTGTTATGATCGTTTGAATGTCCTCCAAATCACTTACATAAACAATGATGAAACTACCATTTCAGTCACTAAAACTCTCGTGTTTACACTCAAAGCTATCTTCGTTTCATACTAGATTGATGTCATCTTGTTGCTAGAAACAAAACTCGGTAACGTCCATAACGTCTTGAGTCTTGATAACACAATAGTCCATCTTAACACAATAGTTCATCATGATAAAGATCTACATGAAACTGTCATTTATGTTGGGATGTATTACCTCAATTACATTAAGGATAAAGGGCACTAACCTTGAACATTATTCCTTAACAGCAGCCTCAAGCACACAATGTTGATTCTAATTGGAATAGGAAATTTGTCATATTTTAATGCACCCACACATCATACCATCAATCTCTATCATGAACGTGTATCATGCAAGAATTAACAGGCTCACAATATCACAATATTAAACATAGGACAACATATCACATATGGGTATAACAATTTCGCACTGACCCGTTAGATTTTAAACAGTTTTAATCTATATATTGAAACAAAGGGGCTCTAGATTCAGCTTTGTATCATCTGAGTTTAATGAATCATTCTACAATTACTACACAAACTATCAAGTATTTCAATATATAAAATAAGTTTTACGCTGCAAACTGCATTTACCTTATCAGAGTTCTTCATTAGACTCGTAGCTTTCATAAACTGGCGAATCGTAGCTTTCATAAATCGGTGACTCGTAGGTATCAACCTCCTCAACGGTCTCAGAGCTTATATCTTTAGAAGTTTCAGTCATGTATGAACTCACATAACCCATAATGGTATCAAGAAAAGAAGCCCCATAAGCAGTTTGTTCTCCTACATTTTCTGCCGTCTGACCATCCTGAGAGAAGTCAATATTTTCTCCTACATTCTCCTCTGGTGGACCAAATTGAAGCAAGAAATGGACACCGTTGGCGATATCATACACCATTAACCCCATCCTACCTCCAATCCAACTCCCAAGTTGACTTCCAACCAAGTACCCGAATCTACCAAATCTTTCTTCTCCCAAGTACCCTATAAAATAGGTTCCAAATAATGTTCCAGTGCCCCTTAAAAAACCTTCTGTAACCGTTCCACCGTAATAAAGGGCTTCAAAGAAATCCCACCCCGAAGAAATAATTGGACCTATAATCCGTTTGGCTTTTCGGGTTGCTCGTTTGGCTGCTTTGGCTCCATCTAGTTGGGCTTTTTTAGCAGCAGCTATCGGTTCCATGCCTTGTGAGATTGCATCAGCTAGTGATGCTTCAATCGCTTTGTTTCTTGCTACCTCAACATGCATTGTTCGTATATTGTATGTATATAATTTCACACCTTCTTTTACTAGGCATGCTACTGTCCCTGAACCCCCGTCAAAACAGTTGAAAATGGTAAATTTTCCACTCTGGGATGAACCTGTTTCTCCCACTATTTCTCTAAATTTTTCAGCTAAAAAGAAAAAAAAGGATTAAATCGTCAGGAACAAATTTTTATATAGATGAAATTTTGATTTATTAGCTAATGAACGGTATATCTCAAACAGGTAAAATCAAGAAAATTAGCCAAAAGCAGAAGGGTAAACAGACTGAAAGTCGCACAAACTATATTTAATGCATATAAATCCCTAAATCGTTTATTCAACGTCCAGATTATAGTTGTGATAATATACTTTTTGTAAGTCATACAAACGTATCGATTATGAATATAAAAAAGTTAGTGGATCAACCCAACCCAGATTGTTTCATCAGTCCACTTTAAACCGTTACACAGCCTGCCCAATCCATCCATCTTGCCACCTCTATATTTAATGATAAATGAAACTAGAAAAATATTATACAACCCATCTAGTAGTATCAAAATATATGCTTCGACTGGTTTTCAGTTTTGCAAAAACCAAACAGGGAACCAAAGACAAGAGCATGTTTGAGAAACTAGTGACCCTAATATCAAAGCATTATAGTAAACAAGGAAGAAAAACTAGAAAAGAGGCATCTAGACCATTTAAAAAAGGAGATCACTCAAAGAAAAAAACTAAACCTAAAAAGGTAAAAAGCATATTTAATGGTTTATTGGGTAAAAAAAATGATCAAATTTCTAACATTAATGTAGCAGCATAGGTCATTCACATGTTTACTTCCCTAACAATTATAAAGTTGCAACATAATATTTTTTGACACTTCCGCTGTAAAAGGACAAAGTGGGCACCTGATATAAGACACGTGAAGTGATAAACTACTACGACAAAGAACACTTCCACAGATACATCATACATGAAAATATTACCAAACACTGCTATGCAATAAACATCAAATTAGATCCATACAGAATATAATATAATATAAGATGCCACCTTCTTTCTAACAGCACTGCCACACTTCAGAGTCTCAATTGAAATAGTTACAGGAATTATCTACACTAGGTATTTTTCCAATGATGTAGCTATCAAATGTGACAAGAAAGATCGAATTATGACAATTGCATACTACATGCTACATCCAATACTAGGTGACTCTTTCAATGTTTCTCTAATTTCAATAGTTCTTTATTAGTTTAGTAGTGTTGTTTACTTGTCGAGTGTGTGTTGTCGAGCCGGGGGTCTCTCTGAAAGCAGCCTCTCTATCTGCAAGGAGAGAGGTAAGGTGTGCCTACATCTCACCCTCCCCAGACCCTACTCTTAGCTTTGCTAATTGTGGGATTTACTGGGTACGGTTGTTGACTTGTTGTTGTTGTTATGCTACATCCAATACAAACCCCTAACTAGATACATTCATATAATAATAAGTCTACATAAGTTTTAAACCATGATTTCAGTAACAAAGATCATCAAAATAGTAACTAAACCAACAAAGATGATAAAAGTCATTAAACTAGTAGAAAAACAAAACTCGTACTTTCATCCCAATGTCTTACAAAAAGGATTTGATAAATAATAATCAAGTCGAGAGCATAGTAGTTGAAAGCGCGCCTAGGCGCGAGGCGCACCAAGCGCGTTGCGCCCTATGAGGCACGCATGTAGGCGCTGAGGCGCACTATCATGGCTATTTTCAGGCTGATTTCCGGCCAAATTCAGGCTAAAAGTTGCCTAAACCTCTATAACATCCTAAATGAGCTATGAACAAGTCCAAAACAACCCTAAAACATCCTAAAGTAGCCCTAAACAAGCCTAAAACATCTCTAAAATCCCTAATAAATGTATTTTATACTATATTATGCGCCTAATTATAAAAAACCCTTGTTTTTTATGCGCCTTGCGCCTAGGCTCCGAGCTCGGCCTATGCGCCTAGGTGCTTTGACAACTATGGTCGAGAGAGAAATTTAAGATATAGCATCCAGACAAATCAACACTTTTGATCCTCTATTGAAAACTCCCATCCGAATTTGGTCCCAAAAAGCCCCATATACTAAACAAAAGTAAGACCCTAGGTCTGCTTCATAACATTCAAGATATTTGCCTTCTGAATGCTTCTCAAATGCAAAACTTATTTAAATTCTGTTATAAACTAAAAAAGTCCATAACTTTATTTGCAGTATTCTCACTCCTTCGTTTTTTCGGTTTCCAATTAAATAACAGTTATTTGTTTTCTTTCTGTTCCATACAACATATATTGATCAAGCTATAACAGAAGATTACATACAACATCCCTACCCTAAAAAAAAAAAAAAAAAAAAACTACCAGCAACAGCAGAGTATCAATCATTCAATTGAATGATATGTTGTAACTTGATTACAAAATTTACACACTTTTTCATTTGTTTTCAGATCTTACAGAAAAAGATGTAAACTTGTTATAACTTAAGTCCTAAAATGTATAATCTCAGTGTCCATCAGCATTTCATACTATTTTTTTTTCTTCTGATTGAAGACATTATAGATTAATCTAAAGCAACAAATTGCATACAGTTAATACAAATAACAAATTACCTGTGAAACTGAGGGCAATTAGGCCGATAATAAAACCAAGTAACTGGAACCTCTTCTTCTGGATATCCATCATCGTAATCCTATAACCGTTACTGATTCAACCGATCGGTTGTGTATTATAATATCATTCACTAATTAATAATATGAGGCAAGGTATCGATTCGTCTCCACGCCAGAATCTCAAAAAATAATAATAATAAAATAAGAAACTGCTGATTTTTTTTTAATCGATTTTATCTTTTGAAATGAACTTATGAAGAGGGTGTTTGGGATTGAGTTTCAAAACAACTTATTATTGACTTATTGGTTTTTTCAAAAAGCCAATAAGTCAATAAGCTGTTTGTGTAACTTAAAAGCACTTTCTGTTTTGACTTTTGGCTTTTGGCTTTTAAGGGTGGAAAAGTTGTTTTTGAAAAGTTAGAAATCCTGGCTTTTGGCTTTTGGCTTTTGGAAAGAAATTACAAATATACCACCCATACAACCAATATTCACAATAAGTTAAGCGAAACACTTAAAAAAAAGACAATCTATTGACTTTTTGACGTTTCTCATCCCAAAAGCTAATCAAAACACTTTTTCTAAAACTCCTTTTCAAAAAGTCATAAGCCAATAAGCACTTTTAACTAAAAGCACTTTTGCATCTCCAAACTCAATCCCAAACACCCTCGAAGGGTATGAAGAAGGCGAAAATTGAAAAAATGGTACCGGTTAGAAGTTTCCAAATCACTTTTGTCAAAATTCCAATTTATTTGCATAAAGAAGATATTATATATTTTAGTGTTACGGTAAATTACAAGTACATATCTAGGTTTAACTTAAGTTATTGTTGTTGAGGTATAGTTTTGAAGTCGTCCAATGCTTGTAGCTTAGATGGTTTAGGGTCTAAAGCTTTCTATGAGAGGCTTGGGTTCAATTCTCACTAGCTACATTTTGGAGGACATTGGTGGATGGGAAATGAGGGATGACCCGGCCATTGGCTTGGGTTCGAATCCTGATCCCGACCGGTTTTACCGACTATTTCACCGTCGTGCCTTCGGGCGGGTGAGTGGTCGGGTTTTCCCGGGAATTGGTGGCAATTGGTGACCCGGGTACTCTCGAGTACCTGATTCGACAAAAGGGTGCCCGAGAGTGCTCGGAATTGATTCGTTGGCCGTTCAAAAAAAAAAAAAGTTTTGAAGTCGAATAATAATTACTCCTTAGGCTACTTTTATTTTGTTGAGGTGTAATACTTATTACACTACAATAGTCAATATTTAACATCGTGATTATTTTAGTTATTCTCACACTTCACAAAAATCAAGAAGAGAGAGAGAGAGAAAAGAAAGAGAGAGATAGAGAGGAGAGATCGGGGCAGATGATGAATTATCCTAATTAGCACCGAAATTTGAAGAGAGGCAGTGGTCCCCGTCGGTGGAGGGTGCCACCTCACCTCCCTGTCCTTATACCCTTCCGCCTAGCTCTTTTATGTATATAGATGGTATACATTCACCTTTTTCGATTTGCCTAACTTGTATAGGTATGGCTTGCACTCATAATGTGCTAAATAAAACACTCAGAGTAAGCATTTAAAACCCTAGTAGAGGTTGTGTTTCATCAAACACTAAAAACACACCCCAACTCTCCAAAGCCTTAGTTGCCACCGTAGTTCAATTAGATTAATCGTTGTAAACACTAGTTGTCGTTGAAAACCTAGTTGCCACCTAAGGTTGCATCTCGCCACATAGATGACACCATCTTCATAACCGAAAAACCAAAACCGAACCGGTAGTTATATTTATGTGTTTTTCATGTATATTCATGCATTTAGAACATATTTTCACGTATTTTCTTTGTATTTCATGTATTTATCATGTATATCCATGTGTCTAAAACATTTTTTATGTATTTCTTGTATATTTCAATGCATCATTTCATATGTTTTCATGTATTTATATTTTTTTGAAAAGGTTCAAAACACTTGACTAAGGGGCTGTTTGGTAAGCCTCTTAACGAGGCTCTGAAACATTCAGCGTTGAATGATTCAACATTTAGCGTGTTTATTTCAGCTTCTGAATGGAATGATTAAGGCTGAACCATTTAGATTTGAGATGTTGTACCATTAAGCACTGAACTAGGCTGAACTTTAATGAGGCTCTCCTACCAATGTGGGACAAGAATACTAACCATTAAGAGGTACAACTTAATGTTTTAGCACTTAAGACTATAAGGAGTGGTGGGGGGGGGGAAGAGGTGGGGGGAAGCGCCATGTGGCACTTGTGGGGGGGAAAATAATTGTGGGGAGTGGAAGGGGGGGAAGAGGTGGGGGGAAGTGACACTTGGCATTTCTTTTTTCTTTTTTTTTTCTTTTTTTTATAAATTAAATAATAATAATAACAATAACAATAATAATAATAATAATAATAATAATAATATAAACCGGAAAATATAATAAATTAATAAAAAAATAATTAATATTAAGTTAATAAAAAAATAATTAATATTAAAGTAATAAAATTTTAATTAGTATTTAATTTTACACTTTGAATTTCAAATTTTCCCACCACTGCTCCACACAGTACAAACATTAATTTTTCCCACCCAGAAGTTTGAATTTGAAATTTTGAATTTGAAACTCTGAATTTCAAAGTTTCCCCCCCACTGCTTCATCCTTCTAACCCTATAAATACAACACCTTACCAAATTCTCAGTCACACCTATTCCTCTTCCCTAAAGCAATGAATAACATGGGTGACGGTTTTCAAGCAGGAGCTGCTGGCCCGTCTAATATCCGGCAGTATTCTCGCCGGTATCCCAGGGGACGGGGCCGCCCCCGGAGACTACCATTCTCCTCATCTCCTCCTCCTACTGCTCCACAACCTCCTATTTATCCTCCTCCTCCTCCTCCACAACATTGGTTACCTCCCCCTCCTGTTGCTGCTGCTGCACAACCAACCATTCCTCCTCATCCTCCTGCCGATGATGACTGGACAGATGAGGAATTGGTCTGGGCTATGGATTATGTCATGGCCCAGCAACAAATGGAGCGACTAACGTTGTCGCCCCCTACCCGCTGGGCTGCTTCAGTCCCCTACCCTCAGACTACCCCCACCCCCATCCCCCAACAGCAAACTACCCCCATCCCCATCCCCCAACAGCAGGCTACCCCCACCCCCAACCATGGGACTTCCCCGACTGAGGGGGACTTGGAAGCCCTGAGGGAGATTGAGGAGGAGGAACTCTACTATAACCAACCTACCCCTCCTCGTGAGTACTACTACTTCCCCTCAGATGCGAGATCTGATGGACGGGATAGCTCGCGTTCCGTCTCACCCGAGTGCATCACCTTCCCCGGAGAATGGGACAACTACTCTCCATAGTGGAGAAAATTAGGATTAATAAGTAATTTATGATTTATTTATGTTTAAATAAGTAATTTAGGAGTTATTTATGTTTAAATAAGTAATTTAGGAATTATTAGGATTATGTAATGGTTGTTTTAGTGTGTAATGGTTATTAAGTAATTTAATTATGTAATGTTATTTATTTATTTTTTTTATTTAATTTAATTTTTTTTTTAAAAACGGCCTTCAAAATGAATTAAATGTTGTTTTTTTTTTAATTTCTAAAATTTCTTTTTTTTTTTTAATAAAACAGATTGTTGGTTTTTTTTAATAAATTAAATCTATTCAAATAATGGTCATCCAATCATCAACTGCCACCTGTCCCTCCTCTCCCCCCCACGCCAGTGATCCCCTCCCCGCCCTCAGCCCCACGCCACTAGTCCCGCCCCTATGGCGGCGGTGTTCCCCCCCCCCCCCCTTCCCGCCCCTCTCCCGCCCCCACTCCCACTAGTCTAACCATTCAAACCTCTTAATAATTCAGCACTTAATCAACCAAACAGCCCCTAACTATCATAAGTTTATAATTGTGCGCAAGTTTTATTTTTGGTAATTAACTGAACATAGCCAATAATTGACATACTAACCTAATTAAATGAACCGATTAACCTATCGGTTTCGCTTATGGTTTTTTTCTAAAACCAAACTTCGGTTATCGATTTCGGTTATGTGTAAAACCGAACCGATATTTGCTTACCCCCAAGTGCATGTATAGATCATTATTGTAAATGGGTCATCTACCATGATGATACAGATAAGAACATGTGATGAAAATATTAATCATAAATTCACAGTCTACCATCTTTATACCATAAGCTTAAATTCATATTAGAACGGAAAAAAAAATCGATTAATCTACAACAAAGTTTGATAGAAGACCTGACAAAAGCACAAAAAACGCACCGAATACCGAACCGAGGGTGTTTGGTATCGGTACTCACATTTAGAGGTTTTCAGTTTCGGTATTTTTGGTATCGGTATGGTATCGATATTTTAAGGTAAAATACTGATACCATACCGGTACCGTACCGTATGTTTTCAGTATCGGTTTTGGGTTTCAGGAGTTTTCGAGATCGGTTGGTACCGAT
This sequence comes from Ambrosia trifida, assembly GCA_028751855.1. Lineage (NCBI taxonomy): Eukaryota > Viridiplantae > Streptophyta > Magnoliopsida > Asterales > Asteraceae > Ambrosia > Ambrosia trifida. The sequence continues at coordinate 47,430,759 of CM054123.1, forward strand.
ACCGTCCCGATCTCATCCCTAAAAAGAAAAAAAAAGTCCCATGGTCGATTGCTGGCTTGATGGTGGAACTCGAGACAAATTATATGCTTATAAATTGCACAAAGCAAAGAAATGAAGATAGACATTTCTATTGTCAACTCATTTTTTTCTAATACAAGGAATGCAATATCTTTTGTAACAACATGATTTTTTTTTATTTTTTTTTCTAAACAACTTGTTACACAAATTTTTACCGATTTGATATTGAACTTTTGTGTTACTATTGACAATGGCCCCTTGATTTTTCTCTAATTTTTTTTGATAATGTTGCTTTCCAAAAACGAACATTGTCTACGTCTTATACACAAAAGCCGGTGGCTTTTATGTAATCGACACCTCAACTTTCACAATAAAGACAAAATCATCTCCAACTTTGAATTTTCACGATTTTACTCCTACATCTTTGCGATCAACCAAAACACCCACACACACTTTGAGATTGCCCATATTCACCCCCTACATTTCTATTAATGATCGTTATTTGTCGGGTTGTAACAACTACTTTACCATTGAAATCCTCTGCTATGGAAAATAAGATCCTAATTTTAGCATCTAATCGGCTATAACATAAAAATCCATGATAATTCAGGTAAAGTTATCCAAAACTCTCATGAAAACACAATCAACAAAAAATAATTAATGTAGAGGAAGTCCATTGAAAATTTGGACCTGTATAATTTAAATATAAATATAAATATATTTCATGTAGATTTATAAATATATTTTTTTTAGTTATAGATGGAAATTACCTTTAATTTTATAAAATATAAACCAAATTCGTTAGACATATTTACATGTAGATTGAGCTGAACACTAAAAACACTAGAACCTTCAACATATCATTTGAAAACAAGATAAAACTTAAAAGTAATCTGTAGCTATGACTAGTGATTAAGGACAAGTGGTGAAGGGATGGTAGTTGTCTGTATTGGGAAAATGGATTTTATTACTCCTAACTCTCGTCTGTTGGCGGATAATACTCCCAACTATCACTTTGGCCATTAGCACTCCAAACTTTCAACTTGTTTGCTTTTATCACTCCCAAACTAACTGAGGTCTAACCCGGTTAGTGTTCGTGACCAAAATGTAAAAACTTAAACTTAAGGGACCCTTTTGAAACTTATTATTATTATTATAAACATCACAGAGAGAGAGAGAGAGAGAGAGAGAGAGAGAGAGAGAGAGAGCCACCGGCACCACCACACCGCCGCCGCACCACTCCTGTCCATCACTCGTGAGAAGAAAGAGAGATGAGAGAGAGAGAGAGAGACGTGAACAGAGAGAGATAGAAGAGAGAGAGAGTACACCTCCGGTCATCTTCTCCGACCACTCCTGTCTCCAGCGAGCCATCAACCACCCAAACAAGCACGATTAACCCCAACCAAGTACGATTAACCCCAACCCGAGTACGATTAACCCCTTCCTGAGTACGATTAACCCCAACCCCAGTACGATTAACCCCTTCTCCTTTTCTGTTTTGAAGAACTGGATCTAGCACCGGTAACCCTGTTCTTCTGTTTCTAAACCAACCGAACCCATAAACCTTCTGATTATCTTAATGCCCACACACGCATCGATGTGTGTGTAGTATCAGGTCTGGAAATCGGGTGATTGGTTGGGTCTTCGATCTGAATTCCATTCAGTCTCTGGTCACTCCTCTGGTAGGTACCAATCTATTGATTAATTGCTCGATAAATCATTCCGGTCATCTTATCTTTCACACACACATCTGGTGGTTGTAGGGGATGATGGTGGAGGCGGTGGTTGTTGGGGATGAAGGTGGAGGCGGTGGTTGGTGGGAATGGCGGTGGTTGGTGAGGATGGTGGATGTCTGTCAGGTCACAAGAAGAAGAAGAAAGGGGGGGGGGGGGGTAGGGGATTTATAATAATAATAATAATAATAATAATAATAATAATAATAATAATAATAATAAAGTTTCAAAAAGGTCCTTTTAAGTTTACGTTTTTACATTTGTGCCACGTACATTGTCCATTAAGTTTAGGTTTTTACATTTTGGCCACGAAAACTAACTAGGTTAGATCTCCGTTAGTTTGGGGGTGATGAAACAAACTAAGTTGAAAGTTGGGAGTGTTATTGGCCAAAGTGATAGTTGGGAGTATTATCCGCCAACAGGCGATAGTTGGGAGTATTTATATCCATTTTCCCTTTTATATTTACCTTAACTTACACGCTCTCTAACCTACTCCTAAAGCTACACATTTGTCCACTATGGTATGTACTTGAACCCTTAATCTCATGGTAAGAAATATCTTTCTATGCGCCTTGGTACCGCTAGGCTACAAATATTTAGTTTTAAGGGTCAACCTACTTCGATATCGACTTGTCTCAACGTGCATGTAACGCCTTCATTAGGATAAGGACCAATCTACATCTTGCATATGACTAAAATCCATTGGCAGAGCAGTGACTCAAAATAATGAGATGAGTATACACATATAACACATCACCCCCAACAATATCTGTTTATTAACCAAGTTAAAGACATGATGACAACTTAAAACATGAGCATTTTGTGTTATGTCATGAATAGCCACTCCTAGTTCTAACCATTAATAAAAACTAAACTAGAATGGTTAAACGGTTACAAAAAGTGACTTTACCAACAAATAAACCCAATTTCTACTTGATGAACTAAATCCTAAAGAATTACCACTTTCTAGTGAATTTATCTAGGGTCATTTACATATTCCCCTGCTAAGATCATTAGCTCAACTTTAGCCCAGCTTTGCCTAACACATTTATCTTTTGATTAACTGCACCCAAGGTCGTCTCTGAGATTTCGGAGGCCATGTGCAAAAAGTAAAAATATGCCCTTAATCGGTTATCCAATGGGATAATTCTATGTAGGGCCAAGGAGTTAAAATGTTAAACACATGATTGGATATCAACAGTCCGCCAGTCGCCAATACCAATTCTTCAATTTCAAATCGCCACTAACAATTGTTTATTAGGTTATCATATCAAGTGTTTAAAAAGGCCAAAGGGGTATTAGGCATTTGGGTTAAATGATTAGTTCCATTAATTTATGGTTATTGACTTGGTCCCCTTCCAGAACTTGAAGTTAGTATTAAACTTATCATTTGTTTATACAATTTAATCGGCCTGCGGTTCCTAAGAGGATTTTTTAGGACCCCTCAAGAACATAGGCGCAGTGCGGTTGCCCAATCTTCACACCCTCAAAGACACCCTTGACTGCACCAAACTGGAATCTTGTAACAAACTAAATTCCTTATCTTTTAAACAATCTATTTGTATAATCTTGTCTCTGTTATTATACAATCCAAACATGTATTGGAAACCTGCTGAAAACGAATACAGATCGTCCGAACAGTCAACAAATTAGTGGCTTATGGTGGCACTAATTTTGCTGAAGGTTAAAGAAATAGTGGTAACGACAGAAAACTCAAAATCTTGATCCAGTTGTTTCTATCGACTTAAAACAAATAGAGCGTCCAAGCCAACAGCACATTGGTGGCACTAATTGTGCTGAAGGTCGAAGAAAAGGTGCTGGAGTAACGGAAGGCACAGAATCTTGATCAAAAAGCTGGTTCTGTTGAAATCGATAAACAAAAAAAAAAAAAAAAACATATCACAAACAGCAAAAGTCAGGGTGTGCAAACGAGGACTGCAGCAGAAGGTGATGTGACACAAGCTATTCCTACCTTTAAGAAGTGCACACATGCACCTGCGGCGTTGGAGTGGTTATTGGCGGCACAAATATATATAAATGAACAAATTTTCACATTGCCATCAGCCGGTGAGAGTGCAGAAAGTGTTTGAAATGAAAATAATAAACGGGCAAAAGGAAATTATAAAGGTTAAAAACAAACAGTGCCACATCGTCGAAGTTCTATAGATTAAGATACAACTAAGCCTTTATTTTTTTCATTTACTTATATGGACCAAAACAAACTAGAATGATCTTTTAATCTAAGCCACTAGCCAGTCAATCTTCAATTCAGTTCTGCTTGTTAATATCTTGATAGGAATTACATTACCTAGGTTTCACTTTGTTTGGTCAAAACCACAAAGTGGTTCTAAACTAAAAACAAGAAACAGTAGCCAAAGTCAACTTACTACACCTCAAAACATTACAAACCAAAGTGGCCGGGTAGAACTTCAGCCATTAAAGCATTATCAAGAAGTCATCTGCCTGCAGCTGCGGTAAGACCATGCAGATTTGTTCCCTGCTTTTATCAAACCATCACATGTTAATAAGCGAGTCACAAGTTGGGTAATGAATTTACAATTTTAAACACACGCACACAAAATAAGTGTTCTATTTTTTCTGACTTCTTTTCGTTTCTTCTACACTATCCAAGTTCACAGCCACTTAAACAAAGTATCAAGATTCAAGAAACCGTTTGAGAGTGCTAATACCCATTGAAACTATTTGAATTTATGTTTTAGCACTTTTGAAGCTTGATTATCTGATTATTGCGACTTGGTCAGGATACGGATAAACATATTTATCTGATTATCTGAATGCTAAATTGTTGATTTCGGGCAATCATTCGTGATTAGTTGCAATCTAAGGATAAACAGACCTATTTTACCCCTTCTTTTAACCTAGCTTGAGACACTTTTACTTCAACTTCACATAAAGTTTCTCCTTCGTTTACATTCTACAATAATAATGTCTCTTTTGGTCATTATACCGATTAATTCCTAAAAAATCAAGACTTTGCCAACCAAACCATACATGATACATCCAAACATTATCGCTTCTAGAACAGAAACAGATATTCCCTAAGAACCATGTGAAACAAATAAAACATGTTTATAAAAATTATTAGTTAGTAACACTTGCCTAGGGTTCATAGATTTTATAACTGAAAGAACATCTGTAGATCAGTTTGCAACTTCTTCTGCGGAATCTTTCGCCTTCGTTTTCTCATCCAACTTTCTTTTCTTTGTTGTATGGTCCACATTATCGTTTTCGTTTTGAATATCTTTTTCCTTCGCTTTTCCTTTGCCTTTTTCAGCCTTTTTCTCTTTTCCCTTATCAGATTGTAATTCACCATTAGGAGCAAACAACGGCGGTTCTCTACCGCTTAGTCTACAAAACACTTTTTCAACAGTTTCGTTTATTTCTTTCCCTAATCCATTACCGTCTAAAATCAATTCCCAAACAGATTTAGAAGCCTTTTCAAGCACTGGGGTTCTGCATTAAATCAAAACCAATATAGAATATAAGTTTAAACAATAACATACCGAAGAAATTTTTTTTATCAAATCTTATGGGTTACGATTTAGAAAATCATATCACTTTGTAATAATAAATCCTTACTCAAGTTCTTGCCGAAGAGCATCAAAGAGCTCCCTTTTAGTTTGTTTCTCTGCCCCTGGTGTGTTGAGAACCTTACTCTGCTCTACCATTTTTATAGTGGTACTTTTTAAATCTTCCTATACAAAGAAAACCAATCTTGAGATCATATAAGCGAATAAAATGCAACTCTAGAAAAAACCCTCGTCAATATGGCATAGAAAGATCTCAGTGTCCACCTATTATATAAAAGAAAAGGCGGAAGATAAAAACAGAATGTTACAGATTATGAAATGGTATTAACGTACTACACTAAGTCGTCAATTTCTTTATCATTCAATGCCAACAAACACTACCTTTATACCATAGTTAGAGTTTGCTTATGATGAAGGATATTAAATCCTAATAGTGTCTTTCTAAATCAAACAGCGCAGACACGCTTGTCGTTCATACGCCTTCTACTTCTTTAATGTAATCACTCTGTTAATTCAACGCAATTTTAACGTTTCCTCAGCAGACACGCTTGACGTTCACACGCCTTTCCACATTAAAAGATAAATAACAATTGGACATGATTATGAAGGAGAAGGTAGTAGTTATTACACAATTCTATCTGGATATCCAAAATAAAACCAAAAAAATTAACATCATGTCTTTTTTTCTTTATTTGTTTAAACAGAGGCGACTCGACTGTATATAAAAATAAGCTGCCCCAATTTTAGCACTCAACCCAACTCTAATAGTAAGTGTGATTGTGCAAGGCTATACTTTTAATAATTATAATAATAATAAATAAGATGTAGCACAAAACAAGACTAATAATAATAATCATACCCTCTAAATCTCATACCTAACCCTAATGAAAAGAATAAAAATAATCAAAGATTAAGTTTTACACAACAAAAAGAATAAAACTTACATTGGCTTTGAGCTGATTGATGATTTTTAATCTCAAGGTGTCAATAGTGCCATCGTTCATCAACGATTCCAATACGTCTTCGGGTGTAATCACTGAAGATGACGATTCCATCTAAATCCCTGAAAAATTGAAGTCTGCGATTACTAAATGTTACTGAAATCGAAATGTTATAGGAATCGACGCATCGGTTTAAATAAAAAGAAGAAGGAGAAACTAGGGTTTGGAAGGAATTGGAGATGCGTACAGATTTTGAAGGGTAAGGACGGAACAGAGGTGTTTATGGTTGAATCTTTGATTAGACGAACAGATGAATGAACTAGTTCTCCCTTCGTAGCGACTTCAGTCTCCCCTCTTGAAAGGTGCAAAATGGTTTGTTTGGCATGGGGGGCAATGGAAGGGACAATGAAATGGATGATTACCATTCATGGTCTTGTTTGGTTACATATAAGAATGGAATGAATTAGGCCTGTAAACGAATCAAATGTTCATGAACTGTTCGGAGGGAAGTTCGTTTATGTTTGTTTATTTAAATAAATGAACAAACACGAACACAATTTTTTGTTCGTTTATGTTCGTTCATTTATGTTTGTTTATGTTCGTTTAATTAAACTTAATTTTATTTTTATTATTTATTCCTTTTTGTTAAGTAACCTTAATTCATATTTCTAAAAACCTAACCTTAATCCTAACATTCTAAACATATCACTTATCAGCCATCTCCACACTTCACAACCCAACCTCCCTTCTTCTATACATTCCACATCACTACCTTCTTCCACTTCCAACCGACCACCTCTACAGTCCTGCCTCCAACCTCCACAACCCTGTCTCCAGTCTCCACAGCCCGGTCTCCACTCTCCAGCCTCCACAGCGCTGCAAGTATGACCCACCTCCTCTTATCGTTTTTTTCTCCATAGCTCTGTGGGTTTTATTATTTACCAATTTACCACGATTAGAAGCTAGGCATATGCCATCCACCATTGATTGTTCTGGCTAAAGCAACGTTTTTATGCATTTGTTCGCTTATGTTCATTTGTGTTCGTTTATATTGATCATTTGTGTTCGTTTATGTTCATGAAATGTTCGTTTAGGTTTTAAATGAACGAACATAAACGAACACGAACACGACAAATTTCTTAATGAACGAACACGAACACAAGAATGTGTTCGATTATGTGTTCGTGTTCGTGTTCGGTTAAAGTTAAATGAACAAACACGAACACGCCTGTGTTCGTGTTCGTTCGGTTCGTTTTATAGGCCTAGAATGAATCATTACTTTGTATTGTTTGGTATAAAGGAAAAGACAAAAGAATAAAATTAGCGGTGGTGAGTAGTGGTTATGGCTGTTGCCGTGGGTGCCAGCGACGGTGGTTGGTGGTGGTAGAGGTAGTGGTGGTCGGTGGTGGCGGTAGCGCCGACAACGGTGGTGGTAGTGGTTGTTAGTGGCGGTGGGTGGCGACGTCTGGTGGTGATAGTAGCGATGACGGTTGTGGTGATCGGTGGCGGCGTCTGGTGGTGATAGTAGCGGTGACGGTGGCGACGAGCCATGACAAGAAGTGACGACGACAGTGAGTGGTGGCGGCGACGGTTGGCAGTGGTGGTGGCGATGGTGGTCGGTGGGTGACGATGGTCGGTAACGGAGATTGTCGGTGGTGGTGGTCGGTGCTTGGTGGTAGGTGGTGGAGGTGGAGATGGCGGTGCTCGACGGTGGGTAGCGGTGGTTGGTGATGGCGAGAGTCGGTGGGTGGCGGTGGTCGGTAGTGGTGGTCGGTGTTGGTGGTGGCGATGGGTGCTAGTGGTAGAGGTGTGTGGTGGTGGTGGTAGTCAGTGGTGATTAAGAGTGACAGAGGGAATGGAATGGAAAAAAAAAAAAAGAGAGGTGTTGGATGGAATGAATATGGGGTTTTTAGAGGGAATGAAATGGACGAGGTAATGGATGATTCCATTACCTTGACCAACCAAACACCTTTTTTTTCATTCCATCATAATGCTCCATTCCATTTCGCCTCTCATTCCTCCGTACCAAACGCTATCTGAGGTCCGCTCGGTTCCGCTTGACTCGTGAATATAAATATATTCAAAGTAATTATATTCATGAGTCAAGTCGAATTGAGCGGACTTTTGTTCACTAGTAGCGTGCCCACGCGATGCAGTGGAAAACACAACTACTTTTATGGGTATGCATTATTCGGTTCAATCCAGTTATGAGCCTCAACCAAAACCAAAGTCAACGGTTAAATAATCTTATTAGACGATTGGGTTATTGGTTCGGTTTATTTGATTAGATTGTCGTTTTTCAGTCCGCAATTTTGTTAATAACCAAAACTAAACTTTGGCCAAAGTATAAGCCTACTAAAGCATGAGCTTAATGGCCCATCTTTTTGGGCCTCATTCTACGATGTTAAAAAAAATTAACGTATGAAAAAATTATGGCCGTTTAAAAATCGGGGGGGGGGGGGGGGGGGTAATTTCCTTAAAACAAGGAAAACATGTAACTATTATTTTTTGTCTAATTCGGTTTGTTTTCGTTTCAGTTATTACTTAAACCTATCATATCACTTTTTACATAAAAAACTATACCAATACTATACTTAAATTAAAAAGAATAAAATGTTCGTTTATATGGTGTAATAATATTAAGAAAATATTCACCCACGAAAAAGTTATGGATGTTTAAAAATCATGAGGAGTTGGTTAAATTAAGGGTGTAAAAGTGTAATTACTATTTAAAAAACCAAAATTGAGTAAAGATGGAGGGAAATATGTGTAAGTATATTTTTTAAAAGACATGTTTGCCTATGCTTAGATGAATGATATTTATCACACACAAGTGTGTTTTAAACGAAGCTTACATTCAAACGTATATAAAAATAAAACTAATATAGTAACTTCTCCTTTTTTTTTTTCTAAACATAAGATAATATTATCAACATCAATAAGTTTGACCTATTTCATATATAAAACTATAGGAATACTATACTCAAATTAAAGAGAATAAAATTCTCTTTTATACGCTGTAATAATATTAAGAAAATATTATCGTCTGAAAAAGTTATGTACGTTTAAAAATCGTGGGATAGTTGGTTAAAATAAAGGTGCAAAAGTGTAATTACTATTTAAATAAACAGAAATTGAGTAAAGTTGATGGGACAAAGTTATGAACGTTTAAAAATCGTGGGGTAGTTGGTTAAAAAACTATAGGAATACTATACTCAAATTAAAGAGAATAAAATTATCTTTTATACGGTGTAATAATATTAAGAAAATATTATCGTCTGAAAAAGTTATGAACGTTTAAAAATCGTGGGGTAGTTGGTTAAAATAAAGGTGCAAAAGTGTAATTACTATTTAAATAAACAGAAATTGAGTAAAGTTGATGTAACAAATATGTAAGTATTGTATAAAACTATAATATTACTAGCTTATACCCCGGGAGCGTCCCGGGTTGAGAAATCTAAGTAAAGTGAATAAAATTAAAAGTAGAGTGAATTACAAGTTTTGTCCTTTATCTTCATATCAAATTTCACCGCATATCCTTTGTCTTTAAAATTGATGAGTTTTGTACTTAATGTTTCCAAATCTTGCATATTACGTCCTTTGACCTTAACTCCGTTAATTTTTTTCATTAAATTAAATAACAAAAGGGTAGTGTAGTCTTTTAACCTATTGTTTAGTGTTTTTTAATAACAAATCAAAACTAAATTAAAATTATAACTTCTTTGGTAAATTAAATAACACAACACAATGGCATTATATCCTTTTTTTATTGTGATCGTGATTTTCAAGACTCAATCTGTATAAACTTCTTTGCCTTCCTCATTTATCACAACACAAGCATAAACCCTAAATCGTTTAACCTGCAACTCCAATGTTTAAACACGGTCACCCACCGATTAGAAACACCAAATCAAACCTGCAACACGCAAAGTCTTTCTACCTGCAACCATCGTCCAGACCTACCACCACAAGCAACCACCGCACCCACGACCCACCTGCCACCACTTTCCACAAGATTGCAACCGAGATGACCAATGATATGGTTTTTTAGATCTGGAACCGGTGACATTAGACGTGGTGCTTAAACTACGGGATGGTTGTAAAGGGAAATCGAAGGTGGTGACCACAACGGTGACTGTAGCGTTGTGGTGCTGACGAAGGTTTCAAGCTCTGGTGACCCAACCTAGGGCTTTAATTTAGGGAAAAATGACGACGGATGTTGGGGTTCAATTGTGGGGGTTTTGCGATGATGTTTGACGGTGATAGTTGGGTGATTGTGTTGACAAGAGAAATGGAGCGAAAAGAAGAGGGGTTACGGTAGTTGGGTGAAGAGGGTAGGTGGTGGCTGCAGGTTGTGGCGATGGTGAATGAGGTGAGTTTTGTCTAGGTTTTTGGCCAGATTTTGAAGAGGGTGGTGGGCGGTGGTTGGTGTGGAATGGGTGGTGGCGGTAGCGGTGGCAAGTGGTGTGGGGGGGTGGAGGTAGGTGGTGGTGACAGATAGTGTGGATGGAGGTGGGTGGTGGTGCTGGTAAATAGCACAGAGAGATGTGACAATGAGAGGTCTTAATATATATAAATTTCTTTTTATTTTAATTTTAAAATGATTTTTTAAATAAATGGGTAAAAAGACAAGTTTACCCTTCACTTAACGATAAAAAATAACCGGGTTAGGACCAAAGGACATACAGTGTATGATTTTAAAACATAAAGTACAAATCTCATCAATTTTAAAGATAAAGGATATACGTTGAAATTTGATATAAACGTAAAGGACAAAACTTGTAATTCACTCTTAAAAGTATATAAACTATAAAAATGACATATATATAGCAATTACCTGTTGGAGAGCTTTCCGGGTTGAAATATCTAATATGACATAATAAAATATCTAATATGACAACATAATTAATAACTTGCCAATATATGATTAATGAATATTATTATTATTATTATTATTATTTTAAACAAATCTCTGCCATAAGTTATCATATTCTAATATAAAAAAAGGTAATTGGGTCGGATATCACCTAATCCCAGGCCCGACCCAAACCCATAAATTTTTTTTAAACTAATTCCAAACCTGACACAATACCTGTCGGGTTACAAAAAATAGTCATTTTTTTCTCCGTTTTTTATATAGCACTATGGTACTCGTTGGAAATATAATAAAACGCTCGTTAATTTGGTGTAATTTTTTTTCTTTAAAAAATCTCGTATATGAAAGATATTAAAGTTTAAAATTTATGAGAGAAACATGAGAGAAAAAATAATAAAGTTTTAATATTTAAATTTAGTAGATTAGGTATTTAATAGATTATGTTAAATAATATTTAAACCATATTTATTCATTTTTTTTTAATTGGTCTTGAGTTGCCACATCACATCCTATGTGATATCTCTCAAAAGAGAGATTGTATAATATTATGACATGTCATCAAAATGGCTTTGGTTTATTATATGTATAGATATAGATAGATAAGGGGGAGAAACTGTAACTAATAAGGGTATATGTGCAAGTTATGTTTGAAAAGACATAAATACCCTTAAAAAGTAGTTACTACATGTATTATGTGTTGTACTTTAGGCATTTATAGTTGTATTACCTAAAAATTAAGAGGTCCTTATGAAATGCTTTATAAGATTGTATAGATATTTAGATCGTTTACAAATCGAACTAAGTTGATCAACTCGTTTACAACGGAGTCGAAATCAAACGACCATCACCAATGTGTAGGCACATCTCAGTTGCAATAAAATAAGTTAAGGTTCGTGTCTGTTTTGAAGCCATTTTTTAAGGTTTGACTATGTTTGATTTGCATTCATTTCTTTATCTCCGATCACAAATTCATTAGCTCTCAACTTATAGAATTTTTGTTGGAATGCGTGATTGTGTTCTTAAAAAGTTGTGTACAAATATGAGTTCTTATGTTCTCACATGTTATAATCCTAAGCAATATATATTTTCTATTTATGTAAAATGCTTGATTTTAGAATCCCTTTTAGCTCAGCAAACTAGAAATTCTTCATAAAATACCAAAAACAAGTGGTCCACCAGTAACATAAAACCTTAAAGGAGCCATGAAATAGATCTGTAGATGAATGTCACACTCAATTTCATTAATTACATCATCTTCAACCTCAAGATCAGGTGGAGTCTTGTTGACGATCAAGACTCAGCTTTATAATTTTTATTTTATTGAAATTTACTTATCCTCCTAGTATTAATCATAGAACGCAAGGAATAGTACTTGCTAGATCACCTTCCTGTTTCAAGTTTCCATTTTCTCCCTTTGTTGCCACGTCCTTCTGCTTAGAACCTTTGCCACATCCTGCTTAATCTACATCCATAACCTTCTTCTTATTAAATTTGTTATGATATTAGAGACAATCAATGAAAGGGTCCAAAATAAACTGACATTACAATCAAATATATGGAGGCAGGGAGAGAAATTATAGCCGTAAATCATGATGGTCAAAATGTGGAATGAGATAAAGATGGTAAGGAGATAAAGGTGATGATGATAGGAGAGATATGGCAAAAAGGAATATCCAAAAGAATATCCGTTTATACTCCCCCTCAAGTTGGAGCGTGGAGGTTTCGAACGCCCAACTTGTCAAGTAAAGCCTTGAACTGGTGTGCTCCCAAGGGCTTGGTAAGGATGTCTGCAACTTGTGTCTTAGTGTCTATCTTCATGGGCTCTATTTCCTTTGATTCCACACGTTCTCTAACAAAATAACAATCCATCTCCACATGCTTTGTTCGTTCATGGAATACAGGATGATTAGCAATGTGGCGCGCGACTTGGTTGTCACAGAAAAGAGGTGTTGGGCCGATGGGAGGGACTCCAAGAAGGTTCAACAACCACCTCATCCACAGAATTTCACTAACCGCGTTAGCCATCGCTCGGTATTCGGCTTCAGCCGATGATTTGGAGACGACAGATTGTTTCTTTGATTTCCATGAGATTGGAGCTCCCCCTAAAAGTAGAAGGTAACCAGTTCTTGATCTTCTTGTTATAGGACAACCTAGCCAGTCAGAATCGCAATACGCCGTAAGACGTGTTCCTCCTTCCTTAGGAATTAAAATACCTTGTCCGGGGGTGGACTTAAGGTATCGAAGAACTCTATTAGTTGCCTCCATGTGGCTTTGTCTCGGATCACTCACAAATTGGCTCAAAACATTTACAGCATAAGCAATGTCGGGTCGTGTGGCTTGCAAATAGATGAGTTTTCCTATCAGCCTTCGGTATTGGTTGCAATCAACTTTTGGTTCCTCTTCACACTTTCCAAGTTTCAAATTCTGCTCCATTGGGAATGGGCTTGGGCGACAACCCATCATTCCTGTTTCTTCCAGTATGTCAAGTGTGTATTTTCTTTGACTTAACACCATGCCTTCCCTTGTTCTGGCAACTTCAATCCCAAGAAAGAACTTTAACGGCCCAAGGTCTTTTATACTGAACTTCTTGTCAAGAAAAACTTTAGTTTCTTGTATTTTGTCCAAGCCATTTCCCACAATGATAACATCATCCACATAAATTAGCGCAGCAACGAAAATGTCTTTTTCTTTGAAGATGAACAAGGAGTGGTCAGCCCTTGTTTGCTTAAAACCAACATCTAATAAGGAATTGGTGAACTTTTGGTACCAGTTCCTTGACGCTTGCTTCAGCCCATAAAGAGATTTCTTTAGCTTGCAAACCACATTTGAGCCCCCTTTCCCGAATCCTTGAGGTAACTTCATGTAGACATCTTCATCCAAATCTCCATGTAAGAAGGCGTTGTTCACATCAAGTTGGTGTATGTGCCATCCCCTTTTTACAACAACTGTTAGGAGAGTTCGAACCGTCACCAACTTAGCAACTGGAGCAAAAGTCTCGTGAAAGTCTATCCCCTCCATCTGCGTGAAACCTTTTGCCACGAGGCGGGCCTTGTACCTTTCAACATCTCCATTTGGTTTGTACTTTATTTTATATACCCACTTCGAGTCAATGGCACGTTTTCCTTCTGGTAGTTCTTCTAGAGTCCAAGTTTCATTTTTTTCAAGGGCCCGGATTTCGGTTTGCATAGCCTCTCTCCATTTTGGGTCTTTAACTGCTTGATTAAAATGCTTAGGCTCATCTCTCGAGGTGATGGCCGCCAAAAAAGATTTGTGAGCGTTAGTAAACTTATCATAAGAAATATAATGTGCTAAGGGATGTACCGTTGAGGATTGTTGATCGGAGGTGAGTGGTGTGTGGTTCAAAGACGGGGGAAGCGTGACTTCATAATCTTTGAAATTCTTCGGTTGAGATCTACTTCGTTTTTCTCCCAATAGGTGATCACCTTCTAACCCAGGCTCCATAGATTCACTGCCAATATTTGTTTCACCATTTGGACCAGTTTGTTCATTTTCAAAGTTTGGTTCAGGCACAAACTTTTCTACTGGACTCATTGATTCATTCTCAAAATTGGATTGTGTGTTAGGCTCGAATCCACCATTTTTGCTGTTTTGCCCAACATTATGATCAGTTAACAGGCTCTCATTATGCCCATTGGTTTGGGTTGGGCTACCATGTTGCCCACAAACACCTTCAATTTGATGATCGTTTTGTGATGCAACCGATTCAACAGGGTGAGTATTGGGCTCATCTTCATCGTTTGGGCCCTTATTGGACGATGACCCATCCTGATTCCCTACGCCTTCCTCCAACCAACTCTGAGGCATTACAAAAATCTCTTCCTTTTCGGGTTTGGTGTTGGCAAAAGGGAATATGTGTTCAAAAAATTTAACATGCCTAGATGTTACCATTTTATTGTGTTGGGCATCATATATTTTATACCCCTTTGTTCCTTGCGGATATCCCAAGAAGACACCCGGCCTACCCCTTATTTCAAACTTGTCCCCATTAGTTTCAACACTTCGATAATATGCAAGACAACCTAGGACCCTCATATACTCATAGTCAGGTCTTTGGTTGTACAACACTTCGTAAGGCGTCTTGTTATCTAGTACCTCAGATGGCATTCGGTTTATGACATGTGCGGCTGTAAGAATGCACTCCCCCCAGAATTTTGTGGGCAAGTTAGCTTCGAACTTTAATGCCCGTGTTGTTTCTAACAAATGTCGATGTTTTCGCTCCACTACACCGTTTTGTTGCGGTGTGTGCGGGCATGTTGTTTCTAAAAGAATTCCTTTCTTTGCATAAAAGTCAAGCATTTGATTTGAAGTGAACTCCCCCCCGTTATCACATCTTACCCTTTTAATTTTTTTATCAAATTGAGTTTTCACCATTTATGAAAATCAATAAGGCATATGCTAGCTTGATGTTTGTGTTTGAGTAAAAATACCCAAACTGCCCGACTAAAGTCATCCACAATGGTCAAGAAATAGATCGCACGCGTAAATGAGGGCGTGCGATATTTCCCCCACACATCACAGTGTATTAGGTCGAAGCATGCATTAGTTTTACTCGTACTAACTGGAAAGGGTAGTCTTGCAAATTTAGCCTTAACACAAGCATCACAAGGGTCTTTAGAATTCAAAGAAGCATTTTTCAAAAAATCAACATGAGGGAGTTTTGGGTTAGATGGGTGACCTAGTCTCTTATGCCATGTGCTAGCAGTCGTCATCATAGCTTGTCTTCTGCTTCCCATCATCCTCATCTTGTATAAACCACCTTGACACTCACCCACTCCAATCAACGTCCTCGAACTTAAATCCTGCATGACACAAAAGTCTGGAAAGAAAATTACAGCACATTTTAGATCCTTTGATAGTCTACTAACAGATAACAAATTGCACTTAAATTCTGGAACATGTAGGACATCCCTAACCAATACTCCGTTTGGAAGGGTATAGTCGCCTCTTCCTTCAACAGTGATGGCTTCCCCATTTGGTATAGTCACAGGCGGTTCATATTTTCGTTTCTTTTTATTCTTAAGCAGTGAATCATCATAAGTTATATGCTCAGTGGCGCCTGAATCGACTATCCATTTACCTTCTTTACTTATGTTACCTGCCATGTTGATCACTGGAGCATCCTCCTCTTCGGTCTCGTTGTCTTTGCTACCAAACAGGTTGATAAACTGTTGATATTGAGTGATGGTTAGGCCCGGTATCGGACTAACCTCCCCCTCAACACAAACAGCCTTTGGTTTCGATTGTTCAGCCGCTTTACCAGCACTCCGTTTCAATTTCTTGGCTCTACTTCTGTTCTGCACCGCATTGTGGTTACGCCTGGCTGGAAGAGATGCCTGGAACCTTGCTCTTCTTGAACGGGCCGAACGACAATTTATTTTTCTGGCGATTAGTTGCAGAGATCCGAGGAGAGTTGAGGCTGTGGCTATTGAGATGGTGAGAGACCAAATAAATTTCAAGAGGCTGACACTTACAGGCATCAAAATTGATATTAAAAGAGTTCCGAACAGGAAAACTCTTATTGCTGCTTCCACAGTAGATCCTTTTGTTCCAGAGATCGACCGTTGTTGCTCGTTTATTAACACGTCACTGGCGTGTACTTGTCTTGCATAGTCGGAGGGCTGAAGGTAATGCGGAGAGTCATAACTGATGACGTCTTCCTTTGTCTTCTTCCCTTCATCGCCTGCCATGGTTTGTGTCCGATTTAGAGGATCTTTTCAAAACCGCTCTGATACCATATTAAATTTGCTATGATATTAGAGACAATCAATGAAAGGGTCCAAAATAAACAGACATTACAATCAAATATATGGAGGCAGTGGAGAGAAATTATAGCCGTAAATCATGATGGTCAAAATGTGGAATGAGATAAAGGTGATGATGATAGGAGAGATATGGCAAAAAGGAATATCCAAAAGAATATCTGTTTATACTTCTATCTTTGCGACCTCACGAAATCATATATTCAACAATATTAGCCTTCAATGTTCCTGCTTCTGCCTTGCTCAAGTTGCCTGCTGGACGATGATCTCTCATCTCTTTCTCTATAAAAGCGGCTTCTGATTGTTCCATTTGGTTATGTTTGTTTTTGTGATTCGATATTAACGGGTATGCAGACTGCCTTTTCTGCTCGATTTTTCTTACAATCATATGTTTGTTGGGTGTTTTGTTTTGCCTAAATCAATTCATGCATTTGGTTGTCATTTTATCAAAAATTATAATGGTTTATTGGATTATAGTTGATAATTTACTATGAAAGTCACATGGCTTGACTTAACTCTAACAACTAACAGAGTTTACTATAAAATATGATATCTATTACAAAAATGAACATAAAGGATAGCCAACTTGAGTTTAAACATTAAGGCTGAAACGTGCAAGTTGATACAAACCTAAAGGATATTTCTGTAATTTTGTCGTTTGTTTATTTTTCAAAAACCTTTTACATCCAACTTTCAACTTTGCATCTCTATCTCTAATTTACTCACAAACACCTATTTTATTTTATTTTATTTCTTTTTATACACCCCATAATAAAATATTAAGGGTAAGATGTAGATAACCTTACCTCTACCATGTGAGAAGATAGGCTACTTTCAGTGAGACCCCCCCGGCTCAATAGTGGTTTTCTATCAAGCCTTGAACATAAGCCACATAATACTTAGCAATCGAGATAAACCTGATTGATGCATGTACCCCTTGTCTTTTCGTTATCAACGCCCCCTTGTATTTCATATGAAATATCATGATTATAAGGGATTCATGAAGGTCTTGAAACAGGTCAACACTACAATCAATGTCTACAGAAACCAATTATAATAACATAACTCTTAAACTTTGGTTAAAATATTAAACTTCTCATAAACTCTATGAATAGGTTGATGAGGGTTAGAAACTAAACGTAACTATCATACAATCATAATCATAATCATCCATATATATACAATTTAGGTTCTCACTTTGGATGTTTCCATAGATCTAAAATCTTATCCGTTGATGGTCAATATTCGACCATTTGTTTCCCAATTTAACTTTGCTTTTATCCTCTCATACAATGTTGTTTGAAACTAAACAACAAAGTAAATATCATTACTAATTGCCATTGGGGTTGGTGGCCCAATGGTAGAAGCAAAGTTTCTAGGAACACTTAAGGAGGAGGTCATGGGTTCAAGTCTCACAGAGAGTAGAAATTTGCCGTTCAAAAAATATATATATATTATTACTAATTATTAAATTAAATGTTTTATGTAAATATTAAAGAGTAGATTATGTAACTCTTGACTATACAAACTTTGCTATTATAAATACCTCTCATTTGCTCAATACAATACATTTAACAATTACACACATTTAACGGTGTTTTACTTTTGAACCTTAAAACCCAAAAGTTCGAACGACTAATAAAATCATCAGTAGGGGTGTTCTTTTTAACCGATAACCAATAACCGAACCGAACCCGAAGTGACCCGACCCGAGAAAGTACCTTACCCGATTAACCCGAACCCGATTAAGTGCATACCCGAACCCGACTAGAGTTTTTTGGGTCGGTCTTTAGATTAGTTTTTTTTTTTTTATAATTCGGGTTGACCCGAATAACCCGAACAATTCAAAAACAAATAAATGATCTAGTTTCCATAAAAATATATATATCGGAGTAGTGATTTTGTAGCCAAATTTGCAACTAAATATTATAACCCGTTTTGTGGTTTTATTTTACACATATTGTAGCCCAAATGGATAGAAATACGCAACCCAAATGGCTGGAAATATGAAACTCAAACACCCGAATCATTTAACCGATAACCATTTAACCCGACCCAAAAAACCCGAACCCGATTAACCCCATAACCGATAACCATTTAACTAGATTGGGTCGGTTATCAGGTAATATTTTCAACACTAAAAACCAGAATAACCCGACTCGAATAACCCGATAACCGAAAACCAAACCCGATGAACACCCCTAATCACCAGTGTTCGGACACTCACTTGTAAATATAAGCTTAAGCTATTCAATAAGCAACAATATTGGTTCGACAACGTTTGATTTGCATTCGTTTCTTCACAATCCTTCGATCTTCATTCATGTTTCCTCTCTAATCACAAATCCATCAACCCTCAAATCTCTCAAATTATTTTCAGAATTGTGTGTTTTGTGTCTATTCAAAGTTGTATAGATGCAATTCATTCTCACGTACTAGGATCCTAAGCAAAACATATTTTTATTTACAAGAAAACAGGACGAAGCAACAAAGCCTTAACCAAATACCGAAAACAACAAGTCAAGCAGTTCATGACTAACATCAAACATTAACTAAAGGAGAAATGAAACAGATGAATGTCAAGATCAGGTAGAAGTTGAAGTTGAAGCAGAGTTCTTGGGCCTCTTAACTATCAAGACTGGACACTTGCAGTTCTGTGCACAGTGATTGCTCACACTTCCAAGAAATGCCCTGAAAATATATATATATATATATATATATATCCATACCAATTTAGTACCATCATAAACAATATTACAATATCTAGTTGCTACCATTCATAATTAGCACAAATGTATGAAACTTGCCTCTTGATCAAACCGTAGCCATGGCTGCCCAACACCACCATGTCAACACCCATCTTTTCCGCCACATCGCAGATCACATCCCTCGGATCACCGACATCAACCCTAGTCTCCACCTTCACCTACACACACCAACCCAATTTTCCAAATGAGGTTCACCTCGTGATGTAAACAAGCCGAGTTGAGTCACGTTTGGTATGGGCTCGGCTCATTTAAAAACCAAACTGAGCCACTTGGCTCGTTTAGTGATCATAAAAGGCTCGAGCTAACCAGTGTTGCAACACTCGGTTTGGGCTTGTACTTGGTGACATACCCTGGAGCGAGTACTCGGCCCAATCGAGGGAGTACTCGGGGCTCAAATCGGCCAATGCGGGAAGTACTCGGAGTACTTGGCCAACTCGGCGACCTACCCTGGAGCAAGTACTCAGGGAGTAAACTCGGCCTTGTTTTGCAACAAGGGAGCTAACTCATTTATTTTAAAAATAATAATTTAATTTTGTCTTCTTTAATTATGAATACACATATATAAAAAAAGAAAAATATTATTTTTAACATAAATAATTTATAAACTACAAAGTTTATAAAATGCAGACTACTAATTTGCAACTTTTTTATACTAATTAATATTAAAACTTTAGCTATAATTAAAACTAGGTTTCTTTCCGGCGCGCATTGCGGCGCCGATGTTTTGTCTACATGTATTGGATGACAGCATCTTGTGAAATCAGTTTGGTTAGGTTTGGATATTCAAACGCGAGAACTTTACCAAACCTGCAAGAGAACATTTTCAGTTGTAGGTTAAAGTTCCACTGTAAGAAAAATAATGTTGACCGTAGCTCTTTCGTAATTGAGGGGTTTCTCAAGGGCATTTCACATAAAATTCTAATTTACAATTAGATGTTGACAGTGGTGGATATAGAAATGTTTTTCAGTAGTAACGTTTTTCATTTTTTTCATTTTAGTATCAACGTTTTCCAAATTTCGTAAAAAAAACAAATTTTCCACTAATTTTTCACTATGCGCATAAAGTTGAGCCGCAACGGACGCGGCACCTGCTTCTTCATTAGGTCCGCCCCTAGATGTTGATAATATCAAAATACATATCGAAATGACTTAGTGAAGAGCAGGAACAATTCCAGATGGTTGCTTTGCTCATTACCACCAACAAACCTCTACAAAGGCAATACATAACTGAAATCTCAATTGATTATATACATAAAAAATCATGTTAATTTGTTTAATTCCAAAAGGCTAATCAAACACAAATACTTTGGTAGTCTTGAGAAAATATGGCGCTCAATAGGAATGTTTCTAAACCTGCAATTCCGCCGCCATAGACGGCGCGTATCGGCTGATAAAGACACAGCAAGAAGCCTCTTTCCCTGTTCCTGTCTCTACAAACGTGTAGCTGGTATTGGGTTGAACCGACATAGCTCCGACATGGTTGGCCGTGTCTGGTCGCCGGCCTCTTTCCCTGTTTCTCTCTCTAAAAACGTTTAGCTGGCATTGGGTTGAATCGCCATATCTCTGACGTGCTTGGGAAGACCATCGGTTTCTCTCGCCATCGCTCTCGTCTCTTTATCTGTCTTGTGAATGTGTGTGATTTTGTTTGTAGTGGATCATATAGAGAGAGAATGGATAGTTTCTCAATGAAAGCAGTGAAAGCCACGTATTATGAAGTTGGGTTAATGTGGCAGAGTGAAAGACACTCATCAAGCTGCCTATGATTTTACAAATATACCCATCAATATTATACGTAAATTACCTGACTACCCCTGCACTGTTGATGAACAGTAATTTCTCATTTCAAATTAATACATTATATAATTAGCCCGCTAAAGAGCGAGCTTACATAGGTCCAGCTCAAGTAGGGGTGTGAACTTTACTCCGATCAAATCGGTAAAAAACTCGAACGAGTCGAGCATTAATGAGCCTGAGCCCGAGCTCGAAATATGACTCGTTTAGTTATTGAGTCCGAGCTCGAAGCTCGAGCTCTTGGGTAATACTATTACCCAGAGCTTGAAACCAGTAGGCTTGACCCGAGCGGAGCTCGAGCCTCATAAAAGCATGAGGCTCGGCTTGGCTTATGAGGCTCGAGCTCCGCTCGGTTCGTTTACACCCGATTCACCAAAGTACAATAACCAAACTCAAAAAAAAAAAAAAAAAAAAAAAAAAAAAAAAAAAAAAAAACCCTTACATCTTGAAGGTCTTTGCAAAGCTTCTTGGCTTTGTCAATGACAGTTTCAGCTACATCGTTCCTATACTTATCCATGGTCGCAATTATATCTTGAGAAAACAAGTATCCTGAAACCAAAACATGTTAATCTTAACTTAAAGTGTACGAACAAAGTTATCATGAATCTAATTTGTTGGTTAACTGTGTACGTACCGGTTCCATCAAGAGCTGAGTAGACTGTATGAGGTGGTTTAACATAGAGAAGGACGAGGGTGTCCTTAGAATTCTCATGGACAACGTTTTTGAGGCACCACGACAGTGCGTACGTGCTCTCTTCTGATTCGTCGACTGCCACTAGCATCTTCCGGTCCTTGGTAGTTTCCATTGATTGATTGTGATTGTGTTACTAGATTGATCTATAGTGTGTGTTTGATTGAGGGGATAAAGTAGATTTTATAATGGGGTAGTGTTTAGTATTTACAGGTGTCGTGATGAAACAAAAGTGTCGGATAGCGGTTTCTGGTATTGTTTAGTCTTTAACTGATTTGGTACCATGGTTTTGGTTTTGGTTTTGGTTTTTGTTTGACACCGGTTTTCGGTCTTTGTTTCCTTTTACTAGCCTGGCACTTTGTTTTGTGGCTTTGACATAGTAACGTTAGGGGTGTTCAACGAATCGAATAACGAATTTTCGAATTATTCAAATCGAATTATTCGAATTTTTAATATTTTTACCTGAATTCGTATTCGATTCGTATTCGTTTAAAATTCAATTTATTCGATTCGTATTCGATTCGAATAAGAAACTCGAATTCGAATCGAATTCGAATAAATTCGATTTAGTTCAAATTCACCTTAAATAACAAATTGTTTTACTTTTAGTTTTAAAACTAATACAAACTCATTATTTTTAACATATAAAATACAAATCTACAAAATTGATAAACAACAATATGTCAAATACGAGAATAGTAAAAATAGTAGAGAGTATAGTTTTATAGAGTTTTGTGATATATAAGGTAAATATATAAAACATGGTTATGCTAAAAGTTATAGACACTATGGGTTCTTAGAGTTTGACCAAAATTTAGAAGTTTTTTTTTTCCAATGTGTATACTTGTGTATATAATAATGTGTATATGTGTATATATATTTAAAAAAATATACATGTACAATTTTTTATTCGAATTTCGAATCGAATCGAATTTAAAATCATAAATTCGTATTCGATTCGTATTCGATTTACTGGACTCGAATTCGAATCGAATCGAATTCGAATTCTTAATAATCGAATCGAATTCTTGGTAATCGAATCGAACTAAATCGAATTTCGAATTTTTCGAATTCGAATCGAATTCTGAACACCCCTAAGTAACGTGACTTTGAACAGAAATGAACATATATTAAATATTGAATAAAATCAACATGTTTCACCAGTCACCACAAACATTATCCACTCAAATATATTAACAAAATTATCTAAACATAATCTTCCTCACATAACTACCATCTATCTATCTATGTATATAAAAGAAAACGTATATGCTGACGTGGCGTGCAATGGAGGCCTCAACCTCCCATTGAAAGTGCCACGTGACATCATAATTGAAAGATTTTAGTGTTTTTGAATTATTTCTTTTTTAATTAAAAAAAGATAAACATAAAACCCTAAATTCTCAATTACTAAAATTAAATTGAGTTATTTTAAAAAAAAATGTTTAAAAATAAATTTAAAATTTTCTCTCTTATGTTTCTTCCCATAATTTTTAAACGTTTATATCTTTTATATACGGGATTTTTTAAAGAAAAAAATTACACCAAATTAACGAGCGTTTTATTATCTTTCCAACGAGTACCATAGTGCTATATAAAAAACGGGGAAAAATCAACTATTTTTTGTGGGGTTTCGTTTATACAGGAAAAAAAACACACAAAGTGTTCATGTTATTCATTAATCATGTTTTTTTAAACCAGGTTCTTATCTACGATGTTGAAAATCAGCCCAATCGCCATGTTATCATTTAAAATACTATGAAAATGCAATGATTGAGAGATTTTGTGGTTAGTTAACTTAAGCCATTTGCAATAGGTTATCACGTAAAATTAGATTTTTCAACCCCGGGACCCTCACAAGATAATCAGCTAGTAAAATAATATATAAAAAGCACAATTATTATATTAAACTTGCAGTCTTTATTTATACCAGCCTAAATAAACTCAAAATTTTCATTTAATCCATCTAAATAATAGTTAAATCAAAACAGGTGTTCCTTTCAAAAAAAAAAAAAAAATCAAAACATGTGATTTAATACTAATTGCTATCTATATTCTATATCTATATATATATATATATATAATAAACAAAAATAAACAAAAATTGGTATACCACATGGCATTAATAAAGTCTTCCCACCATTTGATTTCTATCCAAAAGTGTTTTTCTCTTTTACCTCCTGCATCGCATATGCACTTCTTCCCATAATTTTTAA
This sequence comes from Ambrosia trifida, assembly GCA_028751855.1. Lineage (NCBI taxonomy): Eukaryota > Viridiplantae > Streptophyta > Magnoliopsida > Asterales > Asteraceae > Ambrosia > Ambrosia trifida. The sequence continues at coordinate 47,455,124 of CM054123.1, forward strand.
ATAATAACTTTTATATACGACCTTTTAAAAAATATATATCAAATTAACGAGCGTTTTATTATTTTTCCAACGAATAGCATAGTGCTATATAAAAAACGAGAAAAAAAAACAATTTTTAGTGTGTTTTATTAACTTTCCAACCTAATTTCTTTTATTTTACAGCAACAAAGTTAATGACAAATCACTGCTAATTAAATATGTAATATGCATGGTTACTGGATTGTGTAATGTTAAAAAAAGAAGGTTTGAAAGCATGTAAATATTGATATACATACAAGTTTCATCAACATGTATATGTATCTAACATATACCTTTCATACACAGTCTTAACTAAAAAAATAAAAAAATGCACACGTAGAATTAGAACTAGGTTTTATGAGTTATCGAGTGTTAATCTTATACAATTTTTTTCGTGACAAACGACCTATTCCTTTACATTACATTTTGTCACTTCATATTAGATGTGTCTATCCCGGAAACCTTTCGAGAGATAATTCTAGTGCATTAATATTTATTAAATAATCTACTGAGAATTTTGAAGTGCCTAAATTAAAAATAAAAAGTTCTTAATAAACTATCGAACACCAACAAACAAACATAAACAAACACGTTACCAAACATTCAAGAACATAAATGAACAAACACAACCAATGTTCATATTCGTTTACTTAACTAAAAAACTTCCCACAAACAATTCACAAACTGATTGCTAAAAGTTTGATTCGTTTGAAACCTTAATTAAAAGCGTACTACAAAAATTTTAACTATCCATACCTACGTGTAGAGAGTAATTTTCATTCTCATCCAGTATATATGAAAAAAAAAAACTTATCCTTCCCCTCAATACTAGGGGTCTATTCTTAACCCAACCTAAATAAACATGTTTGGGTCGACTAACATTGTCCGCTTAAAAACGGGTTGAGTTTGAGTTGACCTATATAAAAATAGTTTGGATTGACCCGTTAATCACCGTTTAAGTAATTATAAAAATATTTTTTTTCCCATTTCCATTTTACATAGTTAATTACATTAATGTTAGTTTTGCCATACCAAATTATTTACTTGTCACATCAGTATTCACCATCAACCCAACACAATTGATACCATAAAAAATATTATATACTAGAAGACACCTGGCTTCATTCCTATTCTTTGGCAACCTTTGATTTCTTTTTTTCCTTTCTAGTATATATATATACATATATATATATATATATATATATATATATATATATATATATATAGGATCTGGATCAAATGAGAACTCAAGTGATATATATATATATATATACTAGTAGAAATACCCACGCGTTGCAGCGGGTGCGTCTGTTTTGTCACATAGTAGTTGTTGTCAGGCAAGAATAAGGTAATCGCTTAACGATTATCTATTCTAGATTGTATTCGTGTGATGCGACGAGGAACACAAACACCCATACAACACCAACATTAAAAGTTTTAAGATAATTTGCAGTATTGAATAGCTAAACATATAGATAAGCAATTGCAGTGATAGAATAATTATATCACTCTTACCTGTATTACATATCTCTTAATATTGTCAAAATATCAACAATTGAACAACCACCATCATCGATTAAGATATGATGTTATGTTCTTTTTATCTAGATAAAACAGATGAATATAAAATCATCAATCCGTCTTTCAATATCAGGCACAAATTTCTCTTGCATTACTGTGATTTTCAAATCCAACATCAGATACTCTTAGTATCCAAACATGTGATTCCAAACGATCAGCTTTTGCTTGTTCTGGTGATGTTATTGTTTCGGGTTGGCTCAGAGGAATTTAGATTCACCGGTCAACTCGATTTCTGCTTGTTATTCTATTTTAATCTGTAGGGGTTTTTTTTAATCTGCACAAAAGAAAGATAATCATGAGGTTGCAATAGTTATTTATAGTATTAATCTTCCAAAAAAAGTCCTATGTTTGACTTTAACTTTGACAGATTAGTCAAATGCCTAAAATGGCTCTTATTCACACACACAAAAAAAAATTAGGGACCTGAAGCAAAGTAAAGACAAGAAAATGGTCAAAACAGGTCAGGTCAGTTGGCCCAAGGTTTCTGCCCAAATTTTAAAAACTAAAAACACTTGCATAATAAACTGAAGAAGATATACTATTACAACACTACTATATTTTTTTAACTAAAGCGTTTAGTTACTTTTAACTAGTTCCAACCATTCATCTGACCCATTTTTAACCAAAATTTATTATCTAACGCATTTGCCCCTAATAAAAGTATAAAATTCTAACCCAAGTCGACCCATTGGTAATTACATGGGTCAAAACATACACATCTAATGCCTAAATGTTGATTACTAACACAAAAATTAAATTAAAGTGAGAACTAAAAAGTAAAGGAATTTTAAGAATACAGTTGGTCATATATTTGAACTTCCACATGTAATCTTAAACATTAAACAATAAACAATAAACATTATATATTATATACGCCGCATCAAATGTTCAATTTCTAGTCAAAATAAAAAGCCACAAACGAAAATAAATCAATAAAACAATTAACAAAAGAAACTACCATTAGTTCGAAAAGTTAAAAAAAGGAGAGAGAGAAACGGTTGCATTCATGGTAAATGATGATACCAAAACAATAAACATGAGGGTTCGTGTTGATATATCCTTGTTTTTGACCTTGCAAAGTGTTCAACCAGTATCATGATATGCATCCATCGATGAACAAGCACAACCACCAGATTCATGTTGGGAAAAACTCAACTGAGATAAATAAATAAAAGGAAAACATCACAAAAAAAACTGAGAATAAGGGAAAACATCACCATAAAAGTGAGAAATAAGGAAGAACTTACGTGAAGGAAGCGTAGTAAAGTCTACTCTGCAATGATCCACTGAAAAAGGGAAACAATGAAATTTATTTGGGTTTTATAGAGGGGTTACATCTAGAATGAAATAAAATGAAGGGTTTATAATAATAAAGTGGTTTTAAAGTAGTTTAATGAAATTTATATGAGATGGGTTACATGTGGAGAGGGATAAAAAGTATGTAGTACACACATATACAATGGGCATTGCATATTGTACACAAGGGCATGAATGGAATAAAATGACCAAAGATTACACTTTTGTGAAGAGCCTCTTCATATGCCATCTTAAAAGGGAGAGAAAATTACTTTTCTAGACATGTCTCCTCCTTAATAAGGTAACATATATATATATATATATATATATATATATATATATATATATATATATATATATATATATATATATAGGGTAGGGATCCTAAGAGAACCAACCCCTATTTGAGAACTGAGAGAACCATTCTGAGCCACACATTTCATATAAAGGCAAAAAAAAAAAATTTTTTTTTTTTTTTTTTGCTTTAATCGCACATTTTTATGCAAGGAAAATTTTTTTTTATTTTTTTTCATTTATACATATGTGTATATGACAATTATACATATGTGTATATAGCAATTATACATATGTGTATATATCATTTTTCAGCTATACATATGTGTATATTTCAGTTATACATATGTGTATATAGCATTATACATATGTGTATAATGCAATTATACACATGTGTATACTGAAAAAAAAAATACAAAAAAAAAAAAAAAATGCCTTAGAGAAATGTGTGGCCCAGAATGGTTCTCTAGTTCTCAATTTGAAAAAAGGTTCTCATTTGAACTAAATCCTATATATATATATATATATATATATATATATATATATATATATATTGAAGGTTTATCACAAAACATAGGGTTGGATAAGTGACTTGATACCGACATTTGTTTTTATGGTTTTTAACCGATATAAACTCATCTTGTGATCCCTATTTATACCCGATCGACCAAGGGAAAGGGAGAGGGCACATGTGTATATTGAGCTAAAAGAAGTAAGTCAATATCATAGGTTTGTGTTGTGGAAAAAGGTAGGATCTATATTAGTGTCTAGAGTTAATAGAAATCTTGTTCCTTCCCTAGATATTTCGGCGGCATGAAGGATTAAACATATAAGGGTAATGATCAAACTTTGGAATGTGTTTATGGAGTATGTCAAGTATCTATTTTGGTATTGTAACATTTCGCGTTAATAATAGTACGTTACGTATAATCTGGATAAAAACGACAAGTTTTATTAATATTGTTTGCACTTATTTATTTTTGTGGCATTTTGAAACCCTAAATATTCATAATATATTATATATATATATATCAAATATATATTAAAAATAATTATTAAAAATATTATGCTGAGGCCGGGGTTCGAACCCGAGTCCTCAGCCGGTTCCCTATACACACCACACACAACCAACTGCTCTAGCCCTTATACTTGTTATAATCCGGACATCTTATATATATAACGCGATTTAAGATTCATCTCAGTTGACTTGGAAAGTCAACTGAGATCAATGACTTACCAAAATCACCACATTGACTCGTAATTGATCGAAGATTAGCATTTGCACCATGATTATCGGTCTGATCTGAGTCAAAACCTCGTCAATTATCAATCAATTGCTTCTATAATTGAGTCACGACGCGTCAAACATTCATGACTAAGTCAACCTTACCAATTCATCGTTCCAGACATCATCCCTATAAATTGGACACTACTGGACCTCCTCACCTCGCCGAACAACCTTTCCCAATCCCCAATTCTTCATAAAAATCCTCTGTTCCTGGTATTTGATCGAGTTTTTGACTGCGTGGTTTGACCATTCGTAGGTGCTCGATTAAGCTTTGTAAGTCTGATTTTGATTGTGGGTTTTATTGATCGGCACCCACACAACATAAACCCTAAGATTAATCGGGTTAATGTTGTGTGGATTGCCCGATTGCAGAATCTAGGGCTCGCATTTGAATTTTGGGGAAGAACACGTTTTATTGTTAGTATTTATTTTAAATAAACAGCAACCAAACACAACCACTGGTCTGGACCAGGTGGTTGTGTCTGGTGCCCATCATCCGAGCCACGCGGGTTCGAGTCCCGGCTGTGGCAATCCTTTCTTTGTTTTATTTTATTTTTATCAAGAACAATTAAAATTAATTATATATATAATACTTATATTTTATAAATTCGTTTTAAATTATTAAAACTCTTTTATTAATTCTAAAAAAATTATTTTAAGTTAATCTGATGAAAAAGTTTCACTCACAATTTTTAGTTTTCAAAAATTTATTTATTTAATATATATAATAATTAAATCAATTTTATTCTATTATATTTATAAAATTCCATTAAAATATCAAAACAATTTTATAAATATCCACAAAAATTATTCTGAGTTTATATAATGATAAAATTTTCTGAAATGATTTTTAATTCTGAAAAATCATTTATTTAATATTTTTAATCAATTTTTGTTAGTTTTAATCATAATTAAATCATAATAAATTCAATTTTTAATATTTTTGCACCAAAATTTTATACAAATTATTTCTGATTATTTGGAACAGAAATATATTTTTCAAACTGATAATTCTTTAATTTTAGTATTTTTAAATATTAAAGTTAAATTTTGACAATTTGTTATAAATAGAATTAATATTCTATTTTAAAGAAAATAATTTTGTAAAAATTATTTTTATACTTTAAACACATTATTGTGACCATCTTAAATTTAAATTTCATAAAAAGATTTTTGTTTATTTATTTACTCATATTCTCTCAATTATCAAACATTTTTAATATTAATCAAACGAGCATTTAACCCCAAATTCGAAGCCCTAGAACTTATACATTTGTAGACTAGATAGACTTAGACATATTTATTACCTTATTATAGGGTGATACTTGACACATTTGGGCAACACCACTATTCAATTTTTCAACAGATATAACATTTTGCTAATGTGAGTTTTACATAGCCCCCTTTCTATTTATCACCATTTTTGGGGTGAAACATGTTACAACATCGTTTATGCAATTCAATCATCAATGTGTCTATGTGTTTTTCTATGTTGCATTATGTCTTGAACATGACTAGGGTAAGCACAATTCTAGCATAATCATTAACATTGATCAGCCGACGGTATACATTGATAGATCTATTGGACTGACAATCCCACCCGGATACGTGCCTCCTACAAAGGTAGCGTGGGTGTTTGTTACTGCAATATAAACGAGTGAACCATGAGCGTATGGGATGTACCACAATACAACAGTCACAAGGGTTGATTATGCACTCGATTTACTTCTAGTATGTTTTCACATATGGACTAGATTTGCCATGACACATGAATTGCACAAAAATTTTATTCGATTATCAAAACCTATGTAATTCTCACCAACTTTTGTTGACCCAAAATATTTTCAACTTAACATGTTTCAGGTTCTACTTGCTTGAGGATTTGAATTAATGCTTGAAGATGTGTACATAGTTTTATTTGATGTACGAATTCTTGTAGAACAATTGTATGTAATTTACTTAAATCATATAATAAAATTTATTATTTACCATGAGCTACTGAACAATCATCAATACGTGACATCCCGATGTTTCCGCCATCGGTTGGGGTGTTACAGGTATAAGGGTTGGACATGCATGAATGTCATGCATTATTCTTTCTTTTCGGCTGTAAGAGACAAGATTAAAGCAATTGTGGCAAGCTTTCATACATTGGAAAGTGATTATGATAGAAAAGTAAGACCCATTATGGTATAACTAGAGTGTATGTTGTCTTTGTATGCATGTGCTTCCTCCTTGTCCTTTTCTTTTGTCAAAACTGTATGAGAAAATTGCAGTTTTCGTCCCTGTGGTTTGCCTAAACTAACAGGTTCAGCCCAGGCTTAACACCCTGAGTACATGTGGTTTCTTTTTCTAACACTTTACGTCCCTGAGACTAACGATCGTTAGTTGTTCCGTTAGTTTGTGATGAAATGACTATTATGCCCTTAATTTTTTGGGTGAAATGACTTTTATACCCTCCATCTTCTTCTCCAACCCATCCACCCACCCACCACCACCATCACCACCACCTGCAACACCACCACCACCATCTCCACCACCACCACCTGCAACACCACCATTTTTTCGTTTCTTATCGTTTCGTGTAATGTAAATTTTAATTTGAAAAAAGCTATACATTTCGAGTAGCCCGGAAGGAAATGGGTTGTAAGGTCTCAACTCTCAATCACCGACAGAGACGACGCAACACCACAATTAATAATAATTTCAGAAAAAGAAATCCATTTTCATTTTCATTAGAGATTGGATCTCAACAGTCAGTCTTCGTGAAGGTGCGTATATCATGCAGATCTCTTCTCCAAATATTTTATTAGGTGCATTTGCCACTTAATTTTCCATTCAATCGTCAAATATCTTATTAGGTCGAGAAATTACTATTCACCACCCGCTGGTTGTATTTTTTTTTATTTACTCCATTAATGTTTGCTTGTTTGATTGCGTTGGAGTGTTGTACGTGACAACCCCTAATTTATCCCTTCATCATAATTTGAATTTATTTAAGTTATTTTTTAGTTCTTAGTGTTTTTTTTAATATTTGTTTGTTTTCCAGAATAACATTTCGTCACTTAATTTTCCATTCAATCGTCAAACATCTAACCTAATTACTTCACACTTAGGTTTCTGATCATTATAGTTTCTTAATTTCACTTGTAATCTTCAGGCATCCATAGAAAAATGGTTGTGGTGGGGTTGCAGGTGGTGGCTGGGAAGATGGTGGTGGTGGAGATGGTGGTGGTGGTGTTGGAGGTGGTGGTGATGGTGGTGGTGGGTGGATGGGTTGGAGAAGAAGATGTGAGGGTATAAAAGTCATTTCACCCAAAAAAATTAAGGGCATAATAGTCATTTCACCACAAACTAACGGTACAACTAACGACCATTAGTCTCAGGGACGTAAAGTGTTAGAAAAAGAAACCACAGGTACTCAGGGTGTTAAGCTTGGGCTGAACCTGTTAGTTTAAGCAAACCACAGGGACGAAAACTGCAATTTTCTCAAACCGTATTTATGTATGGATGTATGGTTGGGCCGATTTTTGCACATGGCCATGACATATTTGGAAGCTAATTCTCTCTTGAATAATGTTTAAGAGTTGATAAGGGTCTAAAAAGGTATAAAAGATAGGTTAGTGTGTATTTTGTCCACTTGTTGCATGCATGAGTTCTAGGTTTGTACTATCCTACACATACACACAACCGTATTGAAGAAACAAATAGTCTAACCTCCTAGTAGGGATGATGCGACTATTGATCCACAGATGTGATCCTTCACCGATAGCTCTATGGCAGCAAAAATCATGTAAAGTAAAAAAGATTTGTGGGTAGGGAGCCGACTACAATTGTAGTTGTTTATAACAAAAACTTGGTGATGAGGATACTATTCGTGATAGCTTTTAGGGTTAGCAAAAAGTGTCCTCTCTATTAGGGAGATCATCCCTTATATAGAGTTCAACATATGCCATCATCACCCCAAAACCCTAATCGTTATGGGCCAAGGCCAGATTGGGTTGTGTGACAACAGTCAACAATCCAGGTCAACATTCGTACGCATTTCATTCATTATTATCATTATACGTGCACGATCAGACATTTTTCACACACAATACCCCCCAGTCTAGCGAAGCATGAGTTATTCCGAAAACTCAACAAAAATCAATTGTTTATGCATAAAACACCAGGACAATCACCCAACAAGCATTCAATGAGGTTATTTCTCCTTAACACATGATACATCCTCACTAACACATGTATGATACATCCTCACTAACACATTTATGGTTTTTAACCGATATAAAACATGTATCAATATGATTTTTGGCATATCACAACTGTTTATGCATACAACACCCGGACAATCACCCAACATTGTTTTTATGGTTTTTAACCGATATAAAACATGTATCAATGGCATGTATTCACAACTAATGAGTACCAATACATGTTGATATCGTCAGAAATTCATAACGCACACCATGTATCCATAATAAGTTCACACGATACCCGATCAGTTACAACAAAAACACACGTACGTAATAAGTTATGTATGTTGTGGAAACCACAATAATTAAAGAATCCTTTTCAACAACACTATACCAACATATCCTTGTGTAAATGCAATCGGTCACACACACGACACTATATATACACACACACATCCACACGCCTCTATATACTTGAATAACTAGTCCACGCCCTTGTCATTCCTTATACCCAATTGATTATACATAGACCTTAACTAGAGAGACTTGATCACTTGCTTTGGGAAACAACAAACATTCCTACCCTTACCTCTAAGTCACGGCCGCCACACGTCAACCAAGACACCATGTGTGTCCACCTCTTGCATCAAAATGGAAATGGCAACTCTATGAAACACCTTTCTCCTTCTTTTCCTTTAGCCGATTCTAAACACAAGGTCAACACCTACCTTTGCACACAATTAGACCATAAGCATACTTATCTCTACTTTCCATTCCATTGTGTTTACTTAAATTAGAAAGCCTATGTGTGATATAGATCCGCCGGTAGTTCCCAAGAAAGTTGAACCATAAACTTGGTTAACACATGTCTATAAACACCTACATTCTTAAACAATTCGGCCGCCCCCTTTTACAAGCAAGAACATATGTATTTCACCAAAATAGGCAACAAGACAATGCTTTCAATCACCTTATACTCTAGTCAACTATACCACTTATAATCAACTAATGAAAGTCGGCCATGAGGGTATAAACATCACTTTCAACTTACAAAGTCTACTACCTAGTCTTGACCCTACCTTACCCCATTTAGATTATAAGCATGCTTAGTTTACACCTCTACACAAAACAGCATACCACGTCCATGAATTATAGTAATCGGCCGAAGCCTATGGAGGATCAAGAGCATGCATTTCGACTAAAGACAAGTGTTGACAACTCATATACACTAAACTAGTATGTACTCTCCAAGATTACACCACCAAGATAACTTGATTAACCATAATTACCTCTATATAAAGGGTCCATGATCACTCCCTATTTCCTCACAACAACACTTCTTTCTCTTGGATAACCTTTCGACCAATCACTCTCCCACAAGACACCTTAATTATCTTTCTTCCAAGACACTACAAGCAAGGAGTTGGAGTTCACCTAGGAAGCTAAAGACTCAAGCATTCGGCCACCACCTCACATCCATTAGGTACACTATCAAATCACTATTGTTTTAGCTAACAATCGGCACACAATTTTCACCCAACACACCACTCTTTGGTCTTTTATAACCGATCACTTACACGTTTAGATCATCACACATTGCACCACTTATAAACAATTGGCTTAACAATGATCACATCATCACAATGCCTCATTATTTGGTAAACGATCGGTTTCCAAGTCAAAATGGTGGGCTAAGGGATGGTAATTATCATAAACAAAAAAGGAATGACCAACTAATAATCAGTTTTTGTAAAACAAGACTCTTTCGATTGATGTTCAAAAACTAAGGCTTATAATGAATGGTTTTATAATCGACTTGGTCACAAAATCTACCAAAGCACCTTGCAAACCTTCAATTATATCTTGACAAGCCGAGATTAACCTCTATTGATCCAATCGAACACCAAATTCAAGTTTTGTATGATACAATGTTTCGGCTATGATTACTTAACACATGTTAGGACAAGCCAAAACATGTGTTAGCCTTATATTAAACCACAAAGGGGCATAAGCTAGTATCAAAACACATTTTTTCAAAACTAATCACACATGACGACTTGGTATCAACTTACATACCATAATGGTATGTGGGGGCCACCTTGTTGCTACAAAAGGGCATTCTTTTTATAAGATATCCCAGGTTTTGAAAACCGTATGTCTTAATACATAAGAGTCATCATAGCCCACTTACACTAACATCCTGAGTAAACAAATGTCGGGTGAACAATTTGTATGATAAACAACTGGAACGTACAATTTACCGTGCTCTTAACAATCATAGGGCAGTCACTATCCGGACGATAGTTGCATCACACTTTAGCTTCACTAGACCTTACGTGACTCTATCAGGTGAGTTTTCACAGCCCCATTTTACTGTTTTCACATTTTGGGGGAGAACATGCTACAACTAGTACAATATCACTTGGTATGTATATTCTATCTTGACTACCATGTGGAACATGAGACAATTGGTTCATAAGATCTCAATAGTCCTCGTCCCTTCATTATGCTGTAACCATTAGCTATAAACAGCCATGGAACACTTTAATAGATCTATTAGGTTGACACCCCCACTCTTGGTTAGTCGCTCTAACCGGTTACATACAAAAGAGTGTTAGTATTCTACTATACATACATTGTCTTTAGTGTACAATGCACGAGGCATAACAGTCAAGAGGTTTGGTTACGGGACTCATGGTTTGCACAGTAATCATTCGCTTAGCTAGCTTATGATTGGTCATACATGAATTACACAAATGTTTACTTGACACATACAAACCTGTGAACTCACCAACATTATGTTGACAAATCTTTTATGCATGTTTTCAGGTAACTGATGAAGAGCAGCGGGGGTTTGAGAGAGGCGTCCAAGCACGCACCGGGTGGTACCACTATGGATGGGGTTTTGTCAATTCCGTATGTTGTAATTTCATTTTCATGAATTTCAGACAATTTACTTGCTTTCAGACAATGTTACAAAGTTTTTAATAAGTTTATGACAACGACCATCCGTTGATGGTACTTTTTAATAAATTTGTGTGTGTTCCTTGTAACTTGTGCTTGAAAACCTTTCGAGGTCGCATCCCCGTGTTTCCGCCTTGGCGGGGTGTGACAGGTTGTCTCCACTACCCTAGGCTATATTAGTAAAGTAATCAATTATAATCATGTAAATAAGGAAACATGGAACAGATACCGCTTTTACCGCTATCCGCGCACATCCCTTCTTAATTGTAGGCGAGTGAAGACTCCGGGTGATGTCATGTTGCATGTGTCATATATCTTCATGGGCGTGCGCACCCGTTGTGTACAATGCGCACATCCTGGTATGCGTAAATCTGGACCCGGGTTGGGTTAATCCTTATCATGGTTCAGTACCCAATCCCATCAAGTCCCCCAGTCCAGCGTGTCTTCTATGCCTGAACTTGTAATGGCATGGGAGGGATGTTGGACTCAAATATTGTGTCGTTAGATGATAGCTAATCCTGGTGTCTTGATGTGTCTTCAGTCCACCTCTGTGTTGCGGAATACGTTTTTTCTGAGTTTGTAACTATGAGTATTAGGGATTCTTGAGCTAGTCCCATACGTAATCCCAGAGAACCATTTTTGCGGAAGGCTTAATATGTGGAGAACCTGGGAGTGAAGGTCAGATCATGTGAGGAAAATATGCTACGGAGTGTGGAGAACGTAACGTATTTTTACGTCAGGTCTCTGCAGCGCATGTGACACGTTATGGGTGAGAAGTGCCAGCTATCTGCCACTAAGCGTAGTTGAAAAGGTGGAGACGTGCTGTCAGGTGCGGATGGGACATCGCACAGCAGTGACGGTTGATGTCCCATCGGACACGTTCTCTGAAGCATGTTAGCTGCGTAGGAGGCCACGCGCACGTGTGTCGTCTCCTCGGCTAACGTGGGCCACGTGGCGTTTACTAAATGGCTGAGCTCCTAAAAAGTCGCCCACCAGCCGTACACATACGTCAACCACATTAATTGCACACCCTATATATATATATATTAAAATTTCTTCCTTCCCTCCTCTACATCAGTCTCTTTAAAAAATTTAAAAAAATTCCCAATTCTCTCCATCTTGTTTTAGCTCTTTCTCTCTCTCAACCTCATACCATGGCTAAAGATTCCCATGTTGAAACTGAGCAGCAGAAGGACAATTCTTCCTCTAAAAGTATCGACACTACTATCATTAATCGGACTCCTCAGGCATTTTCTACGTTCGTCGATCAGTTTGGGATTGACGAGTCTTGGGATCCAGAATTGCCGGCCAAGGGGAAGACGGTTTTGTAGTCCACCATGGGGAAGATTGCTCTGTACGAGATCTTTCTCACTAAATGATGCTTTAGGTTGCCTACTACGCAATTTGTTGTGAGCACCCTGCTGACATACGATGTTCATCCCACCCAGATGAGCCTATTCAGACTCCTGCGTATATTCCATTTTGAGGCAACTTTTCGTCCCTTGGATATGGAGCCCACTTTCGAAAAGCTGAACGTGTTCTACGTGCTGGAGGAAGTCCAGTGTGGTGGGTGGTATAGTCTGGTCACCAGGCGTAAAGTTGCGCTGCTAACAACTGAGAATTCCAAGTCAATGTATGACTAGAAGGATAAATTTTTCTATGTGAAGAGAGGTGTGATCCCTACGCCATTGCAGTGCATGGCCCTCGGTGTGAAGGAGAAGATTAAGGAGTTCCCGCCATTGGCCAACTACAAGCAACAACCTTGGTACAAGACATTTTGCGATCATGCCACTCCGTTGGCGATGCATGGATGTCTGGAGGGTGTCCTGGTGATGCTTGGTTTGAGCTGATTGGGTGTCCCTGTTGGGTATGATCCATGTGCGGTTGTAGAAGGTACATAGCTTGCCATATGATGCGTTGTCGTTTATTGTTGAATCTTGAAACACCCTAAACCTTTCAAACCGAAAATACGCAGCGGAAATTCGAACCAGAAAATTTCTTGCTTTATAAAAACATTTTCTTATGTTTGGAACCCATAGCTACAAGATATTATAGGTGTTTCATCTTTTATTGTTTGTTAGTACATCTAATACAACTCATCTTCATTAGTTTACGTGACCGCGATCCCATACAATCCGCGTCCTCGCTCGACCTCCAACCATTTCTTGCTTTGTGAGCTAGACTAGACAACCTGCAACTACCACATAACCATTTCGTTAGTTCATTAAGTGACTTCATGCAAATATTCAAAATATGGAAATAACATCAATAATACTTAATGATCACATCCAAACGCCTTTTTGCAAGTTCGGATCCGGTCTCCAGATCCTATCCTCCAATTTCCATATATTCATGCTTACATACCTGCATTCTTTATTACCATCCTCATAACAAAAGATTAGTAACACTATAATACACACGCACGTACAATTCCCATGTACATGTTATCTTGAACCGTCATACCATTCTTCCTTCGTGTATTCTCTAGAACAAACATGACGTTTCCGAACCTATACTCAATCTACACATAACGACCAACCTTTACATACATAACACTTTCACACATTACCGGGCATAAGCAACTATGCACACATTTTATTACACTAGCATCCAATGCGAGATAACTCCACTTACTAAACGGTTTACCATTTCTGTGACCTTGCACAACTATACAATTCAATCTAAATAGTTACACCCATGATTTAATGTATCCATCTATATATATACACACATATCAATCCGTACATTTTACCATTCATTCTTATTCCATATTTGTTAATCTTGGGTTTATTTCATGCTTAATTACCCTCACTTCACTTATCTTTGTTGCTCATTTATCCCAACTACTTTCATTGTTGTATGGTGAACTATACCCGTTCACCAACAACATCAATTCGCTTACCTTATTATAAATTACCTTTTCATACTTGTTTCCCATTATCTATTTATACATAAACATACAATTATTAAACCAAGAGTTTGCATCATAAGTCACTTACCTTTGCCCGTAGGAGTGTTTTCGCCTTATACGTGTTTGACTTATAGTCCCAAGCTTTTCACCTTGCTCGAGATCATATCCACTTGACCCGTTTACTTTTAAGCTTCTTGTACCTAGCTTACTTTCAAGTCAACATGCCGTGTTAGAATACTAATTTGGAACTTACCTATTCAAACATTAGTATTCATTCTACATCATTCAAACATGACATCAATACATTCAACAACTAGTTCTATTCAATAAGCCTTTCCATATACTACCCGTTTGACCCGTTAGTGAAAATACTTGCATGAACTAGTTGGTAAGTGTTCTTAGACACTTTTTGAATGCCATATAACACGCTATTCTTTCCCTACAATCCGTACTCCAAGACTACTACAAGCGTGTACATTCTTACACCTTTTCTTATTAAATATTACATTATAAATGTGCAGCGATTTTCTGCGCAGCTGCTGTTCAAGGGCGTTTTTCCCCTTCTAAACCTCGGAATCAGATCTTGACTATCAAATACAAAATGTGCGTCATTCAAAGACCTTTCCAAGCATATAAAGAATACATCCTAACGATTTTTCTATGATTTTATATGCATTTTTAAAGTCCAGGTCTGCACATGAAATGGTTCCAAACAGCATGCTGTTAGAACTAATTTACTAACTTATCATGCTGTTTTGACCCACTAAATCTCATAACCAGCCTCACATGACTAAATATGAAATGTAACACGTGCAACAAACTTTTCAACGATATAAGGCTCGTCTTCTAACTCCTAATAACGAATGAAATATGCCCTTTACAAGATGACTATCTAGGGCTGTCCAAAGTGATTAATTTCACACTATTTTGTACCAAATCTCACCACAAACATCATATTCACATATTGTAGGACACATACAACCATAAGATCACTTACGTGCATACATACATACCTACATACAATCCATTCTAATTCACACATGGTTTCCATCAAAATACATCCTTTATGTTAATTTACTAACAATCATCATATTCCATTCATATTCATCAATTACTTGCATTCAAGTTCATCTAGACATTTCATCAAACACTTGATGTGCGTACCATATTTTGAGCACATTGTACAAGCTCCTAATACACACATTCCACCAAAACACATAATCACCATCAATCATGACCAATTTCCACATAAATATCATCAACTACACATTATTCCTACAATTACATGGATTTACAACTAATTTAGCAACATCAAAGCTCTAATGAAAACCTAATATCATCATCTTTTGCAAACAAGCACTTCTAGTGATTTGCTCATCTCTAAACCATTAAGGATGAACAATATCGCTTACAATCAAGCAATAATACGAATTTAACATGTTTTGCTCAAAACCCACATGTGGGGTTCGAACCCTACACGAATTTGGGGGTTAGGGTTCTTACCAAAGATCAATCCTTGAAGATTATCCTTCTAGAACACACCCTTCATCCATTACTTCAATCTCTTGCATTAACTTCTTCAATTGAGGGATTATTAGGCTAGGTTTTGGCTCTAGAATGCCCCTTTGGGGCTGAATACGTTTACACCCAAATGGGTGTTCTTCCACATTTTGATAACACCAAGAGGTTACACTAATAGCCCCTCAAGTTTTCCCTTCTTCCATTTTATTATGAAACTTAACTTTGCAAGTTTCTTTCTAGTGTTATTTCCCCATTATAAAGATAATAACTTTCACTAGGTAATTTTTATATTAGAGCATAACCCACATTCTTATCATCCCGTTTTATTATCCATAAAAGGCTCATTCTACTATTTAATTCGTTTTGTCATTTCTTATTCACGCCTAATAGTGTAATTAAGCGAAATGGATTTTCGGGATGTTACAAATCTGAATGTTCTTTTTGTGAAACAAGTGTTACAAAGTTACAACTGTTTGTGCAGAGAGGGGTTGCGAACGTTGCGTTTCAGCCCACCCATGTGGTTGCCCAGCCGCTGCTGGCGAGGACATTAGCAAATTTCTTGACGCCCGAGTTTGTGAATCCACCTCCGCATTTTTCACAGACAGGTAAATTTAGTTTTCACTCCATGTTACGTATTTGTTATTTAGTTAACACGTGCCACGACCGAAGGATGCTCAATCATCGGCACGTTGGCGTACTTACTCACTGCACCCGTCTTGCCAGGTGTGGGTATTGAGCTCCGCAGGAAGGTAGTAATAGATCTAGAGGATTCCTCATAGGGTCGTAGGAAGATTGTGTGTATAGGTGGTAACTGTGTTTTTCCGTTTGCGTCTTGGTGTTGTGCAGTTGTTGATATGTTGACTAACACATTTGTACGCAGGTCATGGTCCGAAGCAGCAGTCGAAGAAGCAGACCAAGGGGTCTAAGAATTCTCCATCATCCTCTATTGTCCTGAATGATGAGGAAGTTATTGAGTCTGAGGAAGAACCCTAATTCAAACGATCAAGGCAACATACTTCCGGGCCCATTGCGGAGGATGTGCCCGATGAGTTGTTACAATAACGTCTTGATGACTTGGCCAGGACTCAGTTGAAAATTCCTGAGCGCATACCTAAGTCTGCCACCACGGAGGCGTCGACGACCATTCATGCGGCCCCCGTGAATGTGGCTCTACCTTAGAATGTTGCTAAGGGTCCGAAGCTTAAGGTGACAGTTAAGTCTCCGCCCTCTCGGAAACCTATTTACACCAAGACTTTAAAAATCACATCCGGTAAGTTATGTAAACTATTACCTCTTTTTGAGTTTGTTACCAAAGGAAAACGTCATGGTAGCATTTCTCTTTGATGTGCAGCGAAGGCCGCCACGACCACCCCCACGACGTCCGTTCCTCTGCCGACAGCCGAAGAACTGGCCACGAAGACGCGACCTTCGGAGGAGGAGGCGGCCCATCTCAAGCAGGAGTTGGTTGATGCTGATACCTTAAGGTGTCAGTAGGAAGAGGAAAAGGGTGAGGGGAAAAAGAAAACAAATGCTAATTCCCCTGTGAAGCCAAGTCAAGAAACTTCTGTTATCAATCCTCAACCGGGGCATGCGAAGACGAATCCTGGTGTGTCAACCGCAGCCCCGCCTGCCTAAGATGTTCAAGACAAGAGTATTACGGATATTCTGTCGGATATCCTCGAGATGGCCACGCACGACCACGCACATACCTAACCTATTACGGAGATGGCTCGTGACTCATGCGGGCCAGGCTCATAGAGGGGTGCTCGGACTAAGGGTTTCGCTCGTTCATATGATGCCAACCGTCGTACCAGCCGCGGTGGGATATTACGGAGACAACCCGGTTTTCTAACTTTTTATTCACTGAGGAGCTTATAAATTATGTTGTCCCTCCCAGCAAACGTGATTATCCGGATAGCCTCACTCGACGTGCCTTGTCCACCGATATGACTATGAATGCGATACTGCAGGTGGCGTGGATTGAGTCATTGATCCGTCATGAAAACGACTTCATTCATGCCTGGGAAAACATGAAACAAACCCATACATCACTTTCCTGAAGAGAAGAGGAGTTCCCAAATGTGTAAGCGGACATCCGGGCTGAAATGGAGCAATATCGCCAGCGTGCCCGTGTTGTTGAGGAAGAAGTTAAAAAGCTAAAGACAGAACAAGCCCAAGCTTCTCTGCGTTGGAAAGAGTCTTGTCAACGGACCAATGCTTAGATGGAACACTACCGAGGGCAACTTGAGAAGCTAAAAATGATGTTGCCCACCTTACCAGCGCTGCGGAAGACCAGCTAAAAACTCTTGCCACCAAAGAGTCAGAGCTTGGAGATGTTGTGTCAAATTGAATGTACGTGATCAAGAGTTGTTGCAAGCAACATCAAGGGTGTCTGAGCTGGAGGTTGAGGTGGGCTCCTTGGTCAAGGAGAAAACTAACTTGGTGGAGGAGAAGGTCGTTCTGGAGTCTTCTCAAGCTGGCTGAAGGTGGAGATTAAGCGTGCGAAGGCTGCTCATCATGATGTGGCTGTAGGTGTCCTTGCTGCACATGAGCGGATTAAATGGATGATGTAGCATGGGCTTCAAGCGCGTATGGAATAAGCCAAAGTTTGGCGATGTTGTTGGGAATATGTGCAGCTTTGTGCTCAAGGCTAGGCTGGCATGCAATTGGGTTCTGATGAGGGCTTCTATCACTCCGCCGTTAGGAAGAAGCTGGAAGAGGGTGAAATTTCGGTTTGGGACCGAAACCAAGGATCGATTATGTGAATACAACTCGGTTTCAGACAGAGATTGGAGACGAAAAAGAAATAGATGAAAACAACGTCAACACAGATTCGTATTACATCATAAACGGTTACAGACACTGTCATCAGTAGGATAAACATCTATCTCGGGGTCGGGGGAGGTCGGGCATGACCTCCCCCTTGAGAGCATTCTAAGCACAAACTCATAATCTTCAATGAAAAACAACATGTGAGATTGCTATATATAGGCCAGTTGGTTCGACCCTTGTAGGGGTTCGAACCAACTGATTCGACCTTGACACAGGCACGAACCAACACATATTGTGTTGGTTCGACCTCACGTTGGTTCGAACCAAGTAGGTCAACCTTAAACAAATACGTCAGATCCATAAAATGCCCTTATGGAACACCACAATCTCATGTTATACAATACACGACTCAACCCTAGTCTATTCGATAGCGACGACCACACATAAAGTGCATCAACAGAGGGTGTGCATTATCGCAAATCCTGTGAAGCGGAAATGAAAGCGGTGCAAGAAGAGTTTGAGTAGCTCACATTCGAGGTGTTCGACCTGTGTGACGAATGTGTCAAAACCAATGACCCCATCGGAGCGTTGCGCGAGTATTTTGAAGAGTCGAACAGACTTGGGGTGGAGCAAGAAGAGAAAGCGCGCAAGGAAGAGGATGAGCGTAAGGCTGCCTTAACCAGCTGAGGGGGCGGATCCACTTCTGTTGGAATGGAGGGTGGCCTGCATGCTAAAGCTTCAAATGCTAACAGCATGGATGACCTCTATCTAGACACTGTAGATTTTTCTTAGGTCCCCCTTTAGGTTTTTCCATTCCTAGCTATTTTCCTTGTAATTTGCAAATAGTTATGGTTAAGATGGATTGTTTATATTATTATCTTTTGTTGTGCATGTTATGATTGTTCTCTGCTCTGTGATGATGTCAGCGTCCTCAAAAGTCTTCCTGTGTCAGGAGCACCCTGACACAATTCTCTTGTTGATGCGATTGCTTGGCGGCGTCTATTAGCTAACTGATTTGACACCTGTCATAGCTGACTGACGTGAGTCCATTCCATTAATGGCTAATTAATCCATTGAACTTGTTTTTCTATAAATGGCATAAACTAATCCACTCCATGATCACATTAACTTACTTAACTTCCCCTAACTGGTAATGGCTGAACACCGATGGAAAGCTCCAATCCGTGACCATGCAGAAAAGCTGGTTGCAAAAGGGTTGATCGCACTCGTATCACAACACCCTAGGGTGGGTCTCGCTATTGATGCTTTAGACCGTTTGGAAGCCCACTGTGGGGAGTTACTGAAACGCGAAGACCTTGAACATGACGATCAACATGAAGTGGATGATCAGGCTATGGAAAGTGCAAGTTCCAGAGCCATGAAGCGTCTTGCAGACTTGAGTGATGCAGCTTTGCTACCCAAGACTCCAATGTTTGTATTGCGTCGTGTGGATGGGAAATGGCAGCATACTTCCAAACCTTGACCAGTAGTAGTATAGTTCTATCTTATACGTCCTGCGGTAATATAGGAATGTACCTTGTGGATGTTATTTGGACATCCTTGTAAATTTTGTAAATGGTTATCAAGGATATATAAGCATATATTGCAACTTTAAGTATATAAAGTGCACGCTTTTTTTTCTTTTTTTAAACACATTGAGGAACTCGTAACCGCATAAAAACAAACATACTTTATTGAAAAACCAATGATAGGCATTAAAAGCCTTTATTGTAAATGGTGATGAACTAAATATAACATGTGCGTAATTGTGGCGCGTTCCAAGTTCGCGGGATGGGTGTGCCATCAAGGCGCTCCAGAGTGTAGGCACCCTTTCCGAGTACCTCCTGGATCTTGTATGGTCCCTCCCAAGTTGGGGCAAACTTTCCTCGTTTTTCACGTTAGACGCCTCATTGTTGTGGAAAACATAGTGCCCATGCGAAACTTGCATACCTTGACCCGCACATTATAGTATTTTTCTAACTGTTGCTTGTACTTTGCCTCTCTGAATGAGGTGATCTCGTGCCTTTCTTCCAGTAGGTCCAGGTTAGTGCGCAGTTCTCGATCATTGTCAACTGATCTTGCCATTAGTACTCTTGGGGACGGGCATCCTAGTTCTGCGTGGATTACTGCTTTCGAACCATAAGTCAATCTAAAAGGTGTTTCCCCGTTGCTGGTTTTAGACAATGTACGATGGGCCCATAGAACATGGGGGAGCTCGTCTACCCGACCGATGCATTTAGTACCCAACCGGGCTTTGATTGCCTCTACAATGCTTCTGTTTGCCCGCTCTACTTGTCAATTCCCTTACGGGTGCGCCACAGAAGTGAATATCTGCGTGATCTTCGTGGATTTCAACCATTCTTGTAAGTGTTGGTCCACAAATTGCATGCCATTGTCACTTACAAATTCCGTCAGAAGTCTGAACCTATAGATAATAAATTCTCAGATAAACTTCTTGATACTTCAGCTGTCAATTGTGGCCAGTGTCTTGGCATCCATCCATTTTGTGAAGTAGTTGATTACCACTACTAGATATTTGACGTTTCCGGGTGCAGTGGGAAAAGGACCCACGAGGTCAATGGCCCACTTCTGGAATGGCCAAGCCGCTGTTATCGGCACTAGGTTGTTTTCTTGTCGCAGGGTTCTTGGCGCATGCCTTTGGCAAGAATCACGCTTGTGCAATTCTGCTACCGCATCAACATGCATGCCTTGACAGTAGTAACCAGCATTCATCAGCTTTGCAACCACCATCCTTGGACTCGCATGCAGGCCATATATGCCTTCATGTATATCCTTAATCAAGTATGTGGCCTCAGGAGAGTCTACACAGCGTAGCAGTGGTCCAAATATGAGATGTGGTACAAGATTCCATAAATAACTTGGTAGTGTAGGGCTTTATTTTTTAGTTTATGGGCTTCGGCCTTGTTGTCTGGCAAGCTTCCCGAAGTCAGGTACGCCATGATGGGAAAAACCCTTCATGAGTTCTTTGGCTTGTTCCAAGTATAGAATCATTGTTGGTTCTCTGTCTTCGAAGGAGCCGTCAATATGATTTGCTACCACCATGGATTCAACATGAGCCTCGACATGGCGAGCGCCTATTTTCTTTGCAATACGTAGGCCTACTAACAAAGCCTCGTATTCCTCTTCATTGTTTGTCTTTTGGAAATCCAGACATATGACATAGGTGAATTCTTTTCCTTCCGAAGTAATCAGTCGTAGCCCTGCGCCTGCGCCATCGTCGTTCCACCCACCATCTGTGAACAATTCCCAAGTTTGGGATGCATCCTTTGCGGTACTTGATTCCATCTCCGCCTGAAATTCAGCTATCTTGTCAGCGGGAATGTCCATGGCAAAGTTCGCTATGAGTTTCCCCTTGAAAGATGGACGTGTTTTATTTGTTGTGGAATGCTCTCCCAACTCTAAGGCCCATTTGGCCAATCTTCCCGATAACTCTGGCTTGCGAAGTACCTTATTGATCCAATAGTCTGTTAGGACGTTTATAGTATGGCCTTGGAAGTACCTGCGTAGACGTCTTGATGCATGTATTATAGCAAGAACTAATTTCTCCATCATGGAATATCTGGTTTCAGCGTCCAACAGCGTGCGACTAACATATTAGGTTGGAGTCTGGACTCCTTTCCGATCAACCTTAGCACAGTGCCAACTGCCCTATTAGATACGGGCACGTAGAGTGTAAGCGGTTCTTCTGGCAGGGGCGCGATGAGTGTTGGGAGGTTCATTAAGCATTCCTTCATGTCCTTGAAGGCCTTTTCTGCTTCCGCTATCCAGGAAAAGTTGGATTTCTTCAAACAGTTCTTCAGGGTATCGACAAAGAGGAATGATTTGGATGCGTAATTTGAAAAGTAGCTCTTTAGGGCAACCAAATGGACCGTCAATGTTTGCACCTCCTTTACTGATGATGGTGATGGCATCCGCTCAATAGCTTGTATTTTCTCTGGGTTAGCGCGGAACCCTTCCTTTGTGATGATCACGCCTAGGAACTTTCCCTCTTCTATTCCGAATGAGCATTTCCTCGGATTTAACTTCATTCTGACACTTCGGAGTTGATCGAAGGTCTTCTGTATGTCTAGCAACATTTGGTCTTCCATTTTGCTTTTGATGACTAAATCATCCACATAAACATCCAAGTTAACACCTATTTGATTGATGAATGCCGTATCCATGAGGCATTAATAAGTAGCTCCCACATTTTTAAGCCCAAAAGCCATCTTTGTGTAGCAGAACGTTCCCATATCGGTGCGAAACACAGTCTTATCTTCATCCTCTTTGGCAATGTGGATCTGATGGTACCCCTTGTATGCATCGAGGAAACATTTAAACCTATAAGGTGCCAAGGAATCGACCTTTAAGTCAATCTCTGGTGGATGATAGCAATCTTTGGGGCACACCTTATTTAAATCCTTATAGTCAACGCACATGCACCAACTGCTGTTGGACTTTCCTACCATGACCGGGTTAGCAACCCACGTTACCGGATCTTACGCAGAATGCTTGCATTCAGTAGCTCTGTCACTTGCTCATTCATGGCCTTCGTTTTCTCCGGCCCCATGCTGTGCTTTTTCTGGACAACGTGCTCAATAGATTTATACACATTGAGCTTGTGTTCAGTTATATGACGCGGTACACCAACTATGTCTGTTGGCTGAAAAGCGAACACGCCCATGTTTTTTTTTTATCAAAAGCTGCTTCAAGTGAGTGCGTATGGTGTCGGAGATTACAGGGCCCAGAATAACTGTCTGCTCTAGAAAGTTAGGGTTGAGAACCCATTTTCCTGGCTCGGTGCGGACAGTTGGCTTTTGCATCTTGAGAGGCTTCTGTGCGTCGGTTGCGTGACAATCTTTATTTCCGCGTATGAATGCTATGCCATTACGAGTGGGGAACCCCTACCATTTGGTGTAGCGCTGACGCGTTGCAATTAAACTTTGCCAATCCCTCTCATCCGAGGAGCACGTCATGCGACGAGGTGACTGGCAGAACCATGAAGTCACAAGTTTATGTTTTTGAATGCTTTCCATCCGAGAGAGTGACGGGGAACGTCAACATTCCCAGTGGAATAATCATCTCATGTATGAAACCAGAAATAGGCTCTAAGACTGGAACTATCTAAGCCTTGTCTTTTTCATCCAATTGATTGAAACACTGCTCGTACATGATATCCGTACTGCTACCATTATCCAAGAACATGTAGCGGGTGCGGTAATGACCAATGACACCTGTGATTATTAACGGAGCTGTTGATGAAGCTCCACCTCACACCCTAGGCATGACGTCATCTGCCTCTTTCCATAAATCATCGTCGTCTACCGTGAAAGTTCTCTTGTTCTTAGAACTGTGATTGACCATGTGGCAATGGTGGCATGAGGTATGATGGACATGATGCATGTTGAAGTTATGGATAAGCTTCTGGGAGCTTTCCCCTACATCCGTGTATTCTCGCGGACCTTTCCGAACATTTTTCACTAAGTGTGTTAACTGTCCGGACTTTATCGCATTCTCGATCTCCATCTTTAAGCTGTAACAGTTGTCTGTTACATGGCCATAATCCTCATGGTATTCGCAGTACTTTGTGGAATCCACATTTTTTCTCTTGTGACTCAACTCCCTCGGTTTCTTGAATTGTATTTGCTCGGTTTTCAAGACTTGAGATGGAGTTTTCGTCAATGGGTTCCAATGATAGTTCTTCTTTGATGTCCCTTCTAATCTCGCGGGTGCTTGTTGCTCAGGTAGTTGCGCGTATCTTGATAGGAAGAGTATTTTCCTTCTTTAGCTGCTCCCGAAATTCTTATCCAGACGGACTGCTTCCGTTGCCCTTGCTACTTGATCTCGCATTGTTGCTATTACTGTGTTGGAAACTCCGCGCTTGCTGGAAGGAGCGCTTAGACGCAACATAGATCTTGGCTGCTTCGATCAGTCTCTCCTAGGAAGTTGGGATACCATCCTTCCCGGTAAGACACTTCATCAACTCTTCACTTCGGATTCCTTGAATGAAGCCCGTGCGTGTGAGCTCTTCTCCGCATCCCATCAGCAGTGCTTCTTTGTTGTAGTGGACTATGTAGTCCTCTACAGTTTCTTTATCATTCACCATACATAGTAGGATGTGAGCCTTATACTTTTTTCGTTTGCGCAGATGCGAGAAGTGATTAGTGAACTTTTTGATCAAGTCATCAAAATCCGCATTACTGCTTGCGGGGAGATTTTCGTACCATACTCTTGCCGCGCTAGTTAATGTTTGGGTAAACAGGTGGCACGAAACTTGAACTGGCCACGAGAAAGAGTTTCCAGTACATTCGAATGCATGCAAATGGTCATACGGGTTGCGCAAACCATCATACTTCTCGCTACTGTTAGGAAGTTTTGCCCCCTGTGGGATTGGGGCTAAAGCAATGGGATGGAAAAATTTCAATCTTTCTGTGAAGGCCAGCCTTGAAGGCCTGAAAAGGTCTTCGTCTATGCGAGTGTGTGTGCTCGCCACAGACTTTGAATGTTGCTTGTAACTTGAGTCGTAATTACCTTCATCATCAGATTCTTTGTAGCCGTAAGGTTCATCGTCCAGACTGACGTAGTCCTGATCGTGTGTATTTCTACCACGATCACCACCAAGCACCGCCTGACATGGCCCTTTAGGAAGATGGCTACCTTCATTCCTGCCTTGACCTAGATCACATTCTTGGCCTTGTGTCCCATAGCTTAGTGCTTTTTGAGTATCTTTCTTGGCCTTTTCCAAGACCATTCTCTGGTATTTTGCCACATTCTTGGCGTTTTCCCTGGTCTGCCATTCATCTGGATCCAGGAGGCTCTGATCTGCATCCTTGTTCTAACGGGGCAAAGCACCTTGATTGTTGGGAGTGAAGTTGAATGACCAATTGGGAGCTTTCTGGGTCAACTTCTTTGTCACGGTGTCTGGTGTAGCAACATCAACCTCGTCGACGAATGTGGCATCAACATTCACAAGGCTTGCCAAAAAGATTCCAGTGTTTTGTTCCATATATAACAATTTGAAAGATTGAAACCGATACGAATGGCGCCAATGAAGAAATAAATAGTCTAACATCCTGGTAGGGATGATGCGACTATTGATCCACGAATACGATCGTTCACTGATAGCTCTATGGCACCAAGAATCCTATAAAGTAAAAAGATTTGTGGGTAGGGAGACGACTACAATTGTAGTTGTTTATAACAAAAACTTGCTGATGTGGATACTATTCATGATAGCTTTTAGGGTTAGCAAAAAGTGACCTCTCTATTAGGGAGATTGTCCTTTATATATATTTCGACATATGCCATCATCACCCCAAAACTCTAATCGTTATAGGCCAAGGCCCGATTAGGGTTGTCTCCACCAACCTAGGCTATATTAGTAAAGTAATCAATTATAATCATGTAAATAAGGAAACATGGAACTGAAACTGCTTTTACCGCTATCCACGCGCGTCCCTTCTTAATTGTAGGCGAGTGAAGGCTGCGGGTGACGTCATGTTGCACGTGTCATATATCTTTCGGCGCGTGCGCACCCGTTGTGTACATTACGCACATCCTAGTATGCGCAAATCTGGACCCAATCCCATCAAGTCCCCCAGTCCAGCGTGTCTTCTATGCCTGAACTTGTAATGGCATGGGAAGGATGCTGGACTCAAAATTTGTGTCGTTGGATGATATCTCATCCTGGTTTCTTGATGTCTCTTCAGTCTGCCTCTGTGTTACGGAATACGTTTTTCTGAGTTTGTAACCATGAGTATTGGGGATTCTTAAGCTAGTCCCATACGTGATCCCGGGGAAACATTTTTGTGGAAGGCATAATATGCATTGATTAGATATATGATATTGTTCTATGTTTTTAGGTGTCAAATATCCGTAAAACATCTTGTGAATTTTTTAGGTTTTGAGTGGAATTGAACAATTTCTCAATTAGGTATTGTCACGTGTAATCTTGTTTTGTCCATACGTAGTAATTGGATATTCGGTTGCTCTTTATTGAGCCTGTGATTGGCTTGATTGTTCAATGCCAATTGTCTTGGATAAGTCGGGTGTTGTATGCATAAACGGATAATGTACTAAATTTCTGAAATACTTTGGGCTTTGCTAGACTCGGGACGACATTTTCAATGTTAAAAATGTCTAATATGCACATAAAATGACATAGTTAAGTAGGTTGTGTACAGATCTTGACCTGGATTGTTGAAAGGTGTCACACCACCATACCATTACCACCACCAATCCAAACCGTCGTGTGACACCAGTCAACGATCTAGGTCAGCATCCGTACGCATTTCATTCATTCTTGTCATTTCATGTGCATAATTGGACATTTTTGCACACACTATACCCCCTAGTCTGGTGAAGCACAAATCATTGAGGAAACTCATTGATTTGCCCGTTTATGCATACAACACCTGTACAACTCATGAAACAAACATAAGTTGCCCCTTCGACATTGAAGGCTTCTTAACACATGGTAATCTTTCTACTAACATGTGTTTACACACAAGCATAATGTATGAATCATAAACACAAAGTGGAAATCAATACATGTTAATATCGTCATCACAACATATGTATACCCTTATACAAATTCACGATCATTCGACTATCCACCTAATATAACCAACTCGAATGTTCAATGATATATATATATATATATATATACATGCATATATATACATTCGACTACCAAGACCCATGAACAAACACATGATAATAAGTGGGATGATCTATATCTATATAACCAAGTAGACTTATTGGGCAATACAAAGGACACATATATTGTGATACCCCGCAATTTCAGGTTCTCACTTTAACTAAACTCTAGTTACATTCCTTGCATTATACTTAACTAGGGTTAGCTAGATAGGACACACGTTACATAGTTGTATGTTAATAACTGCATAAGGTGGTAATTCGAGGAATTACCAGACTGTATACATGATTAGTGAACCTCGGACGTTGGTGAATAATGAAGTTTAATAATTGTGTGTTAACAGATTTGGATTGATTGCAATTACGTGCTTCTGTGATACTCGGTGAAACTATGTGCAAACCATATGTGATTATGTGAACTTAAACCGAATACGTTAATAAGAATCGTTAAAGGTGGACCATTAGGATGATTGGGGTCTTAACACATGGGGTTACACTTATTACGGTCCGAAATAGTGAAAACGTTGAAGGAAAACACGTCGGGTGACGAAACGGGCCACCCACGCGGGCCAAGGCCCTGTGAGCAGCCGCTCACAGGGAGCGAGCGCCCGCTCGCCGGTACCTGACGTCTCTAAACCGCCTTAAACACCTATTTAAGCAACCTTAAGCCTCTTGTATCACCTAAACTCAAACCCTAATCGTCCCTACTGCCTCACTTACGAAATATTAACCCTAAACAACCTGCTAAGGCGCAAGAACATCGATTGGGAAGCTCCAAAGGCGTTCGGTTGATTGAATCGAAGAGCTTGGGGTATAATCCTTAATCCTTTACGCTTTAATCTTATTTTTATGTTATAAAAATCATATAACAAGGTTTGTCCAGGTCTGAAAGCTTTTGATAATTATTAAAACTTGAGGTTTTTGAAGATTAAACAAATTAAACATGATGATAGGCGATTAGTAATATCATAGGTTACTTGTTGCGCAAGTTGTTGAAGTTTTGATCACTAAAGTTGTAATATTTGCATGTATAATGATAGAATCTGATCACAATAGGCATTAGGAATGTTTGGTAATGGTTATTGATAATTGTTGATTGTTTGCATGCACACGGTAGTCGTTTAAAGAAAGATTTAGGCGTAACTAAAATCTGGACAGAATGATTAGATGAACTTATAGGGGCTGTAACATGACTTTAACATGATGATTTTGGTATTTTCTTTGCATGGTTAAATCACACCTGGTCTTAGAATTTCATAATGGGTAAGATCAAGTGATTTGGACGTCAGTTGAGTCATTTTTGGAATTTTCTTTGAAAATAGGTCATATCAGAATTTCGGGTTAATAAACTGAGTCGACTTTGAGTCATCATAACTTGAGTTTTGTAAAGAGTTGAGTTATAAAATTTTTACAGAAGATTAACATCGGAATAATTTGAGTTTTCCAAGTGGATTCATCCTGTTTGGATGAATACACAATTTTTGGGAATTTTTCTACCAAACTGACATGTTATAAAAGTTTTCTGAACATAGCTGTGTTGAACGAATTTTAATTATTTTTGTGTTTGGATTTAAGACAAAACAAAAATAAGGGTTGTTAAGTGATTCCCAAAGAATATTCAGTAAAAATTTTGGAGATTAACTCACTGATTAACTATTTTAAATAAATTGGTTTTGATGACGCACAATCTGTCCTAAAAACACAGATTGTGTATTATGTGATTAATTGAGGTCTTAGATGGTATGTAATTGATGTGTAACTGAACGGACACTTGTATGAGACGCACATGGAATGTAAAAACTAATTATAACCAACACATTCACCAACGAGTCTGTAGGGTTTACTATTGCATGTAGAATCACTAGGTGTCACCTACACACTTCTGAACGTTTAAACGTCTTGGACAAACGAGTTATATGGTGTAATGATATTACGCCTATACTTACTTAGTGACACTTATGTTAGGGAGTCGATAGCATACTTTACTTGCGGTTTGGATTTCTTTTGCTTGCACACTAAGGTGAGTTTCACTACTCTTTTCTCAAAAGCATGCGTCTCAGGTTGAGACAACTTACTTAACATTTTCTAGTCCGGTTTGGGACTACTATTTTCTAGTCCGGTTTGGGACTACTTACATATCCCTGGTTGGGATGCTATGGATCCTTGTGTGGGTCGTTTACTTTGATGGATCCTTGTGTGGGTCGTTTACTTTGCTAGTTCGCAAACTGTGTCCTTGATGAACTAAACCAACTCTATCATCTGTAAGTCCTCACGTACCGAATGAGTTGCCGGGATTGGCAAGCAGGTTATTAGTTGATAGCGCTATTAGGTCTTACAAACCTCACACCGGCTCGGGGAGCGCGGTGGTGAACTATAACTTAACGAAACTTTATCATTGTGGATAGACAATGATGTCAGGCATGCAGCGCACTTTTGTGGCTACACGTACATAGCAGTTCGGTATATTCGGTGTTAGTTATCATGAATGGGCTAGCTACCCTTGACATGCGACGAACTAGTGGTTACACGGTTCTAGGAACCAACTCAATTACTTGTCTACGTGGTTTTGGAAACCAGCGCATTTACATACTCAATTACTTTACTTTGTGAACTCACCAGCTTTATGTTGACACACGATTTACATGCTTTTGCAGGTAGTTAGCTTCCGGTGCCAGGATTAGAAAGCACTGTACACTTCACTGCATTTGGGGTCTTGGGCATACACATAAATTACATATTATGCTTTTACCTTTTCTCTCATATGGTTTTAATTTGGGCGCGTTGTTTTGCGCATGGTTTTTAAAAAGGTTTAAATTTGGTTTACGCTTCCGCAGCTTAACTAAACTTGGTTTTTGAAAACGAACTAAATGGTTTGGGCATTTAGAGTTCGTTCATGTGACTTATGGCTATGGGATCCTGGTTTGTCATGCGCCTCGCGGTATAAACCCCGCAGTGGAAATTTGAGGGTGTGACATATATATGTATACACACTCACGGCTATACATACACATATACACTCATCTTATTGCCTTGTCTCTCACTTATATACAAATATAACCTTTGGTAATGACACCACACATCCCTATGAGAAGTTTGAACTCAAAAATGGAACCTTCCCTTCCTTGTCTCTTCTCGGCCGAAACCCAAGACCCACACACACCTTTTCCTTTTCCACCACCTTGCTATTTGTCACCTTACACATGGAATTATCCTTGGAACTTGAGCACCTATCAAACTATAGAGATTATGGAACAATCAACATCAATCAAGTGATGACAAATACAAGTTCTTGGACAAGTCACTATCACCTCTACAACCATATATATTTCGGCCGATCCCATTCAAGATCATATGACAATGATTGATCATCAAGTCCACCCTTGCACATGATGTAAATCGACAAGGACTATGATGATGTAATGATTTACACTCAATTAGACAAGAAACCAAGACAACCCACCCTCCTATACAAGTCAACCTTCCCTACTAATAAATTCTTACCCATAATCGGGCAAAACCACATGGAAACTAGGAGTTTTCATTTTCACCAAATCTTGATGATTTGCCTAAACCATAACTGGCCTATGAACTCTTGATGCATCACCATAACTTCGATTTCACTAAGGAAAGAGGCAAAGATCCTTCATGTTTCATGAGATGTCATTATCCAACTATGGCACCTTAACTTGCACCAAAGAAGCATCTAATCCCTTCTATCTTGAACCTAGATATCTTACCATAACTAAACACCTAAACGACAAGACAATCAGCCAAGTTGTGTGGTGGCATGAAGTCGAATGACAACTAAGGGACTTGCATAATTTTGGAAACTAAACACTACCTAGCTTTCCCCATGACAATGACATGCTTTCCTTGCAACTAGCCTATATAAAGGACCTTACCTTCACTCAAATTTCTTGCACCATGTGACACCCGTCGAAATCACAGGTCATATCCGTACACTAGCTACACATACACATTGTGCATGACATTTCATTTTACATGATTCATTACAATTGAGCCACGCAGGGTCTCAACAAGCCAATTTCAATGCTTACAGTTTAGCATTAGGCACGATAGGGAATACAATTTCATAACTAGTTGAATAGTTATCATGAGCTATAGAGAGATCATACCACAAACCCTAATTTGGGAATTCATACAATTGAACATAATATTTCAATTGTGATCCAATCAAGAACAAAAACAAACAATGTCCATATACAAGGAATTGCTCAGACACAATATCCATAAATGACTAGTAATACAGCTAGTTAAAAATATATATTGAGCACCCATTTATATATTGTTTTGTATCACATAAACTTGTACAAAGATCACACTTAACATCTAATTATAATATGTGACCCTACACTTGTACAAGACATGGATTAAATGTTCAAAAATATATATATATATATATATGCATGTGTGTATGTGCTTTTCAATGTTAAAGTCCTACACCTTTAATGAATCATCCTTTCGTCCTCTAAGATTCTACCATAATTAGTTAAACATTTGACCTTGTATTCATTCCATGGTAGTTGACTTGCCAAAAAGATGTAACCTCCACATACATACACATATACACGACACACATATACATATGTGTGTAGTGTTTGTGTCTTCCACTCTTACACAAGTCCCTTCACTACATTCTTCCACAAAGATACACCCAACAACATGCTTTAGTCACCTCCATCACATTCCTAGATGTTACACTAATAAGGAAAGCTTAGTGTTGACTTACCACAATTGCCATTCCACACTTTCCATTCAAGATCCTACCAAATCAACCTAAGACACCTCTAATCACCCAAGACATCATGATTATCATGCATCAAATCCTTATGAAGTTGACTAATCCTAACCTCCCAACACCCTCATTTTTTCGGCCCACACTAACCAAGAAAAGCAAGCACACATCAAGTCCATAATCTCTTCCAAATCCATCCAAGATCATCTTTATTAGATCTTAAACCACAAATAGAAAGATTCTTTCTTTCACCTTTCCTAAGCCATGATGCCTTGCCATCCATAACCACTATATATAGGGCCAAGGTTTGAGACTTAAGTGCACCAAACAACTAACACAACCCCTCCACCTCTCCCTCTCTTCCTCTCGGCACCACCACACCACCGCCGAACACCACCACCATCGGCCCCCTTCATAACTGAAAACCATCACCCAGACCCAAGTCACTAACAATAACCATTAAACTTTAAGGGACTCTTAGGGGTACAAGGAGCATAACCAAGGTGTACAAGGCCCCTAACTCCATCTTTCCTTAGACACTAGCAGGTATAACCTTGTTTTTCTTAAACTTGTGTCTTTGTTTTTTGCATAGTCTTTTAATTACCAAGTTGTTCGTTTATATGTTTACTCTTGTAACTAAACCAAGTAAATAAGCAAACACATGATCTAAAATACATTATGTTAGTTGGTAAATGTATGCATTCACACACATATAGGCTGAAATATGTATATGTATACTAGACCATGATGGCCGAAAGTTTTGTAAGAAAAACTATATATCTTCCAATGCTCATTAACATAAGACATAATGTGGTTAGTTAAAAATCATGTGTAACATGTTAGATCCATAACAAGGCCTACAAGGTACATATGTTTTCAAGAAAAGTGATGTTTAACATGAGATATTGTTATCTTTTTTTCACAAAAGTTAAGCTAAAGGCACCTAAATATTATGGATCTATGGTGTTTTCACAAAAGGTAACACTATCTTTTTACCCAAGTCACTAGTGTACATAGAGATGGTGAATCATGCAACATAAAGCCATGAGGTTCATATTTTGGGAAATATTACACTAGAAACAGTAATATGGAACACTTAAAAGATAAACATTGTATCTTTTAACAATTAAGTCATCAAATACGCAAATATTTACATCAAAGACACATTTAACTTAAAGAGTTAAGTTACAAGAACGAGCATAATAAGAGGACAACTTGTAAGAAGTACAAGTAACATAGACCTAAAATGTCTATTTTACATAGGATGCGTAGGTCGATCTCTCTAGCTCAGACTCATTTGTTCATTCCCAGACACACCATAAGGTGAGTTTCACGGCCCCTTTTCACTGTTTTACATTTTTCTGGGGGAAAACATGCGTACAGTTTTTAGTTTTCAGTTACATACAGGACTATTATGTGAACATGAGACAGTAAGGTTCAGGATCCATTAAGCCCTCGTGTCATACATTTCACCATAACCATTAGCTATGGACTTAGCCATGAAACAACAAAGTAGATCTATTGGGTTGACACCCCCACTCTTGGTCAGTCGCTCTGACCGGATGACAGATATCAAAAGAGTGCTTGTATTTCACACTATTTCATTGTCTTTAGTGTACAATGGGCGAGGCACAACATGTAAAGGTTTAGTTATGGGCTCATGTCGGATCACATATCGATTATTGCCCTAGCTAGGCAGTAATTTAGTCGGTTTTGGATAACATGTCCATTCATACAAACCCGTGTGCTCACCAACTTTATGTCGACCCATATATTTTCATGCATGTTTTTCAGGAAATTAGCATGAAGCATGGAACTTGGGAAGGTCGCGTGCGAGCATTTAAGGGATACCATCTTTTGAACTATTGTTGTGACATTTTGACCTAAACATTTTACACAATGGTTATTAATTCGAACAATTAATGTTATGTTTTTGTAAGACCTGATTGTTAAATGGTAATTCCTGTTTTATTTAAAAAATGTCCGCGTGACTTTTGTGCTTGGAAATCATTCAAAGTCGCACCTCGTGTTTCCGCCTTGGCGGGGTGTGACACACCAACACTCACAATCACTCACACTACTACACAAACCTCTTGGCCCCAAGAGCACCATAACCAAAGGAAAGGAGGACTCAAGAGGATGACCAAGAAGCAAGCACCAAACCGACCCTACATTGCCTCGAATAGGTAAGATACATAGCCATTATATTCTTTTGAAGTCATTACACACTCGGCCCTAGGCTAACACTAGACCATTTGCCTCTAATCCATGTAATCGACACTCACACACCCATGATTCATAGATATAGTTCACTTACAATGGTTTCAATTATACAAAGATCACATCATCGGGTTCGATCTAAACATATCATTAATCGGTCCTACTAAAGCATCTACTACTTGAATAATGTTTTGGGATTAAAATCATGACTAAGATGATTACATTAGAACCGATTTATAAACAAGCTAGCTTAACACACTCTTGAAACTAAATGATCGTTTTTTAGGCAAAAATAATCGGCCTTAATCTAAAAACCTCCCTATGCCGATTGTAATGCATCGAGGATACCCTTATGAACATGAGTTGACTGAATTGAAACCATTAAGGAATCAAATCGAGGCCTATGTTATTGAGTAGCTTCGGCTATCATCCTCTAACATGTGTTAACAAGACAATAACATATGTTAACATGGGTTTGGATCTTTTATAAGACTAAACTCACGTTGAAATGCTCGTTTTGTCATAAACCGACCACACATGTTATAATGGGATCAACTAGCGGTCCATAACAACGTGTGAGGCCCAATCTGTCCTTAATAAAAATGCTTTAAACACCGGGACTTTCATGCCCGTATCTTTTACAAGAACATTTGAATCAATTTAGAAGCATCACGTGCACAAAACATAGTCCCTATACATCAAACCCACAGTCCCAAACGTCGGGTGAGCAACTCGTATGATAAACGACAAGACCAAACAACTTATTATGTCTATGTTGATCATAGGGCATCAGTTTTCAAGACGAAAGTCATTCCATTTTCCTACTTTACCAGACCACACGTATCACTCTCAGGTGAGTTTTTACGGCCCCATTTTACCATTTTTTACATTTTCGGGGGACATACATGCTACAACTTATACAATATCATTTGGTGTGTATATTATATCGTGACTACCATGTGGAACATGAGACATTTGGTTCATGAGCTCAACAGTCCTCGTACTTACATTACACTGTAACCATTAGCTATCGAAGGCCATGGAACACTTTAATAGATCTATTGGGTTGACACCCCCACTCTTGGTTAGTCGCTCTAACCGGTTATATACGAAAGAGTGTTAGTATTCTACTATACATACATTGTCTTTAGTGTACAATGCGTGAGGCACAACAGTCAAGAGGTTTGGTTATGGGACTCATGGTTTGCATAGTAATCATTTACTTAGCTAGCCTATGATTGGTCATACACGAATTACACAAAGCACATTACTTGTTACATTCAAACTTATGAACTCACCAACATTAATGTTGACAAAACTCTTATGCATGTTTTTCAGGTAATTGATGATGAGCAGTAGAGGTTGGAGAGAGGGGTTCGAGCGTGCACTAGATGGTACCACTTTGGATTGGGTTTTGTCAGTCCCGTGATGTTTTAGTTTCAAGTTTATGAATTCCAGGCAATTTCCTGTTTTCAAAACAATGT
Organism: Ambrosia trifida; assembly: GCA_028751855.1. NCBI lineage: Eukaryota > Viridiplantae > Streptophyta > Magnoliopsida > Asterales > Asteraceae > Ambrosia > Ambrosia trifida. The sequence continues at coordinate 47,491,080 of CM054123.1, forward strand.
TATGATGATTTGAATAATTTTATGACAATATCCATCCTTTGATGGTACTTATTTGAATAAATTTGCGTGTTGCTTGAACCTTGTGCTTGAAAACCTTTCGAGGTCACATCCCCGTGTTTCCGCCTTGGCGGGGTGTGACACGTCGCCACCATCACCACCACACTAGACCACCGTCACCACCACCACACCTTAACTACCTTTTCAGACCACCATCCACTTTCACCACTTTCACCATCTTCTCAGACCACCCTCACATCTCACCACTATCACCACCATCTCAAACCACCCAACTTTCACCACAACTGTTCAACACCAACACTACCACCAGGTCCGACGATTGTTTCCTTAAATGACTAAAATTTGTGATCTATACCAACAAACAACACCACCTGTTGCCTACTCGTCCCTCTCCGTCCTATCTCCCCAAAGGAATTACATCAAAACAATTATATGTGACCGATTTCGTGAGAATCAGACCAACGGACCTTCGTACACACAGTCGGCGATCAATCCCTTTGTTTCCAGGTAATTGAGTCATGCGATTGTTTCATCTTGTGATTTTGATTCGAAGCCCCAACTTTGTATTCTCTCCATATAAGTGTTCTTGACCAATTAGACCGGATCTTAGGTTAAGGTTTCCGAGCGTTTTATATGGGAATAGGTTTAAAATGATTCAACATTTTTAAACAACTGTATTCAAATATATCATCAAAAGAGCTGTGTAGCATTGTGGTTGATGTGTGCCTGTGTAAGACGTGGTCTGGCCATCCACTCAGGAAAGACATGTGCGCTCGATTCTATAACGAGAGAGAGAGATAGAGAGAGGATTAGAGGGATGTTGTATCCGGTTAGTACTCTGGTCTATCTCCGATTGTTATTACAATCATAAATCGGCGAGAGTCCGTTTATGGTTTCGGTGTACCTCCGATCCATATACAGAACCATGTGATGTTGGTATGAATTGTAGAGAGAACAATGGGAGTCATGAAGTAGAGAGAAGGAATTCAGTTGAGGGAGTTGAGAAAGTAATATTAAGAGAGACCTAGCTAAATTAGAAGGTAAATGGACATTTTTACCCCTGACTTAACTGGGCTTAGTTGACCCCGTTAAAAAAATCGACTATTTTGGCGTATTTCGTCAAACTACTGGATCATTCAGGCAATTAGTTTCATTTTGGTTGGGACTGGCAAAACCCACCAAACCACAAGGACGGTTTTGGCTATTTATTCGTGATAATAATACGTATGTAACTAATCACATTTTAAATTGTTGTAGTTGATAAGAACACATAACCATATACGAATTAAAACGGTAAGTTAAAAAAAATGTATTTCAATATCCCCACGTGTATATTTTGAAAGAACTAGCAGGTATACCTGATACCCGTCTGGTATCTACTCGACCTTAGGCCGGGTTTGAGACTCCGTTTTCAACCTATTTTGAAAACTAATCATATACGTCGCATATATACTCTAATTTTTGTGTTTTACTATGAGAAAACTAATTTAATACATAAAAAAGAACAAATAATATAAATATTAAGAATATCTTCTAACACGTAACATATTAAAACCCCTGTATTTTTAATATCTATACTATATTAATAAGCATATATGAAGGGCAGAAATGGTCATTTGTCACTTGTACAAGCCCTGAAGCATGTTGTACAAGGATTAATGCATAAAAACTCTTAAACTTTTAAAGGGTGCAAACTATAATGCATCATGTACAAGCCTTCACTGCACAAATGTATTCCCAAGAAAAACCCGGATGCATTTCATTCCATCAAAAGTAGATATGAATCTAGGGTTTCAAACCCCTCATTCCATTCATCCGCCTCCATCGTCATTTTCTCTCTCTCCCACTCTAAGCGATTCTAATTTAGGGTTTTGTATTTGAAGAAAATGCTCTCCAATCGTCATGTTAAGCATAAGAAGAAACTCTCTAATGGTGGTTTGTATTTGAAGAACCAGCTCTCCAAGTTCTGACCAGCTCTCCCTACTTTCTCTCTCTTTCTTTCTTGGAGATTCAAGATCTAGGGTTTCTATCTCTTTCAATCTTACACCCCATCACCAACAAGTCAATAACACCCACATTAACTTCCTTAAATGCTTAAACCTCAACCTCACCTCATCATACCCCAACGTTGTTACAACTAGATCGAAAAGGTTTGACCTCTCAGTACCTTTTTTTTTAGCCATATGTACCGTTTTTATTTGTTATTTGAGTTGGATCTGTGTAATACTTTCAGATCTGTGTTAGGGGTTCCTCGATGATAGTGGTTGTGGGTGGAAGTACCGTTTTTTGACCATATATATATAGTTTTTGTTTGTTATTTGAGTAGCTTATGTTTATGTCGAATTTATTTCTGTCAGATCTATGAAATACTTTCAGGTATGTGTTGTCAAAGTGTAATTTAGTACGCTTTCTTGTCATCTCACATCCTTGTATGTTGAGCCAACTATCTTTTGATGATCTTGTAGGCAGTTGAACGAGTGGTGGAAGATTTAGAGACGGCTACAGGCGTCCCTGATCCGGTGAGTGATCCTAAAACCTTGATGGTTATACTGTATAATATGAATTATCATAATAAGTTGTAAACATAAACATTAAACCTTAAACACTGAACTCTAACGGATGTTTGAGGCAGAAAAAGATTATATGCTATTGGTTTTTGCAAAACATATAGAGTGGCATGATGGTAGGCGCCTCATTTTCCTGTTGCACAAGTTCATTTGATTTACCTATTGGTAGGCGCGATGCTATTGGTTCTTTTTTTTATGTGAAATCAACTTATTTGTTTTATGAGTTTTTGTTAATTAATGCAGCTATGAGCTCCCAGACCTCCATCTGTGTTTGGATGGGGTAAGTATTTTAGTCCATTTAGGGGTCAATTTGGATTATGCTTGTCTTCTATCGGGAAAATAAGTAAAAAAATACAGCTTTAAAGGAAACAGATTGAAAGTGGCCAAAAGCCTATTTTTAAAGCATAAAACCTTCTGAATCTATGCTTTTCCAAAAAAAATTCCAAAAACGTAGTTTATTATTGAACTCATATAATTGCTTTGATCATATTTGACACCCTAATTACTCAAAGAAATATCCAAAATGATTGGACAAAGCGGTCCGGAAAGGTGAACTACTAATATTTTGTAAATTAAGGATAAATGAATCTATGCCTAAGATACTATTTGTGATTACATAGTTTGAAGAAAGGGACCTTGATGATCCAATGCCATACCTTCTTGCTGTATGGTATCCAGGTATTGAATTTAATTGCTCAAACCTGATATATCATGTATTTTGGGCCTTTCTATCTTGAATTCTTATATTGGCTTTCTAATACATGTGACATTTCCAACTCATTAGAATATACAGAAAACAGAGCATGCCCAGCAACAAGCAATAATCTAGAGGAAACCGTTGAAGCAACACTCTTGGTAAGAAAAGTCGTGAATCGTATATTGTAATACTGATTACGAATTGTTATGATGTTCTTTACTAAAATTGTCAAATACTAATTTGCATCAACAGATCGCTTGTCGAACTACATATAGAGGGACATTTCCCCTTAATGAAACATACTTTCAGGTTTATGAGGTCTAGGTTTTAAAAAGCGCGCTTAAGCGCGAGGCGACCTAAGGCGTAGATCTATACGCCTTATGTCACTCAAGGCGCGCAGTGTACAAAAAGCGCAAAAAAGCGCGCTTTTTTTTACAAAAAAAGCCCCTGAGGCGCATGCTTTTCGTACACGTTTGAGCAATGGTACAATTTTCAGAAGTGATTTTGGCTAGGATATTTGTTGTAATATTTTTCACTTCAGCATTATAAGTTTAGGACTTTGTATTTTGATGTTCAGGTTCTTAGTACATTTTTAGTAATTTTCATAAAACAATGCCACCAATTGGTTCTTATATTTATAACTTCTTTTTTGCTACTGTGGTGATACGGATGATGTGATTCAAGTTACTTCTACACATAAGCGACTACCCAAATTCTAATTATATACATTTTTTTTTTTGCTTGAGGATGTCCCTTTTGTATTGCTTGTGATTTGAAAAACATTTTTTTAAGCTAAATAGTTCATAACTTAAAACCCAAATTGACCCGTTATTTATATATTGTGTACTTGTGTAATACTGTAGGGAACAAGGTTGAAGATGCGAGTGACCCAAATGCATTTAATTAATTCACATCATAGAAATATAAAAATGCAGGAAGGTGTTGATACCACTTATCCCGTGATCTGGAGATCAACTTCTGAAAGATAAATGGCCGATGTTGTTCGCCTTATCGCCTAATAAACTATGCAGCCTGCAGGAAGCTTGGGAGACCCGCGCAGATCTGAGTCGATGCTGGAACAAAGCCGCTGCTGATGTTACATGGGATTTGCAGCTGCAGATGGCTCAGAGTGAAGATTTGCTGCGTCTTATTTAGTTCCACGACAGATCCGATAGTTGGAAGTGGCAAGCGAGTGCTGATGGTATGTATATGGTTGCTGAATGCAAGAAGATGATTACAAGGAGCGCTGCAGATAGTAGACGTCTCCATATGAAGTGGTTTTAGTGGGTTCCGTTAAAAGTGAAGGTTTTTACATGGAGAGCCGACTTGGAGTGAATTCCTACGAGGTTGGCGTTATCAAGAAATATAGATATCCCGGATCTTTCCTGTATGTTGTGCGAGGTGGTTACGAATCAGCATAACATCTCTTCACCGGCTGCGGATTCGCCTTTGGAGTTTGGTTGGCTATAGGCAATTGGTGCAGGATGAATCTAATTGTCGCATTTCATATTTCTGACCTCCTGCAAATATCTATGCGCCTTATGTCACTCAAGGCGCGCAGTGTACAAAAAGCGCAAAAAGAGCGCTTTTTTTTTGACAAAAAAAGCCCCCGAGGCGCGTGCTTTTCATACACGTTTGAGCATTGGTACAATTTTCAGAAGTGATTTTGGCTAGGATACTTTTTGTAATAGTTTTCACTTCAGCATTACAACTGATTTTTGAGCTTATTTTTTTTCTTTTGCTTGGTATAAGTTTAGGACTCTGTATTTTGATGTTCAGGTTCTTAGTACAGTTTTAGTAATTTTCATTAAACAATGCCACCAATTTGTTCTTATATTTATAACTTCTTTTTTGTTACTGTGGTGATATGGATGATGTGATTCAAGTTACTTCTACACATTAACGACTACCCAAATTCTAATTATATACATTTTTTTTTGCTCGAGGATATGTCCCTTTTGTATTGCTTGTGATTTGAAAAACATTTTTTTAAGCTAAATAGTTCATAACTTAAAACCCAAATTGACCCGTTATTTATATATTGTGTACTTGTGTAATACTGTAGGGAATAAGGTTGAAGATGCGAGTGACCCAAATGCATTTAATTAATTCACATCATAGAAACATAAAAATGCAGGAAGGTGTTGATACCACTTATCCCGTGATCTGGAGATCAACTTCTGAAAGATAAATAGCCGATGTTGTTCGCCTTATCGCCTAATAAACTATGCAGCCTGCAGGAAGCTAGGGAGACCCGCGCAGATCTGAGTCGAAGCTGTAACAGAGCCGCTGCTGATGTTACAGGGGATTTGCAGCTGCAGATGGCTCAGAGTGAAGATTTGATGCGTCTTATTTAGTTCCACGACAGATCCGATAGTTGGAAGTGGCAAGCAAGTGCTGATGGTATGTATACGGTTGCTGAATGCAAGAGGATGATTACAAAGAGCGCTGCAGATAGTAGACGTCTCCATATGAAGTGGTTTTAGTGGGTTCCGTTAAAAGTGAAGGTTTTTATATGGAGAGCCGACTTGGAGTGAATTCCTACGAGGTTGGCGTTATCAAGAAATATAGATATCCCAGATCTTTCCTGTATATTATGCGAGGTGGTTACGAATTAGCAGAACATCTCTTCACCGGCTGCGGATTCGCCTTTGGAGTTTGGTTGGCTATAGGCAATTGGTGCAGGATGAATCTAATTGTCGCATTTCATATTTCTGACCTCCTGCAAATATCTAGATACAAGGAAGGTAACAAGTGGACTAGGAAGATTATTGGTGGTATTATTATGATTTCTATGTGGTCGATTTGGAAGGCTAGAAATGAGAAGCTTTTTGGTAGGAAAAAGTCGAAAGTGGCGAGTGTTGTGGCTACCATTAAATCGGTCTCTTTATTTAGGGATTAAGAATAGGTCTCGGTTTAAGAATATTAGTTCGAATGATTGGGCTGTTTATCCTCTGTATATGTTGTAATGTTTGGTGTGGTCGGTCCTTGTTTTAAGGACGCGCCCCTTGTTTAATCAAGTTCACCTTTAATAAAAAAAAACAGTGCATATCATTTATGTTGTTCTCATAAAAACATATGAAATAGGATGCATATCTGCTGCATAGCATTTAATAAAGTCACCAGTTAGTGCTCCGTATGCAACTATGGATTATATAAGCCTCATCTTATATTGGAATCTGTAATCTAATTTGAATTCATCCAAAACCATTTAATAAACCATCCTAATAAAAAAATGTTGTAAAGTTTATATTTTTATAAAATCTTTGGAAATTGACATTCATCTCAAATTCATAAAATATTTCTTTTGACCTTAATTAAGTCAAAATAATGCATACGAGTATGTTGTTCATATAAAACTTATGAAGTAGGATGCATGACCACCACATATCAGTTAATAAAGTCACCAAGTGTGTTCTTAATCTGTTACAACAGACCCATGAGAGGTCATTATGGCATGAAAATAGTCGACTCAACCTTACACAACTTGAGCATGAGCTTAAACAAGCACGTTAGAGCATGAGACTTCAGAGCATGTGTGTGTAAAGTATCTCGATTGATGTCACATGTTAGCGAGGCTGAAATTCGGAGATTGACTAGAAATGGATTCAAACTCCTTTGATTTTTTTGACTTTTGAAATTCTGATGTTCTTGAACTCATTAATCTTTCATATCTACGGACATAGCCTAGATTAAGATATAAAATGTTTGATTGATATAGTCTTATACATGTACTAAGTACTTAGAATTTGTGAATGACTTATTACATATGAAGTTATGCTACATATATGAAATAAATAAAATGTCTTTACAAACAAAATTTAACTTTTATTATGATGGTCAAGTCAAATTCTTTCTACCATGATAGAGTACATTGTATAAATAAAGTTATTGGCTTTATAAATCAATTTTACCTTTTTACGATGTTTAAGATCATATTCCTCCTACCATGAATATAATGTAGACCGCAAAAAATATTAGCATTATTGTAAACAATGTTTTTCGGGCATGAAGCTTATGTCGCAACGCAAAAAACCAAATTCAGCCGAGTTTTAGGTTGTTGCCGCCGCTGCATCGCGCGGGTTCCCTACTAGTATATATATATATATACATATATATAATCTAGTTTATAAAAAAATATTTTTAAAATTACATGTTTGTCACCTCAAACACTGTGTTTTTTTAAATACAGTATACCAAAAATTAGTTGTAAAATGTTCAAACCTAACAATTTTGTTTTCACTTGATGTATCTGAAGACATAGGGTATCGAATCCTAACTTGGATCGGACCAACCCAATTTCTAATAACACGCAGGCAAAGCCAGACGTGTGTTTTCACTAGCGCAATACAAGATCTCCTCGCTAGCTGCTATAATAATGCACGTGCACTACAGAAGGTTGCCAGTTGGTAGTACGGCAAAATCATGTGCGTATGAACTACTCACAATCATTGAACGTGTGTACACTGCATGATGCACGTCCACACTATCATGACATGACACAATCAACTACCACGATCTTGTAGGGTGAGAGGAGACAAAAAGTATGTCTCCAACATTCTCCACTTATTACCACAAGTATGATGCTACATGGCACACGGCTAAGGCGGTGCACGTTCCTAGTCTCTCATTTGTTACTTTATTATTAAATATTATAATAACGGGGGCTAGGGTAATGGAGATACCCTTAATCGGGTATGGGCCCAAAATGATTAGGGTTTGGTCATGTTAGCATATGTCATCCCTATATAAGGAGGTGTTGACCTCCTTAGGGGACAATTTTTTGCTAACCCTAAAAGCAATTCATATAGTATCTACCATCACTCAGTTTTTGTCATAAACAACTAGAAAGTACTCATCTCCCTACCCGAATACTTTGCTATTATTTCAGGTTTGTTCAGCCCTAAAGAGATCAGTGAAGGATCATTCCCATGGATCGATAGTCTAGCTATCCCTAACCGGAGGTTAGACTTATTGTTTCTTCATTGGCGTCATCCATACCGGCTATACTTTAATCTTTCAAACTGATCCCTATGGCTTAGAACACTAGTACCTTCGCTGTCACACCCTCAAATTTCCACTTGCGGAGTTTTACCGCGAGGCGCATGACAAACCAGGATCCAAGTCAACGGTCACAATAAACAACACTATATGAAATACGTAAACTCAAAACTTGGTTATCGAACCATTAAAATATAGCGGAAGCATTTAAAGATTTAATCAATTACAAAACTGTATTCCCAATATTCAAGACACTTATTTAAAATATGCCACTAAGCCTAGACGCCAATGCAGACACGTGCGCCTAGTCCAACCGATGCTACCTTAGCGACCTGAGAAAAACATGCCAAAAAGACGTCAACATATATAATGCTGGTGAGTTCACAGGTTTGTTCAATATGTTACCAAAATAGTTACCAAAGCGTTACCATGTCCATACTATGCCAATGTTACCAAGAACGCTAGCTAGGCGTATGTTTTATTACTACTACGATTGGATAACCATTACTAGACACGTTTAGCAATGTTTAGCAATGTTCAGCCCGAATGTTCAGCATGATACCAATGTTACCAGTTCGAGACAATATGCACTCGCCCGGCCCTGCAAGCCGACGAGTGGGGCAGGTCACGCCCAATAGATCTATCCACACTTCCCCCGTTGTGCATCCCCGCACATTCATGGTTTTCCCTGGGACTTTTAAAAGATCGTATAGCAATGCAAGTTAAAACTATAGTATGACATATGTTACCAAAATAGTTTAGCACATGTTTTCTCCCCCAAAAGTTAAAGCTATAAAAGTGGGGCCGTGAACTCACCTTGAGTTGCGTTCCTCGGTAAATTATGAAATGCTAAGCCCTTGATAATCCCTCTACCGGAGATCTATCAAAATGTTCACATAAGTGTTCCAACTAATAACCATAAGGTTATCTAGTCCCCGATTGTCCAGATCGTAACCAAGTATGTTTTAAAACGTGTTTAAGTGTTTAACCGACACACTAGACCGACCCGACATCCCGTTGGTGACTCATTACCCTAACTAATCAAGTACACATAGATTACACACAAGGTTCAAGCATAAAACACTTAGTTTGTATCAAAAATCTCATTTTTGAATCAGAAGGATCGAACCAGAAAAATAAATCCTCCTTCGCCCGTTTTTAATCCACCTTCGACCCTTTAAAAGACACCTTCGACCGTTCTTAACAGGTTCGACCAAACTGTCCAGGTTCGACCCTGGGATTCCACATTCGACCACTCGACCGGTCGAATGTGCCCAAGTTCGACCCTGACAGATTATTTTTCCCAAAACGCTTCAAAAACATCCGAAAACATCCTGAAACATCATCAAACACTGCAGTCAAGCATGTATAACTTATCCCTACAAAACCCCACCAATTTTGCCCCAAAACCTATCCGTTTCAGCCGTTTCCTAAAATGGCAAAGATTATGGAAGTGTCACATCATGCATGTAATCTTTACCCAATTTGGAAACTTTTCAATATCAATCCATAATCATCTAAAAATGCTCAGTTTATCATGTAATTGAAAACCCCCCAATCATTTTATTGATAACACTAACATGCATCAAGCCCTAGATTCAATAAAACACCCAAATTAGACTTGATATTGTCACACCACGCCTATGGCGGAAACACGTGGCGCGACGGTTCAAGAAGATTAAGCCAAGATTAATGCAAACCACAATATTAATTAAGCAAACGGGCATTTATTCAACGCCGAAAATCATGTCAAATTATTCGTACATAATCTTAAAATTGTTTTTGAAATAATTAGGGAGGCTCCTCCCTATACCCCTAGATCCTTGGGATAGAGAGACGAGTCCCCTTTATGATATCCAACGCCCGACTTGGAGATTCCCCCGACCCTGCTCGCCACGTTAACCTTCATCAGTCAATTACCTGAAAGATATGTTTGAAAATCGTCAATATATAAATATTGGTGAGTTCACAGGTTTTGATTTAATAGAACTTTATTAAGTGGGAATATCCTTGTTATGACATTTATAGGAGTTGCAAGGTCCTACAATTTACTTGAGCCTATAACCAAACCAAGACAATTAATAATGCCCCCGCCCCAAGTCGTTACTCGGTATTCCTACGACTTGATTTCAGAATACGTGCACCCCAGGCATACGCCGATGCATAATCGACGCTATCGATTAGGGGTGGGCCTTGTCAGGCACCAATAGTACTATCCAAATATTCCTTCGGTTTCGCTTTCCTGAATTAATGATTATAGTGGGGAGGTCTCAACCCCGAGTGGCGATCACAACTCAAGTGTCCAACCCGTCAAACAAATCCCAACATATCTTTCCCCCGTAAAAACGTTAAATAGTTTAGAAATGGGGCCGTGAGACTCACCTGTAACTGTGCTCGGCTCAAAGAAGAAAATAGTAAAGTTTGTGATCCCGTACCTACAAATGTTCTAGGCGTATAAGTCACTACACCTATGGTGTATGTGCCTTGGCAAGTTGTACACCCAACTTCCCGACCACGTCTTTATCCCAATTCCCGTTTAATAGTTTCGTATCCTAGGTTCATTGGCGATGGATTACCCTTTCCTTACAAGTCATATATTATTCTTATTAATATTCTTTTTGACTTGTACACTATTATTCTCGACACGACTCTACCCAACGTATAATTATTTTCCCATTTAAATAATTATACTTAGGATCGTTTCGCTCGATATAATGTGATTTCGTATTATCCGACCCGACTCACTTTGCCACATATTTATTTTCCCATTCAAATAAATATGCTAAGTTCTTGTCGTTTGGTAACATACTCTTAACGCCCGACTGGACTCACCACACCGCACATTTATTTTCCCATTTAAATAAATGTACTAGGATCTTGTCGGTATTCGCACGTTCGTAGATATATTTCACCTACTCGTCTCGGTTTTCCTTCTCGCATATCTATTTTCCCATTCAAATAGATATACTAGAATTTCGTCGAAAACGAGCATATGTACATATACCATCGCGTGGACACTACTTGTTAAGTTCATGTGTCGTTTAGCGTTTTTAATTCGTTACGTTGTGTTTTCCTTTCCCACGAATATTCTTTCTACACTTAGGAAAGTGTTACGCACGTTTCACCCTTGTTATATATATTTTATTTCCTTAAAATATATATGTATATCTTTATCTTGTCGTAATGGCATTTTTCTCATATGTCCGTTTACGTTAGCTCATGTAACTAAGTTGTTAGTTAGCGTTTTTCATATTTATTCCCATCACACGTTCTATGGAAATATTATTCCTACTTCCAATTCCAAACGTTTATTTCTTGGAAAATATGTTTTGTACGTTTAGCCCAACTTGTCCAACTTGTAACCCAAAAATGTTTCCGATACTTTTATATTCCCATTTATATAAAAGTATCCATTTTTGTACAAGTTTTTCCCAAGTCTTTACTAATATTTTATAAAATCTTATTTTTATAAAATCCTCGTGTTACCCTTTTATTTTTATAAAACTTCCTATCTTTATAAAAATGCCTCTTTTAATTTATACACAAGTAAGTTTCTCGTGTTTATCAAAAACTACACTTGGAAAAGTTATTATTTATGCTTTTGACACCGAACTCTTCGTTAATGCATTTTTGGACTAAAGTTTCTAAAATACATATTTTAGTCCCTCGACTTTCCAAGTTCTAATATTTGTCCTTTAATTTATATTTGTTGCATTTTTCATCTTATCTTTCATGTTTTGGCATTTTCTTCCATTTTAGTGGACTTTGAAGAGCCATTTTCTTAGTGCTTGATTATTTTTACTTCATTCCACTTTTAATAATCTCATATTCCATCCTAGATGCTATTAACATGTTTGTTCCATATTTTTATCCAACATATCAACTTTTCACTTATTCAAGTGAGTGGACTTTGAATATGGAACTTTTTTACCTATGATTCTCTAACCCGTTTTAATGTATTTTTGGCATTAACTTATCACCTTATGATGATTAAAATCATCTTCCATCATATTCAAGTCCCTTTCATCAATCATGCTCAAATCATCCATTAACTCAAGTGTATGTTCTTTTTATCATATTTTCTTCAAATATTACATTTATTAACATAAATCCAAGATTTATTTATGTTATTATTATTCTTACATTTTTAATCTAACAAAACACATTAACTTTATAAAATCCATTTTATTACCCATCAATGTACAACTTGCTTTCAAAAGCACAAAAGATGAACATTAAGAATCAAACAAGGTAAAACTTACTACTAGCTCAAGGCTAGGGAAGACAACAACCTTGGATTTGGATGGGGTTTAGTGTGTTTTTCCAAAGGGGTTAAGCTCCAAGCTCTTGAACACAAAAAAGGGGTTTTGATGGATGATGATTTAGAGATGATTTGTTAGTGTACAAATTGAAAGAGAGATGTTAATGTAGGGGTGTAAACTTACGGCCAAGAGAAAAAAAGAAGAAGAAGTTTTGTGTTTTGATTCAAGTGTGCTTCACAAGAGTGTTTATAATATCTCTTCAATATCTTCAAGGATTATGCAATCTTGCTTGGATTGGATGGAAGGATTATGGAAGATTATGTAGATTATGTAAGATCACAAAATAAGATTTTGGGAGATTAAGGGGTGTTTGGGCCGAGTTTTAGAGAGAGAGAGAGTGGTGGGGATTTGGTGAATTCTAATGCCCAATGCTTGATCATGCACCCTCATGATTAATATTAATTCTAGTGGGTTAATAAGATTAACAAGGATATTAATCATTTGGTGGGCCATAGGCCGGCCCCTTGGGTGCCTTGGGTGGGGTCCACCTTGCTAAATATTATCCAATATTATGTCTAAGTCACTCTCTTTCGGGTACCGTCCGGGTATTCTTGGGTTTTTTAACCGCGTGTCACCCGAATATTAAAATACCATTAATATTCCCTAAATTTAGCCCAGTTTAATTACTGATAATTTATTTCGGCTTTTGTCGGGTGAAATTTCGTGTTACGCGCGTATCGGGTGCGGTACGCGCACCTTATTCGTTACCGGGAGATTTACACAATAAGCTTTCACGTATGGCTTTGGGTTTCCAAAACTCATTATATTTTGTGAAAATATCATTTATTATATATTCCGGGTGTCCGGGGTTCGTTTCGCTTATTTAATTTTTACCGGGTATTCGCCAGTGTCCATACCGGATAGATTTGCTTGCGCATGATTCTATCATACTTTGTCATTAAACTTATGCATTCCTATGCATTTTGGGAATTGCTATCTTCCTAAGGCCTCAGTTAAACAATCAACACATAATTAAGTTTAATTACGTTAATCGCGTTTAATTAATTAGTACGGGATTACCTTAATTTTGCCGGTTGTTACAGATATCATCATCTATCTAATTATAACCTTTTATACTCCTAAACTATCATCCATGCAGCCCTAGATCATGTTTCTAGCATTAGCACAGTAGCAAATCATTAAACAACACATAATATCACATAACACACAATTAACATATGTTTATTGATATGAAAACCTATGTTTAATGATAGGGTTTAGGTTTAGAAAGATGTTTAAAAGGTTTTTATTGATAAAACTTCCTTAGAACAGATCTGGACATTTAGGGTTAGATAAAAAACGAATTAAAATGCTTGAACAAGGTTTAGAATTAAGAACACACCTTGAATTCTTGATTAGATGTTGTTGATAGGTTAGTATATGAAAAAGAAGAGCAAAAACTCCTTCCTTAGTGATTAAAATCGTTTGAGAGTGTTTTGAGACGGTTAGGGTTTGTGAAATGGTGAAAAATGACAAAGTTTGGTATTTATACTAGTCCACATTCGCCCCTTCTACCTGGGCGAATGTACTCACATTCGCCTCTTTCACAGGGTCGAATGTACATGTTCTGGTCGAATGAAACTTCTTCATTTCCACATTCCAGGTTCGCCCCTTTGATAAGGGTCGAACCAAGATTATTTCCCAGATTCGCCCACTCGATGTGGTCGAACCAGGACTTATGTTTTTCCAGTTTTCCAATTTGTCGTGTTTAACGCATTTTAACGCACCTTAACATATGAGCATGCAACCTTAGTCTATGTTTAACATATTTAAGCATGGATGATTATCTACACATCGTTTAAACACATCTATGCATATAATCCACCACACGACAATTAATCTACACATACACTTAATTAGTTTATGTAATTTCACCAACAACGGGACCCGGTACTAGTGTATTCCCAAAACGACTCCCAATGATCCTCCAGATCATTGAACCCTGGACAATCCTAACTTGACCCGACTCAACTAACCTAGTTAAGTCCGTTTATAAATGTTTCCCGCTAAGGTAGACTTAGATGTTACTAAAATGTTTAAGCCAAATATGTCGGGTGTCACATTCGCCGTCAACGACGTCAAACACGTCAAAGTGCATGTGTTCAAAGTCCATGAGGCACTGCTCTAATTTTTCTTCAAGTGTCTGGCCATGATACGGACAATATTGCAGCGCCTTGCCGTTGAGGGCATGATAAAACCCTTCGTTGAAACCAGCCTGCGCCTCGTACAGGAATGTGGTTGCGCATATAGCAGTAATGGCATCACCAAGCTTCGGTTCATTCCAAACGCGCTTGAAATCTACGTCAAAGGATAAGACAAAGAGTTACAAAAGTTAAAATGTCAAACATAAATAAAACAATGAGACAATTACCCCAGAAACGCTAGACTTTATCATCCAGTCAACACCATTCCGCGGAGCAGCTTGAGCGGATGACGCCTACTCCAGTAGAACTTGAGTGCTTTTCAGGTGTTGCGCGTGCAGACTCCAACGTGGTCTTCTCTTCCAACATCTGCTTCTTTTCTCGAGCCCACATCATAGCCTCTGTCTCCAGCATAGACACCCTGGACGCAGCGTGAAGCGAGTCCTGATCACGGTTCTGCAGCTCAGAACGCGCATCAACAAGCTTAGAGTCCATCTCTTCTAAGGCGGCAATGACATGATCTTCAGCTGCAGCCGTCAATCGCGACACGTCATTTTTCAATGATTGTATATGACCCCGATATTTCTCCATCTCCAGGTTGATACGTTGGCAGGACTCAGTGCAGCGCTTACAGGCCATGGCGTGTTCTGCCTTAAGCTTCTTTACCTCTTCTCCTGTCACATGAGCCCTACTTTGATACTACTCAATCTCCTTTTTTTTTATAGAAGACTGAGCAGCTTGGAACTCTTCTTCCTTTTTGGCAAAGGCAATACCTGCACACCTTAATGCTTTGCTAGGAATTCAGGACCGAAACGG
This sequence comes from Ambrosia trifida, assembly GCA_028751855.1. Taxonomy (NCBI): domain Eukaryota; kingdom Viridiplantae; phylum Streptophyta; class Magnoliopsida; order Asterales; family Asteraceae; genus Ambrosia; species Ambrosia trifida. The sequence continues at coordinate 47,506,642 of CM054123.1, forward strand.
ATAAGGCCGTATTCAAGCAAAGGTCCGAGTAAAGACCAGATCGGCTAACACCGTCTTGGTGATCATGCTCGACAGGAGGGACGACACAATCGACTAACTCTTCCGCAATTAGAGGGTGCGAGAAGCAAGTGTCCTCAGTAATATCCTAGCAAAGCCAATGTGGCCTACTTTGGACAGCTGAATGCGCCGGAGGCTTGCCATTGTTTCCCTTTTGATAAATGATGACTTCTGGTCGCTTCACCGTTTCAATCAGCTGCGGAACTTTTAGAACCTTGGTACTTTGAGCATCAAGGCCTTGACCCCCCCCCCCCCCCCGCACAGGTTGGCGCCCTTGGTTCGAAGAGTCAGTTGTGGCCCCCAAAGCTTTTCCATTTACATTTTCATGGCCAGACGACAACTCACCCCTCTGGACACCTTCAACATGGGTGCTCTCGGTCAAAGTCACCGGAAGGCTCCCATCAACTACCTTCTTCCCTTGAGCTTTCTCTTGCTCTTTCTTGTTCCTCTCTCCTTCCTTCTAGGCTGCTTCCCCGAGTTCCCGCTTCTCCTTCTCACCGTGCGCCAAATTTTCAGCCATGCACTTGTAAACGGTGGCCTGCTCTTCGGGTGTAAGATAAGGGGCAAAAGTCGGAACGATCTTAAGAGGCACAACTGCAAAAGGAGGTGCAAGATTTAAATGTTTTTTGAAGTAAACTCAGGAGAAAGAAAATAAGGGAGAAATAATGAACTTACTAGTGGTCATTTTGAGTGTCTTGGAGTAAACATGTTGACGCAAAGATTGAGGAGTAATTTTAATCTTAAACCAGGCCTACGTAGTCTCAGCGACACTCCGGTCTGGGACAATGGTTTTCGCAGTTTCCATATTCCCACGACTACCCTCGACCACATCCAGATTCCGCCCAGGGATTTTAACTTGTGGCTTGGCCATTTCGGCTAAATGTTGTTGCATCACTTCCTCCGCAATGGGCTCCACGACAGGCTTAACCTTTTTCTTCTTATGCAGAGGCTCTTCCTCCGACTCGGATCCCTCATCTCCGCTCATGGGGACAGAGGAAGCCATTGCCTCCTTGGACTCCTTACCCTGTTTACGCCTTGCTGTGGACCACGACCTACGCAAATAGATAAATAGTTAAGCATTCATACTTAACCACTTCTAAACAAGCAACACCTTGCGCTGCTCACGCCCCCACACCTGTACCTACCAATTTTTTGCGCCCCTGAGAAGTAGATTCTAAATCTATAACTATTTTCCTGCGGGGCTCGATACCCGCACCTGTTGAAGGGTGCAGAGGGTCAGTAACCTCATCTGATAAGTTAGACCCACCGTCAGACAAAACTACTAGTGAGGGCCCAACCTTTGGTGTCTTAGAAACATTAAGACTGGAAGAGGTATCACCTGTTTGAGAATAATACATAGGAGGGTCCACCAGATTCGGCATAAGGAAGTTCACAGCTTTTGTAACATTACGCATTTATTATACGCTACGGGTAAAACGACAAGTTTTATTATTTTTGGTAATATTTTGAGCCTAATGCGATGATTATTATTTATAATAATAATAATAATAATAATAATATTACTAATGTTACTAATGTTAAAAAACTCTTAACCCCAAATTTCAACCCAAAGCCCCCCTTTTCTTCTTAAACGCACGGCCCACAAGTGAAGCCCAGATCCGGCCCAAACTCATCCCAGTTACCCGGCCCAGACCCCTCACCCCTCTCCTTGTTGTGTTTAAAAAATAAAGAAAATGGCTGCCTCAGCCGGGTATCGAACCAGAGCCAAAGCACAAACACCCACACGTCCCCACCACTTGAGCCACAGCCCATTTCGTGACTTATCCCGGTTATAATTATATATAAGGAATTATTTTACTGCTGCTGCTTAATCGCTGCACTGCAGTGCCGCTCGCAGTCAACTCCAAGGCTGTCTATATATCAATTAATCATGCATAAATGGTAAGTATCGTGATCTTCGGCCTGTCATGACTCAGACACACCTCAATTAACGTTTAATGTTTACCAATTTGAGCCATGGACGCGTCAACGATTAACTCATGGTCAACAATTACCAAAACGAACACCAATTCGTTATACTATAAATTGAATGCTTCTGGACCTCCTAAACTCGCCGAATAATCCATCTCCATCTCTAATTTCTCTTAAATATCCTTGGCTCGTTGATTTCTGCTCATCGTTTGACCCGAGCCTTGACCAAACAAATCTGTATCAAATCGTAACTGTAAGTTTAATTTCTTGGGTGGATTTGTTAATCAGTGTATACACAACGTTAACCCCATGATTAATTGGGTTAACGTTGTGAGAATCAATCAATTGCAGATCTAGGGTTCGTGACCTTTAATTTGGGGATAAAACTGATTTTTCATCGTGTATATAATTTATTAAAACAGAGATAAAACACAACCATAGGCCTAGGCCAAGTGGTTGTGACTGATGTTCGTAACCGTAGCCATCTGGGTTCGAGACCCGGCTTGGTCACCCTTTTTCCACTATTTTCTCATTTTTAAAGCAAACCAAATAATACATATATATATATATATAAACTTGTAAATTCATTTTAAAATATTAAAACCTTTTTATAAATTCTAAAAAAATTATTTTTTATCAAATCTGATATAAAAGTTTTATTTACAATTTTTAGTTTTCTGAAAATAATTGATTTAATATTTATAATAATTAAATCAATTTTATTCTATTTTATTTATAAAAATCTATAAAAATATCAAAACGATTTTATTAAATTCCCCAAAAATTATCCTAACTTTTTATAAAGTTAAACTTTACTGAAATAATTTTTAATTCAGTAAAATCATTTATTTTATATTTTTAATCAATTTTTGTTAGATTTAATCATAATTAAATCATAATAAATCCAATTTTCATCATTTTTGCACCAAAATTTTATACAAGTTATTTTTAACCATTTAGAACAGAAATATGATTTTTAATATAATAATTCTTTAATTTTTGCATTTTGAAAATTAAAGTTAGAATTTTGGCTATTTATAATAAATAGATTTAATAATCTATTTTAAAGAAAATAATTTTATAAAAATTATTTTTACACTTTAAACACATTCTTGTAACCATCTTAAGTTTGAATTTCATAAAAATATTTTTAACTATTTATTTACTAAATTTCTCCCAATTGGCGAATATTTTTAATATTAATCAAACGAGCAATTATCCCCAATTCGAAGCCCTAGAACTTAAACATTTGTAGACTTGTTAGACTTAGACATATTTATTACCTCATTTTAGGGTGATACTTGATACATTTGGTCAACGCATTTCTCAACAGATATAACGTTTTACCAAGGTGAGTTTACATAGCCCCTTTTTCTCTTTTACATTTTCGGGGTGAAACATGTTTAAACATTTTATACTATCATTTACTCATATTTACTTGTGATTCAATTACAACATCATTCTATCATTTGACTGTAACAAAAAGACACAGTACAATCATTAACAATGATCAAGCCGCCTGTTTAGATTATAGCGCTATAGGTCTGACAAACCCATCCCACCCGCATAGACTCAGGGATGATCGATAACAGTAATAACATTTAACTAACTTGCGAGTTAGTCATCAGTCGACACAAGGTTTGGTTGTACAAAGACGCATTGTTGCATGTCGGTATCATACTCTATCATCATACAACCCTGAGTGTTGTACAAACTATTGTTATCAACTATTTCTCAAAAACCTATGTAATTCTCACCAACTTTTGTTGACCCAAAACATTTTCAATTTAACATGTTTCAGGTTCTATTTGCTTGAAGATTTGTTTTGATGCTTGAAGATACGTGTATAGACTCATTCAATTTGATGTACAAATTCTAGAACTATTGTTAAATCATTTAATGGAATCTATTATTCACCATGAGCTACTGAACAATCATCATTACGTGACATCCCGATGTTTCCGCCATCGGTTGGGGTGTTACAGATTGGTATCAGAGCCATGGTTATAGGGAATTAGGTTATTAGAAAAATAATCTAGTCTATAACCATAGGATTTAACCAGTACTTGCTTCTTTTACTTGCTATTCTCTATCTCCCTCCTACTTCATATCCCTACTTTCATCTCTACAAGAAGGTTGCTCTCCATCACTGGATCCACTCTTAGACTAATAAGGCAAAATCCTCAGGTTTAACCTGAACCACCTTGAGATCTCGTCGAAGTTCTAGATCTTAATAACGAACACGTGCAATCTGGAAGGGTGAACGCTTGTATTCTGAGTCTTCTGTCTAGGTTGGCATTGCGCATATATCCCAATCAGACGAGGGACCCGGATGCCTACCTGGGAATTCTCGGGATGAGTGTTCACTTATAGGCTAAAGCATGTCTTCATATGTTATTAGAATTTAGAATCTTTGATAAGTCAACGTTTTCGTTTATTCGTTTTAATTAATGAATAAATGATTACATTCCTTATATCACCTCATTCATTTCATGCCACATTGAACCTTCATTGTGTCCCTTACGGATCATGTCTCCACGTCGTAGCACTCGCAATAACAGTGGTGAAAACCAAGAGGAAGGTAACAACAACCACAACACCAACCACAACAACAACAAAAACAACAAAGGTGTTGATGCCCGACTGGCGGCGATTATCTACAACCCTGCTCAGGTTACTAATCCTAATCGTCCTAGTAATTTCAACTATGGTCAATGCTATGAATGTGGAAACCCAAATCACTTCCGTAACCGATGCCCTAAACTGAACGGAGATCAAGACCCTCCAGCTACGTAAAGCCCTACCATTTGAATAATGTCTACTTTCTCTTTAAATGTATTGCACTTTTGTTTCAAATAATAAAATCAAGTATTATCATAACATCTGTGTGCATGTTTGTTTGTGAACTGATTGCTATGTCTTTAATCATACTTGCTTACTTGTACAACAATTAGCTGACTACCAAACAACCTACTTAACGATTGGTAGAGGTCATCATGTCTTTCCAACAGTCGGGAGAGGCCCTACCACCTGCTCAACGACTGGTGGGGACTATCAGACCTGCTCAACAATCGGTAAAGTCATAAAAGGACACAAAACCCTAATGTAAGGTAAATTGGTAATTACGGTCCGGAACGTAATCATGAATTTACAGGTACATTAAGGTAGTGTGAAATTTTATCAAGGTTTTCGGTAGTTGACCAATTGTAAACCTAGTGTCTTCCTTTAACTTCGGGACGAAGTTCCTAAAAGTAGGGGAGACTGTAACATTACGCATTTATTATACGCTACGGGTAAAACGACAAGTTTTATTATTTTTGGTAATATTTTGAGCCTAATGCGATGATTATTATTTATAATAATAATAATAATAATAATAATAATAATATTACTAATGTTACTAATGTTAAAAAACTCTTAACCCCAAATTTCAACCCAAAGCCCCCCTTTTCTTCTTAAACGCACGGCCCACAAGTGAAGCCCAGATCCGGCCCAAACTCATCCCAGTTACCCGGCCCAGACCCCTCACCCCTCTCCTTGTTGTGTTTAAAAAATAAAGAAAATGGCTGCCTCAGCCGGGTATCGAACCAGAGCCAAAGCACAAACACCCACACGTCCCCACCACTTGAGCCACAGCCCATTTCGTGACTTATCCCGGTTATAATTATATATAAGGAATTATTTTACTGCTGCTGCTTAATCGCTGCACTGCAGTGCCGCTCGCAGTCAACTCCAAGGCTGTCTATATATCAATTAATCATGCATAAATGGTAAGTATCGTGATCTTCGGCCTGTCATGACTCAGACACACCTCAATTAACGTTTAATGTTTACCAATTTGAGCCATGGACGCGTCAACGATTAACTCATGGTCAACAATTACCAAAACGAACACCAATTCGTTATACTATAAATTGAATGCTTCTGGACCTCCTAAACTCGCCGAATAATCCATCTCCATCTCTAATTTCTCTTAAATATCCTTGGCTCGTTGATTTCTGCTCATCGTTTGACCCGAGCCTTGACCAAACAAATCTGTATCAAATCGTAACTGTAAGTTTAATTTCTTGGGTGGATTTGTTAATCAGTGTATACACAACGTTAACCCCATGATTAATTGGGTTAACGTTGTGAGAATCAATCAATTGCAGATCTAGGGTTCGTGACCTTTAATTTGGGGATAAAACTGATTTTTCATCGTGTATATAATTTATTAAAACAGAGATAAAACACAACCATAGGCCTAGGCCAAGTGGTTGTGACTGATGTTCGTAACCGTAGCCATCTGGGTTCGAGACCCGGCTTGGTCACCCTTTTTCCACTATTTTCTCATTTTTAAAGCAAACCAAATAATACATATATATATATATATATAAACTTGTAAATTCATTTTAAAATATTAAAACCTTTTTATAAATTCTAAAAAAATTATTTTTTATCAAATCTGATATAAAAGTTTTATTTACAATTTTTAGTTTTCTGAAAATAATTGATTTAATATTTATAATAATTAAATCAATTTTATTCTATTTTATTTATAAAAATCTATAAAAATATCAAAACGATTTTATTAAATTCCCCAAAAATTATCCTAACTTTTTATAAAGTTAAACTTTACTGAAATAATTTTTAATTCAGTAAAATCATTTATTTTATATTTTTAATCAATTTTTGTTAGATTTAATCATAATTAAATCATAATAAATCCAATTTTCATCATTTTTGCACCAAAATTTTATACAAGTTATTTTTAACCATTTAGAACAGAAATATGATTTTTAATATAATAATTCTTTAATTTTTGCATTTTGAAAATTAAAGTTAGAATTTTGGCTATTTATAATAAATAGATTTAATAATCTATTTTAAAGAAAATAATTTTATAAAAATTATTTTTACACTTTAAACACATTCTTGTAACCATCTTAAGTTTGAATTTCATAAAAATATTTTTAACTATTTATTTACTAAATTTCTCCCAATTGGCGAATATTTTTAATATTAATCAAACGAGCAATTATCCCCAATTCGAAGCCCTAGAACTTAAACATTTGTAGACTTGTTAGACTTAGACATATTTATTACCTCATTTTAGGGTGATACTTGATACATTTGGTCAACGCATTTCTCAACAGATATAACGTTTTACCAAGGTGAGTTTACATAGCCCCTTTTTCTCTTTTACATTTTCGGGGTGAAACATGTTTAAACATTTTATACTATCATTTACTCATATTTACTTGTGATTCAATTACAACATCATTCTATCATTTGACTGTAACAAAAAGACACAGTACAATCATTAACAATGATCAAGCCGCCTGTTTAGATTATAGCGCTATAGGTCTGACAAACCCATCCCACCCGCATAGACTCAGGGATGATCGATAACAGTAATAACATTTAACTAACTTGCGAGTTAGTCATCAGTCGACACAAGGTTTGGTTGTACAAAGACGCATTGTTGCATGTCGGTATCATACTCTATCATCATACAACCCTGAGTGTTGTACAAACTATTGTTATCAACTATTTCTCAAAAACCTATGTAATTCTCACCAACTTTTGTTGACCCAAAACATTTTCAATTTAACATGTTTCAGGTTCTATTTGCTTGAAGATTTGTTTTGATGCTTGAAGATACGTGTATAGACTCATTCAATTTGATGTACAAATTCTAGAACTATTGTTAAATCATTTAATGGAATCTATTATTCACCATGAGCTACTGAACAATCATCATTACGTGACATCCCGATGTTTCCGCCATCGGTTGGGGTGTTACAGCTTTCTCCTCAACACTTGATTCCTGCCCCGCGGGTACTTCCCGCTACTTAATCTTGACATCATCCCGTTGTGAAAACAAGTGCCACTCCGTCAAATATGTACAAGACAAAAGTCAGTTAAGACCATGTTATTTAGTCATTGAGCAAAATTAGCAACACATCATACGTTCTTCTTCAACACAAGGCTCGTGCCCAGGCACCGGCTGGAGTCTACTCACGCCCAGCATCACTAACATTGCCTCTGGGTACGCAGATGTGGACAACGGGGCCGCATGACCCACCAAGATGCGGAACCACTCTTGTTCCTTGTAATCCTTCATCACAGGAAAGTTTTTACCTTTTCTTTCATTCTATGTACAATCCACTGTAAGGAGCTCGAAGAACACCTTGTTTAATAAAAAAGAAATGCTCCTTCTAATCATACATGGATTTCGGAGTTTCAATGCTTAATTGAGCTACCTTGTTCCAAGGCGCTAGACTGTACCACCTAGGAGGGTTGTAATGCTCCAAAACATAAAAGACGCTGAGCATCTCGAACGTCGGTGTCATCTCGAGTGCCCGACAGGACATCTCAAAATGGGTAAGACAGATAATACCATGAGTGCTTATCTGAGTCGGATGAACCCCATATGTCACTAAAGCATCAACAACAAACTGGGTGGCCGGTAATCAGAACCAAGCCATAGTGAAGAAGGCCTCATACAAGGCAATCTTGTTGTCTCCCGCCTAAACACTGTCTTCCCTTTTTGTGGTAACTTAAGCTCCCAAGCCTCATCTATTTCATAGAAGGCCATAAACTCCTGGAACTTCGGATCCAACCAGTTGATAATTTTTATATCCATCAGTTTGGGGGAGATTTGCCTTTTTTTTTTTTACTTTCCCTCGGCTTTGAAGGTCTCAGACATGATCACAAACAAGAAAGAACGGGGGAAAATAAGTCTTTTGTTAAGAAAGTGAACAATTGGTGGCCGGAATTCTAGAAGATTGATCGCCAGAACGACTGAATAAGATGAGAGACTTTAGAAGAAACAAACGAGAAGGCAGTGACTTTGAATTTATATACTATATGCATTAATGAGGGTGGGAAGACATGCAAGAGAGAAACGAATCTTCAGGCGGACAACCAATAAAGGGGTGCCACGTCGCCCACGTTCGTTGAAACGACAGCACACATACGCGTGGTTGACCCACTCGCCTAACACATGGCAGGAAACGTGTCTGACAAGACGTCACCGTCACTGTGCAGACATCGTTTTTGTCACCTGACACGTTTTAACACGACGATCAACTCTTCCGCACAACAGTCTAATCACTCGCCCCCGCGGACTGAAAGCACTTTTACCACGTGGCATCATGCGTATATCTGACATAAAATGTAAAAAAACGTCACCCACATCACGCATATGCCTGGCGTAAAACGTGATACACGTCACCCGTATCATATGTATGCCTGATGTAAAACGCAATACACGTCACACGCATAATGCGTATACCTGACGTAAAACGTAATACACGTCACTGCATCATGCGTATGTACGTATGACTCAATAACAAAGAACTCCATATATGAGTTGTCATCTCCCAGGGGCATAGCTAGATGAATCCAGCATTCCACCCATTCCCCTGTTTATCAGGCCCGGGAAAAACGTTGGACTGGGGGGGGGGGGGCTTGAAGGGATAGGGTACCGAATCCTAACTTAGATCAGGCCAACCCAATTCCCAATAACACACGGGCAGAGCCCAGTCACGTGTTTCCACTTGCACAATACAAGATCTCCGCACTAGCTGCTATAATAATGCACGTGCAGTACAGAAGGCTGCTAGTTGGTAGTACGAGAAGTACATGAGTGTACGAACCACTTACAATCATTGGACGTGTACACACCACATGACTCACGTCTACCCTATCATGACACATGGCACAATCAAATACCACGATCTTGTAAGGTGTAGAGGAGACAACAAGTACATCACCAACATTCTCCACTTATTACCACAAGTATGATATGATGTCATGTGGCACATGATTAAGGCGATACATGTTTCTAGTATCTAATTGGTTACTTTGTTATTAAATATTATACTAACATGAGGTAAGGTAGTGGAGATTCCCCCTAATCGAGCCTGGGCCCACAATTATTAGGGTTTGATGATGCTGACATATGTCATCCCTATATAAGGAGGTCTTTACCTCTTTAGGGGACATTTTTTTTGCTTAACTCTAAAAGTAATTTATATAGTACTCACCATTACCTAGTGTATGTCGGTTGGCAACGGGTAACCTGTATAAGACACGATTAGACCTATTAACTAAAAATTTCACGATGCCATTTTTTACTTTTTTAAAAATAATTCGAATTAAGAGACAAATATCCATCATTTCTCTTTTTTGTACATAAACGTATAACTGTCTTATAAACATGGGATATAAAGTAGTTAAACAAGCCGTGTTCATGTTTAGAACTTGTGTTGTTCGCGTCGTCAGAGACCTGTTAAACCTGCTAAGACACGATTTAACAGTCCTAGTCTGTCATAAACAACTACGAAAATAGTCATCTCCTTATACGAATACTTTGCTATTATTTTAGGTTCGTTCAGTACTAGATTGATCAATAAAGGGTTTTTTTTTTTTTTCTATTGAGATTTCGAACATAGGCACGAATATAAAAGTCATAATATTTGCATCTATGTGACGTGTTGATCGAACCATAAATAATAGAAGATGTCGTGTTTAGATATATATCACATAAATTTCTTGTTATCTTCTTATCTCCATCCCATCTAAATTCTTTCAACTCTTAATTTCATATTCAAATATAAAAAAAAAAAAAAAAAAAAAACAAATCTCTGCGCCGGGGTATAAATCTAGTGCCATTACAAAATATTATATAACTAGCTGACTACCCGGAAACGTCCCGGGGTTGAATTATAAAATAATGATGGATGTTAAAGCTATGTTTGAGACATATGAATAATAATCCAAGAAAGTAGACACAAATTAAAAATTTGGATCTGCAAGAGACGCTTGTTAATGGCTCACCAAGAGCACATCAGCTGCTGATGAAAGCAACATCTATTTGCAGAATCTGAATATGAGTTCTGGGGATGAAAATGCGACAAGGATTGACCCTGTTTGGCCATCTGATGTTAGAGTAGTGAGGTTAGAGATAATGGAAAGAGTTGTGCATATTGCTTAGAAAGCATGAAGAGAACTTTCAAGGAGTGGTTTGATTTGGGGTTTGATCCATGTTGTGACACCTGGTGGTTTGACCCATGTGCAGTGCAACAGATGCACTGATGTATTAGCCTGCACCAGATGCAGTGATGTGTGCGCCTTAAGTCGTGTTTTGATGTACATTGAATGTTGCTTTTTATATCGAATATTGCATTACGAAACATATACTATCATAAAATATATACCTAATAAGCATAGTAATTATCCATTTCAAAGTTCAAAAGATAACATTGATATGCCTAAAATGTGTACAAAATATTAGGCGTAAAGTAAGATGCATTAATTTTGATTACATTTTGTAGTTAACATCTAATATTATTTAATAGCATCTACGCATTATATATTTCCAATAGATGGAGCCATAGTTATATTTATGTAAATTCATAAAACATGTTTCAATTAAATTCATCGTAAATCATTACACATATAGTTATATTTCTAGGTTTTTCCTCGCGCTACGAGGCAAGATTTTGATCGTTTTCCGTCGTGCTACGTGGCGTAACTTTAATCGTTACCAACTCAAATCATCGGAAACCACTAAAGCGAATATCGATACCTGTATTTTGGGTTGAATACTGTGTCGTATCGATACCCGGCCATACCGTACCGCACTTTTAGTACCGATACAATAGCGAGTTTAAAAGTCGCAATGGAATCAATTAAATTACAAAAACCACAACATCAAAACTAAAAAGTATGGGGTGTGGTCAATGTAAGATCATGGGTTAAAATTAACAAAAAAAAAATCAGAATAAGTTGAAGGTGAAGTCTGGCTTCACATGTCTGATAATGAATTAAAGTAGGATATACATATCTTCAAAATCTTATTCAGTTTCTAGGAAGAGGATCACAAAGTCAAGATTTTTGTTTATTTGGCAAACGAAGCTGTTTATCCAACACTAAAAATCATCTTCATATGCTAATATTCAAGGAAAAACTTATCAGCAAATAAGAGCTAATACCTATAATAAATTCACCTATATTTGGCTCAATTATACTCAGATTTAACTGACATTTTACTGGACTAAACACTCAAACTTCAACTGCAAATAAATCAAAATCAACAAAGGAAAAATGAAATATACCCACAATTAGCGAAAACACATGCATCATGATCTTAAGGAAGTCAACAGAGAACAAAATAGGAGCGTGTTGATGACTCATTGAATACTATGACGTGTTGGGATGATGGGTACTACTAAGCCTTCAGGTTCGGGTGTCAAGCGATACTCCTCGGGCATCCTAAATGTGAACTGAGTGTTTTCGCGCGCTGTCTTCTTTGGTCCCTTAATGATTTGGGCTCCACGTTTGACAGCCGATACAATGCGTTGCAGCGATAATGAATGCGAGTAGCTCCTCGCTTGAAGTGATGCGGGTTGATCCGTATGCTCTGTATGCTCTGACAGATCATTTCTTCTAGCAATGTGGCTACTAAGCTATATATTTCTTTGGAAAGCTCATACTAAGATGGCAAATTCCCTGATAAAATAAACATATAAAACACTAATAGACACAAAATACATATCCAACTGGACCAATTGGCTAATTTAAGATGTAACTGGAAAAAAAATATATGACAAATTGGAAGTGCAAGAAAACTTTAAACACAGTCTAATATGTCAAATGCATAATTAATTATCACATATAGACCAATGATCTAACATATGATTCTAGGAGAAAGCTGGATTTCTAACATAAAAAAACCTAAAAAACATAGAGTCCACATGTTAATGCCATATATTTGTCTCTACAGTCTCTACACAACTTTATTATAAGTTATTAATCCATTCTTCTTCTTTTTAACTCGTTTGTTAGTATTCGTTTATTTAGTTGGTATAAAATTACTAAAAAAAAAATTCTTCATTCAGCTATTTTATCAAATACTTGATTTCATATATTTAGCTCAAATTAATTCCATACAAACTTCTCATAATTCATCATCTTTAAGATTAATGATGTAATCATAGCATTTAACGACCAATTTTCATTAGTCATTTAGTTACCATTCCTCACATTTTATAACTATAATTCATTATGTAATATATTTATTCACCACTATTACATATTACCACATCTTTATTGTTGAATATACGTACTTAACTGATATGTGGCTATGTTGTCAAAAGAACCGTAGGCGCGAGCCTAGGTGCAGAGGCATACCGCAGCGAGGCTGTAGCGCCTGCTGGTGACCTAGGCAACCAACTGCGACTATTTTGTAAAAGCGCTGGCCAAGCGCTCGCCTAGAGCCGGGTGCAAGCAAGGCAGAGGCGAGGGTTTATGTATAGCAGACGTTAAAGAAGAAGAAGACAGACCTGAACCTGCAAGAATCGTCGCCTGTTCTTTCTTTCCTTTATAATTCTCTTTGTACGCTACTTCTTTCTTCCTAACGGCTTTAATTTTTTCCTTTTTTTACGGATACATTCGATTTTTTGTGCCTTGCGCCTAGTCTCCGGGTGAGGCATATGTGCCTTGAATGCGCCTTGCGTCTTTGACAACATAGGTATGTGGGTACCTGGTTGTTTCCACGTTGTCATTCCAAGAGCTCAGAAATTGTTCTGTTCCTGTCTGCTACATGTAGGTGTCGTTCCTGTTAGTCATGGGCAGGGGTTGTTGGCAGTAGTTGGTGTGCTCCTTCTTTGAACCTATGAATAAATATTCTTTTATGAACAAAAGTGAAAAAAGTATATGCTCTGCAAATATGATAAAACAATACCATATTATAAAGTGCTTAAATGTTTTGAGGCGCATTCAAGGCAAGGCAACAAAGTGACAGTTTATAACAATACTAAGAACAATATACACAGGAGAAGATAAATAATAAGAATATATAGCATGCATTAATCTTTATCAAACTACTTAACAATTGATAAGTTACCTTATAAATGATAAAAATCAATGTATCAACAAAAAAAGTCTATTTATTTGATTAGTACAGTCTAATGTAACTAATAAGTACGAATTACTTACTTTCATACTAAAATAAAAACTTACTTATCTTTGACTATAGAATCTTGGATCGTAACTCCTCTTCTTCTCCCGACCTGTTCATGCAAAGCTTCGTTATACATTCAAAACACACCATTTAGAATGCATAGTCTAAAAATCATCCTATCATATATCCATATATGAACCCACAATGCATTCCACGCTATGTTTCAAAGGCGCACTCAAAGCGCATAGGCTTCGCCCAGAGTGTAGGCGTAAGGTGCAAAAAAAAAATGCACGCAGATGGTCGCCTTAGTCACCGTTGGGCGTTTTACTCTCGCCTCGCCTTGCATAAGCGCCTAGGCGCACGCCCAAAGCGCCTTTGACAACATAGAGTCCACATGTTAATGCCATATATTCGTCTCTACATAACTTTATTATAAGTTATTAATCCATTCTTCTTCTTCTCCTATTGTTACTATCCAGCATATTCATGGGAAGGATAATATGTATGCACAATAAAAAAATGCAAATAACATCTCAAACAGTAGTTGTAAATTTCCAATCGGGTTTAAAAGACTTTAAAGTTTACATCAAATGGACATCAAGTTTCCATTTTATGGATTTCTAGCTAAATTGATGAACCACATATAAAAAAAGATAACGACAAAGTGGATCTGTACATAGAATTAGGCTACTTTTTTTTCAAAGACCATATCATATCTCAAGTTGAAATAGGGCGGTTCTAATGACAATATCAACTGTGTTGCAAATGAAATCAGGCGGTTCAACCGATATTATTCACCGATTTGAACCGTTTTTAAAACATTGACACCAATCAATACTCTTTCAAGTAAATTATCTCTATATGCATAATTTGAGATTTGACTACTTTTGTTTTGTCATATCTTCATAACCAAACTAAATCAATCTAATAATAATAATAACAATAACAATAATAATAGAAAAACAAATAATCAAACAAATATTTACAAACATACCTCATATAATCTAACAACATTAGGATGTTTCAAGAACTTTAATGTGACAATTTCCCTCTTTATCTGCACCAAGACACAATCTTTATTGCAAACCCAATTATATAAATACCTGATTCGTTAGTTAATTAAAAAGTACAAAAACAATATTTTAAAAAAGAATAATCTGAATATTAGAATAAAACCATATGGGGATAATTTCAACCTATTTGATTTGTTCAACCAATTCTCATTTTAACTTTTTTATTTGACCAGTTTGATTAAAAAAAAAAACTTTTAACTTGACCCATTAGTAGGTAATTGGTCAACATTCCCACATCTGACATTAGTTCAATAGACTTTAGGCCAAAATATACTTAAAAACATGCCTATGCACTCTAGTTTTTACCTAGAGACCCGTTAGCCAACCTATGATGAAACTTGTATCTAAACAGAATAATGATAACCTATAAAGCGAAGATAAGGATAATCACCATAGATGCTCTTAAGAACTTTGATGGAAAAAAAAGGAAGACAGAGATGATGAATACCTGGATGAATCGGAAGACGCCTTCTTCGTCCTCATTATCATAAGTGCCTCCACAACATTCCTTGCCGCTGCCATTATTATCTTTACTACTATTATTATCATTAAATAAAATACGATTATAATTGCAAATCTGAAGTAAAACATAATTACGAAACAAATTATTGAACAACAAATCAATCCACCATACCTAAAACTATCATCTAAAGGTAGTAACAGAAAAGAATGAATGAAAGTAAGAAAAAACATAAAGTGAGAGAACCTTTCGTAATTGTGAGCTTCAGATTTAGCTCTTGCAACAATCTGTCTCCCATCGGCAGCTAATCCTGCTACACCCTGTATCATCATTATCATCATCATCATGTAATGTAATGTAACAACAATTTCAATATTTGTAGTTACTGAGTACTGACTGAAACCATAAAAACAGCTGCAAATAAGCAAGAAAGCAAAAGATAATTAACAATTACCATTCCAGAATGACGGTGAACAGAGTAGATTCTATGATTGGATCCAGGCAACATCATCTTGGAGGCAATCGGCTTCTCTACACCCTATTATTATTAGTATTATTATTATTATTATTATTATTATTATTATTATTATTATTATTATAAATCATATATCAATGAGGGAATAAGATAAAAAAAAATTTGAGAAAGAGAGATGGATAGAAAATACTATAACGATGCCATCTTTGCATTTGATGCCGACGAGGTGCCGCTGTTGTCGACGGCTTTAGCGGCGTAGTTGATCTGGAAAACCCTACCGTCGGGAGAGAAGGTCGTCACCGACAGTCGTAACCTGTTCCTATGCTACTTATCTTCCTTCTTGATTTCTCTTTACACCGTCAACAAAGAGGGAAAACTCAAGTATCGAATGATTGTAAACGAAAAGGAAAATAATAATCGAGAGAGAGAGGCGCTGAGATATGAGATAAGAATAGGGTTTTGTGATCGCAGTAATTTTAGGGTTTTATATTCCTCCTTTTTTTTAGTTAAAAACGAAAACAGTCAAAAACACCAAAAACACTCAATTATTAAACCACGTGGCACTCTCAAAGGGAGGTTGAGGCCTCCATTGCACGCCACGTCAGCATATACATTTTCTTTTATATATATTAATAGATGTCAAATGAATGCGGAAGTTTGTAATCGATCATTCTAAAAAGAACTAACATGAAATAAGGAAAAAATGTTATTTATTGAAATATCGAAGACATTAGTCTAAGGGTTATGTGATGCGTTAAAAAATTCATGGGTATATGATCGGGTATATAGTTCGGGTATTTGGGTATGTGGTTTCGGATAATTGGGTCGGGTATCACCTAATCCCAGGCCCGACCCAAACCCACAATTGTTTTTAAACTAATTCCAAACCTAACACAATAACTGTCGGGTTACAAAAAAATAGTCGTTTTTTTCTCCGTTTTTTATATAGCACCATGGTACTCGTTGGAAAGATAATAAAACGCTCGTTAATTTGGTGTAATTTTTTTCTTTAAAAAATCTCGTATTTAAAAGATATCAACGTTTAAAAGTTATGGGAGGAAACATGAGAGAAAATAATAAAGGTTTAATATTTAAATTTACTAGATTAGGTATTTAATAGATTAGGTTAAACCATATTTATTCCTTATTTTAATTGGTCTAGAGTTGCCACATCACATCCTATGTGGCATCTCTCAAAGGAGAGATTGAAGGTTGAGGTCTCCATTGAATGTCACCTCAACAATATTCAATTCTTTTATTATAAGTTATAAATAAATGAAAGCAATGCGGGACACATGGCATATTCTCAGACTATCTAACTAAGTTTTTCCCGCTCATTTTACCGGGTCAATTAAATGGGTCATGGATACCCCATCTACTATTAATTTATTTTTTCTCTCTCATATAGTACACTAGCTGATTACCCCGGGAGTGTCCCGGGGTTGAAAAATCTAATATTACTTAATAAAAAAGGATAAAAGAAATAAACAGTCTCAACCTCTTTTAATGTTAAAGAAAGTTGTTCTAATGTTTATACTATCAAAATGGGTTCTCATGTTACGTTCCCAGCAAATTAAAAATTCTCAACCTCTTTTAATGCTAAGCATATCGTTATAGCACATGAACATGGGAAATTCATATATGTAATAGTAGGTTCAAAAACATATATACTATCATAACATCATTAGTGACTTGCCTATATATGATTAAGAAATTACCTAAATACATTGTGTTTTTTTTTCTACATGAGAGATATGTGGATCCAAATGGGAAGAAGGCTTATTTTCATTGAAGATTAAAAACTACTCCCTCCGTCCCATTTTAAATGTCCCACTTCCAAAAAACACACATTTTAAGAAATTTTTTGTTTGTATGTGGTAAAATGACAATAATATCCTCAAAAGTGGTGATTGTGTTTTGTCTTTTATGGGCAAAACTGGAAATTACATTTCCATTTTTGGAAAGGGACATTTAATTTGGGACAAACAAAAAAGGAAAGGATGACATTTAAAATGGGACGGAGGGAGTATATAATAAAGTAACTATAGAAATACCTTATTTTCTGAAAATAAGGTTTCAGCTCACATTGGTATAATCTTTAAAGCTTCTTAATGAAACAAAATGAGTCTTACCCCTGTACCGAAAACAAACACGTAATTAATTTTTTCCAGCTTTTTAACAATTAAAAGCATCAAGATTAAAAGATAATCATATACATCATTATATATCAAATAAAAATGTAAAAGAAGATATTAAAAAGATTAAGCTTGTAAACAATATATTGCAAATATAATTTGCTAAAATAAATACCACTGAATAAAACATAAAAAAAATCGTATCAAGTTTTTTAAAATAAACAAATTGTGCATTCAACCATGTAGAAATGAATTCAGGTA
Source organism: Ambrosia trifida (assembly GCA_028751855.1). Taxonomy (NCBI): domain Eukaryota; kingdom Viridiplantae; phylum Streptophyta; class Magnoliopsida; order Asterales; family Asteraceae; genus Ambrosia; species Ambrosia trifida. Next base: position 47,524,988 of record CM054123.1, read on the forward strand.
GATTACAAAGTTGGAGATGTAAGTTTTATAAATTCTAAAAATGATTGTATAACTGAGATTAAGATTGTTTATATAGTGAGAATTTTATTTAGTTTAAAAAATTGGAAAATAGAAATTTAATAATTTTATTTAATTGATTTTCGGTTAAATATATATTATTAATTATGATTGAATTATTTTAAGGAAGTTATTAATGTAGATTGGGAGAATTAATATAAATTCGAATTTAAAAGTTTGAATTCAAAATTCAAATAAATTCAAACTGAAAAGTTAAAAATTTCAAAATAATATTTTATAAATTGTATACATTAATGGGTATGGTTTATATTTTTTTTATTTTTTATAACTTATAAACTTCCTTAAAAATATGGGTTATCATATATATGTCGATTTATGACTAAACATGATTTAAAAAAAATCATTTATTCAAGAAATGAAACATATAATGAAAATCACATATTCAATAAACTAAAAATATAATAATAAAGTTAATTAATTTAGTGTTTTGAATTGATATTTATAGTTTTCATTAGAAAATCTAAACATTTATTGAATTGATTTACGGTCTAAGCTATATATTAATAATGATGATTGGTTTATTTAAAGTAAGTTATTAATAATTGATATGATTTAAAATAAAAAAATATAAAATTCGTATTCAAATATTTAAAAAATTTAAACTGAAAATTCAAAATTTTTGAAACTTTACAGTTGAAAACTTATAAATTGATATTTATGAATTTTATTTAATTATTACCATTTAAAACAAAGTTTATTTTTAGAAACACGACTTTCATAATTTAATGATTAAATTTATATAATAGTTTTATACTTTATTTTTTACTAAAATTTAATAAAAAAACGTAACGGTGTAAATACCCTGTAATAAAAAATATATATTGCATATTTCTTTGTTAAAACATAAATTATATTAATTAAAAAGTTCCTTTTAAGATAAAAAAACTATATAATAAAGTAAGTATAGAAATACCTTATTTTCTGAAAGTAAGGTTTCAGCAGACATTGGTATAATTATTGAATCTTTTTAATGAAACAAAATGAGTGTTACCCTGTACCGAAAACAAACACGTAATTAATTTTTTCAGATTTTTCAACAATTAAAAGCATCAAGATTAAAAGATAATCATATACATCATTATATATCAATTGAAAATGTAAAAGAATATATTAAAAAGATTATGCTTGTAAACAATATATTGCAAATGTAATTTGCTAAAATAAATACTACTGAATAAAACCTAAAACAAATCGTATCAAGTTTTTTTAAAAATGAAGTCATGTAAATTAAAAAGTTGGAGATGTAAGTTTTATAAATTCTTAAAATGATTACATAACTGAGATTAAAATTGTTTACATAGTGAGAATTTGAATTAGTTTAAAAAATTGGAAAATAGAAATTTAATAATTTTATTTAATTGATTTTCGGTTAAATATATATTATTACTGATGATTGAATTATTTTAAGGAAGTTGTTAATCTTGGTTGGGAGAATTAATATTAATTAATTTATATTGAGAATTAATATAAATTTAGGAAATTATTAATAATTTTATTTAATTGATTTTCGGTTAAATATATATTATTAATGATGATTGAATTATTAATGGTTGAATGTAATTTGCTAAGATAAATACCATTGAATAAAACATTAAACAAATCGTATCAAGTTTTTTAAAATAAACAAAATGTATATTCAACCATGTAGAAATGAATTCAGGTAGATTACAAAGGTGGAGATATAAGTTTTATAAATTTTCAAAATGATTGTATAACTAAGATTAAGATTGTTTATATAGTGAGAATTTGAATTAGTTTAAAAAATTGGAAAATAGAAATTTAATAATTTTATTTAATTGATTTTCGGTTAAATATATATTATTAATGATGATTGAATTATTTTAAGGAAGTTATTAATCTATATTGGGAGAATTAATATAAATTCGAATTTAAAACTTTCAATTCAAAATTCAAATAAATTCAAACTGAAAATTTAAAAATTTCAAAATAATATTTTATAAATTGTATACATTAATGGCTATGGTTTATATTTTTTTTATTTTTTATAACTTGTAAACAGTTGAGGAAATATGGGTTATCATATATATGTCGATTTATGACTAAACATAATTTAAATAAAAATCAATTATTCAAGAAATGAAACATATAATGAAAATCACATATTCAATAAACTAAAAATAAAATAATAAAGTTAATTAATTTAGTGTTTTAAACTGATATTTACAGTTTTTATCAGAAAATTTAAACATTTATTGAATTGATTTACGGTCCAAGCTATATATTAATAATGATGATTGGTTTATTTAAAGTAAGTTATTAATAATTGATATGATTTAAAATAAAAAATATAAAATTCGTATTCAAAATTTTTGAAACTTTACAGTTGAAAACTTATAAATTGATTTTTATGAATTTTATTTAATTATTACCATTTAAAACACAGTTTATTTTTCGAAACACAACTTTCATAATTCAATGATTAAATTTATATAATAGTTTATACTTTATTTTTTTACTAAAATTTAATAAAAAAATGTAACGGTGTAAGTACCCTTTAATAAAAAATATATATTGCATATTTCTTTGTTAAAACATAAATTATATTAATTAAAAGGTTCCTTTGAAGATAAAAAAACTATATAATAAAGTAAGTATAGAAATACCTTATTTTCTGAAACTAAGGTTCCAGCAGCCACTGTATAATCATTAAAGCTTCTTAATGAAACAAAATGAGTCTTAACCCTGTACCGAAAACAAACACGTAATTAATTTTTTCAGCTTTTTCAACAATTAAAAGCATCAACATTAAAAGATAATCATATACATCATTATATATCAAATGAAAATGTAAAAGAAGATATTAAAAAGATTATGCTTGTAAACAATAAATTGCAAATGTAATTTGCTAAAATAAATACTACTGAATAAAACCTAAAACAAATCGTATCAAGTTTTTTAAAAATGAAGTCATGTAAATTAAAAAGTTGGAGATGTAAGTTTTATAAATTCTTAAAATGATTGCATAACTAAGATTAAAATTGTTTACATAGTGAGAATTTGAATTAGTTTAAAAAATTGGAAAATAGAAATTTAATAATTTTATTTAATTGATTTTATGTTAAATATATATTATCAATGATAATTGAATTATTTTAAGGAAGTTATTAATCTAGGTTGGGAGAATTAATATTAGTTAATGTATATTGATAATTAATATAAATTAAGGAAGTTATTAATAATTTTATTTAATTAATTTCCGGTTAAATATATATTATTAATGATGATTGAATTATTCATGGTGAATGTAATTTGCTAAAATAAATACTACTGAATAAAACGTAAAACAAATCGTATCAAGTTTTTTAAAATAAACAAAATTTACATTCAACCATGTAGAAATGAAGTCAGGTAGATTAAAAAGTTGGAGATATAAGTTTTATAAATTCTCAAAATGATTGTATAACTGAGATTAAGATTGTTTATATAGTGAGAATTTGAATTAGTTTAAAAAATTGGAAAATAGAAAATTAATAATCTTATTTTATTAATGATAATTGAATTATTTTAAGAAAGTTATTAATATAGATTGATAGAATTAATATAAATTCGAATTTAAAAGCTTGAATTCAAAATTCAAATAAATTCAAACTGAAAATTTAAAAATTTCGAAATATTATTTTATAATTTGTATACATTAATGGTTATGATTTATATTTTTGTATTTTTTATAACTTATAAACAGTTGAGCAAATATGGGTTATCATATATATGTCGATTTATGACTAAACATACTTTAAATGAAAATCAATTATTCAAGAAATGAAACATATAAAGAAAATCACATATTCAATAAACTAAAAATATAATAATAAAGCTAATTAATTTAGTGTTTTGAATTGATATTTACAGTTTTCATCAGAAAATTTAAACATTTATTGAATTAATTTACGGTCTAAGCTATATATTAATAATGGTGATTGGTTTATTTAAAGTAAGTTATTAATAATTATGATTTAAAATAAAAATATAAAATTCGTATTTAAAAATTTTAAAAATTGAAACTGAAAATTCAAAATTTTTGAAACTTTACAGTTGAAAACTTATAAATTGATTTTTATGAATTTTATTTACTTATTACCATTTAAAACACAGTTTATTTTTAGAAACAGAACTTTCATAATTCAATGATTAAATTTATATAATAGTTTTATAGTTTATTTTTTTACTAAAATTTAATAAAAAAACGTAACGGTGTAGGTACCCTGTAATAAAAATATATTGCATATTACTTTGTTAAAACATAAATTATATTAATTAAAAAGTTCCTTTACAAATAAAAAAACTATATAATAAAGTAAGTATAGAAATACCTTATTTTCTGAAAGTAAGGTTTCAGTAGACATTGGTATAATCATTGAAGCTTCTTAATGAAACAAAATGAGTCTTACCCCTGTACCGAAAACAAACACGTAATTAATTTTTTCAGCTTTTTCAACAATTAAAAGCATCAACATTAAAAGATAATCATATACATCATTATATATCAAATGAAAATGTAAAAGAAGATATTAAATCGATTATGCTTGTAAACAATATATTGCAAATGTAATTTGCTAAAATAAATACTACTGAATAAAACCTAAAACAAATCGTATCAAGTTTTTTAAAAATAAAGTCATGTAAATTAAAAAGTTGGAGATGTAAGTTTTATAAATTCTTAAAATGATTGTATAACCGAGATTAAGATTGTTTATATAGTGAGAATTTGAATTAGTTTAAAAAATTAGAAAATAGAAATTTAATAATTTTATTTAATTGATTTTCAGTTAAATATATATTATTAATGATGATTGTATTATTTTAAGGAAGGTACTAATCTAGATTGGGAGAATTAATATAAATTTGAATTTAATAGTTTGAATTCAAAATTCAAATAAATTCAAACTGAAATGTTAAAAATTTCGAAATAATTCTCAATGTCATTCAAGGATATTTACTACCTTTCCAAATATGTAGCACAAACTTAGGAAACCAATTCTCTGAAATTAAATGCTCCATAATTATTTCAGATCCATATCCAGAATCTGAACTGAGGTTTGGCTCCTTATTTGTAACAACCGGCAAAATTAAGGTAAATCCGTACTAATTAACTATACGCGATTAACGTAATTAAACGTAATTATGTGTTGATTATTTAACTGAGACCTTAGAAAGATAGCAAATTCCCAAATAATGCATAGGAATGCATATGTTTAATGACAAAACATGATAGGATCATGTGCGAGTAGATTATCCGGTTTGGACACTGACGATTACCCGGTAAAAATTAAATAAGCGAAACGAATCCCGGACACCCGGAATATAAAATAAAAGATAATTTCACAAAATATAATGAGTTTTGGAAACCCAAAGCCATACGTGAAAGCTTATTGTACAAATCTCCCGGTAACGAATAAAGTGCGCGTACCGCACCCGATACGCGCGTAACACGTAATTTCACCCGGCAAAAGCCAAAATAATTTATCAGTAATTAAACTGGGCTATGTTTAATGAATATTAAAGGTATTTTAATATTCGGGTGAAACGCGATTAAAAACCCAAGAATACCCGGACGGTACCCGCACAAGATTAACTTAACTAACTAAGGGTATTATTTAGCAAAGTGGACCCCACCAACACCCCCTTGGGGCCGGCCTATGGCCCACCCAAGTGGAGATTACTTGTGTTAACTTGCTAAATCATTTGAACTAGATAGTAATCATGAGGATGCATGAGTGTGTATTGGATAAAAATTAACAAATCTTCTCCCTTCTCTCTCTAAAACCCACGGCCAAGCACCCTCTTAATATGATCTCCCAAGATTTTTGTTATCTCTTATAATCTTCTTAAGATATTGCACAATCTATAGAAGATACATGTAATCTTTGGAAGATTTGAAAGAGAGTGTTATAAGCCACTTGAGAAGATACTTGAAACAAAAATCCCAAAAACTTCTTCTTCTTCTTGTGGCCGTGGCATTACACCCCCACATCAACATTATTCTTACAATTTTTACACTTCCAGATCACCTCTAGATCATTATCCTTCAAAACCCCATTGTGTGTTTCAAAAGCTTGGAGCTTAACCCTTTGGAAGAACACACTTAACCCCATCCAATCCAAGGTTCTTGTCTTCCCTAGCCTTGAGCTAGTAGTAAGTTTTACCTTGTTTTGATTGTTAATGTTCATATTATGTGCTTGTATGAGCAAGTTGTACATTGATGGGAAATATGGTTTTGAAATAATGTGTCTTACTAGAATAAAAATGAAGGAATAATAATAGGGATAAAACATGGAAATGATATTAATAATATGATATTTCAAGAAGATGTAAGAATATGAACATACACTTGAGTTGGATGATGATTAGAACATGATTTTTGAAAAGGACTTGAATATGATAAAAGATGATTTTTGTCATCATAAGATGACTAGTTAATGTCAAAAATATATTAAAATGTGTTAGATGATCATGGATGAAAAAGTTACATGTTCAAAGTCTACTCACTTGGATGAGTGAAAAGTTGATATTTTGGATAAAAACATGAAACACACATGTTAATAGCATCTAGGATGGATTATAAGATTATTAGAAGTGGAATGAAGTAAAAATAATCAAGCATTAAGAAAATGATTCTTCAAAGTCCACTAAGTTGGAAGAAAAATGCTAACTTTGAAAGTTAGGATGGAAAATGCAACAGAGTATAAGTTAAAGGACTAATAATGTAACTTTGAAAGTTGAGGGACTAAAATAAGTATTTTAGAAACTTTGGTTCAAAAATGCATTAACGGAAAGTTTAGTGTCAAAAACATAAATGATAGTTTTTCCAAGTATAGTTTTGGTAAACATGAGAAACCTACTTATGTATATTTTGAAAGATGTATTTTTATAAAAATAGAAGTTTTATAAAAATAGGAGGTTAAGTTGACATAAGAATTTTATAAAAATAAAGGTTTTATAAAATATTGGTAAAGACTTGGAAAGACTTGTACAAAAATGGATGCTTTTATATAAATGGGAATATAAAAGTATCGGAAACATTTTTGGAATACAAGTTAAACGAGTTGGACTAAAAATACAAAAGTATATTTTTCCAAGAAATATACGTTCGGAATTGGAAGTATGAATAATATTTCCATAGAACGCATATTGGAAGAAAATGTGGAAAAAGCTAACTAACGGACTTAGTTACATGAACTAACGAAAACGGATAAACGGACATATGAGAAAAATGCCATTACGGCAAGATGAAAATATATATATATATAAGAAATAAAATATATATAACAAGGGTGAAACGTGCGTAACACTTTCCTAAGTGTAGAAAGAATATTCGTGGGAGAAAGCATAACGAAACGAATTAAAAACGCTAAACGACGTATGGACTTAACAAGGAAAATTCACGTGTTGGTATATGTACACATGCTCGTCTCGACGAAATTCTAGGATATCTATTTGAATGGGAAAGTAGATATGCGAGAAGGAAAACCGAGACGAGTAGGCAAAATATACCTATGTACACGTGAATACCGGCGAGATCCTAGTATATTTATTTAAATGGGAAAATAAATGTACGGCATGGTGAGTCGAGTCGGGCGTTAAGAATATATTACCGAACGACAAGACCTTAGCATACTTATTTAAATGGGAAAATAAATGTACGGCATGGTGAGTCGAGTCGGGCGTTAAGAATATATTACCGAACGACAAGACCTTAACATACTTATTTGAATGGGAAAATAAATATGTGGCAAAGTGAGTCGGGTCGGGTAATAAGAAATCATATTATATCGAGCGAAACGATCCTAAGTATAATTATTTAAATGGGAAAATAATTATACGTTGGGTAGAGTCGTGTCGAGAATAATAGTATACAAGTCACAAAGAATATTAACAAGAATAATATATGACTTGTAAGAAAAGGGTAATCCATCGCCAATGAACCTAGGATACGAGACTATTAAACGGGAATTGGGATAAAACGTGGTCGGGAGTTGGGTGTACAACTTGCCAAGGCACATGCACGATAGGTGTAGTGACTTATACGTCTAGGACGTTTGTAGGTGCGAGACCGCAAAATTTGCTATTTTCTTCTTTGAGCTGAGCACAGTTTCAGGTGAGTCTCACGGCCCCATTTCTAAACTATTTAACGTTTTTACGGGGGAAAGATATGTTGGGAATTGTTTGACGGGTTGGATACTTGAGTTGTGATCGCCACTCGGGGTTGAGACCTCTCTACTATAATCATTAATTCAGGAAAGTGAAACCGAAGGAATATTTGGATAGTACTATTGGTGCCTGACAAGGCCCACCCCTAATCGATAGCGTCGATTTTGCATCGGCGTATGCCTGGGGTGCACGTATTCTGAAATCAAGTCGTAGGAATACCGAGTAACGACTTGGAGCGGGGCATTATTATTTGTCTTGGTTTGGTTATAGGCTCAAGTAGAATTGTAGGAACTTGCAACTCCTATAAATTGTCATAACAAGGAAATTCCCATGAAATAAAGTTTTATTAAACTAAAACCTGTGAACTCACCAATATTTATATATTGACAAATTTTTAAACATATCTTTCAGGTAATTGATAGATGAAGGACGACATGGCAAGCAGGGTCGGGGGAATCTCTAAACTGGGCGTTGGATGTTTTGAAGAGGTCTCGCCACTCTATCCCAAGGAAACCGGGATATAGTTGAGGAGCCTCCTTATTTGTCTTAAAAACAATTTTCAGGTAATTGATAGATGAAGGACGACATGGCAAGCAGGGTCGGGGGAATCTCTAAACTGGGCGTTGGATGTTTTGAAGAGGTCTCGCCACTCTATCCCAAGGAAACCGGGATATAGTTGAGGAGCCTCCTTATTTGTCTTAAAAACAATTTTCAATTATGTATGAATAATCAAACATGATTTTTCGACGCTTGAATAATTGACCCGTTTCTTTAATTACTTGTGGTTTGCATTAATCTTGGCTTAACCCTCTTGAACCGTCGCGCCACGTGTTTCCGCCATAGGCGTGGTGTGACATTATTCGATCAAATCATATTAACATAATAATAAACTCTTTAACACCAAACCATATAAAATCTGCAAGAACAATTATGAACAATATATGAACTTCATATCTCAACCTTAAAAGACATGCATCCCATCGAACATAACAGACTCGGCCAAAACAAAAAGGATTATGTTGATTAAACATAAGTTAGCCAAAACAATGAATAATTATGGAGTTTGATCCATTATCAATGTGACAAATAAATTTTCAAACCAACATAAAATATAATTGGACATGAAAAAACAACCCTCAAGCATTCAAAAACATCAAAACCCATACAAAACTCAATCCCGAATATAAACATTCATGAATAAATAGTCATGATTCCTATAAAATATTACTAACCTCTTGAAACCGGAAGATCTCTCTTTACTCATCTCTATATGCGGCCATGGTTGTCTAGCACCGAATCAAAAGTTGATTCGGGTAACAATCATAATCAAAGATAGAGGTTAGATTTAGAGTTTCTAATGTCGATTATAGAGGATAGATATGAAGTTCAGGTTTGAATGAGAATGAGAATGAGAAAGAGATGTGCATCCTTAGTTCTATATTGAGATTATAGAAATAGACTATTTATACCCGGGTTACCGGGTTAGAATATGGTATCATGGGTCGGGTTTTTACCCATGGGTAAGTTAAATGGATAGTATGGAGGCCATCTAGAGGTGCCACCTCAGCAATAGTTACTCCTTTATTAGATATATAGATATAGATTTTAAAATAATTAATAGTTCACTAACATTTAAAAAATGTGAGAGGAAAATAAGGAAAAGATATTAATTAACATATTTGAAATTTTAAGATAATATAGATATAGATTTTATTTAAAAATACAAAATAAATAAATTTAAAATAAAGCTTCACATGATGCCACATGGCACATTCATTGAATGTCACCTCATACAAACTCAATTCTTTTATTATAAGTTATAGATGCACTTTCCCCATGATTTTTAAACGTTAATAACTTTTTTAAATGACATTTTTTTTTGAAAAAATTACACCAAATTAACGAGCGTTTTATTATCTTTCCAACGAGTACCATAGTGCTATACAAAAAACGAAAAAATAAACGAGCATTTTATTATCTTTCCAAATCAAGAAGTAAAGCATCTATTGCAAGCAAAGTCTGTTTACTAAGGTCTGTTCCAGAGCAGTGGGTCTGTTAAGGAGATCTGTCTGAAACAGCTATTGTAAGCAAACTGTTGAAGCGTCATCTGTTTGAAGCAACAACTGTTTCAGACAAATCTCTTTAACAGACCCACTGCTCTGGAACAGACCTTAGTAAACAGACTTTGCTTGCAACAGATGCTTGACTTCTTGATTTGGTCTTTAATAAACAGACATTAAAAATTGATATAGTCTTCCCGTGCATCGCACGGGATTTCTCCTAGTTATCTATATATTTAAGCACGGTGAAAGGAATAGCCCGTGTTATCTAACGTGCACCGGCGACTGCCGACCATTTATTTCTATTATACTCCGTATCCACCTCTGTCCGCGTACCGCGTCAGACGTCGTTGACTCTCCGCAACAGCCTATGTCACTTCAAAACCGTATTCACCATGCCTGCTTTAACCCACTTCAAAACCACAGTCACGACAGCAATAACCCTCGACCTTGCAAGCAGACATACGGACAATATAAATATGAGTTGACGACGACATCGGTTGTTTCGACTTCAGGTTGCGCCAAACTGGCTCCACTTTAACATGTCTGTAAACTCGACTTGATTGCGCTGATGATAGTCGGAAAGAACATGGTGGTGAAGAGCGATTCACGATAGTAGTGTCCCGTCATGTTAGCAATGTCGGTGCAGATTCGGTTGACAGTGATGGTGTTGGTGTTGGTGTTGGTGTTGGGTGGTTGTGACTGGAAGTGACTGCCGTTTATGGCAGTGATGTGTGTTTATGTGTGTGTGTGTGTGTGTATATATATGTGTGTGTGTGTGTGTGTAGCTTTTGACGTGTGTATGCCTTTTGTTGTTCTTCTTGTCAAGAAGGAGCAAAATTATTATATTATATATGAGTAAAAATCTTGTACAAAGTGTTTTTTTGGTAAAAACTGTGAGAATCAAAGGAGGGTATTTTTTTTCAATATTGTTAAACATGTATTATAGTATTAAAAACTAAAAAAATTGGTGTAGAGTAATTACATAATTACTCTAGTGTAAACTAATGTATTTACTTTAATGACGTAATTACACTAAAAAAATTAATTTTTTTATATTATTCATCTAGAAAGTATGTTTAAGCACATGGGAAAAAAGTTCTAAAAAAATAAAAAAAAAATTACCCTCTTTGATTCTCACAGTTCTTACCAAAAAAACATTTTGTATTTGATCTTTACTATATATAATAATAATAATAATGAATGTAATTGGAAAGTCAAAAGGGGATTTAAATAGCTTCAACTTCATTGATTCTTTATGGAATGTTAGCAACTTGGGGTTAGAGCATTCACATCTCTTTCACCAAATTTCCTCCATTTAATTACACTAAAAATCACTATTTCACCATAAAATTTTCTCTCTCCTTTTTAAAATAATAATATTTTTTCATATTTTTATTATTATATTTTCTCTCTCCTCACTCACAATCAGTTGCAAAAATATTAAAATAATTTTAGAGTTGAACAGTAACTTTTCAAATATAGGGATAAACAGTGCTTCCACCAAATTTTTTTCTCTCCTCCACTCACTACCACTTACACCCACGTCATATAAATTGATTAAGACACTCACATAAATTTGGTTCCCAAATATGAATGCTCTTAGATGTTGTTACCCCTTTGAAGCCAATAATTTTTTTTGTTGCAGTTTTGTTACATTATTTTTATATTCCTTCCCGAAATATGATAAACTGTATAGAATATGTTTTCTTGCTTCTATGGCACGGGTTAATAATATGAGTCAACATCTACTGAATTTCCGTCACGTCACTCAGGAAATAGCTCGGCGCAACGCGCCGCTTAGTATACCTAGTTTTAATTTAATTTTAAGGCGCTGGATGGTTCGGTTTTAAATAAAATTATCAAATACATATGTAAATACTAGTCAGTTACTTGCGCGTTGCGGCGAGAAACAACATTTAGTTAACATGTGCATTGTGTGTTGTACTTTAACCAATTATACCGTAAAACTTAAATTTAAGAGGTCAATAAGAAATGTATTATAAATAGTATAGGCGATTTCAGTTCATTTTTGTTTCGGTTATTACTTAAGTATAACATATCATTTTTAAATTAAAAAAAACTATAGCAATAATATACTCAAATTAAAGAGAGAAAAATGTTCGTTTATACGATGTAATAATATTAGGAAAATATTAACGTATAAAATATTATGGACGTTTAAAATCGTGAGGGTAGTTGGGTAAAATAAGAGTGAAAAGTGTAATTGTTATTTAAATTAAAAAAGTTGCGTAAAGCTGAGGGGAAAATGTGTAAGTATTGTATAAAGGGCATATTTGCCCTCAAAAGTAGTTAACATATGCATTGTGTGCTGTACTCTAAGAATTATGCTTGTAAAACTTAAATTTTAAAAGGTTCTTGTGAAATGTATTATAAGATAGTATAGATAATCGAATCGATATATTTAGAATTTAATTTTTCCTTAATAATTTCTCAAATACCATTTTTCTAAAATTTTAAGTATACTATCATGACGTATTATTTTTATTAGACAACACAGAGTGGGCGGGGAAAAGGGGCGGGAAGCCATCTTCAAGTCCCAAACACCATCCCTACATGGCGTGGAAGAGGGCGGGAAGCCATCTTCAAGTTCCAAACACCATCCCTACAATTGCCACATGACGCTTTACCCCCCCTCTTTCCCGCCCCTCCACTCTTGTAGTCTTATACTTAGTATATCATTTTACTCACAACTGAGTTTTAAGAGTAGTGTAAAACTCCGTAACGAGTTTAAGAATTTAGTTATCGAACAACAATCAAAAGATCAATTATTTCAAGGCTTTTACTTTGATGATATGGGACGTAATTTCCATGGGGAAAAGATGGATGGCGCAGTTTGTTAACATAAGTGATGTTGAGATGTGGAACTTTTCGCATATACCGTTGTTTCCTCTTCTTATCCAGATAATAAAAAGAACAATGATTGTAAAATCTTCTATTCAATACTTAGATTAATAGATTGTGGATAGTGCCATAAATAAACTAACTTTCAGCAAATATTTTATTAATTGTTTGGTGAGAAGTTTGTTTGTATTCGTTTGTTTAATAAATGAATGAACACAAACAAAAAAAATTGTTCGTTTAATTAAATGAACGAATATGAACAGAGGCTGCGTTCGTTCGTTTATGTTTGTGAACGCTCGATAACGTGTTCGTTTCATGTTCATTTGTGTTCGATAGTTTAATAGGGTTTTTAATTTTTATTATTTTTATTTACTTTTAGTTCTATTTATTTTACCCAAATAAATAAATAAATAGATTATTCTCTGGGTGCTTCACGAGATAGACAAATCTAACATGAAGTGACAAAATATGTGTACCGTAAAAGAAATATGTTGTTTTTTTTCAAAAATATTTTTTAAATGATCAACACTCGATAGCTCATAAAACCTACTTTTAATTCTATATGTGCACAACTTGCTTGAGTGAAGTCTCTGTACAACTTTGTCACTTCCTAAAAGCATTCTAAAGTTGTGATGTGAACCTGAAAAAAACAATAAAATTGGTATCAAATGATAAGTCATGATGATAATTGATTTAAAAGGCGTGTATGGTATGGTGATTAACTATCACTTATCAGCTAAAGATTTACATGGTGTTTAAGAATCATGGGTTACATCTAATCGACTTAGCAACCTTTGTAATAAATGTTCCTACAATACCAATCAAAATAAAAATAAAAAAAATAGATCTTTACCAAACTGGCTATATCTATGAATATATATGTAGTTAGCGGATTCTTATATGTAATAGTAGGTTCAAAAGCATATATACTATTTTTACATTATTAGTGACTTGCCTATACATGATTAAAGAATTACCTAAACACGTTGTGTTTTTTTTTCTGCATGAACAAGAACCCACTAAAAAGTCGTTTTTTTTTTTCGTTTTTTTTCTAGTGGACGATGGTGATGACGGCGAAGCTTTGGATGGAGAACGGCGGCGGTGGTTTAGGGTTCTGATGATGGTGGACCTGGATGTTCCATCTGAATTTAATAAGGTTCTTACTTTTGCAGCATTGGTGTTAAGGAGAGATATTGATAATGGTTGGAGGTGGATGGTTACGAGTTAAGAGCCAGGCCAACTCAGTGTGGGGCTTGACTAATACATTGAACCCAATCTAACCATAGGAAACTAACAAAGGACTTGTATAAATATATGGATATGTACATATATCGTATAAACTACTAAAGTAAACCAACGGTTAATATGCTACTCAACTATATGTATAAACTAGTATTTTGCCCGCCGCGCGTTGCGGCGGCGCGCGACAGGTCAACCATGTAGTAACATACGAAGTGTAACCTCACGGGTAGAACTGTGTAGTAACACACGAAGCGTAAAACAGGATGCGTCCAAGACAACGCATTACACACAATGTCCACAATTATTACTAACAAATAGGTAACCATGAAGGAAAAGGAAAAAGAAGGTTGCATAATATACAATAAAAATACTAAAAATGAACAAAATAGAAGACCCACCATGCCCTCTCTTATGCAGTTTCCCCCTCTGCTACACATATGTCCACATCCTGACTCCTTTTCTTCAACCAAATTGCATCTGTTCTTATCACTTCCATGACCACACCCATTCCCACCATCTTCGTCCTCTCCTATCACAGTATCACCGTCACTTTCAAAAACCCAGTCACAACCGCCGTCGCCACCGCGGAACACCCACATGCATCAGTTGATGTACCGTACAACCATCTCCTACATCGACCCTAGCAACCGTAACCACAACCATCCCTAAGAACGACTGTCGTAACCACCACCATAAACATCCACATCACAGAATTCCGGAAATGCCGGTGGTGACTACGGGGCTTCGATCAATGTCAGATTCGTTGGTGTTCACCGGAAAACGCGTCGACGCTTTGTGCACGGCGGTCCTTTGCTTGGTGGTTGCAAACCGGGCAATGACGTTGGAACCGAAGCAAAAGACGACCGCCGACGCCGAAACGCCACCGGTATGGAAAAGTCTCGAACCGAGGGCACCGACTGTTTCCATAGACGAATTTGCCAAATAAAAAGAAAACCTCATTTTCTGACGTCTTGCGGCGGTCAGCGTTGACGTCACGTATTTTGTCGCCCGCCGACATTGTACTTTCATATTATGTAGTAATAGTAATAATAATAGTAATACATTGGAGAGGATGATAGGTGGGTTATGAGAATATAAGGATAATGTTATGGAACTTGTACATGAGGCATAAGGGGTAAGTTGATCAATTCATAAGACTCGGACTTTGAACAATAGGCACAACATATGTACAAATATAATTATTGTTTATAACTTCTTTGAAATATAGAAGAAACGACATTATGATTGGACGTGGGACTCTTAGAACATAATGGAAATGACATTATGATTAGATGTGTGACTCTTAGAACATAATGGGCGACTCGATATTAGAACAATCAGAATTATTGGGATCATAGATAACCACATATATTTACATGCTATTAACTTGGCATTTGGACTTTGTAAGATTACATAAGCACTATAACTTAAACATTAGTGATCTAATTCCTACATGTAACTCGGATAATAAACACAAATAGTACAATAAGCTAAACATGTAAAACTTCGGATTAACAACTATACATTATATAGTTAGATGAGTTGAACAAAAATTCTAAGTAGAATAAGTCCAACAAATAAAAACTAAGGGTCCTAAGCTTGTTCACACATATAACCGGTATCGTCGGATACACCTACTAATATTTATAACTACAATATGACTTTGCACATGAACCATAGGTGGGCTCAAGACCACGGCATACTATGCAACCATAAACCCCAAAAGGTGAGTTTCATGAACATCCACTTTTCCTATTTTAAACACTAGCTGATTACCTCAGGAATGTCCTGAGGTTGAAAATTTTAATATGACTTAATAAAAAAATGATAAAAGAAGAAAACTCAAATCACGAAAAGAGTAAATAACTTAAACATAATCAATCTTAGTTAAAAAAAACGTTTATTTAAAAAAGTTAAACAAAAAATAAAAAGCATAAACCATATTAAACATAATACAGTATTAAAAAGGATAACCTTCAACATATAATCATCTTCACGTAATTTAAAATATGTTACTGAAGAAACAAAAGCCTAACCTTAGGAAGAATGGGTTAGACCTGCTTCCACAAGTCTGATCCTTCGCTAGAATGAATGACCTCCTGGTGATGGGTGACCTGAAACACACAATATACCGATGTGGGGCGACCGCCTCGAATCCCGAAGGAATCTACTTAGCAGACACAAAAACGTGGTCGGCACTAGTGTGTTCTTCAGGGGTTTCTGAATGGCCTATCTAAGGAGACGAAGTGCTCCTTAAATAGGTTCCACATGGGTCTTGACATCTACCCTTAACTTACCCAATGGGCCTGGACCCAGTTAAGGGTTTGCCTCTGTGACACCTGGCAAATTCGGGTTAACAACGTTGTCTAGATGAAAGTCTACCTTAGCGAGTCACGTGTATATTGTACTTAACTGGGTTAGTTAAGTCGGGTTATGGTTCAGGAACTATTGGTTAGTCTAGAAGATCATTGGATGTTGGTCTAGAGGTTCGGTAGATGTCAGTCCTTAACCAAGTGTACAAACGGTGACGATTTGTAGGATCGTCAGGGCATACGGAACGTACGAGTCTCGAGTCCCGGGAATTGGTGAACGAGTGTGAATATGTGTATTTACTTGCGTTATGTGTTTACAATCATTATGTGACTTGTCGGTACATTAATATGTGTTAACATATGTTAAAACGGGGTTCATGTGGTGTGACTGGGAATCATGTGGTGTGACTGGGAATCATGTGGTGTGACTGGGATTCATATGGTGCGACTGGGGCTAATCGCATGACTGTTCATGCGATTAGGCCCCAAACGCGTTACTGTTCACGCGATTAGGATTCCTAATCGCGTATAAACCTGCACAATCGCATGGAACGGGCTGGACGACTAGAAACGCCTATAAATACCATACTTAACCTCCTAAACTCAATTAGACAAACCCTAGTCGTCCCATAACCGCCCCAAACACTTAAACAACCTCTGGAAGGCGATTTTGATCAAAAACACAAGGTTTCAAGGTCTAATCATCATCCTTTTGCAATTCCAAGGTCGCCACTGTACGGGACTAACATAGCAGCTGAGTTTACTCGGGATTAGGAGTAAAGCAACTTAAGGTGAGTTTACGGCCCCTCTTTTAACTGGTTTTACGTTTTCGGGGGAGAAAACATGTGTTAAAACAACTATTTGGTAATCACTGTCATACTATGGGTTCTAACGTATACTACACGATCTTTGGAAGTCCCGGGGGGAACCATGAATGTGCGGGTTTGCACAACGGGGAAATGTGAATAGCGCTATTGGGAGTGACCAACCCCGCTCGTCGGCTTGGAGGGCCGGGCGAGTGCATATTGTCTCAAACAGGAACAACAGGAACATTTGGAACTATTCGGGCACAAAACTGGTATTCGAGTTAGTAATGGTTTTCCAATCGTGGTAGTAGCAAAACGTACGCCTAGCTAGCGTATACTGGTTTTCTATTTGTTATAGTATGGACAGGTGAACTTGGTACTTGAACTGCAAACCTGTAAACTCACCAGCATTTTTGTGCTGACGTAAACTTTTACATGTTTTCTCAGGTCGCTAAGGTAGCACAATGGAACTAGGGCGCACGCGTCTGCACGGCGTCTAGATAGAGTTGCATGATTTCATAAACATTGAACTTTGGTTATTTATGTTGAACTTTATTTTGAATAAGCTTCCGCTGTAAACGGGATTTTAAAACTATGTTTTGGCATTGCATTAGGACTGCATGTAGAGTCTAGTCTATAGCCGAGTCGCACACACTAGACGATCACATGGTACTAAACGTTATAGTGGGTTACGTATGGTCTTGTCGGGGTGTCTCTAAATCGTTGGTCTTTCTGCGTTACATCATCCGTTCTATCTTAGGTTGGGTTACTTGTTTTCTAAGCAGTGTGGTCTATTGGGGTAACTCGTGTGCTCTTGAGATTTGTTCAAGGCTCGGACATCTCCCCTTTCGCACTCCAATAGAAACACTTGTCATGAACTACCGTAGTATTACGATGTGTAGCTAAGAGTCTATGTTCGGTGATTTGATCTTTGAACTAGGAGAACACTTGGAGGACCATGTAGAGCGTTTTATCATTTTGGGTGCACACAAAATCATAAAACGAAATGCATGGAAGCACTAGTGAGCTCTGAGTTTGAGGGGATAGTCCTGGATTGGATCTGGCTTTGATCTTGTGAACATTAGTGGTTATCTTTAACTGCGAAACTAAATTTTCTCGTTCTTTCTGCCAGAATCATGTCTGGAGTGCGTGGAGGACGAGGAGGTGGTCGCAATGGTGGACGCGGTGGTGGTCGTGGTGGTGCTGGTGGTCGTGGTGGAGGTATTAACCTGTCACAGGCTGATCTGAACAACTTGCTCCAGGCTGCCTTTCAGTTAGGGCACAACGGTGGTGGTAAGTTGTTTTATCTGTTTTCTTTGCCTCATTGGTGAACCTTGTGTACGTTATTCGTGGTTTCTCATACGTTTCATTTCAGGTGGTCCTGTTGACCCACCCCCACCCATGTGCACCTATAAGATGTTTCGAGACTGCAAACCCCAGGAATTCTCTGGCACCGAGGGTGCGGTCAGTTTGCTTAGGTGGTTGGAGAAAGTGGAGTCGGTATTCCTGATGTGTAACTGTCTCCCAGAAGATCGGGTGAAGTATTCGGCTGCGTTATTTCAGGACGTGGCATTGACTTGGTGGAATGGTATCACCCAGAATATGGGTATTGGGGAGGCATATGCTATGCCGTGGGAGAACTTTGTGCAGTTGCTGAAGCGGGAGTATTGCCCGAGGGAAGAAGTACAGAAGCTGGAGCATGAGGTGTGGAACCTCAAGATGACTGGATCGGAAATCGAGAAGTATACTGTGAGGAGAAATGAGCTGGCGGTGCTGTGTCCCGATTTGCACGTGCCAGAGTATCGTAAGATTGAACACTATGTCTCAGGGTTAGTGCCGGAAATTGCAGGGTTAGTGGCTGCTGGGAATCATCCTACTTATGCGGAGGTAGTTCGATTTGCACATAGGATGACTAATTTAAAAGTGAATGAGGGAATTTTGCCGGCGAAAGGTTCGACTGCTAAGACTCCAGAGAACAATAAGCGCAAGTGGGAAAACGACGGGAAAGGGTCTGGGTCTGCACAGCAGGGTAAAAAGTTTGATAATGGGGGTTCATCGTCTTCGGGTAATAAGCAGGGTGGTTATGCGGGAAAACTGCCCAAATGCAACAAATGTGGACGCCATCACCAAGGGAACTGCGACAGTAACCGTTGTCACCGCTGCCAGCAAACTGGGCACTATGCTAAAGATTGTCGGGTTACACTTCCATCGACTCAGGCTCCGACCAACAGTTCAGCTCCGACTACTCAGGGGACTACAGGGAAACAGGGATGCTACAACTGTGGTGACACTGGGCATTACAAGAAGGATTGCCCAAAACTGAAACAGGGTGGAAACAACGGGAATGGTAACAACGGGGGCGGCGGCAGAAATGCACGTGCCTTCGTCATTGGAGCTGCTGAGGCTAGGCAGGACCCTGATACAGTCACCGGTACGTTTCTTCTCAATAATCATTCTGTTAGCGTGTTATTTGATTCTGGTGCCGACAAGAGTTTTGTATCCATGGACGTTAGTCGACTGCTAGATGTAGTATCTGTACCATTAGAGACCAAGTATATTATTGAGTTGGCTGACGGTAAAACGATTGAAGCTACTAGTGTTCTTCGGGAGTGTCAGTTAGAGTTATCGGGTTTGTCGTTCCCCATCGACCTTATGCCGGTACCATTGGGTAGTTTTGACGTTGTGGTAGGAATGGATTGGTTATCTTTGTATCGCGCGGAGATTGTCTGTTACGATAAGGTTATTCGGATTCCTCTCCCTGATGGAGAATTTCTTTCTGTGTACGGTATCAAGGGTGGTGTTTCGCTAAACATCATCTCTAGCATGAAAGCCCTTAAGTGCCTTCGAAAGGGTTATCCAGCCGTATTGGCGCTTTTATCTGTTTCCTCCAGTGATGAGAAGAAGATTGACGACATTCCGGTGGTACGCGAATTTCTTGATGTTTTTCCCGATGATTTATCTGGTCTTCCTCCTCATCGTCAAGTCGAGTTCGGTATTGATCTCGTACCAGGGGCTGCTCCTATTGCTCGGGCCCCCTATCGTCTTGCACCTCCCGAGATGCAGGAATTGTCTAGCCAGTTACAGGAACTCTTGGACAAGGGTTTCATTCGGCCAAGTTCTTCCCCTTGGGGAGCCCCGATTTTGTTTGTCAAGAAGAAGGATGGGAGTTTCCGATTGTGTGTAGACTACAGAGAGCTGAACAAGTTGACCATCAAGAACCGTTATCCTCTTCCACGTATCGATGATCTATTCGACCAGCTTCAGGGTTCTAGTTATTATTCCAAGATCGATTTGAGGTCCGGTTATCACCAGCTGCGCGTCAGGGAGGCTGACGTTGCAAAGACTGCTTTTCGAACACGTTATGGCCATTTCGAATTCTTGGTCATGCCTTTCGGTCTCACGAACGCACCGGCGGTTTTCATGGACTTGATGAACCGCGTCTGTAAACCGTATCTGGACAAGTTTGTCATTGTGTTTATCGATGACATTCTGATCTACTCCAAGAACGAGACCGAACACGGGGAACATCTGCGGTTAGTTTTGGAACTCTTGCAACGGGAGCAACTTTACGCCAAGTTCTCAAAGTGTGACTTTTGGTTACGCGAAGTTCAATTCCTAGGACATGTGGTTAATGAACTAGGGATTCATGTCGATCCTGCTAAAATCGAAGCGATCAAGGACTGGGGAGCACCAAAGACGCCAACTGAGGTGCGGCAATTCCTAGGCCTTGCGGGCTATTACCGTCGTTTCATTCAGGGGTTCTCGAAGATTGCTCAACCCCTCACCACTCTCACTCAGAAGGATAGGAAGTTCGACTGGGGTGAATCACAAGAGTCAGCGTTTGAAGAACTGAAGTCTAAACTGTGTTCTGCTCCTATTCTGTCTTTACCTGAGGGTCCTGATGATTTTGTCGTTTACTGTGATGCTTCCATTCATGGACTCGGTTGCGTGTTGATGCAACGCGAGAAAGTGATTGCGTATGCTTCTCGTCAACTCAAAGTGCACGAGAAGAACTACACAACTCATGACTTGGAGTTGGGTGCCGTGGTATTCGCGTTGAAAATTTGGAGACATTACTTGTACGGTACCAAATGCACCATCTACACCGATCACAAGAGTCTCCAACACATTTTCGACCAACAACACTTGAACATACGGCAGCGTCGCTGGATTGAACTTTTGAACGATTATGATTGTGCTATTAAGTACCATCCTGGCAAGGCGAATGTTGTAGCAGACGCCTTGAGCAGGAAGGAATCTTCTAAACCTCGTCGCGTTCGAGCGTTGCAGCTCACTATCCATTCGTCGCTACCTGACCAAATCCGTTCTGCCCAATTGGAAGCTTTGAAGGAGGAAAACCTTAAAGCTGAAACTATGCACGGTGCCGACAAGCATCTAGAGCGAAGGCCTGATGGCCTGCACTACTTCGCAGAACGCATATGGGTTCCTTTATTCGGGGGACTACGGGAGCTTGTCCTTGATGAGGCTCATAAGTCCCGGTATTCTATTCATCCTGGTTCGGATAAGATGTACCAAGATCTGAAGGTGCTTTACTGGTGGCCAAACATGAGGTCGGACATAGCCTCATACGTGAGCAAATGCTTGACCTGTGCTAAGGTCAAGGTGGAATACCAGAAACCGTCGGGTCTCCTGCAACAACCTGAAATTCCGGAATGGAAATGGGAACGGATTACTATGGATTTTGTCACACAACTTCCTAAGTCACCAAGCGGGAACGACAAGATATGGGTGATTGTCGATCGGTTAACGAAATCAGCCCATTTTCTTGCTATTAAGGAGACCGACACTATGGATCGGTTGGCTCGCCTTTACTTGAAAGAAGTTGTTTCTAAGCACGGGGTACCAGTTTCTATTATTTCGGATCGCGATTCTCGCTTTACTTCTCACTTCTGGAAGTCTTTGCACAAGGCTTTGGGTACCCAACTAGACATGAGTACGGCTTACCATCCACAGACTGACGGTCAGAGTGAGCGTACGATTCAAACTTTAGAAGACATGCTGCGGGCATGTGTGATCGATTTTGGCAAGGGTTGGGAAGCTCATCTGCCGTTGGTAGAATTCTCGTACAACAACAGTTATCACACGAGCATCAAGGCTGCTCCGTTCGAGGCACTGTACGGACGGAAATGCCGCTCTCCTCTTTGTTGGGCTGAGGTGGGTGAGAGTCAACTCACTGGGCCCGAACTAGTGTACGAAACTTCGGAAAAAATCGTACAGATTCGAAATCGGTTGGCGGCGGCACGGGACCGGCAAAAGAGTTATGCTGATCAGCGTCGCAAACCACTGGAGTTCCAAGTCAATGACAAGGTACTTCTAAAAGTCTCACCGTGGAAGGGCGTCATACGCTTTGGGAAGCGTGGCAAACTCAATCCACGATATGTCGGCCCATTTACGATCCTGGAACGGATTGGGCCGGTGGCATATCGACTTGATCTACCGACGGAGCTCGGTAACGTACATAACGTCTTTCACGTGTCAAACTTGAAGAAGTGTCTGGCTGACGAGTCTCTCATCGTTCCACTAGAAGAGATCAAGGTTGATGATCGTCTTCGGATTGTGGAAGAACCTGTGGAGATCCTTGATTACAAGATTCGTAGCCTGCGTCACAGCAAGATTCGTATCGTTAAGGTTCGGTGGAACTCGAACCGGGGACCGGAATATACGTGGGAACGGGAGGATCAGATGAAGTCTAAGTATCCTCATCTCTTTCCTAAGGAAGCGTTCGAGTCGAGACATATCTCTTCGACAGCTGAATGAATCTCGGGTCGAGATTCCTTTTAACGTGGGGATGATGTGACAACTCGGGGTAAATCTCTCTTTTGGTTTCTACCTTTTGCTTGTTTCCTTCGTTACTTCTTTTGTTCTTTCTGTACTTGTACAAATTTTCGGGACGAAAATTCTTTTAACGTGGGGATGATGTGACACCTGGCAAATTCGGGTTAACAACGTTGTCTAGATGAAAGTCTACCTTAGCGAGTCACGTGTATATTGTACTTAACTGGGTTAGTTAAGTCGGGTTATGGTTCAGGAACTATTGGTTAGTCTAGAAGATCATTGGATGTTGGTCTAGAGGTTCGGTAGATGTCAGTCCTTAACCAAGTGTACAAACGGTGACGATTTGTAGGATCGTCAGGGCATACGGAACGTACGAGTCTCGAGTCCCGGGAATTGGTGAACGAGTGTGAATATGTGTATTTACTTGCGTTATGTGTTTACAATCATTATGTGACTTGTCGGTACATTAATATGTGTTAACATATGTTAAAACGGGGTTCATGTGGTGTGACTGGGAATCATGTGGTGTGACTGGGAATCATGTGGTGTGACTGGGATTCATATGGTGCGACTGGGGCTAATCGCATGACTGTTCATGCGATTAGGCCCCAAACGCGTTACTGTTCACGCGATTAGGATTCCTAATCGCGTATAAACCTGCACAATCGCATGGAACGGGCTGGACGACTAGAAACGCCTATAAATACCATACTTAACCTCCTAAACTCAATTAGACAAACCCTAGTCGTCCCATAACCGCCCCAAACACTTAAACAACCTCTGGAAGGCGATTTTGATCAAAAACACAAGGTTTCAAGGTCTAATCATCATCCTTTTGCAATTCCAAGGTCGCCACTGTACGGGACTAACATAGCAGCTGAGTTTACTCGGGATTAGGAGTAAAGCAACTTAAGGTGAGTTTACGGCCCCTCTTTTAACTGGTTTTACGTTTTCGGGGGAGAAAACATGTGTTAAAACAACTATTTGGTAATCACTGTCATACTATGGGTTCTAACGTATACTACACGATCTTTGGAAGTCCCGGGGGGAACCATGAATGTGCGGGTTTGCACAACGGGGAAATGTGAATAGCGCTATTGGGAGTGACCAACCCCGCTCGTCGGCTTGGAGGGCCGGGCGAGTGCATATTGTCTCAAACAGGAACAACAGGAACATTTGGAACTATTCGGGCACAAAACTGGTATTCGAGTTAGTAATGGTTTTCCAATCGTGGTAGTAGCAAAACGTACGCCTAGCTAGCGTATACTGGTTTTCTATTTGTTATAGTATGGACAGGTGAACTTGGTACTTGAACTGCAAACCTGTAAACTCACCAGCATTTTTGTGCTGACGTAAACTTTTACATGTTTTCTCAGGTCGCTAAGGTAGCACAATGGAACTAGGGCGCACGCGTCTGCACGGCGTCTAGATAGAGTTGCATGATTTCATAAACATTGAACTTTGGTTATTTATGTTGAACTTTATTTTGAATAAGCTTCCGCTGTAAACGGGATTTTAAAACTATGTTTTGGCATTGCATTAATTACATTTAGACTTGTTTATTGTGATCGTTGGTTTGGATCCTGGTTTGTCATGCGCCTCGCGGTAAAACTCCGCAAGTGGATTTTGAGGGTGTGACAGCCTCCACATCGGCCCAGGATTAGGCCCAATACGATAATATATTAGACAGGTAGTGAATCATAGAGAGTGTTCGTACCGTTTCCTCCGACGTGGCATCGTGTGGTTGGTCACAGGTCTGGTCGAATATGATTGGCTGCTGGGTGTACGGTTGTCCCCTCTGCAGCCCCTCGTTAGTGGAGATCCTCGCTGAGGTGGTCCCCTGCCCTTTCATTGGCTGCCGCGTGCAGGGATTGTAC
Organism: Ambrosia trifida; assembly: GCA_028751855.1. NCBI lineage: Eukaryota > Viridiplantae > Streptophyta > Magnoliopsida > Asterales > Asteraceae > Ambrosia > Ambrosia trifida. The sequence goes on from CM054123.1 coordinate 47,550,193, forward strand.
TTTTTGTCCCTTGCGGGTTTATCCGGGACACGTGTAATCCTACTGCTTGTTGATCGTGCAGCATGCTCCTTGCCACACGTCGTTGTATCTTGGTTGGCTCGTACCATATTGTACGACCGTGTCTGGTGTCGCCACGTGTCACCTTTGCAACTTCATCCTTTGGGGTGAAGTCATTACTGGTAGCATGCCCGCCTTGATGACGGGCATACTCCGATGTGATGGACCCGCTTTTGGTTGCTCTCTTGGCCTCTTTTGGGCTTACTGGCCCTATTCTGATTTTTGGGCCCAAGGTCCGGGTAGAGTCCCATGTGAATTTGGGTGCTCTCTTGGCCTCTTTTGGGCTCTCTTGGCCTTCAGTTACAATTTGACTTTGACTTATATAGATGTAGAATTCATGATCACATTGAAAACAAAAACACTTATTTCAATACAGTGACTTTGTAAAGAAAAGCATATACGAATTTTCTTTGAATACATGAATTTAGATTAATAAGTGTTTTATTAATATAAACATAAATCACTTTCAATAATCAACGAAGAAGAAAAAACTTCAAAGTTTTTTAAAATTTTTTAACACTTACTTCTTGATGAACAGAAGGGGAATTTAGAAACTTGTTAAGAATGAATGGTTTGATGTTAATGTAATCATATATTTATAATGGCTACTCAATAATTCTATATTAAATTAATTTATAAATAAAATCTTCTATTTTAAATTAGAAGATATGCAAATCTTCTTTTATTTATTTTTAAATAAATATTTTATTAAACTTACTGTAAACAATTAAATATTTAAATTTTTTATGTTAATCCTTATACATAATTCGAAAACAATATTTATATCTATCTATACATATAATAAACCAAAGCCATTTTAATGACATGACACTCAAATAGGCATTCTCTTCCTTGAGTGTGTCATGTGTCATCCCATGTGGCATTGAGATATTTTAGGAAAAAAATAATTTAAAAACAAAATTGGATTTTTCACCCTCATGTTTTCTCCCATAATTTTTAAACGTTAATATATTTAATATACGAAATTTTTTAAAGAAAAAAATTACACCAAATTAACGAGCGTTTTTTTATCTTTCCAACGAGTACCATAGTACTATAGAAAAACGGAGAAATTTTTTTGTGGAGTTTTGTTCATACAGGAAAAAAAACACAAAGTGTTCAGGTAAATCATTAATCATGTATAGACAAGTCACTAATTATGTTTAAATCAGTAAATATGAATTTTTTTCAACCAGAGCCGAATAGGTTAATAAAGTTATACGTTGTTTTAAGTTAGGTATCAATATTAGTATGTTAGAGTTGTACATTTGTTTAGTCTTTAAGATAGGTGTTAAGATTAGAGTTACATTAAAGTTCTACATTCTTTTAGGTTAGGTGTTAGCATTGAAGTTGTACATTGTTAATTTGTTTTAGGTTAGATATTAATATTAGAGTTATACATCAGTCTATTTCATATGTAAAATTGATGTATCATATTAAATTTCTCAACCCGGGACACTCCCGGGGTATAATCTAGTATAGTATATGTCGAAAATAATATTTAAATTTTTAATAGAATATAGTAACAAATAATTCAATCAAATTTATTTTCAATTAGAAGATATGCATATCTTCTTTTATTTATTTTTAAATAAATATTCTATTAAACCTCTCACCTCAACGTGCCACGTGGCACATTCATGTACCGCTTTTGAATGTATTTGAAGCGTAAGATTATATTTCAAGCTTGCAGATTAGAGGATTAAGGGTATATTTGGCAAGGAGCTTTTAAGAGCTTTTATAAGCTTCAAGCTTTTAAGAAAATAGTTATACTCATTAAAAAACCTTGTTTGGTTTAAGGAGCTTGAAGCTTTTAGGTTATGAGAAAAAACTCTATATTGAAAAGCTATTATAAGCTTCAAGCTTTTAAGAAAATGGTTATACTCATTAAAAAACCTTGTTTGGTTTAAGGAGCTTGAAGCTTTTAGGTTAGGAGAAAAAGCTCTATATTGAAAAGCTACTAGTACTAGCATTTAAGAAAAAGCTCCTACTAGCTACAAGCTTTTAATGAGTAAATGACACAAATACCCATTATATAATAAAAAAAACATGCATACAAGCTTTTAGTTAATGCCCATTTGGTCATTTTATACATTTTATTAAAAGTTCAGCTACTCTACAAACACCAAAATATATTTAAAAAGCTATAGCTACCAACTTCCACATACCAGCCACCAGCTAGTTTTGCCAAACATACCCTAAATGGTTAGATGACTCAAGCAATATTTGGAATCTTAAATGTTATCTTGTAGAAACTCAACGGTACAAGGATTGCACTTTTAGAGGATTTAGAGTTAAGCTCAGGCAGACATCTGATGTGCCATCATTTACACATGTTTTACATGTGTATTTATCCTCCTTTTTGCATATATATCATGCTTTTATCGTTTTGATTGATTTATCTCTCAAAAGTTAGCAATCTCCCATGTAGTTTTGTAAGTGAAAGGGAGTCAAAATCTGGTCCTGACCTGAGAACTATAGAGTAAGTTTTCCATTTTTCTGGTAAAGACCTTAAAAATCTATGAACCATAGATGAGTTTGTATAGGTCTGACCATTTAACTTTAACTCAGAAATTAATGAGGAGAATCTTTCAAATTGTTGTGTTAAAGTCTCCCCATTAACATGAGTAAAGGTTTCATATTGTTGAGCAAGAACTTCTCTAGTGTTGGCAATCACCTCATCAGTTCCTCCAAACTGTTCTTTTAAGCAATCCCATAGCTCTTTGGCACTTTCACAATGTAAAAGCCCAACATATATTTCATTGGGGAGAGCCATTGCCAACATAAAGAATGCTTTAGCATCAAGCTCAAGTTTTAGGAAATCTTCATCAGTGTAGTCTTTTGGTTCTTTTTGTCTTTCTACAATTATTACTGGTTTATGAGGTCCAAACATGACAGATCTCCAACATCCAGTATTTGTTTGAGATAAAGTGTGTGCCAACCTCTTTTGCCAGATATTGTATTCATTTCTGACTAGCATATGAGGTTTATTGGCATATCCAGTATTATAAGGGTCCATTTTCAAGAAATTTGATCGATCAATGGTTTCTTAAAGTAATAGGATGTTTAAAAAAGTGAACTAGTATCCTTTATTGAATATCAATAAGAGCCTGTGTCTGATTCTCAATTTGTTATATTGATATTTGATCAGATGAACCAGTGCTCTGATACCAATTGTTGGATCAGTTTCTGTTTAGCAGTTCTTATTATGAACACTTGTGTAAGATCTATCAAAGTAAATTGCACAGCGGAATAAATATAAGTGTTCAAGTTAAGGTTTCACTTTTAACAGGAGTTATTACTCCCCTTGATCTATGAACTTAAAGCAGTAAATGAGAATCAAAACAATTAATGAATATAACAGTAAATGCTTCAAATGATTCTCAATATATTGGAAATATTAACTACACAAGGACTGTCTAAAATAGTGGGATGAACCCATCTATTTATAGACTTTTTGGATACGTACGTGAGAAGTATTGAAGCAATATAATAATACTAATACTACAACACGCTGCAGCATTGGTACTTGTACAAAGACTTTAACAAAAGTAATATATAATACTAAACTACTGAAGTATAAGGCGGTGGGAAGCTTCTAACAGAATTGCTGATGAGTGACAAACTTCTGATGAGTATTCTTCAGAAGTTTGGTCTTCAGTAGTTCTTTAGAGAAGTTGTTTGGTTTGTCTTCAGAACTTCTGAACATTACTCTTCAGCACTTGTCTTTAGTTTCTTCAGTACTTGTAATCTTCTTCAGTAGTTTCCTATACCTAGCAAAATATTGCAGAATCTGATTAAGACTAAGGTATCAAAAGTGGTTTTGTCAATCATCTTTGTCCTTACATGATTAGAACCATTTTCTTAAAACAAAACAACTAATTAGAAAAATATATAAAACACTTAAAAAACAATACATATTTTTTTAGTTTTAAAAATAGAAAAAGGGTACCGATCTCCGGGTTCTTGGATACGTGTATCCAAGCTTTCGTTGAAGCTACTTCTTCCTCCGATGTCCATTTTAACCCGATGCGTTCAATTCCTTTCTTCACCTCATCGGTTTTCTTCCTCTGGCTTCTTTTTTTTAATTCTTTACTCGACGGTTCACCAATATCTTGTGGTTGGGTTTCCGACAAGAACTCAGGTGTAGAAACAGGTGGTTTTGTGTGATGTTTTGAAGTGGAAATTGAGACGTGCTTATACTAATTGGGATGTTTGATAGTCGAAATTGAGGCGGCGCATAATACATACCGCAGCTTAGAAGATGCGCGTACACTGCTAGGTCAGATGCATTACCTGGAAGTTGTAGGTTACATTTTTGTGGCGGACTAGGATTTGGGGATTGCCTCAGCCAAATGGGTTGTTTGGGTCAAAGTTACGGTTGCGAGGATTCATTTTTGCTTGGAAAAGTAAAAGTTTTGTATAAACTTTGATGTTGGGAAAAAGAGATTTGTAAAAAATGGTTGAATGAGGTTTGATTTAATATGTTTCTAAATATTTTTTTTTTTTTTTTCAAAAAAAGAGACATTTAACAACGGTGAAAAACAACAACCAATCATCCGTCGCCACATCATCGAGTAGATGAGCCCACGCCGGTGGAGAAGCTCACCCGTTTGCCCCCACGCTTCGACACCATGTGAGCTTCTTAGCTTCATCATGCGTTACGTTTTCGTTAAGTTTTATTATACGAACTGCTCTCTAAAAAGGTAAATATTACTAAAACTTTTCTATAATTTTTTTTTTTGTAGAGATCATCACAATTTCAATCTAATATTAGAGGACTTCAAGATTTTAAGAAAAAGCTCCTAAGAAAAAGGATCGTACAATTGGGCCATGACTACATTTGGTAATTTAACCTTTCAAACTGTTGCAGTACTGTGGGTTGGATCGTACACGCATCTCATATTTTTACATGGCAATTGATTAATCAATGTTACTTATATGTGGGCCTGCTGCTGTGGGTTGGATCGTACAATTGGGCCATGACTACATTTGGTCAAAATATGAAGTGAATGGGCCTCCACAACACCAAATCCTTACGGGTTTATTGGGCTGGGCCTAGCTGTTGGGTAAAGATGGATTCATTCAAGGTTATGTTTTTGGCGGGAAAAAAGGAAACAAGATACGAATCATACGATGGTCAGGGTCAGGCCAGGAGAGTAAAAGGACGGTCACATGATTCTTGCCGGGTCAAAAAAGAACCCGGGTCAGACCCGGTTAATTATTTTTGTAAAAGGACGATGGTACACGAATTTCATTCATTTTGTTTCCATCTTTAATAATACAATCAATACTTTTTCATTAAACCTAACTAGACCTTTTTAATTATTTTTGTAAATACAATTTTAATTCTTTTTTTACATTAATAAATGAATGTCTTTTTTCACTTTTTACAACCATTTCTTACCTTTTATAAAATATAGAAATTCAAATTTGATGGATGAACTCCTAATGTTCGTATAACTTTACTTCATAGTTAAATGTGTACTTCATAATTCAGATTTCATCTAAATAAACCCTAGAATTTGTTTTTAACAAAAACTTTTACTCTTGTATACCACCTAATCAATTTGCCCTTGTTTGGATATCAACTCAAATCACATTTACGGGATGCAATCACGCGAACCCACAAGACCCGGTCTGTTATGGTTTACATACATCAACGACGCTTTCAAGTAGGAATCGGTGAGGTCTCCTATGATTCCCAAAAATACCAGCCTCCTCTCCACTGAGGGGCATAAAGACCGTATATCGAACCCCCATTGTCCCTGGAAGTCCCCTCATTCTTCATGCCACAAGTGTGACTCGAACTCGATACCTCTCCCTGGCCTCAGGACTAGCATCATTGTTGTTACCAACTCAACTAGCCATCGTTGGCGATTGTAACAACTTGTCTAAATAGCCATATATCTATTATAGTTTATTAGTTTTTGGATTTTACACCCATCATTCCTATTTACACAATTACATCTTTTGGATTTTACAACCATCAGGATTCTTATTAAGAGATAGCATCATCTGCATACATAAATAGCGAGATAGTAGGCCCGTTATTTGGAACTACCATGTAAATATCCAAGTGAACCTTCGCTTTTATAAATGGATTAAGGCCTTTCATGCTATAATGAATAAGAATGGAGAGATCGGGTCACCCTGATAGAAACCAAGTTTAAGTGGGAATTCATTTGTGGCGGATCCATTCACGAGGACCGAAGTTCGACCTAACTTAAAATGGCTGCCAATTCATCTCCTCCATTTACCTCTTAATCCCATTTGATACATAATCAAATTTAGGTACTTTTGATTGATAGAGTCGAATGCTTTAACAAAGTTTTGCTTTAAAGAGCATGATTTTAGACTTAAGACTTCTTGGTCCAATAATGAATTTCGTTGATAAGTCATAAGAATATGACCATCAATGAATTTCAAGAAAAAGAAAACTCACGTTGCAGTTAAAGAAAAAAAATAATAAGGTAAATTTTATGTTGTTTACGTAAATGTTTATTTAAAATTGTTCGGGTCTACGTTATCGTGATTGAATTATTTTTGAGATATTTAATACATCAATAATGCGAATAATAAATTATTATTATAATTAAATGAGGGAAAATGACCATATTCTATCATATCCAAATTTTGAATTGGAATGTATGACATTTGGAGGTAAAGTAGACGACGATTCAAATTTAAACCCAATCATTGCACAACCACCCAACTACCTTTTAATTTCCTTCATAAATCGTCTCAACATTCAAATAAGTATGTAAATAACCTCGAGTTAATAGCCATTTTCGTCCCTGAGGTTTGGTCCAGTTTGCCACTCCAGTACAAAAGTTTTTTTTTTTTTTGCAATCTCTTACCTGTGGTTTGGATTTTTTTGCCAAATTCGTCCTTTTCACTAACCCAGTTAAAAAAATCTCGTTAGTGTCAGGGGTAGGGTTGTCTTTTTACCAGTCAGGGACGAATTTGGCATTTAAAATTAAACCTTACCTCAGGGACGAATTTGGCATTTAACTCTTAATTTAAAATAATTGTTAATTAAATAATTTATTATGAATTTTTAAATATATTTTATTATGAATTTTTAAATAATTTATTATGAATCGTTAGTGACGAATTTGCTTACAATCTTGAAATCGTTAGTGGCAAACGGATGATTTGACCCGTTTTGTCCGACCTGGTCCGTCCACACACGGTTCAACCTATTGTAGGTAAAATTACAATTAACCCTAGCCTACATTTGTTTATGTGCTCTTGTTTACAAGGATGAAATGTTTATAATGAAATACTTATATCAGTTAGTACTGTACAACCCATATCAAGTATTTTCACATTTTGTTCAGTTAATGTAACTGAACCCTTGATTTGTAAAACAGTATGTGGTGTACTTTAATAGTCAACCTTTCAAGGTATGTCATTAAAGTGAAACTTGAATGTGAAGGGTATTTTTGTCATACGTCATTTGACAAAGCAAAAGTATCTGGATTATTAGAAAATGTATTTTGTCCTAGTATGATTTTGAATTGATTAATTGTTTTGATGTCTAAAACGCAGGCAGGAGTGCTTGACAAAGAGGTTATTTTGCAACAGAAGTATTCATGTCAACTGATAAATAACTGACATATCATTGTAGTTGCACACTGCTACAAGATGCAGTCACCACAATCAAGTTAGCCTGTTAGGTATGTTCTAAGGAGGTGAAAACCGGGCCTCAACGCCTACTTCCTGTGATCTCTATATGCTTTAATGGGCTCGCATCTGAATCCTCTCCTGATGTGTATTTTCTGATGTGAAAACCGGGTTTCTTTGTACTTGCATTTTGGAAGTTGATTATGTGATTTCAAGATTGGGACATGTGAAAACCAGGTAAGCAAATTCGTCACTAACGATTCATAATAAATTATTTAAAAATTCATAATAAAATATATTTAAAAATTCATAATAAATTATTTAATTAACAATTATTTTAAATTAAGAGTTAAATGCCAAATTCGTCCCTGAGGTAAGGTTTAATTTTAAATGCCAAATTCGTCCCTGACTGGTAAAAAGACAACCCTACCCCTGACACTAACGAGATTTTTTAACTGGGTTAGTGAAAAGGACGAATTTGGCAAAAAAATCCAAACCACAGGTAAGAAATTGCAAAAAAAAAAAACTTTTGTACTGGAGTGGCAAACTGGACCAAACCTCAGGGACGAAAATGGCTATTAACTCAAATAACCTCTGATTATATACTAGCAGGAACCTACGCGCTGCGTTGGGGCTGCACGATGTTTGGCTATACATAATTGGTATATATATATATATATATATGTATAATTGACTAGTAGGAAACCTGCGCGATGCGGCGGGAGTGACATTTTGCATTGCAATACTTATATTCGTATAATATTTGTTGTAGCATTATTACGGTGGATATACGTCATAAGCGTTACAAATATTTAGTAACTAAAAGTATTTAACATTTAAACTGTAAAGTACTTCAAGAAACATTTGAAAAAATAAAGTAACTTATGAAAGGAAAACTAAATATTAATAAACATAAAAGTTCAAAACTAAAAGCTCAAGCATAACCTACTTGAATCATGAGATCAATTTAGTCATACATCTTTTAAATCTGCATGATCTTTTCTATATTGTCTGTCCACCATTCGTCATCAAGAGCAATCCTTGGAATTTCTTGTATGTCTTCATATTTGGTTATTTCATCTTTTGGAGGATAAATGAGTTTATATCAACAATCAAAATATAGAACAAATTCTTGCTTCCAATCCATCGTTATAACATTTTTAGTGGACACATGTATTTTTATTTTCTTGTTGTTGATTTGCAAAGTCAGCAGGATAATTAAAATGAAGAAAAATCATATCATAACTGACTAAATTGAATAAAAAGTTACTGGAATGAACAAAATAAAATACAATACTATGATTTATCAAAAAAAAATACTAAAAATAATACAACTTTTAAAGAAACATGTAATATTAAACTGCATGAAATTTGTTGTGCTTCTAAATTAACACCCGGAGTATCTTAAATGGGGTTTTCAGTTTAGTGCTTGAATCTACAGTATCATCAAATACTTTTTTTTTTTGTTATTTTCATAAGAACTGTCTAGATTAATAACTTGACTCCATTTTCATTTAGAGAGCCTCTTGGATCTCTTCCTGTTAATTTCATGCATCCGATTCTTAAAAAAATAAAAATATATAATACACAAGTTAATAGAAGATGGAATAAATATTGATATAACCTCTTCACTAAATTCACATTGAAGATCAGATTTGTAAGGACTAAACATCGTACCATAGCAAATAATCTCAACACTTTCATCACCATTATCCTGTAATAAAACACATACAATATACCACTTAAAATAAAACTCGTGTTAATATTAAAAAGTAAACATTCATTTTTGTATGTTTTTCATCCAAATGAATATGCAAAACCAAGAAGCTAACATTTAAATGACTAAGATATGTATAAAAAGATATAATTAGTCAAATGGGATAAATGAAAACCATAAACTAACAAAGAACCAACCTTAGAAACTTCAACATTTGATTCAGATTTAGATCCATGCCTAAGTATTTTAGCAAGTGAAATAGGTGTGCATTACTATGTATTTATAGTATAAACTTTAGTAGGTTAGTATATGGTTTAAATTTTAAAACTCATGATTTTCCCACCTCTTTAAATTAGAAAATTTTGTTTATCTTTGACTAAAGTCTAACAAAGTTATTATGTTTTCTGTGAATACCGAATTCAGTGCTTTTAGCTTTTTTTTAAACTTGTTAAAAACCCCCCTTCAAATTATGGAGTTTTGTTGTTATTAACATAGATGTTAATATCACATGGATATATAATATGCATTAGGTGTTTTTTGCTGAATTGATGCAGCTGAGGTTTTTAAAAGAAATTTACCTACAATTAATAGCTAATATGCATATTTACATTTTCTAAACTTAATTAGTTTAAAGTTTTATATATTTAGCTAATTATGTATATTTAAAAGTTTAATGAGATTTCTTTTAGTTAATTATATATATGTGTATATCTATTAATATATGCATGCATACACATATACATATGCACATACTGCTAATGTTGATTATTTAAATAGGGTACTACAATTGAAGATATCGGTAGCAAATGTGATAAAGGATTCTTAGAGCCCGGGCTTGTTTTGCAGTATTGTTACCATGTGACAAATTATTTGTCGGCCAAATAAAAAATGAACCATAACTTTTAACAATATTATCATATTTTAAGAATTACCAGAGCTGGTCTGTAGATTTCGAGTGCCCTGTTTGGTTTTTTGAATCATTTCATTTGATTGATGTGATTTTTTCATTATTGGGCAGAAAGTATTTAGAACAAACTTCAATTTTATGATTTTGAGTTTTACTTGGTCATGAAATGTTGTTATGATTCAAAATCCATATTAACAAAAAACATACCTAAGTTCTTTAATTGTGTCCAAATTATGTTGATCTGTAATCCAAATTTCACCTACATTTTAGTTTTTAATTTAATGTCAAGCTTTATAATATTTCTTCTAAAACAACGCGTTAACTGCTTTATGATGGAATGTACCTTATAAAAATATTAGTTACATCTTTTAAAGTTTTAGTTAAAAAGCATTTCGTTGTAGGTGAAATTTGAATTCTTCCAGTTTATTAATAAATATTCGTTTCTTTTAGATTCTTTTAATTAAACATCCAATGCAATAATAACTTGTACATAACGCATTTCTTTCTTTTATATTTCTATCTACACGTCGATATTAACTAAGACAAACATCGAAACGTCAACAAAAATGAGCAGGTCGTCACGGTATTTTTTTTTAATGTTTATAAGCCATAATACTGTAAAAGTTATGATAGGATTAAATAAAAGAATTATAATTTTGTAGAGGAGGGAAGAAAAGTGTAACTACTAACTAAAAATGAGGGAATTAAAGTAACTAAAATGAGGTACGAAAGTGTAAAAATGTTTAAATGACTCTTTTACCCTTATTTTAGGGTTGTTAATGAAAATAAAGTTTTTAACTTTTGGGTATCTTAAACTACCTCTCACTCATGCATTATAATATAGTATAGATAGATATGTTTAGCTTTAAGACTTGGACTATAGACAGATCGGTTTTGATAAAAACGTTTATGTGATCATACAAGTCTAACAATCCAGGTGCGAAAACCCTAGAATGTTTAGAAAAAGATACGAATCGAATCAAACACAATCAATTACCTTTTCAACTTCCATCTCATTAAAAACTTGTTAAACTTGATTACAAATAATGTTTACAATGATATAAGTCAAGTTCAGAAAGGTCAAAACCCAGAGAGAGAAACTAGACCTGACACACAAACACAAATGGCAAAAGTTATAAAATAAACAAAATTTTCAGTTTATATAGTGTTGAACATTCGACCTCTCGTCAAGGTCGAATGTGCACCTTCGACCTGCTTCCAAGCTCGAATCAACCTTCTGTCTTAAGTCTTCTCCCTTCGACTTTCTTAATCTTCCTTCGACCTAATCAAAACCACCTTCGACCCTACGATATACCACAAAACACTTTATTTTGGTAATCCAAAGCAACTAGTCGCAATATGCATCTATAAACTCCCCCCCCCCCCATCGACTATTGCTTGGATTGTTGACGTGGTAATCAAGTGTTTTGTTCATCAACTTAATACGAAGATTCTTTTTCTGCTCTTTCGTCATCACCGGCTCAGGTTTTGGTTTTGATTTCTTCTTCACTTCATTAACTTTCACAAACTTTCCCAACTTCTTATCATAGTCACAACCTGCATTGACCTCCCAAGCGAAACACAAACATACCACACGATGGTATTTCATCGCTTGTTCACCATCCTTCTCTTCACAGTAGATCGGATTATAGTATAGCATGATTATGTCTTCATAAGAACAGTTTATCAACCACATGGGATCAAAAATGTGAATCTTCTTATACTCTCCTTTTTTGTCTTTTAGTAAGATGACGGCTTATGCGGTTCTCCGATCATAGTACCACATGACAAATTCTTTGCTGAAGTGTTGTTGTATAGGCATCAACGGAATATGCTTCAACATTGTTGGTGGTTTGTATTTCAAGGTAACCTTGTTCAGCCCATTAATCTGATCAATCTATTTATGAACTTTTCTGGTAGGATACTGCGGCCTGAACATATCCCATCTCGTTCTGCTCTCTCTAGTCATACGATTTGCAAAGTAACCAACTGCATCGTTATTAACAGTTGCACCAGTCATAGTGTGTCTGCAGATATCACGCACAGCCCAGTACGGTAGCGTCTTGATGTCATGGAATTTGTGAAAATACAGAATTCCTTTTTCCCACTTCACAGCAACGCATCGTAACTGCCTGAGGTATTTCCAACCAAGAGCTCTACCTTTAAACAGCTCGTTATGATATTTATAAAAACCACCCTGAACTTCAGTTTTGGGTTGGTTTGCCTCTTTCTCCTTTAACCTTCTCAGCAAACTCTCCTGGTCATTAGATTGTTCAACATTCGGCTTCTGATTATCAGTATTCTTGAAAACTTCTTCAACGAATGTTTTGCTCTTTTTCTCTGCAAGTTTCTCAGCATGTTCCAGAACTTCTTTAGTAAACTCAGGAATTACATCATCTTGTTTGTTTCTAAAGTATTTGGGATATTCTTCACTTGTGATATCTTCTATCTCAATATCCTCAAACACAGGTGTATCTCTATCATCAGAATGATTTCCAACTTCTTTTTCAGAAATATTTGGAATTTCATTATCATTCATCAGTTCTTCAAGAGTTTTACCAACCTGTTTTGCCAATCCTTCCATAATTTCTTTGGCAACAGCTGCAGAAACTTCTCCATCCTCTAAGTCAGGATCATTATACTCCAACTCATACTTCAAATCATCAGACTCAAATATCTTTGGAAACTTTCCATTCAGCTCTATAGTCCAAACTTTCTGAGTAAGCATCTAACGATATAGATTCTTGTCCTCATCTGATAAGGCTCGTATCTTTTCAGTCTAGAAAATACTGTCATCATCAGTATTTCCACCGGGTGCTTTCTTCGAACTCGATTCACCTGCATCCTTCTTATCAGACTCCCTCCTCTCATATTTATATTTGTCTGTATCATCGTCATCATCATCAGAACTACCATCATCTGATCCTTTATCAGAACCTTTATCAGAACCGCTATCATCATCATCTTTCTTCTTTTTAGGATCATTACCAGCATCATCAGATAAATAATCATCATCTTCATCCTCTTTTTCAGATTCAGTTCGAAATCAACCTGTTCTTCTTCTGGTTCTTTATCCTCTTCTCATTCTTTCAATTGAGGAACTTTCCTATATAAATCGTCAATCATTTTTCTCAAACTCTTATTGGTTGTTTTAATCTTTTTATTCTCAAGCTGAAGGTACTTGATTCTACGTGTATTCCTCTGTTCATGCCCTAACAGCTTCTAGTTTTCTTCTTGAAGCTGCTTAATCTTAGCTTCCAGCTCTTCTTGGCTTTCCTGTGAGGATACAACAACCTCTAACATCTTCTTTTCATTCCTTTTCAACTTTTCTATCTCCTGCTGTTGTTCATTAAACATTTTCATCATATCAGCAATCCTTTTGTTGACTGCTTCCATCACATCACCAGAAACAGTAACCTGAGGTGTAGATGCCTCAGCAACAGGAGATTTCTTTTTCTGAAACTTTTTCAACACATTCTCTAATGTAGCTTTAAAATCTGTAGGTGGAATCACAAAAGTTTCTTCAATAGATTTCTTTGATTTCTTTGCTACAGGGGATGTCACAGGTGTGGCAGCTTTTGAGCTTCCAACGTCAGGAAGTTTCTTTCCTGCAACAAGTATCTCTATCTCTCTATCTCGTTTCTTCTTCGGGTTAGTCTTCTTAGCCATTGATTTGAACTTAGGCTTCAAAATCTTTCCAATAGCAATAGGAGATCCAGTAAAGTCTTGGTCTTCTAATCCAAGTTCTCCTTCTTCAACAATAATCGAACTCTTCTGTTGTTGTTCTTCAATCGTCTTGTTCAAATTTTCAATCTCGCCAGCCTTAGTGGCCTTGGGCTTGGTGATCTTGACAGTTTCATCACCCAAATCCCACTCTTCATTATCCTGAGTCTCTTCAGAATCAACACACTCCTCATCAATAAGCAAAGTCTTGCTTTTCCCAGACTTCTTCTTTTTAGTAACACTTTTCTATCTCTTTGGTGCAGCTTCTTCTACAATCTTAGCTTTACCCTTTCCTGATTTTGCACCCTTATTAATCACTTGTCTTTTCCTTTTAGCATTAGGATCAACTAGTTGTAACAGATCATCAGTATCAGATGCACTATCATCATTTCTTGCTTTGTTATCACCTGGATTCTTGTATCCTGGATTAATCATATGACCAAATAAGTTCTTATGTGGTGTCTTTCGTTTTCTGGAGCACCCTTATACGCTTTCATTCTACTCAAAGTTCTCAGATTCATGTGGCTTTAAAACACTATCTGCTTAGGATCTTTCTTCAAATTTGGATACTTCTTGTCAAATATCAACTGTAAGAATCTTGGATACATTAGGAACTTATCAATCTTCAGTCCCTTCAAAACTTCAAGCATATGATAAAAAATCATCCCAAAAACATTGAACGGTTTGTTCAATGTCAAAGCAACCATCAAGGAACTTATGCTTTTCCTCATCACATCATAGCCACCACGAACTGGTCTAAAAACATGTAGCATCACATGTGCAAGATACTTAAACTGCGGACACAATTTAGCTTTGTGCAGTAAACCGTCTGTGATAGGACCATTATACTTCATTCTCAAAAAGCATAGTCTTTGATCAATCCATGAGAGTACCCTGGGATCGGTAGGAGAATCTTTTAAATCCAATGCTTCCCGAATATCCTCTTTAGTAACAAGCACCAATTCTCCATGAATCTTGCTTCTGATTTCCGTCTTGTTATCCCAGAAATCTATGACAGCACTCTTCCAGAAATCAACTTGGTGAACCTTATAAATAGTTGTTGTTGTTGCAAGAGCGTAGATTACTCTGCTTCGCTATAAAAACTCAACTATTCCGGCAAACTCAACATGCTGCTTCACTTCCCCTATGAACGCGCAACAGTTGTGTGCTTCTTCAAAAACCAACTCTTTTTCCTTTGATTTCTCTTGTACAACAACCTGTTTCTCCGGATTTTGTTGTTCAGCCATTGAAAATCTGCAAAACAAAAACATGAAATTCATCAGAAACGAACAAAATTTGAATTTGTGGTCACAAATCCTTCCTTCGACCCAAACGTGGGTTCAAATGAAGAATCTTTGAGGTTCGAATGTGGAAAATATCTGAAAAATTGTACATTCGACCTAAAACTTTCACCTTCGATTGTTTCAGACTACATTCGACCTGTTGAAAATGGTCGAATGTGTCTGTTCTTAATCAAAATAACCAGAAATCAATCTGATCCATTTTAACATCAAATTTTGGTTTATATTTATCCTATCATGGCCGATAAACATCATTCAATGATCAATTTTAACTATTAAACTGTTTTTGATAGTTTTCAAGCAAAATCTAGGGTTTGTAGGGTTTTATCAATCAATTGAGTTCATTATGATGTTATTAACCTAGATTTTAGTACATTCTCCCCCCAAAACTATCGAAAACTAGTTTACAATCATCAATTGTTGCAAAATAAAACACATTAAACTGTCCAAATTAGTGTCCAAGGGTTCCAGAACGATTTTAATGATTATGCACTGAATATCCAGCCAATACCTGTAAAGTTGTTATGGAAATGAAGAATGATGCATGTTTGAAGGTTAAAATGTTTGAAAATAAAGCAGAAATGTAAAATCTTTTGGATTTTCTAAAATTTGACAGAAATGTAAAATCTTTTGGATTTTCTGAAATTTTACATCAAACACCATCGGTTATCAAAAATAAAGCAGAAATGTAAAATCTTTTGGATTTTCTGAAATTTTTGTTAAAACACACCTAAAATCTTTTTGAGTTTTTAATATTTTTGCAATAAATGTAAAATGCAAAAATGTAAACGTAAAGCAGTAAACATTTTGTGATTTCCGGTAAGAGGATCATATCAGTTTTTGAGAAATCTGATCACACCGTTGATCTTTTATAGTTTATTATCATTAAAGACAATGTGTGATCTGGCAATTGCTGATATTGTTATCCTTATAAGCTCACATGCAGACTGTTATGCAGTGCTTTAGACTGATACGATTATGTATATTATAAACTCATTTGTCTGTGGTTCCCACACACACGACATACTCCCGTATCAAGGAATTTTGCACAAATACTCATTGTAACGCGTGATTATGCTTTCGTTATCTGTAATTTACAAGGTAGGAGGCACAGAGGTGTACTGGTCAGCAACTCAATGCTACATAGTAACATGTGCACTCTTACCAGGTTGAGGTCTTATATCAATCACGATTTGCATCAATGATTAGATACGATGCATTAGATAATCTTTGATTATCTTCATACATTTAAAGTTCCTCAATTCGGTAACTTTAGGTTTTGGCATTAAAGCACTTTTATAAAGATACCTTGTCTAATCTAGGTCCGTAAAAGTTACGACAGAAGATCAGATAGGCTATCCCCAGATAACTAATAACATAACGACCTGAAACCTTTGAATTTTGTACAAACACTATCAAACGAAATTACGGTACCAAGACCATATGCC
Source organism: Ambrosia trifida (assembly GCA_028751855.1). Classification (NCBI taxonomy): domain Eukaryota; kingdom Viridiplantae; phylum Streptophyta; class Magnoliopsida; order Asterales; family Asteraceae; genus Ambrosia; species Ambrosia trifida. The sequence goes on from CM054123.1 coordinate 47,566,975, forward strand.
CATGAGGTGTTCATCAACATAACAAATCGTTTGATATATATGTATCAGGCATGCAGTAATAGGTCTACGAAGCCTACCAACACATCACACAGACTCAACACACGCCTTATACATCATTTCAATTCTTTAGCATGTGTCAGATCCCCACTGATGTACTATCATTTCCTCTTTTTATCTTGGAAAATCATTTTGGGTTTTTCTAATTTTTATGGCTTTTTGGCTTTTTCAATGTTTTTGGTTTTTCTGAAAAACTAAAGACTCCCCCTAAAATGTAAAACATATTTTTGGAATTTTGATTTTTCTGAAAAACAGTAAAAACTAAAATAAAGTGATAAACCGAGGTGATGATCAGTCTTGTTTCTCTTTTACACCATTAGCTTTTAGCAAAAATTTGAATCTCGATCTGTCAAAAGCTTTGGTAAAAAGATCAGCCTTCTGATAATCAGTGTGGATTTTGACCATGTCAATCAACTCTTTAGCATAACAATCACAGATAAAGTGATACTTAATCCGGATATGCTTAGCTTTAGAGTGATTGTTCATGTCTTTCGTGAGTGCTATGGCAGCTTCATTATCACAATGAATTGTGGTTTAAAGATATTGCAAACCGTAATCGCGCATCTGTTGTTGAATCCATATAACCTGTGAACAGCAACTAGAGGCTGCTACATATTCTGCTTCACAAGTAGATAGAGCGACTGCTGTCTGCTTCTTGCATTGCAAGGTCACGAGCCTGCTCCCAAAGAATTGACATCCAGCCGTTGTGGATTTACTGTCTTTGTCACAGCCACCAAAATCTGCATCACTGAAAGCAACAAAGTCAAAATTATCATCATTAGGGTACCAAAGTCCTCTCGACGGACAACCCTTCAGATATCTAAGGATTCGTTTGACGGCTGTTAGGTGACTCTGTTTCGGCTTTGATTGAAATCGTGCACAGAGACATGTTGCGAACATAATGTCTGGACGAGATGCAGTCAGGTACATCAACGATCCGACTATGGCTCGATAAGTGAATGGATCAATGAGCTCCCCCTTAGCGTCAACTCCAATCCCGTGATTAGGTTGTATTGGGGTATCCATAGGCTTGGAATCTTCCATCTGGAACCGGCTCAAGACTTCAGATACGTATTTCGTTTGGTGTATGAAAATGCTCGTTGGCAATTAATCCACCTGCAAGCCTAGGAAAAACTGCATTTCTCCCATTGCGCTCATCTCGAACTTTTCCTGCATTACTCTTTCAAATTCTTTGCACAAAAGTTCGTTAGTAGAACCAAAAATAATATCGTCAACATATATCTGAACGAGAAGCAAGCCACCCTCTGTTCTTTTTGTGAATAGGGTACAGTCTACCAAACGTCGTTTGAATCCCTTTGAAAGTAGGTACGTGCTCAACTCCTCATACCATTGCCATGGAGCTTGGTGCAACCCATAAAGTGCTTTGTTGAGTACGTAAACCTTATCCCGGTGGATAGGATCTTCAAAGCCTGGTGGTTGACCAACGTAAACCTCTTCCTTGACCACATCGTACAGAAACGCGCTCTTCACATCCATTTGATACACCTTAAATTTCTTGTAGGAAGCAAACGCTAGAAACATTCGGATAGCTTCTATAAGTGCCACAGGTACATAAACTTCATTGTAGTCTATTCCTTCAATTTGACTAAATCCCTGAACGACCAATTGAGCTTTGTTTCGTACGATTACCCCTCAATCATCTTTCTTACACTTGAAAACCCATTTAGTACCAATCTTCTTTCTCCCTGGAGGTAAATCTGTAAGTGTCCAAACTCCCAGCTTCTGAAACTGTAATAATTCCTCTTGCATAGCTTCAACCCAGGCATCATCTAGTAAAGCATCTTTGTATGTTCGCGGCTCCTGTGACAACCTGCACCCTTCACTTTTCATAAATATGCATTATTGGTTCCTCAACTATTTCAAAATTTTCATTTTTAACCCTCGTATTTTAATAGGACCAAAATTCACAATTAATAAAACTTATAATTTTTATAAGTAAAAGTATGCACGTTTTATACTCACATCTACACCCGAGCACGTATGTTTCAGACCTTGATACTCAAAGCCCTTAATTTTCGGTCCCAAAACAATTTAGAAACAGAAGGAAACAAGTCTAGAACTTAAAATTGATTAAATTAGAAAAAAAATATATATATATTTTTTGCTCCGCGGTCTGCGGAGACAGTCAAACAGTCAAAGTCCTAGTCAAAGTCCTAGTCAAATTCCTAGTCAAAGTCCTAGTCAAAATCCTAGTCAAAGTCTTAGTCAAATAGTCAATCCATCGTAAAACCTTACTTTATTGTGTTGACCAATTTTAAAGCCTAATTGAATCCAAAACTAGTATAACAACCCGCCTATGACCCATTACACTTTGCACCTCTAAATCGAATGTTTCAATTCGATTAAACTCTCCATCGTACCTTTCTTCTAGAGTATATTACTTCTACATTTGAAGCTTTGATTATAAGCTCTTGTAATTGGCGAATTGGAAGCTTGATATTTTTCCTATTCGGTTTCTTTTCTTCTAAATTGGACTAGTTTCGTTGTTGAATCTTTGGATTGCTCGCATTTTCACGCTCGCTTAGTCATCTAGTCATTTGGCGAAAGTGAGTATTTCCTATCCCCTTTTTGTCTTTATTCACTTTTGGGGTGTTACATGTACACTTATACAAAATACACATACAAGTTCACATTTTTACAATACAATTCTAGTACATTGTGCATTTGCTTACATACATGCTTTATGCTTAGACATTACATGTAGAATACATTTGTACTTAGTGAAATCATTAACCATGTACAAGCCGACCTTAACATTGGATAGCGCTATTGGATTGACAACCCGCCTAGGTTGATTCTCCCCCTTTTTCATCGGAGAATCCGTGGTCATTGTTAAGTTATTATCCAATTATTTGGATAAGTACACCGCCGTTCATTTAGTACATTATACAGTCACAGTATTGATTTCGCTCATTTGTATGATACATAGTTTACATAATTGCACTGTAGTTTTGCACTTGAATTGTATACCTTTTTCAACTTACTATATGTATTAAAACTAGGAATGCTCACCAACATTTCTTATGTTGACAAAACCTATTTTGTACATGTTTCAGGTGCAGTTTGATCTTAGTTCCATAGCATTGGATTTTAGTGCTTGCTGTTAATAAGTTATTTCAAATTTCATGTTTCGTTTAGACTTTTGTATTTTTTTTTTTTCCATTTCATCTATGTAAGACAATTTAAATTATTCAATAATATATTTACATTTTAGTACCATGTGCTTTTGAACAATCGTCAATACGTGACACCTCGATGATTCCGCCATCGGTTGGGGTGTTACAGATTGGTATCAGAGCCATGGTTATAGGGAATTAGGTTATTAGAATGCCTTTTAGCCTAGTCTATAACCAAGCTTACATTCACGAGTCCTCTCGTGTTTATTTCTCTTTATCCTATTACTTTCTTTCAAGATATTTTCGCTATGATTCTTTCTCGTTATTCTTTCGGTGTTTTGTTTAGAGAAGAAGATACTCGTATTTCACAAACGAAACGATATCACCAAGTTAGGAATGACATCCATACCTTGGTGATTAGTTTCACTCCTCTATATGTTATTTATCTTAGGAATATATCTTTAAGATAGGAGTGACATCCACACCTCAAAGAGTATTTCTTTCAAAAAGGAACTTAACCACTAAGCTGGGAGTGATATCCTTAACTTAGTGATTGGTTACATTCCACAATCGTTTTCAATTTTGAAATACATCTTTGAGTTAGGAGTGAAATCCAAATCTCAAGGATCTATTTTTGCATCTCGCTTTTAATCTCGCTAAAATTTTGGAATTCACTATTGATGGGGCACGTGCAATCTGGAAGGGTGAGCGCCTGTATCCTGAGTTTTCTGTCTAGGCCTGGTATTTCGTATAAATCCCAATCAGTCGAGGGACCCGTATACCTACCCGGGAACTCTTGGGATGAGCATTCACTTATAGGCTAAAGTACGCCCCCACAAGTCACTAGGAAATTTCAAATACTTGAGTTGGTCAAAGTTTCCTATAGAAATAATTCCAATGTTTTATATCATTGATATTTATGTTTGTTTATCATTTGAAGATTCCATTTAATCACTTGATGTTTCATATGCCATTATTCATTGATCATTCGCTTTTGAATCCCTTATCATCATTACTAAAACTTTTGTTCGATATATTATCGCATTAAAGCTTACACTATTTCACTTATGCTCATGATTTTTACACTATAAGGTATTACTTGTTTTGCGTTAAAACATTTTTACTCACGACTTAAGTTTTAAACTCTGTGTTTAACTTTGATCACATCCTGATTTTAGGAATGTTGCGTCATCATACAGTTAAAAATGAACATGGTTTTTTTCCAAACTTATTATTTCAACCTGTTTTATACCTTCATGTTTACAAACTTACTTGATCGAAGTCACTGTATATCCTCATATACCTAATACTAATATTGCTGCACCCAGTCTCCTAAGCCATAGCCAACTACCATTAGTTAGAACTTCTTATTCAGACTAAACTCATACATAAATGTCTACCTACACGATACGCACTAGTACATTACTCTCTAAAACGATTAATTTGACCACTTATTCTATAAGTCTTTTCACAAAGCCTATTCGCCAAATTAGAACACACTTTTCATACACCTTGTGCCTTGAAAAAAATAGCCCGCTGTGAGCCCAAAGAGATGCCTTAACGATCCTGCAAATAAATGATCTTTCAATGTATAAATTTCGTAAAAGTTTGAAAATTTAAAAGGTTTCAAGTTTACCCAGTCTTAACGGGTAACACTTCGATTTTCTCAACATTTCATAACAATTAAAAATTTCCGACTTTTCAACCCACAAGTTAAAGAAACGTTTAAATACAGAAAATTTTATTTTCCAAAATTCGTCAAGGCATCTGGGATCATTAGCAACCTTCACATCATTTTAAATCTTGGTCTTTCGAAACACATTATATTTACACACACTTCATGAAATGGTTTCATCTTGCATTTTATAAACTTGCATTGCATATTTTACAAATCAAATGTAAATCTGCATGTTTTCATATGACGTATCCGATATGTGTTTTCGGGAGGAATTTGCAACTAATAATATACCTTATAACACTTTTCAAACTCGACTTCTCGTAAACACATGAAAATATGTACCTACGAAATCTTTTCAAGTGAACCTGTTTTGAACTTAAAACATTCTTCGGTTTTCAAAAAGTTATCCTCATACCAGTAGACTATACGTCTGTTCTGCGAACTTTCATTTACAGTAAATTTCATTATTTTTTTACACCATTCTATTTATAGTTACGTTCGTACATTATCTTATTATTTTTGTATTATTCTTTTGTTGGTAGTTATTTTCACGCGTTATTCGCAACTATTCTCGCACTAGTTATTAGTAGTTATTCTTACAACACTAGTTTTGAGCATTAATTTAACTCGTTTACTTTCATTTTGTGCAAATTGTGCGATTTACTCGATTTACATTATGCTATTCTTTCAATCGAAATTTTATGCTATACTTATATACTTACATGAACGCATATTTGGTATGCATATATTTTTTTTTGTGAGCAAAACCCTGTTATACTTTACATTATTTTGTTCATCATCATGACCAACGAACATACTAATTGATAGCTCGTATGAGATTTAAGCCAGTTCCCATGTACGACTCGGTTCAGAGTATTCCTCTAACCCAAGGGGAACAGTGTAATCCTCAGAGTTTATCAATATGGTTGTTTAGAGCCCAATGATGTGAACAAAAATTTACCGGTTAAGGGTGAACCCGAAAGGTGAAGAACCCCTAATCATGTCTTATACTTACACATTAATCTCATTACGGTAAAAGGGTGAACCTGAAAGGGGAAGAACCTCTAACCGCATCTTATACTTGAGCAGTATCTACTACTTAACACATTTTGGTTGCACGCATTGTTTCTTGTATTACTTATGTTAGTGTTATGGAAAAGCATTGCACCCTAGTGTAAGGTAAATCGATGATTACGGTCCGGAACGCAATCATGGATTTACAGGTACATGGGGTGGTGTGTGATTCTACTTAGGTTATTGGTAGACAATCAGTATGAGTCCAAAGTATCAGTAGTGTGGTGGGTTAGCTGTGTTACACCCTATATATAAGCATGAGCGATACTGCGGGAGCGGACTAGGAGTCTGACCAAGAACCTACCCATTACTATATCTTTATTAGATCGTTGACTAATAGCTAGCATTTTCAATAAGAATGTTCTTACACGAGCTTCAATTTGACTTCCTAGAGTCTTTCTCTGGACCATCCACACAGAAAACACAAACTTTGTATACTCTTACACTCTCTGTTTGTCGAAATCCTGTTGCATGTCCTTAATAAAGTTTGGTCAGAAACTTCTCTAAAGTAAGGGAAGCTACTATAACACTGCCCTGCCCTCACTAGTTACATAATTTTCCCAAACCTTGTTCATTATAAACTCTTAATTCTCTAACCTTGGGTCAAACTTTAAGGATTTTCAAACTCTTATTTTAGGTATTAAACAACTACTTCAAACTTTGTCAAATCATGGTTGATGCATTTCTTAAAATCTACTTGCCTTTTTACAAATGTCATTTGTTTCATGGAAACCTTCACTTGAAAGTAATTTCGGGACGAAATTTTCTAAAGTAGGGGAGACTGTGACAACCTGCACCCTTCACTTTTCATAAATGTGCATTATTGGTTCCTCAACTATTTCAAAATTTTCATTTTTAACCCTCGTATTTTAATAGGACCAAAATTCACAATTAATAAAACTTATAATTTTTATAAGTAAAAGTATGCACGTTTTATACTCACATCTACACCCGAGCACGTATGTTTCAGACCTTGATACTCAAAGCCCTTAATTTTCGGTCCTAAAACAATTTAGAAACAGAAGGAAACAAGTCTAGAACTTAAAATTGATTAAATTAGAAAAAAAAATATATTTTTTTTGCTCCGCGGTCCGCGGAGACAGTCAAACAGTCAAAGTCCTAGTCAAAGTCCTAGTCAAATTCCTAGTCAAAGTCCTAGTCAAAGTCCTAGTCAAAGTCCTAGTCAAAGTCTTAGTCAAATAGTCAATCCATCGTAAAACCTTACTTTATTGTGTTGACCAATTTTAAAGCCTAATTGAATCCAAAACTAGTATAACAACCCACCTATGACCCATTACACTTTGCACCTCTAAATCGAATGTTTCAATTCGATTAAACTCTCCATCGTACCTTTCTTCTAGAGTATATTACTTCTACATTTGAAGCTTTGATTATAAGCTCTTGTAATTGGCGAATTGGAAGCTTGATATTTTTCCTATTCGGTTTCTTTTCTTCTAAATTGGACTAGTTTCGTTGTTGAATCTTTGGATTGCTCGCATTTTCACGCTCGCTTAGTCATCTAGTCATTTGGCGAAAGTGAGTATTTCCTATCCCCTTTTTGTCTTTATTCACTTTTGGGGTGTTACATGTACACTTATACAAATTACACATACAAGTTCACATTTTTACAATACAATTCTAGTACATTGTGCATTTGCTTACATACATGCTTTATGCTTAGACATTACATGTAGAATACATTTGTACTTAGTGAAATCATTAACCATGTACAAGCCGACCTTAACATTGGATAGCGCTATTGGATTGACAACCCGCCTAGGTTGATTCTCCCCCTTTTTCATCGGAGAATCCGTGGTCATTGTTAAGTTATTATCCAATTATTTGGATAAGTACACCGCCGTTCATTTAGTACATTATACAGTCACAGGATTGATTTCGCTCATTTGTATGATACATAGTTTACATAATTGCACTGTAGTTTTGCACTTGAATTGTATACCTTTTTCAACTTACTATATGTATTAAAACTAGGAATGCTCACCAACATTTCTTATGTTGACAAAACCTATTTTGTACATGTTTCAGGTGCAGTTTGATCTTAGTTCCATAGCATTGGATTTTAGTGCTTGCTGTTAATAAGTTATTTCAAATTTCATGTTTCGTTTAGACTTTTGTATTTTTTTTTCCATTTCATCTATGTAAGACAATTTAAATTATTCAATAATATATTTACATTTTAGTACCATGTGCTTTTGAACAATCGTCAATACGTGACACCTCGATGATTCCGCCATCGGTTGGGGTGTTACAGCTTGTGACACCCGTCACCCTCCTCTTTTATTTAAATGTCAAATCTAGTCCTCATACCTTCCATCTGTTAATCGTCATATTATTAATTTTTTTTTAACGTTCAAGGTCTATTAAATATTATATGTGACATTGAAATTCCTCGATAAAAACTTTCGAAATACAAACTTATTTAGTTATTTGATAAATTCGGACAAAATGTTAAAGTTTAAAAAGTTTTGGATTGGTTAATGTTAAAAGCTAGTTAGTGTGGTTAAGTTTTATATGGAAAAAAACTAACCAAGTTAAACACAAAACTAATAAGGTTAAATATGAGGGACTGAAGTTGTCAATCATCGAAAGATTCAAAATTTGTCTCCCTCCTCTCTGCCACCCGGTTTTCCGGCCACTGGATCCGGCCACCGGATTTAATTCCAGCCAAATCCAAGCGGATCCTTATAACTGTTTTAACTCATCTTAATCATTGAGAAGCGTTTCTCCATTCGTAATTAACATTTTTCAAGCATTTAAACGCAATTAAACAGGGTTTTAAGGGAGTTTTAATCGGGTCTTCAATGAGAACCGCTCGGAATGTGTAATAAACACAAATACGTTATTTTTTTGCGCAATATTATAAACCGACCAAGCCAATTCACTTCTGCACCTCCACACCTTTTAAACCCACATAAAACACATCATAAACGCGTCCAAGAAGCTTGTAATCGGCCTCCTTATTAGCGGACCTGCAACCATCGAGTTTAACCTTTTCCCGAGCTTGTAAGTCAAATCTTTTGATGCTTTTTCATTTGTTTCATACCCCTCTGTGAAAGCCCTATCAATTCGAGTTCTATAATTGACGAATTGTAGGTGTTAGGGTTTTTAGGGTTAGGCTTTACATTTGGGGAAGAAGATGAGTTAGAACTTAATATGTTATATTTATTTTTTTTCTAATTAAAATCCCAAGACTTATGTTGGTGTAGTGGTTTGAGTGTTGTTTGTGCATCAAGTTCACGTGGGTTCGAACCCAGGCATGAACATCTTTAATTTTTTTTCCTTCTTTTCTTTCATAAGATTCATGTTGCTTTACATTTCTATTTTATATATATATATATATATATATAATTATAATACATACAAATCTTTAAATATTTGTAATAAATTCATGTTTGATCCAAAAATTATGAAAATTTAGGAGTAGCTTCTTGACACCTCATAGAATATTATCCCACTTTTAGTTTCTGAAAAATGTTTTATTTTTATATTTTTATTTAATTTGTTTGTTTTAATCATAATTAATTGATTAAAAATTCATTTTTAATGACTTTAATCTCAAATTTTTTTGTGAAATTATTTCTAATCATTATAAACTGAAATAAAAATTATTGGATCAGAAAACACTTGTTTTTATTAATTTTCCTATTTTTAATCATTTAAACATGATTTAATCTTATTAAATCAGTTTTAAATATAAATAAGTTTATATAAATTATGAGAAAATTATTCTAATTTGTTTACATCAGAAATCATCCATTTTCTATAAAAATAGTATTTTTGAGTCATGTCTTGTATTATTAACATTATTTATGTTTAATTAGATATAATTAGACATTTATTTATTTACACTATCTAAACATCTATTTTATAAATATTTTTCTTATAAAATAGAAATGTCTTATGATTGAAAGTCTTTATTATCATTGATGGATTCTTGAGTAACTCATAACTATTTATTTCAATATTTATGATTATTGTATTTATTTACAATAATTAGTTAAAGTAATTAACTAAATTATTTTGTCTTAATTATTTAAACGTATTTTTAACTAAATACTCAATTGGTAATAATTATATTATTTAAACCACATTTACAACCTTTCATATATTATTTGTGATATACAACTTTTACATTAACGCGACTGATAAAAAACTCTAATTCCCCAAATCGACTTAGCCAACCCTAATGCCTTAGACCCTAGTTACCTTAGACTTTTTAGACATTTCCTTATTAGTATGCTTACACATTATAGGTTGAATTCCTCGGAATTCCCATTACTTAACTCACGACCGCTTAAGTTGGATTTTGCTCGCTTTCGCAAACTGTGAGTATATCTTTCCCCTTTTTGTTGTCTTACTATTTTGGGGTGACTCATGTACTTACTATCAAGTTTTTATTTCTTTTACTAAATGCAATTCTCATGTGTGTTTGCTTATGTCATTTCTTGTATCTATGACCTGTCAAATCATTAACCGTTGCGGCCTGACATTTCAATGAATAGTACTATGGTTTATACCCTTGTGACTCTGTTGAGAGTCCTCGTCATTGCTATGTATTACATTACTACTAGCGCATACTATATATATCTGCTTTCTTCTCTTAGGGTTGATTTGACCCGGATACCACTTATTACATAATTGCAAACAGTATACGACACATGAATTGCTAAACACTTTTCTACTATATTTATTTAAACAGGGTATGCTCACCAATACAATTTTTGTATTGACCAAATTATTTTGTACATGTTTCAGGTTGTTTTGAGATGCATTCTTTAAGCTTTCGGATTTATAGTTAGATTTTGATTCATTGTATTTCAATTTAGTTGGCAGTTAGAATCGTTGTATTTCATTTCAATGTAATAAATTATTTAATCAATGTATTCAAATTTACACTTTAGTCCATGAGCTATTGAACAATCGTCACTACGTGACACCTCGATGTTTCCGCCATCGGTTGGGGTGTTACACAGCTCCACCTGCGAAACATAACAAGCAAAGGACCAGTCATTTTGACAACCAGACTTTTGATTTTTAGCATAAAGGGCTATGGCTCCAATATTATCATGTGAAGTTGCTCGACGAAGTTGTCCTCTAGTCATGACATTGCTTCCGGGGTCACCAATAACTTGCTCAAGTGGATGAATCTGATGAATCCGAGATTCCGGATGATCAGGAACTTGAACTCCAGTTTGAGTAGTTAGATTCTCTGCCGTATCCAGATCATTACTCGTATTTGACGATGAAGCAACATCTGGATTTGGGTTCACTGGTGGTTCCTCCGTAGCATGATCTAGAATAGCTTCACTGGTAACATCATCTTCATATTCCGATTAAGATGAGTCAAGAGTAGTCGAAGCTTCTTGAAAAACCTCTTCTTCATTAGCAGGAACGTTGGTATCATTAGAAGCTGCTGGAGGAGTTACGGTGATCGGACGCACCAACAGTGAAGTCACTGCGTTTTCACACTTGTAATAAAGTCGTAGTAAAGCCTCTTCAACCAAGTTATCTAGATTGAATAATTCAAAGAAATCTTTATAATCAAACATCCAGCCAGGACCACTTCTTTGTACGTTCTGAGTGTATCGTTGTATTTCAACGTTAGCCCACTCCTCTACCTGACGAATTCTTTTGTTGAATACCCGTTTGAGCGGGGTTGCATATCCAACAAAGTATCCCTCTTTAGCTTTCGGTGCAAACTTCTCAGTCGGATTCAACATCGTACAAGGTACCCCAAACGGTTCTAGATACTCCAAATTCGGCTTTCGTCTATTCAACAGTTCATAAGAAGTTTTGCCAAACTCCTTCACTGTTAATACACGATTCAAGGAGTAACAAGCTGCGTAAATAGCTTCATTCCAGAACATTACTGGAAGATTCGAATCCGCAAGCATTGTACGTGTCGTTTCTATTAGAGTCCTGTTTTTCCTTTCTGCAACACCGTTCTGTTGTGGAGTGTACGGAGCACTATATTCATGATGAATTCCTTTGTCTTCACAGAATGCATCCATCTGAGAATTCTTAAACTCCGTCCCGTTGTCACTACGAATTCTTTTAATCTTCAATCCGTAAACATTCTCTAATCGGGCGAACAGAGCCTTCAAATTAAACGTGTCGCTTTTTTGTTGCAAGCACATTACCCACGAAAATCTCGAGTAATCATCAGTAACCACAAGACTGTAAAGCTCTCCAGAATGACTCTTATGCTTGACAGGTCCAAAAAGATCCATATGCAAACGTTCAAGTGGCATATCTACAGAATTCACTTTCTTTGGTTTGTGGGATTGTTTGTGTTGTTTACCCTTTTTGCAACTCACGCATTTGTCATTGAGATGTAAATGCTTCACATTAACCCCTTCTACAAGCCCGTTCTTCACCAAATGATTCATCTTTCTGAGGTCAATATGTCCCATCCTTCTGTGTCACATTATCGATTCTTTTTCTGTAGCTTTGGATAGAAAACACGTGACTTGGCCCTGGGTTGTCATAGCCTTGCTCATATCAAGAGACAAGAATGTACAAATTGTTCACTCTTGGTGCTCTTAACATGATCCATTCTTTTGGTTTGACGAAGCCGGGTTTCAGAATATAGCAAGATTTATCATCAAAGTGTACAAAAAACTGTTTGTCACAAATTTGGCTGAGACTCAACAGATTATAATCGATTTGCTTCACATAAGATATTCTTTAAAAACTTACGATCCCGTTGCTAATACTCCCTTCCATCGTGATATAACCTCCTTTATTACCCGCAAACGACACATACACTCCATTCACGTTCTTAATGTCAAATAATAGCGTTAAGTCTCCGGTCATGTGCCCAGAAGCTCCACTACACCAAACAAAGAAATGATTAGATCTTTCGGGGGACCCAAGCCTGCTTGGTCTTGGGTCTTTGAGTGTTAAACTTTAAAGATTCATTTTCAACAAAATTAGGTTTTGAATCGACCTTTTTCTGATCATTCAAACCTTTCTCATCTTGAGTTTTGACATTATTAGTTGAGGTGGAGGCACCTGGAGAACCCACTGATGACCAAGATTGTTCGGAACGTTTAAGAATCCTAATCTGAGATTTTTGTGTCTCAGCAGGTTTCTTTGTATCGTTTGTAAAAGAAACTTTCTTAGTCACCTTTTCTGACTTAACAGAAACAGGTTCAACTTGTGACTTAACAGCAGGTTTAGGAAAAACCTTTTGTTTGTCATTAGTTGTGTTCACCATTGGTTTCTATAGATGTTTCTCCATAGAAATCTTGTTTCGATTATCATAGACAAACTGGCGACTTTACCTCTTTTGAAAATACCGACTTTGATTATAAAATGGTGGTCTTTGAGGGACAAAGTGTCGATGTGGATATCTATGATTATCGACTGGACTTTGATAAGGATGCTTTTGCTCAACTTCGTGCCTTTTGTGTCGCACATACGGGCAGTGAGCAAGTAAATGCCCTCTCTCCCCGCATTTGTAACACGCACGATACTCCTCAAAAACATTTTTGGCATTCGGCTTAGCATATGAAGTGATCGGAAATTGATCATCAACACATCTACGTCTTAAACTCATTGGAGCTGGATCCATTTAGTAAGCCGGCTAAAAAAATGCATTTGCCTTTTCTTTAGGCTTAATGAATTCAGTGACATGAACTTTTGGTTCTTTAGGAGTATCATGATAAAGTTTCTTTAAAAGTTCTGGAGGAAAATCATTGGTCCTTTCATGTTTAGGAAACCAGATAGTACTTTCCTGCCCGATTTTATCAATCTTTGAATAGTTTGCAAATTTTATTGGATACTCCTCGTCAGAGATTATCTTATCAGATCCTTTCATCCGATAGAAAACCTTGACGGGTTTGTCAACTGAATCATTTTTCTCATTCTTTTTCACTGATTGATTTACCCTATGAGCATTTGCCTGGGGATGAGAAAACTGAGAAGGTGACACTGGTTCATTAGTGATTATGTGATTTTCCAAAGGAACATCACTACCTTCTTTGGATTTCTCATCTTCAGTGTCTGAATCATTAGTCACTGCAACCACTCCTTCATCATTCAATCCGAGTATCGGTCTCACATCAGAATGTGGATCTCCAATACTTGAAGTATTAGATTCATTATCTGATGTGGAGTTCGATTTAACTGAACTCTCCGGTGTTACTGTGTTGAAATTGTGATTCTCAAACAACACTGGAGAAGGAACAGACTTGTAGTTTACACTACCGGATTGTGATGGTTCTTCAATGATGTGGTAAACAACATAAGCTATGTGTTTATAGCTTTCTAACTTCTTATTGACCTTTTCAGCAAAACACGTGATAGTTGCCATTTCCAATTTTGTATTTTCAAGCTCATTAATGTAATTGTTAATGGCAAGTTGTTTTAAAGCAAGGGTTTTCTTTAGTTCTGAAATGTCCTTTTTGTACCCTTCAAGTGTTTTGTTGAATTTATGTGCATCCTTACGATAAGATTGAATGTTGATTTTAGCACTCTCAAGGTTAACCCTGAGTTGCTTGTTTTCCTCAGTCAATCTATCACAAGTACCACAGTTTTTATCACTATTCATGTCAATGGTAGAATCAGAACTTACCGGTTTTGGTGGATCTGTCATAGCCATCAGCGTGAAATGAGCCTCCTTCCCAGCAAAGAACTTCGAGTAGTCAATCTTTGTGAAGGCGTCATCCACAATGCATGATTTCCTTGTCATCAAAAAATCTGCTTCGGCTAATAGCTGATCAATCTCATCATCCAAAGAATTAACACTCACTTCCGAATCAGCTTCACTTTATGAATCGGAATAAACAGATTCAGGTTCATCAGGAACTTCAGGAACAGAATCAATGATGGTTCCAGATACCTTCTCATCGGTAACTTCTTCAACTTGCTCAGTAATAGAAACCTGAGAGTCATCAACTATCTCCTCAATCACCACCTAAGACACCTTTTCAGATTCCAAAACATCTTCAACTATTACCGACTCATCTATATCCATCTCATTAGCAAAACATGCTACATTCCCATTGGTAATCTCCTCAACTCCCAATTGCATTGCCGTCCAATCATAACCCTCATCCTTCTGAATCACCAATGCCTGATTTTGATTCTCGGTTTAAGGTTGGCTATTCGGTGTAGAAATAGGAATAATGGTTCTGGTTGGGTTATTTGGAGTTTGAGTTTGATTGGGTGTAGATGTTTGTCTAGTAGAGGTATTTTGTGAGGTGTTTTGTCGGTTTTGGAAATTGTTTTGTTGTGGATAGGTGTTGTTGTTTTGGCTTTGATAGGTTACCTGATTATGTGATTGTCGGTTTTGATAGTTGAAGTTAAAAGGATTTCTGTTACATTGCTACATCGGTTGTGTGCATTCTCTTTTGAAGTGTCCTCGAGTACCACAGTTGAAACATGTAACTTTGGCTTTGTTGAAGCCATATGTGGTATTTGGTGAGGTATCCAGATCAGTTCTACCTGTTTTCTCGATAAACTATGTAGCCTTTCTCATAACACTGGCAAACGCCCATTAAATATCTATCAATTCCATCTCCTCCTTATCAATTTGAGCATAATCTTCATTTGTCAGATTATTATTCCCAATCTGACTTGCCACAAGCCCGTTGTAAGATGCAACCATTGCTGAAACCAAAGCAATGTGTTGTTGAGCTACTTCAACGGTAACATTGTTCATGTTGGAAGTTTCCAACACGACCTGACTTTGGCTTGATGAAGCTTGTGTTGTTGGTGAAACATATGGTTGTTGTTGTTGAGGTGTGTTAGATGTGTAACATGCGGTGGACATTTGAGGTTGAGGTGGAATGTAGGAATTTGTGGTGTAGTTTGGTGGGTAGGTTGATGTTTGACCAAGATAGTTAATTGGGTTTCTTGGTGGTTCAACAACACTAGAAACACAAGCTATATGTGGTGCAACATTTCCACCCACATTTGTACTAGACACAGAAGTAGATGAAGAAGCATGATACAATTCCGGATTTTGTGGGAATTGTGATCGTCTTGCTCTCCTCTTTTCCTCTAACTCCTTGTTTTTCCAACTTCTGAATCAGCTCATTGATTGTCCAGTACTGATATGCATCCTTTTCTTTCAAAACTTCAATATGTTGATTCCAATATGGTGGTAGTGAATCAGCAAACTTATCAACCAACTCAGACATCGGAATCTTGATATCATAGTTAGACAACTCAGTTAACAGATGGCAATATCTCGGAATAAGTTCCTTCAAAGTCTCATTCCCAACATAGCTAAAGTTTTCGAACTCTTTCTTTAGCTCTTCCACCTTCAATCTCCTTGTCTTATCGTTCCCATCATGTCTGTTCTTCAACATATCCCAAAGCTGCTTAGATGTAGTACACGATCCAAACTGATGTAGTAGATCAGTAGTCAAGGCTTGAAATAGTTGTGAGAAAGCCTTCTTCTTGACTGCGAATTTCTTCTTCTCATCTTCAGATAAACCGTCAAGTGGAATCGGTTCAACTGAATTCTCCAGACACGGAGCAGCATACCCTTTAGCAATCATCTACCACGCCTCAATTCCTTCCAAACCCATGCCTTCAAGATGTATCTTGAACTTCTTTTGCCATTGATTGTACTCTGCCATGTCCATCAGCTTCGGAGGGCTATTTCCACTATCTGAAGACAAATCATTGATTAGAGTCGAAATAGCATTAGTAGTTTGAGAATGTACTGCTGCTGCTGCAACGCCCTAATAATCAGTCGTTGGTTGCTGTGGAGGTTAAGTAACAGGTGGTGGTATCGAACTACTCATGGCAAGGTAGTTAATCGGTTGAGATGACTCAGTGTTCGTCTTTTGAGAAGCTACAGCCCATGGATTCATCGGAACGTGTTGTTTTAGGCCTCGGTGTCATAGGAAATCCCCACATGTTGTCCATGATGTCCAAAATGTAAACACTTAGAAAAATTTCCCAAAATCAGTATTCCTCTGATGTGCCAACGTGGGTTCGAATGTAGAAAACAACTAGGTTCGACCCCCAAAATCAGACTCGAATGTAGATATGTAACACACAAGACTCTCCTTCGACCAAAATAAACTCCCATTCGACCTCCCGGTCGGTCGAATGAACAACAAATGGTTGAATGTACAAACAACACACTAGAAAAGTTTTGGTTCGACCTAAAATACTCAGATTCGACCTAAAATAACCTTGGTTCGACCAAAAACTCACACGTTCGACCTAATTCTCACTGGTTCGACCTGACCCATTTGAAAAACGGTTATTCTTCAAAAATCAGTTAATCTGATCCATTTTTTTCAAAATTTTATAGATTTTGATGATCTTTATCATGTTTTGTCACGGATTTGATGTAGATCAACTTTAATGAATGAAACTTTTGATTTTATCCGTTAAATCTAATCCAAATCAATCAATTTCCATTAAAACTCAATGTTCTTTCAAAACAGAAAAAATTTGGACAATTTTGGATCAAATTCAGTTCAAAACATATCAGTTTGTAGTTGTATGATCTCGTAGGCTCTGATACCACTTTGTAGATGGATCGGTTTTGATAAAAACGTTTATGTGATCATACAAGTCTAACAATCAAGGTGCGGAAACCCTAGAATGTTTACAAAATGATACGAATCGAATCAAACACAATCAATTACCTTTTCAACTTCCATTCTCATTAAAAACTTGTTAAACTTGATTACAAATAATGTTTACAATGATATAAGTCAAGTTCAGAAAGGTCAAAACCCAGAGAGAGAAACTAGACCTGACACACAAACACAAATGGCAAAAGTTATAAAATAAACAAAATTTTCAGTTTATATAGTGCTGCACATTCGACCTCTCGTCAAGGTCGAATGTGCACCTTCGACCTGCTTCCAAGCTCGAATCAACCTTCTGTTTTTATTGGCAAAAAAGGTATAACCAGAGGGGATATAGTTATATAGTGATGAAATATATTATTATTACTATTACTACTACTAATATTACTACTATTATTATTACTATTATTACTAAAATAGTGTTTGACTTATTATAACTTTATTACGTGTAACTTAAGCTCAAATACATGAATGGTGTTGAATAATTCCTGGTATTCAGACCAACAATATTCTAATTATTTAGATAGGGAGTATTTTTTTATTCTTTATTTTGAATAAACTCTGAAAATAGTTTAACAAATAAAAATACGGTAAGACAATTGATAT
Organism: Ambrosia trifida; assembly: GCA_028751855.1. Taxonomy (NCBI): domain Eukaryota; kingdom Viridiplantae; phylum Streptophyta; class Magnoliopsida; order Asterales; family Asteraceae; genus Ambrosia; species Ambrosia trifida. Next base: position 47,585,112 of record CM054123.1, read on the forward strand.
GAGTTTGAAAATTATATATATTAGTTTTTAATAGTGTAATTGATATAATTGAAATAATTGTGTTTTCATGCGTCCAAAAATAGCAAAACGAAAGTACAAACCTTCATTGGTTAAAGTTGAAAGACTGCCACATATACTTTAGATACAATCTGTCGGGCCACTAGTATTTTAAATAGTTGATGTCCAATCTATGAATGGATATGTATCAAGATTGTAAAGAGGGTATGATGGATCGTATAACCATTTAAGTTTAACATCGTCAATGTTGCTAAAAGAAGAAACATGGCAATAGTAAAGCTCCCTTGAAATTACCTTGGACCTTTGCAAATTAAAGGGGAAAAGAATTACTAAATACATCTGATGGTTTAAACTAATAACACAATCAAGAAAAATTGTATATTTGTGGCATCAGTAAGTAACCTTGCTTCACTAAATGGGGCCTAAAATCATCAAAATTTTGTTATACTCTAAGAATAGCATCAACATAGATCTTTATAACATGTTCATCATTGACATTGCATATATTATATAGAACCCAAAATTATGTTCTAAGAAATGCATCAACTTTCACTTCATGAAGATTTCAAATTTATAATTGCATATTACATAGCATACCCGGTTATTCAAAATATCAGTTTGCAAAATAGCACATACATTTTATGGCTTGGTCACCACCTAAAACTTAAATTAGCCAAAAAAAAGCCCCCCCCCCCCCAAAGAATCGAACTCGGGTCAACCACGTGTTAAACATGACCACAAACCACTGAACCAAGGCACAATACTGAATGATTATTAAAAACAATGTTATATAAAGCGTCATGAAGGGCAGAAAAGCAAAGTTACTATTCAAATCGCTGACCTATTAATATATTTATAATTATAATTTGTCTATTTGTCTCTTGTACTACATAAATCATTGTTATACATGATAAAATAGCTTCGACTTATGGTATGCATGTATTATTAACAAAGAAATTTTGAAAAGTATTTAGTAATTAGTTCATTTCATACCACGCACGTGTGTCTAAAAGGTTATAGGTTCAATTCTTGAGAGCGTCAGATTTTACCAATTATTTTATTGTCGTGCTTTCGAACAGGTGGAAGGTCGAGTTTTCCTCAAAACTGATGGCTGGGTAGGCTAGGGGTTCCGTCCATCTGGGGTAATGGCTAGTTAGACCTCTTTTAGCAATTGAGAGCCGCATACGAAGTACCCAACATTTGCCAAAAAGAACAAAAATAGTTTATTTCATATTCAGTTATATGTAAACAATATATCTATCTATTATAATAATTGAAAACAATAAATCTCACATGACACTCAAAGAGGGCATCATCCCCTTTAAGTGTGTCATGTGCCAATGACATGTCATTAATAATATAAAATTAAAGCTAAAAATGGCATCCCATGTGCAATTAAATGATTTTTGAAAAATAAATAAAAAAAATTGGATTTTTCTCTCTCATGTTTCCTTATCTTTCCATCGAGTATCATAGTGCTATATAAAAAATGGAGAAAAAAAACGACCATTTTTGTGGGGTTTTGTTCATACAGAAAAAAAAAACACAAAGTGTTCAGGTAATTCAGTAATCATGTATAGGCAAGTCACTAATTATGTCAAAACCAGTAAATATGAATTCTATTTTCAACAGGTGTTACTGTATTAGCATTGGAGTTGTACATTGTTTTATGTTAGGTATTAATATTAGAGTTATACATTGTTTTAGGTTAGATGTTAACATTAGAGTTATACATTGTTTAAGGTTAGACGTTAACATTGGAGATACATTGTTAATTGTATTAGAGTAGGTATTACCCGAAACTTTCCTGCATTTAACTGTAAAGCGCATCAATCTATTTCATATGTAAAATTAATATGTTATATTAGGTTTTTTAACCTCGGGATGCTTCTGCGGTATAATTTAGTAATTGAATAAATAAAAACATTTATTTATTTTGTACAATTAATTGAGTACTATCTTTGCAGGTACAAAATATGGATGGTTGGTGGAGATGTTAACAGATGTCCTTTGTATTATTAGGCTGTCTTAACCATTATTTACTAGCCCTTGAAGTGAGCACCGTTTCTACTAAATTTAACCCTCTAATCTAGTTCCAGTTTTAGAAAGGCACGACTCAAAGAAATTACTGCCCCAACACACCAATCAAATCATAAAACATTAAAATCTATATGTTTTAAATTGCTAAATTATTATCTGTTAAATGGGTTGTGCATTGATGATAAGGGGCAATATTAGGGCTGCAAACGAACTGAACGAATACGAATAAAGTTTTGTTCGTGTTTGTTTGCTAAGAAAATTATGTGTTTACGAACAGTTATGAACACTTACCGAACGAGATTTGTTGTTCGTGTTCGTTTGTTAAGAAAACACGCATGTTCATTTTCGTTTGTGTTCATTTGTTAAGTTTGTTCATGAACGCACACGAACATTAATGAACACAAACAAGTGTTCATGAACACAAAGAATTGTTCATGAGCGAAAACAAACACAAACGGACATATATTAATTTTTTAATTAGATCGAATTCACATATATTAAGAAATTAAGTAGAACACCCAACATATAACTTAATTATACAAACATACTTAGTACATAACATAATATTGGTAAAACATAATAAAGGAGCGTCTTAAAAAACTAATCTCGCATCTTAAACTTGAAGTATTCATTTATTTAAACTTGAAATCTTATATACTTACTTCCCATAAATTATTTATTTATTTTAGTAAAATAAATAAAAATTAAAGAATATAAAATAAAATTATAAAAATTAAAAACTCCATTAAACTATCGAACACAAATGAACACGTTAACGAACGTTCACGAACACAAACGAACTTCCCACCGAATGATTTATGAACTGTTCGCTGAAAATTCAGTTTGTTTGTAGCCCTAGACAAGATTAAGCGATCTTGAATCAAATGGATAAACATGATAAAGCAATATTTGAAGATTAGGAATAAAATCTTTAGGGTTATTATGTTTCGATTCCTACCGATATGCTCCTTTATTTTTTAAAGCCAATTAGACCAAATGCTCATTTTAATATATAAATTCCTATAACTTTACATCTCCTCTGCCTTTTTATTTTAATCTAACTTGACAAGTTTAAGTAAATAAAATCCTATAAAAAAAGTTATAATACTAAAAGAATTAATAATATTACACATCGCTTCTAGATGTAAATAGTTATAAAAGTTTCATTACAAATTTGATATTGTAAACACAAAACATATAAACTATTCAATTAAAATCTTGATTACATTATATCAACAAGACAACTCAATATTCAATGTTTTGTCATATTCTTCCGTTTAGGAAAAGAAAAATCACTTTATTTTATCACTATTTTATCACAATAATTGAATAAGACATCCTTACAGCAGATTTTCTATCGAATTCCATTTTACAGATCATTTAGCAGTTTTTTAACACAATAATATATCATTTATTAAGTTCAAAATTCATAAAATTCTAAAAAGGTAATATATAATATATAATATGTTAATTTACAAAAAGATATCAGAAAAAAATAAGAAAAAAAGTGTAAACTGTTTTTTAACATTCTCCAACGAGCCAGCACCCACACCCTACCCCTACCCACCCCACCCTACCCCACCCCACCCCCACCCCTTCTCTCTCTTCTCTAGATTAACCATAGGGCAGGCAAACACAAAGACAAGAGTCAATCAGAAACCCCACAAACTCCAACTCCTCTAGCTGTTTTTCTCTCTCTAGGCCCCCTCTTTTTTATAATAATAATATTATTATTATTAATACTTATTATTTTTCTCTCTCTCTAACCACCCACCCCAGGCGACGGAGACTGGCGGTGGTGGTGGAGATGTTTCATACCTCTTGAACCCACCACTGAACCAAAAGCTTATCTTTTTATAGCAACAAACTAAAAGTACAACTAAAGGTGCACATGGAACCATCAGATTTGCAGACCAATAATAATAATAATAATAATAATAATAATAACAACAATAATAATAAACAAACCACCACCCCCACCAACACCACTACTCCCACAACCACCAGCCACCACCACCTCTCCTCTCACCACCTTCACCACCAACACATGGTGGTCCCATTTGATGGCCGATCTGTTACCCCATTCATGGGCTCCATCTCAATAAACCCTTCCAACACCTCTACTACTACTAATTCCACTACTACTGCTGCTTCTTCCTCTCTCTCTTCTCCTTCTAACCACCTTCCGGTTTCCGGTCCTTCGGTTGACCCTTCCTTGGCAATCGCCACCAGATCCGAAGATCTTGTTAAAGATTCTCCGGCTCCGGTGACGACCGTACCACCGAAAAGGTCAACCAAGGACCGGCATACCAAAGTCGACGGACGTGGCCGGAGAATTCGAATGCCGGCCACGTGCGCCGCTAGGGTTTTCCAGTTGACTAGAGAGTTGGGTCATAAATCAGATGGTGAGACAATTGAATGGCTACTGCAACAAGCTGAGCCTGCTATTATTGCTGCTACTGGTACTGGTACTATTCCGGCTAACTTCTCTACGCTTAATGTTTCGTTGCGTAGCACTGGATCCACTCTCTCGGCTCCGGCGTCTAAGTCGGCGGCTCACCAGTTTCACGGTGCGTTGGCGCTTGCACACCATCCGTTTGAAGAAGGGTTTTCACAGATGTTAGGGTTTCATCATCATCATCAGCACCAGCAGCAGCAGCACCAAAACCCTAATATTTTAACTGCTGACCAACTCGCTGATGCGATGACAACTGGCGGTGATTCGAATGAGAATTTTATGAGAAGGAGGTATAGGGAGGATTTGTTTAAAGATGAAAGTAATCAGACTCAAGGCGAAACCAGCCACGGGTCATCATCGCCAACGACGAAGCGTTTTAAGTCGTCTATGGAAATGCCGAAGCAACAGGATGGTGTCGCTAGCGACAGTATCCTCCGGCACCATGCTAACATGGTGCCGGCGGCCGCTATGTGGGCAGTTGCTCCGGCTCCTACTACGGCCACTGGCAACACGTTGTGGATGTTGCCAGTGTCCACTACTGTTAGTAATAGTAGTTCAGGACCGGAGTCCCAACACCAGCATCCACATCAGCAGATGTGGCCGTTCCCTGCCGCCCAAGCTGTGGGCGGAGGGAACACACTGCAAGCGCCACTGCATTTCCTCCCGAGAATTAACATCCCGGGAGGGAATCTTGAATTCCAACAGAATTCGAGGACAAATCCACTACAACTCGGGTCCATGCTAATGAACCAACAACAACCGCAACCGTCCCAACATTTGGGATTGGGAATGAGCGAGAGCAATATAGGCATGTTAGCCGCTCTAAACGCCTATTCCCGAGGCGGTCTGAACATGAATTCAGACCAAAATCATCACAATCAACAACAACAGCAGCAACATCATTCACAAACCACTGACAGTGGTGATGAAGACCAAAATGATTCCACTTGAGATCTAGCTAGGTTAAGGTTATTTCCAAAATTAGCAAAACAAAATCTTGATTAAATTGCACATGTTCTTTCCATTATTTCCACCTGCATTGTACATAGAAATTGATTGGTATCATTTACTCTCTGCAGGTTTTGATGTTGATTGATTAATTATCACAACCTGATCCAAGAATGAATTCAAGAAATTTAAGAGGTATATGGTTTAATTGATTATCTTCTTGTTTTTAATTTTGTTTAATTATGCTTGTTTTTAATTTGGGGAAATTTATGTTTTGATTGTGGCGAATGTAATTTGGTAGGTTTGATGGAAAGGGATTGTAGGGGATTCAAGAGAGATTGTATAGAAGGATATATTGATTTGTGCTTAGTATTATAATTTATAAATTTGGTTTGTTAATTTCATTCAAAGTGAGAGTTTTGTTTAAAAAAAATATGTTTGAAAAGTAAGTGTTTCCTAATTAAAGTTTTGATTAGCAAATAGATAATCTTTCATCTACTCTTTGATATTTCTTTTTTATGTTGTACTAGTCAAGAATGTTATGTTTTGGGATTTTCCATACAAGAATGTATAAATCTAGTGAAACACTAGATCAAATAATAATTATAGCATTGTTTAAAATATAAATAATGTTTTAAGAAAAGGCACAAGTTTGAAAACAATGCTAATAATTTTTAAATGATACAAACAAGTTTTTTTTACTGTTTGTTTAAGGTCATTCAGTTTTCTAACTACATAATCACTTAATTTTTAATAGTTTTTCATTGTCAATATTTTATTATAAATATTAAAAATAAGCGATCAAAACAGATCATATATGATAATATTAGTGATTATTATTTTCTAGTTCTAACAGTAGTAGAGGCATTGATGGGCAACGATAGAAGATCTACAAAATCTTGTGCTCGATTCTTGAGTCAGACGAGTTTTACCTGTATTTTAACCGTCGTGTCTCTGGGCGGGTAGGGCTTTCTCGGTAATTGGTGTTTTGGCAACACGGGTTACTCTTAAAGTACTTGATTTATTTGGTGAGTGTCATACTCGGGTTTGATTCGTTATCCGTTAAAAAAGAAAAAAAATAACGTGAATTAGAAAATAACTATGAAAATAAAGGCAATAAATAGTATCCAAAGTTTTACAAATGTTCCACTTATATCCTTGTGTTCAAGCAACTTTGAACAGTTTACAATATTAATAAATAGTGAAACTTCAATGGTTCTTACAGGAATAAAAATATATACGTACTTTTACCAAGACGATATACTAAAACTTGATTAGTATCACTTTATGATATTTTTAAACCGGTTAATTTTCAAAACTTATTATTATTATTTTTTTTTTTTTAAAAAGAAGAAATGTTTATTGTATTTTTTTTAACGCCTAATTTCCTCCTCATTTTTTACACCATTTTATATTACACCTTTTTTTTTTCTCTGGGTTTGAACTCATAACTTCCCTTACGAAACACCTACACCTTTACCAACCTTTACCACCACGCTAGAAGAAATGTTCATTATATATTTGTACTTAATCATTTCAACCAATCAATACATTATAAAAACACCTTTAATGATAAGTTAATTGGAAAAGGTTTACCTCCTTCAAAAAGAAAATGTTCATGTGGACCATCTATCTCCATAAAAAGGGTAAAGATGGGGGCCAAAAACGCCTTTACCTTGCCGCTTCATATTGGAGGATTAAACACAACATGATGATAGATTCCTACTTTTTTTTAGCTTTAAAAAAAATTATGAAATCACTATCTTACATAAAATTTAGTCAAACATGTATTAAATATTAATGCATTTCTCTTCTACATGTATGTTTTGTTGTTTTCATATTTAAATTGTAGTTGGTAGGTATTATATATTATATTTAATACTATTTATAGGTACACAAATTATGACAGAAATATTATTAAACAATTACATATATACATTTCATTGCCGTCCATATACACGTATGTTAAATTATGTATCTATGTATATATTGACAAGTCGACAGTGTCTTTTATTTATTATTTATATATTTTATTTTATTTTTGGAAAGTCATTAAATAATGGTCATTAAGAATGCTCAGATATAGCTTGTTTTGAACATGGGTAGAGAATTACATATTTTGAAATTCATGTCACGCAAACAAACATAAATGGAAACATGCACCATACATCGCGAGTTTGGAACAATGTTTACACAAATATAGCCGTTGTTTGACTAGCGGGTGCTACCTTTCACTTAAATGAAAGTTATTTGCGTGTGTGATACGTGTTTAAGATGACTGTGACGTTGATGGTGACGGATGTGGTAGAATTTTGTGGTTACTGCTAACCATATATGTAAACTTTTTAATAACAAAGATCATAGATTAAATGTTTTACATGTGGTATTGGTGGTGGTCAATTTATTTTCTAATGGATATATATATTTTTTTCATTTTCTGACTGCAGAAGGTATGAATGTTCCCCAATTCCTCTTCAAAGATGATCTCATGTTTGTTATTAAAGAAACCCCACCTGGTCCTCAATATCTTGCTAAAATCAAGGGAATTTTGAGTGATTTATTGATTGATTTCAAAATCATGTGTAAAGTTAACAAATTCCATGAAAACCTACCCAAAAGGAGGATGTTTGATAGGTTCATGAGTGCTTTTAAATAAATAAAATATCTTTGAGAGTGAAAGGGAAGTGATGCACTATAATAATATGGATTTCATCAACTTGCACTCCGTGTGTTCGCCCTCAATGGTCCCTCAACTTTTAAACATGACAAATAATATTTTTGAAATGTGTTGTTTTTTCTTTGTTTATATGATTGTGTGTAATGTAATAAAATCTTTTTATATTAGAATATCAAATTTGAAATTTTACTGTATGTTGTAATATTTGATTTGAACAAATGATAGTAAATAAAGTATTTAATTACTACGATGGTAGTTTATTGTGTGTATAAATAGCGTAACACGTATACGGGTGATTATTGCCGTATTGCTTAGATGTATAGGGTATTGTCTCGCTCTTAAAAATGCAACGTACTCGATGGTCACTCATCTAGTGTTATGTTAAGAACATAAGTGGCAAGCTCCATTCTTTCTTAGAAAAAAAAACACCCTTGTCGAGTTGGTTTGTGTGAACAACAATGTTAGGTGTTGACCTTTGGGTTCCAATCAAGGGGCTTCATTATCATTATGTTTGCTTTTTAGCAATCAACCGGAAAGTGGGTTTGTAATCTTTTTGACTATTTTTATGTAAATAAAATCATCGAAAATGATCATTTTTTTATAATATCCCCACAATTATTTGTTAGCAAACACAAGATTTTCTTGGATTGTGCTTTATTATAATTAAGTGCAATTTTGATTAACTAATTAAGTAATAGTTTATTATTATTATTATTATTATTATTATTATTAGGGTTGGTGGCCCAATGGGCTAATGACAGAAGTAAAGCTTTTAAGAAAAAACTAATTTATGGAGATCATGTTTCAAGTTAGGGGTGTTCAGAATTCGATTCGAATTCGAAAAATTCAAAATTCGACTTAATTCAATTCGATTAACAAAAATTCGATTCGATGATCAAGAATTCATATTCAAATTCGAGTTCAGTAACTCGAATACGAATCAAATACGAAGTTATGATTTTAAATTCGATTTGATTCGAAATTCGAATAAAAATAATATATATTTATTTATATTTAAAAATATATAATAATTATAGGGGAAAGTTAATTTGAGAACACCTATATTTCGTGCGAACCGTGAGAACGGCATCTAAAACTATTCAAATTCAAAATTTCTTTTTACACTTGTCTTTATTACTAAAATACAATCTCAAAAACACAATTTACGCGTAAAAATTCAAACGTATACGAAAATAATTTGTTTTTACACATGTGTAAATTTACTGTTTATACATGTGCAAACTGTTTCATTTACACATGTGTAAAAAGTTAATTTGAAAGTGTTTTTTTCAAGAAAAGATGAATTATTTGGAAATAAAATTCATTTATTAATGTTGTATTTTGATTATAATGAGGTTTTTATTAAAAGAAATTGATTTTGATTGATTTTTTTACTTGTTCTCACGGTTCTCACAATATTTAGCGTTCTCAAGATAGTCCTCCCCTATAATTATATACACATATATAACTTTAGAACTTGGGTTAATTTATAAATTTAACCTAAGTCATAAATTAGCCTATTACCAAGCCAAGCTTAACTTAAGTTAACTAAAGCCCATAACTTAAGTTTTAACCTTAAACGAATTTATTCGAATTCGCTTCGAATTTATTCGAATTCGTTTCGAATTCGAGTTTCTTATACAAATTCGTTATTCGATGAACACCCCTATTTCAAGTCCCAAAAGAAGTGTAAACAAATGAAGTTTAGTGTTAAGAAAGTAATAGGTTATTTTTTAAATAACGATTTTGTAAATCATAATCTACTCAAATTATCATGATAATATATTAATAAAAATTAAACAATAATCGTGTGAGATTGATGATGATATTTACTCGTGTTTACAAAGCTTGTGTCTCTAATCTTATTCGAAATCGGCATAAGCGAGTTGAACTCAAGCCATATAAGCTTGCTCTTTAGCTAGTTTAAACTATAAGCCAAAGTTATATGCTAGCAATCCAATTTTAATCCACCTAAGCCCAAGTTTTACGTCAATTTAAGCTGGTTGGCTCTAATTGAATCTACTTATAAACTATGCATACGTATTTTATTTTTGAAATTTGAAAAAAAAAAAAAAAAAAAAAAAAACAATCCAAGATCGAGCTAAAATATAAGTTTTTTTAGCTAGCAAAAACAATTAGAGCCAAATTGCCTATTTAACTTCGAGCCTGAGCTAAAGCTAGCTCTGCTCGACTCACTGATCATCAAATAACCAATTTTTATTCATAAAATTTATTTTGGAAATTATTTTGGAGATTGATGATGTATGCTTCTATATACCTCTTACTTGAAAATTAGATTTCTTTTCCATTGACATATAGATTTGATATTCTAAACCAAAACGTAATGTTCATGGATGGGTCTGAACGACTTGACCCATTTCAACTTGTTATAAACAACGACTACCAAATTCGTCATACACGAACATTTTCCATCTTATTATTTAATGTTTGAAATTTAGGTTATCTTGATATTTTATTTAAGAAATTTGGTTCTAGTTTTATTTTGTTTTATTTAATTACTAGATATTTGCCAGCATGGACACGCGGTTCACCAACGTACAATTATTTGGAGTAGTTTAACGTATAAGAAAAATACAGTAGAAATATTTTATTAAAATTTAAAACCAACGAATACAAATTTTATTCAAATATCACTAAATATTTCCTTATACACCACATTTTTTGTTTTAGTTTTGACATTACCATCACCATAAAGTATAAGTAATTTCATCTCTGCCCTGCTTTTAACTTTTGACAATGCGACATAAAGTTGCCATGTGAGAATACAGGGTCTCTTAAATACAATCCAACCTTCGATAGAGACTGTCTTTGGCTTTTATTGATGGTCATTGCGAAACATACGGATATTGGGAATTAACGCATTTGGAACTTCACTGGAATCTTGTTATCAGATTGTATTTGATGTAACAACCGGCAAAAATAAGGTAATTCCGTACAAATTAATTAATATATGATTAACGTAATTAAATGCAATTATGTGTGATTTAATTATCAAGGCCTTAGGAGATATCAATTTCCAAATAGTGCATAGGAATGCATACGTTTAATGGTAAAGCATGATTGGATCATGTGCGAATAAGCTATCCGGTATGGACGTTGGCAATTACCCGGTAATAATTAAATAAACGAAACGGATCCCGGACACCCAGGATATAAAATAAAGGGTATTTTCATAAGGTATAATGAGTTTTGGAACTCCAAAACCATAAATGAAAACGTCTTGTACAAATCTCCCGGTAACGAATAAAATGCGCGTACCGCACCCGATACGCGTATAACTCATAATTTCACCCGGCAAAGGCCTAAATAACCAATCAACGCTTAAAATAGACTATATTTAAGGGTTATTAAAGGAATTTTTAATGTCCGGATAACGCGTGATTAAAACCCGAAAAATACCCGAACGACACCCGAACGACGGGGGATTAAACATAACAAACAATGGGTAATTATTTGAAGTTGTGGACCCCACCAAACCCATCAAGGGGCCGGCCTAGAGGCCTTTATATATCCATATCTTGTATAAATATTAATAATAACCTATATACAAGCATGCACATGCATAAGACAAACATGTAAGAAAAAGGTGTAAGTGAAACATTAGTACAAAAAGCTCTTCAACCTTGTCCCCCCTTGGATAATTTCGGCCATAGGCCACTCAAAGCCAAGACAACACTTAGCTAATCATAACCTAAGTGTGCACATGCATGGTTAAGTCTTGTATAAAGATTATGATGGTTCATAAGGATTTACCAAAGATTGCAAGCAACCTCCTATCTATACATACATACATACGGCACTTCTTACACACACACATATCATACTTTTCAAAATCTCCCAAGTGCACACACAATCTTCCATAAGATCTCTTGAATCTTTAGCATGATTACATGTGATAAGATTATAAATAACATGTGTTAGAAGATTGAATCATAAAGCAAAACAATTCTACTTCTTCCTCTCATTTGGCCGTGGGTATTCATACACACACACACATCATCCTTTCAAGTTTTTACATCTCCAAATCACTTAAAACCTTCCATCATCCAAACCCCTATTGTGTGTTTCAAGAGCTTGGAGCTAAACCACTTGGAAGAACACACTAAACCCCTCTCAAATCCAAGGTTTTTGTCTTCCCTAGCCTTGTGCTAGTAGTAAGCATTCTTAATCTTGTTTTTTATTGTTATTATTCATGTATGTGTTCCTAGTAGCAAGTTGTACATGAAGGGTTTAAAAATGGTTTTGAACATAATCTTTAATAGGTTTTCATGTGTATAATGGAAGATTAAAGATATGAAAATAAACCATGGATTTGTTGATGATGATGAATTAGTCTTGAAAATATATAAAGTTTACATGTAAGACTAAGTAGGATGATGTTTTGGTTAAGATTATGAAATGAACTTGAATATGTTAAAAGTAACTTTAATTCATCTTATTATGATCATTCATGTTATAATATGTGGTAAAACATGTTAGAAGTTCATAAATAAAGAAGATGGAAAATCTAAGTTAGCTTACTTAGATGAATGATATTTTGATAAAATGGACAAATACATAAAACACACATATAATTAGTCTTCCATATGGAATATAAGACTAACATAAGTGTTTTGATACAAAAATAACTTACCAATAAAAAGTTGAATCTTCAAAGTTTACTATTTTGAGTGAAAAATGTTAACTTTGAAAGTTAGAATAGAAAAATGCAACTTTTGGAAGTTAAGGGACTAAAGTTGTAACTTTGAAAGTTAGAGGACTAAAATGGATATTTTAGAAACTATTAGTCCAAAAATACAAGTATGGAAAGTTTGGTGTCAAAAATGCAAGTAATAAAGTCTAAGGATGATTTTTGTAAATACTAGTAGAAATACTTGGGTATTTTGTATAAAAGTGTATTTTTGAAAGTTATAAAAATATAAAGGGTTTTAACATAAGGATTTTTATAAAATAGAGATTTTATAAAAATATTAAACAAACTTGGGAAACTTATACAAAAATGAATACTTTTATATAAATGGGAAGAGTAAATTGCCAAAATGGCCCCTCAGGTTTGGCCCAGATTGCTTGTTTGGGCAGTTATCTTTTTTTTCTGCCAAAAGCACCCCTCAAAGTTCGAAAATTGCCATTTTGGCCCATATTTAACTGAGTTTCTAACGAGGGACAAAAACTCAGTTAATTCTGAGGGGCATTTTCGTCCTTTCATTCTTCCCCTGTTTTAAAACCACGTTTAAACCTTTCTTCTTCATCAGTTGACCTTCTTCTTCTTCCTCTCAATTCAAACCTAATTCCCAAATCATAGAAACCCTAATTCCCAAATCATACAGGTTTCGATTTCGATTAATATATACTATTGTGGATTTCGATCCTGAACACACGTATGATAGTATATATCATACAAACCCTAATTCCCAAATCATAGACGATGATATTCTGCAAATGTGGAGCTCCTACTATCATACGTGTGTCTTCCACCTCTGCAAACCCTGGTAGGCGGTTTTTCTGCTGCAACAAGAAGGGGAGGACCTGTGGTTTTGTTTGTTGGGCTGAACTACCCTTGGCTCAGATTCCTAGTACTAGCAATGATAGTGAAGAGAATGAAGAACTGACACTCAACAACTCAGCATTGCAGACCTTGGTTGGGACACTCAAATCCGAGAACAAGAAGCTGAAAACTTATCTATGGATGACTTGGTTTGTAATCATCATGTATTTTATCATGTTTTAGTTCAATGTTGGTTGTTTTGTATTGATAAGAACTCAATGTATGGTGTTTCTTATTTTAATGATCAGTTATTGTTCAAGTTGTAATGTAATGTTTGTTTGCAAATGTTCAATTTATGTTGTTTTGTAACAATCCAAGGTTTGTAATGATCAAACAGAAACATACTAACGCATACAAAACAGTCATCACTAAAGCATCCATTTTGACCCATTTGTAATGTATGCTTGCAAACATAACAAAGACATTGCACATTGATCATAACAGAAACAAACAAAAGCATCCATTTTGACCCATTTTGACCCATTTGTAATGTATGCTTGCAAACATAACAAAGACAAGCATACATTGATCAAATCAGTCATCACAAAAGCATCCATTTTTACCCATTTTGACCCATTTGTAATGTATGCTTGCAAACATAAGCTGAAAACTTGCATACATTGATCAAATCAGTCATCACAAAAGCATCCATTTTTACCCATTTTGACCCATTTGTAATGTATGCTTGCAAACATAACAAAGACAATGCACATTGATCAAAACAGAAACAAACAAAAGCATCCATTTTGACCCATTGATGAAACAGAAACATACAAAAGCATCCATTTTGACCCATTTGTAATGTATGCTTGCAAACAGTCAAAGACATTGCACATTGATGAAACAGAAACATAACAAACACATTGCACATTGATCAAAACAGTCATAGCAACATTGCACAATGTACAATACATACTAAACCCACTAAACATACTACTCTCTGTTGCAACATTGTGCATTACAATAGACATCCATATTCCATAAACCTAAACCCTATACAGTTAAGACTTGCAAATCCTATACAAAAAAAGGGCATCATATGTATTTCATCCCTGATCACTATATATATGCATCAATTAATTTTTTGCAAATCCTATACAAAAAAGGGGCATCATATATATATTCATCCCTGATCACTATATATATGCATCAATAACACTTGCACATCTAGCTATTTGGAGCATGCTCCCATCTACCCCCCACTCGGCGTAACTTGAACTTTAGTGTTTTTGATGTACCTTGATCACCAAGTTCAGACAGCCTCTTCATCTTCAAAGATTCTCCATCTGATGTACCTTCATCATTGTCCAGTTGCATCTTTTCTTGTGACAACAAATGGCCACAATATTCAGCTAACCGAGCCAAGGCATCTGGGGGCATTAGAACATTTGGAGGACGGGTAGACAACTCCATGATTGCTTCAACTGCCACCTTCTCAGCTTTGGTAAGAGTGATTGGTTGCAATGATGATGCCATTATGATAACAAAGGGTGAAGAAACAGGGGTAGCAGAGGAAACAGGGGTTTAGGGTGAAGAAACAGGGGTGAAGAAACAGGGGGTGAAGAAAAAGGGGTCGAAGGTGGAAACAGGGGTTTAGGGTGAAGAAACAGGGTAGTAGCCGAAGTGTGTTTGTGTAGTGAGTTATTATTATTAGTGATAATAGAGGAAACATGATGAAATGAAGTTCGGGCATCCCAATACAGATCACATCAGCAACTGACAGGAGCCGCCAATTCAAGTCTGACAGCAGCTGAAGTCCGCTCATGATTACATTATAATCAATTTCACCATTCAATGGTCTTAACCCAAAGTCTAATTCCTCACCTGGAACTTTAAAATAATACCTAAAAATGGAAATATCCTCATGTTTGAATACCGAATTTCTAATACCATTCATCATTGTTGAACGACGAGGATGAGCAGGGAGGATGAGCAGAGAGGAAGAAGTAGAAGAACTTAAACCTTAGGCTTTTAAAACAGGGGAAGAATGAAAGGACGAAAATGCCCCTCAGAATTAACTGAGTTTTTGTCCCTCGTTAGAAACTCAGTTAAATATGGGCCAAAATGGCAATTTTCGAACTTTGAGGGGTGCTTTTGGCAGAAAAAAAAGATAACTGCCCAAACAAGCAATCTGGGCCAAACCTGAGGGGCCATTTTGGCAATTTACTCAAATGGGAATATAAAAGTGTTGGAAACATTTTTGTGGTTAAGTTGACAAGTTGGGTTAAAAATACATAAGTATTTTAACCATCCAAGTAACATGTGAAAATAGGAAGAAATATGGATAATATTTCTATAAAACGCATGTTGGGAAAAACTTGGAAAAATTAACTAATCAAGTTAAGATATCGAACTAAGACGCGTTAACGAACCGTACA
Organism: Ambrosia trifida; assembly: GCA_028751855.1. NCBI lineage: Eukaryota > Viridiplantae > Streptophyta > Magnoliopsida > Asterales > Asteraceae > Ambrosia > Ambrosia trifida. The sequence continues at coordinate 47,601,197 of CM054123.1, forward strand.
CGGACAAAACATGAGAAAAATGCCATTGCGGCAAGATAAGAAAAATATATATTTTAAGAAGTAAAATATATATATACATTGGGTGAAAACTAATAAACATTTTCCTAAGTGTTAAGAGAATTATTCGTGGGAGAAACACATGACATAAACAAATAAGACGCTAAAACAAACGTATATGCTTAACGAGAAAAATTACACATTTATATATATGTACGCTCGTCTCGGCGAAATTCTAGTATATCTACTTAATGGGAAAGTAGATATGTGGGAAGGAAAGCCGCGACGAGAAGACAAAGATATATATATGTGTATGCCGTACCAACGAAATCCTAGTATATTTATTTGAATGGGAAAATAAATATACGGTATGGTGAGTTGAAATGGGACGTTAAGAATATACAATCGAACGACAAGATCTTAGTATATTTGTTTAAATGGGAAAACAAATGTGCGGCAAAGTGAGTCGGGTCGAGGGTTGAAATATACATTATATCGAGCGATGCGATCTTAAGTATAATTATTTAAATGGGAAAATAATTATATGTTAAGTGAAGTCGAGTCGATGATAATAAGATACAAGTTATGGAAATATTAACAAGGGTAATATATAACTTGTAACACAAAGGGTAATGTAACGCCAACAAAACCTAGGATACGCGCTTAATTAAACGGGATTTGGAACAACTTGTGGTCGGGAGTTGGGTGTACAACTTGCCAAGGCACATGCACTATAGGAATAGTGACTTATACGTCTAGAACGTTTGTAGGTGCGAGACCACCCACTTGCTATCTACCTTTTGAGCCAGACGCAGTTTCAGGTGAGTTTCACGGCCCCATTTTAAACTATTTTTACGTTTTCGGGGGAAAGATATGTTAGGGAAATGTTTGACGGGTTATTACTTGAGGTGTGACCGCCACTCGGGGTTGAGTCCTCGCCTCTATAATCATTTATTCGGAAATTGAAACCGGAGGAATATTCGGATAGTACTATTGGTGCCTGACAAGGCCCACCCCTAATCGATAGCGTCGATTGTGCATTAGGTTATGCCTGGGGTGCAAATATTCTGAACTTAAGTCGTGGGAAACCGAGTAACGACTTGGAGCGGGGCATTTTATTTATATACGTCTTGGTTTGATTATAGTCTCAAGTAGATTTATAGGAATTTGCAACTCCTATATATTGTCATAACATGGTATTCCCAAGTATTCAAGTTTTAGTAACTGAAAACCTGTGAACTCACCAATATATTTATATTGACGAAACTTTTAAACATATCTTTCAGGTAACTAGATGAAGAAAGATCAGGCGAGCTGGGTCGGAGAATCTCCCAATGCGGCGTTGTATATTTTGCGGGGTTTCACCCTTATTTCCCAAAGCTTGGGATATATTTGAGAAACCTCGATGTTACTTTAAAAACAATTTACTTTTGTGTAATGTTTGGAACAAGTAATGACGCCTTAATAAATGACCCATTTTCTTAAATTACTTATGTTTAGCAATAACCTTGACTTTATGCTTTTGAACCGTCGCGCCACGTGTTTCCGCCGTTGTCGTGGTGTGACAGAACGTGGTATCAGAGCCAAGGTTATAGCGAACTAGAGTATTTTCTTTAAAAACTAGACTATAACCGGATTTGGTTCAAATAATAAAGTTTTCAAAAAGAAAATATATAAGGTGTTAAATAAAAGTAATTTTCAAGAAAGCATTGGGCATGAGGAGATTCCGACCAAGCCAGCCATGGGTATTGTTATGCTTTAAATTAGAAGTTAGGAAGGTTACTATAGAGTACGCCATAACTGTCTAATTTAAATAATTCATATATATTAGTACGGTTCTTTTGCCAGGAATGTCGAACGCAGGAAGTATCGCGCCGAGCTACGACAGTAGCTTGCAGATCATCCCAGCACCACCACCAGAGCCAGCAGAGTTGGTAGTGCTCTCTTCGGGAGATGAGGACGTAGAGATGGGCGTCGCCGCCGACGGAGCAGGCGACGATAGCTCAGATGAGACAGACCCCAGCGAGGACCCCCACTGGGCACCGGCCGTGATTGACGCGCCACTGCCCATTGTACCGGCCGCACCTTTGGCCGTACACCCCGTTCGAGCCATCAGGGACTTCCCTGACGGCTGTGCCGGTCCTTCGCGACCAAACCCAGCCCAGTCGGATGCGGCAGAGTCTCCATTCCGCCGACAGGCTCACGCCGAGCACGAGCCGGCACCGGTACCCCACATTCACGTACCTGCAGGCATGAGACTCCTGCCTATCGCCCGTGGGAGGAACGGGTGGATATCCGACGACTCCGACGACGAGTCTGTAGGTTCGGTAGGGCACATGTTGGTGCCCGAGATTCCGGCTGATCAGGAGGAGCCAGTGGCTCCAATGCTAGAGGACGCCCCAGCCGACCCCATAGCCCCACCAGCACTCGAGCCTATACCTCAGGAGGAGCCAGCCCCAGCAGCACTTGTACATGAGGGTAGCCCCGCCCGTAGCTCTGAGCTACATAGGGCAGGCATGGAGGCATTCGCCACTGCGAGCCCTCCCACACCCCCTGTAGTGGTGTCCACCCCAGAGTGGGCCACTATCTCTGAGCCTCTCTTGACCCCTTTAGCCGAGCCTGTACCACCACCACCCACCATGACCATGACACTGCCGATACCCACCTTACCCGGCATGACACCTGCACCATACCCTTTGGGTGCGGGAGATCCTTACATGAGACCTCCACTCTTTACACCCATACCACAGGGCTTTGCCCCGATGTTCTTCCACGCACCAGACCCTTTTGGCCCATTCCCGCCAGTTCGCCCTGATATACCCGGACCGTCCCACCTTCACAGGATGACACCCCCCTCTGGACCCGCCCGGACCTCAACCATCACTTTAGAGCAGGACTTTCAGACTCTAGTCAACACGGTGCAGCGCACCGTGAATCAGGTTGAGCAGCAGACGAGATTGATGTGGGCGAGGATGATTGACGCTCGTGATGCCTTAGCGCATTACGCAGAGGAGCTATTGCGCATGGATGCGCAGTGCGGGATTACTGGGGATGCACACTGGGCGCATCGACAGTTTTTGTACGAGCGCATCACGGAGATCAGCATGACGATTAGCATGTATGCGCCTCAGTATCAGTTTCCTCCGCCACCGCCACAGTAGGATGTATCGGGGATGCACAGAAGACACACCAGCTTATGTACGTATTAGCAGCAGTATGGTAGTACAGCACGGGTTATGACACTCGTCTGCATTTTGCCTAGCCGTACGGGTATTACGGCGTATGATATGATGTTTTATTATTTCAAAAGCAATGTATTGTATGAGAAATGTATTCTCCATTTTGTATTATGAACAAGCATTGTACTGGTATTATTGAAATTAATGAAAAATCTTATTATTATGGTGAAATATGTTGTTGTCTATGATTATTATTGCTTACTCCATGTGCTGTGGTTTGTATATTTGTGTGGTGATGTTGTGTTGATTACTATTTATTTTTGTATGATGTGTTGGTATGTTGTATGATGACATGGTGTTGATTATTGTATTCATGCTTTGGTTTGTTATTTATGCTTTGTATTGTATAAATGTTTGCCAAATTAACCTTTGATAATTATTATTGAAGAGAAATGGCACCAGCCACTAGAAGCAATAGCGGAGCAGACGGACTGCCCACAATACCGGCCGAGCTCGAAACCATGATATCTGAACGCATAGCTCGCGCCATCGCTGAACACGAAGCCGCACGCTCTGAACACTCCCATGATAGGACAGGGAGCGAGCGACGAGAGACCTCCCCCAGTGGTAAGAGGTTTAAGAATAAATGAAAAAGTGATGGGAGGATATTTCAAAAACTCCTATCCCATAATAACATACTACATTACTATTACAGGGACAGCCTCGGGAGAGCGCGGCTGCACTTTCAAGGCTTTCTTGGACTGTAAGCCGATAAACTTCAGCGGCACTGAGGGTTCCATAGGCCTGGTCAAATGGTTTGAAAAGACCGAGGCAGTTATCCGCATCAGCGGGTGTACCCCTCGACAGTCTGTCATGTATTCCACCAACCTGTTCCTAGATCAGGCACTAACTTGGTGGAATGGCCAAGTACAGTCTCTAGGAGATGATGTTGCATACTCTCTAACATGGGCGGCACTGAAGGAACTTATGACTGCCGAATACCGCCCGGCAAGCGAAGTTCAGAAGTTGGAAACCGAGTTCTGGAACCTCACCATGGTAGGAGCAGACGTTACTGGGTATACGTCTAGATTTCATGATCTCGCTCGACTGGTACCTCGTCTGGTTACACCGGAAAAGAACAAGGTGGAACGTTACTTATTCGGATTAGCACCACAGATTCGCAGCATGGTCACCTCTTCCAAGCCCACGACCATGCGCGAGGCAATTGATCTGGCACTAAGTCTCACTGAGGATGCTATCCGCATGGGTACCCTAATCCGCCAAGTTTCAGGGTTAAAAATTTCTGAGGCAAGCAGTGTTGAGGCCAAGAATCAGGGATCAAGTTCAGCTGTTGTGACTAATGATCAGGGTAATAAGCCGAGGTTTGGGAAAAGAAAGAGAGATGAAGGAAAAAGGGACCGAGCGTCGGGTAGCTCGAACAAGAAGGGAAAGGGATATGTCGCCACGGGACGTGGGAACAGTAACAAGCAGGGAAATCAGGGGAGAAACAACGGGTTAACTTGTGGGAAGTGCCACCGCACCGGGCACAAGACTGAAGAGTGCCGATCTGGAGCACCGAAAAATGGAGGGGCTAGACCATGCTTTGCATGCGGGTCGTTGGATCACTGGAAGAAAGATTGCCCCAAGGTCAACAATCAGGCCCGCGGCCGGGCATTTGTGATTGGAGCCGGTGATGCACGGCAAGACCCCAACGTGGTCACTGGTACGTTTCCTCTAAATGGTCATTATGCCTCTGTATTATTTGATACCGGTGCTGACTTTAGCTTCGTATCCATTGAGTTTAAAAGACTACTTGGTTTAAAAACTAGCAAACTAGATACACCCTACTCTATAGAACTGGCTAATGGTAAAACTATTGAAACGAGAGAGGTAGCAAAAGATTGTAAGTTAGAACTCTGTGGGCACGAGTTTGGGATTGATCTATTGCCGGTTGTATTGGGAAGTTTCGACATCGTTGTTGGCATGGACTGGTTGTCTGCACACCGTGCCATTGTGGTTTGCAACGATAAAGTTATTCAAGTTCCCCTCGCAAGCGGTGAAACTCTCTCAATTCAAGGGGAAAGACACGGGACGCCACTAAGGATTATTTCGAGCATGAAGGCTCGTAAGTGTCTGAGAAAAGGGCTTGTCGCATTCTTGGCACACGTAGTAGACAAGAAGGCTGACGAGCGAAAGTTGGAAGACATTCCAGTCGCCAGAAATTTTCCGGATGTATTTCCAGAAGATTTGCCGGGGTTGCCGCCACCTCGACAAGTCGAGTTCCGCATCGATCTCGTTCCCGGAGCAGCTCCTGTGGCACGATCGCCATACCGCCTAGCTCCATCAGAGATGCAGGAACTGTCGAGCCAGCTACAAGAATTATTGGACAAAGGTTTTATAAGACCGAGTTTCTCACCTTGGGGAGCTCCCGTCTTATTTGTGAAGAAGAAGGATGGCACATTTCGCATGTGCATCGACTATCGAGAGCTGAACAAGCTAACCATCAAGAATCGCTATCCTCTCCCCAGGATCGACGATTTATTTGATCAGCTCCAAGGTTCCAGCTATTACTCCAAGATCGATTTGAGGTCAGGCTATCACCAGTTGCGTATACAAGAAGAAGATGTACCAAAAACGGCCTTCAGAACCCGGTATGGACACTATGAATTTTTGGTAATGCCGTTCGGCTTGACCAACGCACCAGCGGTTTTCATGGACCTAATGAACCGCGTGTGTAAGCCATACCTGGATAAATTCGTCATCGTCTTCATTGACGATATTTTGATCTATTCACGCACGAAAGAAGACCACGAGAATCACCTTCGGTTAATTCTTGAAGTATTACGCAAAGAGAAGCTCTATGCTAAATTCTCGAAATGTGACTTTTGGATCCGGGAAGTTCACTTTTTAGGCCACGTGGTAAACGAGAAGGGCATACACGTTGATCCCGCCAAGATCGAGGCAATTAAAAATTGGGAAGCCCCTCGAACTCCCACCGAAGTACGACAATTTCTAGGCCTTGCGGGTTATTACAGAAGGTTCATCGAGAACTTTTCAAAAATAGCACAAGCTTTAACCATGCTAACCCAAAAGGATAAGAAATTTGAGTGGACGGAAAAGCAAGAGGCAGCATTCCAATTGTTAAAAGACAAGTTATGTGGCGCTCCGATACTGTCACTTCCAGACGGTACGGAAGATTTTGTGGTTTACTGCGATGCCTCGCATCAAGGTTTGGGTTGTATGTTGATGCAGCGGGAAAAAGTAATAGCATATGCTTCCAGGCAACTGAAAATCCATGAGAAGAACTACACTACACACGATTTGGAATTAGGTGCAGTGGTGTTCGCTCTCAAGATATGGAGGCACTATTTGTACGGAACCAAGTGCACGATTTTCACTGATCACAAGAGTTTGCAACACATCCTTGATCAGAAGGATTTGAATATGCGACAACGGCGATGGGTTGAATTATTAAACGATTACGATTGTGAGATAAAGTACCATCCCGGTAAGGCGAACGTCGTAGCCGACGCCTTGAGTCGCAAGGAACGGGTTAAACCATTGCGTGTTCGAGCTTTGGGATTGACTATCCACACGAAAATGACTGAACGAATTCGTGAAGCTCAAGTGAACGCCCTCAAACCCGAGAATGTCAAAGGTGAAAGGTTACGAAAGATGGTTGATTCACTGGAACCAAAAGCGGACCAGACACTGTATTTCATGAATAGAATTTGGGTCCCAGTATATGGTGGATTGCGTGAGCTAGTAATGGCCGAAGCTCACAGTTCTAGATATTCGGTTCACCCGGGTGCAGACAAGATGTTCCACGATTTGAAGGAACTTTATTGGTGGCCGAATTTCAAAAGGGATATAGCAGCCTATGTTGCGCGATGTTTGACTTGCGCAAAGGTCAAGGCTGAGCACCAGAGACCTTCCGGTTTGCTCCAGCAACCGGAAATACCGGAATGGAAATGGGAACGAATCACCATGGATTTCATTACCAAGTTACCCAAGACGACAAGCGGCCATGACATGATCTGGGTAATCGTAGATCGATTGACGAAATCTGCACACTTCCTTCCGATTCGCGAAACGGACAGGTTGGAGAAACTGACCCGTTTGTACATTAAGGAAGTGGTGTCTAAACACGGTGTACCTGTTTCTATCATCTCCGATCGAGATAGTCGTTTCACGTCAAGATTTTGGGAAAGTTTGAACGAAGCCCTCGGTACTCGCCTCGACATGAGTACCGCATATCACCCCCAAACGGATGGTCAAAGTGAACGAACCATCCAGACCTTGGAAGATATGCTACGGGCATGCGCGATAGATTTCGGAGGTAATTGGGATACGCACTTGCCATTGGTAGAATTTTCGTATAACAACAGTTATCATACGAGCATTCAAGCCGCACCGTTTGAAGCTCTATATGGACGCAAGTGCCGATCGCCATTATGTTGGGCGGAGGTTGGAGAAAAACAACTCACCGGGCCCGAAATTGTGCAAGAGACCACGGATAAGGTCTTCTTGATAAAGGAACGCCTCAAAGCGGCCCGGGACCGCCAGAAGAGCTATGCTGATATGAGGCGAAAGCCTCTAGAGTTTCAAGTCGGAGACAGGGTCCTACTGAAAGTGTCACCTTGGAAAGGTGTCGCGCGCTTTGGAAAGCGCGGAAAGCTGAACCCACGATATATTGGACCGTTCAAAGTCTTGTCCAGGGTAGGCACAGTGGCATACAAGCTCGAGTTGCCTCAAGAGCTTAGTGGAATACACGACACGTTTCATGTGTCAAATTTGAAAAAGTGCCTATCCGACGAAACTCTCATTATTCCTGCTGAAGAAATCCAGATTGACGACAAGTTACATTTTGTTGAAGAACCAATCGAGGTAACTGATTGGAAGGTCCAAAAACTAAGGCGCAGCAAGATCAGATTGGTCAAAGTGCGCTGGAATGCCAAGCGTGGACCGGAGTTCACGTGGGAAAGGCTGGACCGGATGAAGCAAAAATACCCCGCACTATTCGAGAAGACACCTGTACCGGAGAACTCGAAGTGAATTCCGGGACGGAATTCTCTTAACGGGGGGAGAATGTAACAACCGGCAAAAATAAGGTAATTCCGTACAAATTAATTAATATATGATTAACGTAATTAAATGCAATTATGTGTGATTTAATTATCAAGGCCTTAGGAGATAGCAATTTCCAAATAGTGCATAGGAATGCATACGTTTAATGGTAAAGCATGATTGGATCATGTGCGAATAAGCTATCCGGTATGGACGTTGGCAATTACCCGGTAATAATTAAATAAACGAAACGGATCCCGGACACCCAGGATATAAAATAAAGGGTATTTTCATAAGGTATAATGAGTTTTGGAACTCCAAAACCATAAATGAAAACGTCTTGTACAAATCTCCCGGTAACGAATAAAATGCGCGTACCGCACCCGATACGCGTATAACTCATAATTTCACCCGGCAAAGGCCTAAATAACCAATCAACGCTTAAAATAGACTATATTTAAGGGTTATTAAAGGAATTTTTAATGTCCGGATAACGCGTGATTAAAACCCGAAAAATACCCGAACGACACCCGAACGACGGGGGATTAAACATAACAAACAATGGGTAATTATTTGAAGTTGTGGACCCCACCAAACCCATCAAGGGGCCGGCCTAGAGGCCTTTATATATCCATATCTTGTATAAATATTAATAATAACCTATATACAAGCATGCACATGCATAAGACAAACATGTAAGAAAAAGGTGTAAGTGAAACATTAGTACAAAAAGCTCTTCAACCTTGTCCCCCCTTGGATAATTTCGGCCATAGGCCACTCAAAGCCAAGACAAAACTTAGCTAATCATAACCTAAGTGTGCACATGCATGGTTAAGTCTTGTATAAAGATTATGATGGTTCATAAGGATTTACCAAAGATTGCAAGCAACCTCCTATCTATACATACATACATACGGCACTTCTTACACACACACATATCATACTTTTCAAAATCTCCCAAGTGCACACACAATCTTCCATAAGATCTCTTGAATCTTTAGCATGATTACATGTGATAAGATTATAAATAACATGTGTTAGAAGATTGAATCATAAAGCAAAACAATTCTACTTCTTCCTCTCATTTGGCCGTGGGTATTCATACACACACACACACATCATCCTTTCAAGTTTTTACATCTCCAAATCACTTAAAACCTTCCATCATCCAAACCCCTATTGTGTGTTTCAAGAGCTTGGAGCTAAACCACTTGGAAGAACACACTAAACCCCTCTCAAATCCAAGGTTTTTGTCTTCCCTAGCCTTGTGCTAGTAGTAAGCATTCTTAATCTTGTTTTTGATTGTTATTATTCATGTATGTGTTCCTAGTAGCAAGTTGTACATGAAGGGTTTAAAAATGGTTTTGAACATAATCTTTAATAGGTTTTCATGTGTATAATGGAAGATTAAAGATATGAAAATAAACCATGGATTTGTTGATGATGATGAATTAGTCTTGAAAATATATAAAGTTTACATGTAAGACTAAGTAGGATGATGTTTTGGTTAAGATTATGAAATGAACTTGAATATGTTAAAAGTAACTTTAATTCATCTTATTATGATCATTCATGTTATAATATGTGGTAAAACATGTTAGAAGTTCATAAATAAAGAAGATGGAAAATCTAAGTTAGCTTACTTAGATGAATGATATTTTGATAAAATGGACAAATACATAAAACACACATATAATTAGTCTTCCATATGGAATATAAGACTAACATAAGTGTTTTGATACAAAAATAACTTACCAATAAAAAGTTGAATCTTCAAAGTTTACTATTTTGAGTGAAAAATGTTAACTTTGAAAGTTAGAATAGAAAAATGCAACTTTTGGAAGTTAAGGGACTAAAGTTGTAACTTTGAAAGTTAGAGGACTAAAATGGATATTTTAGAAACTATTAGTCCAAAAATACAAGTATGGAAAGTTTGGTGTCAAAAATGCAAGTAATAAAGTCTAAGGATGATTTTTGTAAATACTAGTAGAAATACTTGGGTATTTTGTATAAAAGTGTATTTTTGAAAGTTATAAAAATATAAAGGGTTTTAACATAAGGATTTTTATAAAATAGAGATTTTATAAAAATATTAAACAAACTTGGGAAACTTATACAAAAATGAATACTTTTATATAAATGGGAATATAAAAGTGTTGGAAACATTTTTGTGGTTAAGTTGACAAGTTGGGTTAAAAATACATAAGTATTTTAACCATCCAAGTAACATGTGAAAATAGGAAGAAATATGGATAATATTTCTATAAAACGCATGTTGGGAAAAACTTGGAAAAATTAACTAATCAAGTTAAGATATCGAACTAAGACGCGTTAACGAACCGTACACGGACAAAACATGAGAAAAATGCCATTGCGGCAAGATAAGAAAAATATATATTTTAAGAAGTAAAATATATATATACATTGGGTGAAAACTAATAAACATTTTCCTAAGTGTTAAGAGAATTATTCGTGGGAGAAACACATGACATAAACAAATAAGACGCTAAAACAAACGTATATGCTTAACGAGAAAAATTACACATTTATATATATGTACGCTCGTCTCGGCGAAATTCTAGTATATCTACTTAATGGGAAAGTAGATATGTGGGAAGGAAAGCCGCGACGAGAAGACAAAGATATATATATGTGTATGCCGTACCAACGAAATCCTAGTATATTTATTTGAATGGGAAAATAAATATACGGTATGGTGAGTTGAAATGGGACGTTAAGAATATACAATCGAACGACAAGATCTTAGTATATTTGTTTAAATGGGAAAACAAATGTGCGGCAAAGTGAGTCGGGTCGAGGGTTGAAATATACATTATATCGAGCGATGCGATCTTAAGTATAATTATTTAAATGGGAAAATAATTATATGTTAAGTGAAGTCGAGTCGATGATAATAAGATACAAGTTATGGAAATATTAACAAGGGTAATATATAACTTGTAACACAAAGGGTAATGTAACGCCAACAAAACCTAGGATACGCGCTTAATTAAACGGGATTTGGAACAACTTGTGGTCGGGAGTTGGGTGTACAACTTGCCAAGGCACATGCACTATAGGAATAGTGACTTATACGTCTAGAACGTTTGTAGGTGCGAGACCACCCACTTGCTATCTACCTTTTGAGCCAGACGCAGTTTCAGGTGAGTTTCACGGCCCCATTTTAAACTATTTTTACGTTTTCGGGGGAAAGATATGTTAGGGAAATGTTTGACGGGTTATTACTTGAGGTGTGACCGCCACTCGGGGTTGAGTCCTCGCCTCTATAATCATTTATTCGGAAATTGAAACCGGAGGAATATTCGGATAGTACTATTGGTGCCTGACAAGGCCCACCCCTAATCGATAGCGTCGATTGTGCATTAGGTTATGCCTGGGGTGCAAATATTCTGAACTTAAGTCATGGGAAACCGAGTAACGACTTGGAGCGGGGCATTTTATTTATATACGTCTTGGTTTGATTATAGTCTCAAGTAGATTTATAGGAATTTGCAACTCCTATATATTGTCATAACATGGTATTCCCAAGTATTCAAGTTTTAGTAACTGAAAACCTGTGAACTCACCAATATATTTATATTGACGAAACTTTTAAACATATCTTTCAGGTAACTAGATGAAGAAAGATCAGGCGAGCTGGGTCGGAGAATCTCCCAATGCGGCGTTGTATATTTTGCGGGGTTTCACCCTTATTTCCCAAAGCTTGGGATATATTTGAGAAACCTCGATGTTACTTTAAAAACAATTTACTTTTGTGTAATGTTTGGAACAAGTAATGACGCCTTAATAAATGACCCATTTTCTTAAAGGGGTAACTTTGTAAAATAGTAACCAACTTTCAAAAGTGTTCCAATTAGGTCACTCAACATTTTGTTTTGTCTCAATCAGGTCACTCAACATTCACTTAGTATGTAAATTAGAGGTTTTTTCATCTATTTTGTAGGTAACTATAGTAATGTGGCTTTTTGTTTATTTTTTTCCTATTTATTAATGCCGACGTTAAGTGATGATGTGGATTTTAAAATATTTTTTTAATTTTTTAATATAATTAACATGTTATTTTCTTTTTTGAATACATTTACATATATTTAAAATCCTGACCCCGACATCTTCTCTTCCATGTCATTCTTGACACATGCAAAATTTTACAAGACTCGATTTGAATGTTTAGTCATTTAATTGGGCCAAAAAAGGACGAAGTGACCTAATTGGAACACTTTTAAAACTTGGTTACTATTCTATGAAATATTCCCTTTCTTAAATTACTTATGTTTAGCAATAACCTTGACTTTATGCTTTTGAACCGTCGCGCCACGTGTTTCCGCCGTTGTCGTGGTGTGACATTTGAGGAGCATTATCTAGTAAAAAATAAATAGTAGTAAAAAATATTTATGATAAAATATTAAAAGTAAGACACCGTTTGAGTCGGATCATTTAAAATTCGAATTAAATGTTATAATTAAGTCTAATTGTTACCATTATAGATATTAAAATATGAAATATGTAAATAGAACATTTAATATTTGAATATTTATAAAATTTAACTGAAATCTATCAATTCAAAATTTTGTATTCAAAGTTTGAATTTTAACTTGTAAATAATTTGAGAATTGTAACTAAAACTATTATTTTTTAAATTTTAAATATATAAAGAAATATCTAATTAGTATATCTCTATTTTAAAGGTAATAGTAGGATTGTTTGTTACAATTATTAACTTAACTTTAAAAGTTGAAATTTTTTAAAATATTCAAATCATTCAAAATTCGAATTAAATGCTATAATTAAGTCTAATTGTTACCTTTATTATCTAGAATTCAAAATTTAGAATTTTTATAATGTTAACAAAATTTTAAAATTTATATTATAGATACTGAAATATGAAATTATATATTTAAATAGAATATTTAATATTTGAATAGATATAAATTTTAACTGAAATCTATCAATTCAAATTCTAATAAGCAAAATTTGAATTTTAACTTGTAACTGATTGGAGAAGTTTATAATCAAAACTATTATTTGTTAAATTTTAAATATATTAGGAAATCTCTAATTATAATAACTCTATTTTAATGGTCATAGTAGGATTAATTGTTACAAATATTAATTTAAATTCAAAGTTTGATATTTTTTAAAATATTCAAATAATGCAAAATTTGAATTAAATGTTATAATTAAGTCTTATTGTTACCATTATTATTCAAAATTTAGAATTCTATAATGTTAAAAAAATTTAAAATTATAGATATCGAAATATGAAATTATATACTTAAATAAAACATTTAATATTTGAATATATACAAAGTTTAATTGAAATCTATCAATTCAAATTCTATAAATCAAAATTTAAAAGATTCAAATCATTCAAAAATTTGAATTAAATATTTTAAATGTGTTAATTAAATCTAAATATAAATGTTACCAAGAATCTTAAATTCAATTTTTTGAGATTAAATATTTAAATAAAACATTTAGTATTCAAATATTTTTAAAATTTAACATAAATCTATAATTTCAATTTATAGTATTTAAAATTTTAATTTTTAATTGTAATTAATTTGAGAAAGTTACAACCAAAATTATTAATTGTTATATTTTAAATATAGTAGGAAATCATAATTTAAAGATAATAAATAGTTTTGTAATGGTGACCATTATTGACTTTAATTCAAAATTTTAATTTTTTTAAAACATTAATTATTCAAAATGTGTAATTAAAAGCATAATTAGTATGTGTAATTTGTTACCATCATTAAACAAAATTCAAATTTTGAAATTTTGTCTAATTCGTATTTAAATATTTTGAATTTTAATTTGAAATTTGAAATTGATAATTCGCCATTTAATTGTTTACCAATATAAGTTAAACTAATTTTAGGATAGTATAGGGCAATTAATAGGATCAATTAATATATTAATAAAAGTTGACACAACTTATGTAAGGACTTTGAATCATAGTAATTATGTAAATAAAAGGATAATTAGTAAGTGTAAATAAAAGGATAATTAGTATGTGTAATCATAATTATTAACATTAGATGTTTCTAATATTGTGTAAATCATGATAAATGCTAATTATATGTTAAAAATAGTAATGTGACAAATCAAAGAATTAAACATTTATTTTGTGTTTAAATGTCTTTAATTTTAAAAACCGGATTTTTTTAAATTTTTGATTTTGAATGCTTGAAAACAAAGTAATTCAAATGAAAATAGGCGTATTAATTATGATGAAAAAAATTCAATTTAACTTTGTTTATAAATGTATTTATATTTATATAGGATTAATAATTTTGTGTTTAAAGGTTATTAATGAAATGGCAATCACAATTATTAACATTGGATGTTTCCAATATTGTGTAAATCATGATAAATGCTAATTATATGATAAAAATAGTAATGTGACAAATCAAAGAATTAAACATTTATTTTGTGTTTAACTGTCTTTAATTTTAAAATCTGGATTTTTTTTAAATTTTGATTTTGAATGAAAGTAATTCAAATGAAAATAGGCGTATTAATTATGATGAAAAAAAATTCAAATTTAGCTTTGTTTATAAATATATTTATATTTTTATAAGATTAATAATTTTATGTTTAAAGGTTATTAATGAAATGGTAATCACAATTATTAACATTGGATGTTTCCAATATTGTGTAAATCATAATAAATGCTAATTACAAGCTAAAAATAGTAATGTGACAAATCAAAGAATTAAGCATTTATTTTGTGTTTAAATGTCTTTAATTTTAAAATCTGGATTTTTTTTTTAAATTTTGATTTTGAATGTTTGAAAACAAAGTAATTCAAATGAAAATAGGCGTATTAATTATGATGAAAAAAATTCAAATTTAACTTTGTTTATAAATGTATTTATATTTATATAGAATTAATAATTTTGTGTTTAAAGGTTATTAAAAAAATGGTAATCATAATTATTAACATTAGAGGTTTCCAATATTGTGTAAATCATGATAAATGCTAATTATATGCTAAAAATAGGAATGTGACAAATCAAAGAATTAAGCATTTATTTTGTTTTTAAATGTCTTTAATTTTAAAAACCGGATTTTTTTAAAATTTTGATTTTGAATTTTAAAAATACATTTATAAATGTATTTATATATGATTAATAATTTTGTGTTTAAAGGTTATCAATGAAATGGTAATCATAATTATTAACATTAGATGTTTCCAATATTGTATAAATCATAATAAATGCTAATTATACGCTAAAAATAGTAATGTGACAAATTAAAGAATTAAGCATTTATTTTGTGTTTAAATGTCTTTAATTTTAAAAACCAGATTTTTAAAGTAAAAATTGTGTTTAAAGGTTATTAATGAAATGGTAATCATAATTATTAACATTAGAGGTTTCCAATATTGTGTAAATCATGATAAATTCTAATTATATGCTAAAAATAGGAATGTGACAAATCAAAGAATTAAGCATTTATTTTGTGTTTAAATGTCTTTAATTTTAAAAACCGGATTTTTTTAAAATTTTGATTTTGAATTTTAAAAATACATTTATAAATGTATTTATATATGATTAATAATTTTGTGTTTAAAGGTTATCAATGAAATGGTAATCATAATTATTAACATTAGATGTTTCCAATATTGTATAAATCATAATAAATGCTAATTATACGCTAAAAATAGTAATGTGACAAATTAAAGAATTAAGCATTTATTTTGTGTTTAAATGTCTTTAATTTTAAAAACCAGGTTTTTTAAAAAAAAATTGTGTTTAAAGGTTATTAATGAAATGGTAATCATAATTATTAACATTAGATGTTTTCAATGTTGCGTAAATCATGATAAATGTTAATTATACGGTAAAAATAGTAATGTAACAAATCAAATAGTTGAGCATTTATTTTGTGTTTAAATGTCTTTAATTTTAAAAACCGGATTTTATTTAAAATTTTGATTTTGAATGTTTGAAAATAAAGTAATTCAAATGAAATTAGGCGTATTAATTATGATGAATTTAACTTATTACCAATATAAATTACAATAAATTTAGTAAATGAGTAATTTGAATGTAATAAGGAAATTTAATGAGTTCCTAATTTAAGTCATTTTATTTTCGCATTTTCATTTATTGCTTTTTGTTTTTTTAAAAAAAAAGTAAAAAGACTAAAACGTGAAAAATAAATAAGTAAATACATTAAAAAGTTTACAATCAAGGTTTTATTGATGATATAATCACACCTGAGCTAGAGACTTGGATTTTATGAATTACAGCATACCTTCATCATGTCCAGTGGCTAACACCCTGTATGGTGTTAAATGTAAGTCAAGATTTTCCAACTTAAGCAGACGATCTATGAGTGAAACCATTTGAACAACCTACACAAATGAATTTCAGGGGATATTATTTCCGAAAAAAAAACATAATGAATTTCCAACACAGAAATCTTAGAAATATTTAATTTACATTTTTAATGTGTGTGATTGAAAGAAAACATGCAATTAAAATTAATTCACTCAAATCTCTAAATGTAAAAGATTTTGACATTCCTTTCAAATTGTGAATGACTCAACCTAAGGAATTGGAATCTAAAGCTAGTGACCGCCAAGCATACCAAATCTCAACCACCACTGTCGTTGCATCCACCAACTATCCATCCCTCATAACTCAACCACTGCCGCCATCGCCGATGATGGTGGTGCAGATATTGGTCAGTGGTGCAAGAGCCGCAACAGTGGTGCAGCGACCACTGGGTGTTGCCCGTAGTGATGAATTCCTAACTCCTCAGTTATTGTTTTGCACCAAAAAAAAAACATTAATATAAATTCAAATTCCTATGATAAATTCCCAATCTTTTTGGCAATTTCAAATTCAAAACATGTTATGCAAACTAAACGCACCCTTGTCCATTCTAAATTACTTTCGTAAAATATAGGTAACATTATGTAATTATGTAGTATGTAATATAGAGATGGTATAAATGAAACAAAAACAAAGATTATACCTTGTTAAAAATGCGAAAGAAGATATTGATTTTGATTTGAGTAGCCCCTTCACTCATCTCCACAGGAATCAGTTGAACCAAACAAACACAACTAAAAAATAAAAACCACAACCAAAAGGAAATTAAATTCTTAAAATAGAGATAGATCAAAAGAGAGATTTGCATTAATACATTAAACGTCTCCAAAATCCAAGACTGCTTCCACTAAAAAAAGCTTCGTTTCCAACACGATGTTTGGGTGCATATCGATAATACATTGAAGAAGAAGAAGAAGGAGGATGGTGAGGATGGAGAATAGATGAATAATGATTTGAGTTTTTTTGATTCACTATGAGAGAAAAATCTTTTGAAAAAAAGAGTATAAGAGAATAAATGTTTTAAAAAATTAGGAAAGTTAATAATTGTGATATAATAATAATAATAATAATAATAATAATAATAATAATAATAATTGTCATTAATAATTGTTTTTGACCAAACCTTGTGTTTTAATATAGATTTTCGATTTTTTTAAAACATAAAATTTTATAAATTCCATGGTTGTGCCATGTGGCACAATTTGATAGGGAGAAAATTGAAGGCTCAACATGGGAGTGCCATGTGTACACATTGAGTTTATTTTATTAGTTGTATAGATAGATTAAGTACTAGGTTAGAATCCTAACCCCTATGTTACACGAGTTAAATATACGCAAACTTAACGTATCTTCAAACAAAATATTAATTTCTTTTTTATTCTATATGTTCATGATTATTTTGTTCTATGATATATTTTGATTGGTGATTGTTTAAATCACCTTTGTTGATGATGATACGTTTAGAATAAATAGGCCCGTCTATCATTAAAATTGTTTAATAATATTTTTATTAAGTTACATCCAAAAGATTTTAGGGCATTTTAATATATCAAAGTCCATCTCTAAGTAGCTTGAAAATTGTTAATTTCAAGGCATTTGAATATATCAAAATCCATCTCTAAGTAGCTTGAAAATTGTTAAATCATTTGGTATAAAACAACAACAACAACCATACCCAGTGAATTCCACAAATAGTAAACTATTGGTAGGGTCTGGGAAGGGTGGGATGTAGACAGACCTTACCTCTATCCCTGAGAATAGAGAGGTTGCTTCCAAAGAGACCCTCGGCTCAAAAAAAAAATGATGATAATAATTTAAACTACCAATATCACATAAATGACGGAAAAACTACATGGCAAAAGTAAAAGATAAATAACGAGAAATAACATATAAAGAACCTTTAAAGCACAAGAAGACAATCACACGTAAAGACCAACAAAAACGTGAGGGTGAAATCTAATTTCCTATGCCACATCTAAAAGCACTTATGAACCTATCCTAACAGTCTTTAACCTTAATCCTAAGTCTCCACAAACTCCTATCCTAGACCATGTCCTTAGAGAGGTGTAACTCTTGTAGATCTTTCCTAATCCTCTCATCCCAAGTCAACCTGGGCCTACCCCTACCCCTCTTCCCCTCCACAGTAAGGTTTTCCACCGCCCTAACTGGCTCCGTCATCTATCTCCTCTTCACATGCCTGAACCACCTTAGTCACCCCTCCTTTATCTTATCGGATATACTAGCTACTCCCAACCTTTATCTTATCGGTATAAAACAAATTATTATTATTATTATTATCATAAATATTATTAGTCTATAAGTATCATATTTAAATGTAGTTGATGAAATATTTCTTACTAATTATACACAACTAGATATATCATTAATTTCTTGAGTATATTAATAAGCTGTAGTTTATTTTTAGTGAGTAGACATTGAAATGGGTTAAAATAAATATTTGGATGGAAGGCATGAAAGATATGAGGTTGTATGTTACTAATCTGTAAAAAAAGGTTTGGTAGTCTTATTAATGCAGTGAATGTAAAACAACACGGTCGTTGACCTTATACGGGAAGAGGCACTAGAAGTCTGACATGAAGACTTAGCTTAAAGAATTACACACATAAAAGCAGAGACTAGAAGTAGGGGGTGTTCATCGGTTTGATTTGCGGTTTATTTGGTCGATTCAATTCGGTTTATTCGCTTTTCATTATTTTGTATCTCAAACCAAACACCGAACCAAACCAAATAAGGAATATGTAAACCGAAGCAAATTCAACCCAATTCAATTCGGTTCGGTTTCGGTTAAAAACCAAATAAACCGATTTCAACCAAATTTGTTTTCCCTAATTTATATTCATGTTTGTGTTTTGAATATCAAGTTAGTAACTAATTTAAACCGAATAATCAAACCACACAACATATTATGAAAGAAAGTTTAAAAGCAAAATAAAACAAACAAACCGGAAAAGGCTTACATACAACCACGAAATTAAAAATTTAAACACAAACATTATAGAAATTAGAAATGGTTAAAAAGTTTTTTCCAATGCCACAAAATATAAATAAACTTCAAACTTGAATCCTTCTCTAACTCAAGTGAAACATGTATTCTGACAATTTGACCAACATTTGATAAGTGAGACTTATTTTTAGTTAGGCTTTAACTTTAATATTTGGGTTTATAAATTTCATATAGTTTATTAAATATTAATATTTTTATTTAGTATTTAATTAGCTAAACGGTTTATTTGGTTATCTGATAAACCGAATAAACCAAATAAAAAAAACTGTGGAACCAAACACCAAATTCATTGTTCAGATCGGTTTTTTTGTTACAGTTTGGTTTATGATTTTTATTTGGTTTTCGGTTTTTCTGAATATCCCTAACTAGAAGCCTACAATTAATATCATGTATCAAAGGAGACAGAACCAAGCATATTTTACCAAAAGTTCTTTTCTAGACATAATTTATAAAAGAATGGTGCTATTGTAGTCCAACAAATTCGTTCTATCGAAAATTTGATAGACTTGTCTACCAAATTCGACTTCAACATTCACGGGATTGGAGTGTCGACTCAATGAGCTTAAATCATTAGGGGGAATAATATGTGATGCACTCTTTTTCTCTTAACTATGGTTTTATCCCACTGGGTTTTTTCTAGCAAAGGTTTTTAATGAGACAACATCACTAAGCGTATTTCATCATGTAGATAGTCAAGGGGGTGTTATGAATTACATTATTAGAGTTGACCATCCACATGCTTAACTCCTCTCCTTCATTACTCTTGCGTTAATGTAGAGACCTATAAATAGAGTCACTGTATCTTAGATGTCAATTAAAAAACATTTCCTCAATTCTTTCATTGTTCTTTATATTGCACATACAAACATGCATCCCTTATCATGTACTTTAGTTAAGAAAATTAAGAAAACACATACTTTCGTTACAATTTTGGTTTTCGTGAAAGGAGTTGTTTATTGGTCTTTTTTTAACTCATTTAACAAGCAGTTAATGTCCGGGTTAGGCATAAACAAACTTGGTTATAACACTACAACTCACTCCATATTTCACACCCCCATCTATTATAAAAAAAAAAAAAAAAGAACCAACAATGTCTAGCCACACACCTGATGATTTCTCAACTTGAGAAACAATTCATTGGATGGTTCGGTAGATTTTAACTGTTCAATGATGACTGAACTTACCTCCTTTGATCTTGGCAGTAATAACTTTTCAGGTGCATTACTAGCCAATCTTGCATCTTACCGAAAGTAAATGGCTTTAAATCTAGCATGAAACAAATTCATAGGCCGAATTCCAAACAATTTAAAAAATTTTGAGTCTCTTTCTTACCTTTCACTTTCTAATTGCAGATTGAATAACCTCGCGCCTGAGGCGCTGCCTTACATACGTGAAGCTCTCACCTCGCGCCTCGGATTTTTGAATCCAAACGCCTCGGACCGCCTCACACTTTTTTTAAACAAGCACATAACCTTTTACTTATTATGTAATCACTCAAAACATTATATCATAGGCATCCAAAATGTTTGAGCCCAGTATAATTAGCTTTGTACTTTGATTGAATATAAGGCATTTGACTCTTTAAGGAGTCGACTAAATTCTTTCAGTTTCATAGAAAAATTAATGTGAACCAAAAGCAATTAACCATTTGGGACATCAGAGACTAAAAAAAGATAATAGTAAAACCTAACCAATATGTTCACTAAAATTATAACTTGAGGTAAAAAATGGGTTCAACTGATCAAGGCAAGTATCAAGCAATGTATCTACAAAAATGGGTTCAACTGATCAAGGCAAGTATCAAGCAATATATGTACACATTCAAATGATGATTTCCTTAACTCCAGTCCATGGTCGACTGTCTACTTAAAAGGACCAAGGTCCATTGGTCTAATCAGTTAATTCTGCACAAACAAATATTAAAATCAATATATAAAACAGATGAACAGTAATAATGTTATTGTAAGAGCTTTACAAAGGGCATGACGTAAATGAGAAAAACATGTTCACAAACATGTTGTTGCTCTTAGTAACTGACAAGCTGGTATGTTGAATCTGCAGCTGAACCATAATATTTCTGATCCTCCAACTGATAATAGAACATGAATTCCAAGATTCAAACTTACATATGTCATTCCAACAACGACCAATAAGACCTATTCAGTAATGAAAAAAAACACAAATGCTTATTAATGGCATCACTAAACAACAACCTTACCCAATAAAAAGAAATATAAAACCTTAATTAAGCTGGCTGAAACAGAAGTTAAAAGAAAAGATAGCAGAAGACGATGGGTTGTTCGGCTCCTCTTCTTTGCACGAAGGGTAGGGATCGAATTACGGAGCTTTAATGACGAAGTCACCGCATAATGTTGAATATATACACAAGCAGACTATATGAAGAGCCTCAAGATTACTTCAAGTTTGAATTGAATACATAATTCAATTGAAATGAATTGCAAGACTTTGTGTATACTAAGCGGTTTTTACCTCTTTTCATATTCTCCAATTTAACACTCTCTAATCTCCCTATTTATGACTATTACCTCTCTTCATATTCTCCAATTTAACACTTTTTAACCTCCCTATTTATAACTAAAAGTTCAATTTACCCCCATCAAATGCATCAATTATTTGTACTTTAAGCAATCACACTTGTAATTATTTAAATTTGCCAGGTATCATTCTCTCATGCTTTATAATATAGTATAGATATACAACAATTTCCCTATTTTTAAATAAATGTCAAATATTACAATAAAAAATTGAATTGATGACATTCATAAAAGTTAGTTAGTAGATCTTTCACGCAACTTAATTAATGACTAACATCCAAGAGTGATCATTGTAAACTTATGGATATATTATTATTGTGTACATGGGAAGGTTAATTTGTAAACACATATATTTCGTACGAACTGTTAGAATGTCATCTAAAACTATTCGAATTCAAAAAAAAATTTATATACTTATCGTTTTTATTAAAGTACAATCTCAAAAACATAATTTACGCGTAAAAATTTAAACGTATAAGAAAATAAATTGTTTTTATACATATGTAAACTGTTTGATTTACACATATGTAAAAAAGTTAATTCTACAGTGTTTTTGGAAGAAAATATGAATAATTTGGAATAAAAACTCTTTTTTGGTATTATATTTTAATTATAATGAGGTTTATAATAAAAAATGATTTTAATTGATTTTTTTTCATTTGATCTCACCGTTTTCATGATATTTAGTGTTCTTAAGATAGCTATTCCTATTATGTGCCAATGACCCTAGCTCAGTTGGGGAGAGGTGGGAGGGTTTACTATTTAGGGAGGTTCCCGCTCGGGAGAGGTGCATGGTTTGAATCCTAGGGCCATCAAAAATACACCCCTTGACGTTGAAAGGGCTTATGCCCTCAGGGACGATGTGGAAATGAGGATTCGAAACGGGGTACCGAGGTGATATCCTTAGCCGATCCAAAAAAAAACTATTTCTATTATGTATAAACAAATTATCTATATAAAAATTGATGAAAAAAACATACACGATTATCAAGTTCATTATTATTCATATAACATTTTGAATAGGTTGTTAACAACCATTAAAGATCAAATACAAAGTGTTTTTTGGTAAGAACTGTGAGAATCAAAGGAGGTAAAAAAAAAATTTAAATTTTTTTCCCATGTGCTTAAACATACTTTCTAGATGAATAATAAAAAAAAATTAAAACATTTTTTTTAGTGTAATTACGTCATTAAAGTAAATACACTAGTTTACACTAGAGTAATTATGTAATTACTCTACACGTAATTACTCTACACCAATTTTTTTTTAGTTTTCAATACTATAATACATGTTTAACAATATGGGGAAAAAAATTTCGAAAAAAAAAATACCCTCATTTGATTCTCACAGTTTTTACCAAAAAGCAGTTTGTACCGGATTTTTCCCCTATATTTTGACTCTCATTTAAAAGTTAATTGCAAATTTGCTATTATTGTACTTTTTATTTTCATTTAGGGTGTCTTGTGTGATTTTATGTATTTTTTTCCTTGGTTTGTTTTTTGTGTTCTCTCTTTTTTTGTCTTGTAATGAAAATGGTTTAGGTATTTGCTTCGTGCAGTTCGTATGTTTATTTTTGGCCTTGCTTTTTTTCTTTAATCTCTAGGTTTAATTATTTCTATTTTAAATTTGAGTTAGTCTATCTATTACTCCAACATGCGGTATAGGTTTGCGTCTGTAATTGCCTACATTTTACGTCACGTGACGTTATGAATTCGTGTTTTGTTTACGATTTGTTCTGGTTTTGATCGTCGTTTGCTAATTACTTAGCATGGTTCACGAACCCCACACCCGAGTTTAACTCATTTAACAAAACCCTATGTCCATTATTCAAACTTTATTGACCATGTGGAGTCATATTCCCTTCCACTTAAATCCAATACAAAATCTTTCACAAATTTGTTGTCCCCACTATATAAATTGACAATGACTGAATTTTGAATAGCAAACAAGTTTTTCTCCTATTTTCTTACATAACTAATTGGAACAAAAAGTCAATAAAAAATATCTAAGTGTGATTAGCTAGCTATAAGTGGTTGTGGGAAATCATTTCTAGTTATCATTTCATTTTTACCTATTTACATTCATACTCCAACCTAAGTCATGCATGTGAACGGTCCAAACGGAGCTATAAATCAGACCATCTATAATAGTCACTTGTTTGACACGTTTATATCAAAGCAAAATTGTCACACCACGCCAATGGCGGAAACACGTGGCGCGACGGTTCAAGTGCATAAAGTCAAGGTTAACGCAAACTATAAGTAATTAAAGAAAGGGATCATTTATTAAGGCGTCAAAATCATGTTTTTAAGTTTACACATAAACCAAATTGTTTTAATACAAATAAGGAGGTTTCTCAAATATATCCCAACTCTTTGGGAAATAAAAGCGAAACCCCTTCAAAACATCCAACGCCCAAAGGTGAGATTCCCCCGACCCAACTTGCCATGCCATTCGTCATCGATCAATTACCTGAAAGATACGTTTAAAAATTCGTCAATATATAAATATTGGTGAGTTCACAGGTTTTAGTTTCCAAAACTTTAATTCTTAGGAAATACAATGTTATGACAATTTATAGGAGTTGCAAGTTCCTACAATTCTACTTGAGCCTATAACCAAACCAAGACAAATAATAATAATGCCCCACTCCAAGTCGTTACTCGGTATCCTACGATTTGATTTCAGAATACGTGCACCCCAGGCATACGCCGATGCATAATCGACGCTATCGATTAGGGGTGGGCCTTGTCAGGCACCAATAGTACTATCCAAATATTCCTTCAGTTTCATTTCCCGAATTAATGGTTATAGAAGAGAGGACTCAACCCCGAGTGGCGATCACATCTCAAGTAATTATCCCGTCAAACATTTTCCCTAACATATCTTTTCCCTGAAAAACGTAAAATAGTTTAAAATGGGGCCGTGAGACTCACCTGAATATGTGCTCGGCTCAATAGAGGAAATAGCAAGCTGGTGGTCACACACCTACAAACGTCCTAGACGTATAAGCCACTATACCTATAATGCATGTGCTTTGGCAAGTTGTATACCCAACTCCCAGACCATGATTTATTCAAATTCCCGTTTAATTAAACGTGTATCCTAGGTTCGTTGGCGATGGATTACCCTTTTTTTACAAGTTATATACATTTGCATTAATATTTCTTTAACTTGTATAATATTATTCTCGACTCGACTTCACTTAACGTATAATTACTTTCCCATTAAATAATTATACTTAAGATCGTATCGTTCGATATAATATATTCTAGCACTCGACCCGACTCACTTTACCGCATATCTGTTTTCCCATTCAAATAAATATACTAAGGTCTTGTCGTTCGATAGCATATTCTTAACACCCGACTCGACTCACCACACCGTATATTTACTTTCCCATTAAGTAAATATACTAGGATTTCGTCGATTCGGTATACACACACATATATATATATATATATATATATATTGTTTACTCGTCTCGGGTTTCCTTCCCGTATATCTACTTTCCCATTAAGTAGATATACTAGAATTTCGTCGAGCCGAGCATATATATATATATATATATATATATATATATATAAACATGTAATTTTTCTTGTTAAGTCCATACTTTTATTTAACGTTTTAATCGTTTACGTTATGTTTTCTCCCACGAATATTTTCTCCAACACTTAGGAAAGTGTTATATAATTTTTCACCCAAGTTATATATATTTTACTTCCTAAAATATATATTTACTTATCTTGTCGTAACGACATTTTTCTTGTTTGTCCGCTTACCCGTTATTGTTCGTTAACACGTCTAAGTCCGTTATCTTAACTTATATAGTTAATTTTCCAAGTTTTCCCAATATGTGTTTTATAGAAATATTATTCACATTTCTAATTCCCAACACATATTACTTGGAAGGTTTTAAAAATACTTTTGTATTTTTAATCCAAACTTGACAACTTATATACCAAAAATGTTCCAACACTTTTATATTCCCATTTTTATAAAAGTGTTCATTTTTATATAAGTTCTCCCAAGTTTTCAATTTGTTCACCATCTTTATAAAAAACTTTGTTTTTATAAAATCCTTATGTTAGTAAAAGTCCATATTTTGATAAACTCCCATTTTATAAAAATACACTTTTTATACAAAATACATAAGTAAGTTTACTAGTGTTTACCAAACCATCCTTGGAAAATTATTATTTATACTTTTGACACCAAACTTTCCATTGTTGCATTTTTAGACCCAAGTTTCTAAAATATCCATTTTAATCCCTCAACTTTCAAAGTTACAACATTAGTCCCTTAACTTATAAATGTTGTATTTTTCCATCCTAACTTCCAAAGTTAGCATTTTTCTCCCAAATTAGTGGACTTTAAAGGATCATCTTTTTAATGTTAGATTATTTTTGCATCTTACCACTTTTAATAGTCTTATATTCCATAAATGAGGCTACTAATATGTGTGGTTAGTGTATTTGTCCAACATATCCAAATTTCATTTATCCAAGTGAGTAGACTTTAAATATGTAACTTTTGTATTTTTGATTTTCTAACATAATCCAACCTGTATTAAGCTTTAGATGGTCATTTTATGATGATCAAAACTACTATTTAGTATATTCAAGTTACCTTCACAATCCATGCTTAGATCATCATCCTACATAAATGTATGTGTAGTTTTTATAACTTTCAAAAACACTACATCACCAACATCAAATCCATGATCCATTTACATGATTTTAATCATCCATTTTAGTCTTGTAAAAACATACGAATGTTTATGTTCAAAACCACATTTTAACCCTTCATGTACAACTTGCTTCTAAAAACACATAACATGAATATTTAGTGAACAAAACAAGGTTAAGAAGCTTACTACTAGCACAAGGCTAGGGAAGACAAAAACCTTGGATTTGGATGAGGTTTAGTGTGTTCTTCCTAAAGGTTAAGCTCCAAGCGCTTGAAACACACAATGGGGTTTTGAAGGATGGATGTTTTGAGTGATTACAAGGTGTAAAAACTTGAAAGGAAAGTGGGTGTGGTTGCTTGGTATGCTACGGCCACAAGAACAAGAAGAAGAAGGTTGTTTTTGCTTTGTTATCTCATGTATCCACCCATGCTATCTTTTATAATTCCACCATATCATCAAAGATCACATGAAATCTAGTGAGGATTTGCAAGGATTTTAGAGTACCATGGTGATCTTTGGATGATATTTTATTTGTGTGTGTGGCCGTGAGGTTTAGAAAGGAAGGAAGGATTTCGTGGATTTTGCTAGGATATGATAATCTTCCATGTAATCTATCCTAGATTTATAAAAATCATGAATGTACTAGAGTGATCTTTGGAAATGATCTTGGGGTGGTTTCTTGTTGTGTTGGCCAAAAATTTTCACAAGGAAGCATGGCCTTGTGATTTTTTTGTACAACATAATCTTACCCATGATCATGCATATCCATACCATGCCTTTCCTAATCTTCCTTTAGCTTTTAGGGTACAAAAGGAGATTAAGCATGGGATTAGGGTACAAAAAGGAGATGGAGCATGGGGGGGGGGGGGGTCTTAGGCCGGTTCTTAGGGGTGTCTTGGTGGGGTCCACAACACCAAACATTTACCAATTATTTGTTAAGTTAAATCCCTTAACGTTCGGGTGTCGTTCGGGTATTTTTCGGGTTTTAACCGCGTGTTATTCGGACATTAAAAATGCCTCTAATAATCCTTAAACATAGCCTAGTTTAAGCGTTGATTGGTTATTTAGGCTCTTGTCGGGTGAATTTATAAGTTATACGCGTACCGGGTGCGGTGCGCGCACTTTATTCGTTACCGGGAGGTTTGTATGAAAATTTTTCACTTATGGTTTTGGAGTTCCAAAACCCATTATATTTTGTGAAAATACCCTTTATTTTATATCCTGGGTGTCCGAGATCCTTTTCGTTTATTTAATTTTTACCGGGTAATCGCCAACGTCCATTCCGGATAAGTTTGTTCGCACATGATCCTATCATGTTTTACCATTAAACGTATGCATTCCTATGCATTATATGGGAATTTGTTATCCTCTAAGGCCTCAGTCAAATAATCAACACATAATTGCATTTAATTACGTTAATCACATATTAATTAATTAGTACGGAATTACCTCATTTTTGCCGGTTGTTACAAAAATATAAATATTTATTTATTGTTATAAACCAATTCCATTTATAAATAAGCCGCATTAATATTCTTAATGTGCTCCCTATAGACAACCGTAATCTCTACTTATCTCTACTTATCTCTATCTCTACTACCTTTAATTATTACTGAAATTACATCCTCTGTCCTTTATGGAAATTTTTCACTTCTTCTATCCTTTATTTTATCAAATTGTTACACCATTTATCCTTTAGCCTAACTTAGTTAAAAAACTTGGTTAATTTTATTTTCTAAGTTTACACTTTTAGCCCTTATAGTTTTGATCGAACTCTAATCCTTGATTGACCTCGAACTCGAACTCGACCACGACAATTAACAAAATCATAGGGCTATTATAGAACATCAAATTCCGATCAAAAGCATGTATAATAATCGTACTGACCTGATTGTTTTTGAGACTAAATCGAACGATTAAAATTGCAATTGATTGATCTTGTTCTTTAAATTGCGAACGATTTGGTGGGTGTTTATAGTATATTTTTGCAAGCATCCCCCCAAGTTATTGGCTTACTGCGGGTTCATATAGATATAATTTGTTATGAGGGTGTTTGTGCTTGCTTATTGAAACTGCTTGTTTTGTTTTATTATTTAGGAGGGAAATAAATTGTTTCTAATAAGCTTTTAGAAGTTGTTTTCTTAAGGCATTAAGCTGATAAGCAATTTTAATAAGCAGTTCCAAAGTTCCATACACTTGCATCATTATAGTTAATACTTAATAATAGTACTCTGCAAAGGACCCGTAAAAGTATTGATATAATTGGAAACGGATAAATATGGCTGACAGAATTAGAAAGCGGATAAATGAAATCCATTGATTACATGATATGTACCAGACATGGTGTTTATGATTTTTTTTAATGAGAATATGAGATAACTCAAGCTAATGCTGATTAAAAATATGTTCCGAAACTATATTTGAAACAAGCCATGAGGGTGTTGTTTGTCAACAGAAGTTTAATTACATCTAAGGTACATTTTATAGCTGATTAACAGTAGCTTGTTAGTGTAAAGGCTGCTGCTGAAAACTAGACATGCATTGTAAAAAAGAGAATAATTTTAACACTTGTGAGGTGTAGCTGGTCACTAGGTGTTGCTGTTGGTTTAAGTGTTTAACCATTTGAAGACCTTTATTTTCTCAAAATACATTTTTAAACGTTTATGGAACATGCTAAACATCTTATGCCTTAGTTGACCGTTTCTGTGCAAAAATCATTCGCAATTTGAAGAACAAGATCAACCAGTCGTAATTTTAATCGTTTGATTTAGCCTCGAAAACGATCATGTCAGTACGATTATTATACATGCTTTTGAACGGAATTTAATGTTCTATAATAGCCCTATGATTTCGTTTATTGTCGTGGTCGAATTCGAGGTCAATCAAGGGTTATGGTTCGATCAAAACTATAGGGGCTAAAAGTGTAAACTTAGAAAATAAAGTTAACTAAGTTTTTTAACTAAGTTAGGCTAAAGGACAAAGAGTGTAACAAATTGATAAAATAAAAGATATAAGGAGTGAAAATTTTCCATAAAGGACAGAGGATGCAATTTCAGTAATAAGTAAAGGATAATTTGTGTAATTCTCTCTAATTTTTAAGATGGGAGTTGAAGAGTCCCTTCACAAATTTCCAATATTTGGTCATCTTGTTCCCTTTATGCCCTTGTGTACAACCTATAATGCTTATTGTATATATATGTAATGCATACTTCATATCCATTTCAACATGTAACCCCTAATCATAACACCTAGTTAAACCCCAATTCAATTTCAATAAAACCCAAACTTTAATCTTTCTACACATCTATTTAATAATAACAAACAATGCTTGTGATGGTTCTATTAGGCTTTGTTGGAGCTTATAAACATTGTAGTAATTGGACATTTTTGTCTTTTTTTGGTTTGTTGAATTGTATAACTCTTTAAAGCATGATGTCTAACCTCATATAATATATGTATTTGTTGCCAATAATTCTATCTCCCTCTCTCTGTATATTACAACTAACTAAAAGAAAACTTAATATCCTGATTTATGTATCAAATACTTTTAATTATAAAGTAACATTTTGGTAAAAAAAAATTTTTTTTTTTAACTTGGGTTACCTTTACGTACTTAGTCACGTTTAAAAACCGCCGCAACGCGTGGGGTAATTTACTAGTACATTATAAAGAGTGAGCAATGGACAAAAATGTCCAACTTGGTAAAGTTAAGATGGGATATGAAAAGTCATGTGCTTCAACCCTCAAATGTCTTATAAATCTTCCCCAAATTACCCTTCAATGCATTAAGATACTTGTACCATGTAGTAAAGATAAATAAAGGTTTATTTTCTAGACAATTAAGTTTCTATATTTGCTCACAAAAATCCATTCAAATTGTTATATATAATATCATGTGATGTGATATGACCATAAGCTTCAAATAATTATATTCAACAAATATTAATTTTACTTTTCTTTCTTTCTTTAAAATTGCATATGTTTATATAAATATACAGTGTCATTCATCATGAGATTTGCTTAAACAAATTACTTTATCTTTATCTTTGCAGATAGTTAATGGTGGTACAAAGTGACGCACACACAACACCAAATAGTACGGTACGTTTTGATTTTCTGTTGATAAGGTTTTTTTTATAAGAACGACAAGGTGCGACCGAGGACGCTGAAAAGAGTAATCATGTTGTAACGAATCTGGCAAAACGTCGACACAATCCGAAAGTGGATTGTATCCGCAAGTTCATCTTCCAGGTTAAACTTGATTTGTTTATTAAATTAAATGTCTTGTTGATACTTGTTTACTTGTTTATACTGATATCGAATGGTTGTGTTTTGCTTTATCTATTCTGTTTTGGTTTCTATGCTCGTATTTGTGAAAAATTATATAGAAAGATTTGGAAATAAATATTATCTATGCTCATATTTGGTTTTGATAACAATGCTGATGACTGAATTTTGATGGTCAAAGAAGTTCATTTTCATATATAGTGAAATCTTTTTTTATAATTGGGTGTCATGTGTATACATCATCTCTTAGATGTTAGAAGTTAAGGACATATGGTTGGACAATTTACATAGTGTGGTATGAAAAGTTATAAGAACGTATATGTTGGATATAAAAAAATGTAGTTTCTTTTCAAAGTTTAAACAATGAAGAGAAATAGATTAATTTTATATATATCGTTTCGCATTCAAAGACAATTACGTTTTTACACTTTTCCTACAGCTTGGTGGGCTAACACGGCTACGCTTGTGCATTGTTAAAAAAAATATATTTATCTTAACCGTCCCGCAGCAATGCACGGGTTTCCCACTAGTTATAACCTAATTACTCAATAAATTTTAAATTAAATAAATAAGTCCCTTCAAGCAAAAATTAGAAGTCAAGCTTAAGCCCAAATTTCAAATTGCTAAGAATAAATGAAAAACCAAGATGGCTTGTTTAACCTTAGCCCAAGCAGAATGAGACGGTTCGCTCATCAAGCAAGCGTGCCTATTCATATGTAACACTAGCTTTTATCCCGGGAGTGTCCCGGGGTTGAAAAATATAACCATTCTAATAATACTAATACTAATAGTAATAATTATTAATCTTCTAATTAAATAAATAAAAAAATAACCTTGTTATAAGGTGACACAATGTGTTGCAGTGTTCCACGATTCTTTCTCCTAGCTTCTCTTTTGATAAAGTATACCTATCCATCTTAAGAAGAGTAAAATTCCAATGATAGCATGGCGATTAGGCTGAATTTCAACATCGTAGATAAGAACCTAGTTTAAAAGAAAAAAAAACATGATTAATGAATAACCTGAACACTTTGTGTTTTTTTTTCCTGTATGAACAAAACCCCACAAAAAATAGTCGTTTTTTTCTTCGTTTTTTATATAGTACTATGGTACTCGTTGGAAAGATAATAAAACGCTCGTTAATTTGGTGTAATTTTTTTATTTAAAAAATCTCGAATATAAAATATATTAACGTTTAAAAATTATGGGAGGAAACATAAGAAAGAAAAATTTAAATTTGTTTTTTAATTATTTTTTCTTAAAATAACTTAATTTAATTTTAGTAATTGAGAATGTAGAGATAGAGAGATAAATTTAGAGTTTTATGTTTATCTTGTTTTTAATTAAAAAAAGAAATAATTCAAAAACACTAAAATCTTTTAATTATGATGCCACGTGGCAATTTCATGAAGAGGTTGAAGGCACCATTGCATGCCACGTCAGCAATGTTCAATTCTTTTATATATATTAATAGATAGATGAAAAAATAAATATAAGCTAATATTTATTTACCAAATGTAAAAACAAAAGAACCATTTTCTTCTTTTCTTTTCTAAATGGTAATGTTCAATTATAATTCCAAATAAAAAACAGATTAAAATTACATATCAAACAAACAACAGATAACCTTTCATAAGGGTATCCGTGTACTCTTCTCTGATCTTTGAACGCATGGAGACTCAGGGAGGACTGGTGTGGCCAAGGCTATCTCGGAAATGAATAGGGAAGGGGGAGGGGGCACGGTGTTCCCCGTTCCCGACCCTTCACATCAGCACTCCCAGGGAAAGACCATAACCCAACCTCATAGGTATGACAAGTGGAAAACTCAAAAAAAAAAAAAAAAAAAAAAAAAAAAAAAAAAAAACCTGAAATGACTTGTACTACATGCATTGAATATCGTCCATCGGTCAAATCCAGTATAAAAGAGGGACCTAGCCCAAAGAACCTTAAACAAGATAAGATGTAAAATACAGATGTTGGTATGTTTCATGTCAATCATCTTCAGATCAAAAAACAATTCTTTATCTAAAATTTTCAAGCATCTTTATCACAATGTTGTCTTGTCACTTTTTTCTTTGGGCTGCAAATGTCACATATTCTAATCATTAAGAAGACATAAATCAACTAAATGTAATCTTTGTATGAACACAGGAATCTTCAACTTCTTAGGATCAGCATATTAGTCTCAGAGTGCTTTCTTGTCAGATGTTTGCTCCTGAGGTTCCAAAGGAAGAAGAGACAATATTCGCATCCTGTAGATAAAATGACTATCAAAGACATATTCCACCTATAATCGATGGTTATGCATGCAGTGATACCTGAATTTTAATTGGTTTCAATAATATCTGTCTTTAAACATTCTAGCTGAACTTCAAAGTAGAGGTGACAATTTTGACGACTCATTTACGTTTTGAATGGTCGCTTTGTTTTTTTTTTTTTAATCTCTAGTGGGTCAAACAGGTCAGAAGATTGCTCAAAGTGTATTTTGTATAACCCCGAATCATTTCATATAAAAGAAATTATATAATTTTTTTTTAAATTATGATCATTTAATTTCATTCCACAGTAAAAACCAAATTACATCTGGATAATGGGTAAGCGAGCAACAAGTTGCGCCGCTATCCCTTTTCAAATCGCAAAGCCTATTCTACTATACAAACCCTTGGTCCCTTTTTTGAAATAATATTTGGCATCAATAATTTATAATTTTTTAGCAACTAAAAAAGAATGTATAGTTTAACAAGAATAAAAGATTCTGTAAATAAGATGTCTTACAATAACTTATCTGCAGCATAAAATATAGGGAGCTTTCCAAATTCTTCTTCACCTCTCCATTTCGTTTTATGAGCGTTGATTACACTCTCCGCATCTGAGCCTGCTGCAGTCAAAACAAACTGGAACACAAATTATTAGTGTCATTAAATTATTATTCAAACCCATATCATAATCATGCAAGATTTCAAGCCCATGACAGTCAACATCTCTGAATACATGTGGCCAACCATAAGATATTAAATATGTAAAAAAGAATTCCGAAAATTCTGAATTCGTATTCCTGATTTATGGTATTATAATACAGAAAGTGTTAAAAGAGTATTACCATTGGAAAGAGTACTGCCATTACTCCATAACTCACTAGAGGAGAAAAAAAGAAAATAGCCAGAACACAAGGAGATCCTGAAAGTACAATTTTGATGCTCACATGAATAATAGTCTCACATTTTAATCACACAAAAAAAATGAAAAATAAAATTATGTGCCACCCTTACCGTTAATATTAACATGCTAAATAAGAATTATATTCGAAGTTGCATTTTTCTGGCTTGAGACATTGCCAAAAAAAATCATAACTTGTTAAATACTAGTTTTATAATTGAAGAAGCATTATGTTTAGAAGGGTAGAGTGATTTGTCATTTCCCACTCAAATTTTATATCGGTTAGGGTTTTACATGGTTGAAACAAAAGAATTGCTACATTATAACTACCAACATGAAGCCAATATATGTGGAAAAAATACCGAAACCAGCAAAGAATGCCCAGTTAGACTCAAAAAAGTCAAGCCTTTTATCCAAGCTCAGGCCAGAGAAGTTCCATTTGTACCTATAAAATTGAAGAGTTACAATGAGAAGACGTTGTCAAGTATCATTAGTACCGTAGAGGTGACAAAAATGTAACAGATTTGAACATATAACGTTCCAGATCAACCCAAGCAGCCCATTGTGCACACAAAAAAAAACGGTTTGATCCATTACCAAACCCACCATTATGCCACCTTTAAATTTTAACAAATGGTAGCCATGTAGTCAGCACATACTCAAAGCAGTAATACGCATACATCCATGAAAGAAGTACAAAATTGAAAGCCTTCCCAATAATAGGTACAAAACCTGTGAGATAAACCTGTTACAACCTCATTATTTTCAGCATATATTGCCAAAGACTTATCACTTTAAAACAAAAAATATAACAAGACAGACATGCGAAAATACCTCCAAGAAAAAAAAGGTTAGTAAGAGAATTGAATATCCCTGTTCTGCTATTCCAATCATGACCCTGCAGAAAAAGAAGTTATATTATAGCAACTAAATGACCAACACTCGCAACCAACAAGATAACATGCATCTTAGCATCTAAAGTACAATAGTACCGCCCAAGGTCAGTTGGTTTATCAACGGTTGTTGCAGTTTGTGACGTTGAAGGTTCCTTTTGGCTAGATGGAGCTAAATTGGTTGGCCCGTCCTTTCCAGTAACCGTAAGACCAAACTGAGCAATATCATTGTACCTATATAAGTTATACAAATGTGTGATATATAAATATAAGTTGGCAAATTACAGGAAGCAACAAAAGTATCTGTTCTGAAGAAAAAATTGTACCAGATAGTGCTTAAAATGAAGCTGAATATGTACAAAGGGTAGAACCATAGAGCCTGTTACAAGGCAAATATATCATATCAAGTTATCTGTAATGCTAAGAAGTGTCACAAGAGGAACTGTTAATGGCAGAAATGTTTTCACTTTCATAAGAAATTCAAGATCATGAGGAAAAAAAAAACTATTCATCATTAGCTAAAGGGAGAGAAGCATTATTAAACATAAATCAAACACTTTTGTCTAATAGTTATCTAAGAACAAGCAAGTAAGAAGATGCAGGATTAGCAGGGACTGGTATAAAAGGATTCTCTTAAACTTCGCCTTGGTGTCTTTGCTTTTCCTACCCATTTGGCTTGCCCTTCTTCCTAGGTGGCTAGGTGTCGGTGCTAGTTCACGTTCTAGGTGGTTCGTGAGCCTTTGTGTCCTCTTCTCTCTTTTCTTTTTTGACTACTACTACTATTATTTCTAGTTTTATCACCACCTTTTGTTATCGGTATTGTACTACTATTAGTATTATTTTTGTCTTTTGTTTGTCGTATATATACATACTCTATGTTATATACGTTTTTGAGCCGGGGGTCTCATCAGGAGCAAGTGAGCAACCTCTCTATCTCATGGCAAATTCTAAAAAACGAAATTGAGCCTTGAGGAACCGAGGCTGAATAAAAATAAATAAATATAAAAATTACATATCTTTTAAGAAATAAAATGCCAACTGATTTCATTACCAGGTTCAACCAAAACATAAAAAATACACATAAAAGAGACACGGAATGTTTGAAATTGACACAAAAAGTCTAAAACATAAAGAACACACATCAAAACCCCCCGAGGCGCAGCTTTTCTTAGCGCCTCAGCCCTACAAGGCGCACGTACAAAAATACCCCATGAAGCGCCACCTCATACTTGTTTCCTGGCCGCCTCGCCTTGAGGCACGCACATCATCCGTTTTTTCGAACAATGTCTAATCCGATAGAGGAAAGGTTTGCCTTCATCTCACTCTACCTATACCTTACTTTGATAGGGATTTTAGTGGGTATGTTTGTTTGGTATAAAAGGTTTCAGTTTTTTACCTAATTTTATAGAATTCTGATTACATCACACAAAACAAACTGTATAACAATAAAAGAATATATTCCGTAATCCGTATACATAGGACGTTTATAACCATGATTATAAGCAGCATATTTAGCAGCAAATATACTGTAGGAAACATGCCAGTTCACATTTCAAGAACTCTAAATGATTGTTAATAAGCATCTTAATTCTTAAAATATACAATGTTTTAAAGGCAGCTGCACCCATAACTTAAAACCAACTTTCCTATTGTATACTCACATAAATAAGTTGCAAGAGTCCAAGTCGTAAGAAGGCATACAATCTTATAGGCATCTCCGATAAGCATAGTTCTT
Source organism: Ambrosia trifida (assembly GCA_028751855.1). Classification (NCBI taxonomy): domain Eukaryota; kingdom Viridiplantae; phylum Streptophyta; class Magnoliopsida; order Asterales; family Asteraceae; genus Ambrosia; species Ambrosia trifida. The sequence continues at coordinate 47,638,154 of CM054123.1, forward strand.
GATAACCATCAGGGACTCCAAACGGTAATATCCATTCTAGTGTTGGAAGGATAAGAGATCTTAGAATGAAAATACTGCAAAGCAATACACATTTAAGTCACCTTACAGAGTAGATATTTAGCAACAGTTAAACATACATATCAAAAATCTTAAAGATTTTTATTTTTATGAATTGGATGACACTACTGCAATCAATATAAACAGGAATTCATGCTAACCAATACCTTAAATTCAAGCTTAAATCACTTCACAACTACAGTACAATCACTCCCATTCATCCCAACAATAAATACACTTTTTGTTTCAGATATCCATAACTAAAAATAGGGGTGTTACAGTTAAACGGGTCGTGTTTGCGGGTACAACCCCAACCCAAAAAAAAAAATTACAAGAACCTGAACACGACCCAAACCTAAAAATTGTGTTAAGACATATTAACCTGAACAAGACACGAATATTCGCGGGTTGACCCAAACACGACCCTTTGACCCGAATTCTTAATTTTTTTCACTTATAATATCGTTTTAAAATTAAAATTTTACACCAAAAATACAAATGCATATAAAAATTATATTTTTATTAAATCTTATGTCAATTTCTTTTTTAAGTTATAACTATGACATGAAATGCTAGACAAAAAGAAAAACTATAATATAAATGGGTTAAATGGGTAAACCCGATCCCGACCCGTTAAGCTAAATGTGTTGATCGCGAATTTCATGTTAGGTTCATGTCGTGTTTTCGAGATGTGTTGGAAATGTACACCCCTAACTAAAACCAACAAACATCTCATTACAACTTATTCATCAATTGAAATCCAAAACTAATTACAACTTATTTTCAAACAAAACTACGATCAATAACTTAAAAAACAAAAAAGAATCACCTTCCTAAAAAGATAAACCCGTTCAATAAAAAGCACTGTCCAGTACGGATCATCAACTGCCTCGATCTTCACAACAAACAAACAGATAAAGATTATACATCAGGAAGTTGTAATTGAAATTGAAGATATTATTAAAGTAGTGTAAGTAGAAGAAGATAACCTGTAACAGTATATGACAACTCTGTGAAGACAGCAAGCTTCTTGAAAACCTTGAAGCCATAGGATGGATGCTTGCTTGAGTTTTGTACGGTAACGTATCATCAAAGGAGCAATGTCTTCCATTATTACTGGTTTGGGGGTTTTGACGTCAATTGCAGGTTTGGTTTGGTTTTATTTTTTATATATCGAATATCGGAACTGTCTGATTTGGTGTCCTTAATATTATTTGTGACAGGTTTCGTCCCTAAAGTTTTCGACTTCGGGTTTACATGTTTCTAGGGATGTTCTAGGGATGACAATAAAAAAAACATGAGTCTGGTTGGTATACCGTATACTTGAAATTTGAATCATTCGGAACAGGTATATAATACATGACAGGTATGAAATATAAAAAACATCATGAATATAAGACGAAATTAAGATTAGGTGATACTCGACACGATTACTTAAAAATATATATGTTTTGAAACAAATTTTTATTGTAGGAAAAGAATTATCTCATGGTTAAATAATTACTTTTGCAAATAAAAAGTATCAACATACTAAAAGTGTGAGCATGAAAATAAATTATGCCAAACTTTATGTTACTAGAATCATGTCGTCTTCTAACTCGTGCATGTTTAGGAACTTTGTGTTATATGTCAAAAGTTGTATAAAATGTATAGTGCATAAAATCATGTAATTACTTTATTTAGTAAGTTATATTATTATATAATGATTTTTTTAGGAAAACAATGTAATTTAAATTCAAATTTAAGACACTTAAGAACAATGTTATAAGCGGTATATATTTTTTTTGTCAAAAAAAGAATTGTATTCGCACATGTAGTCATTTTTAAATATTTTTGTTGTTAATTGAGTTCACGTATCGTATTCGTAACATAATAAACTGAACCGATAACTATCACAAAAGCTAGGAGAACATACTAGTTAATTAATTAATAGGGAAAATTACAGAAATCGTCATTTATGTTTACATCGTTTTTCAGTGGTTGTCATTTAACTTCAAAATTGATGAAAACCGTTCTTTATGTTGTAAAATCTTGCAGGTCTCGCCATTTAGGCCTAACCTGGTTAGTTTTTTTGTTAAGTTTGGTCATGTGGACCCCACATGAGGGTATAATTGTCTTTTTACAATGAGAATTTACAAAAAAAAAAAAAAAAGATATACATATAAAAAGTACCCTCTTTCTCTGTATACCCATCTTCATCTTCACACCCACATCCAACCACTACCGCCCAATCTCAGCTCAATCTCTATATCCCACCACCACAACCACCATAAAAACCCTCTGATTCGAACACCCCCTCCATTCTTCCGTTCTCCGGTCAAATGTTACCCCCACCCTCGCCGCACCCCACCTGATGAAAACCTTAACCTAAACACCATGACCTTCATCGTCATCTTCTCCATCTCTGTCACCCTAACCTAAACAACTTGACTACACTCCACATACCTTAGGATCTATGTAAGCTTAATTATTCAAATCAGCAAATTCCCATACTTAATTGATGAAAATGTAACCCACCCCAATTTTGACTAAACAAAAAGTGATCCTTTTGATCTATGTATGTTAACTATGAAAATAAAAATGAAATTTTTAGTCTGATTTGTGAACAGATCGGAGGGTGGTGGAGTGATCAAAGGTGTTGGAGATTTTATAACAAAGAAAAAAATTGTGTTAAAAAGGTAGGGGTGGGGTTAGGGTGTGTTGAAGAATTAAAAGTTAGGGTTTGTTGATTATGGTGGGGGTGTCGGATTTGATGGGATTTTGTGGTGGTTGTCGGATTTGTGGGGTTTCGTAGTGGCGGGTGGTTATTAATGGCACTTTGCCAGGTGGTGGTGGTGTAGGGTTGTTGATGGTAGGTTGTGGTGGCGGTGGTGGCAGGTTTGTGGTAGAGGTGGTGGTGGTGTGGTCTGGTGGTGGAGGTGGAGGTATGGCCTGGTAATGGATGTGGTGGAGGTGGTGGTGGTTATTGAAGAATGTAAGTGGTGGTGATGATAAAGATGATAGAGATGAGGGCATAACTGTCATTTTTCCCTTATATGGGTCCACAACTCCACATGACCAAAATTAACCAAAAAAACTAACCATGTTAGATCAAAAGGAACATAAAGGACGATTTTTATCAATTTTGAAGTTAAATGACAACCACTGAAAAACGATGTAAACACAAATAGGGGTGAGCAAATTTAGGTCCGGACCAAAAATACCCGAGAACCGGACCGAAAATTCCCAAGACCGAACCGGTATTGTGTAACAAACATTGTGTTCGATTCCTATTATTTGCCTTTTGTCGGGTCGGGTCGGTTCTCGGGTTCTCTCCATAAGAAACTCGTATTAATAAGGATCGAACCGAAATTAAAGGCACAATCTAACCTACAGTTAACCTATAATAAATACAAATGATTTTTTTATCACCCTACAGTTGATCCTTTGTTTTTCTTCCCTTGATAATGAAAAACTCGTCAAACACATCACCCCTCATTCTTGCTGGAGTAAATTCAAATGTTTTCACCTAAACTCATTATTCCTTGCACACCCTATGGAAAGGACACCATAAGGTTATTTTCATGATAATTGATATGATGAATATAGTCAAAGTTATGAGAAAAAACCTCATCAAGGCTGTTGTCAATAATCCCTTTAATTCTTGTAACCTCACCTAAAGTCTCCAATTCTTGTTCGATTTCATTGGTCAGAGCAATTTACTTGTAAGAGATCCAAGAGAAACCACCGACTGATAAAGAAATTGGAAGAAACAGAAGGTACTGTTATGGTTTCGAGTAGTGGGTTTGGAACCGTAGGACCGCATGTACAATAACCGAAACCAACCCTTATGTCCAAGCCTGTATTGTTGGTTCTAATTTTGTATTGATCTCGGGTATCGGGTATTAGACGGGTCGGGTCGGTTCTAATGCTTTACTCACCCGTAAACATAAAGGACGAATAATTGTTAAAATCTATTTATGCGTGCGATAAAAAAATCAAATCAAATCAGCATTGGTGGGCTTATTTGGCTTTCGTGGGAGTCCCCAATAAACTGCCCTAAAACAACAACTCCGTCTTCAAACCATCAATCTCCTCTACCTGCAACTAATTAGGGTTTCCAATCCAACAAACAAGATGCAAACAGCTGCTATGATTTTAAGCCAATCATCTTATTCCTACGTCTCCAGACCCCAACAAACCCTTGATTCTCCATCCTCTACTTCATATTCCACCATCAATGCCTTCCCTAAGGTATCCTTGTCTTCTTTGCTTTCCGTTGTAATAACTTAACGATTTTATCGGATTTTCTTTAAAATTATGTTCAGGTTTCTTCTTTTATGGGCACTCGGATCTCTGTAGCAAGGGGCGGTTCGTTTTCATCTAAATTTCGAGTTCCGCGGGTTATTCGGCGCAAAGGTAGCTGTTTAAGACACGGTTAAATCTGTTTAATATTAATAAGTATACTATGTAATATTATAAGTTATTAAAATAGGAGGCTAGACTCTGTTGATTCTTCTTTTCGGTACATAAAACGCACAACTGTGTTATTTACAGACATGAGATATAAAGTAGTTAAACAAATTGTATTCATGTTTGATACTGGTTAACACGATAAGACCTGTTTTACTGGCCCTAATTGATGCTCAAAATTAGCTGATTGTATTTCTAATTTATGTATTTGTAATTTGAGTTTGAACTTGATGTGAGTTCTAATGTATGGATTGGAGCTAAGAAGTTATTGTTTTATGAATTGAATTAGATGATACATTGAATAATGATTAAGTGGATACAAGTTGTGAACTTGTAATGATTTGTGATTTATAAACGTGTGGATTTGAGATGGTTTTGTGTTGCAGTTGTAAAGGCGGTTGCGACTCCAGAATCGGCTGTAGAGCTACCTCTTACTGCGGAAAATATTGAGATGGTGCTGGATGAAGTTAGACCTTATCTGATTGCGGATGGTGGTAACGTGGCATTGCATGAAATTGATGGGAATGTGGTACGGTTAAAGCTACAGGGAGCTTGTGGTTCGTGTCCGAGTTCTGTGACTACTATGAAACTGGGAATTGAACGGCGTTTGATGGAAAAGATTCCTGAGATTGTTGCGGTTGAACCGGTGCCAGATGAAGAAACTGGCCTTGAGCTGAATGTAGAAAACGTAGAGAAGGTACAATATGTGTTATGTCTTGGTATTTCACATTTTTACTTAGTTATTACCATGTGATCTGGGGACTGATTATCTGATTGCTGAGGTTTAAAGTCGTGGTAATCTGTTATTTTTTTAATGTCTGAATTGGTTGATGCTTGTTATTTAGGGGTGAAATAGTTAGTTTTTTTATTATCATTTTATAGTACCAGCTGCCAAAACTGATTATCTAAGGTGAAAGAAGTTTAAATATTACCCTTTGTATCTTACTTAATTTGACAATTTTCAACTGTTCTAATTTCACTTCACAAGAATTTTTTTTTTAATTTTATATTTTTTCACAAGAGTGTTTTTGGCCTATACATCCATAAGTTCCCTAAACAGTTATAATTTGTCAATCACTCCATCTACTTATTACTACTTTAAACCTATGTTGTCAAAGTGCCTAGGCGCACTCGAGTCTCATAGGTCGAGCCTGTAGCCTAGGCGCCTATGTTGCACGGGAACTGGTACGGGAACGAGAAACGGGTACGGGTACGGGTACGGGAACGGGAAACGGCAAAACTCAAAAAATCGAGAAACGGGTACGGCACGGGTACGGAAATAAATACATAAAAATAATAAACATATATTAAAAAATATAGCTATTTATAATTTTTATATATATTTTAAAATGTTAATTTTATAATTTATGTGTAGATTTATAAGTTTTAGAACAAAAGGTAAACTAGTGAAGATAGAGGAAGTTAAATGTTTAAACACAAACTTATTTTAAACTTTTTAAGTAAAATGTAAACTTATCTTAAGGCGTCACACTTAACTGGTATTAAAGAACAATTATAAATAAACCATATTTATCATAAGATATTGTTCATTTTTTTTGTAAAATAACAATGATTTATCTATTTTAAAAACACATCTTCAATCTAAGGATATATATGTCAAAGAAATAATAGTATAAATATATCCGATAAATTAAAACTATGAAAATATAAAATTACTTTTTGATTAAAGTGAGTTCTCAATTTTGTTACAGAAGAAAGTTTTAGTACTTGACTTTCTTTTTAATATTTTATGCAAAAGTAACAATAAAATATAGGTTATATTATCAATAAAATATAGGTTATATTATCAAGGACATCTTCTTCTTTTTTTTTGTCTGTAAATATTAGGGTTCGACATTTTCACCGGAAAACCAAAATGCCCGATCCTTATATGGTGATTTTTTAAGGTATTGTTTTATATCATTGTGAAACGTTACTAAATCCTGGAAGGAGCAGCCAATTTTGCCACGAAAACGCAACAGAAACGTATTGGAACTTGTCAGAAACGTCCCCATAACCGGAAGCTTGTCGGGGATACGTCGTTGACTTCTCGAATCGGTCAAGGAATCGGATTGGAAACGCTTCCCTCCGTCCCCGTACACGTTTCCGTACCCTGCAGGTTTCGGGGACGTGGTACGGCACCACCTTCACGTTTCGGTGCATCAGAGCTAGGCGCTTAAAAACGAGTTTTTTTTTTTTTTTTTTAAATAAGGCGCATAGTATAAAATACATTTTTAGGGGGTTTAGAGATGTTTTAGGCTTGTTTAGAACTTGTTTATGGCTCATGTAGGATGTTTAGAGGGTTCAAGCAACTTTTAGCCTTAATTTGGCCTGAAATTGCGCCTCAGCGCCTAAAGGCGTGCCTTACTAGTTGCAGCGCACTTGGTGCGCCTCGCTGCGCCTCATCGCCTAGGCGCGCGCCTTGCGCGCATTTGACAGCTTCAAACAACATAAGCACAGTCAAATATTATCTTCTACAACTTATTTCATTAAAGCCTATTATGTGATAGATTGATTAAGATTGTTCCACATTGCGTAATTACTTTCAAATCCAAAAACCCCTCAATATCCAGTTAAAGGAAAATAGGCAATATGCCACAATCATGATTCATGCATGATGGCAACATTCATTAATACCATTTTACCAGCCTTATTTGAATGAATTCATTGTTTCTGTTCATGAACAAAAATTATATCACTTTACCCGTGCATCCAACCAAAAGCTGCACTAGGAAATACTGTATATTGTCATGTAGAACTTCTGATGTATTGTTCAAATGCATACCTATATTTCTGTTTTCCCAGACAAAAAATATAAACACCGTCACATTAAAAATAGCAATATCAGGCTACCTTTGGTGGTTGTTACTTGTTAGAAGTTGGTCTTATCCTAGAGGTGTTGATTTTGACTCATTATATACAAAGTTGATTTGGGTTTCCTATTATTTCTTATAGGTCAAATGAGTTGAGCAGGTCAAAGGATGATAGTCATCCAAAATGTTTTCAAATGCATACATCCTTCTAAATCACCATTTTTAAAAGAAATTTAGATTATTATTGGCTTATTGCACTAAAATAGTTCCATAATCGTATTCAACACATTAATTGTTATTTTAAAGAATAACAAAATGTTTGTTGACAGGGTGGCCTGCTTGGCCTATTTTAACCCATACCAGAAAAGCTTTTGTTTTGACATGTTACCCAATCGACCCATTAGCCAACTCATCTTAATCCATTTCTTCAGTTGTGTTTCTTCTCTTCTATTTGCCCGTTCAATGTACTTATATGTAAATTATTTGCTTACCTTTTCATTAAACATTGTAGGTTCTTGAAGAAATAAGGCCATATCTTGTTGGGGCAGCAGGTGGTACACTAGAATTTGTGTCTATAGAAGAGCCAATTGTAAAAGTACGCTTAACGGGTCCTGCAGCAAGCGTGATGACTGTAAGAGTTGCTGTCACTCAGAAATTACGTGAAAAAATCCCTGCCATTGCAGCAGTTCAACTTTTACAGTAGATGTTTGCATTCATATATCCAAAACCATAAGATAGACATATGGTACAACATATAACAATGAACGAACGAGACACTGTGATGCAGTAAACCTTGTACAGTTTCATTTCTTTCCAGGTTTGTCACTGTGATTAATATGTTTGTTGAAACAAGTATAATAATGGCTGCCTTCTAAATACAATTTGTGTCTTTTGTTTGTAGTTCTTGGTTATATTTGCAATTAATATAATTTATATTTATAAATTCTACCATTGTTTTTGCGTGGAGATGGTACCCTAGGTAGTCTTCGTTTCTGCGTATTGCTTTCACATTCTTTTTAAAATATTTTTTTTGAAGCATAAAGCATTACTTTTGATCTTCAAATTCCTCTATTGGTATGCTGATGCTACCATTTTTTATAGGCAAAACGAAATTTATTAATCCCCTATTTTTGCAGTTGGTCGATAATAATTTTACCTGAGTTCTTCCCTTTAGCAATCTCCACCTTTAACACATTTTGCTCTCAATGGAAACCCCCTCCCCCCTTTCTCCCGTTAACTCTTACTAGTGTCGTTAGCTGAAAACTCACAATTCTAGGTGATTATTCACTGGATTTGAAAGAGGGAATCGAGACGATGATATTACTATTCTCAATTGCAGAAATAAGCATGATTCGTTCGTTTTAGGTTGAGGTTCTACTCGAAAAGGGATGACTGGAACCGACGATTAAACCATTGAACAATGCCCATTTCAGCAATTGAACATAGTAATATCATCGTCTCGATTCTCTGTTTCAAATCCGGTGAATAATCGCCTAGAATTATGAGTTTCAGCTAACGGCGTTAGTGTGAGTTAACGGGGGGTCCATTGAGAGCAAAATGTCTTAAAGGTGGGATTAGTAGAGGGGGAAAAACTCAGGTGAGATTATTATCGGCCAACTGCAAAAAGGTGAGATTAATAAATTGCATTTTGCCTTTTTTATATTGGTCATTGATGATCCAGATATATTGTTGGGTTCACGGCCATGTTTGAACTTTTAAGTTGCCAATTCGTGCCGAGAAACTACCTTAGACTTTTGAAAACATGAACCATGTCACTGTTTATTTGGGGTTTTGTGCTCATGTTCTTAGCTTATCGGTGGATTGCTGCTACCGCCCATCACGTTGGGTATGTTTGGCAAAACTAGCTGGAAGCTTTTTAAATATGTTTTGATGTTTGTCAGAGTAGCTGAATCTTTTAATAAAATGTATAAAATGACAAAAATGGGCATAATTAAAAGCTTGTAAACAAGGTTTTTATTTTATTTTTAAAATAGAATGGGTATTTGTGTCATTTACTAATTAAAAGCTTGTAGCTAGTAGAGCTTTTTCTTAAACGATAGTACTAGTAACTCTTCACTATAGAGCTTTTTCTCCTAATCTAAAAGCTTCCGGCTCATTTAACCAAACAAGACTTTTTATTGAGCATGAGTTTTTTCTTAAAAGTTTGAAGCTTGAAGCTCCTAAAAGCTCTTAAAAGCTCCTTGCCAAACATACTCATTATTTGATTGATCTAAATTTCTTTCTCCAAACCTAACGTAGCGTTTGTTTCGTGGAATGTAATGGAATTCGCACGGGAACTAGAGATTGATTTGGAAGAAAATATTTTTTAATAAATCTTCTCTTTCCACTCCCTTTTTCTTCTCTCCTTAATTCTTTTTCTCTTCTTTTCTTTTGTTTATTAAATGTTCAAACGATAAAATGTTATATTCTTTTAAATTAAAATTAACAAAAAAGAAACATATAATTTTACATATTTAAGAATTTAATTAATTACAACTTTTAAAATATATGTATAATCCTTTAAAAATATATTGTTGACTTTAAGTTAGTACCCACACGATTTTTAAATGGAAAAGACATTACGTAATTACCAGTGTCTTTATTACAAGTCGCATCATGCGGATATGCCTTTAGTATCATTTATAATTCTATATATGAGCTAAATTTGCTAGTTATCTTCAAAATGGGATTATGACGTGTCACACCTTCAAATTTTCACTTACGGGGTTATCGTGAGGTATGTAACTTATCAGGATCCAAGTCATTGGTTATTTTGAACAACTACTATATGAATTTAAAATACCATTTGCTCATTATCCTATATATTTATAATTGAATGGCCATGAATAGTGCCTCTGCCACGTGGCAGAGGCTGGTTGGTTTTTTTTTTAATTCAGCTTTAGCTGTTTTAAGAGTATATATATTGTAGTATACGAACAACATAGCCAAAGGTTTGCTGGTTCAATTGGTAAGGTTGTTGTTGTGTTTAACAAGGTGCCCGGTTCGAGGCTTAAAACCCTTTTTTTATTTGCATTACTAGCTGATTACCCCGGGAAGATCCCGGGGTTGAAAAATCTAATTTGACGTGATAACCTATTGCAAATGGCTCAAGTTAACTAACCACAAAATCTCTCAATCATTGCATGTCTATAGTATTCTAATCAGTAATAACTCGTATTCCCTAACCTAAAACCTAATCAGTAATCATCTAAATAATCACTTATGTAAGCTGCAACTATTCAAAAACTCATCACATCTCTCTACTATCTCATTAGAGTAAAAAACTCATTACATCTCTCTAATCTCTCACATTTTAATGACTTCTATAATTCCTAACCTAATCAACTAAACAATCACTTAAGTTGAAAGTTGAAACCATTAAAATACTTATCACAACTATGTACCAAGTCTCACAATACTAATATTGATATCTAACATAAAAAAATGTATAACTCTAATATTAACACCTATCACAAATGCTAAAAAATGAATAACTCTAATGTCAATATTCAATACATAACCTAAAACAATGTATCTCTAATATTAATACATGTCATAAAGGTTAAAAAATACATAACTCTAACATCTCTCTACTATCTCATTAGAGTAAAAAACTCATTACATCTCTCTAATCTCTCACATTCTAATGACTTCTATAATTCCTAACCTAATCAACTAAACAATCACTTAAGTTGAAAGTTGAAACCATTAAAATACTTATCACAACTATGTACCAAGTCTCACAATACTAATATTGATATCTAACATAAAAAAATGTATAACTCTAATATTAACACCTATCACAAATGCTAAAAAATGAATAACTCTAATGTCAATATTCAATACATAACCTAAAACAATGTATAACTCTAATATTAATACATGTCATAAAGGTTAAAACAATACATAACTCTAATATTGATATTCAATACCTAACCTAAAATAATCTATAAATCCAATTCTAACATCATAATCCTAATATTGTTTTACTTAATATTAACACCTATCATAAAGGCTTACAAATGCATAACTCTAATATCAATATTCAATACTTAACTTAAAATAATAATAATAATAATAATAATAATAATAATGCACACAGTTATTCTAAATTAGAATAGAGTTGCTTATTAGATAATAATCTTACATACGTACACAGATGGATTTAAAGTAATAAATACACATAAAAATACATCAATTAATATATATATATAAACCCTACCAATAACAATAATAATATGCAAAAGTACAATTACCACCAGATGGAACCTTCTGATTCGGGACGATGATCACAATATTTTGAGCCGAACTCTTTGACAATTAGGATAAAACCACCGAGAGGGAGAGAGATAGAGTGAGAGGGAAAGGTTGTTGGTGATAAAGGGTTTGGAAGAAAACAATTAGGATTTGAATTTGGGGAGAGGATGTAGGATATAGAGTTTTATCTATAATATTTTTAATTTATTAAAAAAACTCAAAAAATTAAAAAAATCTCATATAATGCCACATGGCACATTAAAAAAGTGGGGGATTGCTCCATTGAATGCCATGTCATCAAAGGGCTTTTCTTTTATATATATTATTAATAGATAGATTCCATTTTTTGTTATTTTTCATTGGTCTTCTATTTACACGTGTTGCTTCTGTTTTCATGTACGTGGCTTTGTCTCAGATTTCACTTATTATCCATTGATTACACGTGTCGTTTTCACGCTTCTTTGTTTCACATACGTGGCTCCTTCTCAGATTTCATTTATTATCCTCATCAGCATCAAACCTAAACATCTGCTTTATTTTCGAACCCAAAATCGACGATAGAGGCTGGTGATGGTTCGGATGACCAGTTTGGTGAGAGGGTTTTAAAACCCTACTATTTCATACAACCCCACCATTCTCTCGCCTGTTTGTTCTATGAGAGCAGATTTGGGGAATAGAGATGAGCGGCAGCGGAGGAAACCGGCCACCCACTTTCTTGTCCTTTGTATCAGACCGGTTAAAAAAGGAGAGAGGACCGGCAACCGAACATGGTCTCTGACCGTTCATTCTATTTCGATGTGTGGACCGAAAGCTATTCAAGGGAGATGAGAACAACGGCTGTAGAGGTTAGTTCCCGACTTATTTTCTGGTAGGGATGAGCTCGGGACGGGATCGGTACGATACCGATCCCGACAATACTGATACCGAAAAGTCCAAAAACCCAATACCGATCCCGATACCGAACACATACGGTACGGTATCGGTTCGGTATCGGTACGGTACCGGTATGGTATCGGTATTTTTCTTAAAATACCGATACCGTACCGATCCCGTACCGATACCGATAATACCGAAACCGAAAATCCATAAATATGGATACCGATACCGATCCCGAAACCCCTCGGTTCGGTATCGGTTCGGTACGGTATCGGGATCGGGACGGGACGGGATCGGTATTCGGGCTTGAATGCTCATCCCTATTTTCTGGTGAGTCTCTTGCTAGCTTCTGTTCTTTTGCATGTCTCTCTTTTAACCCAGATCGGTGTTTTTGAAGGACTTTAAGCGGCGGAGGGAAGAACCTTGGTTTCCATCAAGATGCTGGAACTGGTTGTTGGAAGCGGTGGCGGAGAACCACGATGGTGGGGAACTCTCTGAAACTAACACCCAATATTCCACCAAAGACCACAACACCACAGCTGCTTGCCGGATCTGAACGTGGAAGCGTTTAGCCTTATTGGCTTGCCATCTTATTCTCGGTGGTGTTGCGGCTTGCCGTTAGGTGGTTGTGCGAGTTTGTCATTGTCTGGTGGTGCTGATTGTTTTAGAGAGTTGTTTAACAACACATAATTTAACCTGGACAGCCACTGTAAGTTTCCTGTTACTGATTCAATTTCTAAACCGTATTTACGTGTAGCGTACATGCGATAATTTAATTGCGTGTTTCTTGATTTTGTTGTGTATTTATTAGTTTACTGTGTGCTACCGTGATGATGTGAATTGCTATTTTATTTTAATTGTTTGGTGTGTAATGTAGGGTTTATTGTGTTGTATTTATGGAACTATTGTCTTGTGAGTGAATTTTTGCGCATATGAACAGTGAGGAGAATAACGTTGAGATCAATGAGAAGGAGAATAATGTTGATTTGTGCTGGTTCTTGGCTGCTAAAGTGCGTTTTCAGAGGAATCATGAGTAGTGAATAGGGGAAATTAATGCCATTTGTGTGCATAAGAGATCAATCGGACTGATCCGCAGTCTTAGTCATGATAATTTATTTGGTATTTAAGTTGATTTGTTTGATTTATTTTGTTGTTCATTTAGGATTAATTTTTTTTTAAAATGATTACTACTGAATGTTAGATGGATTACTATGATACGAAACCTGCCGCTAATGTCCCGTAGCTGACGTCGTGACGCCTCTCAAGTTCGCCGTGCGGGAAGTTCTCACCTACACCATGAAAGCATTGATTACGCACGAGGTTTGTTCTGTTTGTATTCAGTCTCTTACTTGGGTTGGTATTTTTGTTACTCCTAATTGATTGTTGTATTGTGTTCAAAAATTGAGATCATTGATTATTGTTGAGTTTTGCTGTTATATCATGAAACATTATTAGCATTCTGTTTAGTTTTTTCAATAGAATCACTTATAACACAATAAAAGCAATTATCAAGTTATGTTCATTGAAATGTATTTTAATATATGCTAGATGAGGTGGATGCACACTTGCATTTGCAAAGTAACTAATGAATAACAATACTATATAATGTAAGGAATATTTGATTGAATTGAGTTTTTATACCCTTCTATACATCATATGAACTGCATTCCACCAGATTTCATAGCATGTATCTTTTCTACAAATCAAATGGCTCTACAGAGGTAATTCTCCCCTCAGCTTTCAACTTTTCCTCCCATTCTGTCTTTGTTTTGCCGACTGATTCGTTTGTTTGGTATGACTAATCCGTTCATTTCAACCAAGAACTGAGTTGGGTTTCATCTCGCAAGGAAATACAAACGTATGGATGTGAAAAATTAACAATAGCCCATATCCAGGTTAGCTTCCTTGTAATTTAGATTATTTGTCCCGACCAAATTTCACGTGTAAGCTGTTAACTACCACAAAATATAAATGATTAAAAAAAAACAGTAAAACTTGATTAGATATGCGTTCGCCGTAAAAATGTAGGCAAATGTGTTCATACATATGCAGCTAAACATACCCCGAATATATTATGATATACACAGTTTATAATTTTCAATCACAGTTGCTTTGCCTGTTTGCTCGAATGTTAATTTTCCTTATTTTTTAAGATTTTTAACTCAAGTAATCCTTTCTTTTTCTTAATTTTTCAAAAAATATTGATACTTTCTAGAATAATGGTGCGCGCGAGCAACGGAACAGTAGCAGTGGACAGAGGAGAAACTGTAATGTTAACTTTCTGAATTTATTCAGGTAATTTGTTATAATGCATTGTTAAAGTTTTGGTTGTTGTCACCGGGTTACGAGTTATACTTTTGTTAGTTGCTTTTAGTTTATCTCTATAACAGTAATGTTAATTGTTGTGGTTGTGGTTGTGGTTATGGTAACTTTCGAGTTGCGCTTTCGTTCTTTTTTTTATATGACAGAAAGTAGTAATGGCTGAAGAGATGACGATGCTTCAATTTTCTGACGAGCTGCCGCCATCGACGTTCGATGGTGGTTATAGAGAATTAGAGAGAAGTAAGGTGTTTGATGAAGCATGCCGGTGATAAGGCTGAAGGATATGGAGACGCCCCAACCCCCCCGTCCCTCACTTTTTGCCCCGTCCCAAACCCCCACACCGCCCCCTGCCCCGTCCTCTTCCACCCCCGTCTCCCACGTCTCCTTTGAGACATTTTGGACGCACCAATTAGAGAATTTTCCTTTTCTTTTTTAAATTCCAACCAATAGGGTGTTTTCCTTTTATTTATTTATTTTTTTGAATGCTTGAGACATGGAGTGTTGGTGTCTCCACACCCCACTCATGTCTCAAGAGGTTTGAGACACCAATAATCCAATGTGGCATCCTACGTGGCATGGAGACATTACATTTCTCATGTCTCTACACCCCATAGCCTAATCAAACTAAAATGATAGACAAGTATGATGCTATGCAAGCGTTGATCAAGTATTCAATTTTCAGGGTTCTTGATCCGTTAATTAATTTCACTTGTAACAGTTGTGTTGATTTTGGGTTTGCCGTTTGCAAAATAAGACTACCTCGATGTCACTATCTAGAGTTTGTATGGTGTTCTTTTTCTAATTTAATGTTATATAAATATAATTAATTTTTATTAACTTTTGTTTTTCAATTATAACTGTTATGATACAATGTAGCATGATTGCATAATTGTTCAGCATTTGTACGTAATCGATGTGAATCCTTACGAGTCCTTGTATTCAAACTTGGATTGAAGCCCCCCACAGCGCGGGGGCTGGTTAAAAATACTAGTTCAACATGAAAAATGACGGTTTGAAAAGTCTAAGCATGCAATCATTTAGCATATAATTTCACATAAATTATATTACAGTTATATGTTTAAAGTGTGTTATCAACGTGCGGAGGTCAAGACTCGTGTGTGATCTAATAATTCTCCGAAGTACCGCTACGTGAGTCTTTGTTTTTGGAATAACGTAATGTTTGATATACTTAATTTGTTCTAATTAAGTGTAATGCATGGATGATTGATTACAATAATAAAGTTTATGTTAGTTATATGTAACCTGAAATTGTCAGGTATCACACGACACGACTTATTGCCTAATAAAAGGTTCATTAATTAGTATGACATGGATATTTGTTGTAACAATGTTGATTTTTATTTATGATCTATACATATAATAAACAAAAGCCATTTTCGACACATGACACTCCCGCAGTTCACCTTCCCTCCTATCTCCTCCCATATTGTGCCACATGGCACAAGCTTAGAATTTATAAAATTTTCTTTTTTTTTTAAATAAAAAATCTAGACACTAAAACAAATGGTCAACACCCGTCAACCATTAATCACTTTCCTAAACTCAATTCAAATTCAAATTAAATGAGGTCAAAGTTTGATCTTCAAATTCAAATTTCAAAGTAAGTATTAATATTTGATTTCCACAAGTCACACACTAGGGGTATGTTTGGGAAGGAGCTTTTAAGAGCTTTTAGGAGCTTCAAGCTTCAAGCTTTTAAGAAAAAGCTCCTACTTAATAAAAAGCCTTGTTTGGATGAAGGGGCTGGAAGCTTTTAGGTTAGAGAAAAAGCTCTACAGTGAAAAGCTACTAGTAGTAGCTTTTAAGAAAAAGCTCTACTAGCTACAAGCTTTTAGTTAATAAATGACACATATACCCATTCTATTTTAAAAATAAAATAAAAACCTTCTTTACAATCTTTTAATTATGACCATTTTGGTCATTTTATACATTTTATTAAAAGCTCCAGCTACTCTGCCAAACACCAAAATATATTTAAAAAGCTTCCAGCTAACAGCTTCCAGCTATCAGCTTGCAGCTACCAGCTTGCAGCTTCCAGCTACCAGCCTCCAGCTAGTTTTGCCAAACATACCCTAGATATCTCGATTCCTCATAGTTTTTCTCAAATTCAAATTTCAACGTTTAAGCCTAATAATTTTGTTGTTGCACGAAGCAAAGAGGGCAAATCATTAAGCTTCCAAGGTATCCTTTCATATCGGCATCTAAACAAAAGGTGCAAATCATAACTAATGAATTATCATATGCTTTTCTTCTTAATTGTTCAATGTTAAATCTAGGTCAATACATGCCAAGACACGATGTCGTTTTCATGTTTAATCCACTACATAAATATTTTTAAAGCTATTTCGCAGATAATTGATTTGATTTGTTGGTTTTCCTATTTGATTATATAGATTCTTCGTCACACATACGTGATTCTATTTTTTTATTTTGCAACTATAATTATGTTTGTTCAATATCCGAGACCTTTTTTTCATTATCTGTAGATGTAATCAGAAAGAAGGGGGTTCAAGATTTGGAGAAACCTATTCCGTGCGGAGAAAAAATGGAGATTCAAGGGCCTACATGTACTATTTTTATCTAACTGGTTTGTTCTAACTTATGATTTATAATCGGCAACATGTGAAAGAAATGATATGCTTATTTGTTGATTTTTTTTTGTTTGATGTAATTTCTTCTTTGTTTTGTGATTTTAATTTTTACTTCTGATTTTAATATTTTTTTTTCTGATTTAGGGTTCATGGTTTTCTTTCTTTTTGAATATGTATTTATCTGTATGAATCTGTATGATTGATTTAGGTATGCATGTATATAATTGATTTAGGTATGAATGTGTATGATTGATTAAGTTTTCAGTTTTGTGTATTTATCGGTTCAATGATTTATGTATCAATATGTTTTAGTATTTTCTATTGTTTTTGGTTTGGCAGGCCAAATGTCAAGTAGTTTTTCTAAACGATCATATTAGTTGGGAAATCTGCTTTTTATAAATTGTTCATATTGGCAGCTGCAAACAGTAATGTATGTTGGTGTTCAACATGTTCATACAGATTATGATATTGTTTTTTGAATGCCCGTATGTTTGATCTTACTTTGGTTGGTCAACAATGGATTGCATGTTTGTAAGAATATTTTAATTGGTTTCCATGATTGTGGCATTAATTCTGATTGATTTGGTTTGACCAACTTTTTTTTTATAGAAAATCTGAATTTAAAATTGATTTATTTGTTTGAAGGTTTAAAATTTTGTTTTGACTTTATATATTTTTTTTACGAAAACTTAATCAATATTAAGAAGTTTCCTTATCAAATCCGTAAACGTTTTTCAAGATTGTATATGTAATTTTGAATTTTCAAATTTGAATGTTTAATTGGATTTTAAATTCAAATTCAAATTGTCACATTAATTTTGGTAATTTAAAAAACTTAATACATACCTTTTAATTATTAATTTTTCTATTTCTAAAAGTTCGCATAGTTAAATCCGAAATTGATTTGTAATTTATTATAATAATATCAATTAAACTGGTTTCATAAGCTTTCATTTACTTACCTAAAACATAGAATATTTATTTGTTAAAGGTTTAGTCTAATTTTAATCACAAATATCATTTGGTAACTAATACTTTTTTTTTTGCTTTTGGTTATTGTTTTTAATTGGATTATCATCTTCGAATACAATGTCTTTAGTTATCTTTGAATCCAATTATCATCTTCGTCTTCAAGGTATGATTTTGTCTATTAATACAACGTCTTTATTTATTTTGTTAGATTTTTTAACTAATTTTTACTTTTGATTTGTATATCTCATATGAGATTTGATTTATCATCCTTCCCTGAAATAATGTTGATTCTCGAATCAGAGGTAATATTCTTTTTTCAATTCAGTATTAATGTTTATTTTTTTAGTCGGTGCAGTTCGACTCTATTACTACCCTTCATTAATCAGGATTTTAGTATTTTTTTTTAATTTTGTTTCAGCTCTAATCTTATCTTTGATCGTTCTATTTTAAGATATCAACTAGACATTAAAGGCAATGGTCAACATCCGTCAAATATTAAACACTTTCCATGTAATTTATAAGATTTTTAGTTTTTTTTTAAAATAAAAAATCATTAATTAAATTAAATTAGGTAATTCATTGATTAAATTAAATTAGGTAATTCATTATAATTATTTTAGTTTGAATTTTCAGTCAAAGCAAACATTTATCAATGGTGTAATAACATGCCACTTAATTTTTTCGTATATGATTAATAACAATATTGACTTTTTGGTCAAAGAAAATAATTAAATTAATTATAGTCGATAAAAAAATAAAATCAATTATAAAAATTAAATTTACATTGTCAATTATTTTTTTTTGAACATGTACGCTGAGGTATTATTTATAGAACTTATTATATCAAATAATTCTTTTTTTCGTAAATGTTCTATTTAACTATTTAATTTCAAGTTATAACATATATAATTTTAATTTTTAAATTTTGGTTAATATTATAAACTTTTGAAAATTTGAATTTAAGATAATAATAGTAAAAGTTAGACTTAATTAAAACATTTTATACATTTAATTCAACATTTTGAATGAATATAATCTTTTCAAAGTTTTTAAATATTTTAGTTTAAGTTATTAATGGTAACCATTACACCTAATTATTATCTTTAAATTATAGATTTCTATCATATTTAAAATATAACAATTAATAACTTCAGTTATAAATTTCTCAAATTATTTATAAGTCAAAATTAAAATTTAAATACTACAATTTGAAATTATACATTTCTGTTAAACTCTAAAAATATTCGAATACTAAATGTTCTATTTAAGTATTTAACTTCAAATTTTAATATTCATAGTTTTAATTTTTAAATTTGGGTTAATATTATAAAAATTGAAAATTTTGAATTTAGAATAATTATGGTAACATTTAAAATTAACTACTACATTAGTTTCATAATTGTGAATGATTTAAATATTTAAAAAAAATCTAAATTTGTTAATTTAAGTTAATAATTATAACAATTACA
Organism: Ambrosia trifida; assembly: GCA_028751855.1. Classification (NCBI taxonomy): domain Eukaryota; kingdom Viridiplantae; phylum Streptophyta; class Magnoliopsida; order Asterales; family Asteraceae; genus Ambrosia; species Ambrosia trifida. Next base: position 47,657,984 of record CM054123.1, read on the forward strand.
CCTACTTATTACCTTTAAATTACAGATTTTCTAATATATTTAATTTTAACAAATAGTAATATTGGTTATAAATTTCTCAAATTAGTTACAAATATAAATTCAAATTTTTTATACTATAATTTCAAAAATAGTTTTCAGTTAAACTTTGAAAATATTTTAATATTAAATGTTATATTTAAATATATAATTTCACACTTTAATATTTATAACTAATTTTTAAATTTTGGTTAATATTGTAAAATTTCTAAATTTTGAATTTAAGATAATAATGTTAGCATTTAAACTAAATTAATACATTCAATTTGAAATTTTGAATGACTAGAATATTTAAAAAAAATTTCAAACTTGTGAATTTAAGTTAATAATTATAACAATTAAACCTACTTATTACCTTTAAATTAGAGACATTGTAACACCCCAACCGATGGCGGAATCATCGAGGTGCCACGTAGTGACGATTGTTCAAAAGCTCATGGTACTAAAATGTAAATATATAATTATTGAATATTGTTTTACAACATGTGAAATTAAATACAAGACAACAAAAATAAAGATAATTGATTGATTTAATCTAAGTCCAAAGTCCTATGTGAAGCGTCAAGCAGCTTATCCTGAAACATGCACGAAAATAATTTTGTCAACATATGATGTTGGTGAGTACTACTTAGTTTTGTACATATAGTATAGGTTTTTGAAAAGTAGTACAATTCATGTGTCTAGCATCACGAATGCATTATGTAAACACGCAAGTAACCAAACAAGACAAAGATCACATGTAAAGTTGTACAATGAAATTGATAATGAGCACCTCAACACGTGTGAGTCTAAAAGAGCACCATAACACAAAGTTATGTCTAAATGAGCACCGTAACATAAGTTACGTCTAAATGAGCACCGTAACATAAGCTACGTCTGAGTGTAAAGAGCACCATAACATAAGTTATGTCTAAATGTATGATTTTGTATGTAAGCTACGTTCATGTTCAAGCATAAGCACAAAGATAAACAAGACACGTATATGAATTGTAAATGAATAAAATGTATGTAAAAATGAATACAAAAGTTTTGTATACTTGTGCATGAATCACCCCAAAAGTTGTAAAAGCGGAAAAATGGGATAAGTAATACTCACCTTAGCAAGGTGGTGAGTCTTGTGTAATTGAATAAGTATATTCCAACGTTGCCAAGTATCACCCTATGTATAATGTAACAAATAAGTCTAAGTCTATCTAGTCTATAGGTATTTTCTAGGGCTTCGAATTTGGGGATAGGTATTCATTTGATTAATAATTAAACGTTTAATAAATAAAAGAAATTTGATAAATAAATAAACAAGAGTCTTTTTGTAAAGTTTAAATTAAAGATGATCACAATATTAAGTTTTAAGTGTGAAAATAATTTTTATAAAATTATTTTCTTGAAAATAGAATATTTAATCTATTTATTTCAAATTGTCAAAATATGACTTTAATATCTAAAAATATTAAAAATTAAAGAATTCTTGAATTAAAAATTGTATTTCAGTTCCAAATGAATAGAAATAATTTATGTAAAATTTTGGTACAAAAATGTTGAAAAATGAATTTATTATGATTTATTTATGATTAAAACTGACAAAAATTAATTAAAAATATAAAATGCACGGTTTTTCTGAATTAAAAATAATTTCTGAAATTCTTATTGTTATAAAAGTTTTGTATAATTTTTGTGGAATTTTATAAACTCGTTTAGATATTTTTATTGAATTTTATAAATTTTAATTGAATAAACTTGTAATATTTATAATATAAATTAAATAAATTATTTTTCCGAAAATAAAAGTTGGATATTAAACTTCATCATAAAACTGACTTAGAATAAATTTTGTAGATTTTATAAAGTTGTTTTAGTATTTTAAAACCTAATTTTAAAAATGCAAGTATTTATATATAAGCTTAAATGTTGGAAAAAAAAAGGATGTTTATGGTGGGGGTCGAACCTGGGTCAGACCCGGTTCGTATGTTTTAAACACACACTCTTAACCAACCGATCTGTGCGTTTGTTTTGTTTCAAAAGGGTTTCAAAAGATTTTTATATTTCGATCATAAAAGTCATCTTCCCCAATTCAAATGGCTAAGAACCCTAGTTTTCTTAATACAATGATTCGACGATTATTAACCCCTGTAAAGTTGGGGTTAATGCTCGTCTATGGCCGATAAGCAAAACCCATGAAGAAAAATGAACTTACAAACAATGATTTCGTGCAATATGCTAGGTCAAACAGAAAGTCAACTCGGCTTGATTGAACACAAACGAGATAATATCAGAAGAATGTGAGAGTGGGGATATGTTTTTCGGCATCTATGGACTGTAGGAGTAGGTTCAATTTATAGTATCATGATTAAAATGGAAGGATTTAAAGGGTTGACCTTCTATGGTCAAAAACGCGATTTGTATGTTTGGTTGAGCAAGTGATTAGCGGGTGATTGATTGATTATTAATGGAGGGATAGAATCATTCACGTGACATGGTTAAACATGAATTGTTTCCAATTATAATTCAATTGTTGTGGTCAAAGATGTTGACTGTGTCAACTTCCCTTGTCTGCGTAAAGGTGCAGCAAGAAGAAGGAAATGTGATCAGATAGGGCATGGTATATATAATAAACGGGTTGAAATGATTCAGTAAAGAGCTTGTAGCTCAGTAGTGTTGGTGTGTGTGTGTGAACAGGACAGACTCGGGTTCGATCCCCGGGTCTGTCATGTTTTTTTTTTTGACTAAAGGGAAGGAGAGGTAAGCTGGGCTTGGGCTGGTTCTACTGGGCCTGTTGATTGGGCTCCGAATTTTAAAAAGAAAAAGATGGTTGGGTCTTGGTTTGGGTATATATATGGTGTTAGTTGGGCTCAAGTATTTTAGGTGGGAATAAGGCTTGTATTATTATTTATTATCATTATTATTATTATTATTATTATTATTATTATTATTATTATTATTATGCAAAAATAAAAACATAATGAAAAGAAAAGTGACGGATGTCACAGACATCCTAAAATATTTATATATTTTCTAATTATGGTTGACATGTATTTATATATTTTCGGACTAAGATGCAAACACAGAAACGAATCCAGGATTCATACATAGCCATCTTTATGTGGTATTGTCAAGAGTTAAGAGCATGGCAGGGGTTAAGTTACTTGATCCCGATTGGAAGATCATAAATAAAATAAAAAATGTTGTGTATAAGGAAATATTTAATGATATTTCAATTTTGTATATTTATTTTTGGTAAATAAAGTATGTTTACATATTATTTTCGTTAATATGATTATAACAAATTATTAATTTCAACTTTCAAATTAAAATTCGAAATATTTAAATTCGAATTAGACAAAATTTCAAATTTTGTTTAATAATGGTAAGAAATTACACATACTAATTATCCTTTTAATTACATAGTTTGAATGACTTAATATTTTAAAAAAATTAAACTTTTGAATTAAAGTTAATAATGGTAACCATTACACCTATTTATTATATTTAAATTAAGATTTCTTTATATATTTAAAATATAACAATTAATAATTTTGGTTGTAACTTTCTCAAATTAATTACAAGTAAAAATTAAAATTTTAAATACTAAACAACAACAACAACCTTACCCAGTAAATCCCACAAATTAGCACAGCTAAGAGTAGGGTCTGGGGAGGGTGGGATGTAGGCAAACCTTACCCCTATCCTTGCGGATAGAGAGGCTGCTTCCAGAGAGACCCCCGGCTCGATAAACAAAAACTACCAGTAAACAACACTAAAAACTAATGAAGAGATATTGAATTTATATAAACATTGAAAGTGTCATGTATTATAAACAAAGGTATATATGCCATAAAAACAATATAACCCATATATAAACATAGAAAGTGTCATGTATTAAAACAAGGTATATATGCAATAACAACAACATACCCAAAAGGAATATATGAAACAGTCCCTAAGAATCCTTAGCCTCAATTCTACGTCTCCACGAACTCCTATCTTGGACCATGTCCTCAGAGAGGTGCAACTCTAACAAATCCTGTTCAATACGCTTATCCCAGGTCAACTTGGGTCTACCTCTACTCCTCCTACCGTCAACAATCAGCTCCTCCACTACTCTAACTGTCGCTGACATCTGCCTCCTCCTCACATGCCCAAACCATCTCGATCTCCACTCCTTTATCTTCTCTGAAATCTTAGCCAAACCTTACCTTCCCCTAACAATCTCATTTCTTATTCGGTCTAGCCTTGTGTACCCACACATCCACCTAAGCATCCTCATTTCTGCTGCATCCATCTTGCGGGCTTGAGTCTTCTTGATGGCCGAACACTCCGACCCATACAGCATAGCCGGTCTGACTACAACTCTATAGAATTTACCCTTTAGTTTAGTTGGGAACCTCCTGTCGCACAAAACCCCAGAGGCTGCTTTCCATCTACACCAGCCGGCCTGGATACGGTGGGTTACATCTCTATCTATCTCTCCATCATTTTGAACAAAAGATCCTAGATGTTTGAAAGTCTTTGTCTTCGGGACCGCTTGACCAGCGATGGTGATCTGCGATTCACTAACGTCGTCTGCACCACTGAAACCACAGTAGAGGTACTCTGTCTTCGAGCGACTAATCCTTAACCCCTTGCTCTCTAAAGATGATCTCCACTCTTCTACCCTCGCATTCAGGCTTTCTTTGGTCTCTGCCACTAACACAATATCATCAGCAAAAAGCATACACCACGGAACTGCCTCCTGGATCGATTTGGACAACTCATCCAATACCATCACAAAGAGGAATGGGCTCAAAGCAGACCCTTGATGGAGTCCAATTTCAACAGGAAAGGAATCAGTATCCCCTACAGGAGCCCGAACGCTGGTGACAGACCTTTCATACATATCCTTAATTATATCTATATACTTCCCCGGCACCCCCTTACCTTCCAAAGTATCCCAAAGTAGCTTACGCGGGACACTGTCGTATGCCTTTTCTAAGTCAATGAACACCATATGCAAGTCCCGTCTTTTCTCCCTATACTTCTCCATTAGTCTCCTTAGAATGTGAATTGCTTCAATAGTTGACCGCCCTGGCATGAAGCCAAATTGGTTTAGCGAAATATGAGTTTCTTTTCTAATCCTAGTCTCAATTATTCTTTCTCATAATTTCATAGTGTGGCTCAGCAATTTAATTCCTCTATAGCTTCCACAACATTGGGCGTCTCCTTTGTTCTTATATATAGGCACCACGACACTACTTCTCCTTTGTTCTTACTAGAATTTAAAATTATAGATTTCCATTAAACTTTAAAAATATTTGAATACTAAATGTTGTATTTAAATATTTAATTTGAAAATTTTGAATTTAAGATTTATGGTAACATTTAGATTTAGATTTAATTAACACATCATAACTATATATAAAAGAATTGAAGTTTGGTGATGTGGCATTCATAGGTGCAATCTTCTCCCTTTAAATGTGCCATGTGGCATCATGTGAGAATTTAAAAAATAAAAATAATAAATCTTATCACCTATTTAAATCCCTTTAAATGTGCCATGTGGCATCATGTGAGAATTTAAAAAATAAAAATAATAAATCTTATCACCTATTTAAACTTTTCTCCTATCCTATCCCAAACCCTAAAAACCCTAATCCTTTTGTTAATTGTTATTAGACGCCACATATCAACTCGATTACTCGTGCGTGCCTTCTCGATGATCTGAATCACTTTAATAAAAGGTAAATGAAAAGGCAATTAATTCATATTTTCTACGAAGCAGGTAAGCACCAAGGACAATATTTTCAATTTTTTTTAATATTAGTTATAATATAATTATAATAACCCTCTTTTTCAATTTGTTTTAATATTAGGGTGGGTTTGAGCTTAGGAAAGGAGGATACTGGTGTGTGAGTAGGGATTCGAACTTGGGACGGCTAGGTTAGGGTTGTATAAGGATTTCCACTGAACAAAGCCTTCAAAAAAAAAAAAAAAACCCTCCTTCTCCAACTGCCCAATTAATAGACGATCTTGCAATCAACGCACCAACATCCAAAACTAAAAATCCTGACTTCTAATCTAATGGCTGAAAAACCCGAAGAACAACCCCAAAAAACCGAACAAGGTACATTTTTAACCTAATTCTACCATGACGTATAATAATAATAATAATAAGGTTTATTAAATGCAGGTTGTTTACAAATTTTCTTTAATTTATGCAGTGTTCAGCTTTTTTTAAAAAACCCTCAAAGAACAAAAACATAAGAAAAGAATGAAGAAGATGTTGCAACAACTGATGAACAAGAGGAAGCTTCAGTTGTAATCAACAAGAAGAAACCTATGGCACCTGACAGTAAGTTACACTTTGCTACTATCGCCATATTATATCAACTCTCTGTCGATAGTGTCTTTGCATTTTCAGATTCCAAAATCCTTAGCTCTCAATCGGAATGGAAGGAAAGGAAGATATCAACAAGTATGTTGAAATCTCAATCTTGAAAATCTAAATCGTATAGTTTTTGAAATCTTGAATCGTGTTTGATGTTCTCGGTCATATGCGTTCATCTGTTAAATGGTTTTTAGTTTAGTTCTTCTAAATCATTTATCGATGATTGAGATTTTGTGTAATCTTTATTTATCATTCATATATATGTTATTTGTTAGGTATTTATAGTTGCCTTGTCATAATTTATTGATTTTATAAATTATATGTGTCCATGTGAAGGTTTTGTTTGCTTCAATAGCTAGGATTGGAAGTCATATTTTTTTTCCTGATTACAAAGCCTTTCCTGAATTGTATGTAGATACTTAGCTTTTGTTCATGTTACGTTATTCTAAATCAAGTTTACTAATGGCTTAGTTGTTCCTTTTTTTTTTTATTAATTTTCATTTTCATATGTGATTTTGTTTGATTTCTTAATTTTCATTCATTATAGGAGTCATTAGAATGTAAGAGATTAGAGAGATGTGATGAGTTTTTAAATAGTTGTAGCTTACTTAAGTGATTGTTTAGCTGATTAGTGATTAGGTTTTAGGTTTTAGGTTTGGGAATACGAGTTATTACTGATTAGAATACTATGGACATGCAGTGATTGAGTATGAGGGATTAGAGAGATGTGATTATGTTTATGTACTTTGAGACTTTGAGTAGAATTGCTAGCAATAAGTTTCAATTCAGTTGTATTGATGTTAAATAACTATAAGTAAATGACTATTGGTAACTGGTAGGTTCAGTTTTGGTTCATAATGGTTTGAATTAGAAGTTTTTATAGTTTGTTGGTTGTTGAGTGTTGACAGTAGGTGTAGAAAAATATTGACAGATATGGAAGATTATGAGTTTTAGAGTTTTTGGTAGATTTATTGAGATGGAAATAAAAATGCATACATTGAAAAATCCTAAATCTTAATATTTATTGAAAATTTTATTACAACATATTAGATTTTTCAACCCGGGACGCTCGCTCCCGGGGTATTAGCTAGTTTAAAATATTTAATTCAAATTTTTAAATGATTTGAATCTTTCAAATTTTGATTACTAGAATTTGAATTCATAGATTTCAATTAAACTTTATAAATATTCAAATATTAAATGTTCTAGATAATACTCCTCAAATACCATCTGATAACAAGATTCCAGTGAAGTTCTAAAGGCGACAATTCCCAATATTCGTATGTTTCGCAATGACCAGCAATAAAAGCCAAGGATAGTCTCTATCGAAGGTTGGATTGTAATTAAGAGACCCCGTATTCTAAAGATTTCCAACTTTATGTTGCATTGTCAAGAGTTAAAAGCAGGGGAGATGTGAAATTACTTATACTAGATGGTGATGAGAATGTCAAGATTAAAACAAAAAATGTGGTGTATAAGGAAATATTTAGTGATATTTGAATAAAATGTGTATTTCTTGCTTTTAAATTTTAATAAAATATTTCTACTATATTTTGTTTATAGGGTTTACAGCTCCAAATAATCGTTAGTTGTTGAACCGCGTGTCCACACGAGCAATAGTCTAGTATTTAATAAAAGGTTTTCTCTACTAATTAATTTTATAGCTTAATTAATAAGTAATCTTTTATTTTAACGGCTAGCAACCAATTAACCACGGTGAAGCAAAATGACTATAAGGTATCGTTTGGTATGTAAGAATGAAAGACGAAAAGGAATGGAGTATTACAATGAAATGAAAAAAAAAAGTGTTTGGTTGGTCAAGGTAATAGAATCATCCATTAGTTATTTCATTCCATTCTCTCTAAATAACTCAAAATTCATTCAATCCATCCCCCATGTTCCTTTTCCATTCCATTCCCTGTCACCCTCCATCACCATCAACCACCACCACTATCCACATCTACCACTACCACTCATCGCCACCACCATCGACCGCCGTCATCGCCAAGCACCGTCACGCACCACGGACCAACGACCGCCGCCACCACCACCATTCTCCGTCACTGACCACCGCCACCAACCACCAAGCACCAACCGAGCACTGACACCAACCACCAACCACCGACAACCACCGCCACCACACTCACTGTTGTCGTCACTCCCTGTCGCCACCTACCACCACCGACCACCACCACCATCACCGCTACTATCACCACCAAACATCGCTACCTACCGACTACCGCCAGCATCGACCACCACCCATCGTTGTTCCCGCCACTGACCACCACTACCACCATCGTCGCCGCCGCTGCTAGCGACCGCCACCACCAACCGACCACCACCTCCGCCACCAACCATTGTCACCGGCACCACTTTCAACCGCCGCCACCACAACTCACCACCGCTGATTTTATGCCTCCGTCTTTTCCTTCCTACCAAAAGTACTGATTCATTCCATTCTTACGTGGTAACCAAACAAGACCATAGAATGATAATCATGCATTTCATTCATTTGTCCATTCCATTCCCTCGTCCATTCCATTACTCCATACTAACTACAGACCTTAAGAGCAAAAATAAAACCATACTAGCAACCAATTAACCATGATGAAGCAAACTAATTATAGACAAAATTACACAGATTGTCCTTTATTTATTACCCAAATTGCACCTTCTGTCCCTTGTCTTTCATTTACACTCATTCTGTCCTTTATTTTCTCAATTTGCTACGCCATTTGTCCTTTAGCCTAACTAAGTTAAAAAAGTTGGTTAAGTTTATTTCTAACTTTACACTTTTAGCCCATGTAGTTAACCAAACAATGAACTTGACATATTCACTAATTATATGAGTTAAATAATATTTTATTATAATAAATAAAAGTTATATTTGCATAAATAATGATCAAGCATAGTATAGGAAGACCGGGAGCTTGTCAATCAAATGAGCTCTAAGCTCATGCTCTTTTATATTTGACCCGATTCGATTGGAGCTCTCAGCGAACCAGTCTCGGGTTATAACTAGGCTCAGCTTGTGATTTTCTTCAAGGAAACAAAATCGTGGCATGATAAAAATGGTTGAACTTTTCATGATATAACTGAAGTCATGCCGTCATGGAATACATAATCCAACACTAACAATTATTCCTTCTAAAATAATCACATCTACACATACCAAGGTTTAAAATGCAGGTGGGAAAGCATTTCATCCAAATAAGTGTAAAGCATTTCATCTTTCTTTGACTTTCGTCTACTAAGAAGTGCTTTGAGCAGCCGTTTGGTTTTGCTCGGGATCTGATCTGCTTCTCTATACATGTCGGGAAGATCATTCCTATACATTGAGACTAATTTTCGAGGCGCTGGATGCTGCATGTAGATTATTATATCTAGAGATTAGCAAAAACACTAAAATGTGTAGTTTGTTGTTTGAGGATTATTATACCAATGGCTATATATTATATTTAATGACCATAAACACGGTTTTAAAATCTCTAATACTTCCACGGTAAAAAAAAATTATATGTATAAAAAATAATGTAGTTTACCAGTTGTTGTGAGATTGAGGTTGGAGTTGTTGATCGACAGCGATTTGGGGTGGAAGATCTTGAATTTGCTCTCGAGTTTGGAGTGGTAGACCTCGAAAAGATCCACCATTCAATATATAGAGGGAATTGGCGTGGTGAAATGGACGTCTTTCTGAATTAAGAATTTGTTAATCACAGGGGCTAAAAGTGTAAAGTTAGAAAATAAAGTTAACCAATTTTTTTAACTTAGTTAGGCTAAAGGACAGAGGGTGTAGCAAATTGAGAAAATAAAGGACAGAATGAGTGCAAATGAAAGACAAGGGACATAAGGTGCAATTTGGGTAATAAATAAAGGACAATCTGTGTAATTTTGTCATAATTATAAGATAACAAATAAAACCATAAACCCAGAATCATACCCATATGTAACACCGTGGTCATGGGGCCTAGACGTCTTTTAGATTGTTAACAAACTTACACAGTGATAGTAAGATTAATAGAATTGTTAATTAATATTTACATTGAACTCATGAATTTCAACACGTATAAGATACATAAATGCAACATAAACTACGTGGACGAATTTTGGCGTTCGTAAATACATCACCGGGGTGTACTTTCTACAAATTGAATATGACCTTTTTGTTGAATATATTTTAATCATCCTCAACGGATGTAGCCCATAATCCAGGGTCTTTATATATTATCTATGGAGCCATAAGCTATCTATTTTTCTTGTTAAATTTCTATCTCGAGAGCATGTTACCTAAACACATGCTTAAATATATTTTTGATCAACACAATGTTGATGAGTTTTCATTTTGGTGTTAGTGGCCAAGTCAAAATGGCCCCCTCCTGTCTTTTTAGAGAGACGGGTCACTAAGTTTGAGGCACCCAAGGCGTCTCCCGAGACGTTTTCGGTTTGGACAAGTTTGGTGATGACACGTGTCTCTCCCACCTGCCAAACGTCTTCGATGACGTCTCAGCGCCGCCGAGACGTCTCCGGTAAAGATAGAGACGTTTTAGCAGCCAAGCGTCTCCGGTGGGTTTCCTGGTGACGTCTCCCTCTGTATTTTTTTTCCGGTGACTAGGGCTGTAAACGAACTAAACGAACACGAACAAGGCATTGTTCGTGTTCGTTTGTTAAGAAAACACACGTGTTCGTGTTCGTTTGTTAATTTTGTTCATGAACACACACGAACATAAACGAACCCTAATGAACACAAACAAGTGTTCATGAACAAAAATAAACACAAACGGACATATATTAATTCTCAAATAAGATCGAATTTACATATATTAAGAAATTAAGTAGAACACCCAACATACAACCTAACTATACAAACATATTTAGTACATAACATAATATTGGTAAACATAATAAAATGGTGTTTAAAAAGACTAAGCTCCCATTTTAAACTTGAAGTCTTCATTTATTTAAACTTGAAGTCTTATATATTTACTTAACATAAATTATTTATTTATTTTAGTAAAATAAATAAAAATTAAAGAACATAAAATAAAATTATAAAAATAAAAAACTCCATTAAACTATTGAATACAAACGAACATAAACGAACAGGTTACCGAATGTTCACGAACATAAACGAACGAACGCAACCTCTGTTCATGTCCGTTCGTTTAACTAAAAGAACAAAATTTTTTGTTCGTGTTCGTTCATTTATTAAACGGACGAACACAAACGAACTTCTCGTCGAATGGTTCATGAACTGTTCGCTGAAAGTTCAGTTCATTTGCAGCCCTACCGGTGACGTCTCCGATGGTTTTCCGGTAACGTCTCCGGTGAGATCTTTGTTACGAAGATGAAGCGGCGACAAAGGCGGTGGTTAGTGGTTATGAAATGTGGTGGTTGTGTACCTGCTTTCCGGTCAGTCCCTCGTATGTGTTTCTGAGTTAAAACGAGGAGACAAAGAGGAGAGAGAGATAAGAAGGACAAAGCAGCAAGACGTCACCGAGAAACGTCTCGCCTCCGCCGCATATTGTTCACTATTCTTACATGGATTAATAAATCATTAATATATACAGCAGACATTTAAGTCAGGAAGGAAAATTAGAAGAAAGTACAAAGAGAGAGAGAGAGGAGAGAGAAAGTGAGGAGACAGAGAGATCGTCACTAGTATTAATGAGTAGAGCGAGTGAGGAGAGAAGGAGAGAGAGTGTGTGATGACGTGGTGGTGAGTTATTGGCTAGATTTGAAGACGTCTCGGGGATATGTTTGAGACGTCTTGAAATGTGTGACCCGTCTCTCCAAAGAGACGGGAGGGGGCCATTTTGGTAAGTCACTTATAAGTATTTTCTATTGTCTAGAGTGTCACCTAGGCTTGTTTTCCCAAGACAAGTGTCACCTCGCCCTATCCAGGCTTACAGTGGTTATTGTATTTCTTTGCTCTTCCTTGAGCCAGGATCTAACAACCCGATACAATCAGTTAAACCATTTCCAAGTCTAATCCAGTATGGTTTAAAAACCGGTTTTTAAAACATTGGTTACCCACTACTAGAGGTGATAAAAAAACCCGGTTTGGGGACCGCATGAACCGGACTGAACTGGTTCGAAAAAACCGGTTCCTACACGAACCGATCCAGTTTATAATACGAATCGCAGGTTCGAGCACCGGTTCTCCCTTTCCTGACCAAAAACCAAACCGAACCGATTTGAACCCAAACCGGTTCCCGAACCGATTAACAAAAACCGGTTTCGAACCAGTTCTAGCCGTTTGAAACAATAGATCCGTTACAAGTTACCGTTGGGCTCGATTTTTAATTTTTTTGACCGTTAATTTGCACCCTAAATCACCATTTTGCCACCACAAGTTAGTATAAATAGGTTTTAGATGTTTTGGGTTGGTCACAACACTCAAAACGCAAAAAACGAACCCGAAAACCGAAAAAACGCAATAGTATTCGCTCGTTTTTTTCCGCTTTGCTTCTTTGCTACATCATTCCATGGCCTCATCAAACCCATCTCAAACCGGTTCCTCAAACCAACCCACCATTGTTAGTATTCTTGAGACGACACGAAACGCCGAACTATTTGGCCAAGAAACCGGTTTTTTCGACTTGTATCTTTTGTCGAATGGCGAAAAAAAAGGCACGTTGTAGAAAGTGTGGTATCTTTGTCCAACCAAACGCAAACTCTACCTTGAGAAATCATAAAGCTAAGTATTGCAAGATTGTGAAAGAAAATCCGCTCGAAAGTTCTCAAACGACTATTGATAGTCAAGGTGGGAATTTTCTTTACGACTTTAACAAGGTTCAAGAACGAATGTCGAAGTTTGTTATTCAAAAAGCTTTACCTTTCAACCACTTCGAGGATCCCGAGTTGACAATCTTGATTCGTGACACACTCCAACCTCGATATAAACACGTAAGTCGATTTACTCTAAAACGCTATTGTTTGAAATTATGGAAACAAGCAAGAAAATATTTAATTGTATTTTTTTTCAAACTTACAAACCGGTGTGAACTTAACCACCGATATTTGGTCGGCACCTCACGGTTTACAGGAATCGTACATTTGTGTCACCGCTCATTGGATCGATCCCGGTACGTGGCAAATGATGAAACGTACGATTGCATTTGAGTTATTTGAGTATCCACACACCGGCAAAAATATATTTTATGTTTTAGACCATGTAATGCAAACTTTTCACTTACAAAACAAAATATTTTCAATGTCGTTCGACAACACGTCAAACAATAATGTCGCAGTTGAACAATTAAAATATAATCCGATTTGCAATGATGTTTTTTTTTCATACTCGATGTGTTGCACACATTATTAACTTATGTGTGCAAGATGGGCTTGGAATTCCCATTGTTGAAGATTTCAAAAAAAGTTTTCGATTTATGTTACATGAAGTTTTTAAAACAAGTCGCGAACGATATAGAAAATATAAACAAGATTGTAACGATACGAATCGTCCCTTCTTAGGTCCGAATTGGGACGTGACGACTAGGTGGAATTCGACTTTTACAATGTTTGAAAGTGCTTTGAAACAAAAAGAAACTTTACAACATTTTCATAATAGGCTTGCTAGGCGTGGTCGAGTTACGGAGTTTCCTAATGAGGGTTGGGATTGTATTGAACAACTTACGGAATTTCTTGAGGTTTTTAAAAACGCTACTACAAAACTATCAGGGGTTTATTATCCAACTAGTAATGAAGCATTGCAAGAATTATATTTAATGGTTCAAACAATATATGATTTTGATGAAAAAATGAACTGTTTGAGAAAATGATACCCTCAATGGTTGAAAATTTTCTAAGATATTTTAAAGAAATACCACATGTTTTTATGTGTGAACTGGCTTTAAACCCGTGCTTAAATGCTACGGGGGTTATACTATAATCGATGAAATACACATGGCTTTACGTTTTTATATTACAAAACTAAATTGGGCAACACACATGAAAAGTACTTTTGATAAAGATTTCCAAGCATTGTATGATACTTATTTAGAAAAATATGGTCCCAACTTGCAAACGCAAATGGGATCAATGGGAGGGGAAGGAAGTCGTAGTAGCTCGAGCCGGGGTAACCTTAAAATTACTTTGTTTAATATTGTCAAAGACCAAACGACTAAAAGACGCAGGGGGGGTGAGGCCTCAAATAGCGAGCTTGCAAGGTATAAAGGCTCGAATTTTACGACGACTTTTACCGCCACCGAATTTGAAAATTTTGATATATTGGCTTGGTGGAAAGGAAAACAATCCGAATTTCCTATCCTTTCCACTATAGCCCGTGATCTACTAAGTGTCCAAGCTTCTACGGTAGCTTCGGAATCGGTTTTTTCTCTTAGTAGCAGGGTGCTATCAATACGAAGAACAAAATTAAATCCCGAATCGTTGGAGATGTACATATGCTTAAAAGATCACTTGGACGCGGTGAATCGAGTACAACATAAAACATCTCTTGAAGACCAAACCGAATTTGAACGAAGAATACATGACGAAGAGATGGAAGAAGGACTAAGTGAACCCCTATCGGACGAAGAACTCGCATACGATGCTTCGTTGTGCCAAAGTAGTTCGGACGAAGCTTAACAAAAAAAAATGATTGTAATATTTTGAATTATGTTTTTATGTATTTCATTTTCCTAGTTTCTTATTTCGAAAACCAAAAAAAATAATAATAATAAAAGTTGAATTTTTATGTTATATTTTTTCTTATCAGCCTTTTTTTTCTAATTGTGCGCGAAAAAACCGATTAAGAACCGAAACAATCCAAAACCGGTCTTACGAATTGACAAAACCGGCAATGTTTTAAAAACCAGTACGTACCGGCCGGTTATACCGGTAATACCGCTTTTCGGAGGGTAGCCCGGTACGAAACACCCCGGTATAAAGGCGTAACGGTATCAAGTTCGTACCGCCGGTAAAATACGGCATACCGGTTTGAACCTTTATACCGGTACCGGCACAAGGTAAATTTTTGGGTTTTGAACTATTGATTTGTTTGTGGTTCAAGTATATCATGATTGTTATTTCTACTAAAACATCTTTTGTAATAATATAGGAGATGAAAATAATTATGATTGTTACTTATGTTACTTATCTTTGGTAATTTAAGTATATTATGATTGTTATTTCTACTAAACATCTTATGTAATAATATAGGAGATGAAAATAATTATGTTCTAATTTTTGAGGAAGGCGATGGTAGGGAATTTCATCTTTTAAGCAATTTTGAACTTGATGTATTCAATACTCCAATGGCTTATACATCGCCTACACTTTTATTTAAAAGAACATTGTTAAAAAAATTAAATACTTTTGGATGATTTTTTTATATGGAATAACTTTTGGATTATCTTTTAATATGTAATCATTCACTTTTAAATTATATTTTGAATTCATGTTGTAATTTATGGATTCATAGAGTTAACAAGTCAATCCGGTTGAACCACCCGATACAATCCGGTTCAACCGGTTGAACCATTTTTAAGCCAAATCCGGTATGATTTAAAAAGACATATTTCCACCTGCTAAGATCATTTATTACATATTTACCCAACTTAAAAAGTCAATTACATATTTCCCCCTCCTAAGGCATACACAAGTAGCAAGTCAATTACATATTTCCCCCTCCCAGGGGAAATATGTAATTGATTTTTAGGGTTGGGTAAATATGTAATTAAGAGGCTTAGCAGGAGGAAATATGTAAAAAATCCATTTAAAAACCGGTTTTTAAAACATTGAAAACCGGTCCAAAACCGAACCGGTTTGGAACCGAAACCGGTTCAACCAGGAACCGGTACTGTAGCGAACCGGTTTGAAACCAAAACCGATTCGGAAAAAAACCGATTTGATCACCTCTACCCACTCCGAATCTACAAGACTAAAAGCTCGAAACTGAACGAATTTTTGCTTTTATTTTTATTGTAAATAAATAATATTTAATTATTTACACGTATCTTTTGATCAATCAATTAAGAATGTAATTGTGGAATTTAAATCTTCAAATTTGTATCAGTTTTTTTTTGGAAGGTGTTCAAATTTGTATCAGTTGATTGGAAAGAAAAGATCTTGAAAGTCTTAAGGATTATCAATTCGAGTTTTTTTAAATACTAATTTCAATCCAATTAATAAATATATATTTATTGATGAATTCACCTATATATTCAGTATTAATTAATTAACAAAATTTACATTCAATTTCTTTACCTACGTATCACTTGTAACTGGTTTTACAATACAAAAAAGGGTAGCGGCGCAACTTGTGGCCCGTTTACCTACGTATCATTTGTAACTGGTTTGTCTTTGGTTTAATTTTTTTAGGAAGCTGCACGATGACAGATTTAAAAAAAAAATAAAAAAATTTCTTTAAAAATGTTTTCAACTCATTGAACCAAGAGGGCCTGTAGGATACAGAGATGCATTGAAAGAGGATGGAACTAGATTTAGTAGTAGTTTACTAGTTTTATAATTAAAAAAAGTGTGTTAATCATTTAGAAAAAAAAAAAAAAAAAAACCTAATCGAACTGAATCCATTATTTTTATTATTCTTATAGTATATAAATTTTTTTTTATTGTTTACAATCTTTGCTTTCATGCTCTTATAATTAAAAATTTAGGAACGATACATCCTATAATTAGGATTCATACACCCTGGCCCACATCACAGACCAACAGGAAGCTACCACATAATCAGAATGTGATGTCATACCCCCCAAATGTGATATCACATGGTGTATGAATCCTATAACCCATTTCTAATTAGATACAATATATTTACCTTGCAAAATTGATTAAGAATATAATTATGGAAATTAAATCTTCATTAATGGTATCTCAATTTATTTTATTTTTACAAATCAACTTTTAATTAAATTATTTAAGAATGGAAAGTGTCATGTATATAATACAACCAATTAATCCTCTTCTTTATAATCCTCAAATCTTCTTAGGACAACCATCTCCAAACTCTCTGTGTCTCTGGTAAGTACATTATTATATAATATATTTTGCACCGTAAGTTTACAAAGCCTTTTTTCTTCTTCTAACTTGCAACAACAAAAGTAGCTTTCTTTGTCATATCCGTCAAATCCGTTTCCGTCACCACCGCAGCCTCACGGCCACCTCAGTTGCTCTTCGTTGTTTTCTGAACGGACGTCAACGATTTTGATTGTTACTTCATTGTCTGAGATAACGATGGCGGCGAGGTGGTAACGAAGTTACGACGGTGGGGGAGAGGCAATGCTTTATATGATTTTTTTTATGGCTTTTCAAATATATTTGTTCTGAACCGGCCCTATGTTGAAATTTTAGTTGATAAGAAAGATAGACGTTAATTAATTATTATTATTATTATTATTTTATCATGGAGTCAGTAACATGTGATTATTATGTGTGATCTAAAAACTGGTATAGTAGTTGATTGCTGGCCCATTAAAAGTTGATTTTATGATAATTGTACTTGAGAGTTTGGGTAATAGCCAAATCTAGGATGTATATTAATCGAATGTGTTTTATTTATATCCTTATCCCATAACGTATACGGACCAATTTCAATCCAAAACATTTTGACACTTCGAACGAATCCCGCCGCTACTCGAACTAGTTAGAACATTTTTTTAATAAATGTGTCGAAACCTCCCGGCTAAGTTTGCCAACTGTATAATAAAAAGTGAGCTCAGCCCAGATGGTTGTTGCCATTTAGGTTATAGGCTATGGTAGAGAGGAAATCTTTTCTTGTGTGAGATTGGGAGTTCAACTCTAAGGGTATGCAAAAGAATGTGTAAAAGGGTGTAAAGAAAGGAGGCTAAGAAATTAGCCGTTCAAAAAAAAAAAAAGTTTTGTTTCATTTGATACTTGTTTATTATTATTGGTGCTCAAATACTCACACCTCTTGCTTTCTAATCCCATACTGTTTGCGACACTTTATGTCAAACAATGGGTCCCTGAATTTCAAACAATCCTTCCCTTGTCGTCAAACAACTTTTGGGTGACGTGAAACGGTGTGAGATTAGTATGCACCAATTGATTAACATGTTCCTTGTGTTTTAATTTGTAGATGGGTCGTGCAAAGCTAAAAATGGAACTCATTGCAAATGAGAAGACTCGAAACACCACATTCAACAAAAGAAAACAAGGGATCATAAAAAAAGCTAACGAATTCACTATTCTTTGTGATGTTGATACGGTTATCATCATTTGCCCTCCAAATTCGGACATACCCGAAGTTTGGCCAGAGAATCCTAACGAAATCAAGAAAACAATCGCTTGTTACAAGTCAAAAAAGGGTGAAGTTGCAAAAAGAACTTACGGTCTCAATGATTTCTACGAAGACAGGAAGAAAAAGCTCGAAGATGAGCTCATTAAGGCTCGTAAAAAGAACATGGAAGTGAAATACGCGACGTGGTTCGATGGGTTTGATGTTTTTAGTGAAGTGCAACTGAGAAAGCTTGTTGTGACGTTGGAAAACAAGGAGAATATAGTGAGAGCTCATCTTGAATTCAGGAAAAGGAACATGAGCTTTCAACTGCCCAATATGATTCATTATCAAGGTTTGGGTCTTGATCATTATGGTCATGTGATGATGAACCAACATATTGTGGGCCATGATCGTGTGATGTACGGAGATGTATCAATGGGTTCGTTTATGCCAATGAAACGTGAACCGTTGGGGTTCGGTTATCCGGTGGTTGATGGTGGTATGGTGTTTGATGGCAACCAGTGGATATTAAAGCAGCCGGTTGTGCATGGTGGTGTGATGCAGGAGTTTACTGCTGCAAGGCAAGAACATGAATTGCAAGTGAACAATGGTGTTGGTGAAAATGTATTGGATGATCATCGTGGAAAGTATATTGGTAGCATTTGAGTTATGGGTGATTTACGTTAGAATTTTGGTGGACATAATTTTTTGTTTTGTTTTGGTATTGTTTTGATTATAGTCATTGTGTTTTTATCAACTTTTTACATTTGTATTTAGAGCATGTTTGGGTTTGAGCATGTTTTGGTCTTTGATAAAACTTCTTTTTGGTTAGGCATAAAAGCCTGGTTTTGAAATTGTTTTTGGTTGTTTGAATAGCAAATTACTAATTTACCCACAATTTACTTCTTTTGTTACTAATTATGGTTATTATATGGTCTAATCAAGAAATTATAACTTTGTACAAATAATTTATATTCTATTTGTATTTTTTTAATTATAGTTTTTATCCAAAAACAAAATTGTTCATATAATAATATATATAAAGGTAATAAATACATTTAAACATATAAGAATGTCCTTTCGATCATTTTATATTAAGCCAAGCGGAACAATTTTTAAAAACTAACTTATTAACTTTTTGGTTTTTTCCACTACAAAAGTTCTTCCAAACACTTTTTAAGAAGTCTTTATAAAAAAGAGTCATAAGTTAATGAACAATTTTGACAAAAAAAAAAAAAAAAAAGAGTTAAATCACAAAACTAACGTTTGACCCACCATTTTTACCAAAATAGCCACCTCTCATCTTTTAGAAGAGTCGGCTCACAATTTTCAAGCCATCTGAGGCCTCTCCAAGAGGTTTCCCGTGAGGGACCAACCTGTAAGTAACACGTGTCCCTGAAGCCTCTCCAAGAGGGTGGGAGACCTCTCCAAGACATCTCCGAGACGTTTGAGCAGCAGGCGTCTTCGGTGACGTCTCCCCAAAGCATCTCCGTTATATCACCAAAATAATATCACACCTAAAAACTAGATGTCAAATTATTCACGCGGATTTCTTAATTATTACAAGAGGCGATAAATATGGTCTGGACGTCCATGTTTCATAAATGTTTAGTTTTAAAAAAATAATTCTCTCACAAAATTCTTTTTAGTTTTTATAGCCGTTGATCGATGAGAATAATTAGGATTAATACACGGTTCTCTCCCTATCTCTCTCTCTCTCTATATATAATATATATATGTAGATCTCTCTATTATTATCATTCCTACATTACCACAACCCTAATTCCCATTCATACATTGATTTACTTTCCGATTAAACATCCATTGCTGATAAGGTTTTTTCGTTTACTTGTAAGTTCATTCGTTGAATATTATTTTTCTTTTAAGTCTTTCTTAATTAGGGTTTTAATCATTAATATGCAGATGGGTCGTGCAAAGTTAAAGATGGAACTCATAACAAAAGAGAGGACTCGAAACACAACATACCACAAAAGAAAACAAGGGATGATAAAAAAAGCCAACGAATTCACCATTCTTTGTGATGTTGACACAGTTATGATCATCTTCCCTCCATACTCCAACGAGCCCGAGATATGGCCCGAAAACCCTAACAAAATCAAGAAAACCATCGCTGCTTACAACGTGAAAAAGGATGTAACCAGAAAGAGAACCTATGATCTCCATGACTTCTATGAAGACCGCAAGAAAAAGATTGAGGGTGAGCTCATTAAGGCCCGAAAAAAGAACATGGAAGCGAAATACGCGACGTGGTTCAATGATCTTGATGTGTTTACTGAACTGCAGTTGAGACAGTTTGTTATGGAGTTGGAGAATAAGGAGAATGTGGTGAGGGCTTGTCTTGAATTTAAGAAAAGAAACATGAGTGTTCAGTTGGCTAATATGGTTCATCAGTATCAAGGTTTGGGTACACTTGATCATAATCTTGGTACTCAAGCGATGATGAACCAGCACTTTGTGAACCATGATGGTGGGTGGTTTGGTGATGCACATATGGGGTATGGTTGTTATAATCCGGTGTTTGCTAACCCTAACCAGTGGGTTTATCCAGCTGCGGCGACGGGGGTGCAGGGCGGTGTGTTGCCTGAGTTTGTAAGGCAAGAGTATGAACCAAAAGTGAATGTAAATGGTGTTGGTGAGTTTGTGATGGATGATCATCTTGGAAAGATTATGCGTAGCTTTTGATCTGTTGGTGATTTAATCTTTAGTTAATTTCTTGGTTAACACATTTGCATTTGTGTCTAAGTTTGTATTGGGAAAACCTTCTAGTTTTTAGTTCATAATTGTTGATTCGTAACATCTATAATGGTACTGAATTTTAATGTTTTATGGCATAAACCACCGGTGCATTGTATTTCTTTGTACAATTATTTGTATGTTTTTCGTTTTTGTTTGTCCGAATGTCTGTACTAACCACATAATTTTATATTATTTTTCTGTAAGAACATCTTCAGTTAATATTCGGAGGGGAAGAAACTAAAAAAGTTAAAAGTTTTAAGAGTTTGTAAAATATTTTAAAATTTTAAAGGGGTTGAAAATTAGGGGAAATAAAAGTTGTATGTGTGTCAAGATTTATACTTTTGAGTTGGATATAATTGAAACATTAATCACCTAGGTTGAAAATTTTAATTAAATAAATGGTAATTTAGGAAATGTTTAATTGTCTAAACATTTCCTTATTTTAATATCGTGTGTAATTTTCTCTAAATTAGTATTTAAACCCAAAATCCTAATCAAATATACAACCAAATTAAAGAAATAATAAAAATTATAATGATCTAAATATAAATGGGTTAGATTGGAAGAGCGTAAATGTAAATTTATTCGTAGATTATATTTCGATTTAAAACCTTTAAATTAAAAACCCAAGATTTAAAGCATTAAGTAACCATTGACGAAGTATGTCACTTCAGGCGACACATACACCATCAAAAACACACACTTAAAAACTATACCCAATTCAGCCCCAAATCAAGCCAAATTCAATGCTCATTGCTAATGCATGATGGGATTCGTGATCATATAGTGTTCCTAACATCCTAAGGTAACTCTAGACCCTTTTTATTCCATACAAATCCATGGTAGGTGGAAGGTGGCGATTCTAGGGTTTATACAAAAGTGTGATTTCTTGGCATCTATAGGTTTCTATGTGTTTACTGACATCAAAGAAACTAGGATATGTGATAAAAGTTATAAATTGCTTGATTCATGTGAATTAATTGAAACCTCATGTAGATAAGAAGTGGGGTTTTGTGCTAGACAAGAATCACACTTAGAAACTTGGGAATCAAGTGTCAATGTTGATACTTTGTTATATATAAACATGATTTGAGGGTGAAATCAACCTTTGATTGTGTAAATAAAGTTATGGTAAAGTCATGTAATCTAAAAAGCTTAGAAAAGCTACTTATAAAATGGTGCACATAAGATGCTCGATAAAATGCCTAAGAGAAAACGCAATAGGCTAAACAAGTAACAACTCGAATGAATTTGGCTAAGCATGCTAAATGAAAACCTCGTGTGTGTTTAATATGTGTAATCATGTGACTAAACCTCTATATGACTTGTACGACTCCTAGGAGTGGAGCTTGGAGGCTCGGGAAGCCGGTATGGTAAGGAATTCAAGTTAATGGGAAGCAAGCCAAAGTAAGTCACTCGATGGCTTAAATGTCACTATATAGACAACAATGATCTTTTATTAAGGTCTTCACAACCCAAGCCCCAAGTTCATTATTGTAGGAGAGGTGCAGAACAAAAGGATAGGTGGGTGGGGGTATTTCTTTCTAGGTTTCTTGGTTTTTGAAGTGGAGGGTTCTGCCTCTCCTTTTTTTTTTTTAACTATTTTGGGTGGTTTTTACAGAAATGCATCCAAACTTTGAGTTTTATGCATTAATGGCAGAACTACCACCAAGTTGCGGATTAACACCCTGGCAAACAACCCAAAACCTAGACTTATCATTCTTAACAACCCTCAGTTGCCTCCTACTTTCCACAGCCAAATCCTTGACCAATTTCTTCATAATAGCTCTAAAAGTAAATGTTTGACCTAGATAAAATGGGCATTCATCATTTTTTTTATTTGCTTCTTCTCTTTCGCTTCCTGTTCTTCCTAACTGACTTATGCAACCTAGGCTCATCCTCATCACTCAAAGTGTTAAAGTTATCTAAATCTACTTCAACCTCCTCACCCATTTCATCTTCTGTTTCCACACCATCAGTAACTTCAAGGTCTACTACAGCCTTAAAGTTTTCCATATCAACCTCATATTTCTCTACTTCATTGTCCTCATCTATAATGAAGTCATCATCATCATCATCACCTACAGTTTCCCAATTTTTCTTTTTCTTGCTAGTCAGCTCTATCGTCACTACTAGATGATTGAATGTCCTCATCCTTATCAGGCTTATAAGTAGTATCTTGACTATCACTACATTCCCACATATCCAAATCTGTCTGATATAAGAATTCATCCTTATCAGACTTATTACCAGGAACATCTTAACCTAGCTTTCTGTGTTTTAAAGTTTCATAGTCTGGGTCAATATATTCAACATATATCTCAATAGCTTCTCATTCTCAACTAGAGTTTTTGCTTCTAGCATTTGTACATCAAATAAAATTGGTCTTAATCATGTATCTAGGCTTTGTCCTAGCAGCCTATTAAAAAACATAACTTCATCACTCTCTAAGTATCCTAGTTCACACAAAATGTCATACAAAATTACCACAGCAAAACAATCAGAGTTTAGATAATCAATGTAGTTTACCTTGGTGTCTAGATACATCATAGCTAGTTCAGGTCACTAAACTCACCACCGTAATAAAGCTTAACCGAAAACTCCTCTTTGCTTGAACCTCCAGTGTCATAAAAAAAAAAAGAAGTTAACAAGAAATTCAGTGACAATAGTTTCAGTTATTAACACATATATCGAAAGAGAACAACTGGCCATATTCTGAGTGAGGATCAAATTCCTTTCTGTCGTTCCTCACACGCCATCTCTCCTCCATGATCAATGTCGAGAAGAAGAGAATCGAAGTAGAGGGAGAAGAATAGAATCAGAGGTGGAGGGTGGACGGAAATCAGGGGGATGTAAATGACGATAATAGTGACAAATTAGGGTCAAAAAGGGATAACAAAGGTCTGTTTAAAATTTTATAAGTGAGTTGACTATTTTGCCCCTGATTTAACGACATTGAGTTAACCCCGTTAACGAAATGGACTGTTTTGGCCTATTTCGAAAACTCAAGGGACTGTTCAAGCAATTATTTTGATTTTGGGTTGGACTGTCAAAATGGCCAAACCACATAGACTATTTTGGTAATTAACTCTTTTTTTAATTAAAGGGAATAACACAAACCAGATAAGTTTGGCTTACAAATATAACAATAGTTGTTAACCTTTTTTTAGGTCAACTTCAAAACAAAACCGAACCACCCATAAAACGGGGCAGCCAAACAAAACAACAAAGAACTATTACATAATTACAAATTCATCAATTATTATCGTCGTTGCATCGCACGGCTTTCTACTAGCATTTACAATATGGCCTTTCACTAAATTTCCAGCGTCTACAAGCATTTCAAAGACATTGCACAAGCATTTAAAGCACTTATGTGTTGAAAGCATGCTAAAACTAAGTATACGCATCCAACAAAAACCCTTAAACACATTTTTCATTCTCTTTATTGATTAGAGAAACACTAATTCCTTCATCGCCTCCCTCGACCTTTTACTCCACCTCCTCAGCCTAGGGTTCCGTTGAAAGCACTCCACTCATGGTTAGTAGTACCACCATTATTATTGTCGAAACCGCCACCTACTCCTCATACAGAGTTAATTTTGCTCCACACGTGCTCATGATATAGATAGACTACACCAATGCTACGAATAAGAAAATTAGCAGACTACAATTTAATATATCACGAGAGGATTGACAAACTAGCATAAAACAAGTATTGCGTTGTAAATTGCCGGCGCCTCCGCATCGCACGTGTTTCCTACTAGTATATATAAATTATAATAAATGAAAAGGGGTGTAACACGTGGCGCGTCGTGAAGCCTTAACACCCCTCGATTTTCCTCTAAATTTTTTTTAATTATTTTTAAATAAACATAACTATTAACTTTTATATTAAAATTTCAAATATGTTAATTAATATTTTTATTTGTATGTTTTTTTTATCTTCCTCTCTGAGACCCCCCGTAGAGGGGCATTATTTGTCTGAAAATTGCAAAAATAGCGCCCGGAACACCGTTACTCCGGGGCGCTATTTTGTTTAAACCGGGCAAGCGTTATTTAAATAACGCCAAAGCAAAATCGATCGGCCCAATTGGAACAACACACGTGGCTCGGCATTGAAATCAAACGGTCAAAAAAGTTGACCGTTGGGGCACTTGAATTTTTTGAACGGTAATTTTTTTTGAAGGTTTATATATATATATATATATATATATATATATATATATATATATATATATATACACACACACTTTTTATATAAAACACATACACAACTTACACAACCAAACTAAAAACCACACACCACAACACAATCTAAACACAAAACATGTTTCCATATGGTTCACCATTCGGGGTCCCGGGTCATCCGGGTGCGAGGCCAAACACTACTACTCCGCTGCCACCCAATTGGGGCGAGTTTGACGCGAACACAATGCAATACGCGCAACTTCTTGGCATGCCCGGTCAATTTTATCCGGGCCCAAATATGGCGGGTCAATTTTTTCCTCCACCAAACTATGTCCAAGCTTCTCAAGAGGAGCCCGATTCCGTGCCAGAAACTCAAGTCGAGACCAACGAACCACGTCAACCCGAGGGTTCTCAACGGGGGCGCGGGCGCGGGAGACGCTCGCATAAAAGGAAAGATGCTACCGCTCCTCGTCAAAAAAAGCAACAAGAACGTTGGGAAAGAGAAGAGGAGTTTGCTTTAGCGCGAGCCTGGCTCGACATATCGGAGGATCCCGAAGTTGGTTAGTATTTTTTTTGTTTATATATATATATATATATATATATTTATAATGTTGGTTAGTATTTTTTTTTTGTGTTTATATATATATATAATATATATATACTTTTTAATAGTATAATATTTTTTTTTGTAGCAAACTATCAACATAGCCCGTTGTTTTGGCAACGGATTCGAGAGCTGTTTTTTGCCGCCATGGGTAGATGGGAGTATCGAGAGCACGACTCGATATCGGGAAAGTGGTCGGAAATAAATAATAAATGTCACTCGTTTGCGGAGGTTTACCAACGTTGCAAGGACAACAGGGGCAGTGGGGAAGGTGATGACGGTTTGTTGGCAAGAGCCTTGGACGAGATGAGAGATACCCGCGGGCCGTTCCCGTATTTGAGGATTTGGGAGATGTTGAGAAAAAGCCCTAAGTGGGCTAATGTACCGCTTATGGGTTCGGGTAGTGGGCGCAAGATTAGGAGAGGAAGAGGATCAGGAGGAGGAGGACCATCAAAACAAAGCAAAACCACCTCCACGTCGCGAGATCCGGATACACCGACATCCGATGCTCGCTTTGTGAGTTTAGATGATCCTGTTGATTGGGAGGAGGAGGAGGAGGATATTCCAAGACCACCCGGTAGAAGATCAAAAAAGGGTGGCAAGGCGGAGTCGTCTTCGACAGGAGGTGGTGCATCGAGAGAGGAGTTTGAGGAAATGAATCGACGACTACAGGATCTTCGCGACCTCGGCCAAAGACGTTTGGAAACTATGCACCAGAGAGTGGCCGAGAATAAAAGGTTCGTCGACATTCAAGAGGCGAGGCAAAGGAAAAAGGACATTGAGTTTTTGTCCAAATCGATCGAACACCTCGAGGGAGAAGCCCTACGCCTCGCACTACATCATAGGCAAGAAATTCTTGCAAAATATAACTTATTGTAATTTATTTAAGTTATTTTTTTTTTAATTTGGTATTGTATTTTTTTTTATAACTTACTGTAATTGTAATCTTTTAATTTAATTAATATTAGTTGTGTGTTTTTAATATTATTTGTAATTTTTTTATATTTATTTGTCTTTTATTTTAATTATTTTGAGTTAAAAGATTAAAAAAAATAATAATAAAATCAACCAATCAGAAACAGGGGCTTTATAAATAAAGCCCCTACCACTACACCCCTTTTTCAGTTTCTCTCTCCATGCTGACTCAGCAGCCACGTGGACCAATCAAGAAGGGCACTACACATGGTCTCACAATTTTTAAACGTTAATAACTTCTATATACGATATTTTTTTTAAAAGTACACATAACTAACAAGCGTTTTATTATTCTTTTCAACGAACACCATAGTGTCATACAAAAAACGAAAAAAGAAACGACTTATTAGTGAGTTTTTGTTCATGAACAAAAAAGTAGGTAATTCATTAATAATGTCTGAGCAAGTCAATAATCATGATATATATGATTTTAAACCTACTATTACATATAAGAACCGCTAACTCCATATATATATATATATATATATATATATATATATATATTCACACATATAGTAAATTTGGTAAGAATCTATTTTTTTTTTTTTTTGTATTTTGATTTATGTTGCTAAAAACATTGATTACAACGGTTGCTAAACCGGTTAGATGTAGCCTATAATTTCTGGATTAACATTATTTTACCAAACTATGGATTTCAAAAATGATCTAAACTAAACAATCTAGTTTAAAAGTAAAATTAAAAACCACCCACATGACAGTTGGTTTAACACTACAAACTCCAGTTCAATGAACACACGAAACACAAAGTAATCAAATCTATCAATAAACGCAAAGCAACTTGAATCAATTCTTGTTTACCATCCAAAATGTGATGAAAGCAAAATAAAAACCCTGATTTTTACATCTCAAAAGCCAAACAAAACAAAAGCATAAGCAATTTCAATCCAAACTACTAAAACCATTTTACTTAGAAAAAAACTACATCAATCATGTCACGGCGTGTTAAGAGCTAAGAGACAGATTACGAGTCATGTTAACGAGCGACGCGGTTGGATCCATTGACCCGTTGCTGGTCATTGATCCTTCTCCAACACTTTGGTTCTTCTGCAAAGAAAAAATAAAATAACTTGATTATATAATTCGTCAAAATAAACATCTATTCTATTGCTACAACGATTGCGGTTTTCAGGTTTTACCTCCTTAACAATCCTTTTGGCCTTTATCATCTTCTCCCTGCTCTCATAAAAGCTGAGATCGTCTAACAAAGACGTTTTCGCTGAATAGGTTTTAAAAATCTCGAGCATTTCCAAACCTTGTTTCAAACCCACCTGAATATATGTATAACTCAACGTTAACTAATACCCGTTTTTTTTTTTTTTTTTTTTAATAAAAGAACAGAAAAAATAAAAATAGACAAATATAAATGTACCTCTTGAGTGTCCCTGGTGTATGTAACGGGCCGGTTATCATTGTTTTCAAGAATTATGTGTCTCAGCAGCGTGTTAGGAACATCTTTAACGATATGCCACTTAACTGGGAAAAAACCATTCCACTTGTCGAGCTGCCAAAAATCCATGTTCTTTTCATAATCCACCGGCCCGATCATTTCAGCAACACCCACAAACTGCCCACTTCCGTTTACCTAAAAACACGAACACAAATTAAATTAAAAAAAATACCTAAAATTTTAAACTTGTTAGAATAAAAATAAGAAAGCTTACTGAAAAAAAGAGGAAAATATTTGCTTTTCCTTCTGCATCAGAATATGCAGCGTCTAATTTTTTGTTGCCGTTCGGTGTGCTTGACCAAACATCATATTTAAGGCACTTGTGAACATCATCTTCACTATAGGATTTGATTACATAAAACTTAGCATGATCGTACTTTGTCTTAAACCCTTCAAGATTATATTTATCGCGTGTGAGTGAGACTCCCATTTTCTCGTCTTCAAGACGCGGATTTACGCTCTGAGCCCGAGGGCCACGTGTTAATTCTTCAGATTCACCGGTCGCAAAAGACTTGTCCCTTGATTTGTATCTATCATTATCATTCCAAAGTCTACCACCAGAAGCATAATTCGTAGCATAGTTTGAAAAAATCCCTGGGTTTTGGTATGCAAATGATGAAAAATTCCCAGACGATTTATAGCCTTTTGCAACCTCCGCAGACTGGTAACCCGACCCCAACTAAACCATAAAACAATTCATGTTAACAGTTAATTAACTTGCATATGACACCATTAAGAAAGCATTAAAACTAAAACATACCTTGTTAAGTGACCTGATCTGTTGTGCCTGAAAGATCGACCTGGGAACACTAGAAGCGGATTGATGTTGGTACTTCATATCCGAAGGGTAATTTAGAGATTTCCCATTATAATTCATGGTTCTTTTGGAATTAACATCACTGTATTTCATGCCATTTGAGCCCGTAGCAGCCTTTGTGCCAAAAGATGATGCTGAATGAGAATTCCACCCGTAGCATGACATGGCATCTGATGAAGAAAAATAGGGTTGTTGCCCATCGACGCCCATAAAAGTCCCAGTAGCATAAGGATTATAACTAGGCATATAATAAAGAAGCGAACCGTTATTATCTGTGTAATGACCGCCGCTAGCGCTCATATGACCAGAACCCTCACTATATGTTCCATTTTGACCTACCAACAACAATCAAACAAACACAGTCATCAAGATACACACATATCATGCTTATTTATCGCGATATTAACATAGAACTATAAAAGAATGAAAATCATGCAACTTTTAACCTGGATACTGATAATCATAACAGCTAGTAGGCGAGTAGCTAACACCTTGCCCTGCAGTTGCCTTTGGGGCAATCCCGCCTTTTACAGAAGAACCAGAAACCCCTGCAAATGATGGGGCCGAACCCGAAGGTATGCCTTCTTTTCTAGAACCCTAAAACCATAAAAAATAAAATCAAATTCAACGAATTTAAACGGTCTCTAAGTATCTGATTAAATAATATAAGACAATATTAATTCATACATACATTGACCAAAGTATCAAACAACCATATATAAATACAAAAGAAACAACATGTCATGAACAAGACAATAATATTATTATATTAACACTAAAGTTTAAAGAACTCAATTCGAAATAGTATCTCACCGGATTTTGATCGTCCATTTTAGCACTAGTGCTAGACTTCAATCCAGATGCTGACGGCTCCGCTGCTAAAGCGAGTTAAGCAAAATCACAAAAGAAAATAACAAAATGTCAACTTTTTTTTTTCATAAAAAAATAAGATTTTAAATTGGGATAACTCTGAACTTTTACCGGTTTCAAATTGTCAATTTTTTTTATTTTTATTTTTTATAAATATGTGATCTTTTTAGGCTGACAGGACCAGGAAAGATGAAGAACAAAAGGGTTCTCCAACATTTAAACTTTTGGCGAAGAACGCCATTAAACTCAAACAAACCAACACAAAAATAGGACAATTTTGAAAGCACAAACTCAACCAAGGTAATAAATAATATAGACAACATAGAAAGGATACACTGTAAAATGTTCTTGTCTCCAGGCATACTATCCTTCAAAACTATCTCCTGAAACAACCAACTCCAAAAGCATTAAAAGAATATATTGCAAGCCCACAAAATAACTTTAAAGTAATGTTTATATGCTAACAAATGGGATAACTTGAACCCAAATAATGGGATGCTCTAAAGATATAAAGAACAAGATTCTTTAAAAATAAAAAAAGTACAATGCATAATTGGTTCACACTTTCTCAAAATGTCAACACATACAAACCCTAACAAACACAAATTCCATACAAAATTTATAAAAAATAAAAAATATTCTCTTTATTTTACTTGAATAATCACAATCAAAACCAAACAAAGTGAATAAATAATATTAATAAAAATCTTGGAAACAGAAAAGATAATGTGATCACTTGCATGAAGAATTATGAAAACAAAATAATAATAATAAAAAAAAAAACAAACCAACCCAGGAAGAAAAGATTAAATTTTCAAGAGAATAATGAAGCATTGGGATAATTAAGACATAATTGAAGAAGAAAGATTAAATTGTTAACAGAAAAAGAGAGATCACCGTCAAGAAACGGCGGTTAACGGCGGTGGTTGGACGGAGAGTGGATGGAGGCGGTGAATTGTGAAGAGGGGAGAAGAGTGTGGGCGTGTTTGAAGAAGGGGGGATAGCTAAACCCCTAAATTTAGATCTAACGGTTGAGATGGGATGAGGGAGTTAAGAGGGAGGTTATTTGGACGGTTGGAGAGAGGTGTGGATAGTTCGGTTACATAAGGGTGGGATTATCGTATTAAAACTTTTTGAATTCTTGGTTTGGTTATAGGACCGGGCGCCACCTGAAAAGGTCACGGGTACCTTACTATTTCACGTGTAATTTGGTATATTAACACTATGTTCTAAAGTTTTATTAAAGAATGAAAGAGAAATTATTAGGAAGGAAGTGAGAAAAAAATGTGTTCCAGAGTTTTTTTGTAGGAGGGAAATGGAGGAAATGAGAGAGATAATAAAGAGTTTTTTAGGCTGATTTTCAATATTTCTAATTTGAAATGAATTTGAGAGAAAAGAAGAGGGGGGAGATCATTTCTTTCTATTCTTTAATGAAACTCTGGAACAGAGTGTATGCAACGTTTAATTTTTATGTTTTTTAATTCCATTTTGACCGTTGAATTTAATTTGTGCTTTTTTATAATTGTTTCCAATCGGTCATATTTTGTGACCGTTTTTATCAAAGGTCTATAAAACACAAAACAATCTCACGGTTTACGGTTTAATATAAAAAATAGAAATTATCACCATACATTTAAAAAAATGAGTGACGTTAACGTCGAAGATGATCAATTTATCATTCCTCCGCTCGAAGTGCACCCGATTTTACACTCAGACGATAGTAGCCTTGAGTTTCTCATGGACCTTGCCAAGCGGGCTGCAGAGCAAGACACAACAATATCTAAAAAAAAGATACGTGTCACGTGATCGCGAGGGAGGTAATGCTCGGTTAATAGATGACTATTTTGCTGACGTACCAAAATACACTGACGCACAGTTTAAACTAAGGTATCGCATGTCGAGACGTCTATTTCTAAAAATTGTAGCAGATGTTGAAGCAAACTTCGAATGGTTTAGAGAGGGCGTGGACGGTCAGTTTAGAAAGAGCTTTACGCCCATACAAAAAGTATCTTCAGCATTGAAACAACTCGTAACCGGTAATCCTCGAGACGAATACGATGAGTATTTATGTATGTCTGAGAGAACGTCGCGCGAATGTTTACAATTTTTTTTTTTGCAATGTCGTCATTAAGTTATACGGGGATGAGTTTTTACGAAGACTAACAAGTCACGACATTGCATGTTTGTACGAAGTACACGAAGAAAGACATCACCTTTCTCGCATGATCAGTAGCATTGATTGCACTCATTTACTATGGCGAGCATGTCCTAGGGAATTACAAGGACACTATATGAGAGGCGATGACCAATACCCTACGATCATGCTAGAAGCGGTTGCTTTGCAAGATATGTGGTTTTGGCATGGATCCCCCCCCCCCCCCCGGGTTCACTCAATGACATAAATGTCTCCAACAATCCCCATTTTTTCTTACCCAACGGAACGGCGCCGCATCTACCCAACCTGGTCAACGTTTGTGAAAGCGTTTTGATATCCGACCGATCCGAAGGAAAAGAAATTCGTTAAGGCGCAAGAGGCGGCAAGGAATGATGTTGAGCGAGCGTTCGGAGTATTAAAGGGGAAATGGGGAATTACCGCACGACCCTTGAGGCCGATGACCGTTGCTAGGTGTAGCGTCATTGTCTATACGTGCATGATATTGCACAACATGATCGTTAAAGACGAGGAGCGGCGATATCACCGGTCCACATACGCGATCCCCCAATCCAACCGTTCTTCGATGACGAAGCCCTTGCGGAGTTGACAGACTCCGATACGCATTTCTGACTTCGAAATGATCTCGTGCAACATCTAGACGGACTTGATCTACCGTACCTCAAAGCGGATGCCTCGAATAGTTTTTCTTTTATTTAGTTTATTTTTAATTTATGTGCATTTCTATGTTTTATTTACTTTTACTATTGTAAGTTTATTTTATTAGTTTAATAATATGTTTAATTAATGTTTCTTTTAAAAAAACTAAAAAATAAAGATTTTAATTAAGTGAATCAGTTAAGTGTTGCCTCTAAAAAAGTGATTTAGTGAAGTAAATCAGTAAAGTGATGTGGCAGTACAGGATTGGTTAAAACCAGTGAAAAAAAAAATTATAGTAGCACCCCTTGTGCCCTTATAAAAATGTTCCTCGGGTTTTTAGTAGGCTTGTTGCTAGCCCCTAGTTTTGTTGTGGTTTGAGGGTAGTCAATGGAAGGTTTGACATTTAGGGTACATTTGGTAAAAGCTTTGTTTGGTTGAGGGGCTTGAAGTTTTTAAGTTAGGAGATAAAGTTCTATATTCAAAATCCAGGGGGACAAAAATATGTTGATTCTCCTCACAGGCTTTAGCATGTTTTTTCGCTTTCTTCGCAACTGCCCTTCACACTGCTTGCCCTGCAACAAACCCATTATCCCTCAAACCAACCAGGGGAGATGCTCTTGTTAGGTCCACACAAGCGTGATTCCTCCCAGCCCACCCAAAGACAAGCAGATCTGCTGGTCATATTGTGGATGTCCGTCCGAAAGGAAGTTCACATGGGCCTCTTTCTTGGTTGAGATCCCAGCTCGTCTTAAAATGTCCCCTAGAACATCCCGAACCCAGTTATGTCGATATTTAAAACCGGGCAGCTCATTACAATAAAACGCATGCTCCCCATACTTATCCATACAAGCCTTATGGTAGATCGAACATACTTCATCTTCAGGGTACATGTGGATCATCAAACGGTATTTAAGAATGGCAATGTATTTAATTGCAGACATACTTTGGTTCAAACCGTCGATCGGGATAACCGTCAGAAAGTCTTGGGCATGGGAGCCTTGCAAATATTCAATAACTGCCTTCTATTAAGGAGACAAATCAAAAACTCCCCTCAAGCCCTGAGCGATTTGCCAAAAAAAAGGCATTCGCCAAAGTTTCCTAAGGCTTTGGGGGGCAGTGTTCTTGTTAAAAAAAACAGTTAGTATCAAAGCATGGGGGGAGTCATTAAGCCTTTGAAAGGCCTGTATGTAGTCCAAGTCCATACCAACAACCCTACTATTCCTCAAGATGTGGTTCTGTAGTTTTCAAGACTAAGCTCTCAACGCGACAAAAGCATAAACCCCAACATCCTTCGTTGAGAGAAGCCCTAATCCACTAGACGCATCGACAAGGCCATAAGTTTGTTGGGGTTTGAGGGTATTCAATGGAAGATTTGACACTTAGGGTATGGTTGGTAAGAGGTTTTTAAGGGTATGTTTGGCAAAATTAGCTGGTGACTGGTGGCTGGAAGCTGGTAGCTGGTAGCTGTAGCTTTTTAAATATATTGGTATTTGGCAGACTAGTTAGAGCTTTTGATAAAATGTATAAAATGACCAAAATGGACAAAACTAAAAGCTTGTATGCATATTTTTTATGGTAAAATGGGTATTATGTCATATACTTATTGAAAGCTTGTAGCTAGTATAAGTTTTTTCTTAAACACTAGTACTAGTAGCGTTTCAATATGGAGTCTTTTCTCTTAACCTAAAAGCTTCAAGTTCCTTCAACCAAACAGGGCTTTTTATTACATAGGAGTTTTTTTCTTAAAAGCTTGAAGCTCCTTACCAAACATACCCTAAAGCCTTGTTTCGTTTGTCACACCCTCAAATTTCCACTGCGGGGTTTATACCACGAGGCGCGTGACATACCAGGATCCCATAGCCATAAGTCATAAGAACGACCCTAAATGCCCAACCCATTTAGTTCGTTATTGAAAATCAAGTTTAGCGTTTACCAAAAAGATTAGTTAAGTTGCGGAAGCGTAAATCAAACATAATCGTTTAAGTTCATGCGCAAAATAACACGCCCAAAATAAAACCATTTAATATAAAGCAAAGTATAAGTTAAGTAATGTTCACAACCCATGACACAATGATGCATGTCCTATCGTGCTCCGAACCTAGAGACCTGCAAAAGCATGCTAGCGTGTGTCAACATAAAGTCGGTGAGTTCACAAAGTAAGGTAAGTAAAAGTGTAGGTTTCCCAAACCCGAAAGTAAAAGCGTAGGCCCCCAAGACCTCGTAACAACAAGTAAAAGCGTAGGCCTCCAAGACCTCGTAACAACAAGTAAAAGCGTAGGCCTCCAAGACCTCGTAACAGCTAATTCACATGCCAAGGGTAGCTAACCCTATCATAATAACTAAACAATGATATACCGAATTGCTACTCAAACGTTGCACTCGCCCTGCGAGCTGGTTTTTGCCTCCCATCATTGCCTATCAACAATGATAAAAATCTAAGGTCGTAGTTCACGCCCGGCTCCCAGCACGGTGTGAGGTTTATCAAACCTAATAACGCTATCAACTAGTAACCCGCTTGCCACCCGGCAACTCATTCGGTAAATAGTGAAGGACTTCCGTGATAGAGTGAATTTTAGTTCATTAAGGACACATAGTGTGAAACTAGCAATACCGCGATGTGTAGTAGTCCCAAACCAGACTAGAAAAAGATAAGTAAGTTGTCTCCCTGAGACGCATGCTTTTGAGAAAAGAGTAGTGAAACTCACCTTAGAATGCAAGCAAATAAATCCAACTTCCAAAGTAGGGTGTGCTAACGACTCCCTATTGCATGTGTTACTAAGTGAGTATATGTGTAATATCATTACACCATATAACCCATTTGTCCAAGACGTTTAAAAGTTCAAAACCGTGTAAGTGACACCTAACGATTCTACATGCATAAGTAAACCCTACGGACCCGTTGGTGAATATGTTGGTTATCATCAGTTTTACACTTCATATGCATCTCATATAAGTGTCCATTCAAGTTTAAGTCAAATACATGCCACATAAGACTCCAAATAGTCACATAAACATACATTACACAATCTGCGTTTTTAGGACAGATTATGCGTCGTGAAAACTAATTTATTAAAAATACTTATCCAGTGAATTAGACTCCCAAAATTTTACTAAATATTCTGGGGGGTCTACTGGACAAATCCATATTTTTAGTTCGTGATAAAACCCTGTACAAAAATTATGAAAATTCACGAAACACAGCTACGTTCAGAAAATACACACAACAAATTAGGTTAGTAGAAAAATTCCCAAAAATCGTGTATTCATCCAAACGGGATGAATCCACTTGGAAAAGCCAATTTATTCCAATGTTAACCTACTGTCCAAATTTCATAACTTAATTCCTTGTAAAACTCGAGTTATGATTATTTAAAGTTGCCTCAGTTTGTTAATCCGAAAATCTGATATGACCTTTAATCAAAGAAAATTCCAAACACTATTCATACGATGTCCAAATTAGACCATTATGAAAAGCTAAGACCATGTATAATCTAACTATGCAAAGAAATAATCAAAACCCTCATGTTTAAGTCACGTAACAGACCCTACAAGTTGACCCAAACATTCTGTCCAGATTTTAATCATGCATAAACTCTTATTTAAACTACTCACGTATGCGTATAATAGATCAACAACAATCAAAAATCATCATAAAACATTCATAAAACCTAACATGATCAGAACCTATCATAACACATGCAAAACCATAAACCCTAAAGATCATAAACATCATAAACATGCGCAACATGCAACCTATCAATTTCTACTCGCATAAGATTATGTTTAACCCATTCAATCTTTATAAACCTCATGTTTTAATCTTTATGAAAACGTTTCAGACCTGGACAAACTTAGTTATAAGGTTTTATAACATATTAAGGAAGATTAAAACACAAGAGATTGAATGTTATACCGCAAGCTTGTTGGGTCTGCTGACCTGGAGAAGAACAGATGATTAGAAAGCCAAAATATGCTAACAGTTTGATCCTTTCAATAAACAGTCTTTACAACTTACTTCTCCCAAAAGACTGTTGACTCTAACAACTGTTCTATCCAAACAACTGCTTAACAACTGCTGATACAAAGAACTGCTGAATAAACAACTGATGAAGAACAACTGCTGACTAAAGGTCTGATGAAGAACAACTGCTGATTCAAGTACTGAAGACTAAAGCACTGCTGGAGCCAACAACACTTAGGCTTCAACAATGGATACAAGACCATCAGAGTTTTCCTACAGCAGCTGTTTACTATCAGTGATTTCAATGTAACAGTAGTTTGTAATAGGCAGATGTTTATGTTTGTTATTCTGTTAGAGGTCACTGTCTTAGGTGACGTCAGCTTAGGTCATCAGTGTTTTGAGTCTGTCTATAAATAGAACAGTGCTTGTACTGTTCTATTGCATCACACACACAAACATTCTCTCAGACAAACACTGTGTGATCAGGCTGAGGGGTAGTAATTGTACGATTGTAATCTTTTAGATAAATGAAAGCATTCGATCTGAAAACATTTACTCTCTTGTTTTGATTAACAGTTTATTATTCCGCTGCACTTTCATTCTATTTTCGTTTCACTTATATCATATTTAGTTAAACATAATCAAAACAATCAAACTCAGATCCTAACAATTGGTATCAGAGCTTGGTCAATTAAATTCGATCTAACAAATCAATTTAATAATCAGCTCACAATTATTGATATCGTTTGTCTGTTGGATTGAAAACAGAGTAATAGTTTAATTTCGTTTCAACCGTTTTTAAACAGACTTTGTTTTTTTTGAAAAATCAGAGAATGGCTTCAATCAATCACGATCCACATAACACTGGCACGAACAACAAGCCACCGATGCTTGTCAGATCTGAATACAATATCTGGCAACGTCGGATGAGCCATGTTCTAGCTCAACAGAACACTGGGTGTTGGAAGTCGGTTATCTTCGGACCACATGTTCCGACTGTGCCGAGTACTGAAGATCCCAAGGTGTTTGAGCCAAAGAAACTTGAAAACTACTCCGACCAGGATTTTCAGAAAATTGAGCTAGATGCTAAGGCCTTCAGTATTGTGGCCATGGCTCTACCCAATGATATATATGCTGGGTTGTTACACTGTAACAGTGCAAAGGAGTTGTGGGATGCACTGAAAGAACAGTTTGGTGGGACTGAGGAGGTTATTGAAAACAATCGTGAAATACTTAACCAACAATATGAAACATTCAGTCATGTCAAAGGAGAGTCATTAACTCAACA
The DNA here is from genome assembly GCA_028751855.1 of Ambrosia trifida. NCBI lineage: Eukaryota > Viridiplantae > Streptophyta > Magnoliopsida > Asterales > Asteraceae > Ambrosia > Ambrosia trifida. Next base: position 47,696,317 of record CM054123.1, read on the forward strand.
GTTTGAGAGGTTTAATTGCTTAATTAGTGAACTAAAATTGGTTGGTCTTACTTACCCTCATTCAACCTTGAACCATAGGTTTTTAAGATCATTACCAGACAAATGGGACACTATTGCTATTGTGATGAGAAACTCAATTGGATTTAAAGACCTATCATTGACCCAGCTTCATGGTAAGCTCTTGACCTATGAGAGAGAGCTTAACCAGAAAAAGAAGCTCCAGGACTCTGGAAAAGTGTCTGATGACTATGTATTTGGGAATACAGCACTTTTGGGTCATGATGAGGTGCCTGGAAACACTAAGGATCAGAGTTATGATCATTTCATTGACATAACTTCAGGTTTTAACTCAGGTTTTAACTCTGATTCTTATTCACCAAACTATGCTTTCACAGCAAGTGGTGGTGATATCCAGGCATCTGACAATATATCCTTTGAGTATGATGACCTGAAATACTTTGACCCTGATGATTTGGAAGAAATGGACATTATGCACCAATTGGCCCTTCTCAGTGTAAGAACTAATAATTTTTACAAGAAACTGGGAGAAGGTTTCCAGGGTTAACTGGCAGATCTAAGGTTGGGTTGGATAAATCAAAGATAAAGTGTTACAAATGTCATAGACTTGGTCATTTTGCTAGGGAATGTAGGGGTCAACATGGTACACCTATGATAACCTATCCAAATCAAAGACCACAGACCAACACTTATCAGAATTCCTATAATGCCCCTGGACCAAAGGTGCAAAACACTGCTCATTTTGCACAGTCCTCAAACACTGTTCCTGTCCAGTATGTCCAAACCACTGTTCCTCAGATCCACTATGTGCAAACACCTGTTGCTCAAGCACCTGTGCAAACGACTGTTGCTTCATCCTCTGCCCCTGCAGAGACCAGTCAACAGAGCTTCTTTACACAAGGCTTTGTTGATTGGAGCAGTCTACCTGATGAGCTAACAGATGAAAATTTTGCACTAGTTGCTAAGGCTGAAAATGAACCAGAAAATTTTTGTTTCATGGCCATGGTGGATGAGATTGAATCTGAGGAGGTGGTAACTGAATCTGATGTTGTGACTGATGATGTTGTTAGTGAAGTTGTTACAGGTGAAAAACCTGAAGAAGAGGTTGTGAATCTCTCAGATCCCTGGGGTGCATCTGATGACTGTGAGTGCAAGTGTGATTGTGCATTGATGGCTGCTGCTAAGGTATCTCCTCAAATTCTTAAAGAGTTGTGTTCTGACAAATGTGTAATAACATTTGCTAACATCAAAGAGGTGAATGAAAACCTTAGAAAGAAAATTTTGGATGATGAAGTTAAATTTGAAAAACTTACAAAAGATTTAAAAACAAGTTTAACTGCAAAAGAGTCTGAAATAAGCAGCTTAAAACATGAAGCAACCATAACCAAAGACCAGCTTCAAACTATGATAGCAAAATATCAAAGTTGTAAAAGTGAGCTTGAGTCCACCCAAGTTGAATGTGAGAAATGGGTGGAATCATGTAGAGGTTTTGAGATGCTACTCAACAAACAAACCAAAAGTCATGTGAAGTTTGGTTTTGGTTTTGAAACCACTGCTCCAGCTTTTGAAAACACTGACAAAAAGAGTCAAAAGTCTGTTGAGGTAGTACCAACAAACCTGCAGGGTCAAGAGATTAAAATCACTGAACCAAATGGTAAGAAAATTGTTCTTGAAAAACCAGAAGGTTCCTCATCTTTTACTGAACTTGAAAAGTATGAATTTAAACCTACTTGGTCTGATGAGTGTGATACTCTTGAGAATTTTAAACCTGTTGATTTCAAAACACCTGAGGGAAAGACAGCTCCTCAAGCAAAAGTCATTCCCCTGGCAAAGGTCATTCCCCTGAAAAATCTTCCAGCAGATGCTCAAACATCTGCTGAAAGGAAGGCTGAAAAGGGGAAGAAGAAAGAAAAGACTGTCAACTTGTTCTGTGATTTCTGTGAAAAGAAGAATCATGTCACTAAAAACTGTTTTCTTCTAAAAGCATATGACATTAACAAAGGAACAAGTGAATGTGATTCCAAAGCCACATGCTCAATATGTGGGAAAAAGAATCACAAGACCAAAGAGTGCTTGTATCTCAAAAATTTTGATGTTAAAATACAAGAATACAAAGCTAAAACTCTTGCAAACCCTGTGGTTAGTACTTCAAAAGGAAAGCCCAAACAGACTTTCACCCCTGTCCAAACACCTGTTACTAAAAGGCTTGAAACATCTGCTTCTAGAGATGTCCAAGTAACAGATGCTCCACCCACAAGCAAATACCCAAGAGGTTATGGTCAACCTCCATTGATACAAAGATTCATGAGATTCATTGATACAAAAATTCATTTGATTCATTTAACTTAGTAACATGGTTGGTTTGTATGCAAACTTAGTTCCTAGTAGGTTTTGTTCTCACAATCTGCCTTAGATACTACATTGACTTGTTAATTGCTACACAAATTGAACTTTTATGCCACAACAAAAACCTATGTATTCTCACCAACTATTTATAGTTGACCCCCATCTTTTCAAATTAACATGTTTTAGGTTTATTTGCCATTGGAAGTTGTTCAAGTCTTGGAACACATAGGAGCTTTGGATCTAGTTTTTACTAATCAAGTTTATGTAATCAGATGTAAATGTTACTTCTTGTTTGACAATTGTAAATCATTTAATAAAATTCAATTTACATTTAGTACCATGTGCTATTGAACAATCATCACAACGTGAAACTCCAATGTTTCAGCCATTGGTTGGGGTGTTACAGATTGGTATCAGAGCCATGGTTATAGGGAATTAAGTTATTAGAAAAATAATCTAGTCTATAACCCTAGGATTTTAACCAATACTTGCTTCTCTTACTTGTAACTCTAAGTGTTTCTATTATCTATCTATATACTATTCCTTACCCCTACAAGATGTCTTATCTTCATCACCCGTTGTAATTATGATCTATCACTAGATTACTGGGACAAACTCCTTAGACTCAAGCTTGAATTGCTTTTGATAATCTCGTTAAAGCCTTAGGTTCTAAGAATGAACACGTGCAATCTGGAAGGGTAACACTTGTATTCTGAGTTTTCTATCTAAGGCCTAGTATGAGAGGTAATATTATGGCAAGATGATCTTTCATTACAAATGATATTACAATATATAGATGAATACAAGAAGCAATAAAAGGAAATACAATAATTACAATTAAAGACACATAAATACAATTAATATGAAGAATAAATCAAGGACATAATTCCTTGATTTATGTTCGGTTAATACCCCCCATCAATCGAACAGGTGGGGGACCAACGCGTAGCATGTTACGAAATTTCTTGAACAAGGGACGAGGAAGACTCTTCGTGAAGATGCCAGCCACCTGGAGATTGGATGGAACGAATTTGGTGTATAGGCGACCAGAAGATACCAGTTCCCGAACAAAGTGATAATCGATATCAATATGTTTTGCCCTTTTATGAGACACTGGATTCTGACTGAGAAATAAAGCACTCTTGTTGTCACATAATAAAGTTGGGCGATCCATGGGAAGAGCATGAAGTTCCCTGAGAAGATGAGTAAGCCAAATGATCTCTGCAGCAGTGTTGGCCATAGCTCGGTATTCAGACTCACAACTCGAACGGGCCACTGTAGGTTGTTTCTTGGCACTCCAGGAGACTAAATTACCTCCCAAATAAATAGAGTAACCATAGGTGGAGCGACGAGTTTCAATACACCGAGCCCAATCAGCATCAGAATAACCAAGAAGAGTAGTACTTGACTTACGTGAGAAGTGAAGACCAAGCGTAATGGTACCCTTAACATATCGAAGAATCCTTTTGACAGACTGAAAACTTGAGACCGTAGGTGACTGAAGATACTGACTTGCCTGATTAACGGCATAGGACAAGTCAGGTCTGGTTATGGTTAAATATTGTAATGCTCCAACCAGTGACCTATAAAGAGTGGGATCATGAAACTGTGGTCCTGTAGAAGAAAAGACCTCCGAGGTAGACAGCAAAGTGGCAACTGGTTTAGAGTCATGTAGGCCAGCACGAGTCAGGATGTCAAGGGCATATTTGGCTTGACTGAGAAAGAGGTCGTTGTCCTTATGTGTGACTTCAAGTCCTAAGAAGTACCCCAAACTGCCTAGATCTTTGATGGAGAATTCTTTATTCAAGGCAGTCACAAAATTGTTGATGAAAGCAGTGTCATTCCCTGTGAGTATGATGTCATCAACATAAACTAGAAGGTAGGCAAGCACCTGATCCTGTTTAAACACAAACAAAGAAGTATCCGCTTGGCTGCAAATAAAACCATGATTAGTACCAAAGGTACTAAGACGCTGAAACCAAGCACGGGGTGCTTGTTTGAGGCCATACAGAGCTTTCTTCAAAGAACAAACATGATTGGGTAAGCGAGCATCAATGAAACGTAGAGGTTGTTCCATGTAAACTGTCTCAGTAAGGTTACCGTTCAAAAAGGCATTACGAACATCAAGTTGACGAAGCGGCCAAGCGTACATAGTAGCAAGAGCAAGAACCACATGAACATTAGATGCCTTGACAACAGGACTGAATGTGTGAAAGAAATCCTGACCAGGTACCTGAGTAAATCCTTGAGCAACGAGCCTGGCCTTGTGTCGATCAATAGAACCATCTGACTTGTATTTGGTGCGATAAATCCACTTAGAACCAACCACATTTGAATTTAAGGGACGAGGGACAAGAGTCCAAGTTTTATTGTTGGGTAGAGCCTCCATTTACTCTTCCATAGCCTTGATCCACTTTGGGTGTTTGGACGCGGTTTTAAAACCACGAGGGTCAGAGGTTGTGAGTAAGGCAGTGTGTAAAGGGTTTGAAAGGCGAGAGAGGTCAGCAGTGTATTTGGGTTTGTAAATTCCATTTTTGGACCGAGTTGTCATAGGGTGGGTAGGAGCGGGTGTGGGATGGGTATGGGCCACAGGAATAGGTGAAGGTGGCGGAGTAGGGACGAGGTTAGGTTGGGCCGAGGAGTTGGGTGGGAGAGGAGTCTGATTTTGAGGTGTATCTGATTGGCCGTGAGGTGGAGTGGGCTGGGAAGGTTGCGGGCCTGGTTGGTTTGGGCTGGGAGCGGGTGCCGGTTGGTGTGGGCTGGGGTCCGAATGGATTGGGCAAGAAGAACTGGGATGAGAGGGATTGTTTTGTAGTGGAGGATTTTCGGTAATGGATGGTGAAGGCTGATTTATGTGGTTAGGACAAAGGGAGCATGGACCATGGGAGGACGAGTGAGTGGAAGTAGGAGGAGGTGATGTAACAGTAGGTGGCTGATCAGTTAAAGGTGGAACCGGGTTGGATTCATCAAAGTTTGAAAAAACTAGAGTGGCCTCATCAATAGGAGAGACTTGGCCACTGAAAGGAAAGGTGTCTTCATCAAACTGGGCATGACGAGTGAGATAGATGCGATTTGTATTTGTGTCTAAGCAACGATAGCCTTTGTACTGAGCATCATATCCAATAAAAATGCACTCCGCACTATGCGGAGAAAGTTTATGTTTGGCATAGTCCCGTAAGTAGGGAAACACACGACAACCAAACACGCGAAGATTGGAGTATGTGGGAGCATATCTGTAACACCCTAAAACCGTAATACAGAAAATACGCAGCGGAAAATACCAACCGAAAAATTCATTTCTTTAATAACAACCTTGAATGTTTAGAAACCAAATCTACTAAGTATTTTAGGTGTTACATCTTCTATTGTTTCTTATTGCATTCAACAAAACTCATCTTTATTTGGTTAAATGACCGTGACCGCGTACAATCCGCATCCTCGCTCGATCGCCTTCCTTCCCTTGCCTTGAGAGGTAACAAAACAACCTACAATCACCACATAACCATATCATTAGTTCGGTAAGTGACTTTAGTTAATGTTTTACAACATAGTGACAGCATCCCAAGGAAGCTAGATAATCTTTTCGACTTGTCTCCCCAAGCTCAAACTAGTTCAAAGTTACAAGCTCGAGCCCGATCTTTGGATCTAGCCTTGACATTTCATACATTCATCCTCATCTAACTTGCATCTTCTTTACCGTTCACACAACAATGTGGTTAGTACCCAATAACAATACATACGTATACAAGAATTCCATGATTTCATTTCAATGTTCCACCATCCTATGATCTTAAACATTCTTACTAAGGTCAATCATGGAGCTTAGAATAAGCTTAAGAATCCTTACATTCCCACATAATGACACATAATAAACCATGTTAGAAAGAAGAAACAAAACAAAAGTTTCAGGGTCCACCGTAACTTACTCTGGCCACCGTAAGTTACGGTAGCCCTTGTTTCCGTTTCTGCCGTAAGGTAGTAGAGGTCCACCGCCAACTTTCTGATGTCCACCGTACCTTACTCTGGCCACCGTAAGGTACGGTAGCTTCTGCACATTTGGCTTATTTTCTTCATTTCCTTGCCCGCTTTCCCCCAATCTTTGAACGCCTTTAAACTCATGCTCAAGGCCATTCCTAAAGGCACTTGGGGACTTGTTTAACACCATTCAATCATGCTTATAAGACTCCATTTCATACGATTAAGTCCCCCTTTCGGTTGATTAAATGCTTATGATATTATTACCCAACTCGACCCGTTAGGGTCATAGGTTACACAAATCATTACTTGACCAATTCAAGGATTGTAACAATCATATTACCAACCCATTGGACACTTGTTTGAATGAAAACACCATCCGAATTGTTTAATTGTGACTCGATTCTTAGATTTAACCTCTAATGAACCTTTAAATTCCCAAAATGCCCTTGAAGGCAACATACCCAATCTAGCCACCCGAAGGCGACACTACTTGGTTTAATTCAATTGTTTTAGACCCATTACCAAGCTTCTTACCTTGACACAACTACATGTTACATACTCTTTCAAGATTCCCATTCTATGTGAACATAATTCAATATCATAGATGTGAGTTAAGTTCGGGAATCACTTACCTCAAGTGCTCCAAGTTCATGCTTGTTTACTTGCCTCATCTTGACTCGTTAGCCTTCCACGCTTGAGTCCATCACTCCTATCCTTTCATATCATCATGTCCACATCATTGTTAGCATACATGCTTATTCATAAACCAATCATATCCAACTCATGTATTACATTGACTTGCATAGGTCAATTTCTAATATGCATAAACATAGCTTCCCACTCTTTTGATTCATCATTCAAGCGATTAAACTTAACATCGTATATATCACATAACCAAGCTAATGTGTCTCACACGGAATCCTCAATCTCATAATCATGTTAAAACACATACCACATTATTTCCACATCAGTTGACTTTCCAGAAGGTCAACTTTTAACAATACAAACTTTCTTCTAACAAACATATGCCCATATTGTTATGCTAGATCGTATGAAATTCATCATAAACATCATATTCCTATCTCATTAACATACAAGATCATTCATCATACCAATTGAACAACACATGGTGTGCATCATGATATTTAAGCATAGTGTATATACTACTAATGCATACTTCTTACAAAATCCTACAATCAACTAGATTCTCACATGAATACTTTCTAAGACACCATCCTCATGTTAACCCACTATCAATTATATCTATTATCACCTTACTTCACATTCGTCAAGTCTTGCATACAAATTTACAAATCATACTAGTCTAGACATTTCATCAAACAATTGGTGTGCATTACCATACATTCAAGTTATCATACCATCCCATGATGCAAGAATTTCCTTTTCTACACTAACATTTACAATCTACTTCATAACTAACAACAATACATATTTAATTGAGTTTCCTTGGTGTTAAGGTCTTGTTTGACCTTTTCAAAAAGTCAACAGGAACCTTCATTCCAACACCCACTTAATCAATTTTCAATTCAGCCCTAACATAGCCAATTTAACCTACAATCTCATCAATTCTACACTACCACACATAGTAATCACATTCTTCCTATACCACAAGAAATAATCATCATAATATAACTATGAATTCCCACCATACCACTTTCAAACCCAATAAAATTGATTCTACAACTTACCAAGAAGATTAGTACCACTAGATAACTAGGAATCCAAGAACATGCAGGGATTTAAGGGTGTTTTTCTCACTAGATTTCCAGCTATGGAGGTTGTTATGGAGAGCTCTCTTGGTCACCCTTCCCTTCTCTCTCTCTACGTTTTTTTTTTCTTTTCCAAGTATCCCCATTTTTTTTCTCTTCTAACCCCTTAAGTATTTACCACTTCAAATCTTTCTAAAACCACCCTTCAAGATGGGTGTTAGCTCATGTTTAACCCCTCCCTATTATCAATTAAGTTTCCACCATTTTTACCCAAGTAATTAACTTGGTAAATTTCACGTTTGTTAAATGTACAACTACCAATGCACTACTTACAACTAGGGGTACAAACTTAGACATACATACACACACACACATATATATATATATATTCACGCATACATACATACTCATACCTACATATATTAATTTCTACCATATTATTACTTAAACGTTTTTGGGGTGTTACAATATCCAAACAAAATTTCAAATGGGGATTTATTTTCAAGAACAGGTGTGGGTAGGCGATTAATGATAATGTAGCAGATGAAAAGGCATCAACCCAGAAGGAGGCTGGGGAATGAGAGTTGAAAAGCATGGCAAGGCCAGTTTCAGTGATGTGCATGTGTTTCCTTTCGGCCCGACCATTTTGAGGAGGTGTATGGGGACAAGAGAGATGGTGATGAATACCGTGTTCACGAAAAAATGATTTTACTCGTGTGTTGGTAAATTCAGTGCCCCCATCACTTTGAAAAATTTTAATAGTGGTTGAAAGTTGGTTTTGAACATAAGCAGTAAAGGCAAGCAACACATCATAAAAATCAGACTTATGTTTAAGTGGATAAAACCACGTAAAACGAGAATAATCATCAATGAAGATAACATAGTAACGATGGCCATTTGATGACATAACAGGTGCGGGTCCCCAAACATCAGAATGAATTAAATCTAAAGCATGCAAAGAACGTTTTGTATTTAAAACAAACGGCAAACGATGCGATTTAGATAATTGACATGGAGAACAAAGTTTTGGTTTAGGTAATAAGGAAGTAACAAACAAAGCACCAAGTTTATGTAAAGTAGAAATAACATCAAAGGAGACATGACCAAGGCGACCATGCCATTTCTCATAGGAAGCTTTAAGATGTTGAGAAGAGTAGGACGCCACGAACGCATGTTGTCCTTCTCGAAGAATGTAAAGACCGCCCTCACACGTGCCTTTTGCCAGGGTTTGCTTTGTTTTGCGATCCTGGATATCGAAAAAATTGTTAGAAAAAAGCACATTAACTGGGGAATCATGGGTGAGTCTACTTATTGAAAGAAGGCGTTTGGTAAGGCGGGGAACAACAAGGACATTTTCAAGTGGTATTTTGTTTTGAATAGTGTCGGTTCCGATTTTTGTAACAGGAAGGGTTTGACCGTTTCCAAACCTTACAAAAGAGTTACCTGGGCGGCCATAAGGGGCAGTGACGTCATTTTCATCAGGAGTCATATGAGCGTCAGCACCGGTATCCCCAGTCCAATCTGGAAAATCATCAGTGACATGGCACTGAGCATGAAAAGCTTGAGCAAGGTTTGCGTCAAGCGAGGAGGCACGTTGAGCATAGGATGCAAGGTTGGGACACGAGCTAGCATAATGACCATCTTTCCTGCATAATTGACAGTGGGGTGGACGTCTAGCACATCCACGACCAGAGGAGCGGCCACGGGCACGATTAGTAGCAGAAGAATTAGAGGATTGTTTAGAAAAATTACCAGAATTTCCTTGATGGGCAAGGAACGAAACTTGTGGTTCGGAAGTGCCATGAAGGGATTTCACAAACAGTTCCTGTGTCTCGGCTTTAGACAAGAGGTCACGAAAGGTGATGGTTTCGGAGAGGGCTCGATAGGTGGTGGAAAAATTTTCATAAGCAGACCCGAGACCGCACAAGAACCAGTGTTTCTTGTCACAGTCAGAGACCGGGTGGCCGATAGAGGCCACCTCATCACAAAGTCCCTTAAACTTGCGGCTATATTCAGTGACCGAGGAAGATCCCTTCTGAAGTTGACGAACGATATCTTGCAAGGTATGGACACGGTCAAGGGATTTGTGACTGAAGGCTGATTCAAGAGCGAGCCAGACATCTCGCGCAGTGTTAAGGCCTATTATTTCGGACATAGATTCTTCAGACAAAGAGGACTGAATAAGAAGCCTAACCGACTGGTCCGCTTCTAGCCAGGTAAGGTACGCAGGATTGGGTATAGGTTTGTCATCAGTGGTGATAGTTTGTGGTGGTGGTGGAGAGGTGCCATCAACATGATTGTAAAGTTTAATCATGGAGAGGACAGGAGTGATTTGATGGGACCATTGTAGGTAATTGGTGGAGGTGAGTTTGAGAGGAATAAAGTGGAGAAGAGAGTGAAGGGGAATGGTGGCAGAGAGCTGGCTGGGGGCGGCCATAATCGGCGGTGAACAGGAAAGAAAAAAGAAGCAGGAAGAAAGGTAGGGCAGAAAAAGAAGATGGATCAAGGCTTTAGGATCAGAAAATTTTGACTGATACCACATGAGAGGTAATATTATGCCAAGATAATCTTTCATTACAAATGATATTACATTATATAGATGAATACAAGAAGCAATAAAAGGAAATACAATAATTACAATTAAAGACACATAAATACAATTAATATGAAGAATAAATCAAGGACATAATTCCTTGATTTATGTTCGGTTAATACCTAGCATTTCGCATAAATCCCAATCAGGCGAGGGACCCGTGTGCCTACATGGGAATTCTCGAGATGAGTGTTCACTTATAGGCTAAATCACATCTTCAAAAATATTATTGGAACCTAATCATTTTGATAAGTCAGCGTTTTCGTTTTAATTCACGAATAAATGAATACACTCCTTGTGTTTTATAGTTTTCATGTTTTACATGATCTCATGAAACTGCCTCACTCTCATTAAAATCTAAGTTTTGAATCCCAAAATTTTTACAATTCAAATCCATTTCATTGCTTGCATAATTTACTCATTAGCTTGATTTCATGATCATTTGCGAATTTTACAATTTTACAATATACGCTAATGTTTGACTATTTTCAACTTATTACCTTTGGCGTTTCTTGTCAATTTATGTTTAAACCTCCCCCTACATTTTAAATAATTTATTTTTTGAAAGTATATTCAACCATAAAATTTCATCATACTTAAGGTTTTAAATTCCTTGTTTAACTACAACTCCATAACCTGTGTAGGAGATGCCCTAGCACCAACACTAAAGATTACTGAATTTCGTCAAACCTTCACCACCTGGAAATTTCACAAACTATTGCAAAGAAATGTTTTTATCAAGAGTCTTTTAGTCCTACAAACTAACACCTGACCAAAAATCTTGATTTTCAAAACCCAATGTTGTGTTTAAAATCCCCGACTCACTGTGTCACACCCTCAATTTCCACTGCGGGGTTTATACCGCCAGGCGCATGACATACCAGGACCCCATAGCCATAAGTCACATGAACGACTCTAAATGCCCAAACCATTTAGTCGTTTTTCAAAAATCAAGTTAAGTTAAACTGCGGAAGCGTAAACCAACTTTAAACCTTTTAAAACCCATACGCAAAACAACGCGCCCAAATTAAAACCATATGAAAGAAAACGTAAAAGCATGATATGTAATTTAGGTGTATGCCTAAGACCCCAAATGCAGTGAAACGTGCAGTGCTTCCTAATTGTGACACCGGAAGCTAACTACCTGCAAAAGCATGTACATGGCGGGTCAACAAACAATGTTGGTGAGTTCACAAAGTAAAGTAAATGAGTAAGTAAACGCGTAGGTTTTCCCAAAACCACGTAACAACTAGTAAATGCGTCGGCCTCCCAGACCACGTAACAACAAATAAGTGCATAGGCCTCCCAGACCATGTAACAACAAGTAACAACTAATTCACATGCCAGGGGTAGCTAACCCACTCATGATAACTAACACCAGTAATACCAAACTGCTAAACAACGAGATCCCACAATAGTGACCAAAGTGCCTTGCATCATTGCCCATCAACAATAATAATAAAAGTTAAGTTATTGTTCACACCCATGCTCCCAGCACGATGTGAGGTTTGTGAAACCTAATAGCGCTATCAACTAATAACCCGCTTGCCCACCGGCAATTCATTCGGTATCTAGAAGGACTTCAACGATAGGGTTGGTTTAGTTCATCAAGGACATATAGCATGAATTAGTAAAAGTAGATTCACCTTGTGAACCTAGCACCCCAAAACCCGGGATGTGTAAAAGTAGTCCCAAACCGGACTATGAAAAGGTTAAGTAAGTTATCTCCCCGAGACGCATGCTTTTGAGGAAAAGAGTAGTGAAACTCACCTTAGGTTGCAAAAGCTAATATAAACCGCAAAGACTGAAACGCGGTAGACTACTCGCCTATCGATAACCTATCGAATACAAAGTTACAAGTGTCTGAGTGCTGTTACACATATTGATTATCCCAAACCATTGTACTCTACAATGACCTAGATGACACCTTATGCAAATAGACTCGACACAAGTAGACCATGTATGACCCGTGCAAATCGTTGGTGATTAATTCATAAAGGAGCATGTCAAAACTTCTAACACGATAAGTCCCCATTACACACTTTCGCATAGTCAACCTATCATGTCATCTATAACATACACATAGCATGTATACATGTTCCCATATGGGGTTTCACAAACAATAACTCATTAATACCTACAAAATATCAATAAATCATTGTTTCTCATATTTGCGATTTCTGGACATATTTTAACTTATGAAAACGAATTTTTATAAAATCTCAAACCAACTCTTAAAGTCCTCAAAACTTTACTGGAAGTTCCTATGGGTTTCCCATGCATGTTACTATTTTTATTTTATCACACAAACCCTTCAAAATTTTATGAAAAATAATTTAGTTCAGCCTCCACCAGAAAAACGTGCTGTTGACAGCAGCTTAGTCAAAATTTTATTAAAAATAATAGGTTTATCCAAACGAGGTAAATCCAGTGGGAAAAGATCCGGACTTCATATACGCAACTACTGTCCAAATATCGCGACCAACGGACTTGTAAAACTCAAGTTACAGCCCTTTAAAGTCGGCTGATTTTTCACATCCGAAAATCAGCCTATACTTCTAAATAAGATTCTAGCATGATCTTGGACTTTTCGAAAACCTAACATCATAAATAAGATTCTAGCATCAAGTAACAATCAAAACAATCAAGGTAAACCCCATATATCAGCCCTACAAACTATCAAAACGAATCTGCCAGAAACTGAAACTTGCACAACAAGTTATTCATGAACCCTAATCATGCATAATAATCTAAAACACATGCATAATCCATATTATCATATTCAAACCCATGTATTAACATACAAAAACCCTAATTATGATTACTAATAACCATTCTTATCATCAATCACAATAAACATTCAATAGCTCATATTAACACCATATATGTGATTCTATTATTCATGTAGTTTCTAGGATTTTTTTAAACCTTTTCAAAACATTACTAATCATCATAAAACACATAAAGATTATACCTTCCAATGCAAGAGTTCTCAAAGCTTAGAGATTACACCCAAACTAGCTTGAATAAGTGAAAGAGATTGATGTTTGATTGAAAATTAAGAGAGAACGGGGTGGGGGGGTGTCCACGGCGCAAAGGGGGGTTTAGGGCTAGGGTTTGGGTTTTATTTTTTATTTTTTGATCCATAATTATAAGAGGGTTTGGCTTGTTGCCCAAGTAATTGGGTATTAGGGGTTTTTAGCTTGCTAACCGGACCCGTTAATAGTGTTTTAAACCCAATACTGGACCCGATAATATTAACCACCCTAACTTACATAAAGACTATTGTTTTTATCATCTCATAACATATTAATCATAGAGTGTACATAATTTGCATGGTTTACATGCTGACTATCAGTTAAGCAGTAATTCGCATAAACATGTAATTCACATAAACATGTTACTTCACGTTCATCATATTTCAATTGTACATATTATCATGTATGCTAGAAAAATCACCAACGTTCGGGATACATGACTCGTGTGTGTGTCAGAAAAAGGATTTTCTTAATTATAACGTACGCTAATATCCTTTAACATATGTTATTGTTCCTTAACACATTGAAAGACCTCCTTAACTAACCCTAGTTAAGTGTCTAACCACGTATGAATATGCAAGTTAACTATAGTTCAGTAAAAGTATTAACCTGAAAATGCGGGGTGTCACATCATCTATAACATCCGACCCCTCTCACCACTGTCACACCCCAACCGATGGCAGAATACATCGGGGCGAGACTTGTGGTAGATTATTCAAAGACTTCATGACACTAATTGTGACAATATGATTTAAAGATAAAATTTCCTTCATAGCATAATCATCGTCTAAAAAGATAACAGAATACAAATTGTTTCATGAAAAGAGAAATACGAAATCAAAATATAGAAGTTAAACTAGCATGAGTTTCTAGTCCAATCCTAAGTAGATTTCTTGAATATCCTGCATCAAACATTTCCTGCAACATGTATAAAATATTCGTCAACACATAAAGCATTGGTGAGCATACTAGTTTTGGTTTACATACGTAGTAATTAGAATGATTTACTCGAATCTCATACTATAGCATCGCACATACATACCATACAAAGAACTTAACTCAAACCCGCGAGTACCACGCAAATACCTAACATATTCATGCTAGGTCCGTTTCTTTCTTAACAATGACCCATAAAGGGGGCGGGGTGCTACTCCTATAGCGCTATACATGTTAAGTGGGCTAATAATAGTAAATGAATTATGTTTAAGTATCAAGAATCGTAAGCATGGCAAATAGCATATAAGTATGTTTAATAGATTGAGCATGATAGTTTAAGAGTATGAAATCGTTTAAGTTTTGATAGTGATACATGTTGAGCCCCCAAAAAAAAGAATAAAAGGGGGACAAGTATGAACTCACCTTTGGGTGCGTTTAGTAAGGCTCCAAAGACGAGTCTTGGGAGGTTAGTTCCTTAGCCTTGGTTAACTAGAATTAGAGAATAAAGGGTCTTAGGTTCGAATTTAGATTATAGATTCACGAGAGTCATGCAAGCCTTTTAGGCAAACCAAGCACAAATTTCCTTTAGGGCAATCCGGATGGTCATGAGATTAAGTTAGACCAAGCACAAAACCATCATAGATGATTCGGATGGTATAAAGTTAGGAATGTGAATCCATTTGATAGGTTCATGTCATAACCACTTCGCTTATGGAATAAACTTGGGTTTTGGACACGGGATTTCCCCTTTCTAGTGTGGATAAATCCGTAGCACAAGAAGGGTCAAGAGAGTTGGTAAGGTAGGGTGTAACCACAAACCTTCCAAAGATTAATAATAAACTAGTAAGATAGAAACTTGAAAGTATATGTTTATATTATTATATATTATAATTCAGAAAACAACCACCTTTGGAACCTCTGTTAGGTGCTCTACCCTTATCACACTTCTGTGGATAAATATGGGGAAGATCCTAGAGGTTTCTCCAAGGAGTTTTAGATGAAAAAGAGAAGGAAAAACTGAAAAGGAAGAAGGTTTGAGCTTGGAAAACTTACTGATGTGTTATCAGGAAGTATGCTCAAGAAACTTGAAGTTTAGAGAGAGTTTTAGGAAGAAAAGAGATGAGCAAGAGATTATGGAGTGGGGAGGGGTTGTATTTATAGGTGGGTTAAGGTGGTTGGGGATTAAATAAAGTTAATAGGGTAGTTAGAAGGAGACTAATTGGGTTTAAGTTTAATTATTAAAGGGGTGGTCATACTCCTGTTGTCCTCGTCGAACTTTAAAAGAAAAAAAAAAGTGAACTGACAACTCAATTCTTTGAGTTGGTATATTATTTCAAGGTCAATGTTGCATTTGTTGTTGTAGTCATTCAACGTCATACGTGTTTTTGTTTTTGTTTTTGTTTTTTTTTTTGACTAAAGTTATATCATTACAAATGTATTTGTTTTATTTAAAAAAAATAAATATATATTAAGATTTTAACTAAATGAGTTTCTTGTTACCGTGTCTAAATTGAATAGGATAGATTATAATGACGACTCGTCACGAATTGGTAGGAGTAACATACAAGAAGCGAATAAAGGCGAACTTGAAATTTGTTAAATATAGAGTTTAAAACACAAGGAAATTAAAAAAATCACGCGACGTTATATAAAGTTTGCGTCACGTAGAATTTATAGAATAAATGAAATAGATTAAGATTAAATGCAATTGATAAAATACTTTTCCATTGATCATAAGCTCGGGATTACAAGGATACAAAATGGAAAGATACAAGAATACAAGGACTAGAATGGAAAATACGAAAAATATGAATGTTACAGTCTCCCTACTTTAGGAAATTTCGTCTCGAAATTTATTCAAGTGGATTGACTGAAAAGATGTGGGTACTTTTTCTTCATTTGCTCTTCATGTTCCCAAGTGAATTCGGGTCCAATCTTCGATTCCCAACGAACTTTAACTAGCGGAATACGTTTTCGTTTGAGTTGTTTGACTTCACGATCAATTATTTCCACTGGTTTTTCGACGAAATGCATGGTCTCGTCGATTCGTACGTCGTCAAGAGGAATGTGTATGTTCCCTTCGGCTAAGCATTTCTTCAAATTTGAGACATGAAAGGTGGGATGAACATTATTGAGTTCTTGGGGTAATTCGAGCTTGTAAGCTACTTTCCCGATTCGTTCAATGATCTTGAATGGTCCAACATACCATGGAGACAACTTTCCTTTATTTCCAAATCTGACTACTCCTTTCCAAGGAGACACCTTGAGGAGTACTTGATCACCAACATTGAATTCAAGGGGCTTTCGCCGCTTGTCAGCATAGCTTTTCTGACGGCTTCGAGCAGCTAAGAGATTATCACAGATCTGGGTGATTTTGTTGGTCGTTTCTTGTATGATTTCGGGACCAGTGATTTGTGCTTCACCAACCTCGTGCCAACATATAGGAGAACGACACTTTCGACCATAAAATTTTGTTGGTCGTTTCTTGTATGATTTCGGGCCATTTGGATGCTGGTATGGTAACTGTTATTGTACGAGAACTCGACCAATGGTAAATGAGCATCCCAGTTTCCACCAAAGTCGATTACACAAGATCGAAGCATGTCCTCAAGAGTCTGGATTGTACGTTCAGTTTGACCATCAGATTGAGGATGAAAAGCTGTACTAAGATTAAGCTGAGTTCCCATGGCAGCCTGAAATGTTTCCCAAAGACGGGAGGTGAATCGGCCATCACGGTCTGAGATGATGTCAAGAGGAATACCATGACGACAAATGATTTCCTTGGTGTAGATATGGGCTAGCTTCTCAACTTTGTAATCTTCACGAATGGGAAGGAAGTGAGCTGACTTGGTTAAATGATCAATGATTACCCAAATGCTATCATGACCAGATGATGTTCGAGGGAGCTTGGTAATAAAATCCATAGCAATACTTTCCCATTTCCACATGGGGACTTCTGGCTGTTCAAGCAAACCCGACGGTCGTTGGTGCTCGGCTTTTACTTTGGAGCAAGTGAGACATTTGGACACAAAG
Source organism: Ambrosia trifida (assembly GCA_028751855.1). Classification (NCBI taxonomy): domain Eukaryota; kingdom Viridiplantae; phylum Streptophyta; class Magnoliopsida; order Asterales; family Asteraceae; genus Ambrosia; species Ambrosia trifida. Next base: position 47,713,989 of record CM054123.1, read on the forward strand.
AGAGCAATATCCTTTTTCATACCGGGCCACCAATAATTGCGACGGAGATCTTGATACATTTTATCCGCACCGGGATGAATGGAGTATCGGGATTTATGCGCTTCATTCATTATAAGAGTACGAAGGTCATTACGACTGGGAACCCAAATACGATCAAGATAATAAAGAATCCCATCTGCCTTAGATTCCAAGTGTAATTCGGCACCACAAGACATTTCTTCATATAGAGTATTTTCATTGACCGATGTATGTTGTACGTCTCGAATACGGTTGAAGAGATCATTTTGAAATTGAGAGCTGCGAAGACGGTCGGTTTCTCGGATATTGCATAGAACTGCATGACCTTTTCGACTAAGAGCATCGGCTACTACATTCGCTTTACCAGGATGGTAGCGAATTTCGCAGTCGTAGGCGTTTAACAATTCGACCCATCGTCGTTGTCGCATGTTAAGATCTTTTTGATTAAAAATGTGTTGGAGGCTTTTGTGGTTGGTAAAAACAACACATTTCGTACCATAGAGGTAATGTCTCCAGATTTTTAAGGCAAAAACCACGGCACCAAGTTCGAGATCGTGAGTGGTGTAGTTCTTCTCGTGGATTTTGAGTTGCCTTGATGCATAGGCGATGACTTTGCCTCGTTGCATAAGAACGCAACCAAGACCTTGATTCGATGCATCACAATAAACCACGAAATCATCATTCCCCTCGGGAAGAGCTAGAATAGGAGCATCACAAAGCATGTCCTTGAGGGTTTGAAAGGCTTATTCTTGTTTAGGACCCCAAATGAAAGGTTGGAATTTTTGAGTCAAAACGGTGAGAGGTGTAGCAATTTTGGAAAAGTTGGAGATGAACCGACGGTAGTAACCCGCCAATCCTAGAAAAGAACGAACTTCGGTAGGAGATTTTGGTGCAATCCAATTTTTAACGGCTTCAATTTTGGCAGGATCAACATGAATACCCCTATCGTTCACAATATGCCCAAGGAATTGAACTTCTTTTAACCAAAATTCACATTTAGAGAACTTGGCATAAAGTCGTTCGGCACGTAGGAGTTCTAGAATCAAACGGAGATGTCGTTTATGGCCGTCTTCGGATTTGGAATAGATCAAGATGTCATCAATGAACACAATCACAAAATGATTCAAATAAGGTTTACACACTCGATACATTAGATCCACGAACATTGCAGGTGCATTGGTTAAACCGAAAGGCATCACCATGAACTCGTAGTGACCGTATCTTGTGCAAAAAGCAGTTTTTGGAATATCTTCTTCGCGGATTTGAAGTTGATGGTATCCCGAACGAAGATCGATTTTTGAGAAACAAGTAGCTCCTTGGAGCTGGTCAAAGAGATCATCAATGCGTGGGAGAGGGTATCGGTTTTTTACAGTAAGCTTGTTAAGCTCACGATAATCGATGCACATACGGAAAGATCCGTCTTTCTTTTTAACAAACAAAACAGGAGCACCCCAGGGAGAAGTACTCGGGCGTATGAAGCCTTTTTCGAGCAATTCTTGGAGTTGACTAGCAAGTTCTTGCATTTTGGAAGGTGCAAGACGATAAGGAGCTTTTGCAACAGGTGTAGCACCGGGTATGAGGTCAATGCGAAATTCCACAGAACGAGCAGGAGGAAGACCGGGTAGATCTTCGGGAAAGACCTCGGGAAAGTCACAAACGACAGGTATGTCTTTTATGCCTTTTTCCTTGTCTTTGGTTGTTACCACATGAGCCAAGAATGCAACATATTCCTTAGGAGATACTTTCGAGCTTTAGTACAAGACATGAGCTTGAGTCCTTTGGAGGCTTTTTCACCATAGATTTGTAAAGTGTCACCGCTAGGAAGCGGTATACGGATGAATTTTTCAAAACAAACAACTTCGGCACGATGTTTTGCAAGCCAATCCATGCCTACTATGATGTCAAAACTTCCCAATTGCATGGGGTTTAGATCTATGGAGAAATCATGGTCATTAAGATTCAAGGTGCAGTTTTTGATAATAAAATCAATAGAGATGGGTTCACCATTTGCGACTTCAACGATGAATGGTTCTGATAATTTAGACCGTGCACAAGCAAGTAAGGGTTCAAATTCTAAAGAGACGAAACTCTTATCCGCACCAGTATCAAAGAGTATAGATGCATAAGATCCATTAACAAGGAACGTACCGTTCACAACATCATTTTCAGTTTGAGCTTGGGCCGCATTAAGGTTGAAAGCGCGACCCCTTGGTGGTTGATTTTGAGCCGGAGCTTGAACTTGAGCTTGGTTGTTGCGGGTACATTGAGGAGCAAAATGGCTAGGATCACCACACTTAAAACATGCACGACCATTGCCAATGGCTAGAGGAGGTTGGTTAGCGGCTCGGGGTTGGTTGGCAACTTGAGGTTGGTTGTTTTGGGTTCTAGGGCCGGTTTTGCAAGTTTGGACAAGGTGCCCATAGCGGTTACAATTGGTACAGAAACGGCAAGTAGAGGTTGGTAGGTGATGAAATAGGCACGTGTTACACTTTGGAAATGGACCGGTGTAAGGTTTTCGGGTAGGCACTTGGTTAAGAGGAGTTGGAGCTTGAGCTTCGGTGGATGGAATGGTAACGGCATAGTTTTGGTTTCGGGATTTGCGTTTGCGGTTATTGCTATGGGTTGATGGGGTTTTGGCTTCCTTTGGTTTGTCGGTGGGAATGGTGGTGGTTTGATTGACGGTTTTGGTGGTGTTTGGGATAGTTAAGGTTCCATCTTTCACTTGGTTATCCGAGATTTTGGAAGCTAAACGAATGGCTTTTTCTACGGTGGTGGGTTCGGCTCCTTCAACGATATCACGAACACTCGTTGGGAGGCCTTTGAGATACTTAGCTATGATTCTCTCAGTGGTGTTGAATTGGTGAGGTACAAGGACAAGGAGTTGCTTGAAACGATTGGTATAGGAGAGGTTATCACCACTGGTTTGCTTGAGTTTCCAAAACTCTTCTTCAAGTCACTCAATCTCTTGAGCTGGGCAGAACTCCTCAATCATGAGTTGCTTGAGTTCCTCCCACGGTAGAGCTAGAGCGACTTCGTTTCCACGGGTGACTCTCTCGCTTTTCCACCACTCGAGTGCCCTTGATTTGAAGACACTAGTGGCGTGACGAGTGCGGAGATCGTCAGGGCATTCGCTATTGATGAAGATTAGCTCGATGTGGTCGAACCATTCGAGCATAGCGGTAGCACCATCGTTTCCCGTGAAAGAGTCGGGTCGATGTAGGTTAAATTGCTTAAAGGTGAAGGAGGTAGTTTTGGAGGATTCGGCTTTGGAGTCAACTGAACCATGTGGGCTTGCGGATGCTTGGATTTTGCTAACCACTTCGGGTATGACCTTGGCCATTTGCTTGGCCATGAAAGAGAGCATTTTCTTGTTGGTGCTTTGTTTTGAGCTTCTTCGGTTGGACATGGAAGACATCTAAAGGATAAACAAAAGGATTATGAGCTTTGATCAATGGTTTATTTGTATAAAGTTTGCATTTTGTCTTTGTTTTTAGAAATAAATTAAGCATAACAAGCACATAGTGTCAAGTAGTTCAAGTAGCATGTAGTTTCACATTGTTTTACAAAGCATAACACATAAGTATAAGCAAGTATAGTGCATTTAGACAATATAAAGGAGCTTTGATTAGTGTTGGTTTGCAATTATTAGTATTGTTTGGAGATTGCTAGAGTACTAGAGATGCGAGTCTTGAGAGCCTTTGCGAGTAGTGAAAAAAAAAATTTAAATCGAATATATGTAGTGAAAACATAGCATGAAAACATCATTGAAAATAATATTAACATAAAATGAGGGGCTTGTTTTAAGCAAGCCATTGGAGTGTTCCGGAACGGAACTAAGACTAACCAAAGTGGTTGGAATTTACCTTTGAGTTTGAAAACATGCTTTGGCCTAATAGGTGGAAATACTCTCGCCGACTTGGGGTTAACGGTATTCACCCTTCCAGTTACTACATGTTTCTTGTCATTAGTAAATTTGAGACTTTGGCGAGATTTTAAAAAAAATATCAAGGATTGAAACTAGTCGCTAAGTTGCGGATTTCACTCCTATCTTAGCGAGGTCGTTTCTTTGAGTGTGGTTTGTACACTTTGTCCAACGTGGTAAGAAAATTAATTCTAACCTTCGATTGGTAAGTGTCCACTAGAACGAGAATTGTGAAATTTCCACCAAGGTGAGGATATCACTCCTATCTTGGCGTAGTTTCAAAAACACAACGGATTTACGCGGATTGAAAGTTATCACCAAAGTGAGGGTTTCACGCCTATTTTGGTAATTTTCTTTCGTTTGTGGTATACGAGTGTCTTTGAGTGTAGAATAATCCACCAACTAGGAAGGTAAGTTTTAAAGACCAAAAGAATGGAGTAGAAGCAAGATAGGGAGAACAAGTATATTAAGCACGATAAAAGGAATGGTCAAAAAGGTACTTAACTATAGTCTAGGTCAAACATGGAAATTTTTCCTAATTCCCTATAGTCATGGCTCTGATACCAATCTGTCACACCCCAACCTATGGCGGAATACATCAGGGCTAGACTTGTGGTAGATTGTTCAAAGACTTCATGACACTAATTGTGACAATATGATTTAAAGATAAAATTTCGTTCATAGCATAATCATCGTCTAAAAAGATAACAGAATACAAATTGTTTTCATGAAAAGAGAAATACGACACCAAAATATAGAAGTTAAACTAGCGTGAGTTTCTAGTCCAATCCTAAGTAGATTTCTTGAATATCCTGCATCAAACATTTCCTGCAAACATGTATAAAATATTCGTCAACACATAAAGCATTGGTGAGCATACTAGTTTTGGTTTACATACGTAGTAATTAGAATGATTTACTCGAATCTCATACTATAGCATCGCACATACATACCATACAAAGAACATAACTCAAACCCGCGAGTACCACTGCATATACCTAACATATTCATGCTAGGTCCGTTTCTTTCTTAACAATGACCCATAAAGGGGGCGGGGTGCTACTCCTATAGCGCTATGCATGTTAAGTGGGCTAATAATAGTTAATGAATTATGTTTAAGTATCAAGAATCGTAAGCATGGCAAATAGCATATAAGTATGTTTAATAGATTGAGCATGATAGTTTAAGAGTATGAAAACGTTTAAGTTTTGATAGTGATACATGTTGAGCCCCCCCCCCCAAAAAAAAAGAATAAAAGGGGGACAAATATGAACTCACCTTTGGGTGCGTTTAGTAAGGCTCTAAAGACGAGTCTTGGGAGGTTAGTTCCTTAGCCTTGGTTAACTAGAATTAGAGAATAAAGGGTCTTAGGTTCGAGTTTAGATTATAGATTCACGAGAGTCATGCAAGCCTTTTAGGCAAACCAAGCACAAATTGCCTTTAGGGCAATCTGGATGGTCATGAGATTAAGTTAGACCAAGCACAAAACCATCATAGATGATTCGGATGGTATAAAGTTAGGAATGTGAATCCATTTGATAGGTTCATGTCATAACCACTTTGCTTATGGAATAAACATGGGTTTTGGACATGGGATTTCCCCTTTCTAGTGTGGATAAATCCGTAGCACAAGAAGGGTCAAGAGAGTTGGTAAGGTAGGGTGTAACCACAAACCTTCCAAAGATTAACAATAAACTAGTAAGATAGAATCTTGAAAGTATATGTTTATATTATTATATTGTATAATTCAGAAAACAACCACCTTTGGAACCTCTTTTAGGTGCTCTACCCTTATCACACTTCTATGGATAAATATGGGGAAGATCCTAGAGGTTTCTCTAAGGAGTTTTAGATGAAAAAGAGAAGGAAAAACTGAAAAGGAAGAAGGTTTGAGCTTGGAAAACTTACTGATGTGTTATCAGGAAGTATACTCAAGAAACTTGAAGTTTAGAGAGAGTTTTAGGAAGAAAAGAGATGAGCAAGAGATTATGGAGTGGGGAGGGGTTGTATTTATAGGTGGGTTAAGGTGGTTGGGTATTAAATAAAGTTAATAGGGTAGTTAGAAGGAGATTAATTGGGTTTAAGTTTAATTATTAAAGGGGTGGTCATACTCCTGTTGTCCTCGTCGAACTTTAAAAGAAAAAAAAAGTGAACTGACAACTCAATTCTTTGAGTTGGTATATTATTTCAAGGTCAATGTTGCATTTGTTGTTGTAGTCATTCAAAGTCACACGTGTTTTTGTTTTTGTTTTTGTTTTTTTTTTGACTAAAGTTATATCATTACAAATGTATTTGTTTTATTTAAAAAAATAAATATATATTAAGATTTTAACTAAATGAGTTTCTTGTTACCGTGTCTAAATTGAATAGGATAGATTATAATGACGACTCGTCACGAATTGGTAGGAGTAACATACAAGAAGCGAATAAAGGCGAACTTGAAATTTGTTAAATATAGAGTTTAAAACACAAGGAAATTAAAAAAATCACGCGACGTTATATAAAGTTTGCGTCACGTAGAATTTATAGAATAAATGAAATAGATTAAGATTAAATGCAATTGATAAAATACTTTTCCATTGATCATAAGCTCGGGATTACAAGGATACAAAATGGAAAGATACAAGAATACAAGGACTAGAATGGAAAATACGAAAAATACGAATGTTACAACCACCAATATTGTCCGCTTTGCCCCGATGGGTAGCCCATCCAGAGCTCACGGATTTGCTTTTGGTTGCCTCGGTGGGGAATTCCCAGGAGGTCACCCATCCTGAAATTGCTCCCACCTGAGCACGCTTAACTGTGGAGTTCTCCTCTCATCCACTAACATTAAGCCCCAAAACGCGTTGGTGATCTAAGAGGCAAGACATTACTTATGAACCAAGGATCTCTCCTAGCCACGGCCGATGTGGGATTTTCCTGGGGTGTCACATTGACCCCCTGTTAGAGTCTCATTGTCCCGGATGAGGTATGCACCCACCATCCCGACCGGCACAGGAGTGGCTCTGATACCATCTATAACATCCGGCCCCTCTCACCACCAATATTGTCCGCTTTGCCCCGATGGGTCGCCCATCCAGAGCTCACGGATTTGTTTTTGGTTGCCCAGTGGAGACTTCCCAGGAGGTCACCCATCCTGATACTGCTCCCACCTGAGCACGCTTAACTGTGGAGTTCTCCTCTCATCCACTAACATTAAGCCCCAAAACGCGTTGGTAATCTAAGAGGCAAGACATTACTTATGAACCAATGATCTCTCCTAGCCACGGCCGATGTGGGATTTTCCTGGGGTGTCACACACTGGAACATTCAGACACTACAAACCTCCTGCTTAAGGACGAGACAATCGAAACTACTGAAGCAAGGGATCTTTAACACCAAGGCCATTCTTTTTGCATTCAAATATTTGATATATTTTATGTAGCTACTCAGTTTTGAAGTGGATTATGACTACCTCTATTTAAACCTTAGTTTCAAATATTTCAAATGAAATCTATGACTTGTTGGAATTTAACTACCATGATACTTGAAATTTGGAATATGACGTTTTGCTTATAACCCTAGGAGACATTATTAGGAACTCTATACTTATTGACCTATTTGTGCCAAGAACTTAATTGTTTAGATGCTTGAAAGTCGTTACTTGAAACATGATTGAACGTGGATTTAGATGCATAAACCTAGAAAATTTAATACACGAGACAAAGGGAACTTGTCCATTATAATACTAACCATGTGACTCAACGTGTTGTTTTGTTTAGAGAGACGTAACACCTTAATGTACGGTAAATTGGCGATTACGGTCCGGAACGTAATCGTGAGTTTACAGGTACGTTAAAGTGGGATGGATTTCTATTAGGATGTTTGCAAGATATCCAGTACACTTTCAAGGTACCGAAGGTGTGGTGGGTTAGTTGCGGTACACCCTATACATAAACACTAATGGTGCTGCTAAGGTGAAACTGGGGATCGAACCAGGTGCTCGGGTAGAAAATCAGTACATTCTTGAAACACCCAAGGTGTGGTGGGTTAGCTGCGGTACACCCTATATATAAGCACTGAAGGTGTGTAGAGAATGCGACTAGGAATCGAGCCAAGCATTAGTTCTAATTAGTGATGTGTTAGTCCAACAAAATGCATTGTAACATATGTGACTCAACATTCATCATAAGAACTTAATGATCTATATTTATCTCGGACCTAGGCTAATTAGTGGTCCTAGTAGTCATGACATAAAATTTTAAACTAGTCTGTTTATTAATTCATTATGAATTCTCTTAGTTATCTATTTCTAACACTTCGACTCATTCTTGAGACTTAGAATCTAGTGCCTTTTTTGCCATCCCTAATCCTCGTCCAACCTCAATTTAGAGCTAATTCATATCATTTCTCTTATTCAAGACCTTCCAAAAACAGTTTATCCTGCTACCCATAAGTTTGGCCATTCTTTAAACCAAACCACACCCAACTAACCTCGACCCTAAGTAAATGTCTCTTTAAAATAAACTTCGGACCAAAAGTAGGGGAGACTGTAACATCACGTATTTTTCATCAATTAATTATTAAAAAAATATATATTTTTGTTTATTTTGTCCCACTCTCATTCATTATATATAATAATACATATGTCTAAATCTTATAAAATTCCTTATCCAAAATTGTTACACTTAAAAACTTGATATAAACATTTTGCAAGTTTATTTAGATGCAACTTTTGAGGTTCCCAAAAACTATCTTACATTTTTGATAATCACTTACATTAACAATAACAATAACAATAACAATAACAATAACAATAACAATAACAATAACAATAACAATAACAATAACAATAACAATAACAATAACAATAACAATAACAATAACAATAACAATAACAATAACAATAACAATAACAATAACAATAACAATAATAATAGCATTTTTAGATTTTGAAACCTTCTAAAGTTTATAAATTTTTTAAAATGTTTTTATAAAAAAAAATATAACAACAACAATATCATGCTACAAAAGAATCCTAAACCAAACCCCTTTCCATAACCCCAATCCAAAACCCACCCTCTTAAGCCCAAGGTTGTAGCCCCAAAACCCCAAGCCCAAACAAGTGTCTGGCCTAGGGAAAAAAAAAGCCAACTCCCGCCCAAATCCTCTTCCCTGCCACTGTTTTCGGCGATAATCACGGCCACAACTCCGGCCACATATAGAAACCCATCCAAAACGCTTTTTGACCTCAATTAAATCTTCTTACGTGTCCCTGACTATTAACCGACACCATCTGTATTTGAACCAGGCCTTAATTCATGCTAATCAAAACTTAATCGAGGCCTTATAATCCGGGTTTCAAACACTCAAAATCAATCAACTGTGTCGGTCATCATGTATATAAATTGAACTCGTTTTTGTGCTTAGACTTGTTCAAAAACACTTAACTCTCTCTAATTACACTTAACAACATCCTATATTACTTAAATCCGAAGCTTTGACTTTTCTGTTGACTTGTGTCTCTTGAAGATTAACAACCAGTAAGTTCCAATAGATCTAATGTTTATTTTTGTTAGTTAAGGTCGTCCGTTGTGGAGCCGCAAGCGACCGGGCGCGAGCCACCAACGTGACTCTCAAGTAACCCGATCACTTGACCCCGTTGTGGCTGGAGGTAAGCATCGGCGTGACCAAAGGTCAGCTTCTCCCGTTAGCCCATGTGACCACCGTCGCTTGTGCTCGCTTGCGCCGGGGTTCGCGTGGGGGCTGTTGTGGCTAGAGGTGAACACCGGTGCAAAAACTCCGTTCATGTAATGCCGCTCGCGCTTCCAAAACCGGTTGTCTAATGCCGAATATTAGCCCTTTGTCATTTCATGGTATTGCTTGGTAATTAAGCGGATTAATGATCTAGGGCTCTAAGGTTTAGTTTGGGGAAGATGGTTCAAGGCTGTTATAATATAAGATAATTCGATTCTGTTTAAAACTCGTTCTGATCACCTTTGAGGTTGGTAATGAACCACACTTTTGATTGTTACTGAACCAGACCAGGCGTGGGTTCGAATCCACCCCCATGCACCTTGGTTTTTTTCTTTTTTTTTAAAAGCTTAATTTAATTATTTATAAAAGATATAAAGTTTCAAAAATATCTTTTAATTAGTAAACTAAGTCCAAAAATTCTAAGAAAATTACATTATGTTCTTTTAACTCAGTAGATTATTACCCAACTTTTAATTTCTCAAAAAGAATTTATTTAATCTTTTTATAATTATTTTAAATTTAACTATTAATAACATAAAAATTTAATATCTATACCTAAATAGTGTTATAAAATTTTACGAAAATTATTTTAAACTTATGAACTGATAACCTTTATAAAAATAAATTTTGTTCTCATAAAAATATTATATAATTATTTTTACGCAATTAAACTTGTTTTAAATATAATAAATTCATAGTAAATCCATTTTGCATCATTTTACCACCAAAAGTTCACATAAATTATTTTAAATAATTTAGATCAGAAATATCATTTTTTTGATGTAAATGATAGAATTTTATATTTTTGGGCATTATTTACTTATTTGATTTAATATGATTAAATTGATTATTAAATCTTTAATTGTGAAAATAGATCCTTAAAAAATTATTTTCACACATTATTACCATTTTGCAACATCCTTGAACCAAAGTTTTACAAAAATTCCTTTATTTGAATTATTTTATTTATTTTCCCTTTGTTGCTTAATTAACAAACTATTTACATAAATCACTAAACAAACAACAAACCCGAAACTAGGACTCTAGAATGCCTTAGATCTAGACGATATAGACTCAACTAGGTCCCAAGATAAATTGTCCATTATTTGAATTGGATAATACCTCGGGATCTTGCCTACATTTCATTGCAACATTTTAAATTTATCCAAGACTAGAAAATAAGGTGAGTTTACATAGCCTCTTTTTACTGTTTTACATTTTTGGGGTGAAACATGTTCAAATTTTTTTTTCTTGATTCAATAAGAAAGTACATGAAGTCTTTGTTTGTTATCTTTGTGCACTTGTCTTGAACTTAACTGAGGTGAACATGCTATTTGGGATTCATTGATGCAAAGATTCATGAGATTCATTGATACAAAGATTCATTTGATTCATTTAACTTAGTCACATGGTTGGTTGGTATGCAAACTTAGTTCCCAGTAGGTTTTGTTCTCATAATCTGCCTTAGATACTACATTGACTTGTTAATTGCTGCACAAATTGAACTTTTTTGCCACATCAAAAACCTATGTATTCTCACCAACTATTTATAGTTGACCCCCCCATCTTTTCAAATTAACATATTTCAGGTTTATTTGCCATTGGAAGTTGTTCAAGTCTTAGAACACATAAGAGTTTTGGATCTAGTTTTTACTAATCAAGTTTAGGTAATCAGATGTAAATGTTACTTCTTGTATGACAATTGTAAATCATTTAATAAAATTCAATTTCCATTTAGTATCATGTGCTATTGAACAATCATCACAACGTGACACTCCGATGTTTCCGCCATCGGTTGATGTGTTACACCCACTTTCACCCTCACCTATAAACTTAAATCGCTCACCCAAAAAGTTAAACCACCCATCCACCCCCACCCAAAAACCTAAACCCACCCTACTCACCCCCACCCCACTCTAAAACCTAAATCTTATAAGCTAAACTCAAAAAAACTAACCCTAAAAGTTAAACTAAACCAAAAAATTAAATCCTAAAGCTTAACCAAACATTTACTACACATGTGCATTGAAATTCACATTTTGTATTTTGTATTTTATTTTATTAATATTTTTCTTTTCTAAATAGGGAGGACGTGGGAAACACAACTTCGAAACAATTTTCTAGTTTTTTACTTAACTTTCGAGTTATGATTTTTTTTTATTTTAAGTAGGAGTTTTCGAGTTCTCTCCCTAACTATAAGTTTTCTATTGAACTTTCCCCTACACTCACACACATATACATATATTTATATATGGTGGGGTTAGGGTACAAAGCCCATATTTCGTGAGAAGGATTAAAAATTGATATTAAGGTATCATTTTTTAGACTTTTCAAGATGTTTTGGATTGTTTAGGCTAAAATAACACCAAACGTAACAATTAAAAACACAAAACAATTTATTTTGAGCTTAAAAACTTAAAACATAATGCCAAGAACATGTGTTCTACATTGTGTTTTAGCCGTGAGTTTTAACTCTGTTTTAAATTCCATGGCTATAATACATTGCATTTTGTTTTAAATTATTGTATTTGATATTTTTCTAGCAAAAACAACCCAAAACATCATACCTAAATCTAAAACATGATGCCTACATGTCAATTCTTGATCCTTCTCACACTTCTCACAAATTGTAGCCTTTGTACCCGTACCTTTACCTATATATATATATATATAAATCAAAACTAGTGTTTTCATGATATACATACACACATATGCAAAGTATTTGTGACAACCTACACCCTTCACTTTTCATAAATGTGCATAAGTGGTCCCTCAACTATTTCAAAATTTTCATTTTTAACCCTCGTATTTTAATAGGACCAAAACTCACAATTTAATAAAACTTATAATTTTTATAAGTAAAAGTATGCACGTTTTATACTCACATCTACACTCGAGCACGTATGTTTCAGACCTTGATACTCAAAACCCTTAATTTTTGGTCCTAAAACAACTTAGAAACCGAAGGAAACAAGTCCGAAACTTAAAATTGATAAAATTAGAACAATTAATTTTTTTAGCTCTTGCGGTCCGCGGAGACAGTTAAAGTCCTAGTCAAACAGTCAAAGTCCCAGTCAAAGTCCCAATTAAACAGTCAAAGTTCTAATCAACAGTCAATTCATCTTAAAACCTTACTTTATGGTTTTGACCAATTTTAGTGGCTAATTGACGTGCTTGTCGTGGTACACGTAAAATTTCCTAATTACAACTACTGAATAGTGACAAGAAGGTATCGAACACAGGGAGTTTGTGGAATGTGTGTAAACTAATAATTTTGCGTATTAACTAAAATTAATCTACTAAATAAAAATAAAGATCAAGAGTTGTTGATTGTTTTAGATTTAAACTAAATTATAAACTAATTACTTAATCAAAGTGGGTTTGTTTCTTAAGATTATAAAAGCAATGACCATTCCCGGATCCGTTTTCCCTAAACACTTATGCAAAAGTTCCAACTAGAAAGAGTTACATAGACATAACTCGTGCATAAACAATTGTTGTGATAAAAGGGAACAAAGTACTCGGATTATATTAATGCGAGGTTGTTGCCCGATGACCAATTAATCAATTAACCAACCCAAATCCTACCCGCAATATCTCGATTGTTAGCAACACCAAGAACGTACGATTAAGACTAAATATTGGTAAAGTAATTAACAACTACAAACAATTGTTCACACACCACAATAATCAAGCAAACATACTAGATTATCATTCTATAAATTCATAGGAAAATACATAAGAGTTCAAGAAAAACTTCACCAGGGAATGATCACCAAGAGTTCTAGCCAAGCATGGTTTGGTGAATCATCATCACAATCAAAGAAATGTTCATAAGCATCAAAAACATTAACCGAATGTTTAGAATTGTTCTCCAATGATAAAACTTAGCCAAAATCGCCCAAATGCTTCTTAGAAACGTTCACAATGGAAGAGATGATGAAAAGACACCATCAAGTAGTCTTTATATAAGGGAGTTACACTTTTGGTGCAGGGGCTACCGTACCCATACGGTCCCACCGTATGGTACGGTGGGTTATAAAATCTGGACGACCATTACACGCTGCCATACGGTGGAAAATAAATGTCCTGAAGCCACCGTACCCATACGGTGGCTACCGTAAGGGTACGGTGGAACCCTTAAAAATCTTCATTTTTCTTTCTTGCATTCCACCTCGTTCCGATCCGTTCCGGTCCATTCCAAAGCCCGTATTTCGTCATTTTTAGCTCCTTATTACACCTACAACCAAAGCACTCGTAGTCACCCAATTTCAAGCAATAACATGATCAAACGTGGATAAAATAGGCGTTTTACCAATATAAAGGGTTGTTCCTTGAACCACCCGTCACTAATGGAATCCAAAACTAGTATACAAACCCACTTATGTGACCCACTCTCATTGCACCTCTAAATCGATTGTTTCAATTCGATTAAACCCTCCCTCATACCTTTCTTCTATAGTCTATTACTTCTGCAATTGAAGTTTTGATCATTAGCTCCTGTAATTGGCGAATTGGAAGCTTGATATTCTTTCTTTTTTGGTTTTTATTTCCTCAAATTGGACTAGCTACGTTGTGAGTTTTTCTAATTATTTTTGCATGATATTTCATTCATGTTTGTAGATCAATAGTCCTCTGTTTAATTTGTCAATTATAGTCACTAAAGGTTTCAATTGGATAATCTAGGGTTTAGGGTGTTCTAGGTGATTTGGGGATTTTTGATTTAAAAGTTTATAGAATCTTATAAATTCATAACTCAATCATTTCTTATCCAAAAATTATGAAACTTGGTAGACTTGCTCCTACAACTAATTAGAAGTTTTTAAAATTATTTCAGGATTTATTAAAGCCGATTATTATTTTTAATTATTTTATAATGCTTTAATAATATTTAATTCATATAAAATCATATAAAATGTATTTTGACATAAAAATTGGTAGAAACATGTTTCATTATGTTAGAATAATTTTCATGCCATTTTTCCTCTGTTTTGATTCGGTTTATATGTTATCTTATTTTTATTTGTTAAATTATTTTTAAACAAATAATATTCATATAAACTAGATTTTTTAGTCAATAAATTGAGTTTTCACATAAACTCTTATCTTTAAGAGTATTTTATATTTTATTTTGAATTTATGCGGTTTTAATCATATTTAAATCATATAAAATTAAAATTTAATTATTTTAACATGAAATTTTGTGTAAAAATATTTCATCATGTTAGAATCATGCTCACATCAGTTTTTCTCTATTTTATAATGTCTTCACTTTATATGATATCTCATTTTTATGGAATAAATTGACTTTTTAGCATATAATTTTATCAAAGACTTTTATATAAATTATAAGATAATTTCTGAGTTAAATTCGTTATTTTTTTAAGCTCGAAAAATATCTACCTTGTAAAATCAAGTATTCATTATCTTTAACATCTTATTAATAATCAATATAATCATTTATATTTAATTTAATAAATAAGAATAATTATAGTTTAAGATTATTAAATTTATTTCTTTCATCATGACCCTTATTATTTAACTTAGTTATATTTGTAATATGAACCTAAGTTATACTCTCGATTTACCTCATGGATTCGTGTATTGAGATTATGATAAACTATTTAATTGTTTTGGCGCCTCTTCATTATATTAAACTTTAAACCCCCCAAATTTAGACTAGACATCCTAGATGCCTTAGATTAGGAACCCTAGACTCTTTTAAGCTTAGACAGTTATGTTGGAAACTTGAAACTTTAGGTTGAGTCTTTGGGATTCGCCTCACATACATTCATAACGCTTAGAGGATAATCCAGCTTAGCGAATGTGAGTATATCTTTCCCCTTTTTGATTTCATACTTTTGGGGTTATTCATGTACACTTATTTATCTCACTCACTTAAACATGTTTTATTATCATATTCACAATCACAATTCTTGTATGTTTTACTTGTTGATCGCTGATAGTGTGTACTTATGACCTTAATCATTAACCCTTGTGTGGCCTACCGTAACAATGAGTAGTACCACGATATATGCATCCCTTATGACTCTGTTGTATGAGACCTTGGTCATTGTTATGTTAACCTATATCACTTGTCGTCTACTATATATAATCATACTATTGGGCAAATACTATACATATATACTCAATATCCCATTATTCTCGGATATCACTTATACTCTAAGGCTTGATTTTGGGTGACATTTGTACATAGCTTGAACACCAAATTGTAGACAGTATAACATGTGAATTGCGAAACTCTTTTCCTATTATATGTATTCAAATCAGGGTATGCTCACCAATACATTTTTGTATTGACACATACTATTTTCGTACATGTTTTAGGTTGTTTTGAGACGCTTCTTTTAAGCTTTTGGGTTTATATTTATGTTTTGACTCCGTTGTATTTTAGCTAGACTTGTCACTTTAGAACTATTGTTTCATGTAATTTCCTTTCAATGTAATAAATTATTTAATTCAATGTATTCATATTTACACTTTAGTAATGAGCTATTGAACAATCGTCACTATGTGACACCTCGATGATTCCGCCATCGGTCGGGGTGTTACAGTATTGGAGCTTCAAGATATTATAAATCAAAGCCTTTGAATATATGAAACCTGGACTAGATTTGAGCAACATAGACTCTTTTTAATTGAGAAACTATTTACAAAAATATATATTATCCAACAATGTATTGTGTCTGATACTTATTGCTTTCATTTTTGAAGAAAAGCTGACCCATGACATATATTCACTTTAAGCATTAGTGTGGGTGGGGTAGTCATCACACCTGCAAAAAAAGTGATTAGGAGTGTGAATATGGGTGCTGGTGGTTGGAGATTGATATATTTCCTTAGTGATGATAAAGTTGCAAAGTGTTGAGTGTTTTCTACTTAAGATCCTAATAATTTAGGCACTTAGATTGCTTCTAAGTTCAGCCTTAGTGTCAAGTGTGATTGTATTTGGCGGCGGAAGTTTTGGTTAGTAGCACTTGAGTCACAAGTCTACAAGTGAAAGATGTATTATATCACTAGAACAAAGGTTATAAGGCTTTGATTACAAGTGAGCTTGGTTGAGTTCAAATGATGCCCCATGAAGCCTATTTATA
This sequence comes from Ambrosia trifida, assembly GCA_028751855.1. Taxonomy (NCBI): domain Eukaryota; kingdom Viridiplantae; phylum Streptophyta; class Magnoliopsida; order Asterales; family Asteraceae; genus Ambrosia; species Ambrosia trifida. The sequence goes on from CM054123.1 coordinate 47,730,783, forward strand.
CTAGTATTAGGTTATCTATATAGTTCTTAATCTAGAGCCTTCTTAAGATATTTTATATAAGCTTGAATCTAGACTTTTTTGTAAAATATCCAGTGCTTCTTCACTGATCTAGAATCCTCATTTGATTAGCCCTTTTGGTGACTATTCTAGGCCATTCCATGCTTAATATCTTGGTATTTTGATGATGTTTCAAGGCTGGTGATTTTTGGGTAGAATTCCAGCCCATTCTAGAGGGTTGTGTGCCTTTGAATGATGGTTTCATGTACCAGCATTTTGTAGCATAACCTGGAAACTTCTGATAGCTTCTAACGTGTCTTGAATGGTCCGGAAAGTTCCAGAATCTTGGTGTAACGACTCAAAATTTAGACGGAGCGTGACACTTTGCTCAATGATAGTTTTATATAAATTCAATTTCGTTTAAAATTTAAATTATTCATTTTGATTAAATGTGTTGTTTATGAATAGGGGATGCACTAGGGCCTCCACCTGTGTTAGGTGTGAAGAAATAATCGACAACTGATTTGTTCAAAGTTGTTTCGGATGACCTTAATTGAACAAGAATCTACAATTTGTGAGTTATTTGTTGTTTATTTCATCTAGTTTCGTCTTCATTGTTCATAAAATTTGGAGTAGGAAGTTTATAGCGTTGATTTTAGGTTAGATAATTTAGAATACAAAATGTGCTTGTTGTTTCATCTCTAGTTAGGGTTCAACCGATGAGATATATATGATTTACTATGAAATTTGAGTTTCTTGGTGAAGAATTGAAGATCTTGATGGCTCATTGGCATATCCAGAGTTTCGAAGGCGATGTAAAGGAAATTTAACTATATACTACTTATCAAAATTGCTTCTACTATCATGTTTACGGTTTGATTAATTTCGTACTTCTTTAGGTTGTACGTTGTGTCTTCCGCATGGTTTGTAGGATGTTACACTTATTGTTACATAGGGTTCTTAGATTTTGTTTCCTACCGTCTCTTTGCTTCATGTGGTCGGACATTTCCTTAATTGTTGGTTACCGGTTGGTTTGCTTTTACATTGGTTGTTCGTAGCAGTTTTGATCAGGTAATTATCTACCCTTTTTTCTTTCACTTTCTCAAAATTGCTCACAGTCTGGCGATTCGCCTTTGACCTGATTGTTACAAAATCGATTCAGTGGGGTTTCATTTAGATAATGGCCTCAAGATGATCAACAAATCAAGGTTAAATGTATCAAAATTTTGCAATGAAATTCTTCATTTATTGAATATCTTTGAGTAGAATGACATAAATGTATTTGTTTTGATTGTTTTAGCCATGCTTACAAGGTATTTGATCAAATGATTTATAGTTTATTTTGATATTATTCAGTTAGGGGCTGTTTGGTTGATTAAGTGCTGAATCATTAAGAGGTCTGAATGGTTAAGAGGTATGTATGGTTAAGTGCTGAATCATTAAGTTGGACCTCTTAATGGTTAGTTTTCTTGTCCCATATTGGTATGAGAGTTTCATTAAGGTTCAGCCTAGTTCAGCTTAATGATTAAGTGCTTAATGGTTCAGCAACATCCCAAGTCTTAATGATTCAGCCTTAACCATTCCATTCAGAGGCTGAAACAAACGCACTGAATGCTGAATCATTCAGCACTGAATGGTTAAGAGCCTCATTAAGAGGATACCAAACAGCCCCTTACTTTCATAGTTCAAACTTGTTGTACCAAGCTTTAGCATGTCTTTATGAACTGAATCTCTTTGTGTGTTATTCACGCCAATGGGCCAAAAGAATATGCAATTAGTCAAAATTATGTAGGAAACTAAAACTTAATATTTATATTTTATTTTTTTAAATAATAATTGGAATAATAAAAATAAACATAATAATTCAAAAATAACAATTGGAGAATAATGTTGCCGTTTTCCGAGGAAATATACTTGTAAAAAATAAGTAGGAGTTTACGTTGGAAATGACTCGTAAAGGATTTCCCACAAGCCTTATTCATAAAACCTTTTTACATGGGAAATCCGTCGGAAACTGCTATTTCCTATGCATTTCCAACGAAAGCTCACTTAGAGAATGAGCGCCAATGATTAGAAAATCTAATAATTGCTTTTTGTTTTTACTACTTTGTATATTTATGCTCATTTGACTGATAAAGTCAAAGATAATTAAAAGATATGCAAAGAAACATAACGGGAAGAAAATAATTGGAAATCACTTACAACAAACACCTCATTCTTTTTAAGAAAGCAAATAATACTAATAACAACATACCAATCATTTGTTCTACTAGTAGCATTTTCATACAATCATGAATACTATTTTGTTGAACTTTTATTTATTTAATCAAGTTAAAGTTATTTTTATATTATTTTGTTGTGTCAAAGCCTTTGAATCGACCTATTACTGGCATGTCTCGTTTTGATCTGAACTGAACCGAACTAAACCGACCCATATCCCCCTACCCCTAATGGAAAGGTTTGTATTCGCTATTCATCCTTACCACCTAGGGTGAAACACCACTATGAACACTCCTTGATACAACTAGACCAGTAACCTTTTGGTCGTCATCTTCTTTATTACCCCAAGAATAAGATGCTAGTGGTTTCTGTTTTGTTTTGTCAAATTGCACTTGGAACGCTGCAGTTGCACAACAAAATAAGGTAAACAAACATTAATGCATAAACTATGATTTATGCAAAGGAAATCTAACAAAAACATACCCTGCTTCAATACTTCTGCATCTCCAGTCTGCCCTTAGGCCCCACCAATCCACAATTAAATCTAATCATAGCAACAAACAATTTCATAGTAAGATTTTCTCATTAACCCAGTAAAAATGGTTAAAGAATCTAGAAGCTTACCGTTAACACCATCTATATTAGGAACATCCATTGAACCACCAATCTTAAACCAATATGTTTTCCCACTATGAACATAATCTGATATCTCTACTTGAAGTCTGTCATTCCATGAAATGTGATTTGATGTGCAATGGGTGTCCTTTGATTCTATATCAATTTCTTCTTGGTTATCCTCCCCAACATCATCATCATACACTAGGTCTACACAACACTCCTCTACTATATCGCTTCCTTGTAGGTTGATGCTTACAAAAATTTCATCCCCATCATCTAGTAGATTTCCGGTCCGCCAAAGGCTTGACCAAACATAATTAAACTCACCTTCTTTCTTACATATTACATATATTGTAGGAGTGTATCTCCATACCAAGACCTTGGTCTTATTATTGACTTCAACGTCCACAATTATTGATGGTCCAAAATTTGCAGTACACATGAAACACACAGTTAGACCACTTGTTCTTGAACCGTTAGGATGTAAAGGAACTCTAAATGATATCATCGATCCAGTTTCTTTATACCTAAAACCTGGAAGTGTTTTCCCTGCAACATAGGTACTGAATATACCAAACTCATATGATACCTATAGCACAAACCATTTGTTAATATAGTTTTCTAAATATTAAGAAGTAAAATATAGCCAATAAATAGAAAGAGAATAAGAAAGGGGACCTTGATGGAGACCTCTTCTGTATAAGCATTTTGTTTATCAAGTCCAGACCCCATTCCATTTTCTAAAATCGATTCCAAGCCAAGATATCTTATAATTTTCCTATCAACTTTTTTGATTGATTGAACCTTTAAACAACCCTCCACTACACACAGTTTTTCGCATTTACCTGCGTAGATGAAGGTTAAGGGATTTGGTGTAGGTTGCACTATTTCCAATGACATATTCTCATAGACACTTAGGTCTATTACTGATTTAGGGACATCTGTAACTGACTGAAGATGTGGACACTCACAAGCACCCAGTACTTTAAGACTTGGTAAACTTTTGACACACCTTGGTAATGAAGTTATATTATTTTTGCTTATATTTAAGAACTTCAATGAGATGAGGTTACTCCAATCCTCTGGGAAAGAATTATTGAAGAGATTGCATTCTGAGACGTTAATATCTACTAAACGAGAAGACAGTGAACATGAATCCAAGCATTTAAGTTGTCCAAGAACTCCAAGATTTGAGCAGCCAAACATTTTAAATGTTACAAGAGATCTTGGCAAGCATGGAATGTCTTTCAAACTTCTGCAACCACTAATATCTAGCAAGACCAATCTTTCAAGGTACCCTATGGATTCACAAACCTGAATCAAACTTATGCAACCTTCGAGGTGCAAACTCTCTAATCTCGGGAGTCCATCAAAATTAGGGGTTTTAATTAGCTCCACAGAATAACTGAGATTGAGGATTTTTAGCGATCCAACCACCTGTGACATGAAAACTAAGATATATAAATAACTTATACATGAACCCATGTGACAAAATGACATTCATAACTAGTAATCAATCAAGAAATTAAAGATGACACTAAATATACCTTGAACCCATCCCATACATCTTTTAACTTGCTATAACGCAAGTCAAGAACTACCAAGTTCTCAAAAGGTACATCACTTGGTATGGATTTTAACGAACATCCATGCCAACGTAGCAGTCGTAACTTTTTGGGCAATTTCTTATAGCTGCCAGAAAAAGTTGCGTAGTCGAGTTGAAGTAGCATTAGGTTTTTCATCTTTTCTATTGCTTTAACCTTAAAGTTTTCTTTATTTGTGTAGAGGACACGACCGCTAAAATCTTCATAACTACGTTTTCTTCCATTGTCCTTATTTATGATTGAAGTTGAATTAGTTCCCTTGATACTTCGCATATCAAGAGCAAGTCCTTCTACCTTCCTTGTACCCTAATTAAGACATTTCAAAAGGTAAGTTGTGACGTAACATATACAATAAACTAGGTAGATATATTAAAATGGGATATGCTCGCTTACTCCATTTTCTTTCAGTACATTAAACGAATCACGATAGTGCCACAATCTACTTCTTTTCCCGGGATCCCTTGGCGATTCTTTGCGAACTACTTCTTGACCCATTTCCTTAATTAGTTGATGCATCATCACTCTCCCATTTTCAATGTAGAGCAAACATCTTTCCATTAGATTTTGAATCCCAACTATAGGGTACAGATCGCATTCGGCCAATAATTTTACAATGAATTCTTTATCCTCGCCCACAAAAAAACAAGCAATATGTAGGAATAAATCTTTATCGTTGGTGTCTTCAAGAGTGTCATAGCTCAGTTGTAGAAGTTTTTGAATCGTAGGATCAGGAATTGCTTCTAGTTTGTGCATTGCATCTTCCCACACATCTGTGGTCTTTCCATTTAGAAAAGAACCCAACACTTTAAGAGCCAAAGGATGCCCTCTACAGTGATGAACTACATGTTTTGATTGGACTATGTAAGGTTCAATAGGGTGATCTCTATGAAAGGCGTACAAACTGAAGAGCTTATTTGAGTCATTGCGGCCTAGCTCTTCAATAGCATGGACCTTTGGATTCAATTTAAAAAAATTTAACAACCCTTTGTCCCTTGTTGTAATGATCACTTTACTTCCGGGATAAAACCGTTGTGGCCCTAGTAGTGCTGTTAATTGTTGCCTTGTTGTGATATCATCTAGGACTAGAAGTACTTTTTTATTGCATAAGGCGTTTGTAACCTTAATGGTTCCCTCATCAAGATTCCATATAACTTCTTCCTTGTTACTCCCTAGTAATGTGGAGAGAAGCTGACTTTGTAAACGCAACAATCCATTGATTTGGTTTGAGGTCTCTTGAATGTCTGCAAGAAAACAACTACCATCGTACTCACGGTAGTTTGAGTTAAAGATGCATTTTGATATGGTTGTTTTTCCGATGCCTCCCATCCCGTGAATAAAAAGGAAAACTGCATTAGGTGATGGATCTTGTAACCATATTTCAATATCAGCAACATTATCCTCTATTCCAACTAGTTTGTCCTCAATGTACAATAGCTTGCAGTTGAGTTTCTTTCTTATGACTTTAACAATCTTACTAATGAATTTAGCCTCATGCCTGCAAAGGATAGTTTTCAATAGTTAGTGTCTTAATAAATTTGTTGGTCATATTAACTATAGTCATAGTTTCTTGTTACTTCATCCAAAGAAAGACCACCTAGAAGTTCTATGGCTTATTCTAACTATCTTATGAAAATAATAGTTTTCAAAATTCTCTTCTTCTTATTGGATTTCTGTACACAATAGATATATTGCTTCAAACCAGTTGGAACAAGAGGAAGAATGCATATACCCGTTCGCTAATACCATTCCTGTCAAGCTTGCAGCTTTTCTAAGTGAAATCCTCCATGCCATCACCTTTTCCTTCCATTCAATCTTCCTCAGATGATCTGTTTCTGCCTCAATCATACTCTCATACCCACCAAATGCTTCTTCAAAGCTTCCTGTTTGATTCCTGACATCTGATGGCTCCACATTGTAGAACACAGGAACGACTTCATGCATAGAGGAAAGCCTCTCTTGTTCTTCAATGATCGTTAATACCTCATCAAGACACCATTTGGAAGAAGCATAGTTTCTTGAGAAGACAATGATTGAAATTGCCGACTCACGAATCGCTTTTTTTAGCTCTGGCTCTAGTTGTCTTCCTCGGTCCATTGCATCATCGTCCCTGAAAGTGCGGATTCCTGCTTGCTTTAGGGCTGCATAGAGGTGATCAGTAAAGGTTTTACGGGTATCTTCACCTCGAAAACTTAAAAAAACATCATAACTGAAACAAGGGTGACCAGTATTCATGGATGAATTAGAATGGAGAAGAAGCTACTCTCTCTTGGGATCATAGACCATTGTTATTAAGCAAAGTAAAGTGTTGTATATAAAAAGTCTACTAAATTTTTGTAATACTGTAGGAGAAGATAATTTGTGGAAAGAAGTTAACCACGTCCACTCAATTTCTTGTTGGGACATATATTTAACCACGAGACATCAATGCTTTAATTTGTATATTCACGTTCTCGAATGGACCATACATTTAAATACTTTAGGTACAACTAACTCATTAGGCTCATGGGTGTGGAGTTCTGTCTTGGCTCGTCCCCCACCCCCGTCTACATCCCAAACCCCCTGCCTCGTCCCGCCTCTAACGTCTCGAATGGGACATGTGGGACGACCATTAATTTTTCATTCAATGGGGCATTAAATTTTTGATCGTTTATGCAATAACGCAGTAAACCAACCCACGAAGGAGGTCCGCCCGCGAGAGGCTCGCCCGTTTCAACTGACATTGATATCATAGAGGAGGCGGAGTTCGAAATACCACCTATTGTAGAGGAGGAACGCCCCATACGTTGTTAAATTTTTGTTTTTATTTTTTACATAATTGTTACGTTTTTTTTTCTAACACATAAATATTGTTACGTTTGAACATATACCTTTCAAATTCGTTATAATCTTATTCATTTACATAAGGACAACATATTATTGCTTCATATCAAATTCAACCAATTTAGCAGTTCATTTTTTTTACTTCAGATAAATATTGAACTTTTTATTCCCTTTTACGTAGGGTTGCAAACGAACTGAACTTTTAGCAAACGGTTCATAAACTATTTGGTGGGAAGTTCGTTAGTATAATAAATGAACGAACACAAAAAACTTTCGTTCGTTTAGTTAAATGAACGAACATGAACAGATGATGTGCTATGTATGGTCTAAAAAAAATATAAACTAACCTAGACACCTAGTAATATAAAACAGATTTAACTAAACTAGACCACACGACAGGCAAGCGTACCTATCAATGCTGTACAGACTAAGTAAGTCCGAGTATCGAACCCACAGGACACTAATAGAAAACAAAACTAGACTCGACTAAGACTTAAAAAGATTTGATTTAAAAGTTGATTTTTGGTTTTTTAATAATTAAATAAAATAAAATAAATAAAGTAAATAAACAAGATAAACTGACAGCAAGGATAACTGAGGAAAATATCAGGATAGGAAGGCAACTACCTAGGTCAAGAATCATACATGCTAACTCACAACTCTCGGTAATGGAAAACTGAATGGATACCAGATTCTAAAAATAACTTAAGAAACCCTAAGACGTGCTAGATCTCCTTCCGGTCTAACCAACACACCCCAAAGAATCCTAAAGAATAAAACATCGGCTATCTAGCTCGGATCACCTCCCGGTCTCACCTAACTAAGAATGTAAAGGTACTCAAATGACTCGATCACCTCCCGGTCTCTCTAATCACAATACACCCAAAGATGTAAAGGAGTAACTTAATTGGGTTAACTATGACTTGGAATTGCAAGAAACTAAAGACAACTAGGATAGGATCACCTCCCGGTCTCACCTAAAACCCAACACCTAAAGCTCTAGACAACCCAACATTCCATCACCTCCCGGTCTCAAGAATGGAAGAATACTTAAGTCCTCTAAATTCTCTTATCAAGTTCCTATGGCTTTCGTGCACAAAACCATAAAATAAGCTACAAGCACCTAGCAGGTAACCCTAATAAACATCCAAACATGAAAGACATTCACTAAGACGTTTATGGAACTCTCAAAAATAATAAATTAGACTTAAGTACGCACACACACCATAATAAACACCAACCAAATCGTTACCTAAACATTAACCATTCAATAAATAATCCATAAACCGAGAAATATAAAATTAACATGCAGTCATCATACTACCTAGGTAGTGGTTCAAGATTTAGCTACTCATAGTCATGGAAAGCGATAAAAACACAGGTTCAAAATAAAAATTAATCATGGTCTCAATATTCATGAACACAAAGTAAATAAATATAAAAACTAAAATTTATTATAGTCGAACCCGTTGCTCTAGTCTTGAACCCGAGCCTTCCTGGCCTTCAATTAATCCTCTAAAAACCGGTTAGGAGCTGCTGTCGATCTATGCCTACGGCTCTTTGGCGGCTGATGATTTTCTTCTTCTGGATCGATGTATATGTTCTCAATTTATAATATGCCAATCCCTTCCAATAAATGGGCCACTTGTTCTTTTTAGTTATTCTTTTCAAATCCACTAGACGTCCTGACCATTTGGTCTCATTATTTATTATTATTATTATTATTATTATTATTATTATTATTAGTACTAGTAGTAAAACTTCCTGACTCGGGTGTTCTTGGCTCGACTAAAGGTACTCGTTTAGGCTCCAACGTCCATGACCACCTTCGCTCAAGTGTTCGTTTCTCAATTAAAATTCTTCGTTTAACGCTCCTTTTCCACGAACATCTATAAAATAATAAAATAAATAAATATATAATAAAAACAACACGAAACGAATAAAAACATGAACAAATAATATACAAAATATATAGGAAAAGAGATGTGTTTTGCAACACATCAAACATCCCCACAGTTAAACCTTTTTCGTCCCCGAAAAAGACTGCAATGGAATCATAATCAGGACTCTCGATTTCAAAAACTTTTAGGTGCATTAATTAAGATTTAATCAAGCATCAACCAAAATTGTCGGTATTGTTGTCCACCTAAACCCAACCACCAGCTAATCAGGCCCCAATCATGTGAAGCAATTAAGTTTATATTTACAATCAATCTATGGGTCTCACACTCAAGATATCCAGCTTCACCTAATCCCACCTCAAGCTTTCGAAGCAAAGGTTAAACCATATGAATTTACCAACCACTGCAAACTAAACTCCCTAATGTATTAGAAATTAAATTTATGATGGATGAAGTGTATGAGCTTAGACACATTTGTTTTTTTTTTCATACCTAACCCAGAGGTTGTCTCAATCAGAGTCACCATCCCCAAGAGCGACAACATGAGCTTCGGTATTTATTTATTTTTTTCAACTTGACCTCGAGGGAATTTCGATTAGAGGCTTCGTTTTTTTTGGTCTAGCTCAATTGATGGACATGTGGATTTTTTTTTTGGGCGCCACTTTTCACCGGATTTATTCTCATAAAAAGGATCAAGTGTGCCATTTAATTAATAATACATATGGGCTTTCAACCTACAGTGGTACCTCTAATTACTATCAGCGCTTTCAGTTCTATCGTTTCTCCTAAGATGAGAACCCACAAGATTTCATGATTATTAAGGTATATTAAAACAATCATGCGACCTTTCAAAGCTAGCTGGGCCTACCGACACATCTTAAGCAAACACGCTTTCAATCTATTTATATTCTCATATATATAATATTTTGAAAACCAAAACTCCCAATTTTACTATCATTTTCCATATAAAATGCACAAAAAAATTAGGGACATTTTTCATTTTTTTTGAATTTTTTTTTTTTTTTTTTTTTTTGGATTTTTATAATTTATGACTCAAACTACCTAAAAATAAAAACGAAGTTTCCATCCCCACACTTGAACGACACATTGTCCTCAATGTGAGAGTGGAATAAAATAAAGGAAAAATAAAAAAAAATACAACAAAAAAGGAACAGACTCCCCTGGATATAAGCGATGTAGCGGCAAGAAATCTGAAGCTGTCCTTCCAAACCCGGCCGTATAGCATTTCATTCGCGGCCTCTGACTCAAACCTGACAAATAAAAACTAAAAAGAAAAGATAAAAACAAATGGTTGTCTTAAATGATTGTTGAATCGTCCCCACCCGAATGGAGATTGAGTACGGGTGGCTAGATCCAAACCTGCAATAAAATATATTAGACAAACCAATGACTCAAAACTGACTCTCTCCATCATCCCCACACTTGAAGGAAAGATATTCCCAAAGTGAGTTAAGAGAAAACTGACTCAAAAAAAAAGACTCTAAAAAAAATACAGACTCAGCCAACTCAATATACAAAAATGCAGGAAACGTACTTGGAAGGCAAGATGGTGGAATCTGGTGGATGATGGTAAAATATGTGGTGAATGGTGGTGGACGAAAATAGGTTGGAAAATATATATATTTTTTTTCTAATCAATTCCCGCAACGTGAAGGACACTGGTGATCTCAACACGCGTCGCGAGCGAAAAAAATATAACTTTCCGGGGTAATTACTGTTCATATGAGACGAACAGGTCAGCCCAGGCTCTCCGCATTACACGAAGAACCTTTTTTCGCAGAAAGTTAATCAAATTTAACGTTTAGAAAAAAAATTCTTTTATTACTCAAACTTCTATCAAAAATCCCAATTATAAAATATATAAATAAGTATCTAGGATCCATTCATGGTGTAATTTTCCTTGCCTAAGCAAACACGAAAACCTGCAACAAGACTTAAAACCAAAAATAATAACAAAATACAAAGAAAATTCAAAAATATTACATACTCTACAACTGGGTTTTCATGCAGTTTCAATCAGGTGGCTTATATTTTATCCATCCCATATCCAACGCGTTTAATTCTTTTCTTTCACCGTTGTTCATATACGCGTTGGGCCACCTATCCCTGCACTTACCTGGACCAAAACGGATGTTTAGCGTGTACTGTTGGCCCATGTAATCATTAGACTTATCCCGTGTGTGGTCTGCTACAGTCTTTCTTCCTTCCATCACTGCATACAGACACTAAAACAAACACGATCACGGGCACCAGATATATAAAGAAAACAAAAATAAAATAAAACACACACAAAAAAAAGACACACAAACACACGAAAAATAAAAACAAGAACTAACTCAACACACAAGCACGCAAAAAGAAAATAAAAGCCTAAGACTCTCTAGACACACTAAAAACAAAAAGACTAAAAAAAAACCAATTAATCAGTGAAGTCCTAATCAAAGCTAATTTCGCAATCGCCAAGTGTCCCCGGCAACGGCGCCAAAAACTTGATGTGCTATGTATGGTCTAAAAAAAAATATAAACTAACCTAGACACCTAGTAATATAAAACAGACTTAACTAAACTAGACCACACGACAGGCAAGTGTACCTATCAATGCTGTACAGACTAAGTAAGTCCGAGTATCGAACCCACAGGACACTAATAGAAAACAAAACTAGACTCGACTAAGACTTAAAAAGTTTTGATTTAAAAGTTGATTTTTGGTTTTTTAATAATTAAATAAAATAAAATAAATAAAGTAAATAAACAAGATAAACTGACAGCAAGGATAACTGAGGAAAATATCAGGATAGGAAGGCAACTACCTAGGTCAAGAATCATACATGCTAACTCACAACTCTCGGTAATGGAAAACTGAATGGATACCAGATTCTAAAAATAACTTAAGAAACCCTAAGACGTGCTAGATCTCCTCCCGGTCTAACCAACACACCCCAAAGAATCCTAAAGAATAAAACACTGGCTATCTAGCTCGGATCACCTCCCGGTCTCACCTAACTAAGAATGTAAAGGTACTCAAATGACTCGATCACCTCCCGGTCTCTCTAATCACAATACACCCAAAGATGTAAAGGAGTAACTTAATTGGGTTAACTATGACTTGGAATTGCAAGAAACTAAAGACAACTAGGATAGGATCACCTCCCGGTCTCACCTAAAACCCAACACCTAAAGCTCTAGACAACCCAACATTCCATCACCTCCCGGTCTCAAGAATGGAAGAATACTTAAGTCCTCTAAATTCTCTTATCAAGGTCCTATGGCTTTCGTGCACAAAACCATAAAATAAGCTACAAGCACCTAGCAGGTAACCCTAATAAACATCCAAACATGAAAGACATTCACTAAGACGTTTATGGAACTCTTAAAAATAATAAATTAGACTTAAGTACGCACACACATCATAATAAACACCAACCAAATCGTTACCTAAACATTAACCATTCAATAAATAATCCATAAACCGAGAAATATAAAATTAACATGCAGTCATCATACAACCTAGGTAGTGGTTCAAGATTTAGATACTCATAGTCATGGAAAGCGATAAAAACACAGGTTCAAAATAAAAATTAATCATGGTCTCAATATTCATTAACACAAAGTAAATAAATATAAAAACTAAAATTTATTATAGTCGAACCCATTGCTCTAGTCTTGAACCCGAGCCTTCCTGGCCTTCAATTAATCCTCTAAAAACCGGTTAGGAGCTGCTGTCGATCTATGCCTACGGCTCTTTGGCGGCTGATGATTTTCTTCTTCTGGATCGATGTATATGTTCTCAATTTATAATATGCCAATCCCTTCCGATAAATGGGCCACTTGTTCTTTTTAGTTATTCTTTTCAAATCCACTAGACGTCCAGACCATTTGGTCTCATTATTTATTATTATTATTATTATTATTATTATTATTATTATTATTATTATTATTATTATTATTATTATTATTAGTACTAGTAGTAAAACTTCCTGACTCGGGTGTTCTTGGCTCGACTAAAGGTACTCGTTTAGGCTCCAACGTCCATGACCACCTTCGCTCAAGTGTTCGTGTCTCAATTAAAATTCTTCGTTTAACGCTCCTTTTCCACGAACATCTATAAAATAATAAAATTAATAAATATATAATAAAAACAACACGAAACGAATAAAAACATGAACAAATAATATACAAAATATATAGGAAAAGAGATGTGTTTTGCAACACATCAACAGACAATATCGCAGAAGGCGCTATGCGGGCGGTGAGGTCCAGCCTAGGGACTAGTCGGGACTGAGCGGAATTAGGCGTTTTGGTATTTTTATACGTATAATATATACACACACACACACATATATATATATACACATATGTGGGAAAGTTAATTTGAGAACACATATATTTCGTACGCACTGTGAGAACGCTATCTAAAACCATTCAAATTCAAAAAAAAAATTACACTTATCTTTATTATTAAAATACAATCTCAAAAACACAATTTACGCGTAAAAATTTAAACGTATACGAAAATAAATTGTTTTTACACATGTGTAAATTTGTTGTTTATACATGTGTAAGCTGCTTCATTTACACATGTGTAAAAAGTTAATTTTAAAGTGTTTTTGCAAGAAAAGATGAATTATTTGGAAAGAAAATTTATTTTTTAATATTATATTTTAATTATAATTAGATTTGTATTGAAAAATGTTGATGTTGATTAGTTTTCTCATTTGTTCTCACGCTTCTCGCGATATTTAGCGTTCTCAAGATAACTCTCTCATATATATATATATATATATATAACACAAATTTAGGTATTTTTTGAAAATATGTTAAGATATATACACATAACACTTAGAAATACTTAGATATATACACATAATTATGTATAAGAATAAAAAATGCTAACATTACGGAATATTAACTCATAAAATAGTAAGATTTAATAAAATAGTAAGATTTAATAAAATAATAAGATTTTCTTGAAAATAGCTATAAAAATTCATTTTTTATTGATAATAAAATAATAAGATATAGTAAAATGGGAATTTGAGTATTGTGCCAAGTTACCAACTATTAAATTCACACCGCCTTTTGATATACGTTAAATTACACATATAAAAGTCTCCGTTTAACTCCCATTTTCATACGTTTTTGACCTTATACACAGGAATTGGTACTTATTTGGGTATCTTTATGATTTCAGGTCTTAAACTATGTCCCGGAAGCATAACAGAAGGAAAAACGAAGATTTCGGCGCGCAAACAGGATCTCAGGTCCTGTGAGCGGCCGCTCACTCCCTGTGAGCGGCCGCGCGCTCCCCCAGATATTTCTGGAGACCTTCTGGAAGCTGTACGTCATGCCCTTGCAACTTGTCCACCTTTTTGAAAAGTGAGCAGCTGCTCACAGGCCCTGTTCTGCTATAAAATGCCCATTCAGCTCACTGATCGAATGTTGGATCTTTGGGGAGCGTTTTCTGGCGATTTTCTAGGCTTTTGAAGTGCTGCACAGGCGTGGAACAAGCTCGGGAAGCCATCCGATCCATCCTTCATCATTCAATCCATATCTTTAGCATTCTTATGGTTTGATCCTTTAAACTATTTAAGATCCAAATCTGATTTTGTATGCTCATTTTGATGTTGTTTTAGTTAATCGTACGCCTACGGGCAAGAACATTAGTATGTAGTATGTTGAACAATCATTTGTATAGTTAATCATGTCTTGTATAAATTTGGCGTTTTTCATGACTTAATCTTGATGATCATAATGCAACCTTGTTTCATTGTTATTGGATTTGTGATTGTGTTTGAACGACTTTGATGATTATCGAATGTGTTAGGCGGATAAATGTTGAAAAACCGTCCGTTTAATCATCCGGTAGTAGACTAGTTAACTTGTTAATAAGTTTACGCCATGAAACTGTAACCGGGTATTGGTTTGGTTAAAGTCGGTCGAATAACGGTTAAAAATGCTTACCGGCACGTAAAAGGGTTTTAAAAGCTTAATGGTGTCGTTACTGATCTTTGACACGGTTATTGATCTTTGGTAGTTATTTTGGTAAAAATAGCGATCTTAGTTGATCTGTGTTCAAAGTTGGTAAAATGGAATAAGTTGTGAAATGCTCTACTTTATGCTAGTCTAGGTGGCTGTATTGTGTATTCGGTATCGTTTTCCTGAATTAGTGAGGGTAGAAAACTCTTAACAGATGACTAACTTATCTTTAGAAGATTTGCATGAGATCATATCAGCTGCTCGCTAATAAACAACTTGAAGTGGTTAACGTGTGTATTCGTGTTAGCTTTCTGTATAGTTGTCATGTTAGGACGCCCGAAAGGGACACTAACTGTCGGAGAATGGGAATGTTGATCACACGCCTTTATTTTATATGATATGTAGATGACATGTTAGGGTTGATATATTATCGTCTATATAGTTATATTTTCTATTTGGAGTCTTACTTGTGTTATTTATATGTTTTAGAATTAATTTAGTTATAAACAAACTTCAAACTATCTTTTCCTACTGGTAAATTGAGGACAGAGTTTTAGTACCTTTGCTCCGCGCGCGTCCATGGATCGATATCTGGTTCTTATTTGTACATTACTACATATATGATAGGGTACACTTGCCCTATTGTGTGTGTTTTAATATTAAGGTCTAAACCATTTCTATAAATATTAAAGCAAAAACGTGTGTTATTTTATTGTAAAATTATGTGTATATCCGCACACGTCACCTTTCAAGAAAAAATTAAATTAAATTTACACCTAAATATCTTCATCATCTCTTCTAAGCAAGATATTTAGCTCCATGTCTTCATCCTCTCTTCAGAGCAAGAGGTACGACGAGCTTGCCGGAAAAGAAAAACAAAATACGGTAAATATCCTCACTCATTTCTTTTCGATCTAAAGCTCTTGTTAAGATGATTAGAGGGTCAAAATACTAAAAAAAAACTCTTCATCAGATACTATGATTAACATAAAAATTGGACGGCCGACACTCCGGTAGTTCACCCACTAACCGCCTAGGTCCGCCTAGGACTGCCTAATCCCGCCTAATCCACGCCTACTCTCCAAAACGCCTAGGACCCATCCTCGGTCCTTATTCCTATTTTACCCTCAGCCTAGCGCCTAGGCGGCCGCCTAGGCCTCCTTTTACAACACTGTGAACAGAGGCAGCGCTCATTCGTTTATGTTCGTGAACGTTCGGTAACGTGTTCGTTTATGTTGATAGTTTATTAGGGTTTTAATTTTTATATTTTTTTATATTGTTATATATTTTTATTTATTTTATCCGAATAAATAAATAAATAATATATATGAGGTAAATATACGACTATATGACATTAATTTTAGTATCCAAGTTCATTATATTTTCACGTTCCAATATTGATGCCCTGCACCTTCGACGCCCTCTACCATCCACCTCTGACGCCCTCCTCCGTCCACCTCCAATGCGAACTTATTTTTTTGAGACACTACTTTATTATGTTTACTAATATTATGTTAAATACTAAGTATGGAAAATTAGGTTATATTTCAGATGGATCTAGCTAATGTCTTAATGTATGTGAATTTGATCTTATTCGAAAGTTAATATATGCCCGTTTGTGTTTGTTTTTGTTCATGAACACTTGTTTGTGTTCGTTTTTGTTCATTTGTGTTCATGAACACTTGTTTGTGTTCACTAATGTTCGTGTGCGTTCATGAACAAAATTAACAAACAAACACGAATAGAAAATCTCGTTCGGTAAGTGTTTATGAATTGTTCATGAACACTTAATTTCCTTAATAAACAAAGCCTTGTTCGTGTTCGTTCGGTACATTTGCAGCCCTACTTTTACGAGTTATATTTGTGTTAATAACAATGTTAGTATGGTTTTTTTTCCTTATGCCACTGTTTTGTTTATTTCTTTATCATTATTCGTTTTAGCAAATTGATTCACATCATTTGTTTTTTTTTTTTAATAAAACAATATAACCTTATAAAATTTTTGTTCAACCCTTCATATTTTGATTTCATATTTTTGCATAAATATTTTTGATATTTTATATGTTAACGTATTAATATGTCTTTGTGCAACATACAACAGAATCATAGTCTGTATATACACTTTGTTATCTTTCAGATTGTGTATTATTACTTTTATGATATTATATTTTTAGAAGATGAACAATAAACATTTAAATTACTAATCAATCATTACTAGAATCGCAATTGTATGATACAATATAATCGGCCAAAATTTAATTTGTACAATACCTATTGTTAGAAATAATTCAACTACTTTGAGTTGGGACATAAACATAAAATTTAATTTGTACAATACCTATTGTTAGAAATAATTCAACTACTTTAAGCATCACATTTTATTATGAAAAATAAAGGTTCCTGTGCGGAGTTCTTAAAAATTGGTCGAAGGAGATTGTTAAAAAGGAAGGGGAAGAGTTGACGGTAATGCAAGAAGATATTGAAAGATTGGAGAGGGAGATGGAAGAGACGGACTTGGAGGAGGAGGAAGTTTGGGTTTGGGAGGAGTGCAAGAAAGGAGTGGATTATATAAACTTATGTCATAATAGGGATTTGAAGCAAAAATCGAGAATCAGATGGGCCATTGAAGGGGATGAAAACTCGGCTTTTTTTCATGGTGTGGTGAATGGGAGAAAGGCTGCTAACGCGATTCCGGGGTTGATGGTCGATGGGTAATGGGTGGCAAAACCTTCTTTGGTTAAAAAGGAGGTTTTGATACACTTTAGAAGACATTTCAAGGAGAATATGAAAAGAAGACCTAGCATCCGATGCCAAAATATTAAACGAATCAGTGAAAATAGTGGCAATGATCTGGTTGCAATTTTTTCTAGAGAGGAGATTAAGCAGGCAGTGTTTGACTGTGGATCGGATAGAGCGCCGGGACCAGGTGGCTTCAATTTCAGGTTCGTGAAGCACTTTTGGAATTATTTGGAGGAGGATTTTTTTCGTATGTGTGCGAGGTTTCATGAAGTGGGGATAATTAGTAGGGGTTGTAGTTCCTCTTTTATAACGTTGATTCCAAAGACGAAAACTCCGGTGGGTTTAAAAGATTATAGACCCATTAATTTAGTGGGTATAGTGAGTAAGGTGATTTCTAAGATTTTGGCTCTTCGCATAAAAAAGGTGTTGGGATCTGTTATCTCCAATACTCAGTCGGCTTTCCTCAGTGGCAGATTTACTTTAGATGGTCCTTTGGTAATTAATGAAGCTATCGGATGGATAAAAAAAGATGGGAAAAGGGCGTTTTTGTTGAAATTAGATTTCGAGAAGGCGTATGATAACGTTAATTGGGGTTTCTTGGTGTCGACGTTAGAGCAAATGGACTTTCCAAAAAAATGGTGTTCATGGGTTAAAGGTATTTTAGAGTCGGCACGCTCGGCTGTTTTGGTGAACGGGTCTCCAACGTTTGAATTCCAATGTGAAAAAGGGGTTCGGCAAGGAGACCCGTTATCACCTTTTCTTTTCTTGATTGTTATGGAGGTGCTTCACTGTATGATTACTAAAGCGGTAGAGATTGGAGAAATAAAGGGGGTGCGCATAGGTGGAGACTCATTGATTATGTCTCATCTTTTTTACGCCGATGATGCCTTGTTAATTGGTGAATGGTCCAAAGAGAATTTGGTAAATGTTGTTAGAGTTCTTCGGGTTTTCCATCTTTGCTCGGGATTAAAAATCAATATCAAGAAATCTTTTCTCTTTGGGATTGGGGTGGAGGATAGTGAGGTGGAGAATATGGCGGAGGTGACGGGTTGTAGGGTAGGTTCTTTACCCTTTGATTATTTAGGGATTCGGGTGGGAGCTAATATGAATAGGGTTTGCCATTGGAAGCCGGTGGTTGACACTATTCAAACTCGTCTTTCTTCTTGGAAGGCGAATGCTTTGTCTATGGGTGGAAGACTCACGTTGATAAATTCGGTTTTATCAAGTCTCCCAATTTACTATTTTTCCTTATATAAAGCTCCAATTTCGGTGATAGAGGTTTTGGAGAAATGTATGAGGAATTTTTTGTGGTCGGGTACTAATGATGATAGGAAGATGCATTGGGTTTCTTGGGAAGTCATTACGTCTCCTAAGAAACAAGGTGGGTTGGGTATTTTGAGATTATTGGATGTTAACTTAGCTCTTTTAGCTAAGTGGGCGTGGAGGTTTAAGGTAGAGAGCGATTCAGTGTGGAGGAATGTCATAGAGGGGATTCATGGCTGGAGGGGTTGTTGGACTTTTCTTCATGTTAAAAAGTCGATTCCGGGCTGCTGGAAAAGTATAGTTTCTGTGCTGAATTCTACACGGGTTGAAGATAAGCCTTTTTCAGGGGCTGTTTAGGGGTTTTATCGGGAATGGTAGGATTATTCGGTTCTGGTTGGATTTGTGGTTAGGCAATACAATTTTAAAAGATAGATGGCCAAAATTGTTTAACCTGGATAGAGATAAGAGATGCTTGGTTGGCGATAGGGTAGCTACTCTGTCAGATGGTTTGTCGTTGATTCCAAATTGGCGCAGGTATCCTAGTACCGTGGAGGAGTTATCTGAGCTGCAGGATCTAGAGAGGATGTTTGTGGGTCAGCGGTTTGGTGGTGATATGGATAAATGGGTTTGGAGCAGCAAACAACTTGATTTTTTCACAGTTAAAGAGTGCAGAAGCATGTTGACGGTGGTCTCAAATGGGCTGAATCATCAGGTTTTAAAATGGGAGGGTTGGGTTCCTTCTAAAGTTTTCCTGTTGGTGTGGAGGGTTGCTAGGGATCGCATACCAACTCGGGTTGCTTTGGATAGACGAAGAGTGACCATTCAAGACTTGTCGTGTCCATTATGCAAATGCAGTGATGAAGATGTCCAACACTTGATGGTGGATTGTGGTTACTCGTATGGGGTTTGGAGTAGCATTTGTAGGTGGTGTAGGTTGGAGCCTTTCTTTGCGTTTGATTACGAGGATTTATTGAATTTATACAAGAATGTGCACGAGAAAATGGAGAAAAAAGATTGTTAGAGGGATAGTGATGATAACTACTTGGGCGATTTGGAACACAAGAAATGTTGCTGTTTTCCAAGATAAAACTAAGAAAGTCATGGAGGTTGTAGCGGAGGTGAAGATCAAGGCGTTCTTTTGGTTAAAACATAGATCGAAGTTTAAAGATTTAGAGTGGAGTGATTGGTTAAAATATCCATTGTATATATGTGACTAATTTTGGCGGTTCTAGTGTTTTAGAACTTGCCGATTTTTAATGAAAGTTTCTTTTCAAAAAAAAATTGCACTCATTACTACTAATGAATGTTTACGATTTCATCGCATAATCACTCAAGTCCATTTATGAGTTTATTTTGGTATTTAACTATTTTTGTCAGATTTATCAGGATATTAAAAACAGATTGCAATACAACATCATGATATTGTACAAAACTTGAAATTGTTGATTTAATTGTACAAATGTTGGGCTTTTGAAATAGTCCTTCTGAAAGGTATACTTAAAGGCTCGAAGTTGATTGGACAAACTTACCATTTCTGATCCAATATGCACACGATTTTACATGTATTAATAGAGTAAAATCAAATGTGAAGTGTTTATTATGTAATTCTCGCCATACCTTAAAGTCTACTCAAAGTTATTTCATCATTCACTTACAAATAAGACATGTTTACTGAATTTTTAGTTGCGTTTAAACATATATCAGATCACCCTTGGGATTAATTTTATAAATCTTTAATACATTTTCCTTAGTTGGAAATCTGCTTATTTGGTTGACACTATAAAGAACACCTATGAAATATTATATATTATAATAAATTAAGAACAAACATACATGTGTATGAACTTTATGTAGATCAAGAAAAACCTTGCTTAGATTAAAAAAAACAATATTGCTTCAACATATTAACATATGGATAGTGAAAATAAAAGTCAAAAACTACAATTACATAAAAGAGTGTAAATAATATTGTCAATAGAAACCTACAAATCAAGAAAGGAGGGTGTAACACCCCAACCGATGACGGAAACATCGAGGTGTCACGTAGTGACGATTGTTCAATAGCTCATGGTACTAAAATGTAAATTTGAAATACATTGATTTGAATAATTTTACATTGAAAGGAAATTACAGTATACAATAGTTATAAAGCGTCAAGTCTAACTAAAATACAATAAAGTCAAAGCTTAAATATAAATCCAAAAGCTAAAAAAGAAGCGTCGCAAAATAACCTGAAACATGTACGAAAATAGTATATGTCAATACAAAAATGTATTGGTGAGCATACCCTGATTTGAATACATATAGTAAGAAAAGTATTTAGCAATTCATGTGCGGTACCATTTGCAATTATGTAATGTAGTATCCGTTCAAAATCAACCCTATGTAAAGAAAGAAATATATATAGTATGCGCTAGTAGTAATGAAATACATAGCAATGACAAGGACTCTCAACAGAGTCACAAGGGTATATACCATAGTACTATTCATTGAAATGCCAGGCCCTCAAAGGTTAATGATTTTGACAAGTCATAGACACACAAATTAACACAAGCAAACACACAAGAGAATTGTTGTTTTAGTAAAAGGAAATAGAAACTTGATATAAGTACATGAGTAGCCCCAAAAGTAAAATGAAAAAGGGGAAAGATATACTCACCTTGATTGTGATAATAAACTTGCAAAATGAATTATGCTTGAACCTATAGTTTTCATTATTAAGATTTATGAGTAGTGCTTTCTTTATAACTCTTTGTCTCTTTAATTGTTCGGCGATAGAGACCTTAAGACCCTTGATTAGTTATTAGAATGGATTACATGTAATTACCCTAACGAAGTTTAGGACTCATATATTTCATTAACAAAGTGACATATTTTATCTAGGATATGCCACCTAACAAAGTTACCACCAAATACATAATACGTACATCAATATATATATATATATATGTGTGTGTGTGTGTGTTAATGCTAACAAATTTTGGACTGTATAATGAAACTCATGCACTGACATGAGCATTTCAACTAATTAACTAAATCCAATTAAACTTAGTTGGCCATAAAGAAAAAGTGGAGGAGGTTTGAAACATTGATGTAATAATCCACTGATATCTTCCCAAATCGGTTAAACTCTAATCGCCGAACAATGGTTAAGTCAAAACTCGACTCATTACAAATTGTAATATACAAAAGTTAGATTCGGTACCTCGCTTGCCGAAGTGAGTTGAATAGAACGCCACCTACTAAAGCTATGGACGACTAAACCGAGGAATGAATCAAGATGGCGATGGCATCGGTGGTTGTATCGTGACAAAATTGGAGCCAAACAGAGGACCACGATGAACGAAAATTTATATGGGTTGATAATGCAGTTATAGTCCTACCAAGTTCTTCAAAAAAATGAATATAAACGGAACCAACAAGGAGAAAAACCAAAGTTCATGAACGGTCATGGTGGCAGGCGGCGGTGAAGGTACTCGAAAGTGGCTGATGGCTGAAGGTTTATGAGCACGGTGGTCATGCTCCGACGAGATAGAGGGTTAGAGGTTTATTTCACCGGAAAACTGGTCTTGTCGGAATTTCTAGTCGGAACTACAAAGAGTAACCCGTAAGGGAGATGTAGATTAGCAAGGCATAGGTTTAAGGTTTTAGAGAGTTTTATTACCTCTCAAGCTCCAAACGGTTTCTTATGAAATAAATTATCTTAATGAGTATAAATGTGGCCATGGCTGTTACCAAATAGAAAAGGAAAAGAAAAACGGATGGAAACAAAAATAATAATAATAATAATAATAATATTGAAATATAGAATAGGGAGAGATTGGTGTTTGAGAAATGTGACAGATAATTTATATATGCTTACCTATTAGTTATCACAATCCATCAATCTGATTACTAAATAATTGTATTCATAAAAGAATTAATGTGCAATAAGGCAATAATGAAGTAATACATATTAATTTCCTAATATAAAACTTCCATTTTAATTATTTACCAACGTATTATAATTTAGTAATTTCTTTGAAACCCAAAAGTTGCTATGGGGTGTACCTTCACACCAAGGGTGTTAACGGTGACGTGGCATTTTAACTTTCATTGTACACCACTCCCTTCCCATGTTAAAGGGCTAAAATTGACCACTTGTCCAAAGATAGGGATGACGGTTGTCACATAGGGTTTCAAATTGCAAATAGACATGAGTGCATCCCTCAATTACAAAATCCATAAGACCTTCTGTAGTGGAAATCCACTTCAGCGCCCCCTCCTTCAATATTATTGGCTGCAAGAAGTTGGCACACCAACCAAAGAAGAAAGGGCGTTATCATCTTAGCGCTAAACACACATTTTGGGATTTTTTTGGGATTTTTAGCACCCCATAGCACCGCCCGTAGTGATGTCTGGGGCGCTATGGTTGGATTAATGCCCCAATTAGCGCCCCACTACACATAGTCTAAGCATGAAAGTCGAGTAAAGAAGGTCAAAATGTGAAGCCCAATTTAATAAACAACACTATTAGAATACGCAAGCAAACTAAGCAACTGATGACTAAGTGTAAACGTGAAGAACTCCACATTATCTATCTGACTATGTCCATGTATCCAAATAAAACATGGTTTGATATGTATATCATTAAAGTAATAAGACAATTAGAAACTTCTAGATCCTTAAAAACATAAGAAGACCATATCAGCTTCATAGCAACTTCTTCACTACTTTGAATGTTAACACCCGCAAAGAAACTAAGTAAGCAATTAAGCATTAAAACAAAAAAAAAGGTAATAAAAAGATATGATAATAATAATGCAAGAAACACATTATACATAACTAGTGGGAAACCCGTGCGTTGCTGCGGGACGGTTAAGATAAATATAGTTTTTTGAACAATGCACAAGCGTAGCCGTGTTAGCCCACCAAGTTGTAGGAAAAGTGTAAAAACATACTGTCTTCATTCCATTGTCTTTGAATGCAAAACGATGTATATGAAATTAATCAATTTCTCTTCACTGTTTAAACTTTGAAAAGAATAATATTTTTTTTTAGATCCAGCATATAAATTCTTATAATTTTCATGCCACGCTATCTAAATTGTCCAACCATATGTCCTTAACTTCCAACATCTAAGAGATGATGTGTACATAGGACACCCAAGTATAAAAAATTGATGTTAGTTGATATCGTGAGATGAGTTTTGTGAATGTGAAGAGTGAAGGCAATGAATGTACAAGTAACAATGCATCAAGGGGTAATATGGGAAAGATTTATATGACATTATAGGTTTAAACTTTAAGGCATGTGTCTTTTCAAATGCCATCTTAACTTTGACAATTTGGACATATTTGCCCATGTCTCCCCCTTTATAATGTAGTATAGATAGATTATAAAAAATAATCGGTTCGCTCCAAACGGGTAACTTGAATTTGCTTAGTAAAAAACATTCTTATGATAGCTAGCAAATGGTGAAACTATACATTATTCTAGAACAACTTTGCTTAGAGTAAAATAATATTGTTTCAATATCTTAAAGTTGTGACAGTAAAAGTAAAAGTTAAAACATATCTACATTCTACAATTCCATACAATTTAAAATATTTCTACCATGACAACAAGGACCGTAATGCACCATTTCTCATTTTCTCGTACAATGGTCATATGATATATTTTTCAGCCCATTAATGGACTCAAAGAGTCTTCAAATACTACAGAATATGTTAACATAATGAAGGAGATTAACAAATTCACATTGCACTTCACTTTATCAATTGCCCTAATGTAATGTATAACTCCATGACTCATATAAGCCTATTAATAATATAGAGAGAAGAATGAGAGAGTGAGAGAATGCTTTTCTTATTGATGTATCTTATGAAATACAAATGTCTTTTTATATATGCCCATACATAAATACAAAAGTTATAAAAATATATTATAGGAGTTAAACATACAAAAAGTCATAAGCCCTTATACAAATACAAGAGTAATACAAATATATGCGTTAAACATTTGGAGAGTCATCATACTAATGCATGTATGTGAATAGTCACTTTGCATTACTTATTTGTATAATTGTCATCAAAAGTTGTACTATAGGGGCATAAAAGGAAGAAAAAAAGGTAAAATATAGAGATGTATAATGCAATATTTATCATTTTTTTGTACAATTGTCATGTGATATATTTTTGTAGCCCATTAATGTACTCAAAGAGTCTTCAAATACTACAGAATATATTAACATAATGAAGGAGATTAACAAACTCACATTGTACTTCAATTTATCATTTGCCCTAATGTAATGTATAACTCCATGACTCATATAAGCCTATTAACAATATAGAGAGAAGAATGAGAAAGTGAGGGAATGTTTTTCTTATTGATGTATCTTATGAAATACAAATGCCTCTTTATATATGCCCTTACATAAATACAAAAGTAATAAAAATATAGGAGTTAAACATATGAAAAGTCATATATGAGCCCTTACATAAATACAAGAGTAATACAAATATAGGCGTTAAACATACGGAGAGTTATCTTATAAATGCATGTATGTGAAGAGTCACTTTACATTACTTATTTGTATAATTGTCATCAAAAGTTGTACTATAGGGCATAAAATGAAGAAAATGGGTAAAATATAGAGATGTATACTTGTGCCTCTTGATATGCCATCTTAAAAGTGTGGAAAAATTACAATCCTATCCATCGAGTTTCTTTAATAAGGTACTAGTAGGAATGTCCGAGTGTTGTCGCGGGTATTTATGTCTATTGTCGTACGCTGCGTGACGGGTTTCACATAATGTATTTGTAAAACCAATTTGCTAATATACAACTAATATGTCAATCCACGAAGAGCAATCGAGTAATAATAAAAGAACTGATATAAAAAAGCAATATAAGATATGATTAATTAATGCCATTATGCATATGTAAATCATTACAAAACCACACATCATATTTTTGTTTGTATATTTATTAGTTTGTTAAAAATAAGTCAACCCTAAAAGGTCCCTTACAATATGTATTGAGCCATGTCAGGTTGGGTTGGCTGACCCGGAAAATACTTGTATCAATTATTTTATTCATAATAATGTGGTACTTATAACTATATTACAACAATAATCGACTTTTAACCAATTTGAGTAATTCTCTTTTTACATTGAGATCTCTATGGATATCCAAACCCATCCTAGATAGCAACACTACATAAAAAAACAAACCTCACGCGTATTTCAATTGAGTTACTCATCTAACATCAAATAATAGGTTGAAATTTGACTCATTTACTTAAATTCATCAAATTGGATTTATGTATTATCTCTAAGAAAAAAAAGAGCAAATGGGTCTAAAGTCGCGCACCGTATATATTTAATCCTTTCATACTCCTACTTTGATTGCACTAACCCACGCATTTACCCCTAAGTTATATCAGAGTAAAACAAAATGATAAGAACATGCAGTTGCCAATTAACAAATATATGAGAAAACATACATGTTTCTGCAAGTGACTAATAAGATGCAACCTCTTGCTGCTTAGCATATCTTCTTCAACCAAGTCATCCATACGAACAACCCCATACTTATGCATCTGTCACATGTTCTAAACTTGAAGTAATTACAGGACAAAATACAAAACCAATTTGGTTACAAATGTAAATTGTAATAAGAATACAAAAATAATAAAAGCTTGACCCGTTATAGAAAACTACCTTGTTGTAAGTGCATACCAACACCAATTCGATGTTCAGTTCCAATTATCTAAATATCCAACCAAATCAATTTAATTATGTTCTCGTAAGATAAAGTTTGCAGGATTTGTAGTAAATTACCTTGAAATGCCACTGCTGAGATCTGATACACCAAGAATATAATCTTCCATGGATTACTACAATATCAAAAGAAACTTGAACTAAAATATAAAAAGAATAATTAAGCAACTTCAATCTAACAGAACAATTCACCCAAACTAAGAAAAACCTTGTCCGCGGGAGCGGATTTATGTGTTAAGAGTCGGTACCCGAGAACCCACTCGGTTATACAAAATTGGAAAGGAACCCATAATTACATATTGAAGGAACCCATATGTAAAGATGTAAAGTGTTCTACTAGTTAAAATCTTCAATTTCAACCAATAGGTACCTAGTTCGAATCCCTTATGGCGATTACTTTTAATTTATATAAAAAATACAAGTCCTTGTAAGTTTCTGTATTAGCTATAAGCACCTTTAGACATATATCATTTGATCCATTAGACAACTTCGTATAGACTTTCTTCTAAATTGATTTCTAATAAACTTTTATAGAACGGGTTCGGGTCATGAACAATTTCATAGAAAAAAAATCAAACAAAGAAAAGAAGCTATATTGATGATGAAAGTTATTTGCACTAAATGGGTCAAACTTGCAGCATAAAATAATAGTAAACACAATGTTAAAAGATAATAGCATGATATGTGGCATATAATTTTACAGTCATGTTATACCTTCCCAACAATGGCATGTGTCATAAGCAAGACAAGGATCCACTTCAGTTGAAATACATCATTACATACAAAACAATATTTTTTTATATTTATAAATTTAAATGGTTACAATAACGACTAAAGAAACATATCATTTGATATAGTTTCCTCAAGGCCCTATAACAACCTGCACAAATATGAAAACAACATTAAAACTGCAGCCCCAGAATAGTTGAACATTAGTTAAACGATCATAAACTACAAATTAATGAACCTGCAATAATCCAAACTCCATTACACTTACACAAATGGATATTAGCTAACATTTTGCAAGTAGTAGCTACAAATAAAAAATTGATTCTTTGTCTTCAATAAACAAGATCAATCAAATTACTAACAAAGTGATATACCTACTGCCATCCAACATAAAGATTTTAACAAAATCACCACTTAGATTTGGAACTCAATTAGTTG
The DNA here is from genome assembly GCA_028751855.1 of Ambrosia trifida. Lineage (NCBI taxonomy): Eukaryota > Viridiplantae > Streptophyta > Magnoliopsida > Asterales > Asteraceae > Ambrosia > Ambrosia trifida. The sequence continues at coordinate 47,758,872 of CM054123.1, forward strand.
CATATTTTCACTTTTCCAATCGAGAATATTATTTGGCACTCATATTTTCCAATATAATGTCCAATTACTCCCTATAAAGGGTCTTGCAAATCTGCATAATAATATTAAAGAATATGAACTATAGTAACAATTTTTAATATAAGAATAACATAATGAAAAATTTGTACTATAATCGGTTTTTGGACATAGAATGCATACCTCGGGAAGCTTCTTGCAGAAAGCAACAAACAATCTTTCCGTCTACAGAAGCTAACAAGACCTCGTCAGGAACATCATTGAGATCTTTCTCATCACTACATTTTTACCCTGAATATATCAATATGAAAAAGTAAACATATTCATTGATGTGGAAGACTCTTCAATTGAGCATTCTATCACCTACATTAAATTGAAGAGGGTGGTGATAGGATGTGGAAGAGATAATGCCATTCAAAGCGGGATAAATGAACGGTTTTAAAAACAATGATCTAGAATTCGTGCATTAGTCATTTGTACAATTATCATCAAAGGTTGCACATTAGGGGCACAAAGGGAAGAATTTGGTAAAAAAAATATTAGGGAATTACACTATGACTCTTGTTATTCCATCTTAAAATTGATGTAAAATTACCTATCTATCCATCAAGTTTCTTTAATAAGGTATATAGATATAGATATCAAGGTATACTCACTTCTACTATTTTTACCCTTTTCTATGTGAGATGTTTTGTATAACTAGAGTGATATCTAACTATAAAAAACATGATAGATATCTTTTCTTTTCTGTATTATCGCCATTTCACTTCAACCTTGCAAAACATATCATCCCTTACATTTGCATCTAATTCTAGTTAAACCTTTGACCAATAACCAAAACCCCTTGTCGTAAAGTCCGTCATGATAGTTACTGGTCGCGGAATACAACATATGATCCTACACAATAACGGCCAGTGGTTACTGGAGGATCCGTAATTTGGCAAATGATATTGACCCTGGGGAATACTAGTGTAAGCTCCAATTTCATTTTATTTGACTTGCACATGATGTGTTGATATTTAAAATGGGAAGGTTGATTTCATTGATTTAATTTTGGTTACAGCAAATGAGGCTACATTGATTACTTTTAAAATATTTCATGGTGGTGAGTTCTCTAGCTTCCCTGGTAGGAAATATGAAAATGGTATGGTCGATTTCATTGATTGTATTGATATTGATGATTTTGGAAGTGATGTGTTGGAAGAAATGGTTAAGAACATTAGATATCCATGAGATATGGTTTTTTACTTCCATTATAATATTCTTGGATTTTGGTCTTAAGTCTTTGAGTAATCATGTGCGAAGTGGGTATAAAATGATTGAATTATAAGTTGAACATTGGAACTCACGTGTGTTGATATCGGTCCATATAGTCCTAATGCACCTCTAACTGACAAACAAGTGTCAAATGTGGTTAACAATGACTTTAATAAAATGTTCAATATTGTTGTTGAAGACAAGATTGCCTTTGAAAATAGTGAGGTGAAGGATGAGGATAGTGAATCAGGTTAAATAGAGGATCTTAATTTTATTGTGGATGATGCTGTGACAACCGGTAACTTCCGATCTACCAGAGATTACCCTATTAAATTGGACTTAAGAGTGTATCAACCCAACTTATCCATCCACAATTGGCCTTCTGTTGATCAAATTGATAGTGCCAACTGATTTGAAAAGGTAAAACAAACACAATATTGATAACGATTACACTTACACTGTAAAGAAATCTTCGACCTGGGTTGCATCGGTACAAGAGGTCCAAATGCAAGTAGTTGCATCGCATGAACATTAGATATATGATTTTAGGTACCATTTTGAAAAGGACGAAGACCATGCTCAAGACATTTTGGCGATTTAGAAGCAAAATATCGATTAAGGGTTCAAGATGTTATCAGTTGGTATGTTAAGGTGAAAAGAAGAAATGGGTTAAGGAGTAAACTAGACATTTCACCAATATTATATTGGTAATTTAATGATCCTTTGACGAAGGGGCTCAATTGATTAAAAAAAATTAGGAATGTCAGGTAGTTAGGGGGTAAACTTTCAGAAAGAGGGACTCGGGGTGCAATCTCCCCGTCCCAAACCACATAACTCAAATTGCAGTTTTTTTAGAAAAGTTTTTGGCGATCACTTTCGATATAAAAAATGAAGTTGTTAATTATATCTATCATCTTATGGATGATATTGTAACCAATGTTCTGTACCAATTTAGTGAGTAAAAAAATACTCTTCACCGAAGACCAAGGATTGCATGTCAAATGATTGAAGTTTTGTGGCCTTTTGCCTCCTAGTGGGTGGGGGGAGGTTGTCTTGGGTACAATCCCAAGCAAGTGATTATTTGATGTAATTTGGTAGGAGGTAGGAGTTGTGTACAATTAGTTGTTCAAACAAAATAATAAACCGATAAATTTGACTTTGAGAGGCCAAATATAACATATATCTTCAAATATACATTATATAATTTAGCAATTTGTTTTGATTCTTAAATTCAAAATATTGTTTTGAATTGGATGGGCTAAAATTGAAAAAATCCTCATCCCCCTCTCTTCAACAATTCCTGGTTTAGAAGGTTCTAGAGCAGGAGTGAGACACCGCAATGGAGAACGTATTTTCCAATGTTTTGAATTCCAGACCGGTAGGACCGGAAACCGGAGTTCGAACCAGTCCGGGTCAGGGTTTTGGACCGAGTGTGCAGTGAACCGGGGGTTGGACCGGGAACCTGGCCGGTTGAACCGGGTTTATAAGGGGTTGAACCGGATTTTTAATATCTTTTAAAATTTTACCTGTTAATTTTACGACACCATCCGTTCCGTAAGGAGACCGCTTTGACGTCCAGTTCTGAAAACATTGGTATTTTCAAGTGAGTATTTGTACGAATAGAAGTTGATTATTGCCTAAAAATTTTGTCGGTAAGAGTGGGTTGATTGTCAAACTTAATTATAGTTATAACTTAATAAGTATTGTTGCTACTCAGACACTAAAAATCATTGAGTTAGTTCTTATCTTAATTGTGGCTCTCATAGGCCATAGTCTGGAAATATTGTATTGATGATTCCTAACATATTATAAATGTTCAATTTTGGTTCTCTTGTTACTATAAGTGTATGCCTTTTTATGTTATCATAAGTGTATGCCTTTTTAGTGAAAACCACTAATTCTAACCTATGAGGAGTCCATGATTTGGTGGTATGATGTTTGCATCTATAAAAGTGGTGTAAATTCAAATCCTTACAAAGATGAAGTTAGGTGATATTTAGATATAAAAAACTGTTTTTCAAAAACAAAACAAAACAAAACAAACCTGATCATGAGATATGGCTCGTGAGACTTTGGTCCTACGCCGCCTCCAATGTTCCCCTAATGTGTGTAGCAGATATAAAGATGAGAATGTAACGCCACTTGGTCTGATAGAAAATGTTACGCCATCGTATGAATGCACAAAAGTGACAATGGTTTGACAGTTGACGATAAACCACTTTGTTTAGCCCAATATTTTAAAGACCGGTTATTGTACCATACTGGTTTGGGCTCAAAAATGGTTTAATCGGCTATACCGTACGGTTTAGCCAGGCATACCGTACGATTCAACCGGTTGTAGCTAGGCAATTTAACCAGATACCGGTTTTTAAATCACAAATTACTGAAGCGGCAGTGGCGTAAAGTGGTAAAGGTAACAGAAGCTAGATCCTCAAATGTTACATAACTTACACCTTTTGTTACAAAATACATATAGCATGCTCTGGACCTTTGGCCTCTAGCCCAGGCCCAACCCTTTTTGGTGATTTTGAACGCCTTTTCATGTTGTTAGTTTCACACTTTCATGTAGAAATCTATAATTAGTCTAATAACCCAAGAATATAAGAAATATATTCATATATAGTTTTGTATATGATGGCTCTGTAAAATGTTCTATGATTTATAATTTTTAATTTTCGATATAGTAGTGTTAATGCTTTATGAAGTGCACACTATAAATTACTATTTGTTTTTCCATTTCAGTCATTCAACACTTTCCTATAATAAATAATTAGAAGTATTAAACTCTTTTTTATGCAAAGAAAATGCAATTTTTAAGTTTGTAAATATGCCACGAGTCATTTTTTTTTAATTATGTGTAATGAGAAGGTGAAATTTTCATGGATCATGGGGCATTAATCGACATATAACATGTGGGACCATTAAGGGATTCAAATTAAGATGTGGTGTAGTGATAAGGTGAAAATTTTCATGGAACATCCAATTATTTAATATTCATTTTTTTAAATAAAACTTTGGCTAGTTTGAATTTGATTTGCCCAATCACATAAGAAAACGCCGTGGATTTTTTTGGGGTAGGCTTGAAAACGCCCCAAATCAGGTGGAGGGGGCGGTGTGCAAATCGAGTGGGGTCGTTTTTTGCCCCAAAAACGCCCAGATTTGGAAACCATTAGGCTAACAGGTAAACACACGGGGCACACCCCCGTTCTCCACATTTTGCTATGTCCTGGACACCAACACCACCCCTCTCCCATGTCCTCCCCCCGTCCCTTAGGCTGATGGGTGTACAGACGCCCCAACCCCCCGTCCTACCACTTTTTGCCATGTCCCAGACACAAACACCGCCCCCTTCCATGTCCTCCCCCCGTCCCTTCTTCCCCCCGTCTCAAATGTCTTGCTTGGGACATAAAGGACGGTCCAATCCCCTTTTTTCCCTTTTTTTTTTTTTTTTTTTTTTTTTTGATTTGAATCACTAGGTATTTTTGTTTTTATTGGATGGTTTAAAGCATTTGAGACATAACATTGTGGTGTCTCCACACCCTTGCCATGTTTCAACCAAGAGAACATGAGAGCCATCCTAGGTGGCATTGAGACATGAACATTCTCATGTCTGCACACCCCATAGCCTTATGTCCTCTCCGAGACATTGGAGACGGACCAATCACCATCACCCACCAATGCCTCCACCAACAACGTGCCCCCATCCTGGACACCAACACCGCCCTCTACCCCGTCCTCCCCTGTTCCAAGTCACCTTTTTCTTACGTGGCAAGCTTTTCCTCGTCTGTATACCCAATAGCCTTACACATGGTCTTATGTGACTTTAAGTATTGACGTGACATATCATGTCATCTTGATTTTCCATGTGATAGATAAAAAACATATCACATTAGTTATCATTTATATGGCTAACAGATGACATGTCACAACTGAATTACCTATTAGTTATATTTTTGTTACTTGAAAATTTATAAAAAAAACTGGGGCCTTCATGATTTGTGTCGAACCTTTTTTTTACCATTGCCATTGTAATTATAGCTATAGTCAGGGGCGAAGTATTATAAGTCGTGCCCCAGCCCTGCCGTTTTTTTACTCAGTAGTGTAAATTTATCCATTTTCGTCCGAAAATTTGTATATACCAAGTCCAGACCCCAATGATTTGAAAAACTAGGTCTCGTGACTTTTGACCCCCGCCATCTAAAGTTCAAGTTTCGCCACTGCTATTAGTGTTTACGGGTTTAGAGAGAAACAGAAGGGTCGACAAAAGATAACACCATATACAATAACTTTTGTCTTTTGGGGTGTAAGGAGATGTGTAGAGAACCTAAAATATATATAATATATATAGGAAGGCATTAGAATTCACAAGTGGTCTTAGAAGGGACCACTCTTAGTGACAAACCTTTAAGCTAAAGCATGTTTTCATGTCCCTCCCTCCTTAATGGTGTCTGAAAACTAAAACTATTATTCAATTTTGTGCAATATATTATACACCTAGCTCATAACCATGAGAGGACCACATTCCTTTAGCATCCTAGTCCAAACATACGACACGATACGCGATGAATGAGAACCACTAATTATTCATCATCAAGTGATCATATAACCTATGCAATTGAGCAAAACTTCTGCCAAAAGTTGATCAAAGAGTGCACCACGACATGTTAAAGATAACATTCATGATATATGTATTCATCTTAAAGCTTTTCTCTCTTTATGTTCATCTAAGTTTATTTCTTTATATTCAATCAGATTATATTAAAGAAAAGAGAAAAGATCACATGAGACATGAAGGTGAAACTATTTACGTGACATATGGGACTATTTGTGAATAGTTTAACTAAGGACCCATGTGGGGAAAAGTTTTTGGAGTAAGAAATCAAAAGACGAAACTTTTGTTTATAATTTAGTGTAGAAATTGTTGTGGTTAGAGTATCAAAAAAGGAAGCAAAAGTAGGGATAAGTAAATGGAAAGGGAGGTCGAATTATGATTAGATAAAAGAAAATTTTCAATATTTTTGCTTTATTGTTCTTTCTTTATCATTGGGTCCATTTCTCTTTTAGATAATTGTCTCATATATATCTATGAAACGTCAACTACATTATTTGGCTATTTGTAAGTCTATAAAACCTCAAGATTCTAAAACATACTATAACAACAAAAACTTGTTTAAGACTTGCAAGATATAATCAACTAAACTGATAATAAGTCGTTTTCGGGCCCCCTTAATTTTGAACACTAATATCAGGACATCTCGTTAAATTTATGAAGTTTGGTCTCTTTCACATTAATAATATCGAAGTCTCTTTCGTTTATAATTTCTAAGTTTTAATATAAAGTACTCAATTAGTTTAAGTTTTAACATAAAACGCCTTATAATATACAAATAAACTAGTCAGCAAGAGAGCCCCTTACATGCATTGACCCAAGTTAGACTCGTTTAGCTAAACATGTTTCTAGATACAATCTAAAACGGACCTAATTAAACACATTTAGTTATACTTGAACAAATAAATCCATGTTAATTAGATTTGTGTCGTGTCAATAATTCACACACCTAATTAGAAGGAATGTTAAGCTCTCTATGCATATGCACATGGATATGTCATGTCCATGTTCATGTGTGTACACATGCTCAAGTGGTTGGTCGAGCCAAAGTTTATACCTTGTGGTAGACGTTTGGTGACACTTTTTATTGTTGTAAAACATATGTAAAATGGGAATTTGAGGTTGTTTGAGTTGGTAAATGTAAGGAAAAGGGAAACGGGTAGTTGCACATGGTATGTTTATAAACCGAAATGATGCATATGAAGTTACAGGCAATGATAGTTTATAGACTTTTGCATCTTTCAAGGACATGGTGATTGTCCTGTGGAAAAACAAAAAGAAAAAGAACAAAAGATAAAAAGGGGAAAGAACAAAGATTTTGTTTATAAAGATTTAAGATATTATCTATTAAATTTGTTTTCAGTTATTCATTATATGGGCGCCTTAATTAGGGTAGATGATGGTATGGGACTCTAAGGTTATTCACCTTTATTTTTCAAAAACATTTAAAAAGATTGTATGTTAGAAAGATTTTTTTTTTTTTTTTTTTTTGGGTGAAAACAGATATTCATACTAAAAGCAACAAGAATTACAAGTGAGGCGCGGGTAGACCATAAAAGAAATATCTTGTCCGGATCGACCATAAAGGTTGCATGAGCCGGAACCAATGTATAGCGGTCGATCCATTCTACGATTCGAGTAATTGTTGTGAATCGTTCTCCGATGTGATACAATACTCATGAAAAACCAAGAAACCCTTTTATGTTTAATGAGGTTTATCAGTTTTTTTAACTGTGACAATGTGATACCGAAGTAAGTTTGAACATGATATGGATGTGATGTAAACATAATTAGGTTTTAAGTTGTCATATTTAAACCCTTTGATATATAGGTTGTTTTTCAGGTTGACTCACTAGCCCATTTTGACTCATTTATCCCATTATTACAACTCACCAACTAGGTTAACACATTTGCAACTTGCTTATTGCATGCCAATCCGTTTGACATGTTGAGAAAAATAGGTTAAATGTGTTTGAGTTACATGATCTTATACGCGTGCAGGTTAAGGTTGACAAGAACAAAAAATGTGGATCGTGTCGGGGTCGAACAATTCAACAAAACCAACTCAAAACTCAAGTCCCAATGGATATTCAAACAAACATAAGGAGGAAGGGACACTACTAGAGTTAACTTTTTCTTTCATTGATTTTAGCCAATTATGCATTGCCACATCATTTAACTGAATTACTTATCTGAACCACTTTTTTTTAAGGAAGCACTCCACTGATTCTTTAATTTATATTTTCATTTAAATAAAAACTGTCAAAAAAAAAAAAATAAACGGTCAAAGGTGAAAAAATGTGGCAAGGTTTTATTGGTCGAATTAAATGACCGTTTCTTTTTACCAGCAGGGTAACAAGAACCAGAAATTGGTTCACGGGAACCCTACCAGCACGGTTGGCGGCGGTGTTACTGTGCTGATAATGTGATACTCGTGCCCAAATCTGATAGCGCATCGTCCCCCTAATATTATGTTAGTTGATTCTTCATCTCTTAACCGTCTACAAATTAAAGCAATAAGTACGATTAGAAATTGCCAACACAAACTCTTATCAATATGACATGGTTTACACCCCTACTTTACTTGACCCCGAGAGGCTACTACCACTACTTATTTATTTTACAAACATAAAAGTGTGTGCGGTGGAGGAGGCAAAAAAGAAGTCTAGAAAGTAAGGTAAAATATATAAATAATGATAAGGGAGGGGACCAATTTTTATCTACATTTTTTTTTTTTTTTTTTGAACAACAATTTTTATCTACATTTGAATCACTATACAAGCTAAAAATATAAAAGATGAGGGTGTACCTGCCATAACCTCACTTCCTCATCATTGAATACATGCATCTTTTTTACTACTTAAAAATAAAAATATTAATTTTATAAATTTAGTCGGTTAAAAATAGATACCACCGTTAAAGAAAACAAACACAAGTGTGTTGATGCAGTCAACATCAACTTCATAGGAGCCTTTGTTTCTTGGCTAGAATCATGGCTACATAGCTGTCCAATATCCAACATTGATTCTCCTTTTTATTATTAATCTTTATTTTTATTCTTATTTTATATTTAATTTTATTTTTGTTTTTATAATTTTTTTTTTTTTTTTGTGGGGTTAGATTAGACGTCGAGTTCCGATCCTAAATATTGGAAAGATTTGAATAATTAAAAAAAATAGGTCCCTTTACTTCTTTATGGCAGCTTTCATTCATGTTTTGTTTTATATTAGTGGAATGTGTCATGTTTCCCTCTTTCAATTATCACACGACGCATATGCTTGGTTACATCCGATCTGTTCGGGTCAAGTCGGGTCCAGCAGATTTTTTTTTTTTTAAACGGTAAATTTCTACTCATTGTGAGACTTGAACCCATGACCCTCCACTATACATAACAACACCCACTAGACATAACAACACCCAAACCAACTGTACCACAACGTCCTTGTTTGGGTCCAGCAGATCATATGCTTCCCTAACTCCTAAGGATCCAAACAAGCTATATCCAAAGAATTATTTTTTCCGATCATTTTATTTCTTTAAATAAACACTTAACTATTAGACCCTCCGTAGTGGGGCGCCATTTGAGGGTTTTTTTTTTTTAAATAGCGCCCCCCACACCGTTATAAGGGGGCGCTATAGGCAAAAATTGGTTTGGGACTTCATATTAATAACGCCCAACACATACAATGTCACCCAATCAGACGTTCCGTGTCCCCCGAGTACTACACACTCGAGGACTGGGACAACTACTCTCCATAGTGGAGAAAATTAGGATTAAATAAGTAATTTAGGAATTATCTAGTGTTTAATAAGTAATTTAGGAATATGTAATGTTTAAATAAGTAATTTAGGAATTATCTGGTGTTTAATAAGTAATTTAGGAAGTGTGTAACTTTTTTTTAATATTAGTTGTAATTTTTTTTAATATTAGTTGTGTGTTTTTAATATTATTTGTAATTTTTTTATATTTATTTGTCTTTTATTTTATTTATTTTGAGTTAAAAGATTAAAAAAATAATAAAAAAATCAACCAATAAAAAACATGGGCTTTATAAATAAAGCCCATACCACTACACTCATTTTTCAGTTTCTCTCTCCATGCTGACTTAGCAGCTACATGGACCAATCAGAAAGTGGGATTTATATATAAAGCCCCCCACTACACATGGTCTTATAACTATTATAATAGCATCTACAATTGCGGCAACCGGACGATCCGGTGCCACCGGATGGACCAACCCAACAAACCACACCATTGTAGCAAGCCGTCTGAAAGGGATTTGTTTGCTCAAGCGCACTGCAGCGGACGGATGAAGGTGGGTCCCCTTTGTACTGTTTTTAATAAATAAGAAAACTTTTTTGTGTGGGGTATAAGTAAATATAAGAAAAAAGTATGTGATGAGGTGAAAGTTTATAATAGTTTATGGTTGTAAGAAAAAAGTGGGTTTATCCATGAACTCTTGGTGTAGTGGTATGGTGTCCCCCTTTACAAATGTGAGGTTGTAGTTATGTGAAAATAAAGTGGTATAATATTTGTCGTTCAAAAAAAAAAAAAAGTAAGTTTGGAAAGGTTGTGGTTTAGAATAGGGCTGGCAATGGGTAACCTGTTAAGACACGATAAGACCTGTTTGACTGAAAAGTACACTATTTGATTTTTTGACTTTTTTTAATACTTAAAATTAAGAGGCAAAAATATTTCATTTCCCTTTTTTGGTACATAAAACATAAAACTGTGTTATAAACATGAGATATAAATGAGTTAAACGAGTCGTGTTCATGTTTAGAACTTATTTGTTCGCGCGCGTCAGAGACCTGTTAACCTGTTAGGGACACGATTTGCCCGCCCTAGTTTAGAATGATATGACTTGATGACGTGGCATTTGGAGTGGTTTGTTTGAACTACCATTGTGGAAGCTCTAATTGATAATTTGCATGTTAAATAAAGATAAATTATTTTTCTTTCATCCCAAATCGAGTGAAGAAAAGAATCTGATTCGTCCTCTTGTGAATTGTTTTTGCTTCATAAGTGTTACATTACACTTTAGGTGTGGAAAATATATCTCTACTACCTTATTAAGATGGGTAAGAAGGTAATTTCACCATCATTTTAAGATGGCATACAAAAGGTCTCATGCATAAATCTCTAATTTTTACCATTTTCTTCCATCTATGCCCTTATGTACAACTCACTAATACAAATCAATTGCACCATTCAATACATTTAATTCATGTATTAACTTTTTGTTACCTAGAACCATTACCAAGTAATAGATTAATTCATGTAACTTTTTTTTAATGAATTAACTTTTTGTTACCAATGGAATTTGAATTATCACCACAAGAAAAGGCTAAGCCTTATTTAACACTTTGTAACCAGTAGGCTAAAGTCTCTTTGGTTCATGTGTGTAACTAAATGTTGCAAAGAAAAATCAAGCACGGATCGGATTGGATAAATGACAGTATGGCGTATAAAGTTTTGTCAATTTAAAATATGAATAAAAATACATACCCGTAGCAACACGCGGGCATTCCACTAGTACCCCTAAAGAGGGAAACATATCAAACTGTAGTTTAATGGTATTGTGGTAAGTAACAAAGTGTAGTTTTCGACGCTTGGGTCGTAACTCTGTGATAGGAGGCAAAGACTCTTTGAGGAAAGACTCGGATTCAAATCCTAGGAAAAGTGAAAATAATAATAAATTGGACTTAAAAAATAGCATAGTTTTTAAATTGTGTCAATAAGGGCATGTGTTCTAGTGAGTGAGAGGTATACCAGTATATCACCACCCTTCCCATTCATTCAATAACTCATTTAACTTATGTTAGTTATACCTCTCATTCATCATTCACCTCTTTATATAACTTTCAAATAGTTATAAAGTTGGTTGTTATTTAAAACGGTTACTTGCTAAATAAAAATAAAATATGAAAATAAGCTTATACTAACTTAAAAAAAAAAGTAAAACGTTGCATAATAAAAAAAAAAGGCATTGCATAATACTAAAAAACAACAAACACTAAAATCCATACTTGTTTGCCTTTTTTTTAACAATAGTCACTTCACATTCCTTTCTCGTCCGATGATCGTGTTGATCTTTATTTTGAAATATTCCTCTTGGCCGCTTCTTGGCTTAACCGGGTCCTCTTTTCCTTCGGCTCATTTTTTTTCAATATATCGTTAAATTGGGTCAACTTACCCTCTTTTCCTTGGGTGTAGTCCATGATAATGTGTATGATTTCGTGTTGGAATTGTTCGTTATGGGGAAGGTATTGATTCCAATTGCAAATGACAATTGATTCGGTGCAAAAATCGAAGGATTGAATTGCAGGTAGATATCTATTTGGAGGGGATTTGTGTTGTGATGTTTTGGATCCAATTTGTTAGAGTAAATAAGATTAAATTGTTTATACAGAATGAGGTAGTAGAGAGAATTGTTGCTGAAAATAAAGATTAAGTTGATATTTAAAGGTAAAACAAGCAACTTAAAAAGATCAACCGTTGTAAAATGGTTATGAGAGGCTGAACATTCAAAATTTCTAAAATCATATGGAAATCCCTAGATAGCCCGGTGATGACGTGGTAGCCTAAAGCAAAATAGATTAACAAGTATCATAAAGCTATGCTTAAAGGGCTGAAAGCTACAAAGGTTCAAGGACGGAAGAGCACAGATCAAAAGATGACCTGTCTTGTCATCCTTTTCCTCGGTCAACACAAGCAGTTGTCGTGTATAGACACTGCATCGCTCTGACCGCAGGTCCAAAGCCACCATTGGCTTAAAGTGGCATGTCCTCTAGTTGCAACATATCTCAAGATAATATCCCTTCCAAAAGAAGAAGATCTTTCCTCTATAATTCAGAAGTCCATTCCACAGACCTGGACATCCCTGATTATTCTTTCTTACACTTCATCTTCTATTCCTTTTGATCTTCACACGTGAGGAGAATTTCTCTATCACACTAACACACCATTCGAGTTTAGAACATCATTTCTGGTCTTGAGTCATACTCAAACCAGAATTCTAACACTCAAAGCAATATTATCTTGAACCTCCTTCTACGTTTTGCAACATAGGAGGACACCACGACCTGCATCAGGCAGATCGAACCCCTTCAACGTTTAACCCTTCCTTAGACCCGGAACTAACGTTAGGCCCTTATTTGTTGTAGCAGCAAGTTGGCGCCCACCGTGGGGCTACACCATTGTCTCCGTTCAAAAAAAAAAACAATTGTGTAGCTTCAACTCCTCAATATGTCTAACCCTGAGTCTCCGGAGGAAGTGAATCAGATCTCTCCGAACACAGATCAACAATTGTGCAAAATACAAAGCCCGTCTTGTAGCTAACGGGCTCCTTCAATAACATGGAAAGGACTACTTTGATACATTTAGTCCCGTTACCAAACCAATTACCATTCGGACCATTCTCTCCATTGCTCTTACCAAAAATTGGCCCTTGCGTCAATTGGATGTAAATAATGCTTTCCGTCATGGAACCCTTCATGAAGATGTCTTCATGACTCAGCCACCAGGCTATGTTAACCCACAATACCCTAATAACATTTGCAAGCTAAAAAAATCTTTATATGGCTTAAAACAAGCACCACGCGCTTGGTACATTGAACTTGCAAACTTTCTCCTTAGCTTTGGTTTTAAAAAATCATTTGCTGATGCATCTCTTTTTATCAACAAACATAAAGATATCATTTGTTACTTAATGGTGTATGTCGATGATATCGTTCTTAAAGGAAACTACCCACAATTCCTTGATAACTTCATCACGGATTTAAGCCAAAAATTCTCTATCAAGGATCTTGGTATGCTTCATCATTTTCTTGGTGTTTAAGTGATTCCCACACCCAAAGGTCTATTCTTATCACAACACCACTACATCCAAAACATCTTGCATCAATTTAAAATGGATGGGGCAAAAGATGTCACTACCTCACTCAGTTCTACTGAACCTTTAACATCGTTCGACTCCTTCCCTTCGGTTGATATCACCCCATATAGGAAACTTGTAGGTTCTCTTCAATATCTAGCGTTCACTCGCCCAGATATTTCTTTTGCCATTAATAAACTCTCCCAATTTATGCACCACCCACGTCAAAATTACTGACAAGCACTCAAACGGGTACTTCGCTATCTTAAAGGCACTATTCATCATGGCCTTTTTCTGAACCGCAATTCCTCGCTCGATCTCTCGACCTTCTTAGATTCGGATTGGGGCGGTGTACATGATGCTGATCGGTCCACCACTGCCTACATGCTTTACCTTGGCACTAACATTATCTCATGGAAGTCTACTCGCCAAAAGTCGGTTTCTCGCTCGTCAACCGAAGCCAAATATAAAGCTCTAGCCAATGTTGCAGCAGAAATCACATGGACTAATCATTTACTGAATGAACTTGGCCTCACTTCATCTGCAACCCCAACATTGTTTTGTGACAACACCGGTGCTACATATCTTTGTGCCAACCCCATATATCATTCACGAATGAAACATATAGCACTTGATTATCACTTTGTTAGAGAACAAATTGCAGTCAGACAGTCACGGGTTCTTCATATTAGCTCTCAAGATCAACTAGCGGACATGCTTACCAAACCATTAACGCGAGCATCATTCATTCGTAATCGGTCCAAGATTGGAGTATCCGATGGATTCTCCATCTTGCGGGGGCGTATAAGGAATGTCAATCAACATTAGTATGGTCAAGGAGGTTACACAATCACAAAGACCAAATCATGCTCTTAAACAACTTTAATATGGTCAAGGAGGTTACACAATCACAAAGACTAAAATCATGCTATTCAATAACTTCCATATTCTTGTGCATAAATCTCTCCATTAGAATCAATGTGTAGATATTATTTGTATTGTATAAATAGGTTATGTATTGGTTGTAAATATTGTACAAAAAAAAACATCAATAAACTCTTTAATCTTGTCCATCATTATACACCAACTCTAATATTATAAGAACAGTTTTATTACAATTACTAGTCAGGTGTCCGCGCGTTGCGGCAATAAATAACATTTAGTTAACATGCGCATTGTGTGTTGTACTTTAAACCATTACACTGTAAAACTTAAATTTAAAAGGTCAATAAGAAATGTATTATAATATAGTATAGATTATTTCAGTTCATTTTCGTTTGTTTTCGTTTCGGATATTACTTAACCATAACATATCATTTTTAAATTAAAAAAAAAAAACTATAGCAATACTATACTCAAATTAAAGAGAAAAAAATGTTCGTTTATACAGTGTAATAATATTATGAAAATATTAACATATAAAAATAAGGGTGA
Source organism: Ambrosia trifida (assembly GCA_028751855.1). NCBI lineage: Eukaryota > Viridiplantae > Streptophyta > Magnoliopsida > Asterales > Asteraceae > Ambrosia > Ambrosia trifida. Next base: position 47,774,064 of record CM054123.1, read on the forward strand.
AAAGTGTAATTATTATTTAAATAAATAAGTTGACTAAAGTTGAGGGAAGAAATGTGTAAATATTGTAAAAAATACATATTTGCCCTAAAGAGTAGTTAACAAATGTGTTATGTGTTGTACTCTAAGAAATTATATAAATCTTAAATTTTAATATCAATCGGAATATCTAATCCATATCAATTTAAAAAAAAAAAAAAGGTGAATCAAACTCGACCCGAACTATTTTACCATGTACTAAATATTCGTCCACTAGCTTATACCCCGGGAGCGTCCCGGGTTGAGAAAATCTAAGTAAAGTGAATAAAATTAGAAGTATCTAAACTATAAAAATGACATCTATATAGCAATTACCCGTTGGAGAGCGTCCCGGGTTGAAATATTTAATATGACATAATAAAATATCTAATATGACAACATAATTAATGACCTGCTAATATATGATTAATGATTATTATTATTATTATTATTATTATTATTTTAAACAAATCTCTGCCATAAGTTATGATATTCTAATATAAAAAAAAAAAGGTAATTGGGTCAGGTATCACCTAATCCCAGGCCCTACCCAAACCCACAATTTTTTTAAAATTAATTCCAAACATGACACAATACCTGTCGGGTTACAAAAAATAGTCGTTTTTTTTTCTCCGTTTTTTATATAGCAATATGGTACTCGTTGGAAAGATAATAAAACGCTCGTTAATTTGGTGTAATTTTTTTCTTTAAAAAATCTCGTATATAAAAGATATTAAAGTTTAAAAGTTATGAGAGAAAACATGAGAGGGAAAATAATAAAGTTTTAATATTTAAATTTAGTAGATTAGGTACTTAATAGATTATTTAAATCATATTTAAACCATATTTATTCCTTTTTTTTAATTGGTCTAGAGTTGCCACATCACATCCTATGTGACATCTCTCAAAAAAAAGATTGCATAATATTATGACATGTCATTAAAATGGCTTTGGTTTATTATATGTATAGATATGATCTATACACACCCGACCCGACCCTCACATGACCAATAAAATGCCAACTCAAGGGTTAGATGAAAAGTAGAAATATAATGCTTTTAAAAAAGGACCAATAGGTCAGCCTTGTTGTGGTTCTCCAGACAACAAAGGCCCATGCTTTTGATTTCTTATAACTTCTTTTCTCATTATATTTCTTATGGTTTCTCTAGGCAACAAGTAAGGTATAGTATAGTATTCATCAAGTTAGGCATCAAGTATCATTACACACAACAATATATTTTTGCTTTCTTCTCCCTAACATATAATACAATCATAGGTAGAGTGTTTTCTTCTCATTTCTCTCCAAAAACAAAGGTTTTCCTTCTCCAAACCCGTCTTTGAAAGGACCAAAACTCGAACATGTCATTGTGCACCCTAGCTTAACTAGGCTTAAGCGCTACGCCACGCCTTCTTCGTTCGAAACACAGGTAACTATTTTCGGCTTTCTTTGTATAAAAAAAACATACCCTTTTCTCTTCTTTTGAGAAACAACAAATTTTGAGCTTGTTCGGGACCTATCGATGATAGTTCCCCGACAGGGTTACGAAGTGATTGATACAACATAATATTTTACAGGGTCTAGGGTCTAGGGTTTAGTGGATGGTTACCTAATAAACTTTTAAGAGATGTGGGCTTTTCTTTCTATTTTTATCTTTTGGTTTTATTTAAAGGGATTTGATCTGCTAGGAGAGAGGATTACAAGCACAAGCATGAATGAGTTCAACACAGAAAGATCAAAGCCATGGAACACGTACACGGATTCGCCCAATAGCCCGCCTCAAGCCGGAGGTGATGGCGATGGTCCATGGAAGAACTTTGGGACATCGATGAACGCTATTTCATTTGGCTTTGTTGCCACGGCGGTCTTAATATCTATGTTCCTTATAATGGCGATATTCGAACATCTGTTCAGACCAAACGCTTCATTCCCTTTGCCACAACACGGCACTCATCGCTCACATGAGGACTCGAGGCCAATGCACAAGCTCGTAAATCCAAAACCGCATGTAAGTTCACACATATGTCAATGTTGCAACGATGGGCTGTTCATATAACCGTGATACAACCCATCGTTGCAAACTCAGTCTAATCCACTATAACAACGTGTGATTTGACTTGTCACAGGTGCAAGCGACACACGTGTCAGATTTTTCGGTATTGATGCCGGGGCAAGAGTATCCTACCTACATTGCACATTCTGCACCTCTACCTTGTTCAAGGGAAGGAGTGCATTGGCCTAACCATCATCAACATAATCATGTGTTTCCTTGATAAGGATACAATAGAAGTTATTTCCTTGTACATAGGGGTGGATATAACAAAATACAATATTTTTCTATCAAGGACTATTCTTGTAAGTTGAAAAATGTAATGCTTCCTTTTTCATAATTTTCAAACATATTTATGAAATTAATCATGATACACGTAGTAATTTTAGGCTTTTTCTCGTTAGGTGGCATTATTTTCTTCAAATTCTTGATATATTCATTACTATTAAATTAATGATTACATTTGTAACACGTTCTACATTTCCCTCTTGTCTTTTTCAAAACATGATGATATATCGAAATAATATAGAGATTATGATTAACCCAACTATAATTAGTATATATAGATTACCTTAGGTTTTTTTATTTAATGTTTAACAAAAGTACATTGTATAAATGCATACCTAGAATCCGGTTTATTTATTGTCATTGGCACATATACCACTAAACAAAGTGGTGAGAGTTCAAACCTCAATGTGGTATGGCGTCAGGAAGCGTAGGTCGCTTCTTAAAAAAAAATATACCCGTGGATTTGTTTTACCCTCCAATTGAACTCATAAACGAAAAAGTCGGTTATGAGGATTTCAAACCGATCATTCAGTTGAGATCGGTTTTAGATAGGTTAAATTAGTTTCAGTTATCAACATGTATTTAGTTGAAATTTGTTTAAGGTAATCTGATGTATTCAACTAAAATCAATGTTTTAAAACCCGGTTTTTATACCATGTTGGGTTGGGCTAAAAACGGTTCAGCCGGTTGTACTAGGCTGGTATTAAAGCATGTTTCACTTAGTTATGTACATGTATTCAGTTTCATGGTTAACAACTTATTGGGCCAGCCCAATACTAAGGAAAAAATGATATACTCAATTTCTCAATTTGAGCGGAAAAAGAACAAAGCAAAAAAAAAAAAAAAAAAAAAAAAAAACTAAAAGATACTTTGACAAGTGGGCTAAAAAGCTAGATAAGTCAAATATCCAAAATTACATATACACATGTTGAAGTTAAACCGTTGAACCAAGATTTATAATTATGTGAGAATCATAATTTGTATTGTTCAAGACTTCAATATAAATCAGTGCTAACAAGTTAAGGAATCGGGTCAGTTATTCCGGTTGTCCCAAAAAGCATAACCAAAACCGACCCATAAGAACTGGTATTGAGAATACGGTTAACCTAACCATCGGTTATTTAGTGACTAATTAGTCAGTTCAGTTATTCTGGTCGGTTATGTTGGTTATTGTTCCGTTAATCATAATCAGTTTTTCTTTTTGTTCTTACATCAATATACTTATTACACAACCATTCCAATGGGCTAACACATGTTGTTAGACTATGGGGTGTGGGAAGGGGGAACCCTTCAGTGAGCTGAGGTGGAGCTCTCCCCCTTCAGGGAACACCCCCCCCCCCCCCCCCCCCCCCCTTGATACATAGGTGCAAAAACCCCGTCCTCCCCGATGATAAAATAATAATATTTTATTAATGCATGTGTGTGAAATGGAGGGAAATGGGGAAGGGGGAACACTACCCCCCTTGATGGGGGAAGAGGAGAGGGAAGATGGGGTGGACTTGGGGGAAGAAGGGGGTGGTCGGTACCACACCCCATAGTCTTACAATTCGAATTTCATATAGAATAATGAAAATCTTGTCAGATATTATGTATTATATTATTGATAAGTATTTATTAGAGTAGAATGGTGATAATTACAAAGGAAATCCAATCAAATCATGTCTTCTAGTTATAACGAAGATAAGTAGAACAAAGTACATGTTTCACCCATCATTTTTTTCTATTTTTTCAATCAAAAAGTGTAGCGGCGCAGCTTGTTGGCCGTTTACCCCGCCGCTCAACTTGTAATTCTTATTGGTTTTTTAACAAAAAGTTTAATTGACATTAAAAAAAAAATCAAATCCTTGCCATCATCTAACACTGTCAACCCACCTGGTGGTAATAGATGTGGTGACCATACACTAATTGACTCCTAAGCAACAATAATATTCAGATTTCGATCTTCTAACAACATTATCGGATTTTCGCAACATTGTGTTTCTCGACCTTCTATCTGCTACTTTACTAAACTACAACCCTCTAAACCTGGTTTAAGGTGGATGACCTCGTCCGCTTCTTGCTCCGGTTTATCATCTCTTAAATACTACATAGACATTGTTTGTGAACTTGCACATGTCATGTAATCCATTATCGTTGGCAATGATATTGTACTTTCTATTACACATGCTAGTTCATCGGCTCATTTTAGAATTAAAAATATTCATGTTTAAAATCAAATAACAAAAAAATATAGTTAGAGTTCATAAATGTAACCGAACTTTTGTTACTTAGATCCTTTAAGTTTCATTTAGAACATGGTCTATCTTCTTCGGGGATCATTTTGATCATTCAGGCATAGTGTAAGGGTGTTTGTGAAAAAATCAAGAAAACCGGTTAAAAAAGAACAGGGATTGAACCTGACGTGAATCGAACACGCAACCTTCTGATCTGGAGTCAGACGCGCTACCATTGCGCCACAGATCCTTGGTGTTTACTATCTGAAGTTTATTGTTTATCCATTGTGGAATTTTCCATTCGCTCCCTAGCTGATTAATGTTACATTGAGCAAATGAACTTAATAATGATACTTAATAATCCCGTATGACATCTTTCAACTATTCAATTAGATTCATGATACATCAAAATTCAAAATTATCTTAAATACCATCAACTATGTGTTATACCATTTTAATCAGATATTATGCGTCCTTTAATTTAACCTTATATAATGTAAAAAGAAGCTAAGCTAAGTCGCTAAGTCTTCAATTCAGTTGTTTATTTAGTTACTTAGTCCGTTTCACTAATGTTTTGTGTATTTTTAATAAACATTCAGCAAGTGTGAAAATAATAAGTCAATGGACTTGTTGTGCTATGTTTGGAAAGGTCAAGGCTGCAATAGAGGCTGTTGATATGGAGACAGACTAATGTATAAATTGGATGGCTAAATAAACGAAGTTATCAGCGATTCTGTGATATCGCATGATCCAGAGGTGTAGAAATTATAGATCTAACATCTGACCAAGATAATCAACCACAATAATACACATGCAACAACATCAACACAAAGACAAGAGAAAATAGCGACAAAAGGTGACCAAAATCTCTTATTAACCAAAACCAGAAAACGTACCCAACCCAACCAAACCCAAAGATCTCAGCAATTACTGAGATCTATATAAACTGATACAAAGTTTGTCAACCAACTGCTGATTAATATGATCAGCAGTTGAAGACTATAAGGAAAATACAAACAAACTTACAGAAGAACAATACAAAGGATACAGACTGAAACCCTAAAATACAGACGAGAGAGATGAGTAAACAAAATACTAAACAACTGAAGAGGGAGGGAGATATATATATATATATATATATATATATATATATATATATATAAGAGCCTTTTATAGCCCATCTCGAATCTTCTCAACAAACACATGATCCAACGACTGAGATCACTCCAATCTAATGGCTCATATAACTCTTTGAACAACTTGCCAGCTAACATACCAACTGGGCCACAAGCCCATGCCTGCCACAAGTCCATGACTCCCTTGCAATAGCCCATTAGACAAGAGCCCAATATCTGAAAATACTCAACAAGCCCATAAGACCAAAATAACATTATAATGTGTTACATCATATGTTCAACACTCGAATTATGATTTGTGACATATATTTTTACAAGAGGGAATGAAGTGAGAGAGAATTCTTTTAAAGAAAAAGATTCATTACATTACAAATGATACAATATGTTTGGTATTTATACACTTGAATGGTTGTGACTCTTTGGCTTTAACCGACATATCGGTTGGTTGTATAACCACCATATAACTAATTATGTAAACAAACTTAGGATAGATATATTACTTAGGATAAATGGAAATCAAGATATTATATGCTAACATTCTCCCTCGTACTTCTTGATTTCCCCAAGGTCTTCGACTCTTATGAGACTTCGCATCTCTGTAACAACCCGAAATTCCATTCGCCTAATTACGCCTTTAGGCGTGATTAGGAAAACAACAAGACGGATTTAACAGTTAAGTGAATGTTTTTAATCAACGGATAAAAATGAGACTAAACCCATTACAAGAGACTTATTTAGTTAATGTAATAATCTAAAAACAAACTTGAACTAGACTTGAGGGACTATGGTTGCCAATGTGATAAACTTGGTTTTATTAATGAAAAAATAATAAAACAAAAACACACCCTTGTGTGTTATGCGAAAATCATCAGGAGCTTCAAAGCTCCAAACACACACTTGACCTAAAAGTTCAATAACAAGCTCAATCCAAGCCAAAAATCAAAGGGGTTCCTCATGCATTACATACAAACGAATCATCTAAATCCAAATCATACAGAGATACCTTTTATGTGGTTAAAATTGATGTTTAGATTCATTTTTGTATATGGTGAAAAACTAGTTTAATCAAACGTGAAATTGATGGTTAAAATAGATTGCTTTAGCCTTGGGGAACCTCAAATATACCTAATTTGGTTATGAATCACATTCTACATGTGTATTTGATTATGATGATATGATTATGTTAATGTGTAAAATTTGGGGTTTAACCTCTAGGTTGAAACCATCTATGTTTAGTGATCTTGTTGGCTCTTCAGAGTTGTTATAATGAGAAATTTAGGCTAAAGAGTCTAAACAACATGATATGATGATGATTAGATAAATGGGTATGTTTTGGCTAAACTTAAACTCATGAAAATCAATTGAATTAGTGGGTGCACGCCAAGTGTTTGATAAAATGCCAATTAGGCGAGAACTAGTAAACTAAGGAATTAGGAACATGTGAAAGTTATCAATTGTATGTAATGTTGGTTAATAATAAGCCAAGCTAATTGCATACTCTATATAAGAAGATAGCTATGGATTTAGCTAGAATTGATAATGTATACATGATGTTATGGATAGTGAAATAATATTATATTATGTATTGTAACAAACAAGTTTGACTTATCCCTAAGTTAGGTACAACAAAGAGGAAACAAACGGGTCAAATGGATGCAAGGTGAATACCTATGGAAACGAGAATGGATGTGAGGTAAGTAATACTTACATTACTAGACTACAAATATAACTCTTGTATTGATGTAACTGTTTAAACTTTGATGTGGAACAAATGTACGACCCCAATGGGTGAAACCTATTAAACGAGTAAATTATGCGAATTTCATATCAAAACAGGATTGATGGTCGTAATTGAATCAAAGTGTGTTAATCAAATGATGGAAATCATCAATTGGGTCAATAAATAAAACTATATGGTAAGCTAGAGTCTAAACTCAAGATTTAGATAAAATCACTTGAAAAAGGAAGTTATGCAATTTGGATAAATGGGTAAAGTGGGATTGCCATTTCCCCATAGTTAAGGGTTGGAAGGTCATTGTGTTATGAACCATGAGCCTTAATGGGTCAAATGATAATTTTCTCATCATTTGAACCCGACATTTAATACTGGTATTCTAAGCCTTAGGAATCTCTTGGTTAAGGGGCCAAATGGTAAATGCATCACCATTGAGTCTCGAGAGACTAATGTGGTCAATCTAGAATGTATGCAGGAAAATACTTGGAAGTTGGGCACTCGATGCCTAAGTAATGACAATGGATGTATGTATATGGGTCAACGCCGCCCGGCAAGTCCGTAGTTAGATACAAGCCTTTGGGCAAAGTGAATTCAATTCAAAAACCACCCATAAGAGGTGTGGAGGCCAATTCGATAAGTATTATTCTAACTAAGCTTAATCTGCGCCTTGGCGCCAAGTATGTCTAAAGCCATAGTTAAATCATGGGATTGTAACCAAACTAAGTCCGTGAGGGCTTAGAGGCTTTCAAATGAGTCACTGAGTCGAAAACAATGGATTTGAATCAAGTAGTGTCGCCACAAATGGCTAAATTGAAGGACATGTCCATAAGGGGTCTTTTTGAGAATTTAAAGATTTACTAAAGGTTAAATCTAAGAACCGAATCATAGTGAAACAAACCGAACAATTTTTTTAGTTGAGCAAGTGTCTAATGAGTTGACAATATGATTTTTAAGTCTTGTGTGTGGTAAAATAGTGCCTTGTATAGTCCAATGCCTTAACGGATCGATTTGGGTAAAAATCGACATAAACATTTTAAACTAAGAACCGGGCCATAGTGACATAAACCGGATGATGTTTTTAGTTAAACAAGTGTCCAATGAGTCAATACTATGATTGTTAAGTTTCTTGAATGGTTATATAAGTTTTTGTATAGCCCATGGTCTTAACGGGTCGATTTGGGTAACAATCACATAGTCCTTAGTTAAGCCGAAAAGAGTTTTTAAACATGGTAAATAGGCATCATTCTAGCTCATTAAATGATATTAAACATGTCCCCAAATGTCCTTAGGAAGGGCCTTGAATTAGGTTTTAAAAGTATCCAAGAACTGGGAAAAACGGACAAGGGAAAAATGACTAAGAGTGAAAAAAGCTGCAAGAACAGAACCTGCTAGCAGCAACCTACGGCCAGCTGGCAGTAGGTTACGGCAGGTTCCATCCCAAAAGTGTTGTTTTGTCCGTTTGATCTAGTTCGTTCCGTTTTCGACGTGTTTCGTCACTTCCACTATTCTAAAGACATTATTATCAATATCACTAACCATTCTTTGTGTAATGGTGCTAGGTACACCTTCGTTGGAAGTCCCGAAGTAATGATCAAGTCGCGAGGAGAGCCGAACACACCCGAACATACAAAATCTTCCGCAACAAGAACTCACGTTAAAACACAAAAACTTAGTATATGTTTTTAATAGTTAAAATGTAAAACATGAGGGATCCAATAATGTAATTGATCACAATGGTTTGGGTTTTTCATAAATATCAAAGTTTTAATCGGGAGTGGTTTTTAATTAAGGAAAAACTCGTAAGTTTAAGTGCTAATCACATGTTTACGGGTTAGGGTCTTACAATCTCGATGAACTTTATCCTTAGTAATGCTTTAGTAAGGATGTTGGCTTTCTACATCTCTCCATTTATATGATCAACTTGTATCTGCTCGTTCTCGATACATTCTATGATAAAATGATACCTTCTGTTGATATGCTTTGATCTTCCATGAAACAAAGTATTCCTCATGAGTTGTATTGCTGACTTGTTATCTACTCGTAGAGTTATCTTCTCTGGTTTTTCACTAGTGAGTTCACTTAGTACTCCTTATAGCCGACATGTTGTTGTTGTAGTTGCCATCAATTCTGATTCACATGAAGATAGTGCTACAATACTCTGCTTCTGAGTTGACCATGTTATATGTGAATCTCTATAGTAGAATGTTGTTCTTGTGGTTCGTTTTGGTCTGCATCATAACTGCTATCACTGTATCCAATGATTTATGCGTCTTTTCCTCTAGTGTATTTAGATCCATAATCCAATGTACCTTTGATGTATCTTATCAAATGCTTAACTGCGTCATGTGAGTTGTTCTTGGTTTCTCTATAAATCTGCTCACGTATCCAACTACGTACGTAATATATGGTATGGTATGTGTTAGATACCTTAAGCTTCCAATTAGCTTCCTATGTTCTATCACTCATTGACTGGTTCACTTTCATCTTCTTTAGTGAGTTTTAGACCTGATTCCGTTGCTTATTTTGTTGGATTACAGTCCTCTAGTCCAGCTTCCTTGATAACCTTCTTTGCATAGGTTGATTGCTTCAATTGAAATCTTCTTTGTGCTTGGCGTACTTATATTTATTTTAGATATTTATGTTTGATAACTGCAAGTTGAAACTTCAATTATAGGCATTTGAAAACTGAAAGTCAAAATTTGAAATTTTATAACGGTCGTGTTTGTTTACTCGACCTAAGCCCAAAACATGTCAAAGATTATCAAGGACGATCCTAGTAACACACCGGCACCTCTCTGTATTCATATTACTTAACTACCATTAGATATGCACATAAAATCAGTTCCAGACCCGACCCGTTTCTACCTTACCCGACCCGCAAGTACATACCGGTTCCATACCCAAGATAATAAAACGAAATCGACGTAACCGATTCCACCTTCACCCAGCCAAAGCCTGAAAAATACCGGTCAAACCCAACCTGGATCCGAAAATACCCAAACGTACCTGAAATCGGTTCCTACCGGGTTCTAAAAAACCCGTTTTGTGCATATGTAACTACCATTACCAAAACGGCAAAGCCCAACAAATGAAGATGGGCCTGCCTATAACAAGCCAGACCAAGATTTCATTAAGGCCCATTGTGAACTAGCGGTATAGAAAGCGTACAAGTAGACAAGTAGTCGCCTCTTTCTCCCCACTCTACCAAAACCCTAGATCTGCATTATTGCTGCGGGAGTAAACGCTTCCTATACATACAGACAGGTATATATACATCTCTACTCTATTCTACTCTACTATCATCATATGCATCCTTTTTTTCTTTCATTAATTTGCATGTGCTTTCTTCTGTAGATCGATATTAGAAGGCGATCGTTTGTTCCTTAAGCAATGGCGCTGGTAAGTTTATTTTCTTTTCACTGCTCTTTTTATGTTTATTATGTGTTAGGTCTTTCTGTTATTATTGAAATTTAACAGCTTTATGGTTCTTGTGTGCATCTATACTGTATGGGTTATGTTTACCCAATTTTCTGTGTTGAATATTTTGACCTTTGCATTCGATGATCTGATAAAAGAATAAAAGTCTTATTTTTTTTTAAGTTTTGTAAATTAGCTACTTTTAAGTTGAATATTGTTTATGTATCTTGTTTTAGTCATGTAGTTATAGGGATGTACTAAAAGAATGAATTGTATGAAAATTACATATGATTAAATGATCTCACTTGACTTTTTTTTATAGTGTCTGGTTGCTAACTGAGTCATTTGTGCTTCTCAAAAAGTTTAATTTGAAGTAATATGACCTAATTTAGTTACAATTGTAAATGTTTTGAATAAAGTTGGATTTAGGAAAATGCAAGACGTAACTACTATCTTGATATTTTGTTTCATAAGTCTGTTTTCAGAATTCGTTGACCAAACTAAGGAATTTGATGAGAGTTAAATGTCATTTTTTTCATATTTTGTTATTACTATATTTTTATAAACCTTTATCCCATTTCTGGTACGTTTATTGTGCCGTAAGGCGTAAGCAAATATCGAACTCCCAAATATATATTATTGAAATTTATGGTACATTGTTCCTGTTGCATGTCCTATTCGGGTGTCTTTTGAGTAGTCGACTAGTCAGTTTTTTCTATTTCTTTTTTTTTTTATATATACCTTATATTTTAGCTATTGATTTATAGAAACCAAAAGTTGTGTTGCTTGAGATCATTTGAATTCTACAATTTTCTGTCCGTTATTTTGGTGCTTGTTTGATGAATTATGTGATTTGGTTGCAGATCCTTCATGCTCCAGGGAAAAATAAGAACGTGAACAAGGTACTAATCGCTGCTGAATATGTTGGTGTTGAAATCAAGCTGACTGATAACTTTCAGATGGGTGTGTCAAATAAGACACCCGAGTTTCTTAAGATGAACCCTATTGGAAAGGTATATTGTGCTTTGGTTTCATCTGATTTACAATTGTTGATAAAATTACAAAACTTTATTAGATTGTTTACGGTCTCATGATTGTTCATTGATGTAGATTCCTGTTCTTGAGACTCCTAATGGGCCAATATTCGAGAGTAATGCAATTGCTCGCTATGGTGAGGGATAAACTTAATCTTTTTTTTTGTTATGTTGTTTTGTATGGTTGTCCTTATGTTTTCATATTTGTTGCTGCAGTTGCTCATGGAAGTTTTCTCTTTGGATCTTCCCAAATAGAATATGTTAGTTTTTTTCTTCTGTTAACTTTTGTGATTTGTGATACATGCAGTGGCGAAGCTTGAAAATCCGGACCAGGGGGTTGGAAGTATATAACTATTTTTTTTTTATAAAAAACGGGGGGTTGAAACCGTATATACCAAAAAATTTCTATACGAATACTATATAATCAAAACTTCTGCGCCATTGGATACATGGATATTTGTTACGTATACATGTGTGCATGTGTGTGTATATATATAAGGTTTTTATTTATTTAAATATATGCACAGGGCCAAATTGAGCAATGGATCGACTTCTCTTCAAATGAGATAGATGCACATGTCAGGGGATGGTTATATCCAAGATTGGGATATGGCACCTACATTAAACCTGTTAGTTGCTCCGTTTTTCTCTTTCTTGCCCTTTATTCTTTTTGTATATTAAATATATTTTCCATAAGGATTTGTAAAAGGGTTTAAATGATATATTTTACTCTATGTTTTGAAGGTTGAAGAGAACTCTATTGCTGGCTTGAAGAGAGGTTTTGATGCTTTGAACAAGTATCTAGCTTCACACACTTTCCTGGTCGGTGATGGCGTCACCTTGGCAGACATTATCACAACATGTAACGTGGTGTCGGCTTTTCAACATTTAACACCAAAGAGCTTCACATCTGAGTTTCCTCATGTGGAGAGGTACTTTTGGACCATGATTAACCAACCAAATTTCAGCAAGGTATTTGGTGAAGTCAAGCAAGCAGATGCTGTTATTCCTATGGCTTCAGCAAAGAAACCAGAAGCGGCGAAACCAAAACCCGAGCCTAAGAAAGAAGTTAAGAAAGAGGAGGCACCACCCAAGCCTCAAGCCGCAGAGGAAGACGAGGCACCGAAGCCTAAGCCGAAGAACCCTCTTGATTTACTACCTCCAAGTAAGATGGTTTTGGATGACTGGAAGAGGCTTTACTCCAACACTAAGTCGAACTTCCGTGAGGTTGCAATCAAAGGTATATATTTCAATTTCAACTTTTCATTATTTTCTACTGTAAATTTAAATTTAACATATTGAGCATGCGACTGATGTGTTTTTCAACACTTGTAGGGTTTTGGGATATGTTTGATGCAGAGGGCTACTCTCTTTGGTTTTGCAACTACAAGTACAATGACGAGAACACCGTATCATTTGTGACCATGAACAAGGTTGGCGGATTTCTGCAGCGTATGGATCTTGCACGCAAATATGCTTTTGGAAAGATGTTGATCATTGGAAACGAGCCACCATTCAAGGTCAAGGGTTTGTGGCTATTCCGTGGACCAGAAATCCCCAAATTTGTAATGGATGAGTGTTACGACATGGAACTGTATGAGTGGACTAAAGTTGACCTTTCGAACGAGGAACAAAAGGAGCGAGTGAATCAGATGATTGAGGATCATGAGCCTTTTGAGGGTGAAGCTCTCCTGGATGCAAAGTGCTTCAAGTGATCCTAAAATATCAAATATTGTTGGAGGTTTTTGTTTAAGATGTGTGATTTAGATACATGTGAACTATGTTTTGTGATGTTTAAGAAACCATAAGTATTCCAGTTTTGCTTTCTAAATGTTTTTGGCTTTGGGGTATATCAGTAATCGAAATCTCTGTTTTGATTGTTGTCCGGGTTTAGTATTCTATTTAATAAATAGTTGCTTTTATGACAAACTTTAAAATTATAATGTTCTGTTTGTGTTTGTTTGTTTTTTAACCGTTTTTTTTAAGATGCAAAGCTTTGTTTTTTGAAACACAACTTTATTATTTTAATCAATATTTGGTTAAGTACCATGTATGTTTGTATAGTTAGGTTATATTTTGGATGGATCTAGTTAGTTTCTTAAATGTGAATTCGATCTTATTCGTAAGTTAATATATGTCCCTTGTATTTATTTTCGTTCATGAACACTTGTTTGTGTTCCTGTGCATTCATGATTACAAACCAAAAAGAACACGAGTGTTTTCCTAACAAACGAACAAGACCTTGTTCGTGTTCGTTTGCAGCGTTATAAACACAGCAAGAACATTGGTGGCAAAAAGTCAAAAAAACAGCATCATCCAAAATCGTCTAAATATAACTTATTGGGATGATCAAATAGGTGGGATGGTCTGCATGTGACGTCTGTACTTAACAAACATAAACATAGACAAATGTTTCAATCACTGGTTGGTTTTAGTCATTTATTTTGCTTCAAATACTGATTTCAGTTCATGTGGCGAATTGGCGATCCTTGCTCCTTAACCTATGGCCCTCATAATATTTAATTTTCCTTTTCTATTTGTGTTTATTTGGTTACAACCGTATATCACACGAGTTTAATAAATATAAGTTTATGTACAAAGTAATATAAAAGTTATATATTTAAAACCTACAGATAATCTGTGATGTTGTCAAGATTTAGTATTATATTTAGTTTTTCTTCTAATCAATCCATTTATTTAATCTTGTTTATGTTGTCAAGATTTCAGTCGAGTTTTATTATATTTTTTTGATCAATTTTTAAACTATTTCACGTTACCCTTTTTTTTAAAGCTCTTTTTAAACCTGTTAGTTGCTTCTTATAAGTTATGTTGATAATAACAATTAATTTTGGTTTTATTAAAACCAAGGGTTTATATGTTGCTTTGATGATAAGTTAACAAGTTATCATTGATAACTATACTTTTTGAATTTGTTTTTTGTTGTATTACGTGTGTAGAAATTTAGGGTTTGATAACACATAACACTCAGATCTAAAGAATGAAACAATCACAACCACAACAGGAGAAATAGCGACAAAACAGGTGACAATATTATTAAGCCAACCCAAATCGTTACCCCCCAATACCCTAAGCTTGCAACTTAATACAAGCTAGAAGAAGATAATACAAGGTCTAGAGATTCTTCTGATTATTAAGATCAGATGAATCTCTTTATGAAAGAGATGAACAATACAAGACGAACAAGGAGAAAATCCTTACAGAGATAACAAACCCTAATAATACGAAACAATACAGAGAGACGAGAGAGATGTGTGTGTCAGATAAAGTGATTGAATAATCACAAATATCTCACACACCTTCCTTATATACACAAACCCTAAAGGGCATCTCGAAACACTTAATCAGCTCCACCATGGACTTGGGCTTTTGGACTTTTGGGCTCACCAAGCTTATCTCACAAAAAGGCCTGCACAAGAAATACTTAAAAACAATTTTTAGAACAACCCAAATATAAACCAAAGTATTATAACATGTTTAATATTTAGAATGAAATATAACAAAATGTTTAAGTCATTATTTTTAACATTCCCCCTTTATTCATATATTAAACACATCTTTTAACTTTAAACTTTCACAAAATAATTTGTGTTGTTGTACAGACAACCCTTTGGTAAACCCATCAACAACTTGTTTTTCAGATTCAACTTTAATAGCCTGAATAATCCCATCAGCTATTTTCTCCCTTAGAAAATGTATGTCAAGCTCAAAGTGCTCGATCCTTTCATGAAATACAGGATTATTATCAATAGCAATAGCTGACTTACTGTCACAATATAAATTAAGTGGTAAACCACAATCAACCTTTAACTCAGACAATGTGTTTCTAAGCCACATAAGCTCACTAGTGGCACTACACATTGCCCTGTACTCAGTCTCGGCTGAAGACCTGGATATTGTACTCTGCTTCTTACTCTTCCAGGAGATCAAAGAATCTCCTAAAAAGATACAAAAACCTGTAACTGACCTTCTAGTGTCTAAACACTTAGCCCAGTCAGCATCAACAAACCCATACAACCTAAAAGTATCACTTGGACTAAACACGATACCATTTCCAGGAGATTTCTTAAGATACCTTAACAGTCTTAAAGCAATCTTAAAATGTCCTGAACTTGGCTTATGCATATACTGGCTTAGGAACTGAACAGCATAGCTTATATCTGGCCTGGTCAAGAACAAATATATAAGCTTGCCAATCATTCTTTGATAACCAGAAATATTTTCAAGAATATGTCCAGTTTTATTACTTTTAACACTCACAATATAGCTTTGTTCAATAGGAGTATTTATGGGTTTACATCCCATATATCCAAACTCACTAAGTAATTCCGAACAATATTTTCTCTGTGAAAAAACAAACACTTTGTTTATCATATAAAACTTCTATACCAAGAAAATACTTGAGTTTTCCAAGATAATTGATTAAAAAATTTGAACTCAGAAAATCTTTGATCTTGTTTATCTCAGATTCACTATTACCATTTACAACAATATCATCTACATACACTAATAATACCCCAATACTTTTTCTTTATTTAAAACAAACAAAGACTAATCACAAATACTTTGCACAAAACCAATTTCCAATAAGACTTTGGTTAGTTTCTCATTCCACTTTCTAGGAGCCTGTTTCAGGCCATAGAAAGACTTAACTAACTTGCATACTTTGTTATCACCCTTAGTACTATAACCTTCAGGTGGTAACATGTATACATCTTCAGAAATAGAACCATATAAGAAGGCATTGTTAATGTCAAGTTGATAAAGCTGCCAATTGTTTTGAACAGCTAATGAAACAACAACTTTGACAGTAACCATCTTGACTACAGGGGAGAAGGTTTCCCCAAAGTCAATACCTTATCTCTGGTTATATCCTTTAGCAACTAACCTAGCTTTAAATTTCTCAACCTGACCATCAGACTTATACTTGACCTTATACACCCACCTGCTACCTATGGGTTTCCTATCCTTAGGTAAATCAGTCATTACCCAAGTTTGATTCCTATATAAAGCTTCCATTTCATTATTCATGGCTTCAACCCACCTAGGATCTTTAGAAGCCTCACTATATGAAGCAGGTTCAATATTTTTGTTTAACACAGAAACAAAACATAAATTTTCACAAGAAAGCTTAGAATAATTAACAACTTTTTCTATAGGATACTTAATTTTGCCATCAACAACATACTGATCATACTTTCTAGGAAAACTAGACACTCTAGATGATCTCCTAATATTATTTCCCTCAGATGGGTCATGCTCATCATTTGCAACCCCTGCATCATTGTATGCCTTATCAGGATTACTTCCACTATGACTATCTTCCATCTAATCTTGACCAAACAGATCAGTAGTCATAGGAGCCTCTTCTGATTGCACACTAGCTGGATTCACATGAGTCTCTTTGGTTCCCCTTTCATCATTGAGAAGTTGAGTTTCATCAATCACTTGAAATTTTTCAGTGTCAAAAAAGTTTAAATGATTTACAGAATCAGCATTAGAAACAGTTGCATTTTTTAAATCAGTTTTAAAAGGATAAATTTCTTCATAGAACCTTACATCTCTTGAAAATTGAAATTGTTTGGTTTCTAAGTTTCAAAGCTTATAACCTTTTTTAAAACTAGAATAACCAACCAAAACACATTTTTCAGCACAACTAGTAAATTTATCATGTTCATCTAAAATAGTTAGAAAACAGAGACACCCAAAATTTTTCAAGTGATCAAGTTTGGGAGGGAACCCATAAACAACTTCATAGGGACTTTTACCTAACAGGATAGAAAAAGGAATCCTGTTTATAAGATAAGTAGCAATCACAATACATTCAGACCAAAAATACAGAGGTAATCCACTTTGGAATAGCAAGGCCCTAGCCATGTTCAATAAATGCCTGTGTTTTCTCTCCACAACACCATTCTGTTGTTGAGTATACACACAACTAGTTTGATGTATTATCCTATTTTTACTACAAAAATTACTCATTTGATGGTTAATAAACTCAGTTCCATTATCACTCCTAAATATCTTAACAACCTTCTTAAACTGAGTTTTCAACATTTCATAAAAAAATCATCAAATTATCAAATACTTCACTTTTGTTTTTCAAAAGATAACACCAAACAGTTCTTGAAAAATCATCAACTATAGTAAGAAAATATTTGTAAACTTCTTTACTTGTTACCCTATAAGCCCTCCCCCCCCCCCCCAAACATCTAAATGAACTATATCACCTATTTCTTTAGTTTTATGATCACTCAAAGGAAAAGGTAATCTAGTTTGTTTAGCCTTATGGAAAATCTCACAAGGTTCAGAATTAATTTTCTTAATATCCAGGCTATCCTTTAACACAGCTAGAACTTGGTCAGAAGGATGACCAAGCCTGCTATGCCATAAGTTGGACTCACTAACACTGTTAAAACAAAATTTTTCAACACTTACACTAGCAACCACAAAATATAAACCATCACTCTGTCTACCAGTCCCCAGGGTTCTCTGGCATCTGGAATCCTGAATATAACATCTACTCTCATCAAAAAGTACAGAAAGTTTACTATCTCTAGCAAGTTTGTGCACAGACATGAGACTCACATAGTAATCAGGTATAAGAAACACACCAAACAAAGTAACATTATCAACAATCTTAACATCACCTATCTTAGTTACCTTGGCACTAGTGCCATTAGGATGTTTTACTTCTAAATCATAATCAGACACATCCACACAATTAAACATATCATTTTCATTACTTGTCATGTGTTGGTTGGCACCAGAATCACTCATCCAACCCTTATTTAAAACATCTTTTGTAAAATTAGAACATGACAATTTTTTCATAACTCTTTCAAGATTTACAAGACAAGACATAACAGAAAATCCAGAAATGTTCACACTCTTACCTCCAGCATTGGAGTGTTGTGACTCATTCCCATTCTTTTCACTTATAAGATTCAAAATCTTAGAGATCTGTTCAGAAGAAAAAGGAACACCAGCAGTAGAAAAAGAAGCAGGAACAGATTGCACATTGTTATTCACAGAACTAGACAAATTAGACCTAGCATTTTGACCACTAGGTTTCTTTTTATACCCTGGAGGATAACCAACTAACTCATAACATCTATCAACTGTGTGCCCAATCATATTACAATGTGAGCATTTCAAGTTTGGATTTGGACCTCTATTTGGTTTTCTTTTATTATCAAAACTTTGATTTGTTTTAGTTACGAAAGAAACATTAGGAGGTTTAGAATTAACACTAGTAACCCTATGAGACTCTTCTCTGGACACAATAGCAAAAGCATTTTTTAAAGTAGGCATAGGATCACATGTTAACAGATTGGTCCTAACAGGTTGATAGACATCATCTAATCCCATTAAGAATTGCATAAGTTTTATCAAAGAATTAAAGTCATTGAACTCTTTAAAAGCTTGACAAGTATAACTAGGCAACTGAACAATAGCATCAAATTGTTTCCACATAGTATTCAACTTATGATAGTACTCTGCTACAGTACTACCATTTTGTCTAACAGAGTTAATTTTTTGATAAAGATTAAAGACCACAGAACCATCAACTCTATTATAAGTCTCTTGTAAGTCAGTCCAAACTTCTTTGGCTAACTTAGAGAAGACTTGTCCTAAATAGAGTTCCTCACTAACAGAATTAAGCAACCAAGACAGAACCACAGAGTTACATCTATCCCATTGTCTAGCAAGAATAGCATCAGTAGTAGACTTAACACATGTACCATCTATGAAACCCATTTTATTTTTAGTTTTAAGAGCAAGTTTCATAGCATTAGACCATACAAAATAATTTTCTGTTCCTTTAAGTTTAATACTAACAATGGTCAAGCTAGATGTGTCACTAGGGTGTAGATACAATGGGTCTCCTATGTCCAGTTTACTTATAAGGGTTTAAGGTAGTCCACCCCCACCTGCTCCAACATCAACTACAACATTATCATCAGTCATGGTAACAACACAACAGATAACAAACACAAACAAGAAAAAAAACAGATCACAAATTTAGCCAAGGACTAACTCAGACAACAAGAACAAGACAAAAAGAAACCCTAGAGAGCGAAGTTGTGCAGGTGTTCAGATCATGGGTTCATCACTCATAGGTGCCCACGCAGATCTTTACACAGAAGCTCTTTATTATATAGTAAAATATATGTATATAGTATACAAAGGAATACACAAGAAAACAATTAATCAATAATTAACACTGTCGGTCCACCCTAACTCGGCCAAGACCTCTAAAACAATAACAAAATAAGAGAGAGAATGCTTACAGAGTACTCCAGTAGCCAAGCAAAATATAAAACTTAACAAGAAATATAAACCAGAAGACTTACAAACAGCAAAGCTTCCAGATCCAATCCACAGACTTACAGAAAATCCAGAAATCAGTAGATAATCCCAAGATCTCAGCACGAGAACCAACATCCTTAAGAGAGAACACTGAAAAATCAGTAGATCAAAGACAATAGACCAGATCTAAAACATAAAGATCTGAAAGACAAGAATACAGAGTAGAAAACTTAGATCTAAGATAACAGCGGAAATCCCAAGACACGAGACAGACAATGATAAGAGAGCCCTTATGGCTCTGATACCATGTAGAAATTTATGGTTTGATAACACATTACAAGAGACTAATCTAGTTAATGCAATAATCTAAAAACAAACTTGAACTAGACTTGAGGGACTATGGTTGCCAATGTGATAAACTTGGTTTTATTAGTGAAAAATTAATAAAACAAAAACACACCCTTGTGTGTTATGCGAAAATCATCAGGAGCTTCAAAGCTCCAAACACACACAAACACACACTTGACCTAAAAGTTCAATAACAAGCTCAATCCAAGACAAAAATGAAAGGGGTTCCTCATGCATTACATATAAACGAATCATCTAAATCCAAATCATACAAAGGTACCTTTTATTTGGTTAAAATTGATGTTTAGATTCGTTTTTGTATATGGTGAAAAACTAGGGTTTTGACCAAACGTGATATTGATGGTTAAAAAAGGTTGCTCTAGCCTTGGGGAACCTCAAACGTACCTAATTTGGTTATGAATCACATTCTACATGCGTATTTGATTATGATGATATGATTATGTTAATGTGTAAAATTTGGGGTTTAACCTCTAGGTTGAAACCATCTATGTTTAGTGATCTTGTTGACTCTTCAGAGTTGTTATAATGAGGAATTTAGGCTAAAGAGTCTAAACAACATGATATGATGATGATTAGATAAATGGGTAAGCTTTGGCTAAACTTAAACTCATGAAAATCAATTGAATTGGTGGGTGCACGCCAAGTGTTTGATAAAATGCCAATTAGGCGAGAACTAGTAAACTAAGGAATTAGGAACATGTGAAAGTTATCAATTGTATGTAATGTTGGTTAATAATAAGCCAAGTTAACTGCATACTCTATATAAGAAGATAGCTATGGATTTAGCTAGAATTGATAATGAATACATGATGTTATGGATAGTGAAATAATTCCATATTATGTATTCTAACAAACAAGTTTGACTCATCCCTAAGTTAGGTACAACAAAGAGGGAACAAATGGGTCAAACAGATGCAATGTGGAGACTTATGGAAACTAGAATGGATGCGAGGTAAGTAATACGTACATTACTAGACTACAAATATAACTCTTGTATTGATGTAACTGTTTAAACTTTGATGTGGGACAAAGGTACGACCCCAAGGGCGAAACCTATTAAACGAGTAAATTTTGCTAATTTCATGTCAAAACAGGATTGATGGTAGTAAATGAATCAAAGTGTGTTAATCAAATGATGGAAATCATCAATTGAGTCAATAAATAAAACTATGTGGTAAGCAAGAGTCTAAACTCAAGATTTAGATAAAATCACTTGAAAAAGGAAGTTATGCAATTTGGGTAAATGAGTCAAGTGGGATTGCCATTTCCCCATAGTTAAGGGTTGGAAGGTCATTGTGTTATGAACCATGAGCCTTAATGGGTCAAATGATGAATTTCTCATCATTCGAACCTGACATTTAATACTGGTATTCTAAGCCTTAGGAATCTCGTGGTTAAGGGTCCAAATGGTAAATGCATCACCATTGAGTCCCGAGAGACTAATGTGGTCAATCTAGAATGTATGCAGGAAAATACTTGGAAGTTGGGCACTCGATGCCTAAGAACAAGACAAAAAGAAACCCTAGAGAGCGAAGTTGTGCACGTGTTCAGATCATGGGTTCATCACTCATAGGTGCCCACGCAGATCTTTACACAGGAGCTCTTTATTATATAGTAAAATATATGTATATAGTATACAAAGGAATACACAAGAAAACAATTAATCAATAATTAACACTGTCGGTCCACCCTAACTCGGCCAAGACCTCTAAAACAATAACAAAATAAGAGAGAGAATGCTTACAGAGTACTCCAGTAGCCAAGCAAAATATAAAACTTAACAAGAAATATAAACCAGAAGACTTACAAACATCAAAGCTTCCAGATCCAATCCACAGACTTACAGAAAATCCAGAAATCAGCAGATAATCCCAAGATCTCAGCACGAGAACCAACATCCTTAAGAGAGAACACTGAAAAATCAGTAGATCAAAGACAATAGACCAGATCTAAAACATAAAGATCTGAAAGACAAGAATACAGAGTAGAAAACTTAGATCTAAGATAACAGCGGAAATCCCAAGACACGAGACAGACAATGATAAGAGAGCCCTTATGGCTCTGATACCATGTAGAAATTTATGGTTTGATAACACACAACACTCAAATATAAAGAATGAAATAATCACAACCACAACAGGAGAAATAGCGACAAAACAGGTGACAAAATATTATTAAGCCAACCCAAATCGTTACCCCCCAATACCCTAAGCTTGCAACTTAATACAAGCTAGAAGAAGATAATACAAGGTCTAGAGATTCTTCTAATTATTAAGATCAGATGAATCTCTTTATGAAAGAGATGAACAATACAAGATGAACAAGAAGAAAATCCTTACAGATAACAAACCCTAATAATACGAAACAATACAGAGAGACGAGAGAGATGTGTGTGTGAGATAAAGTGATTGAATAATCACAAATATCTCACACACCTTCCTTATATACACAAACCCTAAAGGGAATCTCGAAACACTTAATCAGCTACACCATGGACTTGGGATTTTGGACTTTTGGGCTCACCAAGCTTATCTCACAAAAAGGCCTGCACAAGAAATACTTAAAACAATTTTTAGAACACCCAAATATAAACCAAAGTATTATAACATATTTAATATTTAGAATGAAATATGTGACACCCGGCAAACTCAGGTTAGTAACATTGACTAACCTAGTAAGTCTACCTTAGCGAGTCATGCATATTACATACTTAACTGGGTCAGTCGAGTCGTTGTGATGATTCTGGGGAATCATCGGGAGTCGTTACAGTGATCCGCGGGATCATCGGGAGTCGGTCCATAACCATGTACACAAGGATTGGTAATTCGTGGGATCACCGGGTTTAACACACACACGCAAGTCTCGAGTCCCGGGAATTGGTGAACGGACGTAAACGTGTTAGTTATCGTGCATTATATGTTTGTAATCATTATGTGACTTATCGGTATGTGAATACGTGCTTATATATGTTAAAATAGTGTTTAACGCGCCAAAAACCCAAGGTACCATGCTGCAGGCGATTAGGCATAGGTGATTAGCCTAATCGCCAGACAAATAGGCGATTGGGGAAGAGATGGGGGCGATTGGAGCTCTAATCGCCTGTAGAACAAGCGATTAGGCTCCTAATTGCCCGAACTATCCTTGCAATCGCTTGATCTGTAGTGCACGAGTATAAACACCTATAAATACAACCCTTGACTCCCCAAACACCATTTGTGTAACCCTAACAGATCCTAAACCTCCCACACACCTCAAAACAACTCTGGAACTTGTTTTGCTTCAAAATTCACCATTTCCAAGCTTACACACCTTTCTTTGATAAAATCCAAGGTCCCAAACCTTTGTAATGTTATTGTTTTGGTTCCCAAAAGTCCAGACCTTGTTTTGCTAAGTATGTGTCTTTAAAAACCTTTGAAATGAGTTCTAAAAAAAGTCTACACCATAATACTTGCTATATGTGAAGTATTTATGCATATGATGATTTTTGGTGGTTAGAACATGAATGTTTCCATGAAATTGATGTACTTTTGATGTGTAGGAGTTATTAGGATGATTATCTAAGGATTTGAGCTATTGTTATAGTGTTTTGATGAAAGTATGCATTTTGACCCATTTGGATGATTCTTGAAGAATTAGGATGTTATGATATGATTCAATGCTTGTTTGTTGTTAGGATTCACAATAGAATGATATTATAACAAAGGGATGATGGTTTGCAAGTTGTAGGATGTGTAATCTGGTTATTGCCATTTAAGGAAAGATTTCATAGTTAATGAAACCTGGTACTTTGCCATTTTTGGAAATAATCGCACCGAGGCCGTTAGAGCAGAGATAAATTGGGGGGTTTTGTTTGAAATGGGTTGGTTAATAGTTTAGGTTTGATATTGGGTGATTTTACATGTTTCGGATCTGATTTGGAGGGTTAAACGCGCGAAAACGCGCCACGCTACTGCAGCAGGCGATTAGGCATCCTAATCGCTTGATGCAGGGGCGATTAGGAAGCCAATCGCATGAACATCAGGCGATTAGGCTGCCGATCGCCTGTTGACCCTCTCCAATCACTAGTTGACTTTTCCTAATTGCATGTTAGTTTCCTAATCGCGTGTACTGCTGTTGTAAGCGTATTTTGACATCCCGAAACATGATTTGACACCTAGGAACATGATAGGAACCCCAGGATACGTCCAATGACTTAGTAACACGTGTTCGGACTCGTTTATGCGTTAATTGAGCATTATGCTAGACTAGGTGAACTCTTGCGCGTATTAAATGTTTAACTACATAAGTTGCATGATAACTTGTATTTGGCTAACACGTGGGATGTCGGGTCACCAATGGGATGTCGGGTCTTGCCTGGTACGGTCGGTTTAACAGTCAAAGGTGTTTTTAAACGTTTATGGTTATGGTCTGGACATTCGGGGACTAGTTAACCTGCGGGTTATTAGTCCGGATACTTCTACACATCTTATGATAGGTCGCCGCTATTTGGAGCTATCATAGCATACTTTTTTAACTGTTTTCAAGTAACGCAATCTAAGGTGAGTGTTACAACCCCACTTTTGCTGTTTTACTTTCGGGGGAGAAACATGCTACATACTTACTTATTAAAGGTCATGTTATACTATGGTTACTTTGCATTACTATACGACTTTTTATGGAAAGTCCCAGGGGGAAACCATGAATGTGCGGGTTGCACAGCGAGGGAAATGTGGATAGATCTATTGGGCCTCACAAACCCCACTCGACGGCGGGGCCGGGCGGGTGCATATTGTCTCTAGTTCGGGCTCACCGAGGCATCGGTAATAGCCCAGTCATCTGGGCACGCTTCAACTACTTGTTCATGTTTAGTAATGGGTTCCCAACCGTAGTAGTAAAAACACTTAACGTCTAGCTAACGTTCTTATAACCTAGTAGTAACGGAAATGATCTTTTCAAACTTATAACAACTCTTTTATAAAAGAAAACATGTGAACTAACCATCATTATATGTTGACATTTTTTGCATGTTTTCTCAGGTCGCTAAGGTAGCAGTTAACGGACTAGGCGCACGGAGTCTTGCACAGCGTCTAGAGTTTTGATGCATATTAAACAATGTTTTGTAAACTATAATATGCCTTTTGGTTGTAAACAAGAAATGCTTCCGCTGCTGGTTTACGGCTCAAAGCATAATGTTTTGGTTTCAATATATATATATATATATATATATATATTATATATATATATATATATATATATATATGCATGTTTGTTGTTTGTTTATTGTGATCGTTGACTGAGATCCTGGTGTGTCACGCGCCTCGCGGTAAAACCCCGCAAGTGAAATTTGAGGGTGTGATAAAATATAACAAAATGTTTAAGTCATTATTTTTAACAATGTGACATGGTTGCAGATCATACATTCTGTAAAACAAAGTAAGAATGTGTACAAGGAACTAATTGCTGCAGAATATGTCGGTGTCGAAATCAAGGTTGTTGATAATTTTAACATAGGTGTTTCAAATAAGACTCCAGAGTTTCTTAAGATGAACCCTATTGGAAAGGTATTGTTTTTCGGTTTAATCTTATCCACACTAGCTTGTTGATGAAAATACAAAACCTTATCATATATATATGTTGATTTTTTCGTTGATGTAGGTTCCTGTTCTTGAGACTCCTGATGGGCCTATATTCGAGAGTAATGCAATCGCTCGCTATGGTGAGGGATAAAAGTTTATTTTGTGTATTTTGTATGTTGGTTCTTATATCTTCATGTTGGTTTGCTGCAGTTGATCGTGGAAGTTTTCTCTTTGGGTCATCCCCCATAGAATATGTTAGTTATTTTCTTTTTTTGCAAAAGGTTATAAATTTTTATTCCATGATTGAGAAAATTACATCAAGATAGCGGTTAGGTGGACAACAAGCTGTTATTTTTGTGTTCATTTTTTTGTCATAAATAGATATTTATAACATATATACGAAGCTTATATGTTCCGTTAAATATAAATGTACAGGGCCAAATTGAGCAATGGATCGACTTCTCTTCATTTGAGTTGGATTTAAATATTAGAGGTTGGTACATACCAAGATTGGGATATGGCAACTACATTAAACCTGTTAGTTACATATATTTTACCCTCATGATGTGCTAAAGAGAGTTTAAAGGATAATTTTTGAGTCTTTGTTTTGAAGGTTGAAGAGAAATGTATAGCTGGCTTGAAGAGAGGTCTTGATGCTTCACACACTTTCTTGGTTGGTGATGGTATCACTTTAGCTGACATTATTACGACATGTAACATGTTTATGGCTTTTAAATTATTAACGCCAAAGAGCTTCACGTCTGAGCATGCAACTGTTGTATTTTTCGACACTTGTAGGGTTTTGGGAGATGTTTGATCCAGAGGGCTACTCTCTTTGGTTTTGCAATTACAAGTACAATGATGAGAACACTGTTTCTTTTGTCACCATGAATAAGGTTGGTGGATTTCTGCAGCGTATGGATCTTGCACGCAGATACGCTTTTGGAAAAATGTTGATTATTGGAAACGAGCCACCATATAAGGTTAAGGGTATGTGGCTATTCCGTGGACAGGAAATCCCCAAATTTGTGATGGATGAGTGTTATGACATTGAACTGTATGAGTGGGCTAAAGTTGATATTTCAGACGAGGCGCAAAAGGAGCAAGTAAATCAGATGATTGAGGATCATGAGCCCTTTGAAGGTGAAGCCCTTTTGGACGCAAAGTGCTTTAAGTGATCTTAAAATATCAAACCTTGTTGTAGTTTTTGTTGCAGGTGTCATTTAGATACATGTGAACTATATTTTGTGATGTTTAGCATACTATTATAACTTTATAAGTATTCCAGTTTTGAACTATATATCCAGTTTAATATTTTGTTTTAAAAAGTTGCTTTTAACGACTAGCCTAAAATCAACATGTATTAACGTCAGTGGAAACGCAATAAAAAATGTTTTGGTTTCGTTTTCCCTGGTTTTTTTTTCTATCACCCAGAAATGTTTTGGTTGCATTTTCCCCAGTTTTTTACTTTAGAAGTCAACCTCCATAAAGTAAAATAAAAACATACCATAAAGTCTGTGTTTTTAGCATATTATCCAGCAGTCTATGTATCCTTAAGAAACCATGTTGAGTTGGAGAAACCATTGAAACCCATTGTATGGATCCCATGAAGCCACGTCCTCCCCTTTTCCATTTGCTATCAAGGGCAGTTTGGTAACTTTTCACTTGTCTTGTTGATGGAGAATGGAATCTTGCAGAGTACATTCCTAACACACTCATCCTTCCCAAGATCTTTCCTTATTACCAACCTTTTGTATTATGAAAAATTTTGTATATCTTTCTTTCTTCAGTCAACTCTTTTTCCCTCCAAAAAATATCATCCTTCCTTCCAAACCTTGCACCCTCTCTCTCTCTCTACCTTTTTCTCCTAGATCTTCTACAAAAAAGCTCTCATAACTCACACATACACACATAGTTTTCTCTGGTAAGTAGAAAGAGAGAGTATACTAGAGAGAGAAAGAGCTAGAAAGAAAGAAAGAGGAGCCCTAGAAGAAGTGAAGCAGAGGAGATAGAGAGACACCGATGGGGGATTCACCGGTCGTCACCGTGCCACATCCACCATCGTCACCATGCCACTGATCTGATGTTGGAAGAAAAGGAGCTGGATGTTGGCATCGTAGATCTGGATATTGGCATCGTAGATCTGTTGACGATGGGTTTCTTACTAGATGGTTCATGGACCATCTAATGACGTTGAGATGGTTCAAGAAAACGATGGGTTTTTTACTAGATGCTTAGAAGGAAAGAAAGCTACGGATTGCAGACTTCAATTTGTTGATGGGTTTTTTACTAGATGCTTAGAAGGAAAGAAAGTCACATTTGGTTAGTCTGTGTGTTTATTTTTTGTTTCTTGAATCTTTATTCACATGGGTAAAGTTGACTTCTTTTGTTTTTAAATCCAAATTTTAGTGTTGGGTTGTAGTTTTTTTTTTATTTTTATAAATCATGAATTAATTTGATTTTTTATGTTTTTGAATTCTTGGACTCAAACAATATGGAGTATGGACTTCTTTTGTTTTTTTTATTTCCAACAACTGGTATTTTTTATAAATGAACATGTTTATGGCTTTTCCTAGTAACACTTTTTGTTTTTGTTACATAAAATATATATTTTTTTAAATGAACATATTTTATAGAAAAAAGATTATGTTACAATGAGCAGTCTTTTTTACCTTACACCATTTTTCTTTTATGCAGATGGAGTTTTTGATAAAGGGTCTGAAAGAACATGAGATTGGTTTGTTATGATGAACATTTTTTACTTGAGACATGTTATCATTTTTTTTTTGTTACAAGTATACATTTAATCATCAATAGATTGTTATTATGTTTTTTGTGTTCTTGTTTGTTGTTTGCCCAAATCTAGTGTGTTACGCTTAACATGTGTCGGTTACATTCTTAACTGTTTAAATAGTTACATAAGCACCTTTAACTAGTGAATCGGTTCATAAGATATCTACATATGTAACAATCGTTATTTGGTTATCTAACATCATTAGTTACATACGTAACATCTATAAGATTTTTTGGGTACATACTGCCAGTTTACATTCTTAACTGTTTAAATAGTTACATAAGCACCATTAACTCGTCAACCCTTTAATCAATTCATAAGATATCCACATATGTAACAATGGCTATTTGGTTATCTAACATCATTAGTTACATGCGTAACATCTATCAGATTTTCTGGGTACATATGTCAGTTTTACTACGTACGTATGTAACTATAAGTAATTTTCATATTGACCACTAGTTTCGTAACCGTTTTATCATTGAAATTTAAACCATAATAAAAAATTCAACTATTTCTAATTTATAATAATAAGCAAATTAAGAATATTTATACTACACAAAGTCAAACCTGGATTTAGTAACTACTGAACCAGAACCAAAATCAAAATTTAAAATATACATATTAATGTCATAAATGTACTTTTAAAAATTCAACTATTTCTAATTTATAATAATAAGAAAATTGAGAATATTTATTCTACACAAATGTACTTATAATAATAAAAAAATTGAGAATATGTGTTATTATAATATTATATTCTATATTTATTGTTAAATGTTTCGATTTCTTTTTTTTAAAGAAATAAGAAAACAATTGATATGACTTGGAATTAAAATTAAAGTTTGATGTATGATTGGACAAATTAAAAAAGGTTGGATCTATTGTTAGAAGAGAGAAGTTGCAAATGTGGTTGGACAATAATGCCCTTCAAAGAAGTTTACAAACAAAAAACAAAAAGGACATTTTTTATTAATATAAAATATTAGATCACATCTCAACCATTGGTTTCTATAGATCTAGGGTCACAAATGAGTTTCTTGAGTTTCTTCAACTCAAGGGAGTTTCTAAATTATCTATATCCTTATCCAGCATATACATCTTTATGAAATGTTATAATTTAAATTTGACGTGAGTATATTTGATGATCTTATTTTAAGAACATAATCGCTTTTTAGACTAGTGGGAGTGGGGGCGGGAGAGGGGCGGGAAGGTGGGGGGGGGGGGGGGAACACCGCCGCCATAGGGGCGGGAGAAGTGGCGTGGGGCTGGGGGCGGGGAGAGAGTCACCGGCGTGGGGGGGAGAGGAGGGACACGTGGCAGCTGCTGGTTGGATGATCATTATTTGAATAGATTTAATTTATTAAAAAAAACAACAATCTGTTTTATTTAAAAAAAAAAAGAAATTTAAGAAATTAAAAAAAAAACAACATTTAATTCATTTTGAAGGCCGTTTTTTTTAAAAAAAAAATAATAAATTAAATAAAAAAAATAAATAAATAACATTACATAATTAAATTACTTAATAACCATCACACTAAAACAACCATTACATAATCCTAATAATTCCTAAATTACTTATTTAAACATAAATAACTCCTAAATTACTTATTTAAACATAAATAAATCCTAATTTTATTACTTTAATATTAATTATTTTTTTATTAATTTATTATATTTTCCGGTTTATATTATTATTATTATTATTGTTATTGTTATTGTTATTATTATTATTTAATTTATAAAAAAAAGAAAAAAAAAGAAAAAAGAAATACCAAGTGTCACTTCCCCCCACCTCTTCCCCCCCTTCCACTCCCCACAATTATTTCCCCCCCCCCCCCCCCCCCCACAAGTGCCACATGGCGCTTCCCCCCACCTCTCCCCCCCCCCCCCCCCCCACTCCTTATAGTCTTACAATAAACAAAATAATCCACTCAGCAGGCTTTTCTCTCGGAAATACAATTTTCCCCCTTTTACGCAGGTTAGCAAGACAATCATGGATGCAAACTAGAAGAGTATTCGATAGTTTGAGAACTATGTACAAATAAAATGAGTTGTACCTCGTATTTTCAACTAAACTGTTAAATCAGGTTACTCATTCATGAAATTATGTTTTGTAATCCGATTTTTGCAACAAATAAACCAAATTTGATACCAGAATATTCGGTTTGATAGCCTGCTACTAATTTTTCTTCTGGACACATTGGCCATACTTGAGACATGGTTGATGGTACTACACAAGGTGCGCAATTATCTTAAATATCAAACCCCGTTGGTGAGGTTTTTGTTAGTGAGGGGCTGTTGTGATCATGACTATTTTAGTAAAAAACATTGTTGAACTTCATTTTGCTATGGGGACTATTATTGTGATCATGACTTTCATTATCGTTATATTGACTATATCTACGTAGAGCTTCATTTCACATATACCTAAATACTCCATTGATTATCAGATGCGGTTTGAAGCTATTTGTTTATTGGCTCCTGAAAACGGAGCAGAACATCTAGAGCCAAAACAACCTATTTCCAGACTTTCAGAGCATCAACACTAAGGTTATGTAGTATCACCCATAGATCATAAACAAAGAATGAGGCGTAACATTAAGATAAACAAGTGCAGGGGACTTGCAGAAGATACACCCGGTCTAATGAGCAACGACCCCTCATTCCCCTCCTATGAAAAAGTAAAATAAACTCTCCCTTCAAATGGACCCCTTCTAAGGTAGGGGTTCGTTTCTATACCCAAAATGACATTTTATTAGCAATTGTGTTGCACATAGATTCTTATGATGTAATTATGTTTCAGACGCGTAATTACCTAAAGCCAATAAAAATCACAACTATATTACTATATAGTACTACTCTTTCAAGCATGGACGTGAAACTGAATACTGAAAACCGGAAAAAAAAAAAAGAAAAAAAAACAGAAAGGAAAACCCTTATAGACAAGTTAAATGAAAATTATCAACTTGAAAAATCAGGCTTCAACTATTATTACCTCAATAATTAATGTAAAATGACTCAGTTGCTGTCGGTGAAATCTGCATCAATGACGTCTCCTTCAGGTCCCTTGCTTGATGATTCAGAGGACTCAGCCCCCGGTGCAGCGCCAGAAGTAGGATCTGCGCCTGGTGCGCCAGGCTGGTTGTAGAGCGACTGTCCAAGCTGCATGACTTCTTGGTTAAGAGCAGCCATGGCATCTTTTATAGTCTGTGTTGACCCACCAGATATGGCCTCCTTGAGCGATCCAAGTTTCTCCTCAACTTTCTCTTTAACAGGGGCGGGAACCTTATCTCCCAATTCTTTCAACTGTTTTTCTGTCTGGTATACAACTGAATCGGCTTGGTTTTTTGTGTCTATGGCGTCTCTTTTTTCCTTGTCTTCTTTTGCAAACTTCTCGGCTTCATTAACCATTCTTTGTACCTGTTCATCATATTAGCCACAAGACCATGTATCAAATTGTCAAATGGTGAAATGCGTCAACATAAACTAATTTTGACCCATTAGCTAACCCGTCAACTTTGACCCCTCAAAAAAATTTTAGAAAAGATTAGATACCTCATCGTTAGGAAGTGTACTGGCACCGGTAATGGTAATATCTTGCTTCTTTCCTGTGCCTTTATCAATGGCAGTGACAGACAAGATACCATTTGCATCAATGTCAAATTTGACCTCAATTTGTGGGACACCACGTGGGGCAGGAGGGATTCCATCAAGTTTGAAGCTACCAAGAGACTTGTTGTCTCTAACAAATTCTCTTTCTCCTTGAAGAACGTTAATTTCGACACTTGTTTGACCATCAGCAGCTGTTGAGAAAACCTCTGACTTTGAAGTGGGAAGGGTTGTGTTTCTTGGTATAATCTTTGTCATCACGCCACCAAGAGTTTCCAGCCCAATGGATAGTGGTGTCACATCAAGTAGAACAATATCACTCACATCTCCAGCCAAAACACCAGCCTGAAAATCAATAAATAACCGATTTCAAAACAAGTATCCAAATACCCCACAATGTAAAGAAACATAAGTTTTCACACAGACTTGGAACTTTAATCATTAAATCAACCAATATGATAGATGAAAAAACAGGAATTAAAATATTGTACCTGAACTGCAGCTCCCAAGGCAACAACTTCATCAGGATTAACAGTAACATTTGGTTCCTTTCCGGTCAGACTCTTAACAACTTCCTGAACAGCTGGAATACGTGTTGAACCACCAACAAGTATCACTTCATCTAGATCACTGAACGCAAGCTTTGCATCTCTCAGAGAATTTTCAACTGGTTTTTTAAGCCTGAAAAAAAGATCCAATTTTATCACTTTATTACATCATTGAAAATACTCACCAAATAATAAGTTTTCCAGAAACCAATATTGACAAGATACTCCAAGAAAACATTAACACTTGTAAAAAATATTTAACTGTACGGTCTGTACCTATCCAGTAGATCTGAGCATAGTTCTTCAAACTTTGCCCTTGTGAGAGTGGTGTCAATGTGTTTGGGACCATCATTCGTGGCTGTGATGAAAGGCAAGCTAGGAAGGAAAAAAAAGTTCATAAATTCATTTGCCATAAAAGACAATAAAATAAATAAGCATGGTTTTTTTAATGACGCGATTACCTAATATTTGCTTGTGTCAAAGTTGAAAGCTCCATTTTAGCCTTTTCGGCTGTCTCAGTCAAACGCTGTAAAGCTTGTTTGTCCTTAAGCAAATCTATGCCTTCATCTTTCTTGAAGCTTGCAGCAAGCCAATCTACAATTCTCTACAAGAACATATAAAATGTAAATAAATCAATAATCATTAGAATAATACAAACAGTAGTTGTAAATAGACACCCATATTTGTTCAAAAACAATACTAACTTTATCAAAATCATCACCACCCAAATGCGTATCTCCAGAGGTAGAAAGCACCTCAAATACTCCATCACCAACCTCAAGAACTACATTCAACAAACATGAGAAACATTAAAAACATGTTTGATAGTATGTGTGAATGAACAAGAGGCAAGATAAATGGTTCTTTACGCCAAAAAGATTTTAACTAAATAGGGCTACACAAGTACACACCACTAAATTCAAGAAGCATAATCTTAAACACGTTCGAATAAGACTGTTCATAAAAATTCAAAATTTATAACCCTAAACCCCCCAATTTTATATAAATTCATGTTACCAACCAAGTAAACAGAATTATATAAAAAGCAAAAGCAGCAAAACCACATTTTCCAAAAACCTACTCGAATCATCATAGGTCAAATAATATTATTCAAATTTAAAAGCATAATAACATACGAAACATAATTATCCCAAATCCCCTCACCTGAAACATCAAATGTACCACCTCCTAAATCAAACACCAATATAGTTTCATTATTCTTCCTCTCAAAACCATAAGCCAACGAGGCAGCCGTGGGCTCATTAATAATCCTAAGAACTTCAAGACCCGCAATCCGACCCGCATCCTTCGTAGCTGTCCTTTGAGAATCATTAAAATAAGCAGGCACAGTCACAACAGCCTTTGTAACCTTATCATTCAAAAACTTAGAAGCATCATCCACAAGCTTCCTCAAAACCTAACCACCAAAACACACCAATCCACCATAAGCCAATACCCAATTCAACCATTTAACATAATTAAGATTATTAACTATTGGTATGCACTATGAACTATGTAGTGTAAGGGTCAAATCATCAAATCAATTAGTTTTTATTGTACTAAACATACAAAGAATTAGAGTAATTTTAATTTGATTACTCCTATGTTGTCAAAAGCGACTCGGGCGCACACCTAGGCGCTGTGAAGTGGGGACTATAGCGCCTGGTGGCAGCTTAGGCAGAGAATATGGGCTTTTTGTAAAAACGGTGCTAAGGTGCGTGCCTAAAGGAAGGCGCAGGCGAGAAAAAACGTGAGCTTAATCCTGGTTGACCGCTACTTCCGTTTTCCTGCTAGTTTTTAAAAGGTGGGTCGTTTTTAACAGCTGGAGAAAACCCATTTATCCACTAGATGACTAGAGCATCACTCTTTTTAAGCTAGACAAACAAAAGTTTTGTCATCCTTTTAACCAGCCCTAAAGTTTGGGTATTAACTATTAACTGCATGATCTTGAATGGTACTTTTGATAGTTCAATTATATTTCATAATATTTTTTTCCCTCTATGTGCGCCTTTCTTAAAAAAACATCGCTTTTTTGCGTTTTGCGTCATCGACAACATACGATTACTCTAGTAATTAGTTGTAGTGGAATTATCACGCTACAACTAGACCACTAGCAACAATAACTACTCTAATTCATATAAAAATTACTCTAGTTATTTGTCCGTTTAGTAGGTTAATTCATACTAACCATACAAATAACTATAGTAACTTTTCTTTTATTAGTCTAATAATCTAGGTGTAGCTTTATTATTATTAAGCTAATAGATTAACAACATTTATAGTATTTCAAATGCAAACTACTTCAGTCATTTACATGTTTAGTAGGTTAATCCCATTCGCACGCACCGGATAACAAACAAACAAACAAACAATAATAATATACCTGGGCCGAAATCTCTTCAGCAGCAAACTGTTTCCCAATAGCAGGACAATCAAGCTTAACATTCCCATTCTCATCCCTAACAACCGTATACGAAACCTGCTTCGACTCATCATCAACCTCACTCATCTTCCTCCCAATAAACCTCTTCACACTAAAAAAAGTATTCTCAGGGTTCACAACCGCCTGCCTCTTCGCAATCTGTCCAACCAACCTATCTCCTGTCTTCGTATACGCCACCACAGACGGCGTCGTCCTCTGTCCTTCAGCGTTCGTCACGATAACCGGCTTCCCTCCTTCCATAGCACCAACAGCAGAGTTCGTTGTCCCTAAATCGATTCCGACAACCTTTTCAGCAACAACTCTGAGAGCACCGTTGTTGAAACGTCTGTTGGTTTTTTTAAGGTTTATGTAGGATGTTTGTTGGGAGAAGGAGACGGAGGTTCTTAAGCCTTGGCCGAATAAGACGGTTTTGGAGGGTTTGTTGGTGGATAAGAGAGGATGGATGTGGAGAGGTGATGAAGCCATGGATGGAGGTGTGTGAGGTGCAGGCGGCTTATGGTTAAACCCTAGAGATTTGGAGGAGATGAGGGAGTGTGATAAGAAATGTGTTTGGGGTACAGGAGAAGATAAATAGGGGTAGGTGTAGGGGGATGGGATTGGATTATGGGTTGGGATTTTTTTTATAATCTTTGTGAAAACTAGAGAGTTTAGGTTAAGGGTGGACGGTATGTACGGGTGTAAACGAGCCGAGCCGAGCCGAGCTGAGCTGAGCCTGATTGGGCTCGAGCTTGGCTCGTTATGGTTTTATGAAGTTCGAGTTCGGTTCGGTTCGAGCCTACAATCTTGGGCTCGAGCTCGGCTTGCTAGCAAAATCAAAAGCTCGAGCTCGGCTCGGCTCGAGGTGATTTGAGAACAATCTCAAACGAGCTCAAAGCTCGGCTCGAGATCGCAAAAGCCCGGCTCGCGAGTGTTATTAAATGGGTCTATGAAATAAGGACTTGGGCTTTGAAGATGTGGGCTATAAATTATAAGAAATATATAAATAACTTATAATTATGTTTGGGCTCGTTTAGGCTCGCGAGCCCAATCGAGCTTTGTATCTAGGGCTCGAGCTCGGGCTCGATAACTAAACGAGCCATATTTTAGGCTCGGGCTCGGGCTCGAGCTCGTTAAGGCTCGGCTCGTTCGGGCTTTTTACTGAGCCGATCCCGGGTAGCTCTCGAGCCATTACGTGTCATTTACACCCCTAGCGGTATGCAACGCTAAACTAGTGAAGCTAGGGGTGAGCATAAGAAAACTGATAATTAGAAAAAATGAAAATCGAACTGAAAAACAAACTAAAAATAAATGAAACTAGATTAAAAGATCGGTTATGGTTAAGATGTGGCCAAAACCGAACCGATAGTTATATATTTATGTGTTTTTCATATATATCCATGTGTTTGGAACATATTTTCATGTATATACATGCATTTAAAACATGTTTTTTATGTATTTTATGGGTATTTGATGTATTTTTCATGTAATTGTATTATGTAAAAAGGGTTCAAAACACTTTTTCTTAACGACAAACTTTATCCCACCTTAATTTCACCTTACCTTGCATTTGCAAAGATTTGAATCTACAACCTCACATTTGAGAGAGAGAGAGAGAGAGAGAGAGAGAGAGAGAGAGAGAGAAGACACCATACCACTATACCAAGAGGTCATGGGTAATAAAAACTGATTGTAACTGAATCCGAACCGATAAATGACATATTAACCAACTTAACCGATCGGTATTGGTTATGGTTTTTCCTATAACCGAACTTCGGTTACTGGTTTCAGTTATGTATAAAAACCGAACCGAACCGACATTGCTCACCTACAAACTCAAAGTTCTACTAGTTACGTATTGTCAACTAATTATTATTATAAACTATCTTAAAACATCTTAGGAACGGGGGAATGCAATCCAAAGTATGATAAACAATAGGTCCCACCATTTACACACACTACCTACTACTTACTCTCTATATCTATCACCTACACACACAATCACTCGATTAGTAGAATTCTATCAGTAGCACCTAGAGTGGTGTAGTTGCTCGGATATTCCTACATGTAAGGGTACCGAGCTCTACTCCGTCCAACCTAAATTGATAATTTAAGGTTTACTTGTTATTGAATTGAATTGTTTAAATGGTTTCTGTGACATGAATTGCACATGTTCTTGACTTTATATGTGATTCAAAGTGTGATTTAAAGAATTAAGTAATGAATGTCATCATATGATACCATGAATTTAGTACTTTTTATGAATTTATAATTTTTACTGTTGTTGTATTTTATTTTAATGAGTTATTTTAATATCGGAATTAGTTAAAAAAAAAAAAAAAAAAAAAAAAAAAAGAGTTTGCATTAGTTAAAAAGTTTTATAAGAGAAACGTCTAAACCCTAAGAGCTCCGGAGAACTCGGAGGCGATCAGCGGCGGCGTGAAGGTTTCTTCAAGCAACTAGCATGGCGGGAAGGGAACGGTATAAGGTAGATACATGGTATAATGCTCCAACCAGAAAGGGAAGAAGATCAGAACATGGGGATATGCAGAATCAGAAAGAAGAAAGGGTGACGAAGTTCTTTGTCTCAAACCTACCAGAGGGCTGTTCGTCTGTGGATCTTATGGCCGTCTTTAAAGGTTTCGGGGCTATCAAGGGTTCCTACATCGCACGTAAGTATGATAAACTGGGGAAACGGTTTGGTTTCGTGTCTTTTATTAATGTTAGGGATCCGGGTGAGTTGGAAGCTAACATGAAGGACGTATGGATTGGTACGTATAAGTTATTTGTGGTTTTGGCTCGCTTCGTTGATGGGGAGAAGGTGATCAGGAAGGGGACAAAACAATGGGTACCTACGGTTGTTGATCAACCTGATACTGATCCGGTCAAGGAAAGTACTAAGGTTGATGGAGTAGCGGAAGAGGTTAATGTGGGAATGAATAAAGGGGATGGGCGTTCGTTTAGGGATACTCTTCTCAATATTGAACGTCCGAAGTCTGCTGCGGAGATTGTAGTTAATGTGACTGCCAGCGGGGGTATGATTTGGGAAGGGTGTGGAGCCGTTGGTAGGCTGTCTGATCTCCAGAAACTGACGAAGCTTCGTATATGGCTGGACTTGTTAGGCCATGTGAAGGTGGGTATACGGTACTTGGGAGGTTTATGGGTTATTTTGTTGTTTGACTCAAAGGTGTGCATGGAAGCGTTTGTTGAGGCTTCAGCTATTTGGCGAGTTTGTTTTGACAGCCTTGAAAGATGGGAGGGGCAGGTGGTACGAGTTGAACGACTAGCATGGCTAAAGATACATGGTTTACCTTTAAGATTATATGATACTAATGTGTTCCAGGAAATTGGTAGCAAGTTTGGTGAGGTTATTCGACTTCCGGAATGTGATGAAGCAACGGTGGATTTGTCTCATGTATTGATTTGGAGTCTTATGTAATTCGGGGCCGAGGATTAATGAACAAATTCGGGTAAATTGGAATGAAGAAGCCTTCCCGGTGTTCATAGAAGAAGAGGTGGGGGAGTGGGTGCCGGAATGCATTGACGACTGTTCGGGGTATGTTGACTCTGAAACACGTAGTTCACCACCGGATGTTATGGTTGATGGTGAAGACCACATGGTACAAGATGCTGGTAATAATAGTGTACACGAACAAGCTGAGCCATTGGTGGTTGATGTAGAAGAGAATGTGGAACATGCGCGGCATCAAGAAATACAACAGAAATATGTTTTTGTTGAAGATAATTCTGGGGCTGCTTCAGAAGGTGTTAATACTGTTAGCAAGAAGTGTAAAGGATATCGCAAAAAGCCGAGGGCACAAAAGACTCCATCTCCAACGGGTCAGGAAAGGCCTAAGAAAAGAGCAAGAGAAGGGGAGGATTTATTTGATATCAATAGGTTCATTTACGCTTTAAACGATAGTGAAGCTATTGATAATGTGACTATACGCAAACAGGTTGTGGAAGAGAGTGTAGATTCGGGTATGGCTCTAGCCGAGGAGAATATTGTTTTGATCAATGATGAAGTTACAGAAACGGTCAAATTGGGTACGGCTCTAGGAGTCGAGCAGTTTGATTCTTTTGGAGATTTGGTGACCAAGGAGATTACGGAAGAAGGATTTCAAGTTGTGGATCAATGAATATTATTTCTTGGAATATTAGAGGGATTGGGCAGGAGGGGAAGGGGATATGGTGTAGAAAGTTGAAAAAGGAGAATGAGGTGGGTGCAATTCTGATTCAAGAAACGCAATTCGGCTCGTTGGATTCTGTTAATGTTGGTAGGTTTTGGGGCCCGGGGGAGTTTGAGTTCGATTTTGTAGACGCGACAGGCCGGTCAGGTGGTTTGATTACTATTTGGAACCCGAAATTATTTGTTAAAGAATCTGTGCTCAAAGATCGGAACTTGATTGTGGTCTCGGGTAAGGTTAAAAGTGACGGGTCCAAATTATCTATTATTAATGTTTACTGTCCTCAAAGACTACAAGACAAAAGACGTGTGTGGGAGTTAATAGCTTCTATGAAGGCGGGTGGGGATGGGTTGTGGATTGTGGCGGGAGATTTCAATAGTGTTAGAGACCGGGAAGAACGACGAAATTCTAATTTTGATTCGGCAGATGCTAGGGAGTTTAATGACTTTCTGGAGGAAGCTGAGCTTTTCGAGTTTGGTCTTAAAGGAAGGAAATTCTCATATTTAGCTAACAACAAGATGAGCAGGATTGATAGAATTTTCATAGACTGGACGTTTCTTAATAGGTGGCCGAATGCGGTATATCGGGTCCTTGATCGTGACGGTTCGGATCACTT
This sequence comes from Ambrosia trifida, assembly GCA_028751855.1. Taxonomy (NCBI): domain Eukaryota; kingdom Viridiplantae; phylum Streptophyta; class Magnoliopsida; order Asterales; family Asteraceae; genus Ambrosia; species Ambrosia trifida. The sequence continues at coordinate 47,814,381 of CM054123.1, forward strand.
TCCGCTTCTCTTGAAGATTGGGTCGTCTAATTTTGGCGCGAAGCCATTCAAGTTTTTTAACTCATGGCTTGAACGTGAAGATTTTGATGAGGTTGTAAAAGGTGCGATTGATGATGTTGAATGTACAGGGCCTCCGGATATTGCTTTAATGCAGAAATTTAAAAGATTGCGTATGAAGATAACATTGTGGAAGCATCAATTGAGTCGTAAAGAATCGGAGGAAATGGATATTCTGCGCAAGGAGGTGAATGATATCGAAGTTATCATGGAAGGTAGGGAGTTAGTAGAATAAGAGGTGTGGATCTTGGAACAAGCTAAAAAGAGGATTAAGCAAATAGAGTACTATAATCTTAAAGACTTAAAACAAAAATCTAGGATTAAGTGGGCGAGCGAGGGGGATGAGAATACGAAGTTTTTTCATGGCTCTATCAATAGTAGGAGAGTTTCCAATGCTATTGTGGGGTTATTCTCGGGTGTTGATTGGATTCAGGAGCCGAATGAAGTTAAGAAAAATGTACTGCGGTTTTATAAGGAGAAATTTGAGGAGGAAATATATACTCGGCCGTATCTTAATTGTCATGACTTGAAGTCGTTGAACGAGAATCAGGCTACAGAGATTATCAGACCGTTTCTCGAGAAGGAAGTCAAAGACGCGGTTTTTCAGTGTGGCAATGATAAAGCTCCTGGTCCGGACGACTTTAATTTCCGGTTCATTAAGAGGTATTGGGATTTATTTTCTTCGGATTTTATGGCTATTATGAATCGTTTTGCAGTTACCGGAGAGATTAGTCGGGGTGTTTCTTCATCTTTTATTACTTTAATTCCTAAAGTAAAAGACCCGGTGAGGTTGGAGGAGTACAGGCCTATCAACTTGATAGGTGTAATCAGTAAAGTTATATCGAAGATTTTGGCGAATAGGTTGAAGCCGGTGATGAATTCCATTATTAATGAAACTCAATCGGCTTTTGTAGTAGGCAGGTATATTTTGGATAGCCCTCTTTTGATTAGTGAAGTTCTATCTTGGTCAAAAAAATCTGGTGCCGAATTATTTTTGTTTAAAATTGATTTTGCAAAAGCCTATGACAACGTAAACTGGGCTTTTCTTATTTCGGTTATGAGGCAGATGGGGTTTCCGGAGTTGTGGTGCAGGTGGATTGATGGTATTCTCAAGTCGGCTAGATCTTCAGTTTTGGTGAATGGCTCCCCGACTTTTGAATTTAATTGTGAAAAGGGTATCCGTCAGGGAGACCCTTTATCTCCATTTTTGTTTATTATGGTCATGGAGGCGTTCTCGGGCCTCATCAAAAAGGCGTGTGATGTTGGTGCTTTTAGGGGAGTTCGTTTTCAGAATGGTGGTTTGGTAGTTTCCCATTTATTATATGCAGATGACGCCATGGTTATGGGAGAATGGTCGGAAAATAATTTGGCGTGTTTACGGCGTATCCTTCGTATTTTCCATATGTGTTCAGGTTTAAGGATTAACATCCATAAGTCTACTTTATATGGGGTGGGTAAAAGTATCGAAGAGGTGGGTGTTAAAGCGAATGAGATGGGATGTCAAATGGGGAGTGCGCCTTTCTCCTATCTGGGGATAAAGGTTGGGTCTAATATGAATAGAATTAGTAGCTGGGAGCCAGTTATAAATGTAGTTAAAAGCAGATTAACCAGGTGGAAGGCCAAGACATTGTCGATTGGAGGTAGAGTGACGTTAATTAAATCTGTTTTGGTTAGTCTTCCGTCTTATTATTTTTCGCTTTTTAAAGCTCCTATTGGTGTGATAAATACGTTGGAAGGATGTATAAAAAAGTTTCTCTGGGGAGGTAATAGTGATGGTAGGAAGCTTCATTGGGTTTGTTGGGATGAGGTTACAAAACCAATTCAATACGGAGGTTTGGGTATTCGTAAGCTTGGAGAGTGCAACAAAGCCTTCTTGGTGAAATGGTTATGGAGATATAGAACTGAAAATAATGCTCTATGGAGACGTGTAGTGGATGCTATCCACGGTTCTAGTCGCAAATGGGATGCATATCCTCACAATGCTCGATATAATGGTACATGGTCTTGTATTATCAAGAATGCAACTCGGCTAAAAGTTGGTAATCACAACAGTATAGAATTAATTAGAGGTCGGGTTGGCAATGGTTCGGATATTATGTTTTGGGTGGATCCGTGGATTGAGAGAAATCCGCTGAAACGATTATACCCGGATTTGTTTAGATTGGAGGGGTATAAATTCTGTAAAGTGCGGGATCGCTTGGTGGATGGAGCGAATGGTCTAGGCCTGCTGTGGCAGTGGAGGAGATCTCCTCAATCGGAAGCTGAAATTCAGCAGCTGTTTGATTGCTGCGCTTTGTTGTTTGGCCAGCGATTGGAAGATAGGGATGACTCGTGGTACTAGGATAATGGTTCGAATAATGGCTTTTCTGTTCAAGAGGTCAAGAAATGGATAGACACAGAGCGGTCGTTACAGCAGGTTACAACTTTTAAATGGTGCAAATGGGTTCCTTTAAAATGCAACATATTTATGTGGAGGATGCTTCGCGATAGGATTCCGACTAAGGATGCGCTTTTGAGGAGAAACATTGAATGTGGGAATCCCTTGTGTAATTTCTGTGAAGTCCAGGACGAGACGGTGGATCATTTATTTACAGGTTGTGGTATGGTGGTTGGTGTTTGGCAAGGTATAGCGAATTGGATGAAACTGCCGTCATTCTTCCTTTTCTCGAGGTTCGATATTCTTCAAGAAAACTCTTGGCCGGCACAAAGGAAGACAGTGATTTACGGGATGATGATCATTACGTGTTGGCGACTTTGGAAGGCTAGAAATGAGAAGATTTTCCAGGATACGAACTGGAATGTGGTCAATTTGGTTGCCGATATTAAAGCTATTGGGTTTATTTGGTTTTCTAGTAGAAGTAAAAAGGGTGTAATGGGATGGGAGGATTGGCAATCTTTTGATTTTGATGTAATGTAACGTTTTGTTGGTTGTTGGGGTCTCCGCCTTGGAAATCCCGGTTGTGTTGTGTTTTAATGAAATTAGCCTTCCAAAAAAAAAAAGTTATATTATTGCTGAAATGTTGTTTTTTTATTCCTTATAATAATTAGAGTTAATTACTAGTAAGAGGATGGCTATTTTAACATATGTGGAATTAGGAGCACCTGTATGGTTACTCTGAATTGACAATAAAATAGCTAAACAAACCTTGTCTTGAATGATGAAATGATGAGAATAACCCCTTACCGTTCAACTTTACTTCTAAATAATACATAGTATACAATATTGTTTTTTTATTTCTGTCCTTCTAGTCCCCAATATATTAAAATCTTAAGGATCATATGCGTTAGTATTTCAAAATTTTAGGGATGACACGTGTTATTTTTTCAAATTTTAGGACAAAACTTGTAATTAAATCCAATAAAAGTTATAACATATCTCAATGGAACACCATACATTTAAAACTTGACATGTATTCGATTTCGTGACTAAGTTATTTTACTGGCCATAGTTTTAATATATCAATACAAGTTCTTGAATATGTGACAGAATAGTTCTATCATCAAAAGTCCGGTTTCTATTGGGATCAAAATACTTTTATGGTTTAAGCTTCTTGCTTATGCATGAATGACTGTGGTTTAGGGTTCTTAAATGTTAACCAATTGACTTTTATACAATCTATATCTATTCTATTATCTATTAATATATATAAAAGAATTGAACATTGCTGACGTGACGTGCAATGGTGTCTTCAACCTCTCCATGAAACTGTCACATGGCATCATCATTGAAAGATTTTAGTGTTTTTGAATTATTTCCTTTTTTAATTAAAAAAAGATAAACATAAAACCCTAAATTTATCTCTCTATCTCTCAAATCTCAATTACTAAAATTAAATTGAGTTATTTAAAAAAAAAAAAGAATTTAAAAACAAATTTAAATTTTTCTCTCTTATGTTTCCTCCCATAATTTTTAAACGTTAATATTTTTTATATTCGAGATTTTTTAAATAAAAAAATTACACCAAATTAACAAGCGTTTCATTATCTTTCCAACGAGTACCATAGTGCTATATAAAAAACGGAGAAAAAAACGACTATTTTTTGTGGGGTTTTGTTCATACAGGAATAAAAACACAAAGTGTTCAGGTTATTCATTAATCATGTTTTTTCTTTTAAATCGGGTTCTTATATACGATGTTGAAATTCAGCCCAATCGCCATGCTATAATTGGAATTTTACTCTTCTAAAGATGGATAGGTGTACTTCATCAAGAGAAGCTAGGAGAAAGAATCGCGTAATACTGCAACACATGGTGTCACCTTATAGCAAGGTTATTTTTTATTTATTTAATTACAAGAGTAATAATTATTACTATTAGTATTAGTATTATTAGAATGGTTATATTTTTCAACCCCGGGACACTCCCGGGATAAAAGTTAGTATATATATATATATATATATATATTGCAAAGGGATTAATCCTACATGTTATACTCTTATGCAATCTCTCCTTTGAGAGATGCCACATAGGATGTGATGTGGCAAGTGTAAACCAATTAATAAAAAGGAATAAATATGATTTAACATAATGTATTATAATCTTTAACCTAATCTATTAAATACTTAATCTACTAAATCTAAATATTAAAACTTTACTATTTTTTCTCTCATGTTTACTCCCATAACTTTTAAACGTTAATATCTTTTATATACGAGATTTTTTAAAGAAAAAAATTACACCAAATTAACGAGCGTTTTATTATCTTTCCAACGAGTACCATAGTGTTATATAAAAAAACGGAGAAAAAAATGACTATTTTTTGTAACCCGACAGGTATTGTGTCGGGTTTGGGATTAGTTTAAAAAAAATGTGGGTTTGGGTCGGGTCTGGGATTAGGTGATACCCGACCCGATTACCCGAAACAACATACCCAAATACCCGAACTATATACCCGATCATATACCCATGAATTTTTTAACGCATCACATAACCCTTATACTAATGCGTTCGATATTTCAATAATTAACTTTTTTTTTTCTTATTTCATGTTAGTTCTTTTTAGAATGATGGATTACAAACTTCCGAATTCATTTGTAATGGCACTAGATTTATACCTCGACGCAAAAATTCGTTTTTTTATATTTGAATATGATAACTTATGGCAGAGATTTGTTTAAAATAATAATAATAATAATAATAATAATAATAATAATATATTTTATTATATCATATTATATATTTCAACCCGGGACGCTCCCGAGATAAAAACTAGTTTAGTGATATAGTAAAGGCATGTACCGGAACCAACTTCATTGTTTCACATATGCATCTTGTATATAGATATAGATATACAAATTAATGTAACGTAGTAATTCCATATGAAACATGTAGATGTTTGATGTTTATATATTATACGAGAACGTCAGTTGGAGTAGGGATGAGCATACGGTCCCGAAAACCGATCCCGAACCGAAAAAATACCGATCCCGTACCGAACCGATACCAAACCGAGGGTGTTCGGTATCGGTATCGGTACCCACATTTAGAGGTTTTCGGTTTCGGTATTATCGGTATCGGTACGGGATCGGTATGGTATCGGTATTTTAAGGTAAAATACCGATACCACACCGGTACCGTACCGATACCGAACCGATACCGATACCGTACCGGTATAATCGGTATCGGTATCGGTATTGGTTTTTTGGAGTTTTCGGTATCGGTATTGTCGGGATCGGTATCAGTTCGGTACCGATACCGTCCCGAGCTCATCCCTAAGTTGGAGCCTCTCACTATTGAGGGAAGGAGGGTCAGAGATAGACCCAAGTTGAGTTGGGATGAATGAATTAGGCATGATTTACTATAATTTCACCTCTTTGAGGGCATGGTCCAGGATATGATTAAAGTTAAAGACATCTAGTACCTTAGTTGTGTCTTAAGGACTTCAATTTTTCCACGGTTTAGGGAGCTTTGCAAGTGTTCATACATTTATGCCTATATGCTCTTGTATGAGATTAAATATGTTTCCTTTTTACCGTGTTACTCACTCTTATGTGTTGGTAGCTTCCTATTTCTATATATTTCGTTTTGTTTGTACAAGGGTGGTTTTTGAACTACAGGTTTTTCTGGAAGCAATCTCTCTATCCCTAAGGATAGGTGTAAAGTTTGCATATATCTCACCCTTCTCAGAACCTAACTGGTAGCTCTGCTATTTGTAGAATTTACTCGGTATGGTTGTTTGTTGTACCGTTTACATTCAATAAAGTTAATTATAAACATACTCATTTCTTTACATAACAATGCAATTATTTGGGTTCCACATTATGAATTCATATAATTATAGGTGTAATGATACTAAGGTTGATTATGATTATGTTAAGTTGCATTTGAACACAATGATATAGCTTTCATATGATGTTACTATAGTACCCATAAAACCAACTTAACATGTCATATACCAATGTCCATTTCTTGATCAAGAAGAGGCACATTGGCTCAAGTGCTCAACTTCAAACAATCTCATGATAAGTGATAACGATACAACATAACCTTGATCAACAAGAGGCACATTTGCTCAACTTCAGACAATCTCATGATAATGATACGATATAACATTGATCAACAAGAGCACATTTGCTCAACTTCAACATTCTCATGATACCCACACGCAAGTACCAGACGTGTCATTTACGATACATTCACATATGAATGGGTTGTTTGAAGCGGCCATTTTAATTTTATCAAATAAGAACTAAAAAATAGCCGAAAAAGATGTATATGACTTCACTACTTGTTTTACTCAAAATATAGATCATTACTAAAACAATGTCACGACAATGACACTAATTGTTTACAGAAATATTTATAAACTTAAGACACAACGTTTCAGTCCAATCCAACCTGGACTTATCAAGCCATACAAAAAACTAACCGTTCTACTGAGACTCGTTTTGACACGTTACCAAGGGCACCACCTACTTTGCCACTTCTATCAAGTGTGTGAGCAATGGTGGGCCGGCTAGTGATTTACCGAAGATGAAATACTCAAATACATGACCTCAACAAAGAAGAGCGAAAAGGTAAGAAAACACAAACATAGATAGATTAAGATAATAATATCGGTACCCTCATTTCATAACAAGCTCATATGTAACAGCAAGCACAGAAGAAACAAGCAGCAAACTAGTAAATCCAGCAGCAGCAGCAGCATATTGACACCAAACTCATTGGATGTTTAAAGCCATGAATAGGTTTTGTTTTCGAGCATGCTCCGGAATAAGCTTCTGGATCGTCTCTCTAGGAATCCCAGCAAGTTCTGCAACACAGAAACATAATACAACAAAGTTAAAATCAGTCAACATTTTACTTAAGCGAAGCGTTCAAATTTATATATAGGAAAACAACTGTTTGAGTTCTGTAACATTCGTGGTCCTCACACTTAAAAACAGTAAACCTGTTTGGATGTGCGGTTTGTAAATTATTGTATAACTTTGAAGGGGCAGTATCAAATTCGAATAATAAGCTGTAATAAACCAAATAATCAGCTGAGTGTTTGGCAAAAAAAATAAATAAATAAAAAGTCCGAAACGGACATTTTTTTGTGAAAAAAAGAGATGCTTGTGAGATGGGTAATAGGGTCTCAAACTAAATCGGGTATTCTGTTAATCCAAATGTTTGAAACAAAGTTTCAAAATGAATATCCGAACACCCCCCTATGTCTTATCTTTTCTTTCTTTGATTCAGTAATCCAAACACCACCTATGCTTATCTTCTTTCTTCACTGTAAATCTGTAATTACTGGATTATGAATCCAAGTTACCTTGAGGTTTATAGTTGAAGAGTGGAGGAAGGGGGCGACCATTGGGAAGGCGAGTATTTGGGTCCCTCAATTCATCAAAAAAGGGATGAACACAGGCTTCCAACTGCAGCATACAAATATTTAGGAAAAAAATACAGTAAAAAAACAATCACTGCTTCATCAATACCACCAAACTTTTGAAAAGATCATCTAACTTACAGCAGTGCATCGTAAATTGGGTGAATATTGAAAAAAACGGCAAACTAGATCCACAGCTTCAGGAGGCAAACGCTTCTGGAAAACCTGAAAATTAAACATATTAAGGAATATGTGGATCCATATCAATATCACAGTTTATTTGTTTATATATCAAATGTGGCTGTCCACAGTAAATATCCTAAACTTTCATAATCTAATTTGTATGGACCTGTAGTTCTCTATGTGGATCCGCAACAATATAATAAGTTTGTTTATTTATTTAATTTATAAACATTTATATATTTCTTCTATATCGAATGTGGCTTTCCTGTAAATATCCAATGTTTCTCACAATCATCTATATCTATATATATAATAAACAAAAAGGGGTATGCCACATGGCACTAGGTGAGGCCTTCACACCCCTTAATTTACCACTAAAATTCTTTTTTAATTATATTTTAAATCAAGATAACTATTAAATCACATGGAATGTCACATCAGATTTCAGGTCACTATACTGACTGGTAGGTATACTTTGGTGAACCAAATTTTGAATGCTTGTTAAACTGGCTAAATGAGCAGGATTGTAAAATTGGTGAGCCCACTATCTATAGCATAGTCTTTTGGTAGCTAACCCTAACCTTAAAATTAAGATAGGTTTACACATTCAATGCAATATAAAGGTCTCACCTACTTTACTGCAAGATAATTGCTAGTACTATCCACAGTTCAATAATGAATTTCACTGTCTAACATGGGAATTTAAAGACATCATGGTCAACAGCACTGTGATCTACATGACAAAATATTATTACCATTGTTTCAAGCACTAACATTGGCAGCACTAAATGACCCACTGATGCATAATATATACTCAAGTACTCAACTTTAAGCATACCTTGTGCCATGGATGAGGCTTTATTTGAGGAAACCTAAACTCAGTGTAGTTTGGATTCATACACTTTATCTCCTCTCTTGTAGGTGTTCCCAAAACCTGTACCAACAATTGAACTACATGAAACCGGTAAATCTTAAATAGGTAATAGGATACTTTACATCTGCAAAAGGTAGTTTTACAGATCATAAACTTGCTTAAGAATAAGACGAGTTGGACTGTGTTCTATCTCAAACGGGTCAAAATAAAAGGATTGTCTAAAAACAGAACCGATCAATTAGGTCGAATAGGTTAAACAGGTCACACGTCACTAAAATGTGTACTTTTAATGCATGCAACCACCTAAATCACTTTATTCAATAATGGTGATTTGTAAAGACTAACAAGAAACATGAACGTAGTTGTGTGTCAACAAATCTGTCCCTGTCCATTTTGACCTGCACTAAAATTCCGGTTTTATCCCTTACCAAACCCTTCTAATGGTTCTCTAACCATTTCTATTAGGAACACAAAATGGCCTTACAGAAGTTGAATCAACTTACCTTAATAATCTCAACCAATTGATCGACGCCGCTTTCTCCAGGAAAGAGAGGCTGCAGCAAAATTTAGTTTAAAAGAACTGCAGTTGACGGATAATACAGTTTAGTACTAAAAGTACCTGGCCAAGTAGTAGTTCGGCCATCACACAACCAGTTGACCATATATCTATAGCTGTGGTATATTCTGTGGCCCCAAATATGAGCTCTGGAGCACGATAGTATCTTGAACAGATGTATGAAACATTTGGCTCTCCTTTCACCTAGAAAAATAATTAAAGATACTAAATAAAAGATATATGACATATGAAAACCAATATGCACAGTTTATAAGACTTACTAGAACTTTAGCACTTCCAAAGTCGCATAGTTTCAGCTGGTGTGTGTGTGGATTCACCTGAAAGTAATTGAATGTGTAAGAAACAAAGCAACCCTCTCATGATTGTTACCAAAATTACCAACCGGTTGAAGTGTTGAGATTTAATGAAATCCAAATAATTCCTTTTCAGACTAGATTTACGTTCCTTATCAAGTTGTTATGAATGCAAAATTTGATTAAAAACAAATCTAACCTTATTGACAATGATGTTTGAAAAAATTAATCAAATATATCAAGACAAGCACATGTATCTGTTTAAACAGTTAAACTTCAATCATATAGTATATAAAAGTGGGTTTTATCTGCACCTGGAATGAAAAAAAGAAAAAAAAGTAATTCACCAAGTTTCAAAAAATAATCTTACAAGTAAATTCTGTGGTTTGATGTCACGGTGACATATCCCAACACAATTGTGGATATAAGCAAGTGCCCTGCATATCTGCAGAGAAATGAATACAAAAACATTCTCAATAAGGAGGAACAACTTTTTCAATCACCTTTTTACCTTCTATCCTTTCATGTGTAACATAAAAATAATTACATCTTTCTTATAGTTGCAATAAACGAGATTCAGCCTATTCTAAAAGTAATTATATCTCATAATTGTTTTAATAAACAAAAATAGATTATTATAGTAGCATGGAACTAACATAATTCTTGTAATCCTATTCACCACATGGACTACTTAAAACAAAGATCGCCAAAAAGATGTTTGCAGGTCAAGTGAACCTCTTTTTGACCTGTTACCCAGTCCTGCCCAACCACCAATTTGTCACCTATGCAAAATAAGTAAACTCAAAGCTGAAAAGAGAGGTAGATACATGCCTGATAGGTATACAGCTTGACATATATTAAGGGCATTCGTTGATTCATCCTAGTGTAGTGCCTTGCAGTACGGCTAACAGTTTCAGGAACAAAATCAAGAACAAGATTGAGGTATAGCTCATCTTTATCAGTTGTTGAAAAAAAGGAATGTTTAAGTGCCACAACATTAGGATGATCCAGCATTTGCATAATCTGCAATTCCCTGTTCTTGTAACGTTTGTCTTGAAGAACTTTCTTTATAGCCACAATCTCCCCCGTCTCTCTGCATTTAGCCTGCACCAATGATGCAAAAGTGCATAAAAATCAATAAACTTGACGGAAAACAAATCAATAAACTTGACGGAAAACAAATCAATAAACTTGACAGAAAACAAATCATATCAAAAGTTAACCATACTCACTTGAAAAACAACACCGAAGGAACCAGTCCCGATCACATGTTCTGCTATGTAACTCACAGTCTGCCATGAAATCAAATGAAAAGGAATATTATATACCAGATGACAAGTTGCGATATATCATAGTTCTATAATAGACCATGTAATTCTTTAAAGGCCTAACTTACTACCTGCTCAGATTGACCGTTACGCCCACCAATTGTTGTCCTTATAACATGTCCAGCTTCAGTGCTCGCCCCGTGTACAATCTCTGGTTCACTATCCTGGAATAATAAAGTTGATTTAAGAAATATATTTTAACTCGGTAAACATCTATTAAAATGATTGTACTTACACTCACTTTGTCATCATCACGTTCCACTTTGTCCCTAAGCCTCATCTCAAGCATTCCCCTTCCCAACCGATCAATTGCAGTAGAGGATTCACTAAAACCACCAACGGTTCTTGAAGTGCCGACTCCCCCATGTCCTAGGCTGGAAGAGGCCATTTTATGCCAGATGAGTACCTAATAATTTAACAAATGCCACCTTCCACAAACACTTTGGTGACCATCAAGATTATTCCACCAACAAACATGTGTTCCTGTAGAAATAATGATCAATGAGGTCTCACATAACACCTGCTTAGGTATGCACTACAATAGAAAAATAAATAGAAGATGAACTACAATTTCATTAACCTTTGTATCCCTTTCACACACAGGTGGTAATATAAATGGGTTGGGTTAAGTGCCTACTGCCTATTGTCATTTTTGTTATGGATTTAAACTGTTGGGGTCTGGTTAAGCAAAAAACACCTTTTGTCCTTTATTGAAATTATTAATGTGCCAATATGATTACAACAGCTATATATTTCAACAAAATTTTCTTGAATAAAAGATTTGGAAGGTTTTGTGAATTAAAAATACACTGGTGACTTTCAACCCATTTGAACTATTTCACCTCTAACTTTACATTTTTATTTAACCCATTCGAACCATTAGAGACAAAACAAACCCAAATTGACCCATGTACACGGATCAAAATTGCCACCTAAACGTTTACACTACAAATCACTACAATCCTTTTAACGATGTACTCATATGCATAGCCTAGCTTCCATGTAGGTACCAATGTTCATGTAATGTATCATGTAACAGTATAATTAAAGAAACAAAATATTCAATCACCAAGCAAAAAACGGTATACAAATTCACATGGGACCGCCTAGGCCCGCCTAATGGCCGCCTAATGGCCAAAACGCCTAGGAAGCCGCCTAGGTCAAATTTAGGCTAAATGGCTCCGCCTAGCGCCTAGGCGCCGCCTAGGCGGCCGCCTAGGCCGCTTTTTACAACAGTGGTTCATACAATTATAAATATGCAACATCAATAGAATACTAATATTGTAACTTGAAGCACGTGTATTAGACACGAAAAAAAAAAAGATGTCATCAATCAAATTCACCTACAAACTCATAGAAAACCAATTGGTGCCTTGCGTGTTGTTAACAACCAAGCATGATCCGTATACATACAATGGTGAAAGCCAACTCCAACACGTTGCCATGGCATGACGTATCATGCCATTTATGTCTCACATGTTGCGCTTCCGCAAATTTGTATACAAAGTTAATACCGTAGTCACAAATAAAAAACGTTTATAACTACTTTTCCTCTTTAGGCAAAATTTAAGCATTAAAAACGCAATAATCAAGTCACTAGACATAGCACAATTTCCATGAACAAACAAATTAATTACCGTAAACTTACTTCTGCTATGCTACCAAAACTCATTTACATCGCTAAACTATAGACAGACAAAAGCACTTTCAATGTAAGACGCGCGGATAACTCAAAACCACTGAAGAAAACATTCTTCTATCACATAAGCACATAACCATTTCCAAAACCTCATTCAGCCTTTAACTGACTCGAATTTACACGCTAAAACAACATCGCGACGCTCAAAAAACACTAAATTAGCAAAGATACATAAACAAACAAAAAGACACTTTGAGCCCCCAATTATATATTCCTTCTATAAACTATAAAACAGTAATAACAAAATCCAAAACATAACTCAGTAGTTTCAGAATACTACAAAAGGCATTATATATATAGTATCTACAGCTTATATCTAATTATCAGCTAGTGATCTTTTATTTTATTTTATTTTATTTTATTTTAACAGCAGCTAGTCACATTAATTAATGTAATCTATATCCATATATAAACATAAATATATATTAATAAACAATCTACAATCAATCTTATTATTATTAAACATTAATTAATAAAAATTTAACAAAATCACGTCCAAACAGAAAATCACAGTAGAATTAAAGGCGAATCAGATCCAGACAGATCAAGAAAAAATTAGGTCATCCGTACAATAATAAGTGGGAGAAACACTAACCGGAAGGAGAATTGTGGAGCAGATTGTGAGCATTTCACAGAGCGGTTGGCTGATTGATTGATTGATTGGATATATTATATTTATGGTTAAGGGTTGTGATGGGTTTCTTCTCTCTCCACTAGTTTCATTGAAGGATAGCGACGAGAGGAAGGGTTTTGATGCTACAACAGCCAAGAGAAGGATAAAAGAGGCTTTTGGGTTTCTATTTTCTGACAACTATAGCCTGTCAGACCTTTTAAATAATAATTTTAATAATGCTTTTCTTTATCCTTATATTGTTTTCTAGTGTAATTTTAGTGTTTCGACATGTATAAGTTTCATTGTGATTTATATAATATTGTTTAAGTTTAGATGTTCGAAATCAAACTTGGATAAACAAATAATTTGAAAATAGTTATTACATGAATAGTTTATTCTTCGGGATATATAAATTTAAAATAAAGTGATAAAATGTGTGTACCATAAAAGGAATAACTTGTTTTTTCAGAGGAAAAAATTGTAAATGATCAACACTCGACAACTTATAAAACCTACTTCTAATTCTATGTGTGTACATCTTGTTTGAGTGAAGTCTCTGTACAACTTTGTCACTTCATCAAGACACTATAAAGCTGCGATGTGAATTTGAAAAAAAAAACAACCAAATTAGTATCAAATTATATGTCATGATGATGATAGGCGATTATGATGTGTAAAGTGAGCATATGTGAAAGAATGACATGTCTATTCAATCTTTGTTATAGGTCACACCGAATAAAACAATCAAATAGGTAAACAAAGAAAATCGATTAATGTGAAGATAAATAAAAATGATCGAACTGTTATCGGCTAAAAATATTTTAGGATGGTAACTTTTCATATCTCCCGACTATTTCTCTACTCATACATAATTTAAGTATCTATTTTAATAATCACCACATGTCAGTCGATTTCAAAATACATACCAAACTTACTACATCTGTAAATATATATGTAGTTAGTTGGTTCAAATATGTAATAGTATGTTCAAAAACATATATATTATCTTGACATGATTAGTGATTTGCAAGACATGATTAATGTATTACCTAAACACAAACACAATGAATACATGCACAAAGTCATCATGGCCACAACCTCAACTTTAAATAAAAAGGAAACATTAACTAAAGTAAAGTTTTATGACGAAGTGACAAAAACGGAAGCAATCATCCAAAAACCAACTTAAATAGGTCCGAAGTCCGAACATTGATAAATTAAGTCAAAACATAAAAAGAAGCTACATGTTGGTCCTAGAAGTATCAGCCTCACTTTTAATCAAATGACAATGTGATTTCAACAATATGTAAACAATGTGTGGAATAAGAAATCAAACTTTCAGAAACAATAGAACACAAAGTTTTTAAGAAGTTTTGAGTTTATGTAGTAATCACCTTTTAACAAAGATCATGTTTTAACTTTGCAAAAGAATGACTCAAAAGAATTCTTATGGCTGGTGTGAATGTGTGTGGAGTATGTGTAAAAGATATATCTAAGACTCGATTGTATTTGCTTTGTATATCACACACTTTCACATTCACACTTGGCACTCTTCTTCGACGAATGATGTCTTCTATTTATAGAGAAGGGTTGATCCAAGTTGATGAAAAAGAATTGGTTTATCTTCAACTTGTATTCTTTGCAGGTTAACGATATGAAGAAAGTCTTGCATTAATGATTGGAGTTAAGTTGCATGCATTTTACCTTTCTGTAACATCGCAAAATTTTCCCCAAAATTTTAATGCAAAAAAAGCCCTTATATATATATATTTTTATTACACCTTTATCATTAATATTATACAAATGTGCCTAAGTCTTTATTTATCCTAACTCACAACTTATATACATACATAAATGTATATAAATAATAATAATAATAATATGATTCTATTTTTTTTTTTTCACATACAAGATTTTTTTTTTTTTAAAATAAAGCCTTGAGTCCTGGTCAAAGTCCTAGTCAAAGTCTTAGTCAAACAGTCAAAGTCCTAGTCAAATAGTCAATTCATCATAAAACCTTACTTTATGGTGTTGACCAATTTTAATGGCTAATTGAATCCAAAACTAGTATAAAAACCCACCTATGACCCATTATACTTTGCACCTCTAAATCGATTGTTTCATTCCGATTAAACTTTCCCTCATACCTTTCTTCTATAGTCTATTACTTCTACAATTGAAGCTTTGATTATAAGCTCTTGTAATTGGCAACTTTGGGGCTACACATATTCTATTTCTCGAGACTTAATACTTTGCTAAGGTGAGTTTACGTAACCATGTTTATGCAATTCTTCATACTTGCAACATTATACTTAAGCAATTCTACATGCATGTCTAGTTGTAAACTTTAATGTCTCATGAATTAGACAACAACAACAGTTTCAACGAGTTTCAACGAGTTTCAACATTACATAATCATTAGCTATGGCCAAGCCGGCGATACTCAATAATAGATCTATTGGATTGACAACCCCACCCGGATACGTGTACCTCCTACATAGGTAGCGTGGGTGATTGTTATCGTTCCAACATATTATTAAGGTGAACCGTGGATGACGGGATGGACCTAAACTAGTCGGAGGTTTGATTATGTCGATTCAACATATTATGTTTATTCATGTAGACTTAAACTTACGATAGACATATGAATTGCTAAACTTTTATTCTTAAACTTAATTGCTTGACATGGCTTATGTATTCTCACCAACTTCTAGTTGACCCCCCCATTTTTACAACTCAACAGGAAATAATGATGATTGAAGTCTAGAGAGTTAGCATGAGGAGACAATTTGAAGTTTATGCTTTGTTTGGCTTTTTGATGTATTAGAATTCTATTCAAGACTTGTTATGTATTTTCAATTTTGGATATTTTTTTTACTTTAAATAAATTTCAAATTAAAACTTGAATACCATGTGCTACTGTATACTCATTCTTACGTGACACCTCGATGTTTCCGCCATCGGTTGGGGTGTTACACTTTCCACTTGTTAAGATTCCAGATTTCTTTCCAGAAATCTGAGATTGGTGTACTTGGTCTGTTTCAGAGTTTGTCTTATAAATTTGGTTCCTCTGTCCTAGATTTCAGTCTTCCTTCCCATATTTCATCAGATATGAGTTGTATTTGTCTTCATTTGTCTATTTCTTCAAAGAGATCTTGTTCTTGAATCTTTTATGATCTTTATCTCTTCATCTGGAACCTGTTCTGGGTACTATCCTTTAAATTCAACTTTTAATTCATAGCTTTAGTTTTCTTCAACACTTCATGTTTCACATTTAAGTTCTAACACTATACATTGGTATTTTTTTCAGTTCTCTAAATATATAAATAATATAAAATATATGAGCAACCAAAACTAAATTGACTACATAAAAACACACAAATGGCGGCTCAGAAAAACACGATGGACAGAAAAAGACAATGCACAATACAAAAAAACACCATGTTAAGATTAAAAAAAAAACACAATTTGCAGCAAAAAAACACGATGATTAGAACTGGAAAAAACAATGCACGGGACAAAAAAAACACAATGAACAGACGAAAATAACACAATGGCCAAACGTGCAAATATATATATATATTTGTATGTTCTAATTAAATGACCATTATAATCATTTATCTAATAAATGATCAATGACCTAAATATCTTTATTGGTTTAACTGGTTTTTATGTGATGGACGTAACTACCATTATTAAACCATAAAATAGAGTTTCCCCTTTGGTGTATATAGAGATCATTAGGAGAGATCAGAGGCTAATGAAACACTATTACTTGCATATCTAATTCGTCCATCATCTTCTCTCTATAAACCGAGATCCTTGATCTTCTTAGCATCATAACTGTACATCCTAGACAGGAACTCGATCAGCATAATCATCCATGGCATCGTCTTCCCTCTCTACCTTTTTTGGACTAACGGATACGTCTGATTTATTATTATGTTTCTGTATTATATTCAATGAATTAATCAACATGTGGTATCATAGCGCGTTTATTAATAAATTCTTTGATTTTCCCTAAAACTGGAATTAAAACCAGAAACTTTTTTTTTATTTGTTAAAACCCTAATTTTCAAAATCGGGTTTGTTTATGTTCTCGGATCTGATTTGATACTTATGTTTTTATCATGATCTGATCGATTCAAACTATTAACCAGATGATGTTTTCTGAAACCTGTTCATTGTTATGGTTTTGGATTTGAAATTCCAATAATAAATTTGATACTTATGTATGAACTGTTCTTATTGTTTGGTTCATAATATTCATCCTTATTTTGATGAAACTAGTATAAGTTGGTTACAAATAGGATTAAAATTTGTTTTCTAAAATTTTGGGAGTAACTTAATCTCCAAGTTTTAAGTTAAAGGTTTATCATATTTTTTCAAAATCTTTTAGAGATACTAAAATCCCGAAATTAATTGAAACAGATTTTCTAAAATCCTAAATTATAGAAGTAATGGGGATAAGATGGTTCTCGCATTAATTGTTCACGGTTAACAATTTTCGAAGAGAAGTTCTCAAACAGGCTTGCGAATTAAGGTTCACGAACTAACAGTTCTCGGTATTCAGTTTACGAAAACCTAAACTCGAGAACCTAAACTATATCGAGAACCTAAAGCTAAATCCAAGAATCATTATTGAATCCAAGAACCCTCAAAATCCAGAGAACTAACATGTTTTCCCACCAACATAACTCATACCGAGGACGTATGGCAACCCGAGAACTAACCTTTTCCGAGAACCAGTAACGGGGTCAAGAACTAACTGTTTTCTCGAGAACCTCCTTATTTTTCCGAAACCTAATTGTTTTCCGAGAACTTATATTTTTCCGGGAACCTCATAATTCCGAGAACCTAATAATATATATACTAATCCTTATTTACACCAAGACTCTAAACTAATATTTAGTTTAACTTCAATACTCCCCCTTAAACTACATATAGTTTAATCGAGGCCTTTGGGTTCCTTCAAGATCCGACTACAACAGCGTTGGTTCATCGTCCTCCTCCTGGATCAGGTTTGCTTCCTCATTCTTTTCCCAATTTGGACATTTGTTCATGTAATCCCCAAGTTCATGACATTTATGACACCTTATGTGAATTTTGTCCCGTTGTACTCCACTATCGCCTCGACTATTCCCGAACCCCCGATCTCTTCCTTGGCCACGCCCAAAGTCTTCCTGATTTGAGTTTCCACAATCACGATGTTCACATCTCTAGTGTTTCTCCTCCCCCCCCCCTTTTGCCTGCTTCCGTGAATAAAAGTTTACTAGGCACGTCTTCCTCCTTAGTTTGCTTCTTGGTGCGTTCCTTGAAGCCTTTAATCTCCCAACAGCTTGTTAAAATGGCATTGTTTTAAGACCAGATAATTGTTTGCTTGCAGTAACAATTTGAATAAAAAAAATTTCCAGTACTGAACCCAAAAGTTTACGAACCAATCTCTTATCATCCAAGATATGCCCGAGATTTCTTGCTTGTGATATAATCTCACTGATCTTTCCCACATAGACATCGAGTGAATCATTAACATCCATCTTAAAAGATTCAAATTCCTCTGTGCTTCTTTAACCCTGTCAACCCCTCCGTGTCGAACCTTTAATGTGTCCAAATATATTTTGCTGAAGTAAGATTGGCAATTTGGAAAACCATGTTTCTGAAAGTGCTTGGTATAACACTACAACTTTTGTATTGTTCTTCTTTTGATCGGCTTCCGTTGTCGATTTTGGTTCCACTGCTTCCCAAATTCCATAGACGTTAAAGATTGCCCTAATCCTTAACACCGAAATAGTGTAATTTGTAGAGTTGAGAATCGGGAACCGGAAAGTCACTGACATTCCTCCCTCTTTCACTGCCACACTTTCATTCTTCTTTGGTAAATCCCCCGACATCTTTCGTGTCTTCTTTTTACCAATCTTTGATAAATTTCTTTTCTTCCCACAAGTACCAATCCGATTCTGCTTTTATTTATGTCTTTAAAACCGATAATAAAGGCAATCTTACTAACTATATTTGTACAAGATTCCTAGAAAAAAAAAAACCCTGGGTTTTTTAATCCTTTGGTTCTCTGATCAAACCTACCTCGCTGGTGAAACTCGAACTTGTCTCGCCAATGGTAGTCAATCCTGCCGTCTGCTTATGACAATCAATCCCGCTTCTCTATTGTTGACAATCAAACCTGCTTCCTCATTGTTGATCCTGATCAATCTCGCTTCGTTGTTGATAATCAATCCCACCTTATGCCTAATGATAATCAAACCCGCCTTACTGCTAATGATCTTAATCCCCTTACCAAACAACCGTTGTTTTCTTATCTAATAATCAAATCCCCTTGTTTTGTATTTATCCGTTTTCCCCTCTTGATAAAAAGCATACAAAACAACTATTCTACAAATTCAAAACCTTCAACACTTCTAAACACCCTTCATGATTTTTGATTTGCCAAACCCACCAATAGTCCACAATTTTCTTGTGACTAATAATTCGACAAAAAGTCAGACCTGATGGCCTTTTTCTTTCCTACATGAGAGGATGGCACAAAAAGAAAAAAGAAAAAAAAACATTATGTACTTTTTATTTGCACCCCCAATAACAATTCAGCCTCTTATTTTTAGGAACAAACACACCTTTGACTATTTGTGGTGTGACATCCGTCACTTTTCGTATTTAACATTTCGTATTTCTCTATGTACATTTGAAACTTCCATAAAACGTTGCATTTTATCACTTCCGTACGTTCACAATATATATATATATATATATATATTGTGACATATTCGGGACTTTATAATCATATTATATACCTATAATTATTTGATAAAGGAGAAATAATTACAAAAAAAAAAAAAAAAACAAATGGCATGGGCGCGTATAGGAGTTATGTGGGTCAAAACTTCTATAATTACGAACCCGTATGTGATAGTATAAATTGAACCTCTCATGGCAAGCTCTAATCGCCGAACAATAAACCCTCATACTCAAAACACCCAAAACCACTTCCAAATCTGCGTAAATCGTGCTCCTGTTGACTTTTCTTTTGACCCGATCAATCACACCTTTAACGCGTTGTAAGTTACAATCTTTTTGCTTGGTTTTGTTTTTCGGCATGTTACAAACAATAGCCCCAAGGTTTCAGGGGCTATTGATTACGAATTGAAAAGATTAGATGGTTAGGGTTCATATCCACACGATTTGGGGATAAACTAACGTGCAGACAATTGATTAAATGTAAAAACGAGTGAAACCTTATCACCAACTGATCAGTAGATCAGTTGGTATTTGTCTATTGTTTAAAACATGAACCGGCCGTAGGCCAAGGGTTCGAGTCCCATACGCGTGATGTTTTCTTTTTCCTAAATCAATTATATAAACAAAACAGATAACACTTATAATTAATTAAATCTGAAATAAACTCGTTCTCAGGGTCAGACCAGTTGGTCTGGCTTGTGATTATAAGAGCATTGAACCGGCCAGGACTCGGGTTCGAGTCCTGGCACATGCAACCATTTTTTTTAACTCTTTTATACTTATATATTTAACATTATTTTTTAAAATAGATTTTAAATACTAAACATGGTTTACAAATTCTATAAAATTTATTTTAAATTATTCTGAGGTTAAAGTTTATTATCCAACTTTTAGTTTTTCAAAAATTATTTATTTATTATATATTATAAATATTACAAGTTTATTCAATTATAATTTCAAAATTCTATAAAAATATCTTAACGATCTTATAAATATCCACAAAAATTATTTTAAACTTTTAGATGTATAAGAAATTCAGAAATAAATTTTATTTAAGAAAAATCACTCGTTTCATATTTTTAATTGATTTTTTTGTTATTTTAAAACGTAAATAAATCATAATAAATTCATTTTTTAATATTTTTGTACCAAAATTTTACATAAATTATTTTTGTCCATTTAGTACAGAAATATAAATTTTAATTTGAAATTTCTTTAATTTTAATATTTTTAGATATTAAAATTATATCTTTGACAAATAAGAATAAATATACTAAATATTTAATTCTTGAGGAAATAATTTTATAAAAATTATTTTTATACTTAAAACCCTATAGTATGATCATCCTAAATCAAAAACCTACAATAGTCTTTTACTTAATTATTTACCGAATTTCTCTCATTTATTAACAATTTACCTAATTAATAATTAAACAAATACATATCCCCAAATTAGGAACCATAGAATTACATGTATCCTAGATTCATTTCCTTTACACATTATCTAATTCTTTAGGTTAATCCTTTGGGATAATCTTATTTCAAATCACGTTGTTCGGTAGAATTTCAAGTTATTACGCGAACTGTGAGTACTTCCTATCCCCTTTTTGCTTTTATTCATTTTTGGGGTGTTACATGTACACTTATACAAATTACAAATACAAGTTCACATTTTTACAATACAATTCTAGTACTATGTGAACAATCGTCACTACGTGGCACCCCGATGATTCCGCCATCGGTTGGGGTGTTACATGTGGCCTTCCCTTTTGTTCGCTGCTTCTGATTTAATTGGGCACAAATTTCAATCGATCCAACTTGAAGGTCTGATCAATAATGATCAACAATGAACATCCACTCGATCGTGTTTTATGATTGAAGAAAAACGAGTGTTGTTTCTTGATCGATTTGGCTTCTCCTTCCCAAGAGCGATAACCGCTTTGATACCATTGTTGGTAAATCAAGAACGTAACAATGAATGAACAAGAACTAACGTAACAATGAATGAACAAGAACTATAATTGAATTGCCTTGAATGTGTTTATACAATTGAATTGCAAGAACCTTATATATACTAATTGAAAAGACACAAACTAATTAACTAACACGACCCTTGATTGAATCGGCGTGTCTCTTGGTTGGTTGAAATTGAAACCTTGCGTCCCATTGATCCATCGCAACCCTACAAGTTTGGCGCCACTTTTCTGATCGATACACTCCCCTGGATCGACGTGATGTTTTAATGCCTTTAATCACATCCCCAATTTCCAGCCTTATCATATTTAATCTCAAGAGATTTACATGGTTTACATATATATTGTTCCTTATTTAGACCATGACCCTTAACTAATATTTAATTATTTTAGCTTCAATACAATTATGGGTGGTAAAATGGGTAGGTTGGGTGGGTTTGATTGTTGGGTCAGAATGGGTTTGAGTTAGGATAGGTAGATTAACAAAATGGGTTAGGATGGGTTTGGGTTTTGATGGTTTGATTTAAATAGGTCAAATCAAAATAGATTAAAATTAAAATAACAATAACAATAAAAAATTTAAAAAGTAAAAAAAAATAAAAAAAAAGTAAAAAAAAATTTAAAATTAAAAAAAAACAAAAATAAACTTAAATTTTTTTTAAGGGATCCAAAATATTTCATTTCGAACCGGACCGGTAGCGACCCGGTCGGGCCCAGTAGCGACCCAGACCTTTTCGACCCGACTAGGCCCGGTAAAGACCCAAACCGTTTCAACCTGACCCGTCCCGTAGCGATCCGGATCGTTTCGACCCGGGCGGGCTCGGTAACGACCCAGACCGTTTCAACCTGACCCGTCCCGTAGCGACCCAGACTGTTTCGACCCAGCCGGGCCCAACAGCGACCCGAACAGTTTCGACCCGACCGGGCCCGGTAACGATCCACACCGTTTCAACCCTACCCGTCCGGTAGCGACCCGGACTGTTTCGACCTGGACGGGCCCGGTAGCGACCCGGACAGTTTCGACCCGACCGAGCCCGGTAACGACTCAGACCGTTTCAACCTGACCCGTCCCGTAACGACCAGAATTGTTTCGACCCGGCCTGGCCCGGTAGCGACCCGGAACGTTTTGACCCGGTCGGGCCCGGTAAAGACCCACACTGTTTCTACATGACCCGTTCCGTAGCGACCCGGACTGTTTCGAACCGGACGGCCTGGTAGCGACCCGGACAGTTTCAACCTGACCGGGCCTGGTAACGACCCAGACCGTTTCAACCTGACTGTCCCGTAGCGACCCGGACTGTTTTGACCCGGCCGGGCCCGGTAGCGACCCGGAACGTTTCGACCCGGTCGGGCCCGGAACGACCCAGACCACTTCAACCGACCCGTCCCGTAGCGACCCGGACTGTTTAAACCCGGCCGGGCCCGGTAGCGACCCGGAACGTTTCGACCCGGCCGGGCGTGGTAACGACCCAGACCGTTTCAACGTGATCCGTCCCTTTGCGACCCAAACTGTTTTGACCCCGGTGGGTCCAGTAGCGACTCGGATCGTTTCGACGCGGTCGGACCCGATAACGACCTAGACCGTTTCAACCTGACCCGTCCCGTAGCGACCCAGACCGTTTCGACCCGACCGGGCCCGGTAACGACCCAGACCGTTTTAGCCTAACCCGTCCCGTAGCAACCTGTACTGTTTCGACCCGACTGGAGTTATCAACAAATGCAAAAGATATCATTTTTTGTTTTTTTTTTGATATTGAATTCTATGAGGCATCTACGTTTTTGGTGTTGGGTTAGTTTTGATTTAGATTTGTATATTGTTATCTAAAAATACACATCTTGACCCATTTGTTTTTTTTACATACCCATCTTGTCCCAATTACTTATTTCCTACAATTAAAATTACCCATTCTAACCCCTTAAAAATTATATTAAACCCATTTTAACCTACAAGGTCAAATTTTAAATCCAAAATAACCCAAACTCAACTAGATGGGTTGAAATTGCCAGGTCTAATTACAATCAAAGCATAAACATACATAATTGAACTAGGGGTTATTGAACTGTGGTGTTTATGACTTTATGCTTAATCATAATTCAATACAATAAGATCTTTCATTGTTGATGGTTTTGCTAACATGAATATGTTAACGTCTACATTGATACCGAGTACTTCAGTTTGATAGCATGATGGTAGCAACTAATATAACTCGATAAGTCATGTGTGTGGCATGCGACTAATTTTTCCGACTATCTATGAACCAAAAGATGAACTTAATGTGTTCTTGTTCAATCTTTCGCTTAGACCAATCTATTTTTCTTAATGAAAAGATTCAAACCAAAGGGCTTGTAGTCTAGTGATATCAATGTGTGATGGAAAAGCGTCCATTTTCATGAAGTTGAGGGTTCTAGTCCCGTGAGGGACAAAGGTGTAGTAAATATATAGGAATATGATTAGAGAGTATGTGTTAGCTGCTTTGAAAAAGGACTCATGAATCTAATGCACATCCAGGTTTCAGTGTGAATTTAATTCATGACTTTCATCATGGCCTTCAACAATCTATGAAATTCTGTGAAAAATTTCCAAATCTCCTTCTTCTAATAAAGGAGTAGCTAGGGGGACACTTGTCCACGTCCTAGAGCTCCTCACAACTATTGTCCACATGTCAATCACTCCTATTATAACCCGTTTTTATTCACCCGACCCATTGACCCGCTTCGGATTTTTATAACCCACACAAAACAAACCTTTCATCTAAAACTCTCTCAATAGCTTTCTTAGGTTTTCATATCCAGTATCATCGCCGCCTTCTAACCCTAACAATCCATCTCCTTCCTTGCACATCCTCTCTAAACCTAAACGCTTCATCTTCGATTGGTGCTAATCTATTCTCATCCAAACTATTCTTCTGACTTCAGTTCATCCAATGTATGCATTTTTCAGTATACTTTCATCTCATTTTAATGTTTTTTTTTCTGTTGCTTTATATGTATTTTGTTTTATACGCATCATAATACCGTCGATGTTTAAGTTTTTTATTTGATATGTTTTTTTAGGCTTCAATCTTTGATGTTGTTGATTTAGTGTTGAAGTTCCTGGCATCAATTCATTAAAGGTATGCACTTTTCTATACAATTCTTATTCTTTGAATGGTTCAACTTCTTTACGAAATAAATATGTTGTTTTCTTTTTCTTTTCTTTTTTATTTTATCGGATTGTTATGTGTTTTAGTTTAGGGTTATGTTTTGCAGATCTGTTTTAGTAGATTGTTATGTTTTTCCGATCTGTTTTAATAGATATAGTTATGGATTACGTGTAGTGTTTTAGTTTATCGGATTCTTATGTGTTTTAGTTTAGGGTTATGTTTTGCAGATCTGTTTTAATAGATTGGTAATGATTTACAGATCTGGTTATGTTTTGCAGATCTTTTTTAGTAGATTGTTATGTTTTTTAGATCTGTTTTAATAGATGTAGTTATGGATTATGTGTAGTCATTTAGTTTATCGGATTGTTATGTGTTTTACTTTAGGGTTATGTTTTAGATGATCTGTTTTAGTAGATTGTTATGTTTTTCAAATCTATTTTAATAGATCCAGTTGAATCTTTCAGATATCCATAAGTAATTGTCAAGATAAAATCAAGGATAATCATTGATTTGAATACATTTATATTGCACGATGGTAGGCTTTATCATATAAATACCTCATTTTGGAAAATAATCCTGTTTCTATAACGACGGTTAGTGCTAATGAAATAACAATTCCCTCAGAAAACGAAAAACAGAACACGTTACCGATAATCTGTTTAATTTTCTTTGTTGCACTAAATATGCTTGCCATTCCAAAACCATAATTTTAATTGCATTTCTATGCATAATATTTTTAGGTACTCGATTTGGCTGCATAACAAGCTTCTGTTCCAACCAGATACGTTTTTTTTTTCAGGATGGCTTATCGAAAGGGAAACCAATTCTTTGTCGTTGTACATGACCCTTCTTCGTTTCAATTGGTAAGATATATATGTTATTAATATTCAATTTTTTTATTACTTTAAGTTATAGTTACAAACTAAGGTAACCTTATTTAATTTACCAATTATTTGCAGCCCATTCCTAGATCAATGAACCACTTCTTCTGTGCAAACAACCTATATAACACAAATGTTATCATTAGGACTGATGAAGGGCATGTTTGGTCCGTTCGTGTCAAAGCGGTTGATGATTCATTCTGTTTAACTAATGGATGGTCTCGCGTTGTACGTGATTTATGCTATGGCATATTCTTTATTATTTTTGATTATATAGGCCATGCTACATTTATGATACGATACTACAATCATTGTCCGTCGAAACAATTATCAAACTCATTTTGCAAGATGATTGATCATGAAATTGTTGGTCCATTGGTATGTGTTATTTTGTTTTATCTTCTAACCTATTCCATTAACAATATTAATGTTTAAAAAAATGAGTTTAATTTGTGCTTACAGTAATTTAATTGTTTTTCAGGTTTTACCAATGTCATTCGCCGAAAGGTATTATGCCGAAGGTCTAAAATCTAATCCTGTTAAGCTTTTTGTATCTAATATCCATCAATGGGATGTGTCCCTCCAAAAAATTGGTACCAAGTACTGTTTTACTGTTGGCTGGCCGAAATTTATTGAGGATCTTCGTCTTGAAATTGGGGATTTTATTTGTTTTGAGTTTAATGATATTACACGTTTCAATATTATCATATTTAGCAAGACTGGGCGGCAGATGCTTTTACACAAATTACTCATTGACGAAATCTTCTCTTCACAAAACATATATGCTGCCGATAATTTGACATTGTATATTGAATCAGATTTTCCTACGTTTACTTCAATTGTCACTGATCAACTGGTACAGTTTCTTCTTTCTATCCAACATAAATTATATTATTCTATAATTTTAATTTCATTTGGTTTTACTTGTAGATAATACCAAATGAAGTTGCTCATATTGCTGGGTTAAATGAAACGTTAAATGTTACAATTAAATTTGTCGATGGATTTTCTTGGACAAGGCCTGTCGTTATCAATTTCGATGGTACTTCTACCCGGTAATGTTATATTTTGATACAAACTTTATTTCATGTTCATTTTAGTATTTCATATTCTACCCATTCGGACTTAAATTAATATTACTCTATAATTTGGTTAACAAGGTTTATTGTTGATGGATGGCGTTACTTGATTCAAGCCGAAGATATTTCAATAGGCGATGCTTGTGTCTTCAATTGGTGTGCAAATCAGCGTAAGCTTTTAGTTCATAAGGTTCCAACACCAGAGGTAATAAACTAGAGTATTTTATTTGTTATTGAACCGTTCTATGGATTTTGAATTTCCTTTGTTTTTTCAAGACTTATATTACGTAATCTCAAGTTTTATTTGAAATAAAGTTTTAATAAAATATTATTTATTGGATGTTTTTTTAATTTATTATCTCCGAATATTATGCAATTATGTGTTTGACAATATATCTATTTAAACTTAATTATAATGTTATTTATTTGACAAACTTTATATATATGTTTTTTTATATGTGATTGCCTAATTTATAATCTATAAAAATTAGTATTTGGGAACAAATTATTTTTAGTTAATTTAGTAATGAAAGTTTAAAAATTACCTAAAAACACAGCTTGACCAATCTATATATTGCAAGTTCATTATTGTCACCTTATTATCAGTTTTACAATATATACATGAAATGTTAATAATGTTGATATTATTATTAGTTTGACAATCTTCAACTTTTGTTTAAATGCAATTCTCTAATTTATTCCATACCATAAATAGTATTTATCTTAGTAAAAATATAGTATTTCTTATAATATGTTTTATTGACGTTATTAATTCATTTTCAATTCAATTCCCTAATTTATTCCATACCATAAATAGTATTTATCTTATTAAAAATGGTAGTAATAACTGAATTTATGTTGATCATTAACATATACTATTTTATGGTAATCATTAAAATATAATATTTTAATGATTAGGCAGTTACGTTTTTTTTATAAAAAATGTATAGTATCAATATAAACATTTATAAATTGTATATATGGAAATTCATTTATTTACCATCATTAAATAAAATATTTTACATCACAGAATTTAATAACACTTTAAAACGTTTCCTTAAATATTTTTCCAAATTTTGTATTATATATCTATTCTATCTATATAATAAATGAAAACACTAGGGTTGAATCCTAGATTTTTAGAGGGTCTTGAAGGATCCAAATCCTAAATGGGGCTCCAAGACTAAGTCTTATATAAACCTCTTTTTATTTAGTTTTGTCAACATCCATTTCTCATTCCTCATTCCTCTCCTACTAATTCCTTTCTCATTCCTCATTCCTCTCTCATTATCATTTTTGCAAGGTATGTTCTTCATCAATCTTAGATGAATCTCGAAAATGTTTTTGAATCTTTTTCTGCATTTTTATTATATTGATACATAATGTTTGCAATCATCTTACATAAAAGATAAAAACAATAGGATTGTATCGTTATTTTTATACAAAGACAAATGACAATCCTATATCTATCAACCTGCTACAAAATATGTGATTATCAACAAGTTTTCGATTATGTTTCTGACCCTTTATAAAATCCCTAAAGTAAATGTTTGAAACCATCTTACATAAAATATAAATACAATCGGTTTCTTATTAAAATAACTTTCTAATCCTATTGTTTGTCGATTATGTTTCTGACAATTTTTGAAATCCATCCACATCGGTTTACTAACATATTAAACCAAACAGAATCGTTTTTTTTTTATTAAAACCATTTGATAATCTGTTTACAATCAACTCTCTGCTTTGGATGTAATCGATACGCGAGTAATTCTGCTCAGCTTTAATCATTGAATATATGATTGTGTTTTTTAATAAACAGATTGCAATTGAAATCGGTTTTGAGTATGTGTGAATATAAAAAACAAGTATATAAAAAAAAAACAAAATACCGGATTTCATAAAACAAGATAATTAAAATCAGTTTTTAGTATGAGTGACTTTATGTATATTTTAACAAAAGTTTGTTTTTTGCATACGAAGAACAGGATTTCATTAGGACAAATAACTTCAATATGGCTTATCACAAGGGTGACAAATTCTTCAAGGTTATTCATGACCCTTCCGCACGAGTTTTGGTATGACGTTTCTAATATTTTTTAAGTAAAAAAACCTTATTTGTTATTATAATGTTGGTTTTTACGTGTTTGTGCAGACATTGCCTAAATCCATGAACAGGTTTTTGTTATCTAAAAACTTACGAAACAACAACATTAAAGTTTCGACATACCATGGTCAATCTTGGTTTGTTTTGTTAGAATTTATAGATTTTTATATTTCCTTTTGAACTTATTTTAAATAAATTTTACTGATTATTAAAATGTGTTTTGACCTTTGAATATGCTATAAATTTTCAAACTTCTTATTAATTTTAATTTAAATGTGTAATTATTCACATTGACTAAGATTTAATTATGGTCAAATCAATAAATGAGTACGACAATGTGTGAATCAATAATCATTAAAATTTTGTGTTTTTTTTTCATTTGGTATATTGACATGGAGATGTCTAATTTTACCGAATATTTAGTATGTTGTAATTGTAACAATATGTATACGTTAACCCGTGGCAGCAATACGGTATAATTTAGAATACATATTCACAACTGAATTTACTCACAACATTCATAATGAATTGATAAATGTAATTGCGAAATTTATGGTTTCCTTATACAATAACAAATTTACTTTGAATACGCATTTACTTGTCCAATATTCAAGCATGTTAGTAAAGCATATAATAACATATAAAGAACATTTACTTAAATAACATTGAATAGATAAAAAAAAAAACACACAACTAGGTATAATCCTTGACATGCGGCATTAAAGGTTTCAATCATTGTTTTTGACTAAATTCAATCAATACATTAATTTATAACAATAATAACAATTCTAATACGGATGCTAATTACCCTCCACTCTTTCATCCATTTCTTATTATTGAATTGATTGAATACCTATATAATGTTTTACATAACATGTAAATAACATTTAGTTTAGTAACATTGAATAGATAAAAAAAAATCACATCACAAATATGTATAATCATATAAATTCGGCATTAATGGTTTAAATTCTTGACTTTGACTAAATTTAATCAATACATTAATTTATAACAATAATATATAAGAGGTAATTCGAATGCTAATTACCCTCCACTCTTTCATCCATTTCTTATTATTGAATTAATTGAATACCTATATAATGCTTTACATAACATGTAAAGAACATTTAGTTTAATAACATTGAATAAATCAAAAAAAAAAAATCACAACTAGGTATAATACTTAAAATTCGCCATTAATGATTTCAATGCTTGACTTTGACTAAATGTAATCAATACATTAATTTATGACAATAATAACAATGCTAATTCGGATGCTAATTACCCTCCACTCTTTCATCTATTTCTTATTATTGAATTGATTGAATACCTATATAATGCTTTACATAACATGTAAAGAACATTTAGTTTAATAACATTGAATAGATCAAAAAAAAAAAAAAATCAAAACTAGGTATAATACTTAAAATTCGCCATTAATGATTTCAATGCTTGACTTTGACTAAATTTAATCAATACATTAATTTATAACAATAATAACAATGCTAATTCGGATGCTAATTACCCTCCACTCTTTCATCCATTTCTTATTATTGAATTGTTTGAATACCTATATAATGCTTTACATAACATATAAAGAACATTAGTTAAATAACATTGAATAGATCAAAACAAATTACAATTACAACTAAGTATAATGCTTGACATCCACACTTGACTTTGACTAAATTCAATCAATACATAAAGTTATAACAATAATAACAATTGTAAGTCGAATCCTAATTACCCTCCACTCTTTCATCCGTTTTTTATTATTCAATTGATTGAATTCCTATATAGTGCTTGACATAACATATAAAGAACATTACTTAAATAACATTGAATATATCAAAACAAATTACAACTAACTATAATGCTTAACATACGGCTGTTTTGCTTTGGCTAATTGACTTTGACTAAATTCAATCAGTACATAAAGTTATAACAATAATAACACTCTTAATTCGGTTCCTAATTACCCTCCACTCTTTAATCTATTTGTTATTATTGAATTGATTTAATTCCTACATCAATACCTATATAATGCTTGACATACGCCATTTAATCAATAAATGATTGACCTTGACTAAATTCAATCAATACATAATGTTATAACCTTTAAAACAATGCTAATTCAAATGCTAATTAACCGCCCACCATTTCATCCATTTCTTATTATTCGGTAAATTCAATAACTATATAAACAAGTCAAACCAATTCACATACAATTGTAATAAGACACGTTGGAACCACTTTGAGTAATCGCAAAGATATATTATTAGGTTAATTTCTGTTTCTCATATTTAATTACTTAAACATTAGTTATTTTGATTTGTTGTTTTATTGAAGTCATCTTTTGGTTTTTACATCATTTTTTCCCAGTTAACAAGATCAATGGCTGCTGTAGATGCAAATGAGTTTACAATGGTTAACCAAATTCATGTAAACCGAAACAGTGTGGCGTTAAAGCTAAAGATTATTCGGGTTTGGCGTCTACCCGATCGTCGCAATCCTAATGATGTGTACTCAATTGAAATGATCCTATGTGATGAAAATGTAAAAGTTAACAACACGTTTTTTTTTATATCCTATTATTTTTAAATTTCATAACTTTTTTTTTAATTGTGATGATTTTAATTTTAATGTATATCAATTATCTTATTTTTTTTATAATCAACAGGGTGACAGGATTCAAGCGAATGTATTTAAGCGGTTGTTTTTTAAATTCGAGAGGTTTCTGATTGAAAATTCTTCTCTTATTATAAGAAATCCAGGAGTTGGGGTCAATTCCTCTAAATACAAGTATGCTCCAAACCCAAACAAACTCTGCTTGAATATGAATACTCAAGTTTCCGAATATCATGGTTTCCAAGGTCCAGATTTTGGTTTCTCTTTTGTGCCCTTTCAAAGAATTCTGGATAAGGAGGTTGATGAATATGTTACAATAGGTATATTTTAAGCGGTTCTAAAGTTTTTTATATTTGTAGTTTGTTAATATGATTACTTATATTACTATGTATATATATATATTTATACAAAAGATAAATGATTAAATAGTTCATTCTTTAACTTTTTTTATATAGATTCTTTGCAAAACATACATTCAAATGTTTATTTAAGTTTTTTTTTTTTTTTTGAAAGGTTTAGATCAATGGAAATCCTTATACAACCCTAACCTATTGGTCCCAAGTTCGAATCCCTACCCACGCACCGGTGTCCTCCTTGCCTAAGCTCAAACCGTCACGGGGAATTTTTTTGTGGTGTGCATGGATCGAACCTGTGACCTCCCCCCAGGATGGGAACCCCTAATGGAAAACCCACCCTACCTCAAACCAGCTGAGCTAGAGATCATTGGCTAATTATTTTATGTGTACTAATTAATTTTTTTTAAAACTATGTTACGAATAAAAAATTCATTTTTAAGTCAACTGATTACACATCAAACATGTTTGTATATTTC
The DNA here is from genome assembly GCA_028751855.1 of Ambrosia trifida. Classification (NCBI taxonomy): domain Eukaryota; kingdom Viridiplantae; phylum Streptophyta; class Magnoliopsida; order Asterales; family Asteraceae; genus Ambrosia; species Ambrosia trifida. The sequence continues at coordinate 47,847,209 of CM054123.1, forward strand.
TATTCATGTATGTTTCTGTTTTATAGTATAAAATTATTTGCAAATTATACTTTGATATGTAATTTTTCAATTATTTAGGGATTCAAAGCTCAAGGAACAATATCCAACAGATTGGTTAGACTATTTGAAAGTGAAATACGGGAACAACTTTCTTTTGTAATTCACTTTGTTAGAGTTGGATTTGATTTTTCAAGAATCAAATATGCTACCAGTCCATATAAACTTTCAAATAAAAATAACACCCAAGTCTTGAGATGTGATAATTGGATTGGTGATAAGTTTGGTTTCTGTTTCTCGCCTTTTCAATTAGTTAGAAGCGGAGGGTTTTTTCCCAATGTTTCAATTGGTATGTTATTTAATTTTTTAAGTTTTCTATGTTTCTATGAAGTTAATTATTCTAATATTGTATACTTACAATTTAAATATGCAACTTTTACAAATATCATTGGACATGTTAAGCAGTTTATTAATGTAAATGACAGTAAACCTACTCAGTTGAACACAAATAAAGGACTGTTATTGGAGATACAAGATTTTGAGTTTGTGTTTTTATTTATTTATTTTTTTAATATATACCATTTTCAACTATTTAAACTGCTTTGTACTAATTTGTATCTCCAATTAATAGGGGCCTTACTGTATTTGTTAAGCTATGGGATAGATTCTCTGATCAACTTGCTAGATATCTTGAAGTTCATAACAATGCAGATCCTCTGATTTTAATCTTGCAGTTTGAATTATTGCACCATTATAATGGTAAAAAAAATATATAACTATAGTCTATTTTGTTTTGATTATTAAATCTAAAATTACCTATTGGCTTATACGTTTGTTATAATCAGGTTACCCTTATGTTTCTAATTCACCAAAGGTTAGCAAGTCGTTCATAAATGAAGAAATTGATGCCATCGACAATTACAGAACAAGGTTTTAAAATTGTACAGTACTTTTATATCTACATATCAAAATTATTGTTATAATATAAGTCTGATTATTTTTAATTTACATTGTAGTTTGTTGCAAAAGCCAATACAATATCCATTATCAAATTTTCGTTCATTGGGTTTGCCTGTGTTTTCAAATATTGAAAACGAATTTTTGGTCAACAACTGTTATTGTAACATTGGAGACATTTGGGAGATTGACATGGTAAAGACATATTACATTATTGTTATATATTTTTTTTAATTTTCATTTACAAAAAATGTTTTGTTAACTAGCAACACAATTTTACTATTATAATAGGAAAAGAGTATCATTATTGTTGGGACTGTGATTGATGTCTGTAAAGATCATGGTTGGTTCTATATGGCTTGTCCAGATTGTAACAGCAAGGTGTCTTTATACTATATCAATTCTAGCAAGAATGATGGTTCTCGGGACTATGAAGTCCGAGATGCATATGATTGCATGAATGAAAATTGTAAGCAGAAAGATATCATTCCAGTACCAAGGTGCTTTTATCATGATAAAGTCTATTTTTTATTTTGAAAATATAAATTCTCACATTTTTACATAAAGTTGATCTACATGTGGTAATATTTAATTTTACTTTTTATATATCAGGTTTAGACTTTATTTACGTGTTCAAGATGCAACTGGTGATGTTGAACTAATTTTATTTCATAATGAGTCAACTGTAGTAATTCCAATGTCTGCAAATACTTTGATTGAGGAAAATACACAGGTTATATAATTATTATAATACAAATCTATTAGTGTCTTATATATTTTTTTTGTTAATAACTAAAACAATAATATACATTTTAATTTTATACAGGTTGATCACATTGTCAAGTTTCCAGATGAATTATACTATTTACGTGACAGAGTTTTTGCATTTAAAATTTCCATCACTGATTTCAACTTGAAAAGCTTTGATGAAGTTTATGGAATTTCTAACCTAACTGATGACAAGTTTATTATTTCTGAAATTACAAAAAAGTTTCAGTCTTTTGATCAAGTAAGTTAATTATGGCTAAAATTTAAATTTTTATAGTTATTTGTTAATTTCGTTATACTTTTTTTTTTGGTATCAGGATACTAGCAAAAACATAATGAATGAAAATTTAACCGAGGCAGAATGTTCGATTATCTCTGGTAAAGATGGTAAAACTAAACGCAAGCTGACAGCAATATATGAATTGCTTGGGAACAATACAGTATCAACTCTTAACAACAATGATGAGGCAAATGAAGCTTAAATGGAGTCTGATGTGAAGTTTAATAATGTTTATTACAAATAAAAACTTTGTTGATTACTACTATGCTATAAAACCGTTGTTTGTCTTAATTTATTTTTTGCTTCTCTTTCAGTATACTTATATCATCTCATCTATGGTTTTTGTTTTTGTATTTCATTTGTACGTGCAAATTGTGTTTAATTTCAATTATGACCACTAATTTGATAATATATATCTAAATTTGATACAAACTATATAATCTAATGATTGTATTTACATAACAATCATTGAGTTTTATGCTAAAGTAAATTACATTTATCGTAAAAAATAAAACCTAAATACTAACAATTATGTTAATTTGTAAACTCAAATATATCTAATTTTATATTTATATTTTCTAAGTTCTAACAAAGGTTGACTAATCAATCTGTCCCAATCTGCTTAGTAGGGGTGACCATACGAAAACCGATAACTAAAAATTACCGAAACATAACCGATAACGGCACCGAAAAAAAACCGAATCCGAATTAACCGATCGGTTGCGGTTAACATATGCCTTAAACCGAACAATTTGTAAGTATTTCATATATTTTTATTGCGTTTTCATATATATTTGTATCTTGAAAAAAGGTCCAAACAATTTACTAAATACTTTAAGTTTATAATTTTGCAGAACTTTTATGTTTGAATATTAACCGAACATAACCGAAACCAAAACCGATAACCGACAAATTTACGTAACCAAAGTAACGATCGATTTAGGTTATTGTTTTTCCTAAAACCGAACATCGGTTTTCGGTTTTTGTTATATTTAAAAACCGAACATAAGGGACATTTGATCACCGTTACTGCTTAGTATGATTAAAATATATATTATTTGATAATATTAAATCTATATACTAAAAAAACAAATTAATCTGATTTAATTCTACTAATTACACAACAATTATTGAGGTATAATTGATATTTTGAAAAGATCCTCATTCAAAGACCAGTCAATATATTTTGACAACATTTTATGCACTAAATGTGCTCATTTATGCACTAAATGTGCTAATTTTAAGTTCTTTTACTAATCAACCTACAAATTTTATTAATCACATATTTCTACTTCACCTATATATTTACATGAATACAAGTCTTTCACACTTATGCAATCAACATTATCACATTGTTATCATTCAATTATATAATTCTCTCTTTCGAATAAGTTATGTACTAATTACAATTACATTAAAAAATAATAAATATGATAAAAAGTCATTTACAAAAACATAATTTATTCATACCTTTGTTCTTTTTTTCAAAACTTTATACTTTTGTTGAGTACTGATCATAATAGGTAATCGGTTTTCATTACTAACGTTACTGAGGGCTTATAAAAAATATCCACTTTGACGTTTATATAAGAAAAAAATTTTCAGGCTAACCATTATTTTTAACACTTTACGTTTGTAGCTACTAAACTTGAACAATACAACTCTTAGTTTCATATAATTTTTTTATTTACTATGGTTTGCACCGTGGGTCCCCACGGGTCTCAAACCTAGTACCATATATGTTAGATTGAAATTCCACACAACACTATTCTTCTCATCACAATTCCAGCAATTCAAAGTAAGTTCACTTCATTCTCTATATTTTTATGTTTTTTTTAAGATTTTACACTGTTTTAACATTGTTCTATTACTAAAACATTCGTATTGTCTTTATAAAATTTAGATCAATGGAACAAGCAGCAATCACCATGTTAAGTGACCTGGATGTCATGAGGGACAACGTGGTTTTGCGAGTTAGAGTTATAAGAGTTTGGCGACAACCAGATCGCAGAATACCTAATGAAGACTATTCGATCGAGATGATCCTAATTGATGAGCATGTAAGACATTGCTTATCTGATTTTTTGTTTTATTTTTATTAATAATTTTTAAAATTTAAATCCTTTTACAAAATTGTTAACGGTTTTTTTATCTTTTACAGGGTAATAAGATCCAAGCCAATGTTTTCAAAAGATGGTTCTTTAGGTTTGAAAAGTTTTGTGAAGAAAATGCATGTTTAACCATTACCAGTCCTGGTATTGGATACAATCCATCTAAATATAAATTTTCTGAAAACCCAAACAAAATCTGTTTCAACCCTAATACTCGTGTTTCAAAATGTGAAAACTTTGGAGGTCCCATGTATGGGTTCTGTTTTGTTCCTTTTCAGTCAATCATAGATAATCAAATACCCGACAACATCACAATAGGTAAATATCATATCCTGTTTATCCGCAAGTATTATTAAGGTTGAAATATTTATATATCAAGTATTATAATTTTTAATATGTATGTGTAGATGTTATTGGCCATGTAAAAAGATTTTACAAGAACGAAGACAAGGATGTGACTGTTTGTCACACCCTCAAATTTCCACTTGCGGAGTTTTACCGCGAGGCGCATGACAAACCAGGATCCAAGTCAACGGTCACAATAAACAACACTATATGAATACGTAAAACCCAAAACATAGTTTTTCAAATTATCAAAATTGTAGCGGAAGCATTAAACCAGTTACAAAACCATGTAAGACAATGTTTTAACAACTTTATTCAAAACGTGAAACTAAGCCTAGACGCCATGCAGACTCGTGCGCCTAGTCCAGTGTTGCTACCCTAGCGACCTGAGAAAAACATGCCAAAAAGACGTCAACATATAATGCTGGTGAGTTCACAGGTTTGTTCAATAAGTTACCAAAGTTACCAAAACGTTACCATGTCCATACTATACCAATGCCACCAAGTACGCTAGCTAGGCGTATGTTTTATTACTACTACGATTGGAAACCATTATTGGACACGTTTAGCAATGTTTAGCATATGTTTAAGCAGCCCGAATAATGTTCAGCATGTTTAGCAAGTTCGAGACAATATGCACCCGCCCGGCCCTCCAAGCTGTCGAGTGGGGCAGGTCACGCCCAATAGATCTATCCACATTTCCGCCTTTGTGCATCCCCGCACATTCATGGTTTCCCCCGGGACTTCCAAAGATCGTATAGCAATACAAAGTTAAAACCATAGTATGACATATGTTACCAAAATAGTTTAGCGCATGTTTTCTCCCCCAAAAGTTAAAGCTGTAAAAGTGGAGCCGTGAACTCACCTTAGATAGCGTTCTTCGGTTACTAGTAAAATGCTAAGCCCTTGATAATCCCTCTACCGGAGATCTATCAAAATGTTCACATAAGTGTTCCGACTAATAACCATAAGGTTATCTAGTCCCCGATTGTCTAGATCGTAACCAAGTATGTTTAAGACGTGTTTAAATGTTCAACCGACACACTAGACCGACCTGACATCCCGTTGGTGACTCATTACCCTAACTAATCAAGTACACAGAGATTACACACAAGGTTCAAGCATAAAACACATAGTTTGTATCAAAAATCTCATTTCTACATCAGAACGGTCGAACCAGTCAGATTAAGTTTCCTTCGCCCGTTTTTAAGTTTCCTTCGCCCGTTTTGCCACGTTCGACCGTTTGATGTCTCCTTCGACCGTTTTATCAGGTTCGTCCAAACACATCCCAGGTTCGACCCTGGAACCTCTCCTTCGACCATTCGAATGGTCGAATGAGTCCAGGTTCGCCCCTGTTTATAAATTTTTCCTAAAAACGCTTCAAACACATCCGAGACATCTCGAAACACCATCAAACACAGCAGTCAAGTATGATTAACATATCCCTACACAACCCCACCAATTTTGCCCCAAAACCAGCTTGTTTTAATACTTTCCCAAAATGGCAAAATTATGGAAATGTCACATCATGCATGAAATCTTTACCCAATTTGGAAACTTTTTAATACTAACCCATAATCATCTACAAATGCTCAGTTTATCTTGTAATCGAAAACCCCCATTCATTTTATTAATAATACTTAGCATGCACAAGCCCTAGATTTCATAAAATCCCCAAAATACCCATAATATCACCATCTATCTAATTGTAACCCTAAACAACAATAAACCAACATCAATAGCAACCTTAGATCATGTTTCTAGCATTAGAACAGCAGCAAATAATTAAACAACACATAACATCACATAACACATAATTAACATATGTTTATTGATACATAACCTATGTTTAATGATAGGGTTTAGGTTTAGAAAGTTGTTTAAAAGGTTTTTATTGATAAAATCTTCCTTAGAACAGATCTGGACATTTAGGGTTAGATAAAAACGGATTAAAATGCCTTAAAAAGATTTAGGATTAGGAACACACCTTGGATTCTTGTTTAGATGTTGTAGATAGGTTAGATTATGAAAAAGAAGAGCAAAAACTCCTTCCTTAGTGATTAAAATCGTTTGAGAGTGTTTTGAGACGGTTAGGGTTTGTGAAATGGTGAAAAATGACAAAGTTTGGTATTTATACTATTCCACCTTCGCCCCCTATCAGTGGTCGAAGGTGGTCTCCTTCGACCCTTTCACAGGGTCGAATGAACCCTGACTTGGTCGAATGAAATTCTTCAAATTCCATATCCCAGGTTCGCCCCTTTTCAAACGGGTCGAACCAAGGCACAATTCCACCTTCGACCACTCGAAGTGGTCGGACCAGAACCTATGTTTATCTAGTTTTCCAGTTTGTCGTGTTTAACGCGTTTTAATGCACCTTAACATATGAGCATACAACCTTAGTCTATGTTTAACATATTTAAGCATGGATAATCATCTACACATCATTTAAACACATCTATGTATATAATCCACCATACGACCAATAATCTACACATACACTTAATTAGTTTATGTAATTTCACCAACAACGGGACCCGGTACTAGTGTATTCCCAAAATGACTCCCAATGATCCTCCAGATCATTGAACCCTGGACAATCCTAGCTTGACCCGACTCAACTAACCTAGTTAAGTCCGTTTATAAACGTTTCCCGCTAAGGTAGACTTAGATGTTACTATAAGGTTTAAGCCAAATATGCCGGGTGTCACACTGTTCAACCGAAAAAAAGATTGACAATGGAAGTTCAAAACCAGGAGTATGTTATCAAATACTGTAATTATTTATTAATCTTCTAATATATTTTTATATACATACTTTGAGTTTAAATATTTTATTTTTTAATCTTATCAGGGGTTTGTCCGTTTATGTTACCCTATGGGATGAGTATGCAAATCAAATGCAAAAGTTTGTGGTTGGACATCCCAAAGAGGAGCACATTATTGTTATTTTGCAGTTTGCACGCTTGAAGTTCTTTAATGGTTTATTCTATACCTTATGTCATTTTACTGTATATATATATGTTACATTAGTCAAGTATGCATACATTGTCAGATGAATGAACATAAAAAAAAAATATTGATGTTTAGACAAATAGTGAGCTCTCACTGTTTATATCAAAAAAAAAAAAAACACAAAATGTTTTTTATAAATGTGTTTTGCTATATCGGTTATTTCTTACAAGCAACAAATGATATAATACAATGTATGTTTAGACAAGAAACATTTACAACTTATATATTATGTAACTTGAAAAATATTGTAATGTCGTGAACTAATGTCTTTATTGTACCAGGAAAACCATATGTATCCAACTCTTTTGGAGCTGCTATAAGTAGGCTGTTCATTAATGACGATATACACGAAATTAATGATTATAAGTCTAGGTATTTTCAATTTTTCAATATATTTTATACATATCAATATAAATTTTTTTATTACTCAATAATTGTTTATCCAATTCTTTTCAGTTTGATTAAGGTCAACATTGATAATCCGTCTTCAACCCATCGTCCTTATGGTGTCTCAATGTTTGCTTCCACTGAGGAGGATTTCTTAACAAACACTACTCTGAGTAGGATTGGCGATATTTGGGAGATACAAGAGGTTCGTTATATTTAAATTAATTTTGAGTGTTTTATATTTTACTCATTATATTATAAGTTTTAACAAATGGATTATTGTCTTTATTACAGGAGCAACCTTTGGTTGTTTGGGGTACAATTAAGGCGCTTTGTAAAGAAGTTGGCTGGTACTATCTTGGTTGTCCCAAGTGTACCAAAAAGGTTGCTACAGAGTATATAGTTAGGGAGAAAGATGATGGGACTGGAGATTTTGAGGAGGAGAAGATACATCAATATGTAAACGTCAAGTGCAGCTCAAAGATTGTTGAGCCAGTTCCAAGGTAATTGCTTGGCTAAAAAAATATAGTATAATATGCTTAAAATTAAACTTAAATATTTTTAACTATTTTCAAAGTATAATGTTTATATTCTTAACTATGATTGATTTTCTACTCTTTCATTTAATTGAGTCACATATACATCAGAAGCCACAATTTAAAGTTGAATCAGCAGCACTTTGTAGCAGCTAAATGGTTATTTAAATATGTATTTTTTTTATTTATGAACAATCTATTCTTAACTAGGTACAAGGTTCAAGTTCGTGTTCAGGATACCAATGGTGCAGTATCCCTTACTTTGTTTCTTCGTGATGCCTCTGAACTTATCAAAGAATCTGCTTCAGACTTGCTTACTCAAAATACCGTAAGACATTTTAAATATATATTATCGTTGTTTATTTCTTTACTTATCAAATTTATATGTATACATTCCAAAATTGCAAACATAATTTTTTTTTTTTTGATATTGACATTTTGTATTACTAAGTATATATTTACATTATTCACGTATTATGAAATACATGAAATACATGATAGATACCTGTCTACATAAGTATATGTTTTTACAATTATGATTTACCCTTTTTTTCAGATTGGTGAGACGGTTAAATATCCCGACGAGATCGATTGTTTGTTGGAGAAGGAAGTTGCTTTCAAGATTGAAGTGTCCGACTTCAATTTGAAAAATAAGTATGAAGTTTATGGAATCTCCAAGTTAACTCAAGATGCGTACATAATTTCAGAGCTAAAGAAAAAACTAAACATTGGCCAGGTATTAATTGTTGTTGTATACTTTGATTGTATTAACAATAAATTTACTTACAAAACTTTTTTCAGGCTACTGACTCTGAATCAATTGGTATGTCTTCGCTTTTTGGGAATACTCAAAAGGTAACATCTCAATATTTCCTGTTGGATTTTTATTATATATATATATATTTATATTTTGTCATTAGATAAACTAGAATGCAATATACATAACATAAACAAAGTATTTACTCTCATGTTGGACAAACCAAAAAATCATATACATGCATATAGTTTCAACAGCTACATACATAACTGCACATTTGTGCTGTTCAATCACCCATGTTAATCAAACTAAACAAAATCGAGGTCCAAAATAGTTATATATCAATGCATATACTAAACATGCAACTAATAAGGTTTTCGTAACAAAGTAATAGCCTAGAAACTAAAACTAATTAATAAACTTTTATGCATTTTCAGGAAACATTTTCTGGTACCGGCGACAATGTGACTCCAGTGTCAAATGCTGCTAATGACGGATTAAAAGATGATATTTTTGCTGGAAATAAATCTTCATTAACCACTATAAAGCGAAAGTTGGTTGATGTTTATGATGCGGAAGAAAGCCCCATGTTGTCTACAAGTAATGTCCAGGTTGCTTCTCAAGATGACAAAGGAAAATCCATTGAAGACACCACTCTTCTCATCCCAAAGATTGAGAAGTAATCTTTATTGAACGTGACTCGACGTGTCGTTTGTTTTTTAAAATTGAAGTCGTATTTTTATTACTGCACTTTATCGTTGTTTTGTCGTGTTTTTTTTTAACAATGTTTGATTATATGTTTTGGATAATTTGGTATGTTGAGTTTTCACCCACTCGTATGTTTATGTACGGTTATTAATTGAATAAATCGCTGTGTTTTATATTATTCTCTTGATTCGTTATAGAGCTGCCATTGTTTTGTCATCTCGACTTACATATGTTACCGTAACCTTTTGTGTAATACCAAAATAGTTTGAGTATTAATGTATACTTATAAACATAACAATATTACTTTGCTGAATGTATAATTATAAAACGAATTAAGAAACACAAACTTTTTAAACATACAAACGATTTTATGTTTAAAGTCCATAGGGCCATGTAAATTCCTTACGGCCCGGTAAGATGTTAGCCCATCAGATATGAGAAGATATGCTTGGCCCATTTTATGTTTAAAGTCCATAGGTCCATGTAAACTAGACACGGCCCGGTAAGATTTTAGCCCATCAGATATGAGAATATATTCTTGGCCCATCAGATTATATAGATTCTGTCACACCCCGACTTTTCCCCCGTCGGTTGTGACGTTTGGTAGCTTCGCCGCGCAGCGGAAAGTTGCATCTAAGACTCTTTTATTTCCAGAACGCCAATTCTACCCTCTAGGATCCTCGATCCCAAGATGTCGCCCACTCCAACCGTGCCGTTACCAAATTTTAAACCTGAAAGACATACTTAAAAAGTCAACATAAAGCTGGTGAGTTCATAAGTTTTCTTTTATAAAAGAATTGTTGTAAGTTCGGAAAGATCATATCTGTCACTACTATGTTATGAGAACGTTAGCTAGACGTTAAGTGTTTTTACTACTATGGTTGGGAACCCACTACTAAACCGGTATAAGTGTTGAAGCCAGCCCAGACGGACGGGATTACCGATGCCTCGGCAACCCCAAAGTGTTAGAGACAATATGCACCCGCCCGGCTCCCAGCCGTCGGGTGGGGTTTGTAAGGCCCAATAGATCTATCCACATTTCCCTCGTTGTGCATCCCCGCACATTCATGGTTTCCCCCTGGGACTTTCCAAAAAGCCGTATAGTAATGTAAAGTAACCATAGTATAACATGACCTTTAGTACGTAAGTATGTAGCATGTTTCTTCCCCGAATGTAAAACCAGTGAAAGTAGGGCCGTGACACTCACGCACCCATTTCATTTTTCAAAAACATGTTCGTTTGGAATTCCTCAGGTTTTCATAAAGAAGCATGTCTTCCACCCCGAAAACATTTATAAAACAGTAAAAAGTGGGGTCATGAACTCACCTTAATTTCCATGCTAAGCTAGCAAACAAGCCCGGAGCTTGACCGACTTCCTCGTGCCCTAATACAACGAAGGACACCTTAAAGTCTAACACATATAAACCTAGCCTATTATCCGGCTAAAAGATAGTTTATCCAACTATCTAGACTCGTGTGCCTTAACTCGAGTACTAATATGCTTTAACTCGACGAACCGATTGTGACTTATCTTACTTATGCGTTAACACACGACATAGTACCCCAGTTGCGCACTTGTCACTATTCGTGTGTACACCACGTTGGACTATTACTACGAAACGTATAACTTATCTTATAATTATATTTTAGGAAAATACTCTTTGATAAAATATAAGTATAGTTATTTAAAACTGATCCATAACAAGTGTCGCTTCTTTTCCAAATCCGAACATTTAAGTTATTCAAAGCTTTGTTTTGCATAAAGCTTTCCCAAGTAAATCATACGTTTATATATTTTTCAATACGGACAATAAACATAGTTTCGTTGTCGAAAACCTTTCAAAAAGCTCGTCATACGATGTTTGGAAAAACTATATATATATATATATATTTGTTTCAAAATATTGTCCGGGATTTACTTATTATAGTTAAACATATCTTTTGTTAAAACGTCACTATTTTACATAAATACCTTTATTAAAACGCTTGGAAATTCATTCATAAAAACATACACCGCGGTATTAACTTAGTCGCGCTTTGGATTTTATAAAAATTTTGGCAGAGTCTCCTCTGTTTTTATACGAACCAGACAACACAAGTTGTCTAAAAATTCCCAAAATCAACTTCAAAACACAAGACTACAATTTGTTTATCCGAGATTCCCAAACAAACGAGACTTATACGTTTCGACGCTTTTATATGAAAACTATACTTATTTATATAAAGACACAACAATGTATATATATGTATAGTCCAACTAGTTTAGTCTGAGGTCCAATAATACCAAGTCACGCTTTGTACACTTATCAATAATAATATTGTCGGTTCGTTCGCGAGGTAACAATATTTATATATATTAGTATTTATGAATAAATATATTTGTTTATAACTACAATCACAAAAATAAATACGAAAGATTTAGTTATACCATGTCGTACGCGCAAAACGCCATCTCACGCGACATGTTAACCCGATCCGACGGTTGACCAGATCTGACCCGTTTGACCACGTTTGACCGAAGCTTGACCATGTGATGACCGGACCAAATCTGACTCGTAACTAACGTCCCGAGCCGAACTTGAGCCGAACCTGAGCCGCGAACCGAAATAACCAAAACCACCGGAGCTTAACCCATCCCAATTCTGACCCGAGTTGAAACCATCTCGAAACAAGACCCGACTAGTCACGAAGACCTGAACCAGACCCAAGCCGACCAACTGACGAGCAACCCGCAACCGGAGATCCAGGTCTGACCCAAACCGAGCAATAACCACAACCAAAACCAACCCGGACCAAACCCGAAACATCAACCACCATGGCAGACCACCACCACGACCATCAGCAATCGTAACCCACTAAACCCGTCACCATTTTCAGATCGGTACCAAACCAGACCAGCCACGGCCACACGAATAAAATCACGACCAAACCCGACCCAAATCTAACCTGGACCAGGTACACCACCTACAACACAAGGCCGCCGCTACTCAACCCCTGCTCGAACCTGCACCACCGAAGCACCACCATCTGACGCCACCAAGACCCTCAACGATGCTCGTACCGGGCTTATACCACCACGCCGCTTCTACTATTGCTCTTTTTCGGGGCCATACACCAGCGCCGCCACTGTCACACCCTCAAAATCCACTTGCGGAGTTTTACCGCGAGGCGCATGACAAACCAGGATCCAAACCAACGATCACAATAAACAAGTCTAAATGAATATAATGCAATTTCAAAACATAGTTTAAATCCCCGTTTACAGCGGAAGCTTATTCAAAACAGTATCTCAAAAGTAAACCAAATGTTCAACATATGAAAACCATGCGACTCTAACTAGACGCCGTGCAGACGCGTGCGCCCTAGTCCAGTAGTGCTACCTTAGCGACCTGAGAAAACATGTAAAAGTTTACGTCAGCACAAAAATGCTGGTGAGTTTACAGGTTTTGTAATCCAAGTACCAAGTCAACCTGTCCATACTATAACAAATCGAAAACCAGTGTACGCTAGCTAGGCGTATGTTCTGTTACTACCACGATTGGAAAACCATTACTAACTCGTAAACCAAATGTATGCCCGATGTAGTAACCCTGTTGTTCCTGTTGTTCCTGTTTGAGACAATATGCACCCGCCGACCCTCCAAGTCGACGAGCGGGGTTGGTCACTCCCAATAGCGCTATTCACATTTCCCCGTTGTGCAAACCCGCACATTCATGGTTCCCCCCGGGACTTCCAAAGATCGTGTAGTACACAATAGAAACCCATAGTATGACAGTAGTTACCAAATAATCGTTTTAACACATGTTTTCTCCCCCGAAATATGAAACCAGTTTAAAAGAGGGGCCGTAAACTCACCTTAAGTTGCGTTACTTCGTAATACGAATAACTCAGCAGCTATGCTAGTCCCGTAAAGCGGCGACCTAACATATGACAGTTACAAGCACTTAGACTAATAACCCGCAGGTTAATTAGTCCCTAGATGTCCAGACCATAACCAAGTTCGTTTGAAAACACCGTGACTGTTTAACTGACCCAAAGTACAAGACTCGACATCCCATTGGTGACCCGAGACTCCCCGTGTTATGTTTACGCTCTCAAACATGCAATCATGCAATCACACTTAACATACGTTAACGCACAACAAGTTATAGCACATAGTTCACGTATCACCGAATTACATCCAAACATATGTTACCAAGTTATTAGATATGTTACGGGGTTCCTAGCATGTTCCTACATGTCAAATCGGGTCTCGGAATGCTAATTTATACTTACAGCAGCAGTACACGCGATTAGGAAAAGTCAACTAGCATTTAGGTTGGTCAACTGGCATTTAGGAAGGCTAATCGCATGTAACTACTAGCATTTAGGGCTAATCGCATGTAACTACTAGCATTTAGGGCTAATCGCATGTAACTACTAGCATTTAGGGCTGATTGCATGTAACTACTAGCATTTAGGGCTGATTGCATGTAACTACTAGCATTTAGGGCTGATTGCATGTAAATACTAGCAATTGGGGCCTAATCGCATGAAAGATGGGCGATTGGCCTCCTAATCGCCTCTAACATAGGCGATTAGGGTTGCTAATCGCTTGTAACTTTGCTGTTCCGGTTTTTCGCGCGTTTAACGCTCCAAATCAGATCCAGAACGTGTGTAACCATCCAATATCATCCCAACAACTATTCTAAACATGTTTAAACCAAAATCCTTCGTTTTGCCTCGTATTATCAGTCCTGCATGCAATCACGTATTCCAAACACCATTCACATAGCATGCAACATCACGCTAACATGCGTAACTATCACCCTAATAATCAGTTACTCAGATTTTATCATCATAATATCATTATTATTCTGATCTAACATAATAACATGTCATTCATTCATCTTGAATCATAAAAACCCTAGCTTTCTAATCATAAACACACATAACACATGTATACAAGTTAGAATCCGATTATCAACATTTATTAACGATTTTCAGAAAGCCTTTTCGTTTTAGAACAGGTCTGGACCATTAGGGATTGAATGAAAACGTTTATAAAGATTCATGGATGGAAACCAAACCTTAGATTTGTGAAAGAACGATGGATTAAGCTTGAAACCTTGTGTTTGGATCAAAAATCGCGTTCCAGAGGTTGTGTGTGTGTTGGGGCGGGTTATGGGACGACTAGGGTTTGTATAATGAAGTTTAGGAGGTCAAGTATGGTATTTATAGTCGTTTTTAGTCGTCCAGCACGTAACTAGCGATTATGCAGCTTTACACGCGATTAGGAAGCCTAATCGCATGTAAGTTCATGCAATTGGGGCCTAATCGCATGAACAGTCATGCAATTGGTCCCCTACTCGCCCCTAAAGTCCCCCACTCGCCCCTCCTATAGGCGATTGGGCTATCCTAATCGCCTATAGGGGCCTGTTCCGTGTGTTTTGCGCGTTAAACCCCGTTTTAACATATGTTAACACATATTCACATACCGACAAGTCACATAATGATTGTAAACACATAACACTTGTAAATACACATATTCACACTCGTTCACCAATTCCCGGGACTCGAGACTTGTATGTTCCGTATGCCCTGACGATCCTATAAATCGTCACCGTTTGTACACTTGGTTAAGGACCGACATCTAATGAACCTCTAGACCAACATCCAATGATCTTTTAGACTAGACCGATAGTTCCCGAACCATAACCCGACTTAACTTAACCCAGTTAAGTACAATATACGCGTGACTCGCTAAGGTAGACTTTCATCTAGACAACGTTGTTAACCAGAATTTGCCGGGTGTCACATCATCCCCACGTTAAAAGAATTTTCGTCCCGAAAATTGCACAAGTACCAAAAGAACAAAAGAAATAACGAAGGGAACAAACAAAAGATAGAAACCAAAAGAGAGATTTACCCGAGTTGTCACATCATCCCCACTTTAAAAGGAATCTCGCCCCGAGATTCATTCAGCTGCAGAAGAGACATATCTCGACTCGAACGCTTCCTTAGGAAAGAGATGAGGATACTTAGACTTCATCTGATCCTCTCGTTCCCACGTGTACTCTGGTCCCCGGTTCGAGTTCCACCGAACCTTAACGATGCGAATCTTGCTGTGACGTAGGCTACGAATCTTGTAATCAAGGATCTCCACAGGTTCTTCCACAATCCGAAGACGATCATCAACCTTGATCTCTTCCAGTGGAACAATGAGAGACTCGTCAGCCAGACACTTCTTCAAGTTGGACACATGGAAGACGTTATGTACGTTACCGAGCTCCGTCGGTAAATCAAGACGATACGCCACCGGCCCAATCCGTTCCAGGATCGTAAATGGGCCGACATACCGCGGATTGAGTTTGCCACGCTTCCCAAAGCGTATGACGCCCTTCCATGGTGAGACTTTTAGAAGTACTTTGTCATTAACTTGTAATTCCAATGGTTTGCGACGTTGATCGACATAACTCTTTTGCCGGTCCCGTGCCGCTGCTAACCGGTTACGAATCTGTACGATCTTTTCCGAAGTTTCGTACACTAGCTCAGGCCCAGTGAGTTGACTCTCACCCACTTCAGCCCAACAAAGAGGAGAACGGCATTTCCGTCCGTACAGTGCCTCGAACGGAGCCGCCTTGATGCTCGTGTGATAACTGTTGTTGTATGAGAATTCTACTAACGGTAGATGAGCTTCCCAACCCTTGCCAAAATCGATTACACATGCCCGCAGCATGTCTTCCAAAGTTTGAATCGTGCGCTCACTCTGACCGTCAGTCTGTGGATGATAAGCTGTACTCATGTCTAGTTGGGTACCCAAAGCCTTGTGCAAAGACTTCCAGAAGTGAGAAGTAAAATGGGAGTCACGATCCGAGATAGTAGAAACTGGCACCCCGTGCTTAGAAACAACTTCCTTCAAATAAAGACGAGCCAAACGATCCATGGTGTCGGTCTCCTTAATAGCAAGAAAATGGGCTGATTTCGTCAACCGATCGACAATCACCCATATCTTGTCATTCCCGCTCGGTGACTTAGGCAGTTGTGTGACAAAATCCATGGTAATCCGTTCCCATTTCCATTCCGGAATTTCAGGTTGTTGCAAGAGACCCGACGGTTTCTGGTATTCTACCTTGACCTTAGCACAGGTCAAGCATTTGCTCACGTATGAGGCTATATCCGACCTCATGTTTGGCCACCAGTAAAGCACCTTCAGATCTAGGTACATTTTATCCGAACCAGGATGAATAGAATACCGGGACTTATGAGCCTCATCAAGGACAAGCTCCCGTAGTCCCCCGAATAAAGGAACCCATATACGTTCTGCGAAGTAGTGCAGGCCATCAGGTCTTCGCTCGAGGTGCTTGTCGGCACCGTGCATAGTCTCAGCTTTAAGGTTTTCCTCCTTCAAAGCTTCTAACTGGGCAGAACGGAGTTGATCAGGTAGGGATGAATGAATGGTGAGCTGCAACGCCCGAACGCGACGAGGTTTAGTCGATTCCTTCCTGCTCAAGGCGTCTGCTACAACATTCGCCTTGCCAGGATGGTACTTAATGGCACAATCATAGTCGTTCAGAAGTTCAATCCAACGACGCTGCCGTATGTTCAAATGTTGTTGGTCGAAAATATGTTGGAGACTCTTGTGATCGGTGTAGATGGTGCATTTGGTACCGTACAAGTAATGTCTCCAAATTTTCAACGCGAATACCACGGCACCCAACTCCAAGTCATGGGTGGTGTAGTTTTTCTCGTGCACCTTGAGTTGTCGAGAAGCATATGCAATCACCTTCTCGCGTTGCATCAACACGCAACCGAGACCATGAATAGAAGCATCACAGTAAACAACGAAATCATCAGGGCCTTCAGGTAAGGACAAAATAGGGGCAGAACAAAGTTTAGACTTCAGTTCTTGAAATGCCGACTCTTGTGGTTCACCCCAGTCGAATTTTCTATCCTTCTGTGTGAGAGTGGTCAGGGGTTGAGCGATCTTCGAGAAACCCTGAATGAAACGACGATAGTAGCCCGCAAGGCCTAGGAATTGCCGCACCTCAGTTGGCGTCTTAGGTGCTCCCTAGTCCTTGATCGCTTCGATCTTAGCTGGATCGACATGAATCCCTAGTTCATTAACCACATGTCCTAGGAACTGAACTTCGCGTAACCAAAAGTCACACTTTGAGAACTTGGCGTAAAGTTGTTCCCGTCGCAAGAGTTCCAAAACTAACCGCAGATGTTTCTCATGTTCGGTCTTGTTCTTGGAGTAAATCAGGATGTCATCAATAAACACAATGACGAACTTGTCAAGATAGGGTTTGCAAACACGATTCATCAAATCCATGAAAACCGCCGGTGCGTTCGTGAGACCGAAAGGCATGACCAAGAACTCGAAATGGCCATAACGTGTACGAAAGGCAGTCTTTGCCACGTCAGCTTCCCTTACCCGCAACTGGTGATAACCGGACCTCAAGTCAATCTTGGAGTAGTAACTAGAACCCTGGAGCTGGTCGAATAGATCATCAATACGTGGAAGAGGATAACGGTTCTTGACGGTCAATTTGTTCCGTTCTCTGTAGTCCACACACAATCGGAAACTTCCATCCTTCTTCTTGACGAATAGAATCGGGGCTCCCCAAGGGGAAGAACTTGGTCTGATGAAACCCTTGTCCAAGAGTTCCTGTAACTGACTAGACAATTCCTGTATCTCGGGAGGTGCAAGACGGTAGGGGGCCCGAGCAATAGGAGCAGCCCCTGGTACAAGATCAATACTGAACTCGACTTGACGATGAGGAGGAAGGCCAGATAAATCATCGGGAAAAACATCAGGAAATTCGCGTACAACTGGAATATCGTCGATCTTCTTCTCATCACCAGAGGAAACAGATAAAAGTGCCAAAACGGCTGGATATCCCTTTCGAAGACACTTAAGGGCTTTCATGCTAGAGATGATGTTTAGCGAAACACCACCCTTGATACCATACACAGAAAGGAATTCTCCATCAGGGAGAGGAATCCGAATAACCTTGTCATAACAGACAATCTCCGCGCGATACAAAGACAACCAATCCATACCTACCACCACGTCGAAACTACCCAAAGGTACCGGCATAAGGTCGATGGGGAACGATAAACCCGACAACTCTAATTGACACCCCCGAAGGGTACTAGTAGCCTCAATCTTTTTACCGTCAGCCAACTCAATAATATACTTAGTCTCTAATGGTACGGGTACTACATCTAGCAGTCGACTAATCTCCATGGATACAAAACTCTTGTCGGCACCAAAATCAAATAACACACTAACAGAACGATTATTGAGAAGGAACGTACCGGTAACTGTGTCAGGATCCTGTCTAGCCTCAGCGGCTCCAATGACGAAGGCACGTGCATTTCTGCCGCCGCCCCCGTTGTTCCCATTACCGTTGTTTCCACCCTGCTTCAGTTTTGGGCAATCCTTCTTGTAATGCCCAGTCTCACCACAGTTGTAACATCCTTGTCTTCCCGTAGTCCCTTGAGTAGTAGGAGCTAAGTTAGTAGTCGGGGCCTGGGTCGATGGAAGTGTAACCCGACAATCTTTAGCAAAGTGCCCAATTCGCTGGCAGCGGTGACAACGGTTACTGTCGCAGTTCCCTTGATGATGGCGTCCATACTTGTTGCATTTAGGCAGTTTCCCCGCATAACCACCCTGTTTGTTACCCGATGAAGAAGAACCCCCATTATCAAACCTCTTACCCTGCTGTGCTGGCCCAGATCCCTTCCCTTCATTATCCCACTTGCGCTTGTTGTTCTCTGGGGCCTTAACAGTCGAACCCTTAGCAGGCAAAATACCCTCATTCACCTTTAAGTTGGTCATCCTATGAGCCGATCGAACCACCTCTGCGTATGTAGGATGATTTCCTGCAGCCACTAACCCTGCGATTTCCGGTACTAACCCCGAGACATAGTGTTCAATCCTCCTGTACTCTGGCACATGCAGATCAGGACACAGCACTGCCAATTCGTTACGCCTCACAGTATACTTCTCAATTTCAGACCCAGACATCTTGAGGTTCCACACCTCGTGCTCTAACTTCTGTACCTCTTCCCTCGGACAGTACTCACGCTTCAGCAGCTGCACAAAATTCTCCCAAGGCATAGCATACGCCTCCCCAATACCCATATTCTGGGTGATGTTATTCCACCAAGTCAAAGCAACATCCTGGAATAACGCAGCAGCATACTTAACCCGATCTTCTGGAAGACAGTTACACATCAGAAACATTGACTCCACTTTCTCCAGCCACCTGAGCAAGCTCATCGCACCCTCAGTGCCAGAGAATTCCTGGGGCTTACAGTCCCGAAACATCTTGTAGGTACACATGGGTGGGGGTGGGTTAACAGGACCACCTGAAATGAAATGCGTGAGGAATCACGACGAATGTAAACAAGGTTCACCAATGAGGCAAAAGAAAATGGATAAATCAACTTACCACCACCATTGTGCCCTAACTGGAAGGCAGCTTGGAGCAAGTTGTTCAGATCAGCCTGCGATAGGTTAATACCTCCATGACCACCAGCACCACCGCGACCACCACCACGTCCACCATTGCGACCACCTCCACATCCTCCTCTTACTCCAGACATGATTCTGGCAGAAAGAACGAGAAAATTTAGTTTCGCAGATAAAGATAACCACTAATGTTTACCAGATCAAAGCTAGATCCAATCCAGGACTATCCCTTCAAACCCAGAGCTCACTAGGGCTTCCATGCATTTCGGTTTATGATTTTGTGTGCACCCAAAATGATAAACCGCTCTACATGGTCCTCCAAGTGTTCTCCTAGTTCAAAGTTCGAATCACCGAACATAGACTCTTAGCTATACACCGTAATACTACGGTAGTTTATGGCAAGTGTTTCTATTGGAGTACGAAAGGGAGAAGTCCGAGCCTTGGACAAATCTCAAGAGTACACGATTCACTCCAATATACTACACTACCTAGAAAGTAAGTAACCCGACCTAAGATAGAACGGATGATGTAACGTAGAAAGACCAAATGATTTAGAGACACCCCGACAAGACCATACGTAAACCACCATAATGTTTGGTACCATGTGATCGTCTAGTGTGTGCGACTCGGCTATAGACTAGACTCTACATGCAGTCCTAGTTCACTATAACCATTGGCTCTGATACCAATCTGTCACACCCTCAAAATCCACTTGCGGAGTTTTACCGCGAGGCGCATGACAAACCAGGATCCAAACCAACGATCACAATAAACAAGTCTAAATGAATATAATGCAATTTCAAAACATAGTTTAAATCCCCGTTTACAGCGGAAGCTTATTCAAAACAGTATCTCAAAAGTAAACCAAATGTTCAACATATGAAAACCATGCGACTCTAACTAGACGCCGTGCAGACGCGTGCGCCCTAGTCCAGTAGTGCTACCTTAGCGACCTGAGAAAACATGTAAAAGTTTACGTCAGCACAAAAATGCTGGTGAGTTTACAGGTTTTGTAATCCAAGTACCAAGTCAACCTGTCCATACTATAACAAATCGAAAACCAGTGTACGCTAGCTAGGCGTATGTTCTGTTACTACCACGATTGGAAAACCATTACTAACTCGTAAACCAAATGTATGCCCGATGTAGTAACCCTGTTGTTCCTGTTGTTCCTGTTTGAGACAATATGCACCCGCCGACCCTCCAAGTCGACGAGCGGGGTTGGTCACTCCCAATAGCGCTATTCACATTTCCCCGTTGTGCAAACCCGCACATTCATGGTTCCCCCCGGGACTTCCAAAGATCGTGTAGTACACAATAGAAACCCATAGTATGACAGTAGTTACCAAATAATCGTTTTAACACATGTTTTCTCCCCCGAAATATGAAACCAGTTTAAAAGAGGGGCCGTAAACTCACCTTAAGTTGCGTTACTTCGTAATACGAATAACTCAGCAGCTATGCTAGTCCCGTAAAGCGGCGACCTAACATATGACAGTTACAAGCACTTAGACTAATAACCCGCAGGTTAATTAGTCCCTAGATGTCCAGACCATAACCAAGTTCGTTTGAAAACACCGTGACTGTTTAACTGACCCAAAGTACAAGACTCGACATCCCATTGGTGACCCGAGACTCCCCGTGTTATGTTTACGCTCTCAAACATGCAATCATGCAATCACACTTAACATACGTTAACGCACAACAAGTTATAGCACATAGTTCACGTATCACCGAATTACATCCAAACATATGTTACCAAGTTATTAGATATGTTACGGGGTTCCTAGCATGTTCCTACATGTCAAATCGGGTCTCGGAATGCTAATTTATACTTACAGCAGCAGTACACGCGATTAGGAAAAGTCAACTAGCATTTAGGTTGGTCAACTGGCATTTAGGAAGGCTAATCGCATGTAACTACTAGCATTTAGGGCTAATCGCATGTAACTACTAGCATTTAGGGCTAATCGCATGTAACTACTAGCATTTAGGGCTGATTGCATGTAACTACTAGCATTTAGGGCTGATTGCATGTAACTACTAGCATTTAGGGCTGATTGCATGTAAATACTAGCAATTGGGGCCTAATCGCATGAAAGATGGGCGATTGGCCTCCTAATCGCCTCTAACATAGGCGATTAGGGTTGCTAATCGCTTGTAACTTTGCTGTTCCGGTTTTTCGCGCGTTTAACGCTCCAAATCAGATCCAGAACGTGTGTAACCATCCAATATCATCCCAACAACTATTCTAAACATGTTTAAACCAAAATCCTTCGTTTTGCCTCGTATTATCAGTCCTGCATGCAATCACGTATTCCAAACACCATTCACATAGCATGCAACATCACGCTAACATGCGTAACTATCACCCTAATAATCAGTTACTCAGATTTTATCATCATAATATCATTATTATTCTGATCTAACATAATAACATGTCATTCATTCATCTTGAATCATAAAAACCCTAGCTTTCTAATCATAAACACACATAACACATGTATACAAGTTAGAATCCGATTATCAACATTTATTAACGATTTTCAGAAAGCCTTTTCGTTTTAGAACAGGTCTGGACCATTAGGGATTGAATGAAAACGTTTATAAAGATTCATGGATGGAAACCAAACCTTAGATTTGTGAAAGAACGATGGATTAAGCTTGAAACCTTGTGTTTGGATCAAAAATCGCGTTCCAGAGGTTGTGTGTGTGTTGGGGCGGGTTATGGGACGACTAGGGTTTGTATAATGAAGTTTAGGAGGTCAAGTATGGTATTTATAGTCGTTTTTAGTCGTCCAGCACGTAACTAGCGATTATGCAGCTTTACACGCGATTAGGAAGCCTAATCGCATGTAAGTTCATGCAATTGGGGCCTAATCGCATGAACAGTCATGCAATTGGTCCCCTACTCGCCCCTAAAGTCCCCCACTCGCCCCTCCTATAGGCGATTGGGCTATCCTAATCGCCTATAGGGGCCTGTTCCGTGTGTTTTGCGCGTTAAACCCCGTTTTAACATATGTTAACACATATTCACATACCGACAAGTCACATAATGATTGTAAACACATAACACTTGTAAATACACATATTCACACTCGTTCACCAATTCCCGGGACTCGAGACTTGTATGTTCCGTATGCCCTGACGATCCTATAAATCGTCACCGTTTGTACACTTGGTTAAGGACCGACATCTAATGAACCTCTAGACCAACATCCAATGATCTTTTAGACTAGACCGATAGTTCCCGAACCATAACCCGACTTAACTTAACCCAGTTAAGTACAATATACGCGTGACTCGCTAAGGTAGACTTTCATCTAGACAACGTTGTTAACCAGAATTTGCCGGGTGTCACAGCCACCACCCAAGCTTGGTGGTGGCCGGCTGCTACTGAAAACAGAGGGGAGGGAGAGACGAGCGGGTGAGAGAGAGTAGAGAGAGGGGACTGCGAGAGAGATTGAGAGAGAGTGGTTAGAGAGAGAAGGGCCAGATCTTAGAGAGAGAGTGGGAGAGGTTTGGCGGTTGCAACAAATGGGGAAGAAGAAGTGGAGGTGAGATTTTATAGGTAGGGTTTGTGTAGGTGGGTGTCTACTGCGTATCGAACCCTTTCTAAACGTATCGTGCCTCGGTTCGGGTTTTGGTTCGATAATAAATTACAAAAGTTAGTCGGTTGTGTTCGAAATTAAAAATAATAATAAACCGAGCAAAAGTTTAAATATTCTCGTCGTCTGGCACGTGCGTTCGACGCACGCGTTGACATCGCATTAATTAAATCGGTCGCAGTTTCGATTGTAAAAACGGTCAGTAAACTTCCGAAACTTAATAATTAGCAATAATTGAAATAAATATTTATTTTTAAATCATAAAAATCACGTCATTGTAGATCGGAAGTTGCCGGGTGTCACAGATTCTGCTTTGTTTTTGTCGCCCACCTCACCAACCAATACAATATTTTTCATCCATTAAACCCTTCACCTAACTTTCACTTTACCAATTTCTATCTATCTCTTCCATCGAGTTCCTCATCTAAAAGGTAAGAATCTTCAAATCCAATCTTATTTATTATTCCAATCTTATTTATTAACATGTATTTACATAACTGATCCATCTTTATCACATAACCCTAATCTATAAAAGTTTCCCTTTGTTGATTTAGGGTTGAAGTTCCTTGCATCAATTCGTCAAAGGTATGTACTTTTCTCTATAAATCTTGATCTTTGAACGGTTCTGATTTATTTACGAATATAATATATTTTTTTGAAGTATATCTGATTGTTATGTGGTTTAGTTTAGGGTTATTTTTTCAGATATGTTTTACTAGATTTTTATTTTTTCGGATCTGTTTTAATAGATATATTTTTGAATTATTTGTAGTGTTAACAACATTTTTTTTTACGAATATAATATTTTGTTTTTTTTAGTAGTATATCCGATTGTTATGTGGTTTAGTTTAGGGTTATGTTTTCAGATATGTTTTACTAGATTTTTATGTTTTCAGATTGGTTTTAATAGATATAGTTTTGAATTATTTTGAGTGGTTAAGAACATTTTTTTGACGATCTATAATGTGTATTTGCTTCTTCTATCATAAGATGAAACACCTCATAATCCAATGATGCAAAGAATATAAGTCACATAAATCAAAATAAGAATGGAATTTTACAGATTTATCATTGCAACTATGCATAAATAGAACTCACTAAGGGATATTCAATTGCAAGTATGTCTTTTCTTATTTGTACATCTATTTCGTATATGTTATACTATGCCTATGTACATCTTTAGATTTGTATAAGTGTCATAGAATTAAAAGCTATTAGTTTTTTAAATAACTCCAATCCTTTAATTTATATACTACAAATCTAATATATTGTTTTGATTTTTTCTATCAAGTACTTCCAACATTCAAGTATGGCACCCGAAGTTATTGAAATTTCTTCTGACTCAAACGAAGAAGTTGACAATACCTCCGATGAAGAAAGTGACTTTTCTTCTGATTTTGAGGGATTTAGTGATACCGAAGATCATGCATATCCCGGTATACAAGTTGACTTCAACTCTATTCCTGCTACTCACCAAGTCATTACCAAAGTGACCTACAAATTCGTAAGTATTAAATTCATAATACAATGTATAAGTTCCACTGTATTTATTTCGCTATAAACTTTTTTGTGATTTATTATTTACCATTTTGTTTGTCAAATCTGTTTCCAGCGTTTTCCAAAAGAGTTTGTGACCAGTTCCAACCTTAAGAATTTTATGGCTGTCTTTGTTCAATTTGAGAATGGAATGTGTTTTTTACCCACATGCGTTTTGAAGGGAAAGATGATAAAAAAAGGTATTCGTTAGGAAGATGGAAGACGATGATGAAGAAGTTGGGTTTGAAAAATGGACGACGTTATCGTATAACGTTTGTCAAGCGGGAAGGTATCTTGGTGTTTTCACGTCTGTAGATGAAGTTATGTAAGTCCAATATTTTCTCTATGGTAGTTATATGTTAATGTAGTTATGGTACAAACTTCTAACTAAAAAATAAGCCTTATGAAAGTAGGCGTTCTCCAAATTTTGGTTTATTAGTTATGGAGAAAGTGAAGTAAACAGTTTGTGTTTTCTATGCGGATGTAGCAGTTGTTTAGTACTTTAATTATGTATCAAAACAAGTACGTAAGCTATATTTTGATTTATAATTTTTGACGTTGTTGTTGTTTAAAACTATTATTTATCGCATCATCATCTATCTGATACAAAACTATAAGTTGAAGAAATTGTTTAATTTGAATTTATATAGGCTACTAAATACTTATCTGCATATTGTGTTGAAAGATGTTAACAACATAAAAACGTTAGTTTTGACATGATGGTTTAATATGGATTTCATAAATCCTTATAATTTCTTTAGTCATAAAGTACATGGTAATACTACCTTTATAATATTACCAAAAAAACTTTTTTTTCTCTTATTTTGTATAGACAAATTCATGAAAAATACACCCATCTTTATTTGAAAAAGTTAATTTGCAATCAATGTGTTACTTTTATTCTATTCCGAAAGTTTGCTTTTCTTGTTAGTTAAAATATAGGATTTATATACATGTTGTCTATTCTTTTTAAAAATATTTATAAAGTTATTGTATATATTTAACAGTTGCATTAGAAGAGTTGTGATGATAGTTATAATTCTTAAGTTTGAACTTACGCTTTGGATGTTGATAACTTCATTTTTGGTCAACTAAATATAGTATTGTCAATTTTCTCTCACTATAGATTCTTATATAAAGGCAATTTAAACACTGTCAAAACTATGAATTAATCTCAGTCATATAGTCACTTATATCCAGCAATCCCCACTATCCCTTTTCTGATTTATATGGTTGTATATTGTTGTATCCATAAACTATTTCTGTCAAAATATGTGTTAGTTATGTGTACATATGCATTCACATCTGGGTCAAAATGAGTCAAAGTTAGGTGCTATAGGAGAGTTTTGTGCAACAGTAAATATACAATTTAATTCAATAATAACTTTAAATTTCTAATATTAATTTTTAATCTAAGGTAATGTGAAATCAATGTGTTTGACCAATAGAAAATTACTACTCCCAATTTTTTATATTAAAATATGCAATAATGTTGTTTGACCAAGTGATAAATAGTACCCGAAAAATAGTCATTTCTTTAACTAAAACTAAGGTTAGGGCGATTTTTTTTTCCAGGTAATAATCGTTCAGTCAGTTTCAAATGTAAAGGAGATATACACTACTAGAAAATGCATTAAAATATGTAATTAATGTCGTTTATTACTAGATACAATTGCTCCACACTATTATCAGTTTCCATGTTTTGATTATAACACCTAAAACCGAGTTTATTAATTTATGCCTAATTTCGATCCATTTCTATATTCTCATTCATAAATTATGCCAATTCAACACTAATTTTATGTTTGAAATTAACACAACATTAATATGAATTATAATGTATTGCTCCTTTCTAAAAATAGAATACTTTATTTAATTATAAATTCTTTTAGAAAATTATAAATTATTCACATGTTCTATATCTATCAGAAAGATCAAAGTGTCTTCCCTTTGCAATTATATGTATGTACAATGTAATTTTAATTTTTTTTTCATTTTTTCATTTTGATTTCATAATATTTTTATGCATTTAGACATATGTTATGATACTAATTTACTATTTTTTGACCCTTTTTAATTTTCTTTTACATAGTGAAAATCATCATGGACTCTTACAATGAATTTGTAACCAATAACACATTTAGCCTAATTGCTGATGTGTGGGAATCACAAAATGAAACAAGTCTTATTGTATTTGGGAAAATCTCACAAGTGTATAAAGACTATGGGTGGTACCACATGGCATGCTCGCGTTGCCATGAGAAAGTAAGCACTGATTATGTTGTTAACAATACTAATTGTGACAACGGAGGGTATGAAATAATACCAAAATACACTTGTGAGAACAATAATTGTGCTGAGAATGAAGTTCAAGCAATTCCAAGGTTCTTTGCTAAGTTTTATATTTAACCCTTTAAAAAATCAATAAGCAAATTTTATTTTATATTTTAATTCCTCTTTTTTTTTTCAGGTTTAAAATAAAAATCTTGGTACAAGATATTAGTGATGGAATCATGTTAATATTGTCTCATGAAGATGTGGCTAAATTGGTTCCACTTGATATACAGGATTTGTTGCAAGAAAATACCGTCTGTTTTTATATTTATTAATTTTACTATTTATTATATTTTTTATTATAATTTTTATTATCTAATTACCATAAGTTCTTCTTCGCAGGTTGGCGATTATGTTCGATTTCCTGATGAGTTCTTTTTAATCAAAGATAGATGGATTGGATTTAAAATAGAAGTCACAGAGACAAATTTAAAAACATTTTCTGAAATTGATACCGTTAGCGGTATAAATGATGAAAAAAATGTTTATTGCGCAGGTATTATAAAAGTATTTGTCTAATTCATTTTTACATACATATGGTTAATTTTTGTTTTTATTATTTTTTATGTTAAATTTCTTGATTTATATACAATTTTAATACATGCTAATTGGACAAATATTTTGGGATCTGTTGATTTGAGGGTGGAATTGTCAACCGATGAAGAATGATCTGAACTGAAGATAATTCGTTAAGATGTTTTTTTTTTGTGTTATGAAGTTATGTTTTTTTTTGGCGTTGTTGGTTTATGATTTTTTTTTATCGTTTTATGAACTTGCATGAATAATTGTTTTAAGTTTGACATGTTTCTGCGTATTGTAAGCAATGAATTAAATCCTATTTATATTTATTTACTATTAATTTTTTTATGATATACGTAATACACTTTGCTTAACAAATGAAATGAATTAACGTTAGTTTTTATATCCGTTTTTATACCGCTAACGGTATATACCCATTAGCATAGTATGAAGTTATGTTTTTTTTGGCGTGTTTGGTTTATGATATTATGTTGTTTGTTTATTGTTTTATCAATTTGCATGAATATTTTTTTTTACTTTTACATGTTTCTACATATTGTAAACAATGAATTAAATCCTATCTTATATTTATTCAATATTAATTTGTTGTTTTTCGGATATACGTAATACACTGTTGCTTAACAAATGAAATGAATTTACATTTCTTATTATGTCTGTTTTTTATATGTAAAAAGTTTAGCAAATATGTTATTTTTTCATAATTTTAAAATTTTTAGACATTAATAAAATTTCCATATTTAAACTGTCCAATATAACTATAAATATTCAAAACACTTCAATCATTGTTCTAATTCTTTCTTACTTACGTTTTCTTATAACTTCATTTCATATTCGTTCTTTGTTAGCTATGAACATCATACACAACAAGTCTTAGATATTAAGTTTCAACAGTTAATGTTTTGAGTAAGTTTTTTTCAAGCATGTTTCATACGTACGTTCAATATGAAAGTTATCATATAATTTATATTATATATCTATAGATTATATGAGTTGTAGTATTCCTTTATCGTTGCTAGATTGTTATTTTTCAATAAATCTAGATTTATAAAATGTAAATTTATAATTTTTTTTATGATACACACTATTTAACATTAAGTTTCAACTTTTACCGTCACTAACCTTTATACATTTGAAAAGTATGTGAAAATTATATATTTTCTAATATTATTTTACAGTTCAAACAAGTAGAATAAATTAAATTTTTCAATATTAAATTTTGACACTTGAAAATTTGGTACCTAATAAAAGTTTTATTTATAATTTCATAATTATTAGAAGTAATCCACTTTATATAAATAATATTACCGGTTTTTCATTTACTTTTAATAATTAATATGGAAATTATGATTCGTTGTTTAACTTTTTTTAAAGGTTATTGACGTTTTTTTCATATAATTTTTATATAATATTACTGTCTAAATTCAATTATTTTTTATAAATTCAACTTTTCATTAAAAATTTTTTTATTAATAATTTAATAATTATTAAATATAATTCACTTTCTAAAAATAATTTAACCGTTCTTTTTCCGTTACTTTTAATATTATATATGTAAATTAATAGCAAAATTTTAATTTTATTCGATTTTTTTAAATTCATTAAAACTTTTAAATTTTGAAAATGTCAGTTTTTTGAGCTTTAGGCGGTAAGTAAATAGGTTTTAAATTTTCAAAATTTTTTAAAATTAATTATAATTCCATATTTAACCAATACAATATTAGTATAAATATTGAAAACACTTGAATCATTATACTAATTCTTTTTTACTTTCAATTACTTACAATTTCATTTCATATTCGTTTGTTGTTAGCTTTGCGGATCGTACACAACAAGCCTTACATTTTAAGCTTCTAAAGTTAATGTCTGAGTAAGTTTTCACATCCATGTTTATATTTATGGCCAATATGAGAGTTATCATATAATTTCTATTTATTTTACTATATGTATATATCATGTGATTTTAGTTTCTTTTTTTTTTGTTAGATAGTTATTGTTCAACAAATATATATTTTAAAATCTAATATTACAATTTTTTTATTATATTTTAACGTTAAATGTCAACTTCCACCTTCAAAAAATGAATGTTAGGATTATCAAGAAATAGTTTTAGCTTACATTATATTAAATCTTAAAAACAATGCTACTTAGAATTGCATGAAACCTTTATTTTTATTTTTTTTATATTTATCTTTTATATTTAATGATATAAATCCTAAGTTAGTATTTGTAATGTTATCATCCCTAACAATCATTGTCACTCCTATTGTTATACAGAAGTCAACGTTTATCCTATAATGTCTCAATTACCGAAAAATACATTTAGCTTACCAGCATCTAAAGTTACCAAGAGTAGTAGTACGTCTAATGGTAAGTCATAATATATTTTATACTTATTGTACATTTATAATTTTACTCTAAAGTTACCAAGCATTAATTATGTAGTAAGTTACAATTTTAATTATGTAAAATATTTAAAATACTTTAATGATACATATTAAAGATTTGACAATTTTTTTTTTCATTTCGTAATTTTATGTTTTACTTACAGTGTCTCATAATGCTTCTGACCGACGTAGACGTATGAATGAATATTTGGATCATGTTAATTCTATTGAAAACATATCACCTTCAACATTGGAAGACCCCTTTTTATCATCAGATGTTGTATTATCTTCATCCGTCAATAAGGAAAACATTAATCCTGGTTTGTATACTAAATACGTACCTTTAAATTTTTTGATATTATATATTAGTTATATTATTTTTTAAATATTTTTTGGTAAATGTTATTATTTTTTTCCGTTTCCTAATATAATTTTTATTTATAGTGTCTCATAATGCTTCTGACCGACGTAGACGTATGAATGAATATTTGGATCATGTTAGTTCTATTGAAAACATATCACATTCAACATTGGAAGCCCCCTTTTAATCATCAGATGTTGTTTTATCTTCATCCGTCAATAAGGAAAACATTAATCCTGGTTTGTATACTAAATACGTACCTTTAAATTTTTTGATATTATATATTAGTTATATTATTTTTAAATATTTTTTTGCTAAATCTTATTATTTTTTTCCGTTTCCTAATATAATTTTTATTTATAGTGTCTCATAATGCTTCTGACCGTCGTAGACTTTTGAATCAATATTTGCATCATGTTGCTTCTATTGAAAACATATCGCCTTCAACATTGGTAGACCCCTTTTTATCATCAGATGTTGTATTATCTGCATCCGTCAACAAGGAAAACATTAATCCTGGTTTGTATACTAAATACGTACCTTTAAGTTTTTAGACAGTATTTATTAGTTACTATAATTTTTAAATATTTTCCATAAATTTGATTATATATATTCTTTTATGATGTAATTTAGCTGTTGAAAATCGAAAGCGACGAAAGATATATTTGGATAAAAAAAGATCAAAAGAAGTCCAAACACCTTCAACGTCTAATTCAATTTTATTGATTGTTAATACAGGTGAAATTATTAATTATTTACATTATACATTACATATACCACATTTAATTTATACATTTATATTTCTAAATCCAATTTTTTTTTTTTACTTTTTTTTAGTTAATACATGTACAACACCTTTGCCAAACATTTCAAATGGTATGTTTTCATTCCAAATTAATATTTTTACATATTTATACTTCATTTTTAGCAAATTATATTTTAAATCATACTAACCTTTATAGTTTGTAATGATGATGCTGCGAGTCGAAAACGGAGAAACCAGTCTTCAATAAATACTGAAGGTATTATATATAAAACAATGTATACTTTAATTTTAGTTAAATTTTCATTTTAAATTATTATACTTATAATTTTTTATAATTCCTATTATTGTTTTATAGATTCTTACGAGAGAAAAAAACATAGAAAAAATCTATTGGATTCTAAAAGGTGCAAGAGCACGCAAACAGGTACAAAATTATATTCTTTATTTTATTAGTATTATATTTTAATAATTGATTTTTCTATATATTAAGAAAAGTTATTATTACTTTCTATTTATTACTACATAACATATAATAAAAAAAACCAAAAATTTTTAATTTATTTTATAGGTTTACAAAACTCTTCTGTCAATCGTAATACTCGAAGGACGGTTACCCCAATACCTATGGCTGATTTGTCCGAATGTTTAGAAGACAACGTTGAATCAAATACTGATAATGTTATAAAAGGCATATCCAAAGGTAGCGAACATTTATCAATATTGCTAAATAGGTATTTTATAATACTGACCCATTCGTATTTGTGTTTATCATATATTAACCATTGTAGATTACTTGGACCATGGTGACCAAACAGTTGTTTGTCAAGAATGTTATGCTAAGCTATGGAAAAGTGAAGCTCTTAGAGGAAATAAAAGCAACACTAAAACAAATTTTTATCTATGTTGTGCTTATGCCAAAGTTGAGCTTCCTGATTTTAAGGAACCTCCCCCTACCTATAAAGAACTATTTAATGGCGTAGATGCGAGGAGTAAAATTTTCCTCAAGAACATTAGACGTTACAATTCAATGTTCTCATTCACATCTATGGGCGGTAAAATTGATTTTTCAGTTAATAAAGGTAAAGGCCCTTCCAAATTTAGAATAAGCGGTGAGAATTATCATTCGATGGGTAGTTTGTTACCTACCAATGGAGAAAAACCAAAATTCTGTCAGCTATACATATATGATACTGACAATGAAGTTTCCAATAGAATAAACAATATTGGGTAAGTCATAAGTGTTTTTTTATTATTACTTTTGTGACATCCGGTAAGTTTCTTTTCGTTCTGTTCTTTTCGTTTCTTTCTTGTTGGGCTTTGCGCAATTTTCGGGACGAAAATTCTTTCAACGTGGGGATGATGTGACACCCGGCATGTTCGGCTTAAACATATTAGTAACATCTAAGTCTACCTTAGCGAGAAACGTTTATAAACAAACTTAACTGTGTTAGTTGAGTCGGGTCAAGTTAGGATTGTCCAGGGTACAATGATCTGGAGGATCATTGGGAGTCGTTTTGGTAATACACTAGTACCGGGTTCCGTTGTTGGTGACATTACATGAACTAATTAAGTATATGTGTAGATTATGGGTTGTGTGGTAGATTATATACATAGATATGTTTAAATGATGTGTAAATGATTATCTGTGCCTAAATGTGTTAAATATAGACTAAGGATGCATGCTTATGTGTTAGGATGTGTTAGAATGCGTTAAACACGACAAACTGGAAAACTAGTTAAAAGAGGTCTTGGTTCGACCACTTCGAGTGGTCGAAGGAGAAGAAGTTGCCTGGTTCGACCCTTGTGAAATGGGCGAACCAGGGAAGTGGAAATTGGGAAATTCCCTTCGACCAAACAGGGCTCATTCGACCCTGTGAAAGGGGCGAAGGAGCCTACATTCGACCAATAAGTTGGTGCGAAGGAAGACTAGTATAAATACCAACCTTTGTCATTTTTCATCATTTCACAAACCCTAACCGTCCCAAAACGCTCTCAAACGATCTTAAACACTAAGGAAGGAGTTTTTGCTCTTCTTTTTCATAATCTAACCTATCTACAACATCTAAACAAGAATCCAAGGTGTGTTCATAATTCTAAATCTTTTAAAAGCATTTTAATTCGTTTTCATCTAACCCTAATTGTCCGGATCTGTTCTAAGGGTGTTTTTATGATTAAAAACCTTTTAAACATCTTTCTAAATCAAAACATGATCATTTAACATAGGTTTTCATAATGGATAACATGTGTAAATTGTGTGTTATGTGGTGCTATGTGTTGTTCACTGATTTGCTGCTATATCTATGATAGAAACATGATATAGGATTGTTGATGATGAGGGAATATTGTTGTCTAGGGTTAGGATTGGATATATTGATATTTGGGGGTTTTATTGGATTAATACTTGATGTATGAATATTTATGATCAATAGAATGAATGAGAAAGATTGGATAATCGACAAACTGAGTATTTTAAGCTAAACATGAATCGATTTCAAAAGTTTCCAAATTGGGTAAATAATTCATGCATGAAAGTGATGTTTCCATAATCTTTGCCATTTTGGGAAAGGGCTGAAACGGACGTGTTATCGGGGGAAATCGATGGGGTTTTGTAGGGATAAGTTATTCATGCTTGACTGCTGTGTTTGATGATGTTTCCGGTCGTTTCGAATGTGTTTGAAGCGTTTTTAGGAAAAACTATGCAACAGGGGCGAACCTGGCCTCCTTCGACCAGTCGATGGTGCGAAGGAGGGATCCAGGGTCGAACCTGGGTTTTTATTTGGACGAATGTGATAAAACGGGCGAAGGAAGCATCAAACGGTCGAACGAGATGTAAAAGGTGCGAAGGAGACAAAAAGGTACGAAGGAGACTAAAAACTGACTGGTTCGACCGTTCTGATGCAGAAATGAGATTTTTGATACAAACTAAGTGTTTTATGCTTGAACCTTGTGTGTGATCTATGTGTACTTGATTAGTTAGGGTAATGGGTCACCAACGGGATGTCGGGTCGGTCTAGTGTGTCGGTTAAACATTTAAACACGTTTTAAAACATACTTGGTTACGATGTGGACAATCGGGGACTAGATAACCTCATGGTTATTAGTCAGAACACTTATGTGAACATTTTGATAGATCTCCGGTAGAGGGATTATCAAGGGCTAAACGTCTTTACTTGTATTTGAGGAACGCAACTTAAGGTGAGTTCACGGCCCCACTTTTACTGCTTTAACTTTTAGGGGAGAAAACATGCGCTAAACGGTTTTGGTAACATATGTCATACTATGGTTTTAACTTTATATTGCTATACGATCTTTTGGAAAGTCCCGGGGGAAACCATGAATGTGCGGGGTTGCACAACGGGGGAAATGTGGATAGATCTATTGGGCGTGACCTGCCCCACTCGTCGGCTTGGAGGGCCGGGCGGGTGCATATTGTCTCGAACAGGTACATTGGTATCATGCTGAACATACGGGCTGCTTAAACATGCTGAACATTGCTAAACGTGTCTAGTAATGGTTTCCAATCGTAGTAGTAATAAAACTTACGCCTAGCTAGCTTACTTGGTAACATTGATATAATATGGACATGGTAACGTTTTAGTAACATTTTGAACAAACCTGTGAACTCACCAGCATTATATATTGACATCTTTTGGCATGTTTTTCTCAGGTCGCTAAGGTAGCAATGAACGGAACTAGGCGCACGGGTCTGCATTGGCGTCTAGATTTTAGTGCACGTTTTGTAATAAAAGTATTTTGAACAACTTTTGAGATGATAGCATAGCTAATTAAATACTACTGAAACGCTTCCGCTTGTTATATTAATGGTTATGTCTGTTACGTTTTTCATATAGAGTTGTTTATTGTGATCGTTGACTTGGATCCTGGTTTGTCATGCGCCTCGTGGTAAAACCCCGCAAGTGGTAATTTGAGGGTGTGACAGATTGGTATCAGAGCCAATGGTTATAGTGAACTAGGACTGCATGTAGAGTCTGGTCTATAACCGAGTTGCACACACTAGACGGTCACATACTTTGGGTCTATTAATGGGATATGTACTAACGTTTTCGGGGTGTCCTTACATCATCATCATGCTTCTCCGTTACATCATCCGTTTTATTTGGGTTCTTACCTACTCTTGTCTTCTTCTTCTGGATTGAGGGAGGAGGGGTTGATTTGTTAGTTCTAGCACACACATGCCTTCTTACACTTGCACCTATTACCACATAGGTGACAATGTTCGGTGACTGGGGTCTAGATTAGGGGTACATCTGGAGGACCATGTAGAGCAGTTTATCATTTCGGGTGCACACGAAATAATAAACTGGAATGCATGAAAATCCTGATGGACTTCGAGTTTGGATGTATAGTCCTGAATTTGTCCCTAGGTTAACTCTTGTAAATTTCTAGTGGTTGACACTGGGAGTGAATCTGAATCTCTCGATTTCTTGGTTTGTTAGATCATGTCTGGTGCTCGCGGAGGTGGACGTCGTGGTGGAGGCGGTGGCCGTGCTGGCGGCGGTGGTCGTGGGAACATCAACATGACCCAGGCTGAGCTGAACAACTTGCTCCAGCAGCAAGTGAACATGGCTATGGCTAATTTCCAGGCTGGAATTAATGCCATGGGTGGTGAGTTGATTTTGTCGACCTTGCCTCATTTTTGGGTTTCGTGTCCTTTCGTTTGTGTTTTACTCATGTACCGTGTTTCAGGTATTGGTGCCAATCCACCCCCACCTCAGTGCTCTTATAAGAAGTTTAGGGACTGTCAGCCCCATAACTTCGCTGGAACTGAGGGAGCGGTGGGACTGCTCCGATGGCTGGAGAAGGTGGAATCTGTGTTTGTCATGTGTAACTGTCCTGCTGGGGACCGAGTGAAGTATGCTACTGCGACATTTGAGGGGCCTGCATTGTCGTGGTGGAATGCTACTACTCAGAATGTGGGACTGGGAGAGGCTATTGCTATGCCTTGGGCGGAGTTTGTGTAGCTTTTGAGAGGTGAGTATTGTCCGAGGGAGGAGATACAGAAGTTGGAGCATGAGGTCTGGAGTTTCAAGATGGTTGGGTCGGAGATTGAGGAATACACTGTGAGGAGGAATGAGTTGGCGGTGTTGTGTCCTGATTTGCACACACCCGAGTACAGGAGGATCGAGCACTATGTGTCTAGACTAGTGCCCGAGATTGCTGGGTTGGTGGCTGCTGGGAATCTTCCCACTATTGCTGAAGTTGTCCGATCAGCTCATCGGATGACTAACCTGAAGGTGGCGGAAGGCGTTTTGCCACCCAAGGGTGCTGCTGTGAAGACTGCTGAGGGAAACAAGAGGAAGTGGGAGAGTGTGGGGAAGAGTGTGGTGCCAGCTCAGCCGGCAAAGAAGTTTGATACATCTGGGTCTTCTTCTGGGTCGAAGACGGGTGGGTATGTTGGGAAGCATCCCAAGTGCAACAAGTGTGGTTTTCATCACTCTGGGGGTTGTGATAGGGCTCGTTGTCATCGGTGCCATCAGTTGGGGCACCATGCTAAGGATTGCAAGGTGGCGCTCACCCCAACCCAGACTCCTGCGGCTACTCCTACTCCTGCTGCTCAGGGGACTCAGGGGAGGCAGGGGTGTTATAACTGTGGTGACACGGGGCATTTCAAGCGTGATTGTCCCAAACTGAAGCAGGGCGATAATGGGAGGGGCGGGAACGGTAACGGGAACAATGGCGGCGGAGGCAGGACTGCACGTGCTTTCGTCATTGGATCTGCAGAGGCTAGGCAGGATCCAGACACAGTTACCGGTACGTTCCTTCTTAATGATCGCTATGTTTCTGTTTTGTTTGATTCTGGTGCCGATAAGAGTTTCGTATCTTTGGATATTAGTCGATTGCTAGATATAGTACCTACACCTTTAGAGGCTAAGTACTTAATAGAATTGGCTGATGGTAAGAAAATCGAAGCGACACACACCCTTAGGGAATGTCGTTTGGAACTGTCGGGTTTGTCTTTCCCCATTGACCTTATGCCGGTACCTCTGGGTAGTTTTGATGTCGTGGTTGGCATGGATTGGTTATCGTTGTATCGCGCGGAGATCGTTTGTTTTGACAAGGTTATTCGGATCCCTCTCCCTGATGGAGAGATTCTTTCTGTTCGTGGCGAGAAAAGCGGTGCTCCGCTGAGTATCATTTCTAGCATGAAAGCCCGTAAGTATCTTCGGAAGGGCTGTTCGGCCATTCTGGCACTTGTTAACGTTTCTTCTGACAATGAGAAGAAGATCGATGATATCCCAGTGGTTTGTGACTTTCCTGATGTGTTTCCTGATGATTTACCTGGTCTTCCTCCCCATCGTCAGGTTGAGTTTGGTATCGATCTCACTCCGGGCGCAGCTCCTATTGCCCGAGCCCCGTATCGTCTTGCACCTCCCGAGATGCAAGAGTTGTCCATCCAGTTACAGGAACTCTTGGAAAAGGGTTTCATCCGACCGAGTTCTTCCCCGTGGGGAGCTCCTATTTTGTTTGTGAAGAAGAAGGACGGAAGTCTTCGTATGTGTATTGATTATCGTGAGCTGAACAAAGTGACCATCAAGAATCGTTATCCTCTTCCTCGCATTGATGATCTCTTTGACCAGCTTCAGGGCTCCAGTTATTATTCGAAGATTGATTTGCGGTCCGGTTATCACCAGTTGCGCGTCAGGGAGACTGACATTCAGAAGACTGCTTTTCGCACACGTTATGGCCATTTTGAGTTCTTGGTCATGCCTTTCGGTCTCACTAACGCACCAGCGGTGTTCATGGATTTGATGAACCGCGTTTGCAAACCTTACCTTGATAAGTTCGTCATCGTGTTTATTGACGACATTCTGATCTATTCTAAGAACAAGGCGGATCATGAGGAACATCTGCGGTTGGTCTTGGAACTTTTGAGACAAGAGCAGTTGTATGCTAAGTTCTCGAAGTGTGATTTTTGGTTGCGTGAAGTTCAATTCCTAGGACGTGTGGTGAATGAACTGGGAATTCATGTCGATCCGGCTAAGATCGAAGCTATTAAAGACTGGGAAGCACCAAAGACGCCATCTGAGGTGCGGCAATTCCTAGGTCTTGCGGGTTATTATCGTCGTTTCATTGAGGGATTTTCGAAGATCGCTCAACCCCTCACTGCTCTTACCCAGAAGGATCGAAAGTTCGACTGGGATGAACCACAAGAATCAGCATTTCAGATGCTGAAGCTTAAACTTTGTTCTGCACCTATCTTATCCCTACCTGAGGGTACGGATGATTTCGTCGTGTACTGTGATGCTTCTATTCGTGGTCTCGGTTGCGTGTTGATGCAGCGCGGGAAGGTTATTGCTTATGCTTCTCGTCAACTCAAAGTTCATGAGAAGAACTACACTACTCATGACTTGGAACTGGGTGCGGTAGTCTTTGCGTTGAAAATCTGGAGACATTACTTGTACGGTACCAAGTGCGAAGTATATACCGATCACAAGAGTCTTCAGCATATTTTCGACCAGAAGGTGTTGAACATGCGGCAGCGTCGCTGGATTGAACTCCTGAACGATTATGACTGTGCCATCAAGTACCATCCTGGCAAGGCGAACGTTGTGGCGGACGCCTTGAGCAGGAAGGAGTCTGCGAACCCTCGCCGTGTTCGAGCCTTACAGCTCACCATTCATTCGTCGTTGCCTGACCGGATCCGTTCTGCACAGTTAGAAGCCTTGAAGGAGGAAAACCTTAAGGCTGAGACTATGCACAGTGCTGACAAGCATCTTGAGCTCAGGACTGATGGCTTACACTATTTTGCGGGACGTGTTTGGGTCCCATTGTTCGGGGGATTGCGCGAGCTTGTTCTGGATGAAGCTCACAAATCCCGGTATTCTATTCACCCTGGCTCCGATAAGATGTATCAGGATTTGAAGATACTTTATTGGTGGCCGAACATGAAAGCTGATATAGCTTCTTATGTCAGCAAATGTTTGACTTGTGCTAAAGTCAAGGTGGAGTATCAGAGACCGTCTGGTCTCCTGCAACAACCAGAGGTTCCAGAATGGAAGTGGGAACGAATCACGATGGATTTTGTCACCAAGCTGCCAAGGTCACCTAGTGGTTATGATATGATTTGGGTGATTGTTAACCGGCTGACGAAATCGGCACGTTTTATACCTATTAAGGAAACCGATGGACTCGAGCGGTTAGCTCGACTTTACCTTAAGGAGGTGGTTGCTCGGCACGGGGTGCCTGTTTCTATTATCTCTGATCGTGATTCTCGTTTCGCTTCGCGTTTCTGGAAGGCTCTGCACAAGGCTTTGGGTACTCAGTTGGATATGAGTACGGCTTATCATCCGCAAACTGACGGACAGAGTGAGCGGACGATTCAAACCTTGGAAGACATGCTTCGGGCATGTGTTATCGATTTTGGCAAAAGTTGGGAGATCCATCTGCCGTTAGTGGAGTTCTCCTACAACAACAACTACCACTCTAGCATCAAGGCAGCTCCGTTCGAGGCTCTTTGCGGACGGAAATGTCGATCACCACTTTGTTGGGCCGAGGTGGGCGAGAGCCAGCTCACTGGTCCGGAACTCGTGTACGAAACTTCGGAGAAAATCGTACAGATCCGTCAACGTTTGGCTGCCGCACGGGATCGTCAGAAGAGCTATGCCGATCGCCGTCGAAAACCTTTAGAGTTCCAGGTTGGGGACAAGGTACTCCTGAAAGTTTCACCATGGAAGGGCGTCATACGCTTTGGAAAGCGTGGCAAGCTTAACCCTCGTTATGTCGGACCGTTCGCAATCCTGGATCGGATTGGACCGGTGGCATATAGACTTGACTTACCGGCGGAGCTCGGTAGTGTACACAACGTCTTCCATGTGTCTAACTTGAAGAAGTGTTTGGCTGATGAATCTCTCATTGTACCACTGGAAGAGATCAAGGTTGATGATCGTCTTCGCATTGTGGAGGAACCTGTCGAGATTCTCGACTACAAGATTCGTAGCCTTCGTCGGAGTAAAATCCGCATCGTTAAAGTCCGTTGGAACTCGAACCGTGGACCTGAGTTCACATGGGAACGGGAGGATCAGATGAAATCTAAGTATCCTCATCTCTTTCCGAAGCGCGCGTTTGAATCGAGGCATGTTACTGCTGAAGCGGAATGAATCTCGGGTCGAGATTCCTTTCAACGTGGGGATGATGTGACATCCGGTAAGTTTCTTTTCGTTCTGTTCTTTTCGTTTCTTTCTTGTTGGGCTTTGCGCAATTTTCGGGACGAAAATTCTTTCAACGTGGGGATGATGTGACACCCGGCATGTTTGGCTTAAACATATTAGTAACATCTAAGTCTACCTTAGCGAGAAACGTTTATAAACAAACTTAACTGGGTTAGTTGAGTCGGGTCAAGTTAGGATTGTCCAGGGTACAATGATCTGGAGGATCATTGGGAGTCGTTTTGGTAATACACTAGTACCGGGTTCCGTTGTTGGTGACATTACATGAACTAATTAAGTATATGTGTAGATTATGGGTTGTGTGGTAGATTATATACATAGATATGTTTAAATGATGTGTAAATGATTATCTGTGCCTAAATGTGTTAAATATAGACTAAGGATGCATGCTTATGTGTTAGGATGTGTTAGAATGCGTTAAACACGACAAACTGGAAAACTAGTTAAAAGAGGTCTTGGTTCGACCCTTGTGAAATGGGCGAACCAGGGAAGTGGAAATTGGGAAATTCCCTTCGACCAAACAGGGCTCATTCGACCCTGTGAAAGGGGCGAAGGAGCCTACATTCGACCAATAAGTTGGTGCGAAGGAAGACTAGCATAAATACCAACCTTTGTCATTTTTCATCATTTCACAAACCCTAATCGTCCCAAAACGCTCTCAAACGATCTTAAACACTAAGGAAGGAGAGTTTGCTCTTCTTTTTCATAATCTAACCTATCTACAACATCTAAACAAGAATCCAAGGTGTGTTCATAATCCTAAATATTTTAAAAGCATTTTAATTCGTTTTCATCTAACCCTAATTGTCCGGATCTGTTCTAAGGGTGTTTTTATGATTAAAAACCTTTTAAACATCTTTCTAAATCAAAACATGATCATTTAACATAGGTTTTCATAATGGATAACATGTGTAAATTGTGTGTTATGTGGTCCTATGTGTTGTTCACTGATTTGCTGCTATATCTATGATAGAAACATGATATAGGATTGTTGATGATGAGGGAATATTGTTGTCTAGGATTAGGATTGGATATATTGATATTTGGGGGTTTTATTGGATTAATACTTGATGTATGAATATTTATGATCAATAGAATGAATGAGAAAGATCGGATAATCGACAAACTGAGTATTTTAAGCTAAACATGAATCGATTTCAAAAGTTTCCAAATTGGGTAAATAATTCATGCATGAAAGTGATGTTTCCATAATCTTTGCCATTTTGGGAAAGGGCTGAAACGGACGTGTTATCGGGGGAAATCGATGGGGTTTTGTAGGGATAAGTTATTCATGCTTGACTGCTGTGTTTGATGATGTTTCGGGTCGTTTCGAATGTGTTTGAAGCGTTTTTAGGAAAAACTATGCAACAGGGGCGAACCTGGCCTCCTTCGACCAGTCGATGGTGCGAAGGAGGGATCCAGGGTCGAACCTGGGTTTTTATTTGGACGAATGTGATAAAACGGGCGAAGGAAGCATCAAACGGTCGAACGAGATGTAAAAGGTGCGAAGGAGACAAAAAGGTACGAAGGAGACTAAAAACTGACTGGTTCGACCATTCTGATGCAGAAATGAGATTTTTGATACAAACTAAGTGTTTTATGCTTGAACCTTGTGTGTGATCTATGTGTACTTGATTAGTTAGGGTAACGGGTCACCAACGGGATGTCGGGTCGGTCTAGTGTGTCGGTTAAACATTTAAACACGTTTTAAAACATACTTGGTTACGATCTGGACAATCGGGGACTAGATAACCTCATGGTTATTAGTCAGAACACTTATGTGAACATTTTGATAGATCTCCGGTAGAGGGATTATCAAGGGCTAAACGTCTTTACTTGTATTTGAGGAACGCAACTTACGGTGAGTTCACGGCCCCACTTTTACTGCTTTAACTTTTGGGGGAGAAAGCATGCGCTAAACGGTTTTGGTAACATATGTCATACTATGGTTTTAACTTTATATTGCTATACGATCTTTTGGAAAGTCCCGGGGGAAACCATGAATGTGCGGGGTTGCACAACGGGGGAAATGTGGATAGATCTATTGGGCGTGACCTGCCCCACTCGTCGGCTTGGAGGGCCGGGCGGGTGCATATTGTCTCGAACAGGTACATTGGTATCATGCTGAACATACGGGCTGCTTAAACATGCTGAACATTGCTAAACGTGTCTAGTAATGGTTTCCAATTGTAGTAGTAATAAAACTTACGCCTAGCTAGCGTACTTGGTAACATTGATATAGTATGGACATGGTAACGTTTTAGTAACATTTTGAACAAACCTGTGAACTCACCAGCATTATATGTTGACATCTTTTGGCATGTTTTTCTCAGGTCGCTAAGGTAGCAATGAACGGAACTAGGCGCACGGGTCTGCATTGGCGTCTAGATTTTAGTGCACGTTTTGTAATAAAAGTATTTTGAACAACTTTTGA
The DNA here is from genome assembly GCA_028751855.1 of Ambrosia trifida. Taxonomy (NCBI): domain Eukaryota; kingdom Viridiplantae; phylum Streptophyta; class Magnoliopsida; order Asterales; family Asteraceae; genus Ambrosia; species Ambrosia trifida. The sequence goes on from CM054123.1 coordinate 47,890,679, forward strand.
GATGATAGCATAGCTAATTAAATACTACTGAAACGCTTCCGCTTGTTATATTAATGGTTATGTCTGTTACGTTTTTCATATAGAGTTGTTTATTGTGATCGTTGACTTGGATCCTGGTTTGTCATGCGCCTCGCGGTAAAACCCCGCAAGTGGTAATTTGAGGGTGTGACAACTTTAATTATACATCTTATTACAATATATTCATAAGGTTTTAATGTTTTCTTTTTTTTTTTTTTTTACTTTTTTAGTTCATCATCCAAACGTCCGAAATCAGAAAAAATGATTGAAGTTCAGCTTATAAAACAATTGAAAATTATGTTGGATTCAACTAATTCGTTGGTACAATCTTATAGAATGGCTAGGGATTGTTTTCATTCAAATCCTAATGAAAAAATAAAGTTGCAATTGAAGGGTAGGAGGCCCAAAGATTGGAGGACATTCAACTTACCAACTGCTTCAGAAGTTGCTGCTTTAATTGTTGGCGATATTGGTGATCAAGTTGAAAATCGTGATATTATCGTACAAACCAAATCAGGCACCCTTCAACGAATTAGTGAGTTGCATCCTTCTTATCTTGCACTTCAATATCCATTGTTACTTCCATATGGTGAAGATGGATATAGAGTGGACATTCTTCACAAAGATGTTCCGGATACATCAGCAAGTACAAGTGCAAATAAAAATGAAAAAAAAAAAAGATTCCGCGTGAAAATTTAACAATGAGGGAGTTTTTTGCTTATAGACTTCAAGATAGGGTGAACAGATTCTCCCTCATTCTAAATGCAAGGCGACTTTTTCAACAGTTTTTAGTTGATTCGTATACAATGATTGAAATGGAGAGATTATTTTACATACGTAGTCAGCAAACCATGCTTAGAAGCGATACAGTTGAAAGTCTAAACAATAAAAAACAACAAGGGAATACAGAAACATCACGTATTGGTCAACGTGTTATCCTGCTGTCTTCTTTTACACGTGGTGCTCGGTATATGATGCAAAATTATCTTGATGCCATGGCAATTTGTAAGTGGTGTGGATATCCAGATTACTTTATAACAACAACATGTAATCCTAAATGGCCAGAGATCAGAAGGTATCTTCATGACACCACTCTTAATGCAGAAGACAGACCAGACATCTTATGTAGGTGTTTAAAATTAAACTTGATTGTATCATTAAAGAAATCAAGGAAAAAAAATATTTGGAGAGGTTAGAGCAGGTAATTTACAAAAGTCATCTCAATTTGTTATTTTATTTCTTCAATGTTACATTTCAATTTAAGTTATTTATTAATAACTATTTAAATAGGTAATCATATTGTTTTTCGAATATTGTGTTCTCATGTAGCAAACTAATTGTATTTAATTTTATGTGCAGTTGTTTACACGGTATAGTTTCAAAAGCGCGGATTACCTCATGCACATATTTGTTTATTTATGAAGTCTGCATATAAACTCCCTACCGTTGACCATATTGATAAATTTATATCCGCGGAAATTCCAGATAAGAATGAAGATCCAGAATTGTACATGCTTGTACGTGATTATATGATTCATGGTCCTTGCGGTCGTTATAATATGAACTGTCCTTGCATGGTCGACAGAAAATGTTCTAAAAACTTTCCTAGAACATTTCAAAATGAAACATCCGTTGATTCGAAAGGTTTTCCTGTCTACAGAATGTTCTAAAAACTTTCCTAGAACATTTCAAAATGAAACATCCGTTGATTCGGAAGGTTTTCCTGTCTACAGAAGAAGAGACAATGGTTACTTCGTTGAAAAGTCTAATGTAGACCTTGATAACAGATACGTTGTGCCATATAACAAAACTCTTCTTAAAAGATATCAAGCACATATCAATGTCGAGTGGTGTAATCAAGCTGGATCTATAAAGTATTTATTTAAATATATTAACAAAGGTCCAGATAGAATTACTCTAAATGTTGTCCATAGTAATAAAGTAGATGGTGAAGAGGAGGAAGTAGACGAAATAAAAGGATTTTATCAATGTCGATATATATCTGCATGTGAAGCTGCATGGAGAATATTCTCTTATGACGTTCATTATAGGACACCTCCTGTAATGAGGTTACCTTTCCATCTTCGTGGACAACAAAAAATTGTTTATGGTGCTGGTGAAGATATTGATGATGTACTTAACAAGCCATCTGTCGCTTCATCAATGTTTTTAGGTTGGATGAAACGCAATGAAACCGATGACAACGCAAGACAACTTACCTACGTGCAATTCCCGTTAAACTATGTTTGGAAAAGTGACAAACAATGTTGGGAACCAAGGCAAAGAAACAAGTCAGTTGGTCGTATTCATGCTGTGTCGCCTGTTGTTGGTGAAGGTTACTTATTAAGAATTCTGTTAAATAAGGTTAAAGGGCCAACATCATTTGAAGATATTCGTACTGTCAATGGACATCTTTATGGTACATATAGAGATGCGTGTTATGCTATGGGATTCTTGGATGATGATTCTGAGTATATTGAAGCAATACAAGAAGCATTCCATGCAGGATCTGGTGTTGGGTTATTTTGAGACCACAGTTACCAGAATAGAGACTTTTGAGTGTTTATTGTAAAGCTTTATAGTTGAAGGGCTTAGAATGTAATTAACACATGTTTTTGTACACAAACCCTAGGGCTGCGCACTTATATACACGGGCCCTGCGCACTTATGCTAAGTGCGCAGGCCCAGGGTTTTCCTATATATAGACAGTGTGTGCACAGCTCTAGGTTTAGGGGTTTTGAAGTATATCTTTGTAGCACACTTTGCATACGTGCGCACTTAATCATATTCCAAGGTTATTCATCTTCAAATCAGTTATGGAATCATTATGTTATTCATTGTGTGTGTCGGGTCTTTCAATATTCATCTAGTTTTATTTGTTTCTTGGATTAATCACTTGAAACACCTAACTAATAGGTGTTTCTAAGTGATAACAATCTATTGCATTCAATAAGATCTAGTATTTTGGGACTACAATTTGGTATCAGAGCCATTGTGCTCTAGATTGTATCTACTTTAAGATACCAAAACCCTCATCTTGTTAAGCTTTTATTATCAAGATTATTTTCTTTGTAAATTTTAAAATTTAGGTGTTTTTCTCATATTTTGGTTTCAAATCTTGTGAAAATCGTGTTTCTAAATGTTTAGAGTATATTATCTTGATCAGAAAATGGTTTGGAAAAGATTCAGCTGAATTTCATGTTTGTTACAGCTCGTATCTGCGCACTTATTTCATATATACTGCGCACATATCTCATAAGCTGAGCACTTATTTCTTAGTTTGAGTACTTGTCATTTTGTACGCATCTAGGGTTTCTGCGCACTTGTTGCTTTTGAATTTGGTTTCTGCGCACTTGTTGCTTTTGAATTGATCCCTGCGCACTTGTGGTTTTTGAATTTGGTCTCTGCGCACTTATTTACCTAAGTTAATTTCTGCGCACTTATAGCATTTCATTGTCTTGAGTACTTATCTAGGGTTTCTGCATACTTAAACAGAAATCTTGGATTTGTGCGCACTTACTGAAGGTGTAGTGTTGAGTACTTGGCTAGGGTTTCTGCGAACTTAAAATCTTAAACGAGAGTTTAAGTGAGTCTGCGCACTTAATTTAGTGCGCAGGCTGATTAGTAAACATTGAGCACTTATAATGCCCAAATGTTAACTGATCTGCGAACTTATAGCCACACGTATACTTCCAAGCTGCACACTTAACTAAGACTACAACTTGACAAGGCTGTTTATATTCTTACAGGTTGCTGCATACTGATCCAGACTGCTGTGAACTTAAGTGTGAACTTAATTGCGCACTTAACTGCGAACTTGCTGTGTACTTACGGACTTGGACAATCTTTTGGACTGATAATTAAAATCTGTTGAACCACGTTTCTAAAATTCATCTAAAACATGGCTGGTAACAATAATCAATCAACTGTTAACCCTATCACACAACAAGATCTTGAAACCGGAACTACTACAAGAGTACCTAAGTTAAAAGGTGCTGAAGATTACGGGACATGGAAAAACCGAATGAGGTCATTCTTTTACGTGACAGACTTTACCCAATGGAACTCCATCCAGTTGGGCCCACACATTCCCATGAGAACCACCACCACTAGAGAAGAATTCAACCCTGATCCAACAACCTATACCGATGTTGACAAACAATTACTTCAAAGAGATCATAAGGCTTATGGTGCTCTAACCATGGCCCTATCTAATGATGTTTACAACATGTTTGAAGAGTATGGAACGGCACATGATCTGTGGTTTGCATTGAATGAATACTACGAAGGCAATGAAGAGATGCACCAATACAAGCAAGACATGGTGCAAAAAGAATATGATATGTTCGGTAGCATTCGTGGGGAGAGTCTGAGCTCGCACATTGATAGGTTTATGAGTATGTTAACAAAAATGAAAAAGGCTGGAATTCCTGTGAACAACAGAAATTCTATCAAGAAGCTGCTGGATTCATTACCAAAAGAATGGAGCATCCAATGCATGCTAATCAGAAAAGAATATCTTGATGCCCAGTCTACATTGGCTGATCTCATCAACACATTGAAGTCCTTTGAGATGGACATTACAAAAAGGGAGATGAATCAGACCAATCCAAAGGCAGTTCCTATCACTGCAATGAAGAACTTAGCGTTAATGACTCCAGTGGGGAACATGGGTTCAAGCTCATCTCACGTGTATGCTGATGGAACAATTGGTGGTAGTTCAAGTTCAGGAAAAGCTGTCCCATACTCTCAACCCAGTGTCACTAATCCTCAGCCGTCAACTCTCAATCCTCAACAGACGAAGCTGGCAACTGAACACGTTGAACTTTTCAACGCTTTCATGACGAGTTTTGAAGCTTTAAAGACTGGTGATCTAAAAAGTGATATGATGAGCCCTGAGGACATGTATCAAGTTGATCCAGACGATATGGAGGAAATGGATCTGAAATGGCAGATGGCCATGATCACTTTGAGGGTGAAGAGGTTTCAAGATAGAACCGGTAGAAGAGTCGGCATGGGGAAAGCTGGGTTTGACAAATCTAAGATCAGGTGTTATAACTGCAAAATTCTCGGACATTTCAAGTATGAATGTCCAACTCTGAATCAAGTTGAAACCAAACCAGCAAAGAGAGTGGTGGCAATTACAGAAGGAGGAGAAGGTAACCAGCAGAAGGCGCTTGTGGTTCAGGATTTCGATTGGGGAGAGGAAGTCACTGTGGCAGAAGCTGAAGTTAATAAAGCACTGATGGCAAAGATCTGCACAAAGTCACCTCTTGGTGTGAGCTCTCTGGAGGGGTCCTCAGCTGAAATGCCAAAAAGAGAAGAGATAGAGAAGGCTGGTTTAAAAGGCGTGTTGAGTGTGGAGAAAGGGAAGGAGACTGCTGCTGAGGAAGCCTTTGTAGCTGAAAAGACCTCCACAAGCAAGGACAATCAGCAATCACAGAGCATGAAGAAGGAAGCTGAAAAGAGAGACCTGGTAAGTATTCCTCTCGAAATAAAATCAAAGCTGTGCTCACCAAGGTGTGTTACAGCCGTTGCTTACTGTTTGTCCCACAATAGGAGAATTTTAAGAGAAATGGATGACATACGAAAAATCAATACTGAAATGAAAGAAAACGAGTTAGCCTATCAGCGAAAGTTAAATGCAACAATTGCTGAAATGCACACTCTAAAAGAATTTGTTCTCAGAAAAGATTTTTTAATAAATGACTTAACTGAAAAACTGGAAAAATCCAGAAATGAAACCAATCATCTCCAAATTGTTGTGGACAAATGGAACGTAAGCAAGCATGCTCATACTGATATCCTTGATTGTTCAAGGAAATCTTTTGTCAAAGATGGAATCGGGTATAAGGATAAAAAGGGAATTGTAAAATCCCTGTTTTTACCCTTGAGCAAAAGTGAATATATACCCATTCCAAAACCACATCCAAAAAATGATCTTTTTGAAAAAGAATGTGTCACATCTGAGTCACACTCTAATATAAGTAAAAGTAGTGCAGATATGACCCAACAGGATCAGGTGGACGATGATGACAGTTGTGGTGGTCAAACAATGGGGTTAGGTCACCCAGGTGCCAATTACTCCACAGTGAATTGGTTCATCTGGAACCATGATAAGTCAAACATTTCTTTAAATTCGGATGACTGTAATAACTTAACTAATTTGGATGACTGTAATAGTTTATCTAGGATGGATAACTGTAATAGTTTATCTAGGCCGGATGACTGTATTACTTTAACCTCTAAACTTGATTTAAAGGGTGTTGTGGACCCAAATGATAGGATGAATCCTATCAAACGATCGGATGTTTGTGTTGAAAATGTTATGCCTGTTTGTGTTGATCTTAATGATGCATTCTGTGATAATGAAAATGTATATAGACCATCTCCATTTGTTCCAGAACTAAAAAGAAACAGGTTTGGGAAATTTCTTACTGAAGAAATTCCAGAATTTACACCATCATCAACAGATGTGTCATGTTCTGAAGAGTCACAAAGTGAAACAGATAACACAATTTCTGAAGAATCACAAAGTGATACAGAAAGTGATATCAGCGAGCCAGAATGCAACACAAACGAAGAATCAAGCAACAACAACAGTGATGAAGCATGTTCAACAGACAGCCTCAATTCAAGCAACAACAAAAGAAGAACATCACAACCATCATCATCCAGATCTTCTTCAAAGATCAAACCTAAACACTCTAAATGTTTTAGATGTGGAAATGAAGGACATGTGGTTAAAAAGTGTCATTTGCAACCCAAACCACAAACTGATACCAATAACCAAAAATCTTTTGCAATTCAAATTAAAGATCTTCAAGAAACCATAAAAAGTTTTGTTAAGGTCACAAAAAATTGGAAAAGGCAAGAGTTTATGTCGGGGGAAAATCACGACAAATTAAAACTAAAACAGACCTGGATTCCAAAAGTTACTTAAAGTATGGTCTGAGTCGTGTTTGTACATAGTATCTCATATATTTATCTGTATATTTCTGTTGTCTTATGTACTTTTCAGAATAAACTACAAAAGTGGTTGATTGCCCTGATGAGATATCTATGGCACGTTGATAGCGGGGCATCAAGGCACATGACGGGACTGAAAGAACTCCTGAAAAACTATCGATTCATTGATGGAGAGTTTGTTGCTTTTGCCGGCAATGAGAAGGGTGGAAAGATAGTCGGGATAGGGGACGTGATTTCTGATGCATTGACTTTAGAAGATGTGAACTACGTTCCAGAATTGTGTTACAATCTGCTGAGTGTATCACAAGTCTGCGACAAAGGAATCTCAGTGTTATTTAATGACATGGAGTGCATCTTTCTAAAGCCGGGATTCATTCCTCCTACCAACATGATTATGCTTAAAGCTCCTAGACAAAATAATACTTACGTGATAAATATGAGGGATGCAAAGTCTGAATGTCAAATGACATGCTTACTTTCTAAAGCATCCGAGTCAGAGTCACTGCTTTGGCATAGGCGATTAGGACATGTCAACTTCAAAAACATTAATAAGCTTTCAAAACTAAATCTTGTAAGAGGTCTTCCTTCTAAGGAATTCCCCTTTTCTGAAATATGTTTAGCATGTGCCAAGGGAAAACAACACAAAAAATCGCATAATTCCAAAGCTGTGAATTCTATAGACTCACCTCTCCATTTATTACACATGGATCTGTTTGGTCCTATTAGTGTTAAAAGTTTAGCTAAAAAGTCTTATTGTTTGGTGATAACAGATGATTTTTCCCGATTCACATGGGTGTACTTTCTGGAATACAAAAGTGAAGTTGCTGAGATTCTGATGCTGTTTGTTCCTCTTATTGAAAACATTATAAAGACAAAAGTTAGATCAATTCGAAGCGATCACGGAACCGAATTCAAGAATCAAAGTTTCATGACTTTCTGCAACAACAGAGGAATTCATCTTCAGTACAGTGCTACGAGAACTCCTCAACAGAATGGTGTTGCTGAAAGGAAAAATCGTACACTTATTGAGGCGGCCAGAACCATGCTTATCGACTCCAAACTGCCGATCATTTTCTGGGCTGAAGCTGTAAATACCGCCTGTTATGTTCTTAACAGAGTCTTAATCGTAAAGACGCGCGGGAAAACAGGTTATGAGTTGCTTTTTAAGAGAAAACCTTTGATTGACTACTTCAGGCCTTTTGGATGCTCATGCACGCTGCTTAACAATTTCGAGAACATAATGAAGTTCGATGCAGTTGGTGATGAGTGTTTCTTTGTTGGATACTCCTCGAGTCAAAAAGCTTATAGAGTATACAACAAACGAACCAAAATGGTTCTCGAGTCTTTTTATGTTGATTGGCAGGAATCCAACTCTACTAATACAGGAGCCGGTCCTGACTGGTTCTTTGATGTGGATGTTGTTTTCAACAATTTCAGCATCATAGATGAACAACCAGCTGAAAATCAAGCAGCCGATCCTTCTCCTCTTGAAGATACTCTTTACTCTTCAGAAGACGATGCAGCACCTTTCACCACCCGCTTCTCTCCACTCGTAGCTGATCCAATTGTTCCCCTTCAAACCACAAATGGTGATGCAACTGTTGATACCACTACATCTCCTGAAGTTACTCCAGCTTCAGAAGAAACATCTTCAGCACAACAGTCTGCAAATGATCCATCCAGTTCGTCAACTCCTACAGATCATCTTTCCAATCTGCCTTCCCATATTCAAGAAGAACCGAACATGGGATTTAAATCTTTTAAGGATCACCCTGTGGAGAACATCATTGGACCAATCTCTGAGGGTGTTCTTACTAGAAATCAGGCAGACAAACTGAACATTGCACTTTCAGCCTTCTTATCTCAGACGGTACCTTTCAGTATTGAAGATGCTGTCAGAGATGCAAGTTGGGTTGAAGCCATGCAGGATGAGCTGTATCAGTTTAGAAAGCTAAAGGTTTGGGAGCTTGTGGATTTACCTGAAGGAAAGTATCCTATTGGAACAAGGTGGGTTTTTCGCAACAAAATGGATGAACGAGGCGTGGTAATTAAGAACAAGGCTCGTTTAGTCGTTCAGGGATTTCGTCAACAGGAGGGCATTGATTATGAGGAAGTGTTCGCTCCAGTTGCTAGACTTGAAGCTATTCGTATCTTCCTGGCTTACGCCTCATACAAGAACTTCAAAGTCTTTCAGATGGATGTGAAAAGTGCATTTCTGTACGGGAAGATCAAAGAAGAAGTCTATGTGTGTCAACCCCCAGGTTTTGAAGATCCCCATCATCCCAATAAGTATTACAAACTGGATAAGGCTCTCTACGGACTTCATCAAGCTCCACGAGCTTGGTATGAGACCTTATCGTCATACTTGCTGCAGAATGGGTATACAAGGGGGAAGATCGACATGACCTTATTCACCAAAGAAGTCAATAAACACTCTATCCTTGTTCAGATTTATGTTGATGATATTATCTTTGGTTCCACTGATGAAAATTTGTGCAGGGAATTTGAAAGCATCATGAAGTCTCAGTTTGAAATGAGCATGATGGGAGAATTATCGTTTTTCTTAGGCTTGGAAGTACAGCAAAAAGAAGACGGAATTCTAATTCATCAAGCGAAGTATACAAGAGACATCTTGGCAAAATTCAACATGACCGACTGCAAGCCGTCCAATACTCCTTTTGCGGCCCAAACAACACTTGTACCAGATCTTCAGGGGCCTTCAGTGAATCCTCATACATATCGATCAATGATTGGCTCTCTGATGTATCTTACAGCTAGCAGACCAGATATAATGTGGGCAGTTGGATGCTGTGCGCGTTTTCAGTCTAATCCTAAGCAATCGCATGAGACTGCAGTAAAAAGAGTCTTCCGCTACCTCAAAGGAACACCTAAACTTGGTTTATGGTATCCTAAGAGCGATAACTTTGATCTAATCGCTTACTCTGATAGTGATCATGCAGGTTGTAGGATAGACAGAAAATCTGTCTCTGGTGGCTGTCAATTTCTGGGTAACCGGCTAGTGTCTTGGCAAAGCAAGAAGCAGACCACCGTGTCAATCTCTACTGCTCAGGCCGAATACACAGCTGCTTCCAGTTGTTGCTGTCAGGTGTTATGGATCCAAAATCAGCTTTTGGACTACGGTTTGAATGTCATGCATACACCTATTTTCATTGATAATGATGCATGTCGTGACATCGTGAAGAATCCAATTGACCATTCTAAAACCAAACACATTGAAATTCGGATTCACTCAATTCGCGATGCACACGACAAAGGGTACATACAGGTGTTGCCTATCGATACTGCTGATCAAAAAGCAGATATCTTTACAAAAGCTTTTGATAAAACCCGGTTTCATCAGTTGGTTTCATGGCTTGAGATGATCAACTTTGAATAAAAAAAAAATAAAAAAAAAAAAAAAAAAAAATTTTGTGTATATTTTATAAAAAGAAAAATCTTATTTTCCTTTAAAACAAGATTTTTGGGGGAGAAAGTGAACCGGTCTATTCTTCTTGCAAAATTAATTCAGGAAATGATAGGAACTAATCATATCTCGTCAGCATGTGAATAGGACCCAGAGGATGTTGTGGCCTCAAGCAACGATGTGTCGGTAGATTCAGCCTGAAATCAAGTAAACTGCCACTAGGTGTGTAACAATGAAGATCTACACGGAAAGCTGGATTCCCACTGTGCTTTAGGTCTGCACAAGCTGAGTCCGGTCATACATAGGTTGAGAAATTAAAAGACACAGAAAATTTTGTGCATAAGCAAATCAAAAGACACCTAAGAGTGCAAGCTACCAATGCGGGGCTAGGAAAAACAAAATTTTTGAAACTGAGCAGAAAAGACACGCAATGTTAGTGACGTGCAAACATACATAGATAGCTCACCAAACGATCAGATGATCATCTTCTCTGCTTATGGTAACATAGACCTGAAGCTCTCATCATCTGATCAAGATAATGATCATCTTCTCTGCTTATGGTAACATAGACCTGAAGCTCTCATCATTATATTTCAATAAACCTTGAGGATCGGTAGGCCAATACCTAGCACACTGTAGGGTCCATAAAATTTTCGTCAATATTACCGAAAAACATGATAAACAGTATCACCAAACACATGTTGAAAGAGAAAAGGCATGGATTTAAGTGGACAAGCATACCGACAATTGTTCTTAGGCTGCAGCTATCCAACGGGAAGTTGAAACGGGTTTCGGCAGGTATGGTTAGTATGATCTTGAATGCAGAAGGTGAGACTTGGTACAACCCCACTTGTTAAAATTGATTTGGGCCTTTAAAACCTCTTTTTGGGCCAAAGTTGTGGACTCTGCGTACTTGTTGGGCCCTGCGCACTTAACTCAAGTGCGCAGGCCCATTAGTTGAAGGTATATATATACCAGGTCAATGTTGGTCAAAAGTTTTTATCACCCTTAACAGCTTTCTTACTAACCCTAATCACCCCAAAATCATCTGTTCATCATCATCATCCTCGTTCATAAACATTCATCATCATCATCATCACAATTTAATCACACCCTAATCACCCATATCATATCTCGTTTTCTTTGTGTGTTGATTCGTAACTACTGAAATAAGGTAGATTACTTATTATTAACGGTTTATTGATTGTGATTACAGGGTTCAAATGGATGTTCTTGGTGCATCTGTTGGTTTTAAGCCATTACTGGGTTCCTTGAATGTTTGAAGATCTGCGTACTTGATCAATGAACAAGTGCGCACTTGTCTCATAGAGACTGCGCACTTGTCTCATAATCAAACAAGTGCTCAAGAACCCTAATTTGATGCGTACTTATCATGTGTGAACTTAAATCTTGAACGAAGGTTCAAGTGTCTGCGTACTTGCCTAGTACGCAGACCTAACTGGTCATCCAATCCGTTACCATGCCCGACTGCGTACTTGCCTTGTGCACTGCCTTAGGCCTGCGTACTAACCAAGTGCTCAGTCTAGTATGTGCGCACTTGGCTGAGCACATAATATTGATTGCTTTGTTTGGACTGCGTACTTGTTAAACTTGCATACTTGGACTCTAAACAACAACATAACTGTTATATTGACTACTAAGACACTTGAACGGACTGCGAACTTAAAAACCGGACCTTAATGATCTAAAAACTGAAATTCAAACGTACCATTGACACCGATGACACCGAACCATCAAATCCTAATCCAATGACCATTAAAATTTAAAACCTAAAAAAAAAAATTATTAAAACCTAAGTCTAAGTTCGTCGTCCGTCTAAGTTTAAGTCTAAAGTCAGTTATCGGAGATCTAATCGACTTTTCGTGTTCTTGGTTAAACAGATGGAACTTGAATGGGATCGTAGAGGCATGCACAACCAGCCGATGAATCTAGATACCGATGATGTGCAGTTCAAAGACGTTGTGACCTGGATTAGACGCAGCCGAATCGGTTTTGCTGTGGAGAACGTCGAACCAGTGTACGTTTCACACATTGAAGATTTCTGGCGTTCTGCTCGAGTTGAAACAGTTGCAAGAGTCAAGCGTATCAAAGCAACAGTCCGAAACAGGCCTCTATTCATTACTGAAGATACAGTTCGAACAGTGCTGAGACTACGGGATGAACCAGGAACCATCAGATTTATGGCAAAAGCAGACATTCATGAACAGTTCAGGAGGTTCGGTTACAAAGGCGAGTTTGACAAGAGGGGCGATGTTAAGAAGACACAACTGACGAGAGACTGGAGACTCATTAGTCATGTATTCATTATGTCTCTAGGTCACAGAAAGGGAGGCTACAATGCACTCAGTACTGAATGGTCGACGGCTATGATAAAGATCTGCAAAGAAGAAAAGTTCAACCTATCCGGGATGATTTTTGACTACTTGATAAAGAATGCAGAAGCTGGGTCGGGGAAATGGGCGATGTACCCCAGGTTCATTCAGATGATGATCAACACTCAGCACGAGAATCTGCCTCTCGGTGATGAATACATTTTCACCAAGGGTGCACGATTTTTCACAGAATGCAACACACCGGATTGGGAACCAATGCTTGAGCACATGTATGCGGCTCAGCGATATCCGATTGTCATAGAGATCTACAACAAGATCAATAAGAGAAAGGCAGACGCTGCTCAGGCTCGACAACAACCCACAGCTGCTCCCACACCCGAAACATCTGCACCCACTACATCAGCTCAGCCAACTGCTGAAGAGATCGCCCAAGAAAAGGCCAGGGGCAAAAGAGTGGCATCTGAGCCGGCTCGAGCAAAGCCCAGCAAGAAGAAAAGGCCAGCTGGCTTACTGCAAGAATCGAGAGAATCTTTGACACCCGAACAGATTGAAGCTGCAGAAAATGTACGAGCAGTAGCTGAATATGAAAGGGAAGCTAGAAAGAAAAGAAGACAACAGCTTCCTGAATCTGAGATCCCTCGAGTGATAACACCGGATGATGTTGAGGCGCAAGTGTACATGGAACGGATTTTTGGGGAAGAACAACCAAACCAACCAGGGCCTTCTACTGCTGCAACTTCTGCTCCAGGGCCTTCCACTGCCACTGCATCAGCCCCCAAAGCTCCTACCCACCGATCAGCTGAACCTTCTTCATCAGCTCCTGCTGCACCTCGTCGAAAACCGGTGCATCAGGAACTATACGAGAAGCTTGTGAAGGAGATAGGTAAGGTTGCGGCCAGGGAATTCTGCACAATGAAAAGTGATGTGCACAATAACCAGGAGCTAAGAAAGAAGGTGAAAAAGCTCAAAGTCAAGAACAAGAAAATGGAGAAAGTGATCAAGGATCAAAGATACCTGATTAAGTTTCAACATCAGGTTCATGTGCAGATGTTTGACATGTTTCAGGATCTGAGGCAGCAGTTAACAGGTGCTCCCAGAGCTACTTTTGACGAAACTTTTGACTTTGGAAAGTTTCTGGAGGCGGAAAAGGAGAAAGAAAAGGAGGCTGAGGCTAGTGAAGTGGACGAGGTCAGTGAAGATGAGATGCCTGACAGTTTTGTAGAGATGGGAACCGATCATGAGGTTATTTATGAGACATCAGATGGGCACAAATTGGACCCTGAAAGAGCAGCATGGTTCCCAAGAAAGCCAATTACCATTCCTGCTTTACATCAGAACATTCATCATACCAGGTCTGCTCACCGGGAAAAGATTATCTCGTGGAAGTATGATGCTGAAAAGGGACTGTTTGCTGTGAAAAGGAGAGGGGGGGTAATCCAATACTTCAAGGGTCAGAAGGAGCTGAAATCTCTTCCCCGATGGGATATCAGGGAACTTAGCAGGGCCCCATTCATTAATCCCTCTCTTGACTCACAAGCTGGCATGGTTGAAAACTTTATCAGGAAAGAATGTGAAAGTGACTTCCAGATATTTAAGCCGCAAAAGCCTAGAAGAAGAATATCAAAGACCAGAATCGATCCAGCAACGGGAAAAGGAATGATAACTTATGTGATAGACCCTCCTCAGGTCGTCACACGAGTTCCGATCAGACCCGAGCTTCCAGTGATGCTAAGAAACTTCAAGAAATGGTTCTATGACAGCAACACTGGTGAAGCGGTGATCAAGCTGGAAAATGATTCAGAGGTGTTGAGAATCTTGGATCCGGTTGATGTGTTCGCACTAAACTTGTCAGATCTGAATATGCTTGTTGCGAATCAGATCAATGTTGGTGCTGGAAACACATTGTTTGAAGAAGCCGTGCTGTTTAGAAGAGCAGTAGATAGGGCTTTGAAATTGAAGAGTGAGCTGCTGGATTTAGTTGACAGGATAAACGCAGCAGATAAAGAAAAAGAGGACAGGGAGAAGGCTGCGCATGCTGCTGCTGCTGCTGCTACTGTTACAGAAACTGCTGATGCTGCTGCTACAGAAACTGCAGCATCAGAGGTACTTCCAGAAGAACCTGTATCAGTAGCAAATCCTGAAGGAACCACAACAGAATCTACACAAACTCCTCCAGCAGCTGAAGTAGATCCGGTCACACTGTACTTACAAGACCCCCCTGCACAGGTTGAGGGGGAGGATAGCGATGTGGTAATCGACTGAAGATTGAATACTGGTAGCTGTGGTCTAGGGGGAGTATTGTTGGGTTATTTTGAGACCACAGTTACCAGAATAGAGACTTTTGAGTGTTTATTGTAAAGCTTTATAGTTGAAGGGCTTAGAATGTAATTAACACATGTTTTTGTACACAAACCCTAGGGCTGCGCACTTATATACACGGGCCCTGCGCACTTATGCTAAGTGCGCAGGCCCAGGGTTTTCCTATATATAGACAGTGTGTGCACAGCTCTAGGTTTAGGGGTTTTGAAGTATATCTTTGTAGCACACTTTGCATACGTGCGCACTTAATCATATTCCAAGGTTATTCATCTTGAAATCAGTTATGGAATCATTATGTTATTCATTGTGTGTGTCGGGTCTTTCAATATTCATCTAGTTTTATTTGTTTCTTGGATTAATCACTTGAAACACCTAACTAATAGGTGTTTCTAAGTGATAACAATCTATTGCATTCAATAAGATCTAGTATTTTGGGACTACATCTGGTGATTATTTGAGAAACTTATTTGCCACTATGTTAACATCTAATAGTCTATCTAGACCAAACTTTGTATGGGAAAGCACATGGAAAGAGTTGTTTGAAGACATTCTACGTAAACGAAGAAAAGACACTGGTTGTCCAGGTATGATTTTCTACGTCTATCAGTAAAGTTAATTACTTATTAAAATTTTTCTTATTTTTTATCAAAAATCAAATAGTTTAATATTCCTGACTACATTTTTCTTACACAAATTTATATAGATTTGAGACTCTCTGAAGATCAGATTAAGAACTTTGCTTTTCTTGGTATTGAAAACTTTTTGTTGCGCAATAGTTCCTCTTTTCGAAAATTCACAGATATGCCATATCCTGATGATGACTCAATATACGTTTCAAACAATCAATTGATTAATGAGGAATTGGGATATGACACAAATGTTTTGCAAGGGGAATTTGAAGAAATGTTTGGTTTGCTAACAGATGAGCAAAGAAATGTTTATAACTCAATAATACAAGTTGTTGATGATAAAAAAAAAGGTGGTGTATTTTTTGTCTATGGATACGGGGGTACTGGTAAAACTTTTCTATGGAAAACATTAGCTTCATCCATAAGATCAAAAAGTAAAATAGTTTTGAATGTCGCTTCGAGTGGTATTGCTTCATTACTATTAACAGGCGGTAATACTGCGCACTCAAGGTTTTCAATTCCGATCAACCTAACGGAGGATTCTTTATGCTTCATAACACCAGATAGTGACATAGCCCAATTGCTTAAGAAAACAGATTTGGTTATTTGGGATGAAGCACCAATGGTTCATAAACATGCCTTTGAAGCATTAGATCGAACTTTAAAAGACGTTTTTGGTGTTGACGATAATAACAATTCAAAGGTCCTATTTGGTGGAAAGGTAATTGTTTTTGGGGGTGATTTCAGACAAATTCTACCAGTAGTTCCGAATGGAAGTAGACATGATATCGTTAATGCTTCATTAAGTTCTTCATACATTTGGCATGAATGCAAAGTCCTTAAGTTTACAAAAAATATGCGGTTAACTTGTGGCAACACTGCAACCGAGGTTGACCAAACAAAGAATTTTGCAAACTGGCTTTTGGATATAGGTGAAGGCAAGGTTGGATCTGAATATGAGGATCAATATATGATTGATATACCTAATGACTTATTAATTACTCAATCGTTGGATCCTGTTTCTGATTTGATATCGTTTGTTTATCCATCGATTTTAGAGAATTTTAGTATTCCAGGTTTTTTTTCAAGAACGAGCTATTTTGGCACCAAAGAATGAAGTTGTTGAAGATATTAATGATCGTTTGCTTGCTTTGTTTCCTGGTCAGGAAATGGAATATCTAAGTTCAGACTGTGTATGTCAATCAGAAAATATTGATGAAGAAGTCGATGAAAGTTTATATTCACCTGATGTTCTTAATAGCCTTAAGTTTTCGGGAATTCCAAACCATAGATTGATTTTGAAAGTTAGTGTTCCCGTCATGTTACTCAGAAACATCGATCAAAAAAGTGGTTTGTGTAATGGAACAAGACTACAAGTTGTTCAATTGGGAAAACGTGTTATAGAAGCTAGAATTATTTCAGGTAGTAACATTGGAATGCGGACATTTATTCCCAGAATTAGTCTTACGCCGACTGATAAAAAGATTCCTTTCAAGTTTAAAAGAAGACAGTTTCCTCTTTCTGTGTCTTTTGCTATGACAATAAGCAAGAGTCAAGGACAGTCGCTATCTAAAGTTGGGTTATATTTGAAAGATCCGGTTTTCACACATGGACAATTGTATGTTGCATTATCAAGAGTCAAAAGTAGGAATGGATTAAAGTTATTAATATTAGACAAGGATGGTAGCGTGACTAACCGTACTTTAAATGTTGTTTACAAGGAGATTTTTGGACAGCTATGACAAATTTTTGTAAGTCGCATTTTTATTGTTTTCTTTTATTTTTTTTTTCTGTTACAATTTTTATTATTATGATAATGCTACATTAAAAATAACTGAGGTCGATATGTTTTTTTTTTTCAGTTTTCAATGTCAAGATACTAGGAAGCTACCCTGCTGCAATGTATCTTACGAACATATTCATAATTTTATATTTTGTACCTATTTTAATGTCTTTAGTCATTCACTATTATTATGTTTTGTCAACATTCTAAGTTTACCTATTTTTTTTTAAAGTATCCTATTATTTTGTTTGGTGAAAGATTTTTTAGTTATTAGATTTATTTGCATTACCTCTTTTTCAAATTACATGTTTAACAAGCACAACAAAATTACAATTGAAAAATTTAGGATTATACTAAGTTCTCATGTTATGTTTTCTTTCATGATATGTTTTAAACTTATAATTTTTTTTAATACATTACCGAAAATATAATTGTTATAATTTTTTTAAATTTATATTGTAATTAATTGTTACTCAAAATACAAAGTTAACAAAAATATATATTAAAACCCTAATATCTATATAAACATGCGTAAGTCATTATCAAATGCCACATTCTTCATTTTTCCGAAAAATTGACCACGATTCATTCTGCAAACAAGGTTTGCTATTCGTTTTTTTTTCTTCTTTCTATTTTCTTATTAGTTTGTTCACATTTAGTATTACATTACAAATTAAGTTTATGATTATTTTGTTTTAAACAACTTTGAAATAGTAAAAAAATCGGTTTGTTTTTATAGGTACTCATGGATATCAGGTTCTCGCATATGCTTGCAAACGGTGCAGTTCTCCAACAAGCGAATTACTGTCAAGTTTGTGACGTCCAATGTCTGGACAATGCCCAGTATGCACAACATGTTAATGGTAAAAACATCAATCCAAGGTATTAGATTTAATATATATATATATATATATATTTATATAACTTTATATATATATATATATACTTATATTACGTAAAATTAAATACCTTTTTATCTGTATTGATTTTTGTATAGGTTGCACATGCTAACGGCCATGATATGTTCTATTGTGGTCTATGTCATGTCCAATGTACCAGTCAACCAAACCTGAACGCACATTTTGATGGAAGAAAGCATAAGAAGGTTTTGCAGAACGCTGGCTTTGTTAATTTTATTTGATGATTAATTTTTTTTTTAGTAATCTCGTATGTCTTATTTCCGGATTTTGTTTTTTGAGACTATAGTTTCGTGTTTGACATTATCTTTGCTATTTTTTTTCATTATAATGTTATGATTTGATAACTTTGAATGCTTATTTATTTCTTAATGACTTTCCATATTGTTTTTTTAATTAGTTGGTGATTTTTAAATTATATTTTTTTATGGTAGTTGATTGTTTTGTTTGGAATTGCATGTTAAAACTATTAATTTAATTTTACTTTTTAACTTTGTAAATTTTAATTTACTTTGGTTTGCACTGTGGGTACCCACGGGTCTCCAACCTAGTATGGTAATGCATGAAGTTCAGTGTCATAGTGTATAAGAGTCTTGAACATCAAAATAGTTGAACAAATTGTAACCTTCTGAATTTTGTAGGCCTAGCCGGGGCGGAACTAGTTGGGTTAATCCAGCTTGTTATATTATGTTACTCGTAAAGTAGTTATAGCGGATGAAGAAAATTTTATACTGACCGTCTAGTTAAAAAGTTGTTATACATTAATATATTCTAATAGATAATGTATTTTAGTAAAGTATTAATTTGTATTTATTTGTATTTATCCCTTACTAAAGTTAAGGACTCATGGTGTATTATTTATAGTGGTAATTTCAATGAGAGAGATCAAAGGTTTTATCTCTAATATAATAGATAATGTATTTTAGTAAAATATTAATTTATATTTATCCCTTACTAAAGTTAAGGACTTGTGACACCCGGCAAATTCTGGTTAACAACGTGTCTAGATGAAAGTCTACCTTAGCGAGTCACGCGTATATTGTACTTAACTGGGTTAGTTAAGTCGTGTTATGGTTCGGGAACTATCAGTTAGTATAGAGGATCATCGGATGTTAGTCTAAAGGTTCATTAGATGTCAGTCCTTAACCAAGTGTACAAATGGTGACGATTCGTAGAATCGTCCGGGCATACGGAACATACAAGTCTCGAGTTCCGGGAATTTGGTGAACGAGTGTGAATATGTTTGTTTGCAAGTGTTATGTGTTTACAATCATTATGTGACTTGTCGGTATGTGAAAATGTGTTAACATATGTTAAAACGGGGTTTAACGCGCAAAATACATCGAACCAACCCCTATAGGCGATTAGGGGAGGCTAATCGCCTATAGGGCATGCATTTAGGGAATCATTACATGCGATTAGGGGCTACTCGCATGTAATAACAGGCGATTAGGCCCAATTGCATGTAATGTCATGCGATTAGCAACCCTAATCGCATGTAACTGCTGCACAATCGCGTGTTACGTGCTGGACGACTAAAAACGACTATAAATACAATGCTTAACCTCCTAAACTTCATAATACCAACCCTAGTCATCCCATAACCCGCCCCAACACACACAACCTCTGGAACGTGATTTTGGATCAAAACACAAGGTTTCAAGCTTATTTCATCAAACTATCACAATCTAAGGTGTGATTCTCATCCATGAAATCTTTATAAACGTTTTTATTAAATCCCTAACGGTCCAGACCTGTTTTAAAACGTATGAGTCTTCTGAAAATCGTTAATAACCATTGTTAATTGGATTCTAAGTAGCATGCATGATGTATGTGGGTTTTCAATCAAAAGCTAGGGTTTTTATGATTCAAGATGGATGATTACATGTTATTAGGTTAGTTTCAGATTAATAATGATGGCATGATGATAGAATCTGAGTAATTGTTCATTAGGGTTATGATTATGCATGTTAAGATGATGTTTCATGCTATGTGTATTATGTTTGGATTACATGGTTACATGCAGGGCTGATAGAACGAGGTTAAACGAAGGATTTTGGTTTAAACATGTTTGGTATAGTTATTAGATTGATATTTGATGTTTACACACGTTCCGGATCTGATTTGGAGTGTTAAACGCGCGAAAAACCGGAACAGCTGGGTTACAGGCGATTAGCAACCCTAATCGCCTATGTTAGGGGCGATTAGGAGGCCAATCGCCTGAATGGACTCCCCAATCGCCTATAATACATGCATTTGGGGGCTAATTGCCTCTGTTACATGCAATTGTGATCCTAAATGCTAGTTAAGTCCTGAAATACATGTCTTATGACCTAATCGCCTATAAACTCATGGTTTACATGTCTTATGACCACTAATCGCCTATATTATATGCAATTAGCTTTCCTAAATGCCTGTTGACCAACCTAAATGCTAGTTGACTTTTCCTAATCGCGTGTACTGCTGCTGTAAGTGTAAATTAGCATTCCGAGACCCGATTTGACATCTAGGAACATGCTAGGAACCCCGTAACATATCTAATAACTTGGTAACATATGTTTGGATTTAATTATGTGATACGTGAACTACGTGCTGTAACTTGTTGGACGTTAACGTATGTTAAGTGTGATTGCATGATTGTATGTTTGAGAGCGTAAGCATAACACGGGGAGTCTCGGGTCACCAATGGGATGTCGAGTCTTGTACATTGGGTCAGTTAAACAGTCACGGTGTTTTCAAACGAACTTGGTTATGGTCTGGACATCTAGGGACTAACTAACCTGCGGGTTATTAGTCTAAGTACTTGTAACTGTCATATGTTAGGTCGCCACTTTACGGGACTAGCATAGCTGCTGAGTTTATTCATATTACGAAGTAACGCAACTTAAGGTGAGTTTACGGCCCCTCTTTTAACTGGTTTCACTTTTCGGGGGAGAAAACATGTGTTAAAACTTATGTTTGGTAACTACTGTCATACTATGGGTTTCTATGGTACTATACGATCTTTGGAAGTCCCGGGGGGAACCATGAATGTGCGGGTTAGCACAACGGGGAAATGTGAATAGCGCTATTGGGAGTGACCAACCCCGCTCGTCGACTTGGAGGGTCGGCGGGTGCATATTGTCTCAAACAGGAACAACAGGTTTACTACATCGGGCACGACATCTGGTTTGCGAGTTAGTAATGGTTTTCCAATCGTGATAGTAACAAAACATACGCCTAGCTAGCGTACTTTGGTTTTCGATTTGTTATAGTATGGACAGGTTGAACTTGGTACTTGGATTACAAACCTGTAAACTCACCAGCATTTTTGTGCTGACGTATTCTCTTACATGTTTTCTCAGGT
This sequence comes from Ambrosia trifida, assembly GCA_028751855.1. NCBI lineage: Eukaryota > Viridiplantae > Streptophyta > Magnoliopsida > Asterales > Asteraceae > Ambrosia > Ambrosia trifida. The sequence goes on from CM054123.1 coordinate 47,912,438, forward strand.
CGCTAAGGTAGCACTACTGGACTAGGGCACACGCGTCTGCACGGCGTCTAGTTAGGGTTGCATGGTTTTTCAAACGTTGAACACTTGGTTTATTTCGGATTATGTTTTGAATAAGCTTCCGCTGTAATTGGGGATTTTAAACATTGTTTTTGAAATTGCATTATGTTCATTTAGACTTGTTTATTGTGATCGTTGGTTTGGATCCTGGTTTGTCATGCGCCTCGCGGTAAAACTCCGCAAGTGGATTTTGAGGGTGTGACAGGACTCATGGTGTATTATTTACAGTGGTAATTTCAATAAGAGAGATCAAGGGTTTTATCTCTAATATGGTATCATTGACCAGGCCCTTAATCCTCTCTAACCACCTCTCCTAAACCCTACGGCCACCCTTCTGCCGCCGTACCTCCGCCTTCAGCCACCCCTCTGCCGCTGCTACTTTCTTCTTTCCACCATGTCTACCACTTCTCAATCTTCTTCCACCATAATCCCCGCCATCACTGTCGAGTCCAAACTTCACCCCACCACCACCGTCTCCAATATTAAGACTTTCATCCCTATCACACTTGAAATAGAATCCTCTCAATACCCTTTCTGGGCCACCCTCTTCAAAATCCATTGCAAGGCTTACATGGTTGATGACCACCTCAAACCCCGCCCCACAGCCGATGACCCTGCCACACCCGAATCCTCCACCTCCCAAGATAATTGGGATCGTATTGATGTCATTGTCTTACAATGGATATACAGTACGATCTCCAATGATCTCCTCCACACTATCATCAATAACATCTCCAACGCCTATGAAGCCTGGGTAGCCATTGAAAATTTATTTCATGATAATAAAAGTGCTCGCGCAATTTATCTCATGCATAAATTTTCTAACACCCGGTTTGAAGCTTTTCCATCCATGTCAGCCTACTGTGAAGCCCTAATAGTCCTAGCCGACCAACTCGCCAACGTGGATGCCCCGGTAGACAATGACCGGTTAGTTTTGCAGTTGCTCGCGGGCCTACCCGAGCAATATGACGGCATATCCACAATCCTCAAAAACCAAGATCCCCTACCCTCCTTTTACAACGCTCGGTCTAAACTCGTTCAAACCGAAACCGACAAAGCCGAGCGTGCCTTACATGCCTCTAAAACTGCTTCCTCAGCCCTTGCCGCCACCACTACCCGCACCAACCCCATCGACAACAACCGCCTCCCCACCCAGCCCACTGACCGTTCACATTTTTCTGACCCCACCTCTTTTGGCCGTGGTCGGTCGAACCGACGTGGTCGGGGCGGCCGCACCAGCTTCGATCGTGGCAGGTTTCCTCAGCCAAACCCCTGGTCGCAATACTCTCCCAGTCCTTGGGCTCCCTATTGGCCTTCCCCACCGCCTTGGGCTTCTGTCCCACCAAACTACTATCCGGCCCATTCCCAACACAATAACTCGGCCCAACAGCAGTGGACTCCACCCACTTGTCCCTACCCCACTACACCAAACAGGCCCAATTACAACCCCTCTTCACAGCCTGGCCTTCTCGGCCCAAAGCCATAGCAGGCCCATACCGCCTATTGCCCGACAGACATTGAGCAGGCCCTTTACACCATGAGCCTGCAACAACCGGACCCCACACAGTACATGGATACCGGAGCATCTTCAACAATGTCTCACGAGTCAGGTGACTTTCATACTTTTTCTAATTCTTGCGTTTCTCGTAATATTATTGTAGGAAATGGCGATACCATTCCGGTCCTAGGCCAAGGCACAAAATACCTACCCAAACCATTCCCGCCTTTGGTCCTAAAGAATGTTTTATACTCACCCCGCTTTGTTAAAAATTTAATATTTGTTCGCCGTTTTACAACGGACAATTGGGTTTCCGTTGAATTTGACCCGTTTGGTTTTCTTGTGAAGGATTACAAGACCAAGGCACCTCTCCTGCGATGCAACAGCAGCGGTGATCTCTATCCCCTGGTGTTCGGGTCTTCCACAAACCAACCTTCTGCATTTGCTGCTATTTCTTCGCAAGTCTGGCATCACCGTCTTGGTCACCCAGGAAGAGAACCTTTGAATAAACTTAAACATTCCAATGTTTTAGATTTTGATTTAAATTCTAACAATGTATGTCAGTCTTGCATTTTTAGTAAAAGTATACGATTGCCATTTTTTGATTCTCCCAATTTTACATTGCAACCATTTGATATCATACATAGTGACATGTGGACATCACCAATAATTAGTTCCTCAGGCCATAAATATTATGTGTTGTTTCTTGATGACTATACCAATTTTTTATGGACCTACTCCCTTACACACAAATCCCAAGTTTTTCAAGCCTTTACACAATTGGCCACCACAATAAAAACACAATTTAACAAAACCATTAAAACTTTCCAATGTGACAACGGACGTGAATACGTCAACACCTCCTTCCAAAACTTTTTCACCACTAACGGCATTTTATAACGTCCCTCTTGTCCTTACACTTCATCCCAAAATGGCAAGGCCGAGCGAAAAGTTAGAACTATAAATAATATGCTTCGCACATTAATGGCCCATGCCTCCCTACCCACCCACCTTTGGCATTTTGCACTTGAAACCGCCACATATCTACTTAACATCTTACCCTCAAAAACCACCAAAAACAAAACCCCCACGAAACTATTATATATGTCCACACCCACTTATGACCACCTTCGTGTCTTTGGTTGCCTTTGTTACCCACTCACACCACCCACAACAATCCATAAACTTGAACACCGTTCACACCCATGTGTCTTTCTCGGCTATCCTCCCACACACCAGGGGTACCGATGCCTTGACCTCTCGTCTAAAAAAATCTACATTTCGCGCCACATCGCGTTTGACGAGACCACCTTCCCGTTTGACCAAGCAATCGGCCCCACCCCGTCCTACAACTTTCTTGATACACCATTTCCGTTCCAACTTTGCCCACATATCCATCATAATCAGCCCACTCCGAATCCCACCCACACTGACCAGCCCAATACCTCCACTGTCCAGTCCTCCCCATCCGGCCCAACACCAAATTCTCACACGCATACCCAGCCCACTACCCAACCCACTGCCCAATCACACACCCCTATACCCACTGCACCCTCACAGCCCTCGCCCAACCCAACAAACACTCCCTCGTCCACTCCCATTCCAGACACCACCCACTCGCACATCCCGCCATCAAACCGTACCATGCATACACGTTCTATGAGTGGTATTTTCAAGCCCAAACAACCTTTTAACCTCCACACCTCCACCACACCACCTATCCTACCTATACCAAAAACACCCACTGATGCCTTAGCTACCCCGGAATTGGACGCGGCCATGACTACCGAGTACAACGCTTTAATTAGAAATAATACATGGGAGTTAGTTCCTTGTGAGCCATCTATGAATATTATTCGGTCCATGTGGTTGATTAAACATAAGTACAGGTCGGACGGGACACTTGAACGGTACAAAGCTAGATTGGTATGTGACGAGCGTTCCCAACAGGTGGGCATTGATTGCGGGGAGACTTTTAGTCCGGTTGTCAAACCGGCCACGATACGCACGGTTCTTTCACTTGCTTTATCTAAGGGTTGGGCTGTACACCAGTTAGATGTCACAAATGCATTTCTGCATGACCATCTTAATGAAACAGTATATATGCATCAGCCTATGGGTTTTCGAGACAATCGTTTCCCTAATCATGTTTATCTTCTTCGAAAATCCTTATATGGGCTCAAACAGGCACCCCGTGCGTGGTACCAAAGGTTTACGGATTATGTGACTCACTTGGGGTTTCTTAACAGTCGGTGTGATACTTCTTTATTTACTTACAGTCGGGACGGCGATACTGCCTATTTGCTCCTCTACGTTGACGACATTCTTCTCGTCACGTCTTCTGACAGCCTTCGCAGACGTCTACTAGCAAACCTTGCCAGCGAATTTGCCATGAAAGACCTCGGTCCTTTAAGTTGGTTTCTGGGCATCTCAGTTTCTCGCAAGCAAAACACCATGTTTCTATCTCAACAGTCGTATGCCACAGACATCATAGCCCGTGCTGGTATGCAATCTTGTAACCCCGTTGCCATTCCAATTGACACCAATTCCAAACTAGGTGCTTCTTCTGGCGAGTTGTTTCAGGATCCCACGTTGTACAGGAGCTTAGCTAGAGCACTACAATACCTCACTTTTACCCGCCCTGACATCACATATGCAGTACAACAAGTGTGCATGTATATGCACGCTCCTCATATAGATCATTGGAATGCCTTGAAACGCATCATCCGCTACATCCAGGGTACGTCATCTTATGGTTTACTTCTCGGTCCATCGGCGTCCACCACTTTAACAGCATACACCGACGCCGACTGGGCCGGGTGTCCTAACACTAGACGCTCCACCAGTGGGTATTGTATTTATTTTGGTGATAACCTTATTTCGTGGTCATCCAAGCGTCAACCGACTGTGTCCCGCTCTAGCGCCGAAGCTGAATACCGGGGTGTGGCTAATGTCATCGCTAAAATCTGCTGGCTACGCAACCTCCTATGTAACGCCCAGCGTTTCCCAAATAATATAATAATAATAATATTTTATTCTTAAAACGATTCGTTAATTCGTTAACAATAATATCTCGTTAACTAAGAAATACATACTTATTCATTAATAAATTTAATTATCTAAATTCGCCAAATAACGCGTTTGTAAATAATAACACACTGGTAAACCGACCTGTATCCTGGTAAATTTCTAAACGTGACTAAAAATATATTATAACAAATATATAGTCCAACCCCTCGTTTTAAAACGGTTTATATATATAAATCTAACAAAATAACTATTTTAGCGGTTAAGTAAGTAATGTAATTTAAACGAGACCGAGTCAGTGACTGGCTCGTATACGCGGTTGGCATTCACTTAACCTATACACCAAACCCTACCTATTTAAATATCCTATTCTCCTACTCCTTCTTCTCCACAACCCTAGACACTATCACTTTAACCCCTACTCCTCTATATATATCGCCTCTTTTAACTTTCACTGCATCCATTTCCAACTCCAACTCTCAACCCCTGCCTCCCATTTTCCCTCAAAACCGCCGCCGGCCACCACTCCGGCCCTCGGACGCGGCGGCGTCGGCCACAACAACCACCCATTTTCCTGCTTTCTTTAGCAACAACAACCACCACCACTCCAGCCCCTAATCACCTCATCTCTCTCTAACCTCTCTCTCTCAATCTCTCTCGCCTCCCTCTCCCGTCCCTGTTTCAGAAGCAGCCGGCCACCACCAAAGCTTGGGTGGTGGCGGCGCAGGGATGTGCCCCCCCCCCCCCAAAAAAAACATCTTCAATACGCAGCAAGTCAAGGGTGGTTTCATGGGGGTATGGTTCGCGAAGAGGTTGGGGTAGTGCCTGGTCGTGGTTGTTGGTGAAGGTCAGCGGGTTGTGGTTGATGGTGACGGTTTGTTTGGCTGATTGTGATGGGTTTTGGCTGGTAGGTGGCCAAGTTGTTAGTCAGGCTCGTTTTCGATCAGTATGGTGATGGTCCAGTCCGGTTATAGATGTGGCAGGGTTAGTCGGTTTCGACATGTGGGTGGATTATGGGCTTCGATTTGTGGTTTTTGATGATTTGGTCATGTTTTGAGACTCAAGGCTAGGTTTGGTTGATAAGCGGCTCTGTCAAGAATGGCCAGATCTGGTTCCAGTCGTGGTCTCGGGCTCATGGTTTCGTTTTAGGTCAGATCTTGGGTTGGGTCCAATTTGTACAGCTTGGATGTTCGGGTCGATTTCTGATCAAAGAGTCTGTCTCGGGTCAGATATGCTCGGGTTTATCTTGTGGTTATGGATGTGGTTTGAATCTTGTTTCGAGTCAGATTTCGATCAGTTTCATTTTGTTGTCGGGTCTTGGTTCGAGTCAGATCTGGATAGTCAAAGCTGGTCAACACGCGGTCAAAGGTGGTCAACTGTTGGTCAACGGGTCAGCGTTCCGATCTGCACGTGGTTCGAGGTGGCTTCGGGTTACGCACGTGTGATTCGGTATAACTTATATTCGTGTTATTATTACTTTATTTATAGATATTATATATTTATAAATATGTCAATATTGATGAAATAGTTTTGACTCGCGAAAACGAACCGACTTTAATAATAAACGGTAACTATATATTAAATCGCACGATTGATAATAGTGGCTAAAATGCGTGACTTGTTATATCGATATTGGACTAAATTGGTTGGACTATATAAGTATATAAATATAAATAACTATAGTTTATATAAAAGTGTCGAAACGTATAAGTCTTGTTTAATTTGGAAATTTCGGATAAATGAAATGTGGTCTTGTGTTTGGTATTGATTTTGGGAAATTGTAGGCGACTTGTGTTGCCTGGTTTCTTACAAAAACAGAGGAAACTCTGCCCAAATTTTTATAAAATATAAGAACCAAATCGGCCTTTCAAGTTTATGATTATGTGTAAACGAGATTATGTTTTTACAAATAAATTCTAACTTTCAAATCTTACGTCGTCATAAATAGAAATATTTATTTATAAGTACATATATACTATCCAAGATACGAGACGAATTAACATTTGAGTCAAGCTACGTAAATATTATTTCGTTATACAAAATGTGTCTTTACCAATAACTTCAATAACTTATTTATTTCCAATAACTATACATACGAATACATTTTGTGAAACCAAACCAAGTTACTATCGGTTCGTTAAGTCATACACTTATTAAGACACGCATTCTTTCAATACGTGTCTAGGTAGTTGGATAAACTATCTTTACAACCATAACAAAAACAAGCTTATTTGTATTAGAATTTAAGACGTCCTTTACTTCTAATAGGGCACAAGATGTTCAATTAATTCAAGTTCAGACTATTGTTTTGCTAGTACCTACACAGTGAATTTCAGGTGAGTTTTACATAGCCCATTTTCTATTTATCACCGTTTTTGGGGTGAAACATGTTACAACATTATATATGCAATTCAATCATCAAAGTGTCTATGTGTTTTTCTATGTTGCATTATGTCTTGAACATGACTAGGGTAAGCACAATTCTAGCATAATCATTAACACTGATCAGCCGACGGTATACATTGATAGATCTATTGGACTGACAATCCCACCCGGATACGTGCCTCCTACAAAGGTAGCGTGGGTGTTTGTTATCGCATAACATATTCGAGTGAACCATGAGCGTATGGGATGTACCACTTTATAACAGTCACAAGGGTTGATTATGCACTCGATTTACTTCTAGTATGTTTTCACATATGGACTAGACTTGCCATGACACTTGAATTGCACAAACTTTATTCGATTATCAAAACCTATGTAATTCTCACCAACTTTTGTTGACCCAAAATATTTTCAAACTTAACATGTTTCAGGTTATAACATGCCCGAAGATTAGAGTTAATGCTTGAAGATGCGTAGCTTGTATTTTTTTTTTTTTTTTTGATGTACAAATTCTTAGAACAATTGTATGTAATTTATTTAAATCATTTATTGAAACTTATTATTTACCATGAGCTACTGAACAATCATCAATACGTGACATCCCGATGTTTCCGCCATCGGTTGGGGTGTTACATCCTACTAGAGCTGTCGGTCCCGATCTCCCGTGCCACCATGGTGTACTATGATAATGTCAGTGCTATTTATCTATCTAGCAATCCAGTTCAACATCAGCGTATGAAACACATCGAACTGGATATTCATTTTGTCAGGGAACAGGTTCAACGTGGTCATGTTCGAATCCTTCATGTACCCTCCAGATACCAGATAGCAGACATCTTTACTAAAGGTCTACCGCGAGTTCTCTTTGAAGATTTTCGGTCCAGTCTCAGCATACTGTCCCATCCCGCTTCGACTGCGGGGGTAGGGCTGTTCAAAAGGCTCGGCGCTCGCCGATCGGTCGCCACTCGTTCGGAATTTGCTCGGAAAATGCTCGCTCGATCTTCCGCTCGGTTGTATATGAGCATATCTGCTCGGTTCGGTTTGTAAATGAGCCAAGCACGAGCAAAGGTACGCTCGGCTCGGTTCGGATCGAATAATTTTTATTTATTTCGTAATAGATATACACACAATTTACAGATAAATTTATGGATTTATATATAACATTCTATTGGATTTGACTTAGTATATGCAAACAAAATATAATAGCTCACTTAACTCAATAAGAAAATTTAACACTATATTTAATTGTAAAACAATAAGTCATGAGGTGAAAGTCTTGACTTCTTTATATTGTTAGTTGTCTATTGCTAATTGTCGATTGATATCACACCTACGTCATAATGCAACAAATGTTCTCTAACGTGTACTCATCACCTCACTAGCCTCAATCTAAACCTTATCCTTGGACACTAGGATCTCAATATTAGTGTTATCATCGGACATTTCGACCTTAGTTGTCACCCGACAATGAAAACATCGAAGGAAACATCGCAATTTTATGATCGTCTATATTACTCTCCGCTCGATTCTTGCTCGGCGCTCGCTCGAAAAATTTGCGCTCAAAGAATGCTCGTTCGGTTTTCGGCTCGATTGTAAATGAGCCGCTCTGCTCGGTTCGGTTTGTAAACGAGCCAAGCATGAGCAAAGCTCCGTTCGGATCGGCTCGGCTCGTGAACAACCCTATGCGGGGGTGTAATAAATAATGTATTTTAGTCTAGTATTAATTTGTATTTATCCCTTACTAAAGTTAAAGACTCATGGTGTATTATTTATAGTGGTAATTTCAATGAGAGAGATCAAGGGTTTTATCTCTAATATATTCGTAATTAGAAACAAAGTGTAAACAAGTCGTTGCATATTAGAGTTTAAGGTTTAGGGGCCTCCTACAAGATAAACTTACAAAAAGATAAAAAGAAAAAGAATTCACTTCTCTGTAACCTGGATTTTTTTTGTTTTTGTTTTACTACATGTTCTATGATCATATATTTATGTTGCACAATCTACAAAAGATGATATGAGTAATTTATATACAAAATCAATATATATATATATATATATAAAATAATGTATAATCACGGTCCTTATTATCTTCCTTTTTTATAGGTCCGCTTACGGCCGTGCGCATATAATGTATATATGTGTGGTCCTCAGGGGGACAAAAGTAAAGTTGCACTGATTTTAACGTTATTTTGCTAATTTCGTGAAAATAACGTAAAAAATGACGGACGGTTAATCATGCATCAGGTGGTGGCGTTGATAGTCAAAAGACAAGGGGTTACATGCACCAGTCGGGTTTGTTCCGATTGCTAAGTGTTATGTGCCTTATGTCTAAGACTTGATACAAAACCACTATTGAGCTGGGGGTCTCACTGGAAACAGTCTCTCTATTCCCACGGGCTAGAGGTAAGATTGTCTACATGACTATATCTTACTCTCCTCAGACCCTATATTAGTTTTTGCTATTGATGAAATTAACCGAGTATGATGATGATTATCATCCTTTTTTGTAGATTAAAGATGTATAGGTAAAAGAATTCAAGAAGTACAAATATATATGTGAAAAAAGAATAATAAGATAACGAGTCACAATAATTTGTAGAATGTATATACATAGTATGGGTAACATTCCAAACATCGACTTTACATTATTATCCACATTTACCTTTTGTAAGACCAAACGGTATGGTCTCGGGGAATACATTCGGTGGGTACATGTGGCCATTTTCCCCATCAGAGAAACTCCCCCCCCCCCCCCCCCCCCGTCCCGAGTTGTTTGATTAGTCCATTTTTATTTTTTTAAAATCAAAGTGTATATAATAAAAAAAAAATGTGGAATAGGGGAATTAAGGGAAACCATTTTCAAACTTTGGGGGAGAAAAGAGGGAAAATGAGGCGGCGCTGATGTGGCACTCGAAGGAAAGGGAAACCGCACCATATAGCCTAATAGTTATTCCTAATCACATTTGGTTGTGAATTGTTTTAGTTTCTTTTAATTTACACTTATTTGTTACGTACTTGATTAATAGGACGTAAGTATAGAGCAAAGTTGTTTAATATGAGAGTAAATACAAGACAAACCCAGTGTGTGAGGCTTTCACATGCGCATGGTCTGGATCGAGGTGCTGTGCTTGTAGACAATTAGATTTGGGTTTCTTAAGACTATAACGAGTGGTGGGGGGAAAGAGGGGATGAAGCACATATGTCACCCTCTCTCCTCCACCTCGGCTCGCCGGACCTCTCTCTATCTCCTCAATAACGTCTCTCTTAGTGGCGAAGCTTGAAAAAATACTGGTAGGGACCGAAAATTACGATACCCAATTATTTTTTTTCTGTCAGTTGTGGTCAGAAGATCAAATCAGTGGGGCGGAACTTAATTCGTATAAAAATTACCCATAAAAATCGTAAACTTTCACTATTGAGCCAAAAACAGTAGGGGTCGGGTACCCTGACCCCACTATCCTTCGCCAATGGTCTCTCTCCCTCCCTCTGCTTACATTCCCCTTCGGTGGTCATTCGTGGTCACTGGTTTCTCTCAATCTCTCTTCACATGTCATCCCCATTCGTCAACCCTCCTTCTCTCTCTTCCACGTTGGGTCATGTATGCTGATTCATCACCACATCAAAGGTGCAGAGCAAGAGATGAACAATTCAACCTTTTATTGAAAAACTATAAAAAAGTTTTTTTTGTTTTATATAATGTTTTTCATTTAAAACTCTCCCCTGTATATGTTACATACCAACTAATATATTAAATCTTTATGATTTTTGTTTTCATCCCAAATAACATTAATGAAACTTATAACACTAGACAAATTACAAATTAAAGTAAATAACTATCACACAACAGGATATATAAATCATTAACATCATAAAAGCATTGAGACTTGTGAGTCAATTAACCTTCTAAACCATCACATTTGATTTATCATCACTTTCACAACACATTAATTAATTAAACACCACATTTTGCAATTAAGTATATTATTATATTTAGTATGGAAATACAATATTTTAGCCGGAAAAAAAAACATCATCTCTCTTCCAAATCACATATTTTCAAAATTTATAAACCTCTCTTTCTGTTTCTGCAATTTTTCTTTTATATAAAAAAAAACAAACTTAAAGTCCAAAAATACGCTTACAAGCTTTCAACACACTTCCACTGCTTCGTTTCTTCACAGTGTTCTTAGATCTTGCCATCTGCAACGCTTCATCCTCTTCTTCAACATCAAACGAATAATCTGAACACTGATCATGTATTTTAGCATACCTTTCAGATACAGATGAAGATCTTCTGACAGACAAAACCCTCTTCATTGCTGTGTGCAGTGTTCTTCCCGTGCTGTGCTGTTTCTGGATCTTGAATCTGCTGTTTGCATCAGTTGTGGAACCATGAGAAGTTGCTGATGACCGGTTTATTCTCATGTTTTCCTTGGAAAAGGTTTCATCTTGTTGATTGTTATTATTATTATTATTGGCTGAATAGTGATTGTAATCGTAATCATCATCAAGTGCTTTGGTTTCATCTTGTTTTGGAGATTTGATGGTTTGATGTGAGAAAGATGTGGATTTTGATGTGTTCATCAGCTGTATCTTTGAATATCCCTTCATTTTCAAAGATGCTGTGGAATTAGAGGCCATGAGGGGTGTGTGTGTGTATATATATATATATAGAGAGAGAGAGAGAGACTAAATTAAATACAAAATGAGTAGTCTAAAAAATATAGTATATTTGTTTTAATTTTTTTTATATAAAAATAAAAAAGAATAAAATTTTTGTTTAGAGTATGTGTAGTATTACTAAGCGAAATGTTTTTAAGAAAATGATTACTTTCCGTAACTATGTATATAAGTTGTGTTATTAATCTCATGTATTGAGCCGGCTCAGTTTTTAAGTGAGTTGAGCTCAAGTGCATATTTCCAGTTTGATTGAAGATTTTGAGTCGAGTCGAACTGACTTGTTTAAAAGTCAAGCCGTGCTCAAGCTATATCAACCTCGGCTTGTGACAACCTATCTATTATATACATAGTGGCAGGGGTGAAGCTTCCCAGAGTCGGGGGTGCCCATCCCCTTTTTTTGCTTAGTAGTGTAAATTTATGTGTTTTCATCTATAAATTTACACTACTAAGTTCGCACTCTCCGCTTTAAGTGTTTTAAGGGTTCCGTAACTTTCACAAGTTGGAAAAACATTTTGTACAATAAGTCTTTTATGTACATATGTGTCGTGTGTGTATATATATAGAGAGAGAGGGAGATTATGTGAATTACAAGTAGGTAAATTGGATTAATTAGCAGGATGATTTGCTCAAACTTAGGAAGATGCATGCAATTGAGATGGGATCCTGATCTTTTTAATATTGTTTCTTATTACAAACAAAAGACATAAATGATCTGTCAATTAAAGTTGAAAATTTAGTCATTTCTTCTAATAGTTTAAGGGACTCCTCACATGAAATATATGTATGTATAATATGTGTGTACACGTGTGGGGGGAGAGTGAAGACAGTGGAGGTGGCGAGATGGATGACAAAAATAAAATTGGTGTAAGAAACTAGTAGGAAATTGTGAATACTTTAGATATGAAATAATAAAGCCAAGTAACAGCTGCACACATTCGACAACCCCCATCTCCTTCAATTATTATTAAAACTATTTTATTTTATTTTTATTTTTTTGTAATATATCTTTATGTTTTTATTTAAATCAATACTGAAAAATAAACACGTGAATTCAAAATAGTGATGTAGTCAACAACGGTGTTTGTATATCTATTATAATGCAATTTGTCAAAGGGAAAATGTGAAAGCACTTGTGTCACCAAACATGGTGGCGAAAGATAGTCCAGTCCAACCCGCACTACATGCATTTCTTTAAACTAAAATGTTTTTTTAACAGATCTAATTAATATATTTCTTGTTTTTCTCCCTTTTATTATATTTATTTTATATATTTTTTTTTCATAATTTGATGCAATTTTCACATTAATAACAACCAAGTTACATTAGAGAAAACCATACATATTGTCCTTTAGTTATTAGTCAAATTGCATCGTATGTCCTTTATGTAAATTTTTCACTCTTTTATGTCGTTTCTTTTGTAAATTTGTTACACCCTGAGGGTCTGGGTTCCGACTAGGATTCCGATCAAATAGTAAGTCCTATTAATTTGTTTATTTTCATCTCTAGCGGCTGTTAACTAAAATATTGATAGGGTTCACGGAGGACGGAGGTGTTAGAGATCCGATGGAGTTATCATTAGATATGTGATTATATCTCTCCTTTTGTTCTTTCTCCTTTGATCATTGTATTACTCATGTTATACACATATTGACTTGTGGAAAGTTGGAAGAATATCAAAAAGGGTGAAAGGTGTTTTATTGGTTTCTTGAAGATGGGCACTTGAAAAGTTGACTAGGTTTTATTATTGTTAAAAAAAACTATTTAACGGTGAATTGACATGTTTGCTCCTCACGTGAGGGCCACATGTCTGAGATAACTGATTTTTTTAACGGAAGTAACCCTAAATGACATAGGGTGTAACAAATTTATAAATAAATGACATATGGAGTGAAAAAATTACATAAAGAACATATGATACATTTTGACTAATAACTAAAGGATAATTTGTGTAATTCTATTTTATTTTTGAGTAAATTGTTATGTTAGAATTTCGTATTCCATTCTTATTGTTCATGTGATCTATGATCTTGTTTACTCAACCAACAACTTTTTATTCTAAATTAAATGTTACTTAAAATTTTATGTTAACTAGTATTTTGATTCGTTGCGCGTTATGTCGGCGTCGAAACCTAAAGTAACTCGACTTTTTACCGTCAAATATTTAACCTGGCTCAATTTTTAGCTAAATTTACGTCAAAGCGTAGATCAACTGAAAACGCACATAGAAATAAGCACAAAAACGTATTCTATTTGACCTTGCTCGTTACCGATAAATATTTACATCTAAACGTAAACCAACCTAAATATATACTAAAGTGTAAGTAAAAATAAGTACGTATGAAAATAGTGTTTATTAAGTTAAAGAACGGTACCACGCATTGCGGCGGCGACGAAACGCAAAGTAACTCGAATTTATAACGCCAAGTAAAACGGTATTATATTTAACCCGACTCTTTTTTTAACAAAACTTAGATCAACCGGAATGGTACATAAAAATAAGTATGAAAATGTAACAAATGATGATGCTGAAATGAGTTAAAAATTTATGTGATGTGGTATAGTTGACTCACATACATAAAAATAAGCACATAAAACTTGAGTGGGATCAAAATGACATTTTAAAAAGTTTTTAGATAGCTGAGGGGTGCAAGTGATGATGTCACACCCTCAAATTTCACTTGCGGGGTTTTACCGCGAGACGCGTGACCCACCAGGATCCAAGTCAACGATCACAATAAACAAACACTAAATGTAATAGATGAAAACCAAAACATTAAGTTTTGAACCATAAACCAACAGCGGAAACATTCCTTGTTTACAACCAAAAGACATAATTAACGTAGTTTGAAAACATTATTTAACATGCACTAAGACTCTAGACTCCGTGCGCCTAGTCCATTGACTGCTACCTTAGCGACTTGAGAAAACATGCCAAAAATGTCAACATATAATGCTGATGAGTTCTCAGGTTTTATAAAACAGTTTCCTTAAGTTTGAAAAGATCATTTCCGTTAATACTATGTTATCACAACGTTAGCTAGACGTTAAGTATTTTTACTAATACGAGTGGGAAACCATTACTGACATGTAACTCCTGTTTTTGCCCAGAATACATGAGCCACCGTCATCATCGGTGACTCCGGAAGTAGAGACAATATACACCCGTCGGCCTCCAACCGACGAGTGGGGTCTGTCGGTCCCAATAGATCTATCTACATTTCCCCGATATGTGTACCCACATACTCATGGTTTCCCCCTAGGAGTCCCTGATGAAACGCCCGTATAGTAAACATCCATAACCATAGTATAACATGACCTTTAAAATGTAAGTATGTAGCATGTTTCTCCCCCAAAAGCAAAACAATAAAAGCGGGGCTGTGACACTCACCTTAGATTGTGTTACTTGAAAACAGTTAAATCAACAAGCTATGATAACCCCAAATAGCGGCGAACTATCATGAGACGTATATAAGTAGGGGCGGAAATTATTGACACGACCCGAAAACCGACCCGAACCCGACACGGAAAAAAACAGGTTTGGGTCAAGTAACACGACTCGTTTAAAAAAACGGGTCGGGTTCGGGTTGACCCGTATTAAAAATGGGTCGGGTTCGGGTTGACATATATATAAAATGGGTTGACCCGTTAACCTGTTTAAGTATTTAGAAAAAAAAATCTATTATATGTTTATGTTTATTTTTTCATTTCTATTTACATGGTTAGTTATAATTGTGTTATTTTTGGCACACTATATTATTTATTTGTCACACTTATATACTAACCATTAAACATTTTATTGATAACCTGCTTACAACCCAACAACCCGCTTATAACTCATGAACATGTATGACTCATTTAAAAATATGGGTTAAACGGGTCGTCTTCGGGTTGACCCGGATTTTATGTGGGTCGGGTTAGGGTTGAAATATTTGACACGAATTATAATATGGGTCGGGTTCGGGTTGCACATTTCAACCCATCAACCCGCCAACCCGCAACCCGTAAACACGCCAACTCATCAACCCGACACGATTGACACCCCTATATATAAGTACACAGACTAATAACCCGTAGGTTAACTAGTCCCTGAATGTCCAAACCATAACCATGTACGTTTGAAAACACATTTGACCATTAAACCGACCGCACAAGACAAGACCCGACATCCCATTGGTTACCCGACATCCCACGTGTTATCCAAGAACGAGAAATTAAGCAATCACATGCAACTATACACTTAACACGCATCCATGTTCCCTTCATCTATCATACGAGTCATATATAGCACAAACGAGTCCGAACACGTGTTACCAAGTTATTAGACATACCACGGGGTTCCTATCATGTTCCTAGGTGTCAAATCATGTTTCGGGATGTCAATATACACTTACAACAACAAAACACGCGATTAGGAATCAAACATGCAATTAGGAAAAGTCAACTATTGAGTAGGGGTGGTCAACAGGCGATTAGAGGGCCTAATCGCCACTTTTTTTACGCGATTAGGGCTACTCGCTAGTTTAACAGGCGAGTAGAGCCCCTACTCGCCCCCTGCAGTCACGTGTTGGTTTTTCGCGCGTTTAACCTTCCAGATCAGATCTGAAACATGTAAAAACACCCAACATCAAACCCAAATCATTAAACAACCCATTCCAAACAAAAACCCCCCAATTTATTACTGGTCTAACACCCTATTTGCAATTATTTTCAAAAATGGCAAAGTACTAGGTATCATTAAACATGCATATCTTTCCTTAAATGGCAAATAATCAGATCTCATCACCTACAACCTTGCAAAGCATCATTTCTCTGTTATTATACCATTCTAGTGTGAATCCTAACATCAAACAGTCATCAAATCATATCATAACACCCTAAATCTTCAATAATCACTCAAATGGGTCAAAATGCATATTATCACCAAGACACTATAATAATTGCTCAAATCCTTAGGAAAACATCCTAACAACTCCTACACATCAGAAGTACATCAAATACATGGAAACATTCACGTTTTGACCATTAAAAATCGTTTCTTGCATGAATACTTCACATAGAGCAAGTATAAAGGTTTAGACTTGTTTTAGAACCCATTTCAAAGGTTTTCAAAGACACAAACTTGATAAAACTAGGTCTGGACCTTTGGGAACCAAGATATCAACAATACAAAGGCTTAGGGTGTAACACCCCAACCGATGGCGGAAACATCGAGGTGTCACGTATGAATGATTGTTCAGTAGCTCATGGTAATACATAAGTTTAAATAATCCTTTATTTCATTACAGTATTGAATTACATTAAATGTCTTGAATGAAATCTAATACATCCAATAATTAAACAAAGCTTAAAACTTCAAATATCTTCTCATGCTAGCTCTAGACTTCAAGCATCAATATTTCCTGTTGAGTTTGGAAAATATGGGGGGGTCAACTAGAAGTTGGTGAGAATACATAAGCCAAGTCAAGCAATTAAGTTTTATAAAAGTGTTTAGCAATTCATATGTCTAATGTATGTTTAAGTCTACATGAATAAACATGAAGTGTAGTATGCACATAATCAATCATCCGACAAAGTTTAGGTCCATCCCGCATCCACGGTTCTCCTTATAAAGTTTAGGTTCATCCCGCATTCACGGTTCTCCTTATAAAGTTTAGGTCCATCCCGCATTCACGGTTCTCCTTATAAAGTTTAGGTCCATCCCGCATTCACGGTTCTCCTTATAAAGTTTAGGTCCATCCCGCATTCACGGTTCTCCTTATAAAGTTTGGAACGATAACAATCACCCACGCTCCCCATAGAAATGGTCAACGAATCTAGGTGGGGTTGTCAATCCAATAGATCTATCATTGAATATCACCGGCTTAGCCACAGCTAATGATTATGTAAGTTTAAGTTTAAGTCTAATAGTATTTGTCTAAGTCATGAGGCATTAAAGTTTACAACTAGACATGTATGTAGAATTGCTTAAGTATAAAGTTTCAAGTATAAAGAATTGCGTAAACGAGGTTATGTAAACTCACCTTAGCAAAGTGTTAAGTCTTGTGAAATAGAATAAGTGTAGTCCAACGTTGCCAAGTATTACCCTATGTTTAAGGCAATAAATAAGTCTTTCTAGTCTACAAGTATTTCTAGGGTTCCTAATTTATTTGAAACGTAATAAAAGGAGTGTAACATAAATCATAAAAAAAAAACTAATCATAAAAAGTTTTAGTTAATTGTTTGATAAAACAAGTTCTAATGGAAATTGTTCAAAATATATAATCAATTGTATACGTTTATAGAAAAAAATAATAATTAGATTTTAATCCTTTAAGGGCTTAGGATAATTATTTCAATTACAATGATTATCTAAAATGAGTTTCATATTAAGAGATTTACATGCTACGTAAATTGCAATGACCCATTTATAACAGTATGTTTTTTTTTATTTCATAGATTAAAATAATTTAATATAATTAGTTTGAACAAAAACTTATAAGTATTAAACTAGTACTAAAAAAAATAGTTAATTGGATGACAAACATTAAATAATTTGATATGGGTTTATCATTTTAAATAATTATTAGAAAAAAGAAAATGTTTTAAACTTCAAATAAGATGCAAAAGAAAAGTTGAGATATGAAGTTTATTTAGTATAAAGGATATGATAGTCCATATGCCCCAATTATTAGTTTCTTAAACAACAACTTCCCAAACTTGACCAAATTAGGAACAAAGGGCACCTCAAACACATCTTCATATGTGTGTTTGGCAGGAAGCTCGAGATCGAGAAAAAAGAATATAAGACTCACAGTGCCGGAGGAAGAGGCGGTGATAGCGAGCGCCAGAGATTAAGACCATTAAGGGACGGTGGTCTGGAGTTGACGGTTGTCGGTTACCGGTGGCTTGTCGGGAGGACGAAGCGGCGTCCGTTTGACACAAGTAGAAGGGAGGAGACCAAGAAGGTATGGAATGTGGTTCACGACGGTGGTGGATGTTGCGAAACCGCTAGTTCAATACGGGTTTGTAGACGGATTTATCCAGCACACGCCAACCCACAAGAGATCGATAGAGAGTTGGGTCAGGAAATGGTTGATATAAACTTTATGGCTCAACTTGTTTGTTTCATTTCTATACAAGACTATATATACACATACAAACACAACAAAGATGGAGATAAAAGCTTCTCTAGACTTTGACTCAATAATTATACTTTGACTCAATAATCACACATAATTGTTTGACTCAAGACTTTGACTCCAAGAATTATGTTGTCAAGACTTTGACTCTTGACTCAAGGCTTTGATATATATATATATATATATATATATATATATATATATATATATATATATATATATATATTGAAACGAATTTATATCTTCCTTGTTTGAGATTATAAATGTAATTGAAAAAATGATTAGCTTTAAATAAGAAATAAAAAAATCATTAGTTTGAATTAGAAAATAAAAACACCGTCTTATAAAATGACGATTTTATAAATAGAATTAGGATAGGACATATGTCATGATTGAAGATTTTTTTTTAAGTACAATGATAAAAGAAACTTAGAAAAATAGAGTGCACGGATAAAGATAAGAATATTTAGAAATAAATTAGACTTTATATCATGGATCGGGAAATACTTTAATGCAAAATAAATGGGAAAATTCGTGAGGTTACATAGGGTAGATAACACACCTTGAATCTTGCTAAGGAAGGAGTGTAAGCTTAGAAATGATGGGTTTTAGAGCAAAAACGAATTCCAGAGGTGTATTATGGTGTAAGGGAGGCTTTGGACCAGCTAGGGTTGCACAAAGGGTGTTTTACAAGTCAAGGGTTGTATTTATAGGTGTTCCTAATCGTTCAGCACAGTACAGGCGAGTAGGACCTGCTATAGGCGATTAGAGCCTAATCGCCAGTTGTAATCGCCCCTAGCCTCCTAATCGCATGCAGCACGTGTTTTCGGGGTTTTGGCGCGTTAAACACTATTTTAACATATATATATAAGCACGTATTCACATATTAACAAGTCATATAACGATTATAAGCATATAAAGCATGATAAATAACACGTTCACCAATTCCCGGGACTCGAGACTTGCGTGTGTGCATTAAACCCGGCGATTCCACGAATCAGCAATCCTTGTACACATGGTTATGGACCGACTCCCAATGATCCAGTGGATTATTGTAACGACTCCCGATGATTCTTCGAACCATCATAACGACTCAACTGACCCAATTAAGTATGTAACATGCATGACTCGCTAAGGTAGACTTACTAGTTTAATCAATGTTACTAACCTGAGTTTTCCGGGTGTCACAGATGGTGTTGAAAGTTGAGAGGTTGAGGTACTGTATGGAAATTTTACGTCGTGTACGTAAACCTAGATATTCAAACAAAATTTATACAAAAACGTATATAAAGACAGTGGAAGGATCATTTCAAAACATAAAGTATTAAGAGAACATAAAGAACAACTCTAAATCATTTAATTTCCTAATTACGGCTCATATATTTTTTTTTGTGTTTCTTACATTCATATGTGTATATTATATACATAAAAACAATTAAACTAATGTTTTTGTATGTGTTTTACAACCTACATACATGTAGATTATTTAACCTACATGGTTACATAAAAAATGAAATTTTCTCTTCTTTTTTTTTCGAATTCCAGTGTAAGAAACATAAGATTAAATTTGTTTTTACTTTTTACTTTTTCGTTGTTTAAGGTTGAAAAAAAAATGATTCATTTTGTTCTGCTTGTTCTCGCAATATATAATGTTTTGCATATATCCTTTCCCTATAAAGATAAATACAATAACTGTGCATTACAGTTGTTCGGTTAAACATATATAAAAAATCCAACAATATTAATAACAGTTAAAATAACCGATCGGTTTAAAAACAACGTTATGGAAGTTTACGTCGAACCTAAATTAAGAACGAAACCATTAAAAAATCAACCAACTAAACTTCCAAGGATGTAAACAAAAATTGAAATACAAGGGAAAAATAAATTTATTAAACTTGATAAGTGATGTGTGTGGTTTTAGTAAATTTTAATCGATGATTCAACAGTGTTAAAACTTGGTGTTCTAAAACCAAAGATAAACAAGATTTTACCAAAACGCTACAAATTTTAAGCTACCACTTGACATGGCAAAAGCGACGTAGCCTCCCGCTTACACTGATTCTTTACTTGAAATAAATAATTTATCAAAATGTGATTGATTTATTATTAACTAGTAAACTTCATCCGCGCTACGCGCGGCAATTTGGTTTGCAGCCACGACATCGTAACCATCCGGCAACCACCACCACCGCAAACCGCCGGTACACTGTCAACGACTATTGCAACCGTCGCAAAGAACGACAACACTCCACCTAGCTTCCCTTCTCTCTACCATCCAAGCACAACCAAGTAACCATCCAGCTGCGGTGTAATCTTGCACTTAGTTACCAACTTCTCTCTACCACTCCATCACCTTTACCAACATAACACTCTACAATCAAAAGGCCACCACAACACAACACAACACAACGTAGCGCTACCACCTAAGTGTCGTTGCTTCATCCACCCATATCTTCTGTATACATACCCTATCTCCACCACTGTCACTGAACCTTTTGTCATAACTCTCCATTTTCCTGTCTCTATTTCGTGAGAGTGGATCCACCACCGCAGTTGTATCTCCGCCGACATCCGTAACCACCTCCGCCGCTCTTCCTATCGAAACAAAGAGTCGAGACGGTTACAACTATTAACAGAGAAAGAGAGCTACGGTTGAAATCAACCCAATGATTCAGCGAAGATACATCATCAGGCCGAAAACTCTATCTCAAAAGCTGGCTATGACCCACTTGCCGGTAGATGTCTCCGACATAGGCGCTACTACTACTGTAGAACCGATTGTGATCCCAAGGGGAAAGCTGTAACTTATGTTTTAATACCAAGGACACAACTGTAATTTTCTTGTGGATTTTGACGCCGTTAACGTTATCTACTGTTGCTCGTCATGTTGTCTTTTAATATATATAATAATTGTACGGCAAGATAACAAAAGAAGTAATATAGACCGTTAACTTTTAACACGGGTTCACCAATCTTTGGTTTGCACCAAAGCTAATACATAGACCATGAAGCTAAGTTGCTAAACCAAATCTTGGTTTATCACAAGGACTAAGTATATAGACCGTACCTTGAGCTTACCATGTAATGTAAGACAAATTTTAAAAGGTTGATTAATGATATTTCAATTTAGTACCTTGAGCTTTTGAACAATCATCACGTTGCAACCCCGATGTTTTCGCCATCGGTTGGGGTGTGACAATAAGTTTGACCTATTTCATATAAAAATTTTTTAAGGATATGAAACAAATTTTCTCCGTAAGATACATTTCCATTTTCTATCCTCCATCCCTAGAGTATTAGGAATACACGATTTTATAATAAATATTTTTGTAACACAAATAATCAAATAATACTTATCTAGCAAACTCGAAAGTTTTTTTTATTAATAATCATTCAACCAAATTTACAGTATATTAAAATCATCGTAAAATTTGATATCGAGTTTTCGCATATTATAATATGTCAAATATCATTTCATCATCATCATCATCATCATCATACTCAGTTAATCCCACCAATAGCAAAAGTTAAGGTAGGGTCTGAGGAGGGTAAGATGTAGACAGCCTTACCTCTACCCCGTGGGAACAGAGAGGCTGCATCCAGTAAGACCCCCGGCTCAATAGTGGTTTTGTATCAAGCCTTAGACATAAGGCATATACACTTAGCAATCGGGACAAACCCGATTGGTGCATGTACCCCTTGTCTTTTGGCTATCAACGTCACCACCTGATGCATGATTAACCGTCCATCATTTTTAACGTTATTTTCACGAAATTAGTAAAATAACGTTAAAATTACTGCAACTTTACTTTTGCCCCCCGGGGGCCACACATATATACATTATATGCGCACAGCCGTCAGCGGGGCTTATGTCAAATACCATTTGTAGAAGAAAATTCACTTCTATATAATTTAATCATGATCAATTGACGTGAAACATCTGTTTGAAATTAATTATAATCGAAAATTTTCTTCTCCGATCATAGAATCCGGTGACGTATATTTAGATAAGATTATGTATGTTTAGGTGTATTAATATAACGTAATAATTTCAAAATGCAAATCGTTACCTCATGATTAAAAATACAGTTTTGATTATTGATTTCTCGATTTCTTATAGTATTATCAAGTTTATAAAACTTTTAACTTTTATAAAGTGTCTAATTTGTATAAAAAATTATTATAGCAAAACATGTAGCATTATAAATGATCTTTTATATGTTTTTCTATTTGATGTGTTCCAAGTAATTATAGGATTAAATGTCATGAGTTCTCGTTCAACACTTGTAGCTCAGTTGGTTGGTTGGCCTAAGTTTCCTTTGGGAGGCTTGGGTTCGATCCCCACTAGCTACATTTGGAGGACATAATGAGAAACAAGGGATGACTCCTGGCCTATGGTCAGGAGTTCGAGTCCTGATCTCGCCCGAGTTTTACTGGTTCTCCATAGGAGGTCTTCGGATGGGTGGGGGATCGGGTTTTCCCTGGCTCGGGAACCACCATCAGGCGAGGCTCCCAGCAAGGGAAGCCAATTTGCCCGAGCCCCCTTGTGGGAGTCTCGCGGTTGTTGTGTTAGCCGTTCTAAAAAAAATGTCATGAGTTCTCATAAACATCACTTAACTCTTGACTTCATTTTGATTAAATATGGTGTTTTAGCAAGCAAAGACAAGACAAACAACAAAAAAGGAAAATTAACCCCTCAAACCTGCACTAACTCTTCGAGGATATGGTTGAGGATATGAATTCGTGAAGACATGGAATTAAGGTTAAGGACTTGTAGGGAAGTTTTCTTGTACCAATGTCTCGTTGTTGAAGCGTAGGTTTTCAGTTATTATTATTTTTTTTGCTAACTTGTACAAGTTATCATCCGACTATGTAACGAGTTATTTTTTTTTTCTATATTTTTTTTATTACATTTATGTGTACTCTTTACTAAGTTGTGTGGTGTTGTAAGTTTCCTAACTCTCATATATGGTGATCTTTGGAGCCGGGGTCTCATCGGAAGCAACCTCTCTATCCTTTGGGGTAGAGGTAATGTGTGCCTACATCTTATCCTCCCCATGCCCTACTAATAGTTTCTATAGCTATAGGTGGGATTATACCGGGTAAGATTGATTGACTGACGCGGTACTAATCCTCCTTTGGAACACCCTTTCATTTCTTGTGACCCAAAGACTCCAACCTGTCATAACGCAAACTGCATATAACACTTCCTTTTTTGTTTTCAGAATTTCCCTCCCCTTGACATGATCCACGATCAAAGCTAGGGAATGGAACTCTATAGGGGTCGGGACTCGGGATGTTAATCCAAACGCAGACTCGCCGCCACACTGTTCTGGCAAATAAGCAATCTGCAAGTAAATAGTTAACTGTTTCTGGTGCTATGCCACAAACTAGACATTCACCACCTCTGAAGTCAACTCCCCGCTTAGTTAATTCCGCCGAAATGGTTGTCTAATCCTCTCGAAATGAAACAACTTACTTTTGGGACCGCTATCATCCTCCATACGAATGGATGGTCCGAGTTGTTTATAGATACACCTTGCCCCAAGTCCTTTCTAACCTGCTTGACCGAAAACTCCACCCTGCCACTATTACTGCTCCATTCTGCAAACACTTCATGAGGTTTTCTGCTTTAGATTTATTCTTGACCCGTTTCCGGGAGCCTTTCCCCTTCAATGTCCCAGCACACTCCTTAACCACCTGCTTATAATTTCCAACCACCATAAGGCCTCCTTGAGTCCATTTGTCAACGCTGACAACTGACCCGATCCAACCCAGCACACCAAGTTGTGATTCAACCATCACAACCCCAAACCACCCTTATTCTTGGCTGCTAATATTCTCTCTCACGCAACCCATCTAATCTTCCGATCCAACTCTGCCCCGACCCATCAAACCCTTCTCCTAATCCTTCTAGATCATCTCAAAGTAACCAAATCCCACTTATATCATCATCTAGAACACCAGTAATAGCAACTAAACCACCACTTAAATCAACACCTATCCATTACTTAAATCATCATCATCATAGCAACAACAACAACAGCAATATAATAACAATTAACAATAACAACAAAAATAATGCTCTTAAATATTTAAAATAAACCATTAACTAACTTGACAATAGGCATTAACAATTAACTATTAACTATTAACTTAGACCATAAAACATTTTTTTAAGCGACTCGCGTCTTTACCAACTGCACTAGCCCCACATTAACGACTCATTAACGACTCGACTAAAATACACCCAATTTGATCACGAAAGCATCGGGGGCGGTGAGGGCGGGCGTTTCCTCTTCCTCTTCTTCTCCCCACTAATCCCTCTAGCCTTAACCTGAGAGTCCTTAACATCACGTAAATAAAACCTAACAGCACGAGCTCCAAACGGGTTAGCATCCGGCTGCCCGCCGTTCTCTTCAAAAGCTGCCCGGAGACGGCCAATGAGGGCATCGAGGCTGCCCCAGGCTTGACGGAGAGGGCAGGGGCAGGTTGCAGAAGGGTTGGGGTGACCGAAGAATGGACAAAGGTTGGTGTGGACTTTTGTTTTGCCGAATGTGTCAAGGTAACGGAAAAACTCGATGACGTGGGTGCTGGTGCAGTTGGAAAGGGTTAATGGTGGGTCGTGGTTGCGTAGGAACTCACCGAATGTGTTCCAGTCACGGCGTTTTTGGCTCTCGTATCGGTTAAGGCGACTGGTGGCGGTTGAACCGGTTGAGGCGCATGAAGCGGTAGAGGATGCTTGGCTAAACATGTTTGTGGTTAAAGAAATGGCTGATTGTGGGTGAGTGTTGATTAGGGTTTCGTAAGGAATTGAGGATGGGGAAGACGATGATTTCGAGTGGTAGGCACGTGTGTGATACGTGTAAAATATATATATTAATATATATATAGGGGAAAGTTATTTTGAGAACACCTATATTTCGTGCGAACCGTGAGAACGGCATCTAAAACTATTCAAATTCAAAATTTCTTTTTACACTTGTCTTTATTACTAAAATACAATCCCCAAAACACAATTTACGCGTAAAAATTCAAACGTATACGAAAATAATTTGTTTTTACACATGTGTAAATTTGCTGTTTATACATGTGTAAACTGTTTCATTTACACATGTGTAAAAAGTTAATTTGAAAGTGTTTTTGCAAGAAAAGATGGATTATTTGAAAAGAAAATTCATTTATTAATGTTGCATTTTGATTGTAATAGGATTTGTATTAAAAAAATTTGATTTTGATTGATTTTTGTATTTGTTCTCACGGTTCTCACAATATTTAGCGTTCTCAAGATAACCCTCCCCTATATATATATATATATATATAGGGCAATTATAAAATGAAAACCCTCTTGAGTTGAGAAAACCTTGGAAACCCATGTAAAAAATCATTATTTTTTTTTGAAAAAAATAACCAATGTAAAATACATGTTTTTAAGTGTTTTGGGCCAAAAAAATAAAAAAAGCGCCGAATGGATTTTTTTTAAAAAAATAAACAAAGCTGCGAAAACACATGTTTACACCTGATAAAAAACAGCAAATAGCTGAAAACATATGTTTTTTTTAGCAACTTTGTTTATTTTTTTTAAAAAAATCCCTTCGGCGCTTTTTATATTTTTTTGGCCCAAAATGCTTAAAAACATGTATTTTACATTGGTTATTTTTTTCAAAAAAAAAATTGATTTTTTACATGGGTTTCCGAGGTTTTCTCAACTCAAGAGGGTTTTCAATTTATCCTTCCCCTATATATATATATATATATATATATATATATATATATATATATATATATATATATATATATATATATATATCCTAGCACATTAAAGTTTTGTGCAGTTTGTGGGTTACGGGCGACATAAACCATTTACAATCTTGTTTTATTAATTTTGAAAAAAAAAAAAATTTAACGACCAACGAGGTTTTCTCAACTTAAGAGGGTTTTCAAGCCAATGGCTGGGTCATCCCTCATTTTCCCTCCACCAATGTCCTCCAAATGTAGCTAGTGGGAATTGAACCCAAGTCTCCCATAGGAAACTTTAGGCCCTCAACCAACTAGGCTATAAGTGTTGGACTTATTAATTTTGAAATAGTGGGTTGGTTACCATTCACGTGTTGCGGTAAGTTCGAACGGTATAAAAATAAAAACAAAAACGTCACTGTTATAGCATGTTGGTTTAAACATAAAAAAGAATGTCATAATGGTGTATTTAGAGATGAATGTTTGACGGTTTAAAAGACCGAATAATTTTAAAAAAACGTTGAAAATAGTTGGTCGGTTTGAAACAATGTTAGAAATTTTTATGTCGGAATGTAGATAAAAATAACTCACATGGAGGTTGGAGCGTGGATTTAAAAAGACAAAATTACCGAAATCAACCTTTATGTTTTGCTAAAAGTGCAGGTTCCAACCTTTAAGTTTCATTTGCACGCAAAACAGTCTTTACCTATTGATTTTATTACAGGTTCTAACATTTGTGACTAACTCAATTAATTTTCTTGGTTAAGTGCCATCACGTGCATATCACGTGAGGGTATATTGGACACTTCGTGTTAGCTTTCTTAAAACCCCTCATTTCATTACAAACCCTCATTTTTTCCCAAAATCTTCAATCAACCCAACAACCCAACGATCAAGAAAATGGACGATGCTGGAACAACACTGATTTTGTAAATGCAGATTTGTATCCAAGCCTATTCTCGATCAATCTATATGATGGAGGTTATTTCACTGTTTACAGGAAAAAGGTATGGAAATGGGAAGTTAAGGATGGTCGATTTGTTGGACTGCGATAGATTTGGTTTGTATGAAATGGGACTGATTACTGATTAGGCAAAATTTAGACTACAATGATGATATTCCTTATTATTTCCATTTTAGAGTACCTGGTACTGATTTAGATAATGGGATCCACCCTATGCTTATTGACTCTCATGTAAGGCAATTTTTGGAAATTGTGATGGATTAAACTAGACTAATGGAAGTTTATATAGAGCATGGGAACTCAAACATCTTTCAAGACACACAAACACAATCAAGTGTTGTTATTGAAGAAATTACTGAGTTAAAGACACAAATAATTGAGAATCAAAGAAAGAACCCAAAGGGACTTGCATTATGTTGGCCTAAAGAATCAAGTGGAGATATTGATAACTAATAACATATGTCTTATATATGTAAATGATTTTTGTATTTATGATGTAATTATCTCTCCATAATTATAGGAGATAGCTTGTATTATTTATAGGATTCAAATCAATGAGAATAATCATGTTGAATCACCTTCTTTCATGGTGTCGGGGCAATTGTCTTATTTCTTGGGTATTCAGGTGACTAGGGATGGCGACTCTATGTTTTTATCCCAACAGACGTATGTTAAAGACATCATTCATCGGGCTTCCATGGACTCGTGCAACCCTGTAGCCACACCTGTTGACACGCAGTCCAAACTATCTGCTGATACCGGCCCTCTTCATGATGACCCTGCTATGTATCGCAGCCTTGCGGGTGCTCTTCAGTATCTCACTTTTACCCGCCCTGACATCTCTTATGCAGTGCAACAAATTTGTATGCACATGCACGCTCCTCGCCTGGCTCACTGGAATGCGCTTAAGCGCATTGTCCGATATCTTCAGGGTACTACGGATCACGGTCTTCATCTGGGTCCTGCTTCTAGCCTGTCTCTTCGGGCCTATACTGATGCTGACTGGGCTGGCTGCCCCGACACTCGTCGCTCCACCTCTGGCTATTGTGTTTATTTGGGTGACAACCTAATTTCTTGGTCTTCAAAACGCCAGTCCACTGTCTCTAGGTCCAGTGCTGAAGCCGAATACCGGGGTGTTGCGAATGTGGTTGCCGACATCTGCTGGCTGCGCAACCTTCTCCTTGAGCTTCATCATCCGCTTTCTCGGGCCACGATAGTCTATTGTGACAATGTTAGTGCGGTTTATCTCTCCGGCAATCCGGTTCAACATCAGCGCACTAAACACATTGAGCTTGATATCCACTTTGTTCGTGAACAGGTGCAGCGTGGACATATTCGAGTATTACATGTTCCGTCTCGTCACCAGATAGCGGATATCTTCACCAAGGGACTCCCTCGCGTACTGTTTGATGACTTTCGTTCCAATCTCAACATCGGTCCTCCCGACGTTTCAACTGCGGGGGTGTAATAACATATGTCTTATATATGTAAATGATTTTTGTATTTATGATGTAATTATCTCTCCATAATTATAGGAGATAGCTTGTATTATTTATAGGATTCAAATCAATGAGAATAATCATGTTGAATCACCTTCTTTCAATAACCTAAAGGTGATTCAGAATATGTGGTTAAATTGAGTAACAGTTCTCAAGTACAAGTAATGCTAATTTTAATGATATACATGTTGGAGATGTTGATCAGTGGCGGAGTTACATTGAGATGATCAGGGTCACCCAACACCAACTATTTTACGTATCATATAAACATGTAATAGAAACATCTCCAGCGACACTAGTGTTTTTTATGATAGACACCATTGAGTTTATTTCAATAATGACTCCATTCGCATGAAAGAACTATATATATTTTTACTAAATAGGGCTAACCAATGTAAAAAACCGGACCCGGTTTGTACCCAGTTTTTTAAATACCCGGAACCGGGTTGTACCCGAAACCGGGTTTTCCTAATACCCGGCTCATGACCCAAAAAAATATATGTCAAGCGACGTGGCTATTTGGCATTTTGATGTTGAGGCGGTCCAGGAAAGAATGGGTCACTTCGTGATTCAAGAAGGGTTACCATTTGACCACTTCGACAACCCAAGATTGACCCGTCTCATCCAAAGAATTCTATAATCGCGTTATGATCATCTAAGTCGCACTACCCTTCGACGTGATTGTATAAAAAGAATTCAATATCCAGCATAGCCGGGTTTTTTCAATACCCAGTGTACCCGTTTTTTTTCAATACCCGGAACCGGTTCCATACTCGAAACCGGGTATTGAAAGAATCGGAACCGGGTATTGAAAAACCGAAACCGGTATACCGGGTATAGTTTTTTATGCTAGGAACCGGAACCGGTTCTTCCAATGCCCGATCGAAGTAATACCCGAGACTATCCGGAACCGGTTCCATACCCAGAACCGGGTATTGAAAAAACCCGATTTGTGCACCTCTAATTCAGAATATGTGGTTAAATTGAGTAACACTTCTCAAGTACAAGTAATGCTAATTTTAATGATATACATGTTGGAGATGTTGATCAGTGGCGGAGTTACATTGAGATGATCAGGGTCACCCAACACCAACTATTTTACGTATCATATAAATATGTAATAGAAACATCTCCAGCGACACTAGTGTTTTTTTATGATCGACACCATTGAGTTTATTTCAATAATGACTCCATTTGCATGAAAGAACTATATATATTTTTACTAAATGGGGCTAACCATCATAGGTACTAACAATGAAACCATTTATAAAATTCAATACAAATTATAGTTTATTCAAGATGTTGTAAAAGTCCCGCCAAGGCATCGAACGAGTAATCCCTGAGTACTCCTCGACTATGACCAAATACTCACTACTCTCTAATAAACCGAGTTACCACGGCGTAACGACTTTTTCAACCATATTCAACAAATTCAAACAATGAAATCGACAGTATTAACCTAGCTAAGTTAACGTATGTCGTGGTTTAAACTTTAAAACCATGGACCATTGTACTGTATAGTATATTAATATTTACTTGACACAGGGGACGTGTTGGCATTGACTGACTTTGACTTTTGGTCCCCTGTTCTCAACCACACTCTTCCCCCTCATTAATCACCCATCTTCCCCTTCAATCGCCATTATCAAACCTCTCTTCCATACCAGACTCTCTGATTCACATAATCAAACCACATCCCACAATTTTTTACCTCTGGTTCCGATCCAACGCTTCAGTGATGCTTCTTCCCTGTTTTTAGGGCTTTTTACAGAACCTGCTTCCTTTTTTTCCGGTATTTACTGTTCATTTATTCACTTATTAGTTGTTACTTATTTTGTTAATTTGTAAAGTAGGATTTTTTGGTGTTTAATTTTGATATTGGGTGGGGGGGGGGGGGGGGGTTATGAAAATATGAGTTTGTTAAAAGTGAGGTTTTGTTAGGTTATGGAAGGGAAGATGGTTCATTCTGCTGGGACTTTGCTTCTGGTTGCTTGGTTTATGCTTGGTTTTGAAGTTTCTAAAGCTGTGAGTGATTAATGTTTTATGTACTGCTTAAGAGATAAACTAAGAAGGTTGATTTGAAATGGTTATATGCAAATATTGGATTTATATGTCACTCTTGTTGTTGTTGTTGTTGTTGTTGGTTTAGGTGTCGAATGATTCCATTTTGGCTGTGTCTTCTCGTAATGAAAGTCATGGTGAAGGTAAGCTGCTTGTGTTGAACTAATTGTGTGTATTGAATGCCTTTGCAATTGCTATCGTTGTATCGTGTTTAATATTGCATACATGTCAAAATTGTCATTACCATGGTAGAAGAACATGTCGTTTAGGCATGGTTGTAAAAATCCCACCTAGCCTCCAATTAGTCGCCGATTAATCACTAGTTGGTGGTTCACTGAGTAATTTTCTACTAATCAGTCAATTAATCAGTGGGCGATCAACAGTGGTCAAATCCGGTCAAAATCAGTAGGCGTTTTAGACATAGATTATGGCCAAATTGACAAAATTGGTAAAAACTCCCGAATTAAGGCTGAATTAACGCAAATAAGGTTAAAATCAACCTAAAACAGCCTAAACAAGCCTAAAACATGTCTAAGGCCCCCAAACATTGTACTTTATACTATGCTCCTAGTTTCATAGTTATCAAAAGCCATCGCCTTGACCGCCTAGGCGACCAATTTCCTAGAAGCCACCAGATGCCGCTTTTCCCTCCTAGATAAAAAAACGCCACGATCTGATTTTTATAAACCTAATCCCCTGACCAATACTTACCGGTTATAGCGATATATATATGTAAATCTCAATCAAATCCTTTTCTATTTTAAATATATTTGATTTTTAAAACACTTAGGGGCTGTTTGGTAGCCTATTAGTGACCATTCAGAGGCTACCTCTTAATGTTCTATAACCTCTGAATGGTTAAGAGGCAACCATTAAGATGTTACCTCTTAATCATTCATACTTAAGATTTAAGAATAAGATTACATCGTAACCATTAAAAGACTATGAACCATTCAGATGTAGCCTCTTAATGACCCTTCAGAGGCTACCAAACTGCCCCTTATAGATAAAAACAAATCTGCATATCGATCACTAAAACGTTTCTATTGAATTATTCTTCAATATATAAACACCTCAACTCATTGATTTACCACCAACTAATTTTATGACCACATAGTTATCATAGGCGTGTTAATTCTTTTAGCAGTTATGGCTAAATCAATCATTTTATATGTATAAGATGATTGTTATTTTTAATGATTTGGTGATTTTTTTTAATTTTTTTATTTTTTCTTAGGCACACGCCTTTTTTGCGCTTCTCGCCTAGGCCAAAGGCAGAGCCTAAGCGCCTTGAGTGTGCCTCACGCCTTTGATAACTATGCCTAGTTTAAAAAAAGCCCTCTCTTTTTAAGCTCCTAGGCACCGGGCTCGGCCTATGCGCCTTGG
This sequence comes from Ambrosia trifida, assembly GCA_028751855.1. Lineage (NCBI taxonomy): Eukaryota > Viridiplantae > Streptophyta > Magnoliopsida > Asterales > Asteraceae > Ambrosia > Ambrosia trifida. The sequence goes on from CM054123.1 coordinate 47,944,853, forward strand.
ATTTTTGACAACATAGGCTTCGGCACGTCTTTTGAAACAAAGGTCATAAGCTAACTTCCCCCTTGAAAGGCATGGTTTCATGTGGATTTTCACCTTTTTTTTGTTATGTTTTTGGTTTTCTTAGTTCGGTTTGTGCATTCATATTATATCTTCACCATACACCTATCAGTAGTATTTATTACAATTTACAAGTGTATAACCATAAAAAAGGAAAGGATAAAGAATATAACAGCATTGCAGATATGGATTTGAACTTGTGATCTTGTGTGTGGGAATACATTATGAAAAATTTCATCATATTTTGTCAACAGCACCGTGTCCTTCTGGTTGGATCGCTGGACCAAGTAAGACAATATGCTTTATGTATAATGGAACCACTCAGTCTTGGAATGAGTCAGAAACCAGCTGCAGAAGTTACCATGGCCACCTTGCAGCGCTAACATCACTAGCAGAACTCAACTTTGTCCAAGATCTGTGTAGTAAATTAGCGGCTAGTAAGGAATGTTGGGTTGGAGGCATAGGCATCAACGCAAGCAATTCAATGGATTGGAAGTGGTCTGACAACACTTATGACTGGAATACAACTATCTTTACAGTGGCCACATCTGATCTGAAGTCCGCTTGCACCAATTCTTCATGCTTCCATTCTTACAACAATGAGTCAGGATCTCTGTGTACTAGGTTGACCAATAGAACAACATCTCTTGTAGCTGATGAATGCAACATATCTCGCCCTTCTATATGCATGTTTGTTGCAGGTTTGCATTCTCTTCTGTTAACTTTAACTAATAAGTAATAGCTGCTGTAATTGGATCAAAGGTTATGCAACTAGGTTGTTAATACAAGCTGTCCATGTCTTTTCCGAACTACTGTCATAAATTAGAGTTGTCGGCTTGTCGCCCATATAAAGGTTTTCCCCTTGACTTTCTTTTTCCCTTTAATTGTTTAAGGAAAAGTAACAGGTGTCAAAATATGCATGCCATGTTGGTTGAACAACGGGTCAACAAACATAAGTTTTTTTTTAATTGTGTATGGGTTAAAATGGTCCTGTCAGGTTGGGATGGCCGTAAACTTTTCTGCAGTTAAATTTCATCAATAAAGTATCTACCATGACAAGTGTAATTAAAAAGCTATATTATCATATCAATTACTTATTTTTTTTGACCGGCCAACGAAACTTTTATTTCAAAACTCTAACAAGATGCTAGCACAACACAATCCGAAACAAAACCCGGAAACAAACAACCCGAAATACAAACAAAACAATCCGGAAAAAACACACAACCCGACACTACCCCATTTTTGACAAATCAAACCTACACCATGACTCCCAAGACATATCCGACATCTTCCCGCGGTTCTTAATCCACAAGTAGCTCATAATATTGATTTCTTCCAAAACTTTAGGAGGTTGTATTCATGACTTTTGGCCTGTTTCCTTTCTCCACTAGATCGTTTGATCAAGATTTTTGACACGTTTAGGGTAATATTACCCAAATTGACCCATTACCTGTGGTGAGTTCTAGTAATGTTTATATAATTGTTTCTCCATTCTTTTCCAGAGAATAGATGTCAGCATATGCATTGCCACAAGGAATATCTCATTATACTTGCTACAGTGAGTGGATTAATTCTCTTCACTACATTTGCGGTGGTGTTATGGCTCCTTATGTACAAACGAAGCAAAAGACGAAGAAAATCTCGGAAATTATCAAATCTTGCTGAGACGGCCTTAGTTCCTCCATCATGGAAAATCTTCACCCGTGAGGAACTAAGGTCAATTACAAAGAACTTCAGTGAAGGTAACCGTCTTATCGGGGATGCCAAGACAGGTGGCACGTATAGTGGGCTTTTACCAGACGGATCACGGGTGGCGGTGAAAAGACTAAAGAGGTCAACTTTTCAAAGAAAGAAAGAATTTTACTCGGAGATCGGAAGGGTGGCGAGGCTTTGCCATCCAAATTTAGTACCTGTGAAAGGATGCTGCTATGATCATGGTGATCGCTACATCGTGTACGAATTTGTGGTTAACGGGCCCCTTGATAGATGGTTACATCATATTCCCATGGGCGGTAGGACATTAGATTGGACCATGAGAATAAAAGTTGCCACAACCCTTGCACAGGGCATCGCGTAAGTGAATCTATATAACCGTTCTTTTGTTTATACAAGTATACAACTATATGATGTTCCTAATTAAATTAAGCCAATAATAACAGGTTCTTGCATGACAAAGTGAAGCCACAAGTCGTGCACCGTGACATTCGTGCGAGCAATGTACTTCTTGATGAGGATTTTAATGCTCATCTAATGGGTGTTGGATTATCCAAGTTTGTACCATGGGAGGTAATGCACGGTAGGCCCGTAATGGCAGGTGGGACCCATGGTTACGTCGCCCCAGAGTTTGTCTACAGAAACGAGTTAACCACAAAGAGCGATGTCTACAGCTTCGGGGTTCTACTCCTAGAATTAATAAGCGGGCGTAGACCGGCTTCTCAAGCAGTTGACTCGGTGGGTTGGCAAAGTATTTTCGAATGGGCCACACCACTCGTTCAGTCACACCGCTACTTAGAGCTTCTTGATCCTGTGATTTCTGCATCTTCTTCCACGTCCCCTTCTAGAATGCCTGAAGCTGGAGTTGTACAGAAGGTAGTTGATCTGGTGTATTCATGTACGCAACATGTTCCGTCGATGCGTCCTAGAATGTCCCATGTGGTCCATCAGCTACAGCAGTTGGCAGCTTAGGAGGAGGTGAGGCCAATGTTTAAGTGGTTTCATGTCAAATGTTTATTAGGTGGATTTTAAGGATAAAGTTTAGGGTGCTAAATTATTACCCAAATTTATGTGGCCAAATGTTCATAATATCACATGGACTGTGTTGACATTGGCCTTGTTGTACCATTAGGGGTTAAAATTCAGTTATTATCATCGTACCTTTGAATAACTATTTATATAACCAAATATTAACGAGAATGTATTATTTGAACGACCTAGTTTACGTTTATTTCCTTCATTTTCAAGATACTTGAGCTCTTTTTGTGATTTAAAATTTAAAAAATAAATGCAATAAATTAACGATAGCTATTTAGGCTTTTGAATTTTCATTTATTGAACACAAAATTCCAACTCTGATTGCGATAAATATTAATAGGTACTTAGCCGGTGCCCCCAGTGCCGCCCCCACCCTACGGACCCATCTCCAACCATTGAAGACGCACTCACCCAACCTGACCTCCCCACCATCGGGGTGGGAAGTCGGGATGCGTCTTTGGTGGTGGTGGGGTGCTGGTGCCGGGGCGAGGGAGGGGGGTGTTGGGCTGGGTGGCATAAGGGGCGTGCCGGTGAAGAGTAGAAATTCTGATATTTGTAATTTTCTTTCACATATTGAAAATACTTTTAATTCTTTTCATTTCCAATACTTGTAATTCAGTTATTTCACATATTGGAAATAATTTTAAGTCTTTTAAATGGAGTTTAAGGTAATGAGTTTTTAATTCCAACAAATTATAGGAACCAAATAAAATAAGAGATTTGAAATTCATCTTTTAATTTTATTTAACTATGCTACCCAAACTCTCACAAAAGTTTAGAAATAATAAAAGCATACATACTAAAAAAAAATAAAAATAATATAAAAAATGTTGCTTAGTTTACCCATTGAAGAGGTATAAGCAGTTATACCGCGGCTCATTACTAAGAGCACTAGGATGCGGCATAACGCCCCACCGAAGGAAAGTACGACACATCATCGGAAGTCAAAATGCCTCCGGATGATGGTACAAAGGGGGTCCGAAGGAAAGTACAACTTTGCTGACCACTATAAATACCCCCACCAAAGTACAATTGACACACGAATGCATACACTCCGCATCTTACTTTCTCTCTCTACTTTCTCTCACTAAACAAATACTTATCCTCACGCCGGAGGGTGGTTACAGAGAGGCCCTCCCTCCTCCCCTGTAACGAGCCTAACGGTCTTTTACCTTGTGCAGGTTTAAGCTTAGGTTCGGAGTGTTCGAGATCCATTATACACGTCCTTGTCTTAACCATTATTTCAGGTTCGTCCACTTTTTGGATCTTCAATTGTCGTCCACTTTTTGGATCTTCAATTGGCGCCATCCGTTTGTAGAACCGTTTTCTATACCCCTGAAAGGTAAAGACATCGACGGTTTTTCCCATGGCGGCTTCGTCTGAAGGTTTCATAATGGAGGATGTCACACATACGGAACACGATGAAGAGGTCACCACTGTCACGACTTCTGTTGTCGTTGCCCCGTCTGTAGGACTCTCCAATACGGAAGGACGTTCTATGATCACGCAGAGTCCGGTGGAAAATATCTTTCGCAGAAATCAAGATACCACACCAGAGTTTGATGAGGATTTTCTCATCAAGAACCGTGACTTCTTGTTGCAACTTAAAGCACAGCAAGAGAAGGAAGCTAAACTCAAAAGTGTACAGGTAAACTTGTTTTCCACTAACGGACCTCAAACGTCCTCCAGACAAGGTTCAGGCCTTGTCTCGCAAGCAACATATTCCACCGTGGTTACCACTCCCACCTTCGGGACTCCGCAAGGGAGTTGCTTCCCTTCGGGTCACCACGGAACCATGCAACCTATCACCACCGTGGCAGAGCAAAGACCAGTCATCACCACAGCTGAAGACGATCTTACCACTCCATATCGCCCAGCCTACATGGCTGCATACTCCAAGTTCTCACCCCGGATTGCCAATGCTCCTTTGCCAGCAAAGCTCAAAATGCCCACAACAATAAAAAGATATGATGGTACGACAGATCCGGATGACCATATTTTTTATTTCAGGGGAGCTGCAGAGATCGAGCTATGGCCCATGCCCGCATGGTGCCACATGTTCGCCCAGACCCTTACGGGGGCGTCCAGAGTGTGGTTTGACGGTTTACAGCCAGGCGAGATAGCAACTTGGACCGAGCTTCGTCGTGCTTTTCTACAAAACTTTTCCCAGCAGCGGAGATGTTCAAAAGACATCACCGAAATCCATAACAATTGTAGAAAGGACGGGAGACGCTCGAAAGGTTTATTGACAGGTTTAACAAAGAAAGCATGCAGATCAATGGAGCCCTCGATCAGCTGCGGATCTCTGGCTTTTGCCACGGAGTCCGAAACAATCAGCTAGTAGAAAAGTTACATGAAGACCTTCCAAAAACCATGGAGGTGTTGATGGAGCGGGCGCGAGCCTTTGCTCGGGGGAAAAGCGCTTGCAGCCAGACATATGACAACGAGTATCATTCCTCATCAAGAAGCAGTTCGTGGAAGAAAGGTTCGGGAGCTCAGAGCTCGGACCGAGGTAATTCATGGAGTAAAAACAGGCCACAACCTTACTCCAGAAATGATAAAAGCTCCACTGGCCGAAGCTCCTCTTCACACCGTGGGTCAAGCTATTCCGACTTGCTAAAATCGCCTAGTGAGATACTTAGCACGGAAAATGTTGATTTCCCCAAGCCTCCGAGGCAGAAGCCCACGTTTGACAAGAACACTAAGAAATACTGCGACTACCACCGGGCCAGGGGCCATGATACTGACGACTGTTGGTCATTAAAGCAAGAAATTGAGAAAGCCCTGAAAGCAGGTAAGTTGTTACACTTGGTGAAAGATATCAAGGAAGGAAAAGCTAACACCAGCCATATTGCCAACCCCAATGATCAAGCAGGGATTCATATGATCCGTGCTCTAAAACCGCAGGGGACGAAGCGGCACAATGACCATGTCACGACATGGATGGCCCAGCCGATAACCTTCCCATCCATATCACCAAGTGACTATAAAGAGGGCCCAATAATTGTATCTGGGATCGTGGCCATGCACAAAACTCACAGGATCTATGTGGATGGAGGGAGTGCCTCCGAAATTATGTATCTCCAATGCTTCCAGTTGTTAGCCGAAGCATCGCAGCAGCGGTTGATTCCTGTCTCCATGCCTTTGATAAGCTTTTCTGGGGAAATCGTCCAACCAATTGGACAACTATCCCTTCCGGTAACTATTGGTTCCGGATCATTGCAAAGAACGGTTATCCTGACCTTTCTAGTGGTAGGATCAAGATCGATGCATAATATCATATTGGGAAGGCCCGGAATGAAGGCATTCGGAATGGTAACATCTACCATCCATGGGGAACTAAAGTTCCCCACAGAAAAAGGAATAGCCACTCTAGAGTCCGAAGTCGGACTTGGTATCTCCGAAATCCGCCAATCTTTAAGTTCGGGACAGGATGACAACGACTCTGGAGAATCGGAGGCTGCAGTAGTAGAAAAATGGTCGGTACATCCCCGATTTCCGGAGCAGAAACTTTCTGTAGGTGCCTAGCTCCCAGCTACAGCCCGTGAAAAACTCTGGAGTTTACTTTCGAATTCACTGGATGTCTTTGCATGGGAGCATTCAGATATGATTGGGGTCCCAAGAAGCTTGGCAGAACATAAGTTGAACACTTACCTAGGAATAAAGCCTGTAGCACAAAAGAAGCGAAGCATGGCTCCAGAACGAGTCAGGGCTATAGAAGAAAATGTAAAAAATCTGTTAAGGGCAGGGATTATCAGGGAAGTACGATACCAGACTTGGGTAGCCAACCCTGTCTTGGTAAAAAAGCAGGACGGAGCTTGGAGAATGTGTGTAGATTTTAAAGACTTAAACAATGCATGTCCAAAAGACTGCTACCCCCTCCCCGAAATTGATGTAAAGGTAGATGCTGTAGCTGGGTTTCGACCGAAGTGTTTCCTTGACGCCTATAAAGCCTATCACCAGATTCAGATGGCCGAAGGTGATGAAGATAAAACAGCATTCGTTACGAACAACGGCTTGTATTGTTACACAAAGATGTCGTTCGGACTTAAAAATGCTGGAGCTACGTATCAGAGGTTGATGGATTCGGCCTTCAAGAACCAAGAACCAGACATGAAAGAACCTTGAAGTATACGTAGATGATGTAGTTATCAAAAGTATAACAGAAGACTCCATGATCGAAGACATTAAGGAAACATTCGCCAAGCTGCGAGAGATCAACATGAAGCTAAATCCCAAGAAATGATCCTTTGGTCTTGAAGAAGGAAAGTTTTTGGGAGTATTGATGGCTCGAGATGGAATAAAGGCTAACCCAGAAAAAGTCGAAGCAGTGTTAAAGATGCAACCTCCCAAATGCCTAAAAGAGATGCAATCCTTAAATGGGCAGTTGGTTTCCCTGCACCGCTTTCTCTCCAAAGCCGCAGAACGAACATTGCCGTGTATGAATGTCTTAAAAAAGAGCCTAGGGAAAGAGAAGTTCGAATGGACCCCAGAGGCTGATGCCGCCTTCGCAGAACTGAAAAAATGTTTGGTAAATTTGCCCGTCTTAACAGCGCCAGAACCAGGAGAAACACTAACAGTGTATCTCTCGGCTTCGGAAGGAGCCATATGTTCCGTCCCTGTTGTTACCAGAGCCACAGTCCAATGCCCGGTGTATTACATCAGCAGGGCTCTCCGAGAATACGAAGTCCGCTACCCGATACTAGAAAAGCTGGCCCTAGCTCTCGTCCACACCTCCAAAAGACTTCGGCGGTACTTTCAGGCTTTCAACATTGAAGTACAATCCGAACAACCAATACTTAGCATTTTGAGAAAACCAGAAGCCTCTGGAAGAATGACCAAATGGGCCATTGAGCTCGGTGCTTTTGATATCACCTATAAAACTAGGGGTCCGGTTAAGGAGCAGGCAATAGCCGACTTTTTGGTGGAAGTACCCAAAAATCTGATAGCCGAATCACCAAATCCTCTGGAGCCCACATGGTCTTTACACACCGATGGAGCTTCGGGCACGGAAGGTTCTGGAGCGGGGTTGGTATTATGTGAAGCCGAAGGACGAGAACTGCTTTATGCGATTCGCCTAAATTTTAAAAGCTCGAACAATGAAGCTGAGTACCAAGCACTCTTGGCAGGGCTGCGGCTGGCTATCAAAGTCAGAGCCAGAAAGGTACGAGCGTACATTGATGAGCCGGTCGTCACGGTTCATACAAAGCCTAAATAACCTAAATAGATAGGGTAAGTAGGGTATCAATCCAAGGAGCGTGTGGTTAGTGAGTATTTCCTAGTTAACTTTGAAATTGTTGATTTATGAAGATGCTAATTTATGAATTTGGTATTTAGAAATTGGTTGAAGAGTTTGTTGATTAATATGAAACATAAATTGAATGTGTAAGAAATAATTAATAATACTTGTAACAATAAGATCGAGATGATTACACTAAGGATTTGGGTAATTGAACACTAAGGCTTTCAACAATTAGGCATAATTGGATAAACAATGATAATGCAATTGGTACTAACGGATTGATTGCTCAATAAACTTAGGTATCAAGTTTTATCAACATTCACAATGGACTAAACTATACTTTATCATTTAGAACATACAATCCTATGATAGTGTTGATGCAAGGAACCATGTTCATATCATTTAGAAATTGGCACAAGATCAATTAACTAGAAATGATTTCAACATCAGATTAATCACTAATCAACACTGGTAATTCAAGTACATAAAAACATTAATCAAAAGTTTAAGCAATGCAATGCCCAAATGTTAAGCCCTAGGTATCAAAAACTTACATCCCTAGTGTAATACAAGAGTTTTAGCCACACATGGCTATGGTGTTCATCATCTTCAAAATGTGATCTTCAATCTTCAAAGGAATTGTGTAGAAATGCTTGTAGAATAATTGTGTGTTCTTTAGAGAATGGTGTGTTATATCTTTTTTTGATGAATGATAATGATAATAAATAAAATTCATGACCCCCCAAGAATCTCTAGTCAAAAAGAAAACTCCTCAAAGCATTTGATGATTGCATTAAATTATGTGTTGACCACTTGTCATATGGCACCGTCAGAGACGGCATGACTGCCGTCAGGTACGGCGATGGCGTCAAAGACAGTATGTTTGCCGTCAAAGACGGTCAGAACCTTCATTGTACTTTTCATGGCCTTCTTTTTCCCAATGTTTCTCAACTCCAATCTTTTGCTCTAGCATTGTGTAAAATTCACTCAATAAGCGCTTTTACCCTGAAACATCAAATCAAATCAAAGTGCTATATCCCACCTCAAATAATCAAATAAAAACATCTTTTTAGATTTAATAGAGGCGAGGTTTCCAACCACGCATCACATCCCCACACTTATCTTTTGCTTGCCCTCAAGCAAGTCACTAAACTTTACCCAATCAACAATTCAAACCAATTCCAACATCTTTATTGATTCTCAAAAAACGGTCCCTAGTCATACCCTAACTCACAAGACTTACACCTATCAGTAGATTTACATTCCAAGGTTTTAAATATTACTAAAAATTTTTGCCTAGCCACATCCAACTAGATCCGACTTCACATTTTTGCACACCCCTCACAATGGTTCACTCTACTCGGTTTAATATCTGGACTAGCGTGTAATGCGCTAGTATTTCATATTAATCACTCAAAACCGATTATAAAGCATGTTAGTATAGGCTTGCAACTCAATCGCTTTTCACCAGATTACTCAAAAGCGAACACAAGTCAAAAGGTCTTTAAAGGGTTATAATGGGGCTAGGCGAAGGGTATGGAATGAGATATTTAAAAGTGACTATGGTGATGAAAATTCGACTTTTATTACAAAAACACAGCTACACAAACATAAGGCAGTATTGCGCCTTTTATTCAACACTAACTAAAGCATAGGTTTTTTTTTTTTTTTTTTTTTTTTTAATGAGAACTTTCATTTGTTTGTAGCAGATTTGTTCTCATGCTTTCCAATTTTATTTTTTATTATTTTTTTTTATGCAAACAACTATTTACAAACAAAACAAAATCCTACAATCGAATTTTCATCACTTGGGTTTAACATTGAAAAGGCTAACGGGTCAAACGGGTTGAAATGGGTGGTCAAATGAGAGGTTTAGGCTCAAACTTGTTCAACTAAGGTGGATTTTTTTTTTTTTTTTTTTTTTTTTGGGTCAAGGATATCAAAATGGTGTTAAAATAAAAAGGCCAAACCTAATGCCTAAATCATTCTTGTGTCACAATTGATCTAAGGTGGCAAGCGTATCAAGAGTTGCAAGTTCTACCTTATGCGATTATAATGGCGCACTCAATTCAAATGAACACAACATGCCAATAGATGTGGAATTTTATCGGGTGTTAGCATGTTGTGGTGGCTCAATAATCTCTCATGAACATGAAGGGGAGAATGGGTTGCCGATATGCAAAAAATGTTATACTCTTCCCTAGTCTTTTCTAACTAGGCAATCCATATTTTGCAAAAACCATCCTTGGAAAAACACATCAAGGAACTTAAAGAATTATGACCATGACTAGGGGTCGAATTTTGTGATCCAATACCATGGTGAAAGAAACGGTTTTCTTAAAGTTTAAGCTTGAGGGTCTTTAAAAATTTTCATTTAAATGGCTATTCCCCCATCCCCACACTTAGAGTCCAACATTGTCCTCAATGTGTAGTGTTTAAATGGTGGATTTCAAAATGTTTAAATTTTTCCCCTCTCCCCACACTTAAAGTCCACATTGTTCTCAATGTGTAGGGAAAGTTTCAAATTGTTTACGGGAATGAGATAAAGCCAAACCAAAGAATTCACCCCAATCAACAATATACAGTTTACAATCCACTTATTAAATCTAAGTAAACGATCAAAATTAAAGAGATGGAAATAGATGCACCTGGTTGTTCTTCATTCTTCAATTCCATGTGTTCTTCAACAAAATAGTTCCACTTCCATCATAAATAAACCTGCAACTCGCAAGTGTGTAGAAGCAAGCTTCTCACAAAAACATTAAGAGTTATCGGTTTTACTTTTTGTTGAAAAGCATTACCAAGTAATCTTTTTGTTAATTTTGATCAGTGGACAAAATATACACTAACTAAGATAGATCCTTTAAACCTCCCGGTAGCCCGGTTATGAGGACGAGTGAGGTCTCGTGAGGGTTATATAGGAAACACACCCACAACGTTTATTTACCTACCAAACAAACAAACAAAAAAAAAACGAACAAAAAGAAAAAAAATACAAAAATATACAAAAACTAACAAGTACCTCTTACTCACGGTGGTCGAAGTGAACATTTTCCTACCGAGTTACCAAGATAAGCTCGGTAGTTTACTTTATGTTCCCCAATCTGTTCCTTCTCCTTCCACTTGTTCATCAAATATATGCATGAAAGTTTTATCCCACATTTTCCTACCGAGTTTCCAACATGCACTCGGTAGTCTACATGCCAAATCCACAATCGATTCTCAATTATTGGCATGAGAATTGGGTGATTTTTGTTGCGGGGCCATTTTATAATAAATTGCCCAATGTCCTCCCAGCTCACCTTCCTCTTCTTCATCTTTGAACCTTCATCCTCCTCTTTGTTAGGTGCCTTAATCAACACGGGATGCGATTCGTGAGGAACTTTCACCTTAGCCACTAACTCTTCATGAGATGCTAAGTCTTCAGTTGGGTTTAACCATTCAGAAAGACTTGCAGTATCTTCATCTATATCATCCTCTACCATAATACCATTGGCTAACTCGTTTTGCTCACACTTAAGTTGGGCAAATTCCTCGGCTAGTTGACCCACTTGAATCACCAAAGCTTCATGAGCTTTGTCTCTTACTTCATTTGCTCTCTTCATATCTTTGATATTATCATGGTATTCTTTGATCATGATCGCAAGAGCATCGAGCTTAGAATGTGTTGAATTTCGAGGGTCTTCGTATGCCGGTTGAGGTTGATTAAGATAATAGTCATTATATTGCTCATGGTTTTGACATTGTTGCGTCCTTTGGCTAAATGAACTCCCTTGATACCTGTTATTTAACTGATAATAGCCTTGGGAAATTGAATAACGTGACTGACGATGTGAAGAAGATAAATGTGAACCTCCAGGTTTTTCGAGCCCAAAAATAATACGATCTTGTCGTTCTTTAAATGCTTCCATTTTCTTACGGGCCACTGGACAATCTTGCCACAAATGATATGGGCTCCCACAACAAGGACAAGTATTATCATCATCTTCCCAATACATTGTGATGATGACGATCAAGTCTTGCTAAATTCCCAATCTTCAGATTTTACACAAGTGGCATGCATGCATTATCTGTCACCTGCACACTTCACACACCACGCGTAAAAACGAACAAAAAGAAGTAACAAAGACAAATTAAACAGTTAATCACAATAATCAACTAAAAACTAAACACTAAGCGCACTAGCTCCCCGGCAACGACGCCATTTGATGAGCCGGTCGTCACGGTTCATACAAAGCCTAAATAACCTAAATAGATAGGGTAAGTAGGGTATCAATCCAAGGAGCGTGTGGTTAGTGAGTATTTCCTAGTTAACTTTGAAATTGTTGATTTATGAAGATGCTAATTTATGAATTTGGTATTTAGAAATTGGTTGAAGAGTTTGTTGATTAATATGAAACATAAATTGAATGTGTAAGAAATAATTAATAATACTTGTAACAATAAGATCGAGATGATTACACTAAGGATTTGGGTAATTGAACACTAAGGCTTTCAACAATTAGGCATAATTGGATAAACAATGATAATGCAATTGGTACTAACGGATTGATTGCTCAATAAACTTAGGTATCAAGTTTTATCAACATTCACAATGGACTAAACTATACTTTATCATTTAGAACATACCATCCTATGATAGTGTTGATGCACATGCCTATTGCAGGTTATAGCACATGTCGATTCTTTGTTAGTAGCGAACCAGATATCCGGAGATTATGAGGCTAAAGAACCTAACATGATTCTTTACTTGGCCGAGGTATTGGATCAACCCAAACCTCCAAAAAACTCCGGACTTCACTAAAAAAGAAATCGACTAACCTTTGCTTTAAAATGCAGGCTAAAAAGTTAATAAAACAATTCGAAGCGTGCCAGGTGGTACACATTCCTGGAAGCAAGAACAAGAAAGCAGATGCTTTGAGCAAGCTCGCTGCCACAACCATGGACATCATAAACCAAGAAGTACACATGGAGGGCTTACAAGGCCCGACAGTCCAGGCAGCCGCAGTACTGTCAATAAACCCACAGACATATAACTGGATGACTCCCATAATGCAGTACTTAACAAATGATGTTGTCCCGGAAGACAAGGCAACAGCTCGAAAGTTAAAAGTCAAAGCTCTCTAGTACCAAGTGATAGATGGACAATTGTACCGAAGAACGTTTCTGGGACCACTTCTCAAATGTGTGGACTTGGATGAAGCCTCATACATCATTCAAGAAATCCACCGGGGCATATGTGGCATACATTCCGGTCCTAGAATGATGGTGGCAAAGATAATGAACGCTGGGTACATCTGGCCGGGAATGCATAACAGTGTAGTATCCGAACTTCAAAAATGCGTCGAATGCCAAAGGCACGCTCCAGTTAGCCTCCGAGCTAAAAACAACTTGATTCCCGTAACAACAGCATGGCCATTCCAACAGTGGGGTATCGACATTGTCGGACCTTTTTCCAAGTCCACCGGGGTCATGAAATTCCTATTGGTAGCCGTGGATTACTTTACGAAGTGGGTAGAGGCCCGACCACTTTCCAAGATTTTCGGAAAAGAAGTGAAAAAATTTGTCTGGGAGCAGATAGTCTGCCGTTTCGGGTTGCCCCAACAATAGTCAGCGACAATGGAAAACAGTTCGCAGACAACCCCTTCAAAAAGTGGTGTCAAGATCTGCACATCCAACAGTCATTCGCCTCGGTGGCCCACCCGCAGGCGAATGGTCAAGTGGAGCGGATAAATAGAAGCTTGGTTGAGGGAATTAAGAAAAGGTTGGGAAGAAAGAAGAGCGGCTGGGTAGATGAGCTTCCTAATGTTTTATGGGCTCACCGTACTTTTACCAAAACCAGCACGGGAGAAACACCCTTTAGTCTGACTTACGGAACTGAAGCGGTCATTCCCGTTGAGATCGGATCGCCCTCCTTTCGAATCCAAAACATTGAAAATAACAATCTAGAACTCCGTATGAATCTCGACCTGCTTGACGAAAGAAGGGAAGCCGCAGCTGTTGAGGAAGCTCGGTACAAGCAGAAGTTGGAAAAATTTTACAACTCTAGAGTGAAAGAAATCCGGTTCAAACCCGGAGATTATGTATTCCGGTGCAACGAGGCTAGCGGTGTAGATAAAGGAAAGATGGCCGCGTCTTGGGAGGGGCCATACATTATCAAAACCGCAGGAGAGAAAGGTGCTTATACCCTCCGAACCCTAGAAGGGAAAGATATACCTCGCACCTGGAACGGTGTTCATCTGAAAAAATGCTACATGTGAGCATGACCAGCTAATTTTTCCTAATAGTATTTTCTTTTAATTTCATATTGTAATGTGGGATGCACCATTCCCCACTATTTCTCATTTCTTGTTACTATTCGGGATGTGACATTCCCCGACGAAAATATTAATAAAAAGCTGGTTTACTTTGAAATACTCTAAGGTGCTAATATAAGCCGAGGCTCAAAAACGAGCTCGACGCAACAAACGCCACGTGGTACGTACAACATCAAACAGGAGTAGCAAAAAGATCCGGATCAAAGTGGATAAATTTTGATCCGAGTCTTAACTAACCTAAATTAAGCACCTTGCTAATTTTTTAACAAGAAGTTGTAAAATAAAACCTGTCTAAGAAAGGGGAAAACCTTAACACCAACACGTAGCATGGACAACAGCCGCGTCTTGGTAAGGAAACCCTACAAACCATGGTTCTTTAAAATATATATATAAAAATGAAAATCCGCGGATAGAACTAGGGTGTAGCACAATACGTGGACGCACGATCAGTTAAGCTACGCCCCCTTTCGATAAGGAATCAGTCATTTAAGACTAAGGGTATCACCTGAACAAAAAATAAGAATAAGACATATTTTAAGAAACGGTTAAGGGTTGGCCGAAATGTAACTCGGATCAATAAAGAGATCCGGCAAATAACCTACATAAAAATGGTTCAAGCCCAACAAAAGGCTCGAACCAAGTGGTACTTGTCCAAACATATTACAAAACATATCTGGACCACACAAAGGTCCGGAATGAATAAAACTTGTTCAAAATAGAAGTAAATGTTCAAGAGGATGAAAGCTTAAGCCCCTCAAAGGCTTCGCGGAGGGACTCCGGAGGACTAGTCACTTGATCGGCAAGCTTGGCTATCTTCGGAAACACCAGGGTGTCGTAAGTTTTAACCGCGGCCATAAGCTGTGCATCGATATCAGGCTTCAACAGGGGGTTCTTCTCCAGCGGAATTCCTTTTGCGACGGCCACATACCCGGCCTTCAAGCCCTCATTAAACCCAGCCGCATTCATAGCATTGACAACTCCGCTCACCGCTTGCTTCATGATCGGACCCTTGTGAACAAAGTCCGTAATACGTTGAGCTCCCTCCGTTAGAAAAAACTTTTTGAAACCAAAAAGTTCATCGATGTTTGCCACAAGTTCAGCTCTCTCCTTCCTCCAGGCTTCCTCGTCTTCGGCCATCTTCTTTTCGGCCACAGCACATACCTGCTGGGCCACCTTCTCTCCCTTCAACGCATCATCACGTTCTGGATAAAAAAGAGAGTTTAGTAACCGAAGGAAAAGGAAAAAGAGAAGTACTCACAAACACACGTACCAGCCGTCAAGGCATCCGTCCCTTTCCGCAATGACTCCATCGTGATTTCCATTTGCTTGATCACACCTTGTAGCTCTTTGGTGGAGGCGGCGTGAGAAGCTTCGGAAGAATTGAACTTTTTCTTTAAATTCTCCAACTCTTTTAAGGCTTTATCTCGTGCTTCGGCAGCGGAGGCCAGGGCCTTTTGGGAAGAGGAGGGTTGTTGTTGTGCACTCTTCAGGTTATCTTGAAGCTGCTTCATCGCCCCAGAACTACCACCTGATGCCATCTTCTTCCGCATCCATCCATCTCCTATAAGCTTCGGCTACTAGAAAGTTCAACTGAGCCTGATTCACCAAAAGAGCTTCACACAAGGTAGGGGACTCCATGCTATGATAATGCTCGCGGTTGGCTGGAGTATCCAAATTAAAAAGCATCATGCGAGCCGAGAGAGCATCCACCACCCTATCCCTGTTCTTTAAATCCCACTCCGGGAAAAACTTCTCATCAGCGGCCGAAGCACCCGCCCCAGCATCTCCACCTACCATCGCTGCAAAACCACACGTGGCAAACACTTCAGTTTCAAACCAACTTGGGGGGGGGGGGGGGAAGCAACATCATTATCCCCCATGCCAGATTGAGAAAGAAGAGGGGACTGACAAAACTCACCAAACTGAACTCCCTTCCCAGAAACTTTATCAACCAACGGGCTATCGAGCCCCACAAAACCCTCATCCTCCTCCTCCTCAATAACAAACTTCTCTCCAACTTGATTGACCTGGGATAATCCACCATTAATACCAGGGCTGAGTCACGGGAGGATTGTCCTCCATACAAATGATTTTCAAGATTATTCAAAAGGTTAGAAAATACCTCATCAAGATGGTCTAAAAATCTCAGCTTCTTCGGAGCTTTCGAACTAGCCCCGGTAACCTTCATACCAGCACGCTTCCTCTTTCCCGACTCCCTTGAAACAGAGGTTTCAGTCAGAGACCTATTTTCGGCATTGCCCGAAGTACCGGGGGAAACAGACTTAGTGGCATTGGAAGGATCAGCAGCCGCGTCTGTTGAAGGGATCGAAGCATTGTCCTTCTGGGGGGAAGTCGTTGCATTGGTTGGGAGCACAGAAGAAGTATCTTTCTGAGCAGCTTCGGTATTCAAACCTTCTTTCTCCACAGATTCGGTAATAACCCCCGTGGTTAAACCCTCTCCTTCGGCCCCGCTGGCGCCAGCTGCGGTGTTCTCAGCAGGACGGATAGGTTGTTGACCTCTTGCAATTTGATCCAGAATAGGCTCGCTCTGTTCTAGGTCGACAAAGCTTAATCATTAAAGGTGGTGAGCTTCAAGCTATCGAGTAACGACATTTCTGCAAAAAAAAAAAAAAAAGTTAGAAAACACCAAAAAAACTTTAAAAGAAAGTAGCAAATTACGAGCTCCTCACTCACCCTCGCCATCATACAAAACTACTGGCCACCAGTCATGTAAATCCCAGTTGCCACTAATACAACATAAAACAAGAACATGCTCCGGATACTTCTGTATGTTGGTTTTGTTCTCGGCAAGACTCACATACAATGCACGGTTATACCTAAAATTCTTGGGCAACTCCCACTCAAAGGACTCGAATCGCGTGCACCACGTCATATCTGAAGGTAAGCAGCGGTCATCAAGCCAAAAGAACTGATTTTTCTAGTTCTTCAAACTAGTGGTCTGGTAATCATGGCAACTCTCCAGGGATCTTCGCTTCTCGAAAGTATACCAACTCCCCTGTTTGTTTAGCTTATAAAAGCACCGAAACACGTTCAAATCCGCACCTTTTCCAAGGCTCGGCAAGAGAGCTCGAAGTGGTTAATACGGCTAAGACCAAAAGGGTTTACTTGTGAAATATGCACTCCGTGAAACCGTAAGACCCGCATCAAAAATTTCGTGAAAGGGACACGGTAATTGGAAAAATCGCAGACCCGGGTATAAAATCCAAACTTCCCTTCACGAAAGGGATAAATGGGTTCATGGGGATCGGGCAAAATAGGGTTCAGTTCACGAGGTATCCTATATTCGTCTAGAAACCGAACTAATCTATCGGAAGATAGTTTGGAAAAGGTAGTGCTCATATCATCCTTCACCATCTCTAAAGATGAACAATCGGAAACGAGTTTAAAGAAAAAAGGAACGCACCTTATACGGTTGCAGGGGATCGTCTTGTGAACAAACAGGCAGGAACAACAGAAAAGCTCCGACTCAGGAGGATAAGTGAAAAAGAGAAAACAGTGAAGTAAAAAAGTGAAAAGGAAAAATGAAAAAGGGGCTTATATAGGGATAAAGAAAACCGTTGAGATGGCTAAGTGTGGGACAACTGGATGGAATGAGCGGCCAGATCGCCTCGATAAACCAACCGCCATCACATCAGCTAACCCATCACATGGCCACAAATACGTCCACGTGTCCCTCAATATTCCGACAGCTGGCGTGAACACGTGTCGACAATCCTCACAATCCCCTCCAATACCGTAACATAACCAGGAAGTCGCGAGACACCTAAGTCCAGCAAGTTACAAATAACTTGAGGACTTGGGAAGACATGAAGAGGTATAAGCAATTATACCGCGGCTAACGCACCTGTGTTTCGGTCATACCTAAGTCCAGCAAGTTACAAATAACTTGAGGACTTGGGAAGACATGAAGAGGTATAAGCAGTTATACCGCGGCTCATTACTAAGAGCACTGGGATGCGGCATAACGCCCCACCGAAGGAAAGTACGACACATCATCGGAAGTCAAAATGCCTCCGGATGATAGTACAAAGGGGGTCCGAAGGAAAGTACAACTTTGCTGACCACTATAAATACCCCCACCAAAGTACAATTGACACACGAATGCATACACTCCGCATCTTACTTTCTCTCTCTACTTTCTCTCACTAAACAAATACTTATCCTCACGCCGGAGGGTGGTTACAGAGAGGCACTCCCTCCTCCTCTGTAACGAGCCTAACGGTCTTTTACCTTGTGCGGGTTTAAGCTTAGGTTCGGAGTGTTCGAGATTCATTATACACGTCCCTGTCTTAACCATTATTTCAGGTTCGTCCACTTTTTGGATTTTCACCCATTAAACCAAAACCTTTACCCTTTTCAAAATAAAGTTCCAGATTTGCTTATGATCATGATTATAAAATTGGATTGTATTAATTTAGGCTTAGTCATGCTGTATCGGCATGTCTTTTGAAATAATTGTCAAAGCACATGGTGAGGGGTAATTTTGGCATTATCAAAATACAGCCAATTTGAATATATCATTATCGTGTCTTAATCTCATCGTTATTGCTTTTATAGTGACTTATCAAAGAGACTGCTTTTCTTTAGAAATAACAAGGCCCCAAATGTTATTGCCTACTACCTTGACTTCGTTGGCTAACCGACAAACAAACCCGCTAGCCTTCCTATCGAGCTTAAGTTTGAATTTTAATTATATTTGGTGTATGTTTTAATCATTTATAATTGACTAGCTTATGCCCCGGGAGCATCCCGGATTAAGAAATCTAAGTAAAGAGGAATAAAATTAGAGGTATCTAAACTATAAAAATGACATCTATGTATCAACTTACATACTTTTAAAAAAAATATACCAAATTATCCATTTCACCTTACAACATCAGAATATGGTAGAAAACATAGCATATTCTGAATATATCAAATAAGATTTGAGCTATTTCAGAATATGGTAGAAAAAAAAAACATAGAATTACCTGTTAGAGAGCGTCCCAGGTTGAAATATCTAATATGACATAATAAAATATCTAATATGACAACATAATTAATGACTTGCCAATATATGATTAATGAATATTATTATTATTATTATTATTATTATTATTATTTTATACAAATCTCTGCCATAAGTTATCATATTCTAATATAAAAAAGGGTAATTGGGTCGGGTATCACCTAATCACAGGCCCGACCCAAACCCACAATTTTTTTTAAACTAATATATCCCGGGAGCGTCCCGGGTTGAGAAATCTAATTTGAAATATCAATTTTACACCTGAAATAGACTGATGCGTTTTACAGTTACATGCAGGAAAGCTTCGGGTAGCACTTAACCTAAAACGATTAACAATATATCTTCAATGTTAGTGCATAACCTTAAACACTGTATAACTCTAATATTAAAACCTAATCTAAAACAATGTACAACTCCAATGCTAACACATGTTGTAAATAAAAATCGTATTTACTGGTTTGAGCATAACTAATGACTTGCCTATACATGATTAATGAATAACCTGAAGACTTTGTGTTTTTTTCCTATAGGAACAAAACCACACAAAAAAATAGTCGTTTTTTTCTCTGTTTTTTATATAGCATTATGGTACCCGTTGGAAAGATAATAAAACGCTCGTTAATTTGGTGTAATTTTTTTCTTTAAAAAATCTCGCATATAAAAGATATTAACGTTTAAAAGTTATGGGAGAAAACATTAGAGATAAAAATCTAATTTTGTTTTAAAATTTTAAATTATTATTTTTTTTAAAAATAAAACCCTTGCCACATGGGATGACACATGACACACTCAATGAAGAGAATACCCTCTTTGAGTGTCATGTCATTAAAATGGCTTTGGTTTATTATATGTACTAGCTTATACCCCGGGAGCGTCCCGGGTTGAGAAATCTAAGTAAAGTGAATAAAATTAGAAGTATCTAAACTATAAAAATGACATCTATGTATCAACTTACATTAGATACTTTAAAAAAAATACCAAAAGATCCATTTCACCTTACAACATCAACACCTAAAACAGAATATTAAGATCCCAAGCACTTCAAGATTATTATTATTATTTTAAACAAATCTCTGTTATAAGTTATCATATTCTAATATAAAAAAAGGGTAATTGGGTCGGGTATCACCTAATCCCAGGCCCGACCCAAACCCACAATTTTTTTAAACTAATTCCAAACCTGACATAATACCTGTCGGGTTACAAAAAATAGTCGTTTTTTTCTCCATTTTTTATATGGCACTATGGTACTCGTTGGAAAGATAATAAAACGCTCGTTAATTTGGTGTAATTTTTTTCTTTAAAAAATCTCGTGTATAAAATATATTAACGTTTAAAAGTTGTGGGAGAAAATATTAGAAATAAAAATCTAATTTTGTTTTTAAATTTTAAATTATTATTTTCCTAAAATAAAGGTCTTACCACATAGGATGACACATGGCACATTCTATAAAGAGAATACCCTCTTTGAATACCATGTCATTAGGGCTGTAAACAAACAAACCAAATGTTCAAGGAACAATTCGTGAAATGTTCGACGGGAAGTTCGTTTGTTTGTTTAATAAATGAAAGAACACAAACAAGAAATTATGTTCGTGAACGTTCGGTAACATGTTTGTTTATGTTTGTTTGTGTTCGATAGTTCATTAGGGTTTTTAACTTTTTATTTTTAATTTAAGTATTTCAAATTTCCTAGTGGTAGATTATTTAATATATATTAGTGTATCACATATTAATATTACTTTAACTATTTTAAATAGGTAAATGACTGTTATTTTAGGTGGATTAAACGAGGATTTCAAGTGTAATATGATAATTTTATGTTTTTATGAGGCAATATGTGATCAAGATTATGTCAAGTATATTTGGGTAATTAGATTAGTATATTTTAGCTGGACAATGTTCGTGATGAAATTTTTGGAATTTAATGTGTTAGTTTGTGCTCGGTTTTGTTCATTAATGCATGTTTGTGTTCGTTTACTTTCATTGGTGTTTTTTGTGCTCACTTTTTCCGATAACTAAAAGTAACAAATAAATACAAATAACACGGATACGTCCATTTCCTTAACAAACGAACACGAACAAAAACCCCGTTCGGTAAATGTTCATGAAAAGTTCGTGAACACGTTATTTCCTTAACAAATAAACACGAACAAAAAATCTCGTTCGGCAAGTGTTCATGAACAGTTCGTGAACACATTATTTCCTTAACAAACGAACACGAACAAGGCTATGTTCATGTTCGTTTGGTTCGTTTACAGCCCTACATGTCATTAAAATGGCTTTGGTTTATTATATGTATAGATAGATAGATAGATAGATAGATAGATAGATAGATAGATAGATAGATAGATAGATAGATAGATAGATAGATAGATAGATAGATAGATAGATTTTATATATTCTTATAAATTATTAATTAATAATACATAATATCTTATGAATATTACGAGATTTAATTTACCGTGTACGTTTTTTACTATCACCAAAACTCATTCTTTTAGATCCAATCGCAATTCAAGACTTGTTTTTTTTTTTCCCATACCTGGGTTTGATTGGCACCACTATGCCCCAAACATGCCAATTTTAGGGTCCTCAAACTATTTTGGTGAGCTGGGACTTAGTAAGATTAGAGAAAAATAAGAACATATAATTTTATGAGTTAGAAAATGTGAAGTACACGTTTGTTCATGATTATTCTTATTTTGTGACTAGTGAACCTAAGAATTCAAGGGGACAACACTCATTGTGGGGATTTTGCTACTTTAAATTTGTACTAATTGATGAACATCAAAACAAAAAATCAAAAATGATTATAACTGAAGGGGTAGGGGCTCAAAACTCCATTAAAGACAACATATGCCTATACCCAAAAGAGGCTCAAAGCATGCTTGGCCCAATTTTCATGCGGCTGGCAGACGCAAATTTGGCGGACGCAACCCTAGGCGGATACCAGGCCTTGGAGGGTGCGTATCACATACAACACCCGCCATGTCCTTCTCGAAGATCCGGTGACGAAGGGTACTAGGACACGTGGCTGACAAAGGTATAACCGTACAAGCCTGTACGGACCAATCACAGCAACAACACGTGTGGCAGAGATCATACCACACGATCAACCAATCAGGATGCTGAACGTAGCCGAGGATCCACGAAAGGGGACAACAAGTACACCTCTAACCCGTGGCAGCCAATAAGACCACATGAGGCCACCTCAGCGATGATCTACACTAACATGTAACCACAGAGGAGACAATAGTACAATTGGCAAAGAGAATTAGCCAATCACACCACATCAGGCCTGCAGCCAGCAGGTAGATGACACGTGCCCCATTCCTGAGCATCCTCCAACGGTGTATTGCCACGTGGAATGAACGGTACAACCTCTCTCTATGATTTATATAATATTATACATTATATTATATTGGGTTAATCATGGGCAGATGTAGAGACAAGCCCTTAACTGGGCCTCGACCCACTGGGTAGGTTAAGAGTGAATGTTGAGGCCCGTGTGGAATCTATTTAAAGAGGACTTCACTTGCTTGGTTGGGTCATTCAGAAAACCTTGAAAAACACACTAAGGCCGAACACGTTTTCGAGGCGGTCGCCTTACATCGGATTATTGTGTTGTTTCAGGTTAATCACTCTCACTGTTTGATGTGTCATTCATTCTAGCAAAGGATTAAGCTTATAGCAACGTGGTTTAGCCTCCCTAATTGAAGGTTAGACTATTGTTTCTTCGGTAACTATTAGTATTAATTTACTAGTGGTACCTACTCGTCAAAGGTAATAGTGTGTCATCAACGTCTGTGTTCATTAGTTGTTAGTGGCAACTTAGTTACTACTTATGAAATTTTGCTCTTTAAGTTTTTCATTAATATAACTATAAAAAATTTAACCATTACATTACAATATATTAATAAACCAACTTAAATGAATAGTGATTAAAATGAATAGTGCCAACCGACCTTTGTTGGGGAGGCAGTATCCATTTTTGACAAAGGTCTCCGAGGTGCTGTTGAGGATATTGTTGTTTGTGGGGGAGCTTTTTTTGGGGATCTTCAATGGCGATTGGCGTCCTTACCGATCAGCTCGGGGGGCTTGGGCCTGTGCTTGGCGGAAGATGTGTCCGCATATGCGTATGTTGCTTCTAGGGCGCAGTCTTGGAAGCTACAGGAACACATACTAAGGAACAGCGGGGTGGTTGGGATAGACGATGATTATAAGCTCGCACTGGACAACATTCGCAGCTCTCTCCCCAATGTAGATGTGGGCGGCTTTACAGATAAAGACACCGCCCCAAAAAAGCCTCAAAAAATCTTGGCGAGTGCGTTTAACTGTAAAGCCATGCAGACTATGGAGGAGGAGTTTAACATGTCCTCGCGCCAGAAAGCGGTGTTTGAATGTCTTAAAGAGGCCCATGCTCAAGATTTCCTTACTACACTCCCAATTGACGGACTAGGGCAACATATGTCGGCTATCGAATATCGGGCGGTCCTCAAATACCGACTGATGATTCCCATGTTTCCCGTCGACGAACCGTGTCCGATCTGTAAAAAAGCACGCTTGGACAAGTTTGGAGAACACGCCCTACATTGTAAGGAGTTATCAGGCTTTAAATACAGACATGACCTGGTTAGAGATGTTCTATGGGATGTTTTACGAAGGGCAGGGATTTCAGCCAAAAAAGAGGCCCCCGTGAATTTCTTGACGGACCCACTTGACGGGCGGTCCACATTGAGGCCAGCGGACGTTCTTGTGTTCGGATGGGCGCAAGGCAAGCATGCGTGCATTGACCTGACTGGGGTATCCCCAATGGTGGGACTTCGGGATTCGGGTTTTGTGGCTGGGCAGGCAGTTTTGAAAGCTGAGAGCAAAAAAGTGGATAAACATGAAGCGGCTTGTCTAGAGAACCAGCATGTGTTTGTGCCCTTCGCTTTTGATACTTTTGGAGCGCTGGCCCCGCAAGCAATCAAGCTCCTCGATCGCGTGAAGAAAGTTATGCAAAGTAATTCCCCGGCTGCTAAGGGCCAATGTTTTATTTTCAATAGAGTAGGTTTTGCAATACAAAAAGGGGTAGCGGCGCAACTTGTGGCCCGTTTACCTACGTATCATTTGTAATTGGCTGTCTTTGGTTTAATGAGAAAGGATAATAATAATTTACTATATTATTATTTTACTATATATTATTTTATTCAATTAACTATATTATTATTTCATTTATATTATTTTATTCAAAATTCAAAAACTTTATTATATTATATACTATTAATATAAATAACATAATATTATCTAATTTCGTTACAAATTTCATGTGTTACTTTATGTGTAGATTTCTTTATTTTTTTAACGTTTACAACCAAAATGGAATCTCGATTGTATAATTCATTGATTGATCAACACCTCATCTAAATCTCGATTGTAAAACGCGTAACGCGCGTGATTTTATACAACTAGTTAATTAAAAAATTGTAATAGTTCATCTCCTATACAATACATGTGATTACTCGAGTTTTGATACATTGTTTCTTAACAAATTCTACATATTCATTCCGGTTATTCTCTATAAGGGTGGGCGGGACGCTACCCATATATGATTTTCCATCAATAATGCACTGTCACATCACTTTATTAATTTACTTTACTGACACACAAATTTGAAGGCAACACTACCCTGAATTACCCAACTCATAAAAAACAAAAACCCCTCACACAAAACTCCACTAACCGTCCGTTAACTAGAACCTGTAATTGCTTTCATATACCACTACCCGTGCCACCGACGACGATATTATCGTGAGGGTAGTTGAAGAAACAACGAGTATAACTAGTGGGGTAAGACAGGGTGATGTATGGAGTAACGACTCGTGTTCGCAGCAGGGTATAATCCTTAGCTCACAATGATGGTTGGTCTATGGTTATATACACGAGTGATTAACAAGCAGACACAATAGACAGGAGTATAAGTGGTTCGATCTCGTAAGATCTACGTCCACTAGAAAAGGTGATCTTTATTGATGAATAATGCAAGTAATAATACAAGTGGAGAAACAAGTGTATTCGTTCCTATTGGCTAATTTCCACGTGCTGTGAAAGGAGGTCAAGTCCTCCTTTTATAGGAGATGCATGGGCTGAAGATCGTTGGGCCCATTCATCGTTAATGGGCCGGGCCGAAGGACCGGGCCGGCTGCTTTACAGGCCCACCTAGTTGGATTCTAACCCTTAGTTAGATAAAGTGATCCAAGTTGAGGGGGGCTTCCTTTTATTGGACCACGTGTTGCCTCGTGGTTGGTTGGCCGGGAGGTGCTTTGTCCTCCACACACGTGGCGTGTTGTGGATGGTCTGCAGGGGAGTCAGTTGTCAGGGGGCTGACCACTTGTCAGCTGACACCTGACGGGTGGAAGCAAGTTGGGGTCCAAGGGGGATGTTCCCGGGTGTTGCCAACTTGCACCTCTGCGCCTTTGGCGCTGTTGTGCCCTCAGACGTATTACTTCGGGCGGAGGGTTTTAAATGGCGGGTAGGGTGTGCCTGAAGGCGGTACCCTACCCCTTCAAGTCCCCCAACTCCAGGGTGTCTCCTGTTCTTGCTTAGAGAGCTGGTGGGGCGCTGGACTAAAATGTGTCCTTTGGGATGTACTTCTTCGTTGTGTTTTTTGAAGAGGTATAATTATTGCCTCAAAGGAATTTTAATTTGAGCGAAAGAGTGCGCGTTGCTACTCTTGTGGCATGTGGAAAGATATTGGCGTCCCTTTATCTTTGTACATGGCTCTTTTTTATGAAAGACCGTTGCCAAGTTGAGACTTGGCGCGGGTGAAAAAATTTATTGCAACCCATCGCCAAGTGATGACGTGGCAGTCAGGGTGTTGGAAAGTAAAATCCGGCGGAGAACGTCCTTTGGATTTTACGTCAGCCCATCGCCAAGTGATGACGTGGCAGTCAGGGTGTTGGAAAGTAAAATCCGGCGGAGAACGTCCTTTGGATTTTACGTCAACCCATCGCCAAGTGATGACGTGGCAGTCAGGGTGTTGGAAAGTAAAATCCGGCGGAGAACGTCTTTTGGATTTTACGTTAACCCATCGCCAAGTGCTGACGTGGCAGTCAGGGTGTTGGAAAGTAAAATCCGGCGGAGAACGTCCTTTGGATTTTACGTCAACCCATCGCCAAGTGATGACGTGGTCTTGAGGGTATATTAAATATGTTACCCTTGTAATTAATTTTGAAATTTGAAGGGTCTCCTTTAAATTAGGAAACGTGCTTGGGAAGGTGAGACGGTTTGGTGGACATGTCAGAGTGCAGAAAGGATGTCTGCACAGTTGTCAGTCACGTCAACACGTGGGTGGGAGGTTATCCCTCGTGTGTCAGGCGAGTGGCCGTACACGTGCGCGAGTGGTGCAGTCTGTCAGACTGATTGCTGACGTTCGGCAGGTGAGACGTCATCCTTTTGGGCAGACGCGTGGCTTCACGTGCTGACGAGTAACTGCTCATCCAGCTGTTATGTGACGTGTAGCGTCCAGATGTCTCCTTCCCTGGCAAGATGAAGGGTCTTCTGCCAGCTGTACCCGTCGCATTAAATGCGATGGGTATAAATACCTGATGAGCCCTTTGTAGTTTCTTCTTATCCTTCTTTTTCCAAACGATTTCCTTCATCTCTTCTTCCAAAATCTTCTCTTCTCCGGTGAATCTTCAAATTTTCCGGTGATCTTTAAAAAATTTTCTTTCTTTTTAAAAGATCTGTCATCATGTCCGAGGGTTCCGATGTTGGGGGAAACCCTAGTAAGGCTGGTGCTGAGACGTCGAAGAAGCTAATGTATAACACTACCTGCAAGTGGGGTAAGAAGAGCTTCGCGAAATTTCTGGATGCTATGGATTTTGATCCTTCCTGGGAGGTTGAGTTACCAACCGCCCAGAATACTGCTTTGGCTCCTCCTCCTGGGAAGATGAGCTTATATGGGGCCCACCTTGCCTTATGTGGGTTCCGTTTACCTGCCACCAAGTTCCAGGTGGATACCTTGGTGAGGTATGGTGTTCATGTCACCCAGGTTAGTGGGTTTGGGATGCTACGGCTTGTCCATTTTGAAGCCTGTTGCCGTGCTCTGGATATTGAGCCGTCTTTTGAACGGTTCAATGTCTTCTATCTGCTGAACATGGAGGGTTCGTGGTTCAACTTTGTTCCTCGTCCCCATGTGCCTCCCTGTGGAACAACTGCTCCCAAGTCACTCCATGACTGGAAGGAGAAGTTCTTCTATGTCAAGAGGGGTGTGATACCTGTGGACATGCCATGGAAGGTTGTGGCTGAGCGTCAGAGAGTAGGTGATCACCCTGTTATGGAGGGTTACAGGGATGAAGCCTGGTTCAAAGAGTTGGTGGCTCATGCTTCCCCGTTTGACACGGGTATGTGTTCCGAAGCCATGTTGGCTTTGTTGGGTATAAGCAGGGCTCAGACTGTGCAGGGGAAAGAGCCGGTGATTGTGATACCTGGTAAGTTTTTTCCAAGCTCTTCAACCATTGTCTCTCTCTTTTTTTTTTTTTTTTTACGTGTGACTAACTTTATGTTTTATTTGACTTAGGGATGTCAAAATTTGATGCTTTTCTGTTGAGGGATAAAGCTCCCTTGGAGTGGAGGGATCCTGCGGAGGGTAGGGTGTCTGTGATAGATGAGATGGTTGATAGGTTCTACTTTCCCTATCTGGAGTTCAAGCCAACCGTCCTTCTTTTTTCACGTCAGCATCCTATAAACCCTGATCCTTTATCTTCTGTTCCTCATGCGGGGGTAGACCATTGTTTTGTCGTTTCCTCTGATGAGGAATCCACTGGATCTTCTGTAGAAATGGTGGATCCCACGCCTCCGCGTGGTCGTAAGAAGAGTGTGCCGCGCTTTCATAAGCATAAGGTGTTGTCTGAAGCTAAATCTGCGCCTTTGAGTGCAGGTGGTGAAGGTCCTCTCTTTGGTCAGCGCGAGAGACGTGCAGAATCTTCTACTTCCGCCCCTGAAGATGACGCGGCGGTTAGTCCGCTGAAGAAGAAGCGGAAGTTGGGCAAAGTCTCCGGCGGGAAGGCTGGGTCCTCCAAGTCTGGCGGGGCTGGTCCCGCGCCATTTTCTTTGGAGATTAGTCCTCCGCCGGAACGTCGTCCTCTCATCCAGAAGACGTTAAAGAAAGTGACCAGTAAGTGGTGTTCCGCCCTTTCTGTTTCCTTATATTGATATTTTCCTAAGTGTTGTCCTGCTTTTTGTTGCAGTTGTTTCTCCGCAGGCTCCGGGTTCCGCCTCCGAGCCAAGTGAGGCAGAGGTTGCTAAAAGGCGGGAGGAGGAGGTGAAAGCTCGGGTTGAGAAAGAGGCAGCTGAGGCCGAGAAACGGGCCAAGGAAGCTGCTGCCAAGCAGGCGGATGAGGAGAGGGTAGCAGTTGAGAAGCTACGTCTGGAGGAAGTGGCTAGGAAGGCCGAGGAGGAGAGAGTGGCAGCTGAACAGCTGCGTGTTGAGAAGGAGAAAGCTGAGGCTGAAGCCAGAGCTCGGGCGGAGGAAGAGGCCAATAGGGCTAGGGCGGAGGAGGAGGCCGCCAGGGCTGCTTCTACTCCGGCATTTTCTGGCGATTCTCCTGCCGGTGGTAGTGGCGGCATGACTTCTGGTGTAAGGTCGAGTGTCGACCGGAGTGGCCCGGGTTACTTCGCGGGTGATATTATCTGGCGCCCGCACTGGAGTATCCGGGAGAACTCCCGTTTCGCAAACCCTTTGATAGCTGAGGAGTTTGTTTCTCAAGTGGTTCCTCCCAAGGAAAGGGAGTATCAGGACAGCTTATCCCGTTCGCAGCTGATAACCGATATCTGCGTTGGGCAGGCTCTTCAGGTTGCCGCGGTGGAGTCATTGAAGCGGCGGGATGAAGAGTTTGCCCGTGATGTCGCCGAGTTTAATGCTCGGCGGTCAGCTCAGGCGCAGAGGGAGGAGAAGCTGAAATCTGAAGTGGAGCGATATAGGGACAGAGCCTATAAGGTGAAGGTACTTGAGCGTGATCATGCGCTGGCTCATCAGAGGTGGATCGATGCCTGTCAAGTGACTAACCAGGATACTATGAAACTGAAAGATCAGATCCAGGCATTGAAGAATGAGAATGCGAAGTTTCGGGAGACCGCGGAGGGCCATGCCAAAGTTTTAGCCGATAAGGACTCGATGGTGGCGAGCCTGCGGTCTGAGTTGCGCGGCAAAGATGATGAGCTTGTGGGTGCCTCTTCTTAGCTGTCCGAGTTGGTGAGTGAGAAGGAAGCGTGGATGAAAGAGAAGGCAGCGTAGACTGAAGAGAGGGCTTCTTTAGAAGAGGCGTTAACCCTGTCGCAGACGGAGGCGGAAAACGCCAAGACTTTGTTGGATGAAGCCAACGTTGTGCAGGAGAAAGCCCAGGAGTCTGTCCGTTGGGTGATGACCGAGGGTATCGCCGGGGTAAGTATGTTCCCATTTTTTCCATGTCATTGCGTATTCTCTTTCTAATCCTTGTTTTTGTGCAGATTTTCAAGCGGTTCTGGAATGAACCCAATCTCGGCGATCAGGTTGTTGCTATTGCTGCCGCTGCGCGTGCTGCTGGGGAGGCTGAGGGATTCGACAGTGGGTTCTACCATGCGCTGAATGGAGGGCATATAACCAAGGGCACGCATTATGGTGAACCCCGGGAGAAGGAGTATGAAGCTGAACTCCTTAAGTTTGAGTAGGTCGAATTCCCCATACTGAAGACAGTGGCGGACTGTAACCAGTATGCTGATCCAGTCGGCGCCCTCCGTTACTTTATTGAAGAATCTGACCGTTTGGGTGCGGAGGCGCAGCAAAAAGGGAAGCAGGCAGCGGGTGGCGGGGAGGGTACGTCTGGAACTGGTCCGGAGGACCCGAATCAACAGCTGGTGGACTTTGAAGAGTCCGAGGAAGAATAGGGTTTTTAAGATGGGTTTTTTTTTTTCTTCTTGTTTTGTAAAGCTTGAGGCAGCTTGAACGCCTCCTTTTTGATGGGAAATATATATATAAAAGTATCTGTTTTAACTTTTTGCGTGGTGTTTTGGATTGAGTGTTTGAGTTCGGCGATATTTATGTGTGGTATCTATGTCTTGAAGACCCAAGGTTCCAGTAATGCACACCATAAG
The DNA here is from genome assembly GCA_028751855.1 of Ambrosia trifida. Taxonomy (NCBI): domain Eukaryota; kingdom Viridiplantae; phylum Streptophyta; class Magnoliopsida; order Asterales; family Asteraceae; genus Ambrosia; species Ambrosia trifida. Next base: position 47,975,370 of record CM054123.1, read on the forward strand.
TTAAGTGGTAGAATCCTCTTAGAATCCCAAAAAAAAAAAGGTAGCTTAGGCATGTGTAGCCCAAGTGTTTACAAGAATTACATGTAACAGAAACGTAATTGTGCCGCGTTCCAAGAGCGCGGGACAGGCGTGCCATCAATTTTTTCTAGCGTGTAGGCGCCTTTGCCCAAGATTTCTTGAATTTTGTAGGGCCCCTCCCATGTTGGGGCAAGTTTGCCTTGCTTTTCTGTGTTTGAGGCGCTATTGTGTCTGAGAACATAATCTCCAATGTTAAAGTTGTGTAGTTTAACTTTTTGGTTGTAGTAGCGCTCCAGCTGATTTTTGTATCTGGCTTCTTTGATGGCGGCGAGCTCCCGCCGCTCTTCAAGTAAGTCTAGATTTAGTCGTAGCTCTTTGTCGTTTTGCCCTTTTTCCGCCATGAGTACTCTTGCGGAGGGGAATCCTATTTCAGCGGGGATGACGGCTTCGGAGCCTTAGGTTAGGCTGAATGGAGTTTCGCCATTGCTAGTTTTGGCAAGTATGCGGTTTGCCCATAGGACGTGCGGAAGCTCGTCCACCCATCCTGTTCGCTTGGTTCCCAGCCGCTTTTTGATGCCTTCGATGATGCTTCGGTTTGCTCTTTCGACTTGGCCGTTCCCTTGGGGATGAGCTACGGAAGTGAAGATCTGTTGGACACCCATTTGTGCCAGCCATTGTTGCAAGTGTTGGTCGGTGAATTGGGTTCCATTGTCGCTTATGATTTGGTACGGCAAGCCGAACCTGCATATGATGAATTCCCATATGAATTTTTTGGTGTGTGCGCCGTCTATTTTTGCTAGTGGCTTTGCCTCGATCCATTTTGTGAAGTAGTCGATTGCCACTATTAAGAATTTGACGTTTCCTGGCGCTGTGGGAAATGGGCCAACAAGGTCTATTGCCCATTTCTGGAACGGCCATGCCGCTGTGACGGGAATCAAGTCATTTTTGGGACGCAAGGTGTTTGGCGCGTGGCGTTGGCAAGAATCGCACTTACGCAATTCTGCTACTACGTCTGGGTGCATGCCTGGCCAATAATAGCTTGCGTTCATTAGCTTGGCCACCACCATTCTAGGTCCTGCATGTAGTCCGCAGGTACCCTCGTGGATATCTCTGATGAGGAAAGAGGCGTCCTCCTTGTCAACACATCGCAGTAGCGGACCCAGGTATGATCGTCGATAGAGGATTCCATCCGTTAACTGATAGTGCAAGGCTTTGTGTTGAAGTTTTCGTGCTTCCGCTTTGTTATCAGGTAACGTTCCGGATGTTAAGTATGCTTTCAGTGGCGTCATCCAAGAAGTGTTACCTGTTTGGATGACGTTTACTTGCCTTGTTGGGACGGATGGGCTTTCTTGTAGTTCAACCCAGACGTTTTTTGCCATGTGGTCAAAGACTGTGGAAGCCATTTTGCTTAATGTGTCGGCGGGTTTGTTCTCGCTTCGGTTGATGTGGATGACTGTGCAAGAAGCGAATTTGCGCATGAGTAGCTTGGCCTGTTGTAAGTATAGGGCCATTGTGGCGTCCCTTGCGTCATACGTGCCATTGATGTGCCCAGCTACTAGCAGTGAATCGACGTGCGCTTCGATGTGGGAGGCTCCCATTTGATGCGCAATGCGTAGCCCTGCTAGTAGCGCTTCATATTCCGCCTCATTGTTTGTTGCGGCAAAATCTAATCTAATGGCGTATGTGTATTCTTTTTTGTTTGGGCTGATTAGCCGCAAACCTGCACCTGCACCATCTGAATTTGATGCACCGTTGGTATAGAGTTTCCAGCTTTCATTTTCCGGCGTTGGTTGTGCAGGATCTTGCTCGGCTAAGCACTCCGCAATTTTGTCTGTTGGTATTTCGGTGGCGAAGTCCGCGAGTACCTGTCCCTTGACTGCGGGTCTAGGCTTGTAATTGATGGTGTGTTCCCCCAGTTCGATTGCCCATTTTGCCAAGCGTCCTGAGGTTTCAGGCTTGCGTAACACGTCGCTGATTCTGTAGTCTGTTAGGACGTTTATTGAGTGGCCGTGGAAATACCGGCGCAGTCTGCGCGAAGCGTGGATGAGAGCTAGTACTAGTTTTTCCATTGTGGAGTATCTAGTCTCCGCATCTAGCAGGGTTCTGCTGATGTAGTAGATGGGTGTTTGAACGGTTTTCCGGTCTACTAGAAGTACTGCGCCGATTGCCCGCTCTGTTACAGAGAGGTATAGGGTTAACGGCTCTTTGGGTAATGGTGCTGTGAGAGTAGGTAAATTCATAAGACATGTTTTCATTTCTTGAAAAGCGTTTTCCGTCTCAGGGGTCCAGCGGAAATTACTTTTTTTAAGACAGTTTTTTAGAGTGTCTACAAACGGAAAAGACTTGGAAGCATAATTTGAAAGGAAGCGATTGAGGGCGACTAGGCGTCCCATTAGGGTTTGGACTTCCTTGATGGATGTTGGTGAAGGCATTCTCTCAATGGCGAGGACTTTGTCTGGATTGGCGCGGAAACCGTCCCGCGTGACTATAACGCCCAGGAATTTCCCTTCTTCCATGCCGAAGGAACATTTGCTGGGGTTGAGCTTCATGCGTACCTTTCGCAGTTGGTTGAATGTCTTCTGGATGTCTTCCAACATGTTGTCTTCGTCTTTGCTTTTGATGACGAGGTCATCAACGTATACCTCCAAGCGTACCCCTATCTCGTGGATGAAAGCACTGTCCATGAGTCGCTGATATGTGGCTCCCGCGTTTTTTTAGGCCGAAAGGCATTTTGGTGTAGCAGAAGATGCCTGTGTCAGTGCGAAAGGCCGTTTTGTCTTCATCTTCCTTCGCCATTTGGATCTGGTGGTAGCCTTTGTAGGCGTCGAGGAAGCATTTGAAGCGGAATGGCGCTAGGGAGTCCACTTTTAGGTCGATTTCTGGGAGAGGGTAACAATCCTTTGGACAGGCTTTGTTTAAATCTTTGTAGTCGACACACATGCGCCATCCTCCTGTCGCTTTTCCTACCATGACTGGGTTGGCTATCCAGGTTTGGTAGCGTATTGGGCGGATAATGCCTGCGTGTAGTAGTTCATTGACCTGTTCGTTCATCGCCTTTGTTTTCTCTGGCCCCATTTTGCGCATCTTTTGGGCAACTGGCTCCACCGATCTGTATGTGTTGAGTTTGTGTTCCGCGATTTCTCTTGGAACGCCGATCATGTCAGATGGTTGCCAGGCAAATATGTCTATGTTTTTTACCAGGAGTTGCTTAAGGTGCGCCCGTATGGTGTCGGAGATTTCATGGCCGATGATGACCGTTTGGTCCAGAAATTTAGGGTTCAGAACCCAGTTTTCCGGCTCCGATCGGGTTTGTGTTTTTTGTGGTTTTGCCATGTCGATTGCGTGGCACTGTTTGTTGCCGCGGATTATTGCAACGCCGGTGCGGGTTGGGAAGCCTACCATTTGGTGAGGGGTGGAGGCGTTGGCGTTGAACTTTGCCAGGCCTTCCCGCCCTAGTAGGACATCGTGGCGAGATGTTGCTGGTAGGACCATAAAGTCACATATTTCTGTGCGTTCATGGGTACCATCCGTCAAAGTGGCCGGGAAGGTGATTATGCCGCGCGGCATGATGACTTCGTCAATAAAGCCTGAAATTGGTGCGTTGACTGGAACGAGGCGGGCTTTGTCGTCCTCGTCCAGTTGTTGAAAACACTGATCATAGATGATGTCAGTGCTGCTTCCGCCATCTAGGAACATTGATTGAGTTCGATAATGTCCTACGACGCCGGTGACGATTAATGGCGCAGTGGCGGAGGGTCCGTGTAACACCCTAACCCGTAAACGTGAGATTTGTCATTTAAATTTCCGAGTTTAGGCCTTAACTAAAATCACTCCCGATTAAAACTTTGGTAACTACAAAAACATAACTCAATGAATCCCACCAATTTTTTTTTTTACATTTTATCTACTAAAAACTTGTATTACAGTTTGTGTTTTAAACGGGACAGTCTATTGCGGAAGCCTTTTAAGTGTTCGGGTGTGCTCGGTTCTCTCGTGACTTGATCCTTGCTCCAGAACATCCAACAAATGTATACCTAGTACCATTACACAAGAAATGGTTAGTGGGATTGATAATAATGCATTTAGATTGGTGGAAGTGTCGAAACACGTCAAAACAAAATGATCAAGTTTGAATGACAAAACACAAATTTAGGAGTTACACGCGCCGTAAGCTACGGCTCTGACCGTATCTTACGGTCTGGGGCTACGGCTCCGGAGCTTGTTTTTAGCTCTAGCCTTCATTTCCTTGCTTATTTTCCCCCGAACTTTGGGTGTTTTTAAATCATGTTCAAGCCTCTTCTTAAAGGCATTTGGGGACTTTAATAGGACTTAATGAGTTGTTTGAAAGCTTCTAAGCCCTCTCGGACTTAGTTTGATTACAATCCCATGATTTAACTATGGCTTTAGACATGCTTGGCGCCAAGGCGCGCATTAAGCTTAGTTAGAATAATACTTACCGAATTGGCCTTCACACCTTTTACGGGTTGTCTTTGAATTGAATTCACTTTGCCCAAAGGCTTTTATCTAACTACGGACTTACCGGGCGATGTTGATCCAAACCTTGCATCCATTGTGATTACTTAGGCATCGAGTGCCCAATTTCCAAGTGTTCTCCTGCATACATTCTAGATTGAACACATTAGTCTCTTGAGACTCAATGGGGATACATTTACCATTGGACCCGTTAACCATGACATTCCAAAAGCTTAGAATACCGTCTTTGAATGTCGGGTTCGAATGATGAGAAAATCACCATTTGACCCATTAAGGCTAACACTATGCTATCCAATTTTTTATCTATGGTTCAAGTGACAACAACACTTGACCCGTTTACCAAAATGTCTAACTACTTCATTTCATTTATTCATTGCAATTAAGACATCATTTTCCACATATCCTTACTAATTGACCCGTTTGATGGATTTCACCATTCGGTCACATCTTATTGTTTAATTTAGTACCATAAATCTTATTTTGATGCGAGTTCACATAAATCGACCCAATTAAGGGATTTCACCTCTTTGGGGTTTACCTTTATTACCCACATAAGATTAAAACCAATGTATACAACACTTAAGCCATATTTATAATCTAATAATGTAAGTAAAACTTACCTTGTATTCACCTCATTTCCTTGCACTTAAGACTTGTATTCGCTTGACCCGTTTGCTTGTGGATCCATCATTCCCAAGCTTGCACCTAGCTTGACAAGATCAACCTTAAGATGAATAGAGCACTAGATGATCATAATTTCCATCATGCATTGATAAGAGCTCTTGATTTTAGCAAGGTTTGGGGCTGATTTGGATGAGCTTCTTATGTGTGTGTTTTGAATGTGTTTTGAGCTTGCAAACCTCCTGATGAAATCGATATACACACACCTTGTGTGTGTTTTTCATGGTTTTAACTTTATTAATAATTTCAAGTTTGGCACATTAGCAACCATGGTCCTTCCACTAGTCTCCAATGTCATTTTCTTATAAAACTAGCTAATCAAGCTAGTCTTCTTATATTATTTGCTAATTTCTAAGATTAATAACATTAACTAGGTTATTTCCATATTAGAACATAACCAAAGTTCTTATTGTTCGAGTCTCGTTTTATAATTTTGCTAATCACGTCTATGGTGTAATTAGGCGAAACGGATGATTTTGGGGCATTACAAGTCTACCCCCTTAAAGAGGTTTCGTCCCCGAAACCTTCCTTGTGTTGTTTTGGTCACACCAAAGAACCTTAGTGTTTCTAATCAACTGTGAGCACCGCTCAATCCTTTGACATTCTATAGTCTAACAATTAGTACTATATACTTAGGGTTTGTATCCCTTTGCTCATCCTTCTAACTTTTATTATATGAAAGCCTTAGCTTTCATAATGTGACTCGTGTTATTCTATTCCTTCGGTTAACTTGGGCAATATTTACATGCTTACCCCTACCAGGCATTTTAGCTACATATGTTCCTCATAGGCCTTCCTTAGAACCGTTGACTATTCCCCGTCTACTATTATCCTGAAGGATGTAATGATTTAAGGGTCTGTTTTATCGTACCCCCTAAGGCATCTACTGGGTTACTAGATTGCATTATGCATACGTGCACATGCCTATGCATCTATTAACAACAAGTAATTTATCTTGGTTTCCAAGACTAACCTGACTTTTTAATCATAGCCGTTTTCTAGCCCCCCTTGGATTCATCCCCGAATTCAACTCTCGTTCCTTTTTGGTTTTCTAGTATGTTATAAACAATCCTTGCTTTTACACTAACGTTTCCCTTTTCTTGGCTAATCCTATGTTAAGAATTTGCCATCTATTGGGTTCCTCCTACCCTTCGTAATTATTGTGGAAATTGTTACCCAATCCCCACACCTTACCCAGCCAGTTTGCCAGGCTCCTATGTTTTCAAGTATCATAATCCTATGTATGATCCATTATGGTTCACCGTGCTTTTAATCTCACACCAAGTGAGTTGTTCAGTTTACTATGCTTGGGCTTTACCCTGAACATATCTAATTCGTGTCAGTCAGTTTGAATTTGGGTTTCCCCAAGTTCCCGGTTTGCTAACTCGATTGGGGTCATTGCCCCAACCGGCCCGTTTAAAGACTTTTGAGTTTCAGAGTTCAAAGCAATTATTTATTTGGAACGTCTATTTTCTAAAAATCCTTTTTCTAGATTTACCGATCTCAATAAATTGAGGTCGGTTCTCTTTTCATAACACACGATGTCGATTGGTCTTTACCACGAATGGTATCGACTAATTTCCTATTATCACAATTTGCATCAGGTTGTACTGACTATTCAACTTAATGTTATCACAGTTTTCACTTTTTCATCCCTAACCCGAGGGTGGAATGATCTACTAATTTATCACTGCCCACGTTCGCGGTTTATGTCATTAATCCGAAGATTTATGACTTACCCGCATGTGATTATTACTCAACCTTGCTTAAAGTTCAAGTCTATCTCTGTATCTACCAAGATAGCTTGTATAGTATATTGCCCGTTTTGCTAGCCCAGTGTACAAGCTGGTGCCTCGCTCAAGGTCTTGCATGGATCACATCCCTGCCGTGTTAGGCAGTGGACTATGCCCAGAAACGCTTCAGTATATTGTCCTCCTTGCTAGCCCAACGTATTTCAGCTGGTGCCTCGCTCAAGGTTTCGCATGGATCGCATCCCTGCCGTGTTAGACAGTGGACTACGTCCGAACGCGTCCTTTAGAGAAAGAAGGATTTTCCCCCCAACACCTCACACTTACTAAGCCTTTGCTACATATATTTCAAATGTATTAATTATAAGAAACCCATCGTATCATATGTTTAACACTTACCTGGCCAGGGTAAGTAATTCGCATATGGTACACACGGACCTTTTATAATTAAGGCATCGCATCCTATGCAAGCAAATTTTCAGCTCGTGCTTGTGTCCCCTATTTTATTTGGTAAAACCTTTTTCTTGATATATGTTTGATATTTGGTTTTACCTTTACTCATTTAAAACCAACGATGTGTTTTCATTTCATAAAACTTTGTGTGTTCATATCCACTAATATGACCACTATGCGACTCTAGCATTTCTTAGATTTTTAAACATTAGTTTGGGATTATTACCCCTAACCCAGTTTTGACGTTCAAGTTAACTTTGTGCATTGATCGTTCATTATCGTGAACTATGCACCTTTCCCATTTTAATTTTGTTCTTTGATTGTGTATGCAATTACCAGTCTTCGTGTGATAATTGCCTACTATTGCACTTACTATGATTTAGGGTGTGTACCTGATTCATACGTGCTACTGTGTTCCCCTCTTTTTTATCAATCCGCTAGTCTGAGTCGTTACTTGACTTGGTCCTTGGTGAGCATGCCTTCCGCTGTGCTCCCGGACCCTCCATCGCCTCGTTGGGTGAATCATTCGATCCTATCTCGATCGAATAAAATGTTCTCATCCCTGTCACATTTACAACTTCAATTGATTAGTAACATGACTTGTTGGTATTGGTGTGCATCATTACAGTGATAATGTTAGAATTCTTGTTACACAAGAATTTCGTTACCCAAATAAATCTTTGGATAGGCTTCACGCCACCAAACCATTTCCTTACCAAGCTTTTAATATAGCGTGAATCCACACGATATCACTATTGATTACCTATAACAATTTCCGATCAAACCGGGTGTTTATTATAGATATTACTTACCGGATTCCTCGATCAAGCCTCGAACCGAACACCCTTCAACACTTGAGCGCACGGTTTGAGTCCAAGTATCCTTCTCGACACTTGGATCCCTCAAACCTATGGCTCTGATACCACTTGTAACACCCTAACCCGTAAACGTGAGATTTGTCATTTAAATTTCCGAGTTTAGGCCTTAACTAAAATCACTCCCGATTAAAACTTTGGTAACTACAAAAACATAACTCAATGAATCCCACCAATTTTTGTTTTTACATTTTATCTACTAAAAACTTGTATTACAGTTTGTGTTTTAAACGGGACGGTCTATTGCGGAAGCCTTTTAAGTGTTCGGGTGTGCTCGGTTCTCTCGTGACTTGATCCTTGCTCCAGAACATCCAACAAATGTATACCTAGTACCATTACACAAGAAATGGTTAGTGGGATTGATAATAATGCATTTAGATTGGTGGAAGTGTCGAAACACGTCAAAACAAAATGATCAAGTTTGAATGACAAAACACAAATTTAGGAGTTACACGCGCCGTAAGCTACGGCTCTGACCGTATCTTACGGTCTGGGGCTACGGCTCCGGAGCTTGTTTTTAGCTCTAGCCTTCATTTCCTTGCTTATTTTCCCCCGAACTTTGGGTGTTTTTAAATCATGTTCAAGCCTCTTCTTAAAGGCATTTGGGGACTTTAATAGGACTTAATGAGTTGTTTGAAAGCTTCTAAGCCCTCTCGGACTTAGTTTGATTACAATCCCATGATTTAACTATGGCTTTAGACATGCTTGGCGCCAAGGCGCGCATTAAGCTTAGTTAGAATAATACTTACCGAATTGGCCTTCACACCTTTTACGGGTTGTCTTTGAATTGAATTCACTTTGCCCAAAGGCTTTTATCTAACTACGGACTTACCGGGCGATGTTGATCCAAACCTTGCATCCATTGTGATTACTTAGGCATCGAGTGCCCAATTTCCAAGTGTTCTCCTGCATACATTCTAGATTGAACACATTAGTCTCTTGAGACTCAATGGGGATACATTTACCATTGGACCCGTTAACCATGACATTCCAAAAGCTTAGAATACCGTCTTTGAATGTCGGGTTCGAATGATGAGAAAATCACCATTTGACCCATTAAGGCTAACACTATGCTATCCAATTTTTTATCTATGGTTCAAGTGACAACAACACTTGACCCGTTTACCAAAATGTCTAACTACTTCATTTCATTTATTCATTGCAATTAAGACATCATTTTCCACATATCCTTACTAATTGACCCGTTTGATGGATTTCACCATTCGGTCACATCTTATTGTTTAATTTAGTACCATAAATCTTATTTTGATGCGAGTTCACATAAATCGACCCAATTAAGGGATTTCACCTCTTTGGGGTTTACCTTTATTACCCACATAAGATTAAAACCAATGTATACAACACTTAAGCCATATTTATAATCTAATAATGTAAGTAAAACTTACCTTGTATTCACCTCATTTCCTTGCACTTAAGACTTGTATTCGCTTGACCCGTTTGCTTGTGGATCCATCATTCCCAAGCTTGCACCTAGCTTGACAAGATCAACCTTAAGATGAATAGAGCACTAGATGATCATAATTTCCATCATGCATTGATAAGAGCTCTTGATTTTAGCAAGGTTTGGGGCTGATTTGGATGAGCTTCTTATGTGTGTGTTTTGAATGTGTTTTGAGCTTGCAAACCTCCTGATGAAATCGATATACACACACCTTGTGTGTGTTTTTCATGGTTTTAACTTTATTAATAATTTCAAGTTTGGCACATTAGCAACCATGGTCCTTCCACTAGTCTCCAATGTCATTTTCTTATAAAACTAGCTAATCAAGCTAGTCTTCTTATATTATTTGCTAATTTCTAAGATTAATAACATTAACTAGGTTATTTCCATATTAGAACATAACCAAAGTTCTTATTGTTCGAGTCTCGTTTTATAATTTTGCTAATCACGTCTATGGTGTAATTAGGCGAAACGGATGATTTTGGGGCGTTACAAGTCATATTATTTCATTTTCTCCACATGTTATTTATAACCTCATACTTTAGCACAAACTAAAGATTTCTAAAACTTGTTGTATTACCTAGTAACTTTACAAAGTACATATTTTCCTCGAACTTAAATTCAATTGATTATTTATTGACGTAACAAACGATTTTCTATATAATGTTTTAAACTATTACAAAGCCTACTTAGCTTGTACTATTTAACAACTCTTGCCTTATGTACAAAACCAATTTTGAAAATAAATTTTTTTTTCTCTAGATCCTCCATCGACACTCACTCATTTTCAACTTGTTCAAATTTTTACAATATTTGGCATATACCACAATCATGTTTTCTTATACACTTGATTATAACCTTTAATCCAAACCCCAAAATTTACACTGCTATATAATCTCCTTACTATAAAATAAACTCTTTATCAACTATCTTCACATTCACTATCGCTCACAACCTTGATTCTACTTCAGGATTTTTTTTCATCACCCTCTCAAAAACTAAATTCATATCCTTCACCTTCTCACACATGAACTAGTTACCTAATACTTGATTCTACAGGATTTTTTTTTTTCCAAAACATCATTGTTTGTGAAACCTGATTTCCCCTTAATTTGACTATTCACTGGACATTTAATTATTCATGATACTCGTGTTTTCATTTTCTTGATCTTATTATCATTTTGTACTCAATTTTGTCGCACTCATTAGCATACAACATCTAGAAACTTCCTTGCATACTATTGTGTACGAACACAGATTGGAAATTTATCATATTCGGTTGCATTTATTTTAAATCGTATAAGTTTCAGACTCTACCTTACATTTATTTGAACACTTACTTGACCCTACAGAAAATTTTCTCAAAACATCATTGGTTATTACATGAAACTTGATTTTTTTTCCCTTAGTTTGACTTTCCACTGAACATTTAATTATTCGTGATACTCGTAAACATTTAATTATTCATGATAACACTTACACTTAATGGTTGTAGTACTTACAAACTTGCTTGCATAAACATGCTATCAATTTGCAATCTATGTGAATAATAATTGCTGCACTTAATAGAAGTCATCATGCCTTTTTCAACAGTCGGGAGAGGCCCTACAACCTGCTCCACGACTGGTAGAGGCTATCGAACATACTCAACGATTGGTAGGGGTCACTATGCCTTTTCAAACAGTCGGGAGGGGCCCTACAACCCACTCCACGGCTGGTGGAGGCTATCGAACCTGCTCAACAATCGGTGGGGTCATAGAAGGACGCAAAACTTTAATGTAAGGTAAATTGATGATTCCGGTCCGGAACGTAATCATGAATTTACAGGTACATTAGGGTAGTGTGAAATTCTATTAGAGTTTTTGGAAAGGCGTCCAGTACGTTTTCAAGGTATCAAAGGTGTGGTGGGTTAGCTGCGGTACACCCTGTATACAAGCACTAATGATGCATTGAAAGTGAGATTGGAAGTCGGACCAGGAACAAACTCTGGTTATTTGGTAGTCTATTTAGTCTTTCTGTAGATAATCAACACGTACATATATCTTAGGATTCCTAAAACTTGAAATTTATTGATTTACTAGATTCTTATTCTCTTTACTATTCGAGACGAACCTAATCCAATCAAACCTCATATCCAAATCATTCGAACTTTCCAAACCACAGTATCATAATTTTTACCCAAGCATCCATAACCCTATGTTTCTAATAACTTCGGGACGAAGTTTCTAAAAGTAGGGGATGCTGTGACATCCGTCACTTTTCCTTTTATATATATATATATATATATATATATATTTATATATATATATATATAATAATATTAATAGTAATAATAACCATTATGTAGATGGATTTTTTTACAAAACAAAACAAACCACCATTAACCCAACATCCCTCTTTATGCCCAGCCCAACCAGCCCAAGAGTCCGGCCCAGAACCTGAGCCCACTAGCCATCAAGCCCACACCCCCCTTATCAGCTTTATTTAGAAAAAAAAAAAGGGATCCCTCTGCCGGGATCGAACTCGCGACAGCACCCGGGCCAAACACTACCACACACACACAACACCACTTGATCTACCTATTTCTTTTGAACTAATCCTAACACTAATTATATTTAACCCTTTTCGCGTCTGTTTTCCTTCTTCCCTTCCTTAACAGCGAACAGCAGCAGCAGAGTTTAATAATATATTTTTTTTTTCAAACCTTTGATTTAGCAAACAATTATGCAAACATGGTAAGTTTACACGATTACCGGCCTCATTCAACTTCGTTCACACGCTATTAACATCAATCATTGACCAATTTGATTTATTACGCGTATAGACTTTAATGGTTAGTCAAACCTTCCAATTAAACCATCCATCGATCTCCTGTATAAATTGACCTCCTACGAATCATTTCAACTCGCTCACACTCTCTTCTCAATCTCCAATTCTTCTCCAATCTCACTGTTATTATCATTTTCATCGTTGTTTGACTTTTTGCTTTGACCGGGCATTCATCAACGAATCAACACTGTGAGTTAAATTGTTTTTGTGGGTTTTGTTAGTCGGCAACCATACAACATAAACCCTAACATTAATCGGGTTCAAAATGTGTGGTTTGTCTGATTGAAAAATCTAGGGTTCGTGCCTTGTAATTTGGGGATAAACTCGATTTCATATTGCGTATATAATTATTATTATACGGGATTCATCACAACCATTGGCCTAGGCCAAGTGGTTGTGACCGTGCACTATAACCCAAGGCTCCTGGGTTCGAGTCCCGGCTACGGCCTCCTTTTTGTTTCTTTTTATTTTTTTAAACAACAAATCATTATTATATATATTATACTTTTAAACCTTATAAATTCATTTTTAAATATCAAAACCCTTTTATAAATTCTAAAAAAATTATTTTTAGCAAATCTGATGTCAAAGCTTTATCTACAATTTTTATTTTTCTGAAATTCATTTATTTAATATTTATAATAATTAAATCAATTTTACACTATTATATTTATAAAAATCCATTAAAATATCAAAACGATCTCATAAATTTCCACAAAAATTATCCTAAGTTTTTATAACATTAAGCTTTTCAGAAATGATTTTTATTTCTGAAAAATCATTTATTTAATGTAACACCCCAACCGATGGCGGAAACATCGGGATGTCACGTATTGATGATTGTTCAGTAGCTCATGGTGAATAATAAATTTCATTAAATGATTTAAATAAATTACATACAATTGTTCTACAAGAATTCGTACATCAAATTGAATAAAACTATGCACACATCTTCAAGCATTAATTCGAATCTTCAAACAAGTAGAACCTGAAACATGTTAAGTTGAAAATATTTTGGGTCAACAAAAGTTGGTGAGAATTACATAGGTTTTGATAATCGAATAAAATTGTTGTGCAATTCATGTGTCATGGCAATCTAGTCCATATGCGAAAACATACTAGAAGTAAATCGAGTGCATAATCAACCTTGTGACTGTTGTATTGTGGTACATCTCATACGCTCATGGTTCACTCGTTTATATTGCAGTAACAAACACCCACGTAACCTTTGTAGGAGGCACGTATCCGGGTGGGATTGTCAGTCCAATAGATCTATCAATGTATACCGTTTGGTTGATGAATGTTTATGCTAGAATTGTGCTTACCCTAGTCATGTTCAAGACATAATGCAACATAGAAAAACACATAGACACTTTGATGATTGAATTGCATATAGAATGTTGTAACATGTTTCACCCCAAAAATGGTGATAAATATAAAAGGGGCTATGTAAAACTCACCTTAGCAAAATGTTATGTCTCGTAAAAAAATAGAATAATGTGTTGTGAATGTATGCGAGGCGAATCCTAAAGACTCAACAACGTAGCTAGTCCAAATTGAAGAAAACGAAAAAGAAAGAATATCAAGCTTCCAATTCGTCAATTACAAGAGCTTATAATCAAAACTTCAATTGTAGAAGTAATAGACTATAGAAGAAAGGTATGAGGGAAAGTTTAATCGGATTGAAACAATCGATTTAGAGGTGCAAAGTATAATGGGTCATAGGTGAGTTTTTATACTAGTTTTGGAGTCAATTAGCCATTAAAATTGGTCAACACCATAAAGTAAGGTTTTATGATGAATTGACTATTTGACTAAGACTTTGACTGTTTGACTAAGACTTTGACTATTTGACTCAAGGCTTTATTTAAAAAAAAAAAAATCTTGTATGTGAAAAAAAAAGAATTTAGAATCATATTATTATTATTATTATTTATATACATTTATGTATGTATATAAGTTGTGAGTTAGGATAAATAAAGACTTAGGCACATTTGTATAATATTAATGATAAAGGTGTAATAAAAATATATATATATATATATATATATATATATATATATATAAGGGCTTTTTATGTATTAAAATTTTGGGGAAAATTTTGCGCTGTTACAGTCTCCCCTACTTTTAGGAACTTCGTCCCGAAGTTAAAAGAAAAACACCAGGTATACAATTGGTCGACTACCGAAAACCTTGATAAAATTTCTCACTACCTTAACGTACCTGTAAATTCATGATTACGTTCCGGACCGTAATTATCAATTTACCTTACATTAGGGTTTTGCGTCCTTTTATGACTCTACCGATTGTTGAGCAGGTTCGATAGTCTCCACCAGTCGTTAAGCAGGTTGTAGGGCCTCTCCCGACTGTTGGAAAGACATGATGACCTCTACCAATCGTTGAGTAGGTTGTTTGGTAGTCAACTAATTGTTGTACAAGTAAGCAAGTATGATTATAGATATAGCAATACATTCAAACAAGCATGCACTCAGATGTTATGATAATACTTGAATTTATTACTTGAATCAAAAAGTGTCAGTACATAGAATTAAAAAGTAGACATCATTCAAATGGTGGGGTTTGCTGTTAAGTAGCTGGAGGGTCTTGATCTCGATTTAGTTTAGGGCATCGGTTACGGAAGTGATTTGGGTAATGAATGTTCAATAAGATATGGGTTGAATGAAGGACAATGAGGTAATATAAGGAATGTAATCATTTATCCATTAATTAAAATGAATAAACGAAAACGTTGACTTATCAAAGATTCTAGATTCTAATAACATATGAAGACATGCTTTAGCCTATAAGTGAACACTCATCCCGAGAATTCCCAGGTAGGCATCCGGGTCCCTCGTCTGATTGGGATATATGCGCAATGCCAGCCTAGACAGAAGACTCAGAATACAGGCGTTCACCCTTCCAGATTGCACGTGTTCGTTATTAAAATCTAGAACTTCGACGAGATCTCAAGGTGGTTCAGGTTAAACCTGAGGAATTTGTCCTATCAATCTAAGAGTAGATCCACTGATGGAGAGCAACCTTCTTGTAAGGATGAAAGTAGGGATAAGAAGTAGGAGGGAGATAGAGAATAGCAAGTAAAAGAGCAAATATTGGTTATAATCCTATGGTTATAGACTAGATTATTTTTCTAATAACCTAATTCCCTATAACCATGGCTCTGATACCAATCTGTAACACCCCAACCGATGGCGGAAACATCGGGATGTCACGTATTGATGATTGTTCAGTAGCTCATGGTGAATAATAAATTTCATTAAATGATTTAAATAAATTACATACAATTGTTCTACAAGAATTCGTACATCAAATTGAATAAAACTATGCACACATCTTCAAGCATTAATTCGAATCTTCAAACAAGTAGAACCTGAAACATGTTAAGTTGAAAATATTTTGGGTCAACAAAAGTTGGTGAGAATTACATAGGTTTTGATAATCGAATAAAATTGTTGTGCAATTCATGTGTCATGGCAATCTAGTCCATATGCGAAAACATACTAGAAGTAAATCGAGTGCATAATCAACCTTGTGACTGTTGTATTGTGGTACATCCCATACGCTCATGGTTCACTCGTTTATATTGCAGTAACAAACACCCACGTAACCTTTGTAGGAGGCACGTATCCGGGTGGGATTGTCAGTCCAATAGATCTATCAATGTATACCGTTTGGTTGATGAATGTTTATGCTAGAATTGTGCTTACCCTAGTCATGTTCAAGACATAATGCAACATAGAAAAACACATAGACACTTTGATGATTGAATTGCATATAGAATGTTGTAACATGTTTCACCCCAAAAATGGTGATAAATATAAAATGGGCTATGTAAAACTCACCTTAGCAAAATGTTATATTTCGTAAAAAAATAGAATAATGTGTTGTGAATGTATGCGAGGCGAATCCCAAAGACTCAACAACGTAGCTAGTCCAAATTGAAGAAAACGAAAAAGAAAGAATATCAAGCTTCCAATTCGCCAATTACAAGAGCTTATAATCAAAACTTCAATTGTAGAAGTAATAGACTATAGAAGAAAGGTATGAGGGAAAGTTTAATCGGATTGAAACAATCGATTTAGAGGTGCAAAGTATAATGGGTCATAGGTGAGTTTTTATACTAGTTTTGGAGTCAATTAGCCATTAAAATTGGTCAACACCATAAAGTAAGGTTTTATGATGAATTGACTATTTGACTAAGACTTTGACTGTTTGACTAAGACTTTGACTATTTGACTCAAGGCTTTATTTAAAAAAAAAAAAAAAAAATCTTGTATGTGAAAAAAAAAAGAATTTAGAATCATATTATTATTATTATTATTATTATTTATATACATTTATGTATGTATATAAGTTGTGAGTTAGGATAAATAAAGACTTAGGCACATTTGTATAATATTAATGATAAAGGTGTAATAAAAAAAAATATATATATATAAGGGCTTTTTATGTATTAAAATTTTGGGGAAAATTTTGCGCTGTTACATTTAATATTATTAATCAATTTTTGTTAGTTTTAATCATAATTAAATCATAATAAATTCATTTTTCAATATTTTTGCACCAAAATTTTACATAAATTATTTCTATACATTTGGAACAGAAATACAATTTTTAATTCAGAAATTCTTTGATTTTAATATTTTTAGATATTAAAGTCATATTTTGACAATTTGAAATAATTAGATTAATTATTCTATTTTCAAGAAAATAATTTTATAAAAATTATTTTCATACTCAAAACCTTATGTTATGATTATATTCAACTTAAGATTTTACAAAGAGACTTTTATTTATTTATTTATTAAATTTCATATATTTAATAAACAATTCATTAATTAATCAAATAAGCATTTATCCCCAAATTCGAAGCCCTAGAAATACATATATCCTAGAGTTATTTCCCTTACACATTATCGAATACTTTAGGTTGATCATTTGGGAGTAATCTCAATTCATATTTCGTTGTCCAAGTCCGATTTCAAGTTATTACGTGAACTGTGAGTACTTCCTATCCCCTTTTTACCTTTATACATTTTTGGGGTGTTACATGTACACTATTACAATTTCAAATACAAATTTACATTTTTACAATACAATTCTAGTACTATGTGCATTGCTTACAACGTGCTTTATGCTTAGACAATACATGTGGATTACATTTGTACTTAGTGAAATCATTAACATGGTACAAGCCGACCTTAACATTGGATAGCGCTATTTGGATTGACAACCCGCCTAGATTGATTCTCCCCCTTTTTCATCGGAGAATCCGTGGCCAGTGTTAAGTTATCATCCATTGATTGGTTGAGTACACTACAGTTCATACAGTACATTATACAGTCACAGGGTTGATTTCGCTCATTTGTATGATACATGGTTTACATATTTGCACTGTAGCTTGCACTTGAATTGTATAACTTTTGACCTACTATATATATCAAAACTAGGAATGCTCACCAACATTTCATATGTTGACCAAACCTATTTTTGTACATGTTTCAGGTGCAGTTTGATCTAGTGCTTTAGCAAGAGATATTTAGTGCTTTATTTCAATTCAGTTATTTCAATATTTACATTTCATTTAGACAATGTAATTTCCATTTCCATGTAAGACAATTTTGGATTATTCAATAATATTTACATTTTAGTACCATGAGCTTTTGAACAATCGTCACTACGTGGCACCTCGATGATTCCGCCATCGGTTGGGGTGTTACAGTTAGATCAGCCATTTTGTGAGTAAAGGATGTGGTTTTGAAAGTTTTTTGGGTCTTTCAGCCGGTATGGATGACGCCAATGAAGAAACGAGTATAACTAGTGGGGTAAGACAGGGTGATGTATGGAGTAACGACTCGTGTTCGCAGCAGGGTATAATCCTTAGCTCACAATGATGGTTGGTCTATGGTTATATACACGAGTGATTAACAAGCAGACACAATAGACAGGAGTATAAGTGGTTCGATCTCGTAAGATCTACGTCCACTAGAAAAGGTGATCTTTATTGATGAATAATGCAAGTAATAATACAAGTGGAGAAACAAGTGTATTCGTTCCTATTGGCTAATTTCCACGTGCTGTGAAAGGAGGTCAAGTCCTCCTTTTATAGGAGATGCATGGGCTGAAGATCGTTGGGCCCATTCATCGTTAATGGGCCGGGCCGAAGGACCGGGCCGGCTGCTTTACAGGCCCACCTAGTTGGATTCTAACCCTTAGTTAGATAAAGTGATCCAAGTTGAGGGGGGCTTCCTTTTATTGGACCACGTGTTGCCTCGTGGTTGGTTGGCCGGGAGGTGCTTTGTCCTCCACACACGTGGCGTGTTGTGGATGGTCTGCAGGGGAGTCAGTTGTCAGGGGGCTGACCACTTGTCAGCTGACACCTGACGGGTGGAAGCAAGTTGGGGTCCAAGGGGGATGTTCCCGGGTGTTGCCAACTTGCACCTCTGCGCCTTTGGCGCTGTTGTGCCCTCAGACGTATTACTTCGGGCGGAGGGTTTTAAATGGCGGGTAGGGTGCGCCTGAAGGCGGTACCCTACCCCTTCAGTAGTGGCTCACCCGTGAAGAATCCATGAAGCGCCCCACCTGACCTAAGTTATCTATTTAAATTTTCTCACTACCAACGAAATTTTTTAATCTGAAAGTGATCTTCTAACGTTTCACTCACAAAGATATCCATCTCTATAACTTCTTGTTATAGGACTAAAAATATTTAGTAAAGTAAGTAAAGGTAAGGGACTGAAAATGCATAGTAGCAAATAATAAAGGGACCATTTTTTACAATGTGTGAGCTGTTGAAGATTCGATTCGATTTGGGTTCAAATTTCTCGTCTCACATATATCGGCTCCACATCAACTACGTGACTGACTGCGCGTGTGTGTGTGAGAGAGAAATACGTGTATATATATATATATATATATATATATATATATATATATAGAGAGAGAGAGAGAGAGAGAGAGAAAGAAGCGGAGATCCATACGCGGCGTGTGTGTGAAGGAGAAGGAGAAGGAGGAGAGAGATGGCAAGGAGAGCAGACGAAGAGTACGATTACTTATTCAAAGTCGTGTTAATTGGCGATTCAGGCGTAGGTAAATCCAACCTTCTCTCCAGATTCACCAGAAATGAGTTCTGCTTGGAATCTAAATCCACTATCGGCGTTGAATTCGCTACTCGCACTCTACAGGTCCTACTATTATTATTATTATTATTAACTATGCGTAATTTGATTGCATTTGTATGGAATTGTGTTATTAGATCCACAATTATGTGACCTTTTAATCGATCTATTTTCGCATAAATCTATTGATTCTTCGTGATCTGTGTTTCACTGGTAGGATGTAAATTTAAATGTTGTTGTTTGGAATGGATTAATTCAATTTTGATGTTTTGGTTAGATAATTTGTTTTGTGTAGTTACTGAAAATTGTAATGGATACTATTAATTACTTCGTTTGAAAATTTATGAAATAGTTGATAATTGTATTTGTATAACCTGGTAGGTAGTCATTTTGCATATCATTTTGGTCTACGGAGGTAGGGTTATATACTAAAACATGATAGATCAGTTCTGTAGATTTCGTTTGTATATCTGTTCTGTTTAGTCGTGACTCGTAAGATGGTGTCATAGGTTTCATGTAAATCTATAAGTATAACGATGTCTCAGTTTGAGTAGAATAGCATGGACCACCGGAATGCTTGAACTTATTTCAGTTTTCCTAGTCATGTGATGTAAATTCTTGAGTTGTTAAAAGTGTATGCACATACATGCATATCACACAGTGCACAACCATCTAGGGTTGTAAACAAACCAAACGTTCAACGAACAGTTCGTGAAATGTTTAGCGGGAAGTTCGTTTGTTTAATAAATGAACGTTCGGTAACGTGTTTGTTTATGTTTGTTTGTGTTCGATAGTTCATTATGGTTTTTAACTTTTTATTTTTAATTTAAGTACTTCAAATTTCCTAGTGGTAGATTATTTAATATATATTAGTGTATCACATATTAATATATTACTTTAAGTATTTTAAATAACTGTTATTTTAGGTGGATTAAACGAGGATTTCAAGTTTAATATGATAATTTTATGTTTTTCTGAGACATTATGTGCTCAAAGATTATGTCAAGTAGATTTGGGTAATTAGATTAGTATATTTTAGCAGGAAAATGTTTGTGATGAAATTTTTGGAATTTATTATGTGTTAGTTTGTGCTCGGTTTTGTTCATTAATGCATGTTTGTGTTCGTTTACGTTCATTGGTGTTTTTTTGTGTTCGCTTTTGCCCGATAACTAAATTTAACAAATAAAGACAAATGAACATGTTCATTTCCTTGACAAACGAACACGAACAAAACCTTGTTCTATAATTGTTCATGAAAAGTTCGTGAACACGTTATTTCCTTAACAAACGAACACAAACAAGGCCATGTTCGTGTTTGTTTACAGCCCTACAACCATGTATAAAACAAGTGGTTATATGATGCATGATTAACTTGTATCTATGCTTAATTTGATCCCATCCGTATGTAACCGTGCCATTAGATCCAGAATTGTGTGAAATTGATTCCGCAATTGCTTTTAATCGATTTAGTTTTGCATTCAACTCTTGGTTCCCAATCCCTATTTCAACTGAACTCCATGATCTGTATTCCAGAAGTTGGATGCAAGTTCAACTTGTCATTTTGAATGGAGAAATTAAATTGCAATGTTTCTTTTAAATAATTTGTTATATGTCATTATTTTAAAATTTACTAAATAGTAATTAACTAATCCAGTTGAATAGTTGGTGATTGTATACCTGGTAGTCATTTTTCGTTTTTTCGTGTTCATTTTGGTCTTTAGATGGGGATTTTATTAAAACATGGTAGATCACCTCTGTGAATTCCCTTTTATGTGTATGTTCTGTTTGCTCGCAACTTGTAAGATAGTGTCTTAGATCTCATGCAGATCTACAAGTGTATTTATGTCTCAATCTGAGTAGAATAGCATCATGTACCACTGTAACAATGAGCTTATTTCAGTTTTCTAAGGCATGTGATGTGAGTTCTTGTACAGAACATTTAATAAATTTAAATTCTTGAGTGTTTAAAAGGTTATGCACTTGCATAGTGCACAAGTGAGCACAACTATATATTGGCTGTAGAGTATAAGCTTACCCAAAACAAGTGGTGATATGATGCATGAAGAACTTGTATTAATGCGTAATTTGATCCCCATGACCCCATCCATGTGTAATTGTGTCATTAGATCCAGAATATGTTAAATTGATTTTGCAATTGCTTTTGGTCGATCTATTTTCGCATAAAGCTACTGATTCCCCACCCCTATTTTAACTGGACTCCATGATCCGTGTTCCAGAAGTTGGATGGAAATTCAAAATTTGTCATTTCTAATGGAGTATTTCAGTTGCAACGTTTCACTATTTCAAACTTTTCTGAATAGTAAATTAATCCATTTGATTAGTTGATGATTGTATACCTGGTAGTGTTTTTTCAGCTTTTTCTATTCATTTTGGTCTATATAGGGAGGATTTTATTAAAACATGGTAGATCACCTCTGTAGATCCCCTTTTAGGTATTTGTTCTGTTAGGTCGCAACTCGTGAGATAGTATCATAGATTTCATGCTGATGTACAAGTGTAGTTATGTCTCAATCTGATTAGACTAGAATGGACCACTGGTATGATGAGCTTATTTCAGTTTTCTAAGGCATGTGATGTGAGTACTTGTAAGCATAGTTGTTAAAAGCCATCCCCTCTTGTGCCTAGGCCCATTTTCCAGGCAAGGCGAGGCAATTGCACTTTCATTCTTCAGGTGATGGTTTAGGCACAGATTCCCAAATTCCGGGGAGTTTCTAGGCAAATTCTCTAAATTATGGCTAGAATCCACCCATATTTCTACTTTATTTAAGGAAAACTACTTTTATACATAATACACTAATACATTAAACTTTTGATGCTAATTAGATGATATTAAATGTCATATAATAGCTTTTGTTTATTTTATTTGAAGAATAGTATTATCTTTCTAATACATAATATATTTTTACTTTTTTTCTTTGTTCGTTTTTATATCTAAGGCCCCTCGCTTTTTTTTGCGCCTAGGTGAGGCCTATGCACCTTGAGTACGCCTTAGCGTCTTTGATAACTATGCTTGTAAGCACACATTCAACTACTATGGATTCTTGAGCTGTTAAAAGTGCATGCACATGCATAGTACACAACCATCTATTGGCTATAGCTTACATAAAACAAGTGGTGACATGATGCGTTGACGCATGAAGAACTTGTGTCTATGTGTAATTTGATCCCATCCATATGTAATTGTGTCATTAGATCCAGAATTGTGAAATTGATTTTGCAATTGCTTTTAATCGATCTATTTTCGCATAAAATTGTTGATTCCCCACACCCTTATTATAACTGAACTCCATGATCAGCGTTCCAGAAGTTGAATGCAAATTCAAATGTAGTCATATCGAATGGATTAATACAATTGTATTTTTTTCGCTTAAATAGTTTTTTATATGTTATTTTATAAAACTGTACTGAATAGTGATCAATTACTTCATTTGGATTGTTGATGATTGTCTAAGCTGGTGGTCATTTTCATATCTTCTGTTCGTTTTGGTCTATAGAGGGAGGGTTCTACTAAAACATGATAGTTTGCCTCTGTAGATCCCCTTTTATGTATCTATTCTGTTTAGGCGTATGATAGTATCATAAGTTTCATGTAAATCAACAAGTGCAATTATGTCTCAACCTGCCGTTCCAAAAAAAATTGTCTCAACATGAGTAGACTAGCATGGAGAACTCATGTGAGCACATTCAATGAATGTAAAATTCTTGAGTTGCTAAAGTGTATGCACATGCATAGTACAAAACCATCTATAGCTACCTAGAACAAGTTATAAATGTTCGCATTATTCCGTCTATTATAGATAAGAAGTTCCTGAAATCATTTTGACATAGATTGTGGGTTGTCCAATTCGTAAATGGCTCTTGTGCAAGTTGGTGGTACATTTGAATTCACTAAGAAACAAAACTTATGAACAATTGACAACATTAGTTTAAGTCGCATTTGCATTATTTAAAGCCATGTCATCTCATCTCATCACCTCAGTTAGACCCCTTTACCATTGTGATTACTTGATTCCTTCTCAATCTCATTTTGGGATAAGCGTGGAGGTGGGGCAGGTCATGGCTTTGGGTAATGACTAATGAGTCAGAATGGGTTTGGGTCGAAACGGGTAACCTTTAGTGCAGGTCAGAGCGTCAGACTGGGTTATGTTGACCCCAAACTATTTCTGTGTCCATTTAGTTAAATATGAGACATTAATAAATAATAAGAGTTATTTATAAAAACTACACGTTTGTGACTCTAGGTTAGCTTCCGTGTCAATTTTCTTGGTGCAGCCGTCTCAGTATTTTATCATTCTAAACTCATCATCATGAATTTTAAAATATCGTCTTCAGGTTGAAGGAAGGACAATAAAGGCTCAGATATGGGACACAGCAGGACAAGAGCGATACAGAGCAATAACCAGTGCATATTACAGGGGTGCCCTTGGAGCACTTCTAGTGTATGATGTCACAAAACCAACCACCTTTGAAAACATAAGCAGGTGGTTGAAGGAATTGAGGGACCATGCAGATGCCAATATCGTGATCATGCTTATAGGTAACAAAACTGATCTCAAACATCTTAGGGCTGTTGCTGTAGAAGATGCACAAAGTTTTGCAGAAAGAGAAGGTCTTTCTTTCATTGAAACATCTGCTTTAGAAGCTGTAAATGTTGAGAAGTCGTTCCAAACGATTCTTGGTGAGATATATCGAATTATTAGCAAGAAATCCATATCTTCTGGTGAGCCTGGACCTGCTAGCATTAAACAGGGTGAGACACTTGTCGTCGGAGCACAAGATACTAATGCAAAGAAGGCTTGTTGTTCATCCTCCTAAACGTTTTGGTCAGAAACTTGTTTGAATTCTCTCATTTTGTTTTTTTTTTTTTTTTGGTTCTTGTGTGGTGGTTAAATCACGATGTGGGTTATGGATTCTAGTTGATTTTGGTTCAAATATTGATTTCGTACCATATGCCATTTGATTCGTGCTTACTCTTTCTATGACGTTAATTTTTGAGGGCTGCGGTTTTGTCCAAATGAAGCACGTGTATTCTAACATCTTCAAGTATTCCTTTTCTAACATTCGCACTTCAAATTTGTGTAGAAATTATGACAATCAACTGTGTTAGTTTGAAACGATGATCCGAACACGATCTATATAGATTCATCTAGACCAGCCAAGTGGGTTTGTGAATTAGGCCTTGCTTGGTAGCCTCTTAATGAGACTTTGAACCATTCAACTCTGAATGGTTCAGCATTCAGACTGTTTGTTTCAATTTAAAAAAAGCTCTGAATGGGATGATTAAGAGCTAAACCATTCAGACTTGGTGCATAGCCGAACCATTCAGCACTTATCATTTAGGCCATGGGGTATATTCTAACCATCTTTAACTCCACCTAGATTCCACATCCTTCATTTTGTCTCTTTTCACACTAGCTCACTTCAAGGAAAAGATTTAACGCCCCTTAACTCTACCTCATCCCTTAACTTTCTCTCTTTTAAGTCATGTTAACATGTTAACTTAGTGACAATTTAATGCTCCTTAACATGGGAAGGGAGTGGTGCACAATAAAAGTTAACATGCCATGTCACCGTTAACACTCTTGGTGTGAAGGTATACCCCATGGCCTTAGAGTCTCTTAACCATTCATACATTTTAATGATTAAGCACTTGATTAACCAAACAGCCCCTTAAAGCTGAAATCAGATTGTCGAGTTGATAGGGTTGTAAACAGATTAAGGGGCTGTTTGGTAGCCTCTGAATGGCCATTAAGAGGCTACATCTGAATGATTCATAGTCTATTAATAGTTAAGATGTAATCTTAAGTATGAATAGTTATGAGGTAACATCTTAATGGTTGCCTCTTAACCATTCAGACTCAAGGTTACCTCTTAACAATTCAGAGGTTACGAACTATTAAGAGGTAGCTTCTGAATGGTCATTAAGAGGCTACCAAACAGCCCCTAAAATGTGTTAGAATGACTCATTTATTAAACTAGTCGACCGAAACACGATTTGTTTAATAAACGGGTTATACCGGCCAACCAAAACTCTGAATATTTCATGTCAGGAATATCTTGTCCAAAACTACTGCCTACAATAAAAATAAATAGATATTTGCCCAAGAGAACAATTTCAAACGCATTTATTTATATACCGATCTTTTTAAGTTTGATCTCAAAACAAAGTCAACCAAAATATACTTATAATCCTTAAAAACTCATAAATCATGTAGTTTAGAAAACAGATTTAACGCCAAAAGTAGATCTATATCGAGATAGTATCAATATACTTGCAACAGTTATTTATAAAATGCAAGCAAAAAAAAAAAGGATCAAAAGTGTTTTATGTCAACCAAACCCTTTTTACCCAAACAAGTTGGCGAGTCTTGTGACCCCTCACGCAACAGGCGCATTTTGCCACCTCTCATAGATGCGGAAAAGCAGTGTCATACTTTTTTTTACCAGTAGTTGAAACTAGATGATACAAAGAAGTTCATGGGAGCTAATTGAGAGTCTGAAACATTTTACAAACATTTTTACGACTTGTCCTGTAGACCTTAACAGTATTAAGCATTAACCACAACAATTGTTCTTCTGCTCAATCGGCTGCCCTTTGATTTGAACTGTGCTCTTGTCGCCCGTTGGCTGGTTACCCATTCTACAAAGTCAAACAATCAAAACATATATTAAAAAATTCGACCTCAAATTATGATTCAATAAAACCCTAAAAGATTCTGATAAACCATGCTCCTAAGTTCATCTTACTTTTTCTTTATCTCTGCAGCCATTGTCAAGAAAGCCTGTTCTACATTTACGGAGTCTTTTGCGCTGGTCTCAAGGAAAGGGATCCCGAGCTCATCTGCAAATGCCTGCAGGTCAACAAGGGGTTAAGTGGTATTTTTTACCAACTTCAGTAGGGCATTACGGGAGATTGTAGCATACCTTAGCTGTCTGTGTGTCAACAACCTTGTTCTCAACTAGATCACATTTGTTTCCGACAAGAAGCTTGCAGACTGATTCATTTGCGTATCTATCAATTTCACTCAGCCATTGCTTCACATTGTTGAAGCTCTCCATCTCAGTCACGTCATACACGATCTGATATGGGAATTAAGAGTAAATTATTATGATACATATATTTTTATATTACACTAAATTCAGTGTTTGTTTGATCTGATTACTCAAAAGCGATTGAAAACATTACCACCAAGTCAGAAAAGTCTTTAATAAATTTAAATACAAGTTTACAGCGACCGATAAATGTCACCTTTTCAGTTTTTTAAAAAAGTTTAATCAAGTGACAGTTGCTTTTAAATTTGGGACATGAAATTTTGATGGCAGATCACATGGGGTCTCCAACAACAATATGAATGTGTTTAGCAGAGAATAAATGCAATTTAATATTAATTAGAGTTTACTTTATCGCACCTCAAGCATCTACCTAGTATATCATATAGATGAATGCTTGTGCATATAAGCAGTCCTTTGATATTAATTAGAGCGTACTGATGGTCTCCAATCATCAGAGACCATCAGTGTAGGTCACTAAACAGGCTTTTATCCACAAGATTCACAACATTTTCCTACTTATAAAAGTTTTCCAAGTCAAATTACATATTCTTTGCGGAATCATACGCAAAGTAGTACTTCTTGTTTATCTTAACAGATATTTGTCTAAATGACTAATTCATTGCGTGTTTGATATGATTATCCAAAATGATTACAAAGATTACCTCCGACTCGGAAAAATCATTATAAATTTATATACATGTTAAGAGATACATAAATGTCAGCTTCAGTTTTTTAAAGCATAATTAAGAGACAGGTTGCCTTTTGAACTTGGGCCATAAAATTCCATTGGTATATCACATGGGGTCCTGCCTACAGCTTTATGATATGAATGTCTTTAGCAAAGAAAATAAATGCAATTAAATATTAACTAGAGCCTACTTTATAGCACCTCAACCGTCTACCTAGTAAAATTATATGGACAAATCCTGGTGCATATAACCATCAATGTAGATCACTAAATAGTCCACATGGAATCATAAGAAAAGTAGTACTTCTCGTTTATCTTATGCACGTTAGCCCAAAAGATTTTCTTCAATTCGAATAGACTTCGGTTACAACTTGGTAACTTACAAGGGTTTTTGTTTTATCATTTGGGTAATGATCATTGATCTAATGCTGTTATTTAATTCACATAGACCAAGAACAAGAAAATATGAACTTTAATTGCAGTGGTAATGTGGTAGTATATAACTCATGACAAATGTGTTCTATAATCTACAGAAACGGTAACAAAATTAAATGTCGCTCATTCGGTGATTAGCATTACCACATTGTATATGATGTTAAAATGTGTTGATGCAAATTGGTTCTTTGTAATTTTCTACTAAACTGGACAAAGTAAAGACTGTAACTCTTACAATTATTCCATGTGCTCCTCTGTAGTAACTGCTTGTTATAGTCCGAAACCGCTCCTGGCCAGCAGTATCCCACTGCACCAAGATAAAGATGTTATACTAAAAAACTACAAGAAGATATAAAAGTACTTAATCTAATTTTCATCGATCTAATCACATCTAAAAATTGTAGCCAAAATGCACAAGGCACACGCCTAGACGACTGTGCAATTACATAAATAAAGTTATTTTCGTCTCATGTAGATCTCATTAACATAAAATATTGATAACACTAAAATCAACATTTTTTTTTTTGAATCACTACTAGCTTTGGTAATTCTATTAGGTTTTCTATTACATTTTAAAACTCTTATCATTATTTTTCTTTAATTTCGACGCCCATCATATACTGTTTGGTTTTCATATTATGACGCTTTTGTTGTCTCGCAAGCACACTCTTTTGCGCCTTGTGCCTCGGCGACATGTCTCGTGCAAGTCTCTTAGAAAGAACCAAATTCCCAAAGTGATTTCATAATTTTGAACCAATAAAACAATGATAAAACAAATCTAAACAATCTTTTGCAAAAACTATGAAATAAAAACAAAAACAAAAACATTTAAGGTATACTCACAATCTGCAGCTTTATGGTTTTCCCATCCTGCTCCACAGTCCTAATTTTCTGCATACATCAAAAATATAAATAATAAATTAGCATAACCTACAACTAACCCTCAAAATAATAATAATAATAATAATAATAATAATAATGTAACACAAACAGTATAAAATGAGAACTCACAAAATCAACTCCAATTGTGCTTATGTAACTATCCACATAAGAATCATCCTGTAAGTCACAACACAGTCAGATACAAATCAATACCATTTAATTTAATCTTATAAATATAAATAATAACGTACAGCAAAACGGAGAAGAAGGCATGATTTTCCGACGGAGGAGTCGCCGATAAGCAAGAGTTTGAAGAGATAATCGCTGCAAACAAATAAAAAACCAAATAAAAGGTTAGGGTTAACTTAATAAGGTTAGGGTTAAAGGAAGTTAGGAGAAGAAGAAAGAGACTATTCGTTGCTCATTGTGTCGGTGGTTGATTGAAGTGTGAGTGCTGTGCTTTCAGGGTTTGTTTCTACGTCATTAAATCAAGATGATGAGTCAGTCACATAGACGGAGAGCCTAATCATTACTTTTCTTTTGACTACGACTTTTGGGTAGCGAGTCTGACTTTGTTTGTGTTTGGCTCGTTTCGTTTATAGACTGAACTGTATCGGTCAGCTTGTTTTTAAAGCGAGGTGAGATTGAACGAGCATGTTTTGATTGAGCGTCGAGCGAGTTTCGAATGTCAAACAATTTGGAAAGCCTTATAACAAAAATCAATGTTTGAATGAGTTGTTTAGAAAATATGAATCGATTATTACTTAGTGACCTCCGGATGTTTGATTGTGAAGTCCTAATGTGGTGAATTAGGCTATACTGTAGAAAGTCATTGACTGATGGGCGATGAGAGTGACTGCTAAGGGTCAAGAGAAGTCATAACTCGAAAGCCTGTTTTTGAATTTTGACTAGGGTTTTAAATACTTACATTTTTAGCATTCAATTGTTTATTAGGTTGAGTATATTTTTTTTGAACGGCTAAATTTTTCTCCCTTTAAATACATCTATTTGTACCTCTTATGAGGCTTGAACTCTTAATTTCTCTTTTGAAACACCAACATCCAGGTTGTATATTTGGCTAGTTTCATAGTATACATAATAAAGATAATGGCCAAATAGAATGGTATGTATAATTTATAAATGTATTATTGTGTGTATATAGATAATAAATTAAAACATAATTTGAGCCAATCGAGCGAGCGTATTTTTGCTTGTGCTTGGCTCTTTTACAAACCGAGCCGATCGACTCATTTTCAAACAACCCAAAATCGAACGAGTGTATTTCCAGGTATTTTCTGATTAAACTCCGATCAATTTGGACAACTTTATCTTTGACAGGTTTTCTTGTTTTATTTTCCATTATATCCTTTTTCCTTTTACATAATTAAAATTAAAATTGCAAAAAGAAAAGAAAATTTACACTATGAGTCTATACTCTACGTCTGCACCACCTCATCTTGCAGATGTACCGTGTACGTAGAACTCCCATTGTAGATGTTTCAACCTAATGGTGTTTTCATGGTCTTAGAAAAATAAATCCTATGATGATTAAAGTAAATAGATGGAACATACCACACTGTATATATATGCTTTTAAGCCATGATATATAACAATTGTATGTACTCATTATATGCAAACTATTAAAACCCAAACTATTTTTATGAGATGTCAAACAATAGTATAGACCACTAAATCAAAGAGAATTTGAATTTTGTATTTAGGCCTGGATTCAACAAATCTTCAATTATATTGTATAAGATCAAGGAACATCTTTGACTTTACTCTTCAAAAACATTATTTGATTAAGATATTTCATATACAAGAAAAAAATAATTTCAAAACTATGGATGTCGAGTATCTAAAAACATTGATTATTAAAATCGATAGTCAATTTAAAATTAACTATTTTTTTAACTTTATTTCTATTCTTTTGCATTTGAGTAAAAGAACAAAGATTATATTTTATTAGAGGGTGTTTGGGATTGCGTTTTGAATCTGATTTTTAGATTATTGCGTTTTGAAAACGCAGATAATTAGTTTTTAGTGTTTGGATTGCGTTTTGAAAACGCAGATAATCAGTTTTTTAGGCTACCAAAACGCAACAATCTATAAGCAGCTCCACCACTGCTTTTCCAAAACGCATAATCTGTTTTGAATAATCAATCTCAAACACCCCCTTTGTAAAGATGTTGTTTCCTTTAAAGTAAAAAGTTCAAGTCATATCAATAAAACATATGTTGTTATGTATAAAAAAAAAGAAGCATATTACATCCATATCATTTATTACATACCAACGTAGAATATTACAAGTCAACTAATAAAAGATAAAACGAATAGCCAAAATCGTCCCTGTGATTTTCTCACTTTCGTCATATCATCCAAAAAGTTTTTGGTCATTTAAAAAGTTTTTTTTTTTTCAACTGGACCACTAAGGTGCCCAAACGGAGCAAATCCATCCAAATGTCTAACCTTGTTAAAAACTAAGTTAACTAGAGGGAATTTTTGTAATTTTACTTTTGTTTTAATGTTTTCCTCCTTCTTCACCCCAAGTACCCTTCAACTTTTATCAAATTCCACAACACCCACCTCCAGTGGAATCGTTCAAAGTTCAATCCATCATACATATTTTCTAAACTTTTTACTCTTGGCGCCAAATTTTTACATGATGAATCGACTGATTGATTGTGTTTTTAGACCTTGACGATCTTTGCAGCTCGAACGAACGGATTTTCATGAGTGATGGTTTCACGTCTGGCAGGATTTGTAGTCGTAGCTACAGTCGTGTCAATCAGATTAACGTTGCTTGAAGTAGAACATCTCGCCACAACAACACGTGAATCTGATTAATCTGACCTTCTTTTTGCAGCCTAAGCAACGACTCACCACGCACCTCTTGAAACCATTGTCGGAGCTGTTTTCTGATGGTTTCCTTGTCTCTGCTCATCGTTTTCAAGGCAAACTATATTTTCCGGTAAAGAGGTTATCAACATTGCATATGCACGTTGTTGTTGTATTCAACATGGGTCAAATGAGTTGGTTTTATATGAAGCTGAGATCGTCAACTAGGGGAAGGGGGAACCTTGAAACGGGTTTGTATGGGGGAATTGGGGTTTCTAGTGGGTAAGAGCATTCACAGCCCGTCCACCAAATCCCCTCCATCAAATTACACTAAAAATCACTACTCCACTTTTAAATATTATTTCTCCTAATTAAAATAATAATACTTTTTCATACTTTTATCATTATATTTTATCTCTCTCCACTTACAAACCACTTACAAAAATATTATAATATATATAGGGGTGAACAGTAGCTTTTCAAATATAGGGGTGAACGGTGTTTTCACCAAATATTTTATTTCTCCTCCACTCACAACCATTCATACCCACCCCGTATAATTTGAGGGAACCCCTCACATAATTTGGTGGGCGGGTTGTGAATGCTCTAATAAAGGGGGAATTATACGCAGGTTAATATAAAACCTAAATAAAAAAATAAAAAGTCACCAAAAATGCCCCTCTTTTAGCGTTAGTTTTTAATAAGGTTAGACAATTAAATGGATCTGGAAGCATTTGGGAAATCTCAGTGGTCCAGTTGAGAAAAAATTTTTGAATGGATCTGACAAAAGTGAGAAACCCTTAAGGACGATTTTGGATATTCACTCTAAAAGTTATTAATATTTACTACTCTTTTTGTTAAAAAAAGGGGTTAAAAATGAAGATCTTAATAAATATATTTGTAGTCTTTATATCACTTTTGTGAAATGATAACGATTACAATTGCTTCGGTAGAAACTCAACTCATATTGGTAAGGGTATAAACAAACCGACCTCAAGCTTAAACTTATATGTAAGAAAGTTTCGCTCGACTGTTAGCGTGCTTAGAGTTAATTAGAGAATTTACATCTCTTCCATCAATCTTCACCCCATCTTAGAAAAAAAAAAACAAAAACAAAAACCACACTCCTTAAATTTAAAAATCTACTACTCTACTTTATGTCATCTCTTTTTCTCTCACATACACGTGCACAAATGATAAATAAATAATATAAAATTAAGGAGAAAAAATAATAAAAAAATATAGAGATAAGTATGGTAGATGGGATGAGGGAGATTTTTTTTAAACGAGAGATAAATTTTGAAATGTTTGATTTTTAATTAAACTAAGTATTTATCTAGCCGCGCGTTGCGGCGGCAATAACCTGATTTACAAAATAAGGAAGTATAATGATATTCAAAACAAAAACGAACTATAGATGCAATTGGTTGTTTTGTATCATTATGAACATGGTTAAAAGTCAGCAACATTACATTACAGAATACACAATCCGTTTTACATTACAGAATTTCCTAAAGTTGTCCGCCGCGCGAGGTTAGCCTATGACACGTGCCTTTGGGGGCTGAGGTTGTTACCCCACATTGAAAATTTCCTAAACAATACAAATCAGAGAAAACTTTATTAAATAACGTGCCAAATAGATTTTTCTAACAAATTGTGCCAAACAATTACCTTCTTCATATTCTATGAGTTGTTACTACTTGGAGAAGAATGAAGAACTGCCTTGTATTTTAATTCAAGGAATTGATTTCTTTCCAAATGGAGAATGAAGCCTCTCATCACATACAGAGAATTGATTTCTTTTTTGTAGGGTGAGGTAAGCTTTGACATGTCCGTCGTGCGAGCTTAGCCTATGATACATGTCTTTGGGGGATGAGGGTCCTATCCCACATTGCAGAATTTCCTAAACAACATAAACCATATAAAAGTCTATTAATATTATGTATGTAAAATAAGTTAAAACTGACAACATGACTAATTTCATAATTTATTTTAACTTCGAGCAATAAAAATTACCTTCTTCATCTTCCAAGAGTTGTTACTACTTGGAGAAGAATCAAGAACTGCCTTATAGACAAGGTTTGGCACTATTTCATGACTTGTTATGTAACATTGCGTGTTTTCTAAATTTTATCGTAATTTCATTGTAGGCCTCATATTACGATCTTTTGGAATTACAAATAAAACATAAGTGGTGTTATTCGTTACATCTTATTTATATACGTTTTATTATAAAACTTTAAATAAATTAGTCGAGGGATGTTGGAAAACATCAAGTTTTACGATGAAAAAGATAAAAACTTGATAATATTATGTCAAGTTTATAAAAGAGAAAAAAATATATATAGTTTTAAAGTTTTAAAAGATTTGGTTAAAAAAAATATTAACTTTGGTTAAGTAATACCAAACTAACTTGAGGGACCAAAATTGTCATGTTTCAAAGCAAAAAATAAAAATAAATAAAAAATTATGGTACTGTAGCAGCGCGATCCGGCAGCCGGAAAACACTCCGGCGAACTCGTTTTAGGTGTTTTAGGGTGTTTCAAGTTGTTTTATTTATGGGATTTATGTTTCTCCATCTTAACCTTTCAAATCCCACTCTTAATTGAGTCAAAAAACGCGTAATTTCCTCCATTAATTCCGGGTTCAACGCGAGTCAACCGGAGTTTCTTAAAGCTTTTAAAGCTCCTTAATTACAAGACCATTATAAAAGTCGGTTGTTGCAAAAGATTTCTGCACTCATTACCTTCAAAACCCACCAAAAAAATACAAAGTAAATACTTCCAAAAAGCCTCCAATTTGCGAAAACGTGTTCGGGTCTTGAAGCTCGGTTTGCGACTTCATTACACACTGTGAGTCCAACTTTTTGATGCCATTCCATTCCTTTAATCATAGTCTTTGAAAGCCCTCTTGAATCGGGCTCTAATCATTACGAATTAAAGGTCCTAAAAATCTAGGGTTAGGGTTTATAGTTTGGGGAAGAAGATGAAGTGTAGGAATTGTTTGAATATTTTTTTGGTTGAAGCTTTTAACAAGATGTGATTTGGTCTAGTGGTTGTGTTGTGTGTGCCTGCCTGTACATAGCTGACTCGGGTTCGAGTCCCCTAGGCAGCGTTTCTTTTTCTTCTTTTCTTTTGTTTCCTTTTTCTTTTTATATTTATTTGTTTATATTATATATATTAGTTAAAATCTTGAAATATTCATAGAAAATTCATTTTTACTCCAAAAATTATGAAAATTTAGGGGAAACATCTTGACACTCTAAAGAAAATTATCATATTTTTATTTTCTGGAAAATACATTATTTTCCTATTTTTCTTGAATTAAATTGTTTTTATCATAATTAAATGATTAAAAATTCATTTTAGGTGATTTTAGTATCAAATTTTCTGGAGATTTACTTTTATGTATGATAAACTGAAATAAAATATAATTTCTCAGAAAAAGGTTATTTTTGTTATTTTTACTATTTTTAATCATTAAAACATTATTTAAACTCATTAAATATGTTTTAAATATAAATAAATTGACAGAAATTATGAAAATAATATTTCCACTATCTTACATCAGAAAAATAATTAGTTTTATAAAAACATATTTTTTTGATCATCTCTTATATTATTTACTTTAATTTATATTTAATTAGATATAATATATTGTTTAGTTGAATATAAATCATAAAATCTATTTTGTGGATATTTTCTATAAAATAGAACATGTTTCTAAACGTGAGTTACATAAGTGTTTTAGTCGCTTATTTAATTAATCGTGATATATTTATTTCAAAACTGTCGTTCGAGTTACTATTAAAAATTTCATTTTCCCTATACAAGTCTAGCAAACCCTAATGTCTTAGATTTTGGATACCTTAGGCTTTTAAGTCACTTTCCTCATTAGTATTTTTATATATATAGGTTGAGTTCTCCGGAATTCTTAAGCCTTTACGATGAACTTTCTCAGAATTTACACTTAGCGAAACAGTGAATATATCTTTCCCCTTTTTATTTTACTTTTGGGGCTACTCATGTACTTACTATCAAGTTTCTATTTCCTTTTACTAAAATAGCAATTCTTATGGGTGTTTGCTTGTGTTATTTTGCGTATCTATGACTTGTCAAATCATTAACCGTTGCGGCCTAGCATTTCAATGAATAGATCTATGGTATATACCCCTGTGACTCTGTTGAGAGTCCTTGTCATTGCTATGTATTTCATTACGACTAGCGCATACTATATATATCTGCTTTTCCTTTCACAGGGTTGATTTGACCCGGATACCAATTACTACATTTTGTAAACACTAAGTTACATATGAATTGCTAAATTTTGCCTACTATATATATATATATATATATATATATATCAAACGGATGTACTCACCAATACATTATATGTGTTGACAAATTATTTTGTACTTGTTTCAGGTGACGTTTGATCTTACATGCTTTCACGCTTAGGCTGGACCTAGTGCTTAAATAAAAGATTGAATAATTATTTATCTATGTTTGAGATTTCTATTAAGACTTTTGTATTCCCTTTTGGATAATGAAAGTTTGTTTGCTAATAATATTTACAATTTAGTCCATGTGCTATTGAACAATCGTCACTACGTGACACCTTGATGTTTCCGCCATCGGTTGGGGTGTTACATGTTACTACTTGGAGAAGAATTAAGAACTGCCTTATAGGCAGCTTTTGACATGGCAGTTGCATTAGTAGCCAAGTAGACACTTCCAAGCCTCTATCTAATGTATAAAGAAAACCAAAAAGTCGTCCGCCGCATGAGCATAGCCTACGATACGTGTCTTTAGGTGCTAAGGACCCTACCTCACATTGCAAAATTTCCTAAACAAGAAACCAAAGAAAGGTTTATTAATATTATTTATAATACAAACTGAATTGAACAGCCTCTACATCACCATCGTCCTGATTCATGGACCTCATGGTCATCATCAACGTCGTTACCATTACCACCATTGAGGGAAAAATTGATGGAAAGGGACATGGAAGAGAGAATCCGCCACCATTGCCAAATTGGGTTGCGATCTGTCCACCAATGCTATCATCCTACAAGTACTATTTCAATCACCGTTACATCATCATCACAACACCATCACCACTGCTACATAGCATCCAGTACCGCCGTCTCTGTCACCGGCTGTCGATTATGTGGCTGGTTTACATTTTGGGTGTAGTGGTTTATGGTGGGGGTGATCACAGTTAGGAAGGCGTAGAAGGTGGGGTGAGACAGGCCAAGCATCTCAAGCGATGACAGTTACCATGTATGAAATACACACCAGTCACCATATGTTCATTGATAAACCACCTAATCTTTATCCAGGACGTATATATCTCGGTATGCACCATGTGGTTGATATCGTTGGTATAATAATAACAACCATGTAGAATGGCAAACATATATTTACTGTAGCATTTACAAATATATAAAAGGTGTGCTTAAATATGCCTAAAATACCCTACCCACACTCGACATGTGAAAGTCGGGGTTAACACGTGAATTTGTTTATTAAATGAGGTCTAACATAGGCCAAGGGTCGAGCCAGGACTCAAGGCTGTTCAACATCAGCAGATCAATTGGAATTCAGACTGTTCACAAACTTACCTATCATATGTTTACAACATAAAACGTGTACAGGTAGTCAAAAATCTTTGAACGCAAAACTGATTATATTATAACAACAATAAATTAATCTAATGTTTGACCTCAGAAGGAAGTAATGTCCGAGTAATGCCCTCACCACCATAACAGTATCCATATCCACGTAGAAAATCCCATAAATTGTCTCTAATTCTTCTTCTTGATGGAATGTTAAGCTCCAGGAAACATACATCATCTTCTATCAGGTTTACATAGACAACAAAGACTGCAATCTCCTGTATAAACATGCGACAAAAATAAGTTAACATGGAACTGAAAAATGGTTAACTGTTCAGGATGGATTTCCAGTTTAGGGGATTAGGTCATAGACTTTTCAAGTCTTGGTTTGCATCTACCGATCCAGCTATCAGGAAAATAAACGTATCTATTTGACTCACTTTCTTATGTGAACCAACTACCTATCTTCTGATCTCCCTCATTCTTCTCTACATACTACACAACAACTTTTGATTCCTCTAGCAAACAAATACCGAGCATATTATTTGTTTGTATACATTTGTGGAACGTCATTATCAGTAATTTAACACACTAATAAACCTTCTAATATCGACATACAAGGCTCTAAAGTGTTGATAAATATACTTTCCACTCAAATAACCTAATCAGCTTTAAAGACGATTTGATCCAACAATAACACCTATGTTGTACGTAGTTGATATCACTACATAAACCTTTATCAAGGATGACAAACTTAAATTTGTTGATGACACTCCACACTATCAATTCATTAGATCCGTATCCCTATATAATGCTCTTCAACTTATCCTCTTCAAGTAAACTCCTATGCTATGAATACTCTACATCACCACATAAACCCCTATTGTAACTTAAATCGTATGCTATATACACTCTATATCACCACATAAACCTCTATCAAGAACGACTTCAACTTAACTCCTATGCTATATATACTCTATATCACTACATAAACCTCTATTATCAATTTAATGCCTACGCTATATATACTCTACATCACCACATAAACCTCTATCAACAACAATGAACCTTAATCTGTCGATGACATTCCAAACCATCAATTTATGAATTCACCATATACGCAGCCCTATATAATCCTCCTAAACTTATCAAATGTAAACACAGAAATACAAATCAATATCAAAAACACAAAAACTGAATTCATCAAAAGCTGACAAACAATGAAAAGCAATGATCGAAAAATAGTAGGCTTACATAGGCATGAACATCAGCTCCTTCAAAAACTCTCATGTCCGTAACACATCCATTTGAAGCCGGATCTACCTACGTAAACAAAACAGCAAACAATCAGATTCAGCTACGCAATGACAATGCTTGAACACAGTATCAACAAATAACAACAACAACAACAACAACAACAACAACAACAACAATAATAATAATAATAATAATAATAATAATAATAATAATAATAATAATAATAATAATAATAATAATAATAAGAAGAAGAAGAAGAAGAAGAAGAAGAAGAAACCATACCATTTGGAAGAGAAACCGTTACACCCTAGGCATCCGCCTAACATATTCAGATCTGGTTAAAAGATTGAATGCTTGGTTTGAAGTCAGATTGATTTGGTTATCAATAACCGATAACGAACGTATTAAGGACATGAGACGACGATGGTTGCTGGATTTGGTGACGGAGGAGTCCGACAGTGGTGGGATCGGTTTAGGTGGCGGTGGACGGTGGTGGTATTAGAACAGACAGAGAGAGACGAGACTCTCTCTGTGTGTGTGTGTGTGTATGATCAGGTTGTAATGTGTGAGTGTGAGAACTGAGAATACGTAAAGGAATATGTATGAGAAAGTGTAGGGAAAAGACACGTGTACAAGTAAGGGACAACTGGAACGTTTAAAAAAAACACAACTCGCCTGACTCGAACCCGGGTATCACACAAACATAAACAACACCCACACCAACTAATCTGCAACATCATTTGTTTACATATTCCTAATGTTCTATATAAATAAGCTTATAACTCATAATGATAATAAAAAAAATAATAAACAATGCATGAACACAGTTTTAAGAAATAATAATAATAATAATAATAATAATAATAATAATAATAATAATAATAATAATAATAATAAGAAGAAGAAGAAGAAGAAGAAGAAGAACACATACCATTTGGAAGAGAAACCGTTACACCCTAGGAATCCGCCTAACATATTCAGATCTGGTTAGAAGATTGAATGCTTGGTTTGAAGTCAGATTTAATTTGGTTATCAATAACCGACGACGAATGTATAAAGGACAGGAGACGGCGATGGTTGCTGGAGTTGGTGACGGAGGAGTCCGACGGCGGTGGGATCAGTTCAGGTGGCAACAGACGGTGGTGGTATTAAAACAGACAGAGAGAGACAAGATCGTGTGTGTGTATATGATTAGGTTGTAAGGTGTGAGTGTGAGAACTGAGAATACATAAGGGTGTATGTATGAGAAAGTGTAGGGAAAAGACTGTCACACCCTCAAAATCCACTTGCGGAGTTTTACCGCGAGGCGCATGACAAACCAGGATCCAAACCAACGATCACAATAAACAAGTCTAAATGAATATAAATGCAATGTCAAAACATAGTTTAAAATCCCGTTCACAGCGGAAGCTTATTCAAAAACAGTATCTCAACAATGAAATAATAGTTCAACGTTCAAAAGACCATGCAAACCTAGTTAGACGCCGTGCAGACGCGTGCGCCCTAGTCCAGTCGTGCTACCTTAGCGACCTGAGAAAACATGTAAAAGTTTACGTCAGCACAAAAATGCTGGTGAGTTTACAGGTTTTGTATCCAAGTACCAAGTCCACCTGTCCATACTATAATAAATCGAAAACCAGTATACGCTAGCTAGGCGTACGTTTTGTTACTACCACGATTGGAAAACCATTACTAACTCGAATACCAGATGTTGTGCCCGAAAAGTACCAATTGTTCCTGTTGTTCCTGTTTGAGACAATATGCACTCGCCCGGCCCTCCAAGCCGACGAGCGGGGTTGGTCACTCCCAATAGCGCTATTCACATTTCCCCGTTGTGCAAACCCGCACATTCATGGTTCCCCCCGGGACTTCCAAAGATCGTGTAGTACACAATAGAAACCCATAGTATGACAGTAGTTACCAAATAATCGTTTTAACACATGTTTTCTCCCCTGAAATTATAAAACCAGTTTAAAAGAGGGGCCGTAAACTCACCTTAAGTTGCGTTATTCCTTAACCCGAGTAAACCCAGCTGCTATGCTAGTCCCGTAAGCGGCGACCTAACATATGACAGTTACAAGTACTTAGACTAATAACCCGCAGGTTAATTAGTCCCTAGATGTCCAGACCATAACCAAGTTTGTTTGAAAACACCGTGACTGTTTAACTGACCCAAAGTACAAGACTCGACATCCCATTGGTGACCCGAGACTCCCCGTGTTATGTTCACGCTCCAAAACATACAATAACGCAATTACACTTAACATATGTTAACGCACAACAAGTTATAGCACATAGTTCACGTATCACCGAATTACATCCAAACATATGTTACCAAGTCATCATATATGTTACGAGGTTCCTAGCATGTTACTACATGTCCAATCGGGTCTCGGAATGCTAATCTACACTTACAACAGTAGTACACGCGATTAGGAAACGTAAACTAGCAATTAGGACTGATTGCATATAAGTTCATGTGATTAGGGCTGATTGCATATAAGTTCATGTGATTAGGGCTGATTGCATGTAAGTTCACGTGATCAGGGCTGATTGCATGTA
This sequence comes from Ambrosia trifida, assembly GCA_028751855.1. Classification (NCBI taxonomy): domain Eukaryota; kingdom Viridiplantae; phylum Streptophyta; class Magnoliopsida; order Asterales; family Asteraceae; genus Ambrosia; species Ambrosia trifida. Next base: position 48,016,419 of record CM054123.1, read on the forward strand.
AGTTCACGTGATCAGGGCTGATTGCATGTAAGTTCACGTGAGTAGGGCTGATCGCATGAAAACTCATGCGATTTGGCCCTGATTGCATGTAAAACTGGCGATTAGGAATCCTAATCGCCTGTAACCTTGCTGTTCCAGTTTTTCGCGCGTTTAACGCTCCAAATCAGATCCAGAACGTGTGTAACTACCCAATATCATCCCAAACACTATCCTAAACATGTTTCAACCAAAACCCTTCGTTTTGCCTCGTATTATCAGTCCTGCATGAAATCACGTAATCCAAACACCATATACATAGCATGCAATCATCATACTAACATGCATAACAATAACCCTAATAATCAATTACTCAGATTTCTATCATCATACTATCAATATTAATTCTGATCTAACATAATAACATATCAATCCATCATCATGAATCATAAAAATCCTAGCTTTCTAATCATACACACCCATAACGCATGTATATTAGTTATAATCCGATTAACAACCCTTATTAACGATTTTCAGAAAGCTTTTTCGTTTAAGAACAGGTCTGGACCATTAGGGATTGATTAAAAACGTTTATAAAGATTTGTGGATGAAAACCAAACCTTAGGATTATGAAAGAATGATGATTCAAGCTTGAAACCTTGTGTTTTGATCAAAAATCGCCTTCCAGAGGTTGTTTATGTGTTGGGGCGGTTTATGGGACGACTAGGGTTTGTATAATGAAGTTTATGAGGTCAAGTATGGTATTTATAGTCGTTTTTAGTCGTCCAGCACGTAACATGCGATTATGCAGCTTTACACGCGATCAGGAAGCCTAATCGCGTATAAGTTCATGCGATCGGGGCCTAATCGCATGAACAGTCATGCGATCAGTCCCCAGTCGCACCACATGATCCCCAGTCGCACCACATATAGGCGATTGGGCTATCCTGATCGCCTATATGGGCCTGTTTCGTGTGTTTTGCGCGTTAAACCCCGTTTTAACATATGTTAACACATATTAACGTACCGACAAGTCACATAATGATTATAAACACATAACACAAGTAAATACACATATTCACACTCGTTCACCAATTCCCGGGACTCGAGACTCGTATGTTCCGTATGCCCTGACGATCCTACCGATCGTCACCGTTTGTACACTTGGTTAAGGACCGACATCTAATGAACCTCTAGACCAACATCCAATGATCCTCTAGACTAAACCAATAGTTCCCGAACCATAATCCGACTTAACTAACCCAGTTAAGTACAATATACGCGTGACTCGCTAAGGTAGACTTTCATCTAGACAACGTTGTTAACCAGAATTTGCCGGGTGTCACATCATCCCCACGTTAAAAGAATTTTCGTCCCGAAAATTGCACAAGTACCAAAAGAACAAAAGAAATAACGAAGGAAACAAACAAAAGATAGAAACCAAAAGAGAGATTTACCCGAGTTGTCACATCATCCCCACGTTAAAAGGAATCTCGCCCCGAGATTCATTCAGCTGCAGAAGAGACATATCTCGACTCGAACGCTTCCTTAGGAAAGAGGTGAGGATATTTAGACTTCATCTGATCCTCCCGTTCCCACGTATATTCCGGTCCCCGGTTCGAGTTCCACCGAACCTTAACGATACGAATCTTGCTGTGACGTAGGCTACGAATCTTGTAATCAAGGATCTCCACAGGTTCTTCCACAATCCGAAGACGATCATCAACCTTGATCTCTTCTAGTGGAACGATGAGAGACTCGTCAGCCAGACACTTCTTCAAGTTTGACACGTGAAAGACGTTATGTACGTTACCGAGCTCCGTCGGTAAATCCAGACGATATGCCACCGGTCCAATCCGTTCCAGGATCGTAAATGGTCCGACATATCGTGGGTTGAGTTTTCCACGCTTCCCAAAGCGTATGACGCCCTTCCACGGTGAGACTTTTAGAAGTACCTTGTCATTGACTTGGAATTCCAATGGTTTGCGACGCTGATCGGCATAACTCTTTTGCCGGTCCCGTGCCGCTGCCAACCGGTTACGAATCTGTACGATCTTTTCCGAAGTTTCGTACACTAGTTCAGGCCCAGTGAGTTGACTCTCACCCACTTCAGCCCAACAAAGAGGAGAACGGCATTTCCGTCCGTATAGTGCTTCGAACGGAGCAGCCTTGATGCTCGTGTGATAACTGTTATTGTACGAGAATTCTACTAACGGTAGATGAGCTTCCCAACCCTTGCCAAAATCGATCACACACGCCCGCAGCATGTCTTCTAAAGTTTGAATTGTACGCTCACTCTGACCGTCAGTCTGTGGATGGTAAGCCGTGCTCATGTCTAGTTGGGTACCCAAAGCCTTGTGCAAAGACTTCCAGAAGTGAGAAGTAAAATGGGAGTCACGATCCGAGATAATAGAAACTGGCACCCCGTGCTTAGAAACAACTTCCTTCAAGTAAAGACGAGCCAAACGATCCATGGTGTCGGTCTCCTTAATAGCAAGAAAATGAGCTGATTTTGTCAACCGATCGACAATCACCCATATCTTGTCATTCCCGCTTGGTGATTTAGGAAGTTGTGTGACAAAATCCATTCCGCTCCCATTTCCATTCCGGAATTTCAGGTTGTTGCAAGAGACCCGACGGTTTCTGGTATTCCACCTTGACCTTAGCACAGGTCAAGCATTTGCTCACGTATGAGGCTATGTCTGACCTCATGTTTGGCCACCAGTAAAGCACCTTCAGATCTTGGTACATCTTATCCGAACCAGGATGAATAGAATACCGGGACTTATGAGCCTCATCAAGGACAAGCTCCCGTAGTCCCCCGAATAAAGGAACCCATATACGTTCTGCGAAATAGTGCAGGCCATCAGGCCTTCGCTCTAGGTGCTTGTCGGCACCGTGCATCGTTTCAGCTTTAAGGTTTTCCTCCTTCAAAGCTTCTAGCTGGGCAGAACGGAGTTGATCAGGTAACGACGAATGGATGGTGAGCTGCAACGCCCGAACGCGACGAGGTTTAGTTGATTCCTTCCTGCTCAAGGCGTCTGCTACAACATTCGCCTTGCCAGGATGGTACTTTATGGCACAATCATAGTTGTTCAAAAGTTCGATCCAACGACGCTGCCGTATGTTCAAATGTTGTTGGTCGAAGATGTGTTGGAGACTCTTGTGATCGGTGTAGATGGTGCATTTGGTACCGTACAAGTAATGTCTCCAATTTTTCAACGCGAATACCACGGCACCCAACTCCAAGTCATGGGTGGTGTAGTTCTTCTCGTGCACCTTGAGTTGACGAGAAGCATACGCGATCACTTTCTCGCATTGCATCAACACGCAACCGAGACCATGAATAGAAGCATCACAGTAGAAAACGAAATCATCGGGACCCTCAGGTAAAGACAAAATAGGAGCAGAACATAGTTTAGACTTCAGTTCTTCAAACGCTGACTCTTGTGGTTCACCCCAGTCGAATTTCCTATCCTTCTGCGTGAGAGTGGTGAGGGGTTGAGCAATCTTCGAGAACCCCTGAATGAAACGACGATAGTAGCCCGCAAGGCCTAGGAATTGCCGCACCTCAGTTGGCGTCTTTGGTGCTCCCCAGTCCTTGATCGCTTCGATTTTAGCTGGATCAACATGAATCCCTAGTTCATTAACCACATGTCCTAGGAATTGAACTTCGCGTAACCAAAAGTCACACTTTGAGAACTTGGCGTAAAGTTGTTCCCGTCGCAAGAGTTCCAAAACTAACCGCAGATGTTCCTCGTGTTCGGTCTCGTTCTTGGAGTAGATCAGAATGTCATCAATAAATACAATGATGAATTTGTCCAGATATGGTTTACAGACGCGGTTCATCAAGTCCATGAAAACCGCCGGTGCGTTCGTGAGACCGAAAGGCATGACCAAGAATTCAAAATGGCCATAACGTGTTCGAAAGGCAGTCTTGGCAACGTCAGCCTCCCTGACGCGCAGCTGGTGATAACCGGACCTCAAGTCGATCTTGGAATAATAACTAGAACCCTGAAGCTGGTCGAATAGATCATCAATACGTGGAAGAGGATAACGGTTCTTGACGGTCAATTTGTTCAGTTCTCTATAGTCCACACACAATCGGAAACTTCCATCCTTCTTCTTAACAAATAAAATCGGGGCTCCCCAAGGGGAAGAACTTGGTCGGATGAAACCCTTGTCCAAGAGCTCCTGTAACTGACTAGACAATTCCTGCATCTCGTGAGGTGCAAGACGGTAGGGGGCCCGAGCAATAGGAGCAGCCCCTGGTACAAGATCAATACCGAACTCGACTTGACGATAAGGAGGAAGACCAGATAAATCATCGGGAAAAACATCAGGAAACTCGCGTACCACTGGAATATCGTCAATCTTCTTCTCATCACTAGAGGAAACAGATAAAAGCGCCAAAACGGCTGGATAACCCTTTCGAAGACAGTTAAGGGCTTTCATGCTAGAGATGATGTTTAGCGGAACACCACCCTTGATACCGTACACAGAAAGAAATTCTCCATCAGGGAGAGGAATCCGAATAACCTTATCGTAACAGACAATCTCCGCGCGATACAAAAATAACCAATCCATTCCTACCACAACGTCAAAACTACCCAAAGGTACCGGCATAAGGTCGATGGGGAACGATAAACCCGACAACTCTAATTGACACTCCCGAAGGATACTAGTAGCTTCAATCGTTTTACCGTCAGCCAACTCAATAATATACTTGGTCTCTAATAGTACGGGTACTACATCTAGTAGTCGACTAACATCCATGGATACAAAACTCTTGTCGGCACCAGAATCAAATAACACACTAACAGAACGATTATTGAGAAGAACGTACCGGTGACTGTGTCAGGGTCCTGTCTAGCCTCAGCGGCTCCAATGACGAAGGCACGTGCATTTCTGCCGCCGCCCCCGTTGTTCCCATTACCGTTGTTCCCACCCTGCTTCAATTTTGGGCAATCCTTCTTGTAATGCCCAGTGTCACCACAGTTGTAGCATCCTTGTTTCCCTGTAGTCCCCTGAGTAGTCGGAGCTGAGCTGTTAGTCGGAGCCTGGGTCGATGGAAGTGTAGCCCGACAATCTTTAGCATAGTGGCCTGTTCGCTGGCAGCGGTGACAACGGTTACTGTCGCAGTTCCCTTGATGATGGCGTCCACACTTGTTGCATTTGGGCAGTTTTCCCGCATAACCACCCTGCTTGTTACCCGAAGAAGAAGAACCCCCATTATCAAACCTTTTACCCTGCTGTGCTGACCCAGATCCTTTCCCGTCATTTTCCCACTTGCGCTTGTTGTTCTCTGGGGCCTTAACAGTCGAACCCTTCGCAGGCAAAATACCCTCATTCACCTTTAAGTTGGTCATCCTATGGGCCGATCGAACTACCTCTGCATACGTAGGATGATTTCCCGCAGCCACTAACCCTGCAATTTCCGGTACTAACCCCGAGACATAGTGTTCAATCCTACGGTATTCTGGCACATGCAGATCGGGACACAGCACTGCCAACTCATTCCGTCTCACAGTATACTTCTCAATTTCCGACCCAGTCATCTTGAGGTTCCACACCTCATGCTCCAGCTTCTGTACCTCTTCCCTCGGACAATACTCACGCTTCAGCAACTGCACAAAATTCTCCCATGGCATAGCATATGCCTCCCCAATACCCATATTCTGGGTGATGCCATTCCACCAAGTCAATGCCACATCCTGGAATAATGCAGCAGCATACTTTACCCGATCTTCTGGGAGACAGTTACACATCAAAAATACTGACTCCACTTACTCCAACCACCTACGCAAGCTCACCGCACCCTCAGTGCCAGAGAATTCCTGGGGCATACAGTCCCGGAACATCTTGTAGGTGCACATGGGTGGGGGTGGGTCAACAGGACCACCTGAAATGAAACGTATGAGAAACCACGAAGAATGTAAACAAGGTTCACCAATGAGGCAAAGAAAATGGATAAATCAACTTACCACCACCGTTGTGCCCTAACTGAAAGGCAGCTTGGAGCAAGTTATTCAGATCAGCCTGCGATAGGTTAATACCTCCACCACGACCACCAGCACCACCGCGACCACCACCACGTCCACCATTGCGACCACCTCCACGTCCTCCTCGTACTCCAGACATGATTCTGGCAGAAAGAACGAGAAAAATTTAGTTTCGCAGTTAAAGATAACCACTAATGTTCACAAGATCAAAGCTAGATCCAATCCAGGACTATCCCCTCAAACCCAGAGCTCACTAGGGCTTCCATGCATTTCGGTTTATGATTTTGTGTGCACCCAAAATGATAAACCGCTCTACATGGTCCTCCAAGTGTTCTCCTAGTTCAAAGTTCAAATCACCGAACATAGACTCTTAGCTACACACCGTAATACTACGGTAGTTTATGACAAGTGTTTCTATTGGAGTGCGAAAGGGAGATGTCCGAGCCTTGGACAAATCTCAAGAGCACACGAGTTACTCCAATAGGCTACACTGCCTAGAAAACAAGTAACCCAACCTAAGATAGAACGGATGATGTAACGTAGAAAGACCAACGATTTAGAGACACCCCGACAAGACCATACGTAAACCACTATAACGTTTAGTACCATGTGATCGTCTAGTGTGTGCGACTCGGCTATAGACTAGACTCTACATGCAGTCCTAGTTCACTATAACCATTGGCTCTGATACCAATCTGTCACACCCTCAAAATCCACTTGCGGAGTTTTACCGCGAGGCGCATGACAAACCAGGATCCAAACCAACGATCACAATAAACAAGTCTAAATGAATATAAATGCAATGTCAAAACATAGTTTAAAATCCCGTTCACAGCGGAAGCTTATTCAAAAACAGTATCTCAACAATGAAATAATAGTTCAACGTTCAAAAGACCATGCAACCCTAGTTAGACGCCGTGCAGACGCGTGCGCCCTAGTCCAGTCGTGCTACCTTAGCGACCTGAGAAAACATGTAAAAGTTTACGTCAGCACAAAAATGCTGGTGAGTTTACAGGTTTTGTATCCAAGTACCAAGTCCACCTGTCCATACTATAATAAATCGAAAACCAGTATACGCTAGCTAGGCGTACATTTTGTTACTACCACGATTGGAAAACCATTACTAACTCGAATACCAGATGTTGTGCCCGAAAAGTACCAATTGTTCCTGTTGTTCCTGTTTGAGACAATATGCACTCGCCCGGCCCTCCAAGCCGACGAGCGGGGTTGGTCACTCCCAATAGCGCTATTCACATTTCCCCGTTGTGCAAACCCGCACATTCATGGTTCCCCCCGGGACTTCCAAAGATCGTGTAGTACACAATAGAAACCCATAGTATGACAGTAGTTACCAAATAATCGTTTTAACACATGTTTTCTCCCCCGAAATTATAAAACCAGTTTAAAAGAGGGGCCGTAAACTCACCTTAAGTTGCGTTATTCCTTAACCCGAGTAAACCCAGCTGCTATGCTAGTCCCGTAAGCGGCGACCTAACATATGACAGTTACAAGTACTTAGACTAATAACCCGCAGGTTAATTAGTCCCTAGATGTCCAGACCATAACCAAGTTTGTTTGAAAACACCGTGACTGTTTAACTGACCCAAAGTACAAGACTCGACATCCCATTGGTGACCCGAGACTCCCCGTGTTATGTTCACGCTCCAAAACATACAATAACGCAATTACACTTAACATACGTTAACGCACAACAAGTTATAGCACATAGTTCACGTATCACCGAATTACATCCAAACATATGTTACCAAGTCATCATATATGTTACGAGGTTCCTAGCATGTTACTACATGTCCAATCGGGTCTCGGAATGCTAATCTACACTTACAACAGTAGTACACGCGATTAGGAAACGTAAACTAGCAATTAGGACTGATTGCATATAAGTTCATGTGATTAGGGCTGATTGCATATAAGTTCATGTGATTAGGGCTGATTGCATGTAAGTTCACGTGATCAGGGCTGATTGCATGTAAGTTCACGTGATCAGGGCTGATTGCATGTAAGTTCACGTGATCAGGGCTGATTGCATGTAAGTTCACGTGATCAGGGCTGATTGCATGTAAGTTCACGTGAGTAGGGCTGATCGCATGAAAACTCATGCGATTTGGGGCTGATCGCATGAAAACTCATGCGATTTGGCCCTGATTGCATGTAAAACTGGCGATTAGGAATCCTAATCGCCTGTAACCTTGTTGTTCCAGTTTTTCGCGCGTTTAACGCTCCAAATCAGATCCAGAACGTGTGTAACTACCCAATATCATCCCAAACACTATCCTAAACATGTTTCAACCAAAACCCTTCGTTTTGCCTCGTATTATCAGTCCTGCATGAAATCACGTAATCCAAACACCATATACATAGCATGCAATCATCATACTAACATGCATAACAATAACCCTAATAATCAATTACTCAGATTTCTATCATCATACTATCAATATTAATTCTGATCTAACATAATAACATATCAATCCATCATCATGAATCATAAAAATCCTAGCTTTCTAATCATACACACCCATAACGCATGTATATTAGTTATAATCCGATTAACAACCCTTATTAACGATTTTCAGAAAGCTTTTTCGTTTAAGAACAGGTCTGGACCATTAGGGATTGATTAAAAACGTTTATAAAGATTTGTGGATGAAAACCAAACCTTAGGATTATGAAAGAATGATGATTCAAGCTTGAAACCTTGTGTTTTGATCAAAAATCGCCTTCCAGAGGTTGTTTATGTGTTGGGGCGGGTTATGGGACGACTAGGGTTTGTATAATGAAGTTTATGAGGTCAAGTATGGTATTTATAGTCGTTTTTAGTCGTCCAGCACGTAACATGCGATTATGCAGCTTTACACGCGATCAGGAAGCCTAATCGCGTATAAGTTCATGCGATCGGGGCCTAATCGCATGAACAGTCATGCGATCAGTCCCCAGTCGCACCACATGATCCCCAGTCGCACCACATATAGGCGATTGGGCTATCCTGATCGCCTATATGGGCCTGTTTCGTGTGTTTTGCGCGTTAAACCCCGTTTTAACATATGTTAACACATATTAACGTACCGACAAGTCACATAATGATTATAAACACATAACACAAGTAAATACACATATTCACACTCGTTCACCAATTCCCGGGACTCGAGACTCGTATGTTCCGTATGCCCTGACGATCCTACCGATCGTCACCGTTTGTACACTTGGTTAAGGACCGACATCTAATGAACCTCTAGACCAACATCCAATGATCCTCTAGACTAAACCAATAGTTCCCGAACCATAATCCGACTTAACTAACCCAGTTAAGTACAATATACGCGTGACTCGCTAAGGTAGACTTTCATCTAGACAACGTTGTTAACCAGAATTTGCCGGGTGTCACAAAGACACATGTACAAGTAAGGGACAGCTCGAACATTTAAAAAAACACAACTCGTCTGACTCGAACCCGGGTATCACACAAACATAAACAACACCCACACCAACTGATCTGCAACATCATTTGTTTGCATATTCCTAATGTTCTATATAAATAAGCTTATACTCATAATGATAATAAAAAAAATCACTGTTCAATTCTCTTGCTTTATTAATATATTGTAATATAGTAGAAGATGGTGGGTGGGGATGCTCTTATATAAATAATCCATAATACTACATGTTGTGGTGGGGCAAGGGTTAGGGGGCAAAGCCCTACCACGTAGACCTCAGGGGCTTTTGTTACAACTTGCACCCTTCACTTTTCAAAAATGTGCATAATTGGTTCCTCAACGATTTCAAAATTTTTATTTTTAACCCTCGTATTTTAATAGGACCAAAAGTCACAATTTAATATAACTTATAATTTTTATAAGTAAAAAGATGCACGTTTTATACTCACATCTACACCCGAGCATGTATGTTTCAGACCTTGATACTCAAAACCCTTAATTTTCGGTCCTAAAACAACTTAGAAACCGAAGAAAACAAGTCCGGAACTTAAAATTGATTAAATTAGAAAAAAATGATTTTTTAGCTCTCGCGGTCCGCAAAGACAGTCAAACAGTCAAAGTCCCAGTCAAATAGTCAAAGTCCTAGTCATTAAAGCTCTTGTAATTGGTGAATTGGAAGCTTGATATTTTTTCTTATTTGGTTTCTTTTCTTCTGAATTGGACTAGTTTCGTTGTAAGTTTTTCCAATTCCTCTTAGATTATATTTATTTATCATTTGTAGAACAATAGCCCTCTACTTATTATATCGATTATACTATCTAAGGGCTTCAATTAGATTCTAAGGTGTTAGGATCTATTTGGGTATTTTTCAATTAAAAACTTGTAAACTTTAAAAATTCATAACTCGTTGGTTATTGATCCAAAAATCATGAAATTTGGTATGATGACTTATATGATCATTTAGAAATTTTAGAATCAGTTTTGGGATTTTTAGCCACAGATTAATATTTTTAATGATTTTATGATTATTTAATCTTAGTTAATTCATAATAAATTATTGGTAGCACTTTTGGTTATGAAAATTTGTAGAATGTTTCAATATGCTAAGATAATTATCATGAAGTTTTCCACCAGTTTTGACATGGATTACTATGTTGTTTCATTTTTTTTGTTAAATAGATTTTACGCAAATAATATTTATAATAAATCTATTTTAATCTAAAAAAATCCTATAAAATTTATTTTGAGGTTTCCTAAGTCGGTAGGTTGAGATTTCACAAAAAACTTTATTTTTAAAGGTGAGTTATAATTATTTATGAATTATGTCACTTTTAATCAATGATTAATTTATATAAAATTGTAAATAAATAATTTTGACATCAGAATTGGTGGAAGTGTATATAAATATGTTAGGATAATTATCATATCAAATTACCTTTGTTTCACAACATTTTGTATTTTAACTAAATTATTTGTTGATTTAGTTCTAAATAAATAAGATTCTTAAATTTATTTTATATACTTTCTGAATAAAATATATTATTTCAACGTTGGAAAATATTTGTGAACAAGAAACTAAACTCGCGATATTATTTTCATAAGACGTGGTAACAACCTTAATAGTTTGTATTTTTTCGCCATTATTATTGTTACTTAAAAATCCCAAATATAGTCGTAACATCCTAAGTGCCTTAGAATAAGAATCCTAGACTTTATTAAGCGTATATACTTATTTTGGGATACTTGAAACATTAGGTTGAGTGTAACACCCTTGGCATATCCCACATCGTCCGTGGACAGGAGAGATCTTGGTTTCATAATTAATGTCCTGCCTCATAAATCACTGACGCGTTTTGGGCTTAGTTGGCTGTGGAGCACATGAAAACTACACAGTTAAGCGTGCTCAGGTGGGAGTAGTACTAGGATGGGTAACCTCCTGGGAAGTTTTCACTCGGGCAACCAAAAACAAATCCGTGAGCATCTAATGGGCAAAGTGGACAATATTTGATGATATTAGAGGTGGGGTGTTACATTGAGTCTTTGGTGAACAATGAAGTTAAATAATTGTGAATTAATTGATTAAGATTGATTGCAATTGCGTGCTTCTATGATACTCTGTGAAACTATGTGCAAACTGTATGTGATTACGTGAACTTAAACCGAATACGTTAATAAAAACCATAATGGACGGACCATTAGGATGGTTGGGGTCTTAACACATGCGGTTACACTTGTTACGGTCCAAAATAGCGAAAACATCGAAGGAAACAGGCCGTGCTACGAAGCAGGGCACCCAGAGCGAGTCGGGGAGCTGTGAGCGACCGCTCACAGGCTCCGCGCGGCCGCTCACGAGGAACTGTCGAACCCAAACCGCCTTAAACATGTATTTAAGCAACCTTAAGCCTCTTGTATCTCTTAAACTCAAACCCTAATCGCCCCCACTGCCCTATTACGAAATATTAACCCCTAAACACCTGCTAACGCGCAAGAATAACGATCGGGAAGCTTCAAGAGCATTCGTTGATTGTTTTGAAGAGCTTGCGGTATCATCTTCAATCTCTTGTGCTTTAATCTTCTTTAATATGTTATATAACCCTATAACTAAGTTTTTCCAGGTCGGAAACCTTTTCATAAAGATTAAAACTTGAAGTTTATAAAGATTGAATGGGTTAAACATAATCCTATGCGATTAGAAATTGATAAGTTGCATGTTGCGCATATTTGTGATGTTTTGATCTTTAGGGTTTATTATTTTGCATGTGTTATGATAGGTTCTGATTAGGTTAGGTCTTATGAATGTTTTATGATGATTTTTTATTGTTGTTGATCGATTATACGCACACGTGAGTCGTTTAAATAAGATTTTATACATGATTAAAATCTGGACAGAATGTTTGGGTAAACTTGTAGGGTCTATTACGTGACTTAAACATGATGGTTTTGATGATTTCTTTGCATGGTTGTATTATACCTGGTCTTAGCTTTTGATAATGGGTAAAATCGATTGATTTGGACGTCGTTTGAATAGTTTTTGGAATTTTCTTTGAATAAAGGTCATATCATATTTTCGGATTAACAAACTGAGTCAACTTTAAACAATCATAACTCGAGTTTTAAAAGGAATTAAGTTATGAAATTTGGACAGTAGGTTAAAATTGGAATAACTCGACTTTTCCAAGTGGATTCATCCCGTTTGGATGAATACACGATTTTTGGGAATTTTTCTACTAGACTGATCTATTGTGTGTATTTTCTGAACATAGCTGTGTTCTGTGAATTTTCATAATTTTTGTACAAGGTTTTATCACAAACTAAAAATATGAATTTTCCAATAGACCCCCTAGAATATTTAGTAAAATTTTGGGAGTCTAACTCACTGGATAAGTATTTTTAATAAATTAGTTTTCATGGCATATAATTTGTCCTAAAAACGCAGATTGTGTATTGTGAGTTTATGTGACTAATTGGAGTCCTATGTGGTATGTATTTGACATGTACTTGAATGGGCACTTATATGAGATGCATATGAAGTGTAAAACTAATGATAACCAACATATTCACCAACGGGTCCGTAGGGTTTACTTATGCATGTAGAATCACTAGGTGTCACTTACACGATTTTGAACATTTAAACGTCTTGGACAAACGGGTTATATGGTGTAATGGTATTACACATATACTCACTTAGTGACACATGTACTAGGGAGTTGGTAACACATCCTACTTTGGAGTTTAGATTTACTTGCTTGCATACTAAGGTGAGTTTCACTGCTTTTTCTCAAAAGCATGCGTCTCAGGGTGAGACAACTTTGGCAAACGTTTTCTAGTCCGGTTTGGGACTACTGTTACATCTCGGGTTGAGATGCTTTGACTCCTGTGGTGGGTCGGGTTTTACAAATCCTTGGGTGGATTGCGTTTTAATCAGTTTAAAACTTATTGGTCCTTTGTGCAGCAACCTCATGTTTGCGATGCTGGGAGCATGGGCATGAACTTCTGACCACATCTGTTATGCTAGTGTTGATAGACACTAGTTCCTAAGGCAATTTAACTTATGTTAACACATTACTGAATGTAACATTTCGCGTTTAATAATTGTATGTAACGTATAATTTGGATAAAAACGACAAGTTTTATTATTATTGTTTACATTTAATTATTTTTGTGGCATTTTGAACCCTAATACTATGATAATTATTCATTATATATATATATATATATTAAGTATATGATAAAAATAATTGTTAAAAAATAATATGCTGAGGCCGGGGTTCGAACCCGAGTCCTCAGCCGGTTCACTATGCACACACACACAAACCATCTGCTCCACACCTGTTTCCTTGTTTTTAAACCAACGCGAATTGTTTATATCACCTAATTGATTCTTCACAGTTGACTTGGAAAGTCAACTATGGAATCAGTCAACCATAATTATCCATCTTTGATTCGTAGATTGACCAGGAATTGATTGGCAACATGATTACCGGCCTCATTAGCGTACAACCCGTTCATAATCATCATCAATCCCTTTCAATTTTGACCAATTATACTCGCAAACCTTCAATACGTGGTCAAACATTCCAATTATACAACCCAGACCACAATACTATAAATTGGACACTACTGGACCTCCTCACCTCGCCGAACAATCTCTCTCTACCTCTAATTTCTCACAAAAACTCTCTGTTCGTGACTTTCTGTTCGAATTTTTGACTTCGAGGTTGACCATTCGTTTGTGCTCGATTAAACATTGTAAGTCTGATTTTGATTGTGGGTTTTATTGATCGGCACCCACACAACATAAACCCTAAGATTAATCGGGTTAATGTTGTGTGGATTGCCCGATTGCAGAATCTAGGGCTCGCATTTGAATTTTGAGGAAGAACACGTTTTATTGTTAGTATTTATTTTAAATAAACAGCAACCGAACACAACCACTGGTCTGGACCAGGTGGTTGTGTCTGGTGCCCATCATCCGAGCCACGCGGGTTCGAGTCCCGGCTGTGGCAATCCTTTCTTTGTTTTTTTTTTATCAAGAACAATTAAAATTAATTATATATAATACTTATATTTTATAAATTCGTTTTAAATTATTAAAACTCTTTTATTAATTCTAAAAAAATTATTTTAAGTTAATCTGATGAAAAAGTTTCACTCACAATTTTTAGTTTTCAAAAATTTATTTATTTAATATATATAATAATTAAATCAATTTTATTCTATTATATTTATAAAATTCCATTAAAATATCAAAACAATTTTATAAATATCCACAAAAATTATTCTGAGTTTATATAATGATAAACTTTTCTGAAATGATTTTTTTAATTCTGAAAAATCATTTATTTAATATTTTTAATCAATTTTTGTTAGTTTTAATCATAATTAAATCATAATAAATTCAATTTTTAATATTTTTGCACCAAAATTTTATACAAATTATTTCTGATTATTTGGAACAGAAATATATTTTTAAACTGATAATTCTTTAATTTTAGTATTTTTAAATATTAAAGTTAAATTTTGACAATTTGTTATAAATAGAATTAATATTCTATTTTAAAGAAAATAATTTTGTAAAAATTATTTTTATACTTTAAACACATTATTGTGACCATCTTAAATTTAAATTTCATAAAAAGATTTTTGTTTATTTATTTACTAATATTCTCTCAATTATCAAACATTTTTAATATTAATCAAACGAGCATTTAACCCCAAATTCGAAGCCCTAGAACTTATACATTTGTAGACTAGATAGACTTAGACATATTTATTACCTTATTATAGGGTGATACTTGACACATTTGGGCAACACCACTATTCAATTTTTCAACAGATATAGCATTTTGCTAAGGTGAGTTTTACATAGCCCCTTTTCTATTTATCACCATTTTTGGGGTGAAACATGTTACAACATCATTTATGCAATTCAATCATCAATGTGTCTATGTGTTTTTCTATGTTGCATTATGTCTTGAACATGACTAGGGTAAGCACAATTCTAGCATAAACATTGATCAACCGACGGTATACATTGATAGATCTATTGGACTGACAATCCCACCCGGATACGTGCCTCCTACAAAGGTAGTGTGGGTGTTTGTTACTGCAATATAAACGAGTGAACCATGAGCGTATGGGATGTACCACAATACAACAGTCACAAGGGTTGATTATGCACTCGATTTACTTCTAGTATGTTTTCACATATGGACAAGATTTGCCATGACACATGAATTGCACAACAATTTTTATTCAATTATCAAAACCTATGTAATTCTCACCAACTTTTGTTGACCCAAATAATTTTCAACTTAACATGTTTCAGGTTCTACTTGCTTGAAGATTTGAATTGATACTTGAAGATGTGTGCATAGTTTTATTCAATTTGATGTACGAATTCTTGTAGAACAATTGTATGTAATTTATTTAAATCATATAATGAAATTTATTATTTACCATGAGCTACTGAACAATCATCAATACGTGACATCCCGATGTTTCCGCCATCGGTTGGGGTGTTACACTGAAGGTGTCCCAATAATCTCCTGTTTAGTTGCAATGAGTGGGTTAGCTACCCCTGACATGATTAAACTGATAACTCTTGAACATTTGGGTCTGGGAGACCTACGCTTTTACGTGGTTACGTGGTTTTAGAAACCAACGCATTTACATACACACTTTCTTTACTTTGTGAACTCACCAACATTGTTTGTTGACCCACGATATACATGCTTTTGCAGGTAGTTAGCTTCCGGTGCCACGATTAGAAAGCACTGCACACTTCACTGCATTTGGGTCTTGGGCATACACCTAGATTACATCTCATGCTTTTACGTTTTCTTTCATATGGTTTTAATTTGGGTGCGTTGTTTTGCGCATGGTTTAAAAGGTTTAAATTTGGTTTACGCTTTCGCAACTTAATTAAACTTGGTTTTTGAAAACGAGCTAAATGGTTTGGGCATTTAGAGTTCGTTCATATGACTTATGGCTATGGGATCCTGGTATGTCATGCGCCTCGCGGTATAAACCCTGCAGTGGAAATTTGAGGGTGTGACAGAAGCAAACATGCAAAAACAACAAACATCCGAAAAATCTTAAAAACATGCCCATACTCCACAGACGTCTGGAAGAAAACCGATGACGCTATAGAGCCCAAAGAACCGAAAAAGGTTCAACGTAAGTGGTTAGATCACGCTAAGGCCATGAAAGGTTCTCATTCAATGGACCAAAAAACCTGCGGCGGCGGCCAGGCCCATAAACCAATAAACACCAAATAGTCGGACAAAACCTACAACAAAACCAGTCACCGGATGTCACATACGACAAGCAACGAACGATGAACATGGTCATAGACGTACGGTAACAAACTGTGAACCAAGAAGCTTAAGGTGGTGCATTTCTAGAGAGAGAAATAAGAGGAAATGTGGAGAGGAAGCGACATGAGAGAGTGAGACGAAAAAAGAAAAGGAAGATACAAAAACCTACTAGCCATACAACATCTAACTGCAAAAACACCTTGCTAGTTAGTATAGTTTAAACAAGTTTAGATTATTTATGTAATTAAATCCAAAAATTTAGACCTCCAAGGTTACTAATGATTAAGCCTCGTAATCTCTTTGTGTAATCAACTCTAAAACTATTATACATGTATGAATAACCTTCTAAACGAGTTTAGTCTCCAAGGGTCAGGATCTTTGAGAACTCGCTTGAGTTGTGAGAACTTGAGAACTCATCAAAACTCATCTGGGCCATTGATCTTGATGATCTAATGGTTGAGATCAAATGATGGGACTTTTTGTCTTTACGTGTTTATTAATTTTTAATATAATAAAGTACATTAAGGGGTATTTATGTAAAATATCATGGGAGAGAAAAAGTTAATATAATATCATGTTAATTTTTTATTCAATTATTAAAAGAATCATATATTTTAAACTTTATTTTATTTTTTAATTCATTTACTTTTTTAAAACAAACAATCAAATATGTGCATTCATAATTTTTTACATCTACTATATTGTCATCTCTCATCTCGTTTTTACACTAGTGTAAATCTACCATACACACCTTCTATAAAAATTACTCTAATGTAAAATAACCAACAAACATTTATATATTCGTATTACGCTAGTGTAAAATAACTAGTACCATCCTATAACATTTGTATTACACCATTGTAAAATACCCTACAACATCAACAAAATTTGTATTACATCATTGTAAAAAACTAACATCAATAAATTTCATACTACACCATTGAAATATAATCTTACACCAATGTAAACGACAACACTAATGTAAAAAACACTAATGTAAAAACGCTATAATCATCCCAAAAACATGCATGAACGACTAACAACCTATTTACATGAGTGTAACAAGGTACATCTGTGTAAAAGAATAACAAACCACATAAATATAAACTAAAGTACTCTCCTTTTTGTATTTACAGTACCCTAATGGACCACACCTTCAAAATTCTGTGTAGATCATGATTACTCTCAAAATCCTATCTTCACAATAGATCACCCCCTTTAAATCATGCAAACTGTAACACAAAAATATATATAAATAAAAATAGCTTTTTTTATACAAAAAAGA
The DNA here is from genome assembly GCA_028751855.1 of Ambrosia trifida. NCBI lineage: Eukaryota > Viridiplantae > Streptophyta > Magnoliopsida > Asterales > Asteraceae > Ambrosia > Ambrosia trifida. Next base: position 48,034,456 of record CM054123.1, read on the forward strand.
TTATATTTCCTATATAAAAATCGTCTTCTTCATAACAGGTTCGTCTTCTTCATGTTTGTCTTCTTCACCACAACATAGCCACCATCATCAGAACCACCATAAAACCACCCCCCAAAACCCTGACCTGTTGCCGCCTTCACTCCATCCACCTTCGAAGGATCTGTTCGTCGATGTGCAGATCTGAGTTACCAATTCGGTCACCCATCACCAAAACACCGTCGAAGGATCTGTTCACCACCACAAACCATCACAAAAAAAAGGTCACCCGTCGCCTGACCCTCTAACCACCACAACCATCACAAAAAACCACCGTCGCCTGACCCTCTAACCACCACCGGTCACCCAAATCTCGAGTGTTTGAATGTGAGAGGAGGGGGGGAGATAAAGAGAGAGAGAGAGAGAGAGAGAGTGTGTGTGTCACACCCTCAATTTACCACTTGCGGGGTTTTACCGCGAGGCGCGTGACACACCAGGATCCAAGTCAACGGTCACAATAAACGACATCTATATGATAAGAAAACAACGTAAACTATCACTGAGTTTCAAAACCGTCTAACACACCGGAAGCAAAACGTATTATTACAACTTAAAAGTAAAACTCAAAGTCTGAAATGTTTAACAAAACATGCATATGATCCCTAGACGCCGTGAGACTCCGTGCGCCTATACTCAATGCTGCTACCTTAGCGACCTGAGAAAACATGCCAAAAAAAAAAACGTCAACATATAATGCTGGTGAGTTCACAGGTTTTAAGTTCGTAAACGTTTTCATGTGTAAAGCAATTCCTCATAAAGTGCCAAGTGTGCAAAAGTTCCAAGAAAATAACAAACGTTCCCTTACTACTACGACTATGTTGCTAAAACCATTACTGACAAACGTTGCTCAAGTTGCTGCCCATGTGTCAAGTGTCAAGTGTCAAGTAGAGACAATATGCACCCGCCCGGCTCCCAGCCGTTAAGTGGGGTTCGTCACACCCGATAGATCTATCCACATTTCCCCCGTTGTGCCCCGCACATTCATGGTTTCAATAGGGACTTCGGTTTCGTCGTATAGTAAGTAAGTGCCAAGCGTCAAGTGTCAAAAGCCAAACATCAATGTTTAAAAGTGTCAAGTGCCAATGTTTAAATATGCCAGGTGCCAAACGTGTCATGTTTCTTAAAAGAGTCACATTCCAAAAGGGCGCCATGTTTCTAAAAGCGTTGCGTTTCAAAAGTGTTGTGTTTCAAAGCGTCGTGTTTCAAAAGCGTAATGTTTCCAAAAGTGGTAAGTTTCATAAAAGTTGCGTTTTCAAATCATAAACGTTGCTTTGCTAAAACGTGTGGCATGCTTCTCCCCCGAGAGAAAAGAGTATAAAAGAGGGGCCGTGAAACTCACCTTAGAGTGCGTCTTCTGATAACTAGAATTCCAACACGTGTATGATAATCCCAACTAATGACAACCTATCAATGAGTTTACATAAGTGTGATGACCATTAACCCGAAGGCTAACTAGTCCCCGATTGTCCAGATCTGGACTACGTGTTTTAAAAGTGTGTTTAAACGTTAACCGGACATCCCAGACCGACCCGACATCCCGTTGGTGACCCATTACATCAATTAGGCATGCACATAAGTTTAACACATAGGTTTCAAGTATAAAACACTTAGTTTGCATCAAAAAATCTCATTTTAGTAATCGTAGGGCCGAATGTAGTTTTAAGCGGTCGAAGGAGGCTTTAAATGGTCGAATGTGGCTACCTTCGCCCCTTTTCTCCCTCCTTCGCCCATTTGTAATACGTTCGACCATTCAATAACCAGGTTCGACCCTGGAGTCCCTCCTTCGCACCTTCGATCGGTCGAAGGAGGCCAGGTTCGCCCCTGTTGTGCAAATTTTCCTAAAAACGCTTCAAACACATTCAAAACGACTCGAAACATCATCAAACACAGCAGTCAAGCATGGATAACTTATCCCTACAAAACCCTACCGATTTTACACCAAAATCTAGTCGTTTTACAAGTTTCCCAAAATAGTAAATTATGGAGATGTCACATCATCATGCATGCAATCTTTACCCAATTAGGAAACTTTATGAAATCAATCTATAATCAACTTAATATACTCAGATTATCATGAACAATAAATCCCCCAATCATATCCTTATCACTATCATCAAGAACAAGCCTTAGATCTAACCCAAAATCCCCAAAATGGACAAAACATCATCAATAATCAATTGTAACCTATCTCAAACATAAAACATCATCGATAACAGTCCTAGATCATTGTTATAACATCTATTCAGCAATCAATCATCCAACAATACATAACATCACATAAAACACCATTAACACATGTTAATTTGTATGAAAACTCGTTGTTTATAGATAGGTTTTGTTTAGAAAGACTTTAGGAAGGTTTTTATCCATGAAAACATGTTTGTATCAGATCTGGACTCTTGGGGTTTAATAAAAACGAATTAAAATGCTTTAAAAATGACTTAGAATGAAGAACACACCTTAGATCTTTGTGTAGAAGATGTTTGTAGGTTAGATTATAGAAAACAAGGGCAAAAACTCCTTCCCCAATGTTTAAAGATGCTAGAGAGTGTTTAGAGACGTTTAGGGTTTGTGAAATGGTGAAAAATGACAAAGTGTGGTATTTATACTATGTTCACATTCGCCCCTTTTACCTGGGCGAATGTACTCTCCTTCGACCCTTTCACAGGGTCGAATGAGCCCTGTCCTGGTCGAAGGGAATTCTTTCAATTCCATATCCCAGGTTCGCCCATTTACAAAGGGTCGAACCAAACAAGTTTCCTCCTTCGACCACTTGAAGTGGTCGAACCAGAGTCCATGTTTGTCTAGTTTTCCAGTTTGTCGTGTTTAACGCATTCTAACGCACCCTAACATACGAGCATGCAACCTTAGTCTATGTTTAACATATTTAAGCAAGGATAATTATCTACACATCATTTAAACACATCTAAGCATATAATCCACCATACGACAATAATCTACACATACACTCAATCAGTTTATGTAATTCACCAACAACGGGACTCGTACCGTGTGTATGTGTGTGACTAACCCAATGATCTCCCGAATCATTGGACCCTGGACAATACGGACTTTGTTCCGACTCTACTGACCCCGTCAAGTATGTTTAATAAACGTTTTTCGCTAAGGTAGACTTATGTGTTTATAAAATGTTGATCCAAACATGCCGGGTGTCACAGAGAGAGAGAGAGAGAGAGAGAGAGAGAGAGAGAGAGTGAATCAGGATTTAAAGAAAGAGAGAGAGAGGGGGGGGGGGGGGGAGATAGCTATTATTATTGTTATTATTTATTTATTTATTTATTTAATGGGAGTAATCATTTCAGGTTTCAAATTACTAAAATACCTATAAATAATAGTGTACAATGACTTTCTTATCCCTCATTAAAATAATACAAAAAATTACAAAAATGTAGGTGTGTCACTTGGCAATTAGTCCATTTGAGTTTTCAAGTTCTTACAACTCACGGGAGTTCTCATTTGACCCGGATCCTAGCCTCTAAAACTCGAGCTCATTTATTAAATAAAGTACAATTTAGGTTTGAGTTTGGTCTCATTTAAACTTCAGTTTTTATTCCAGCATTTAGCAAATCGTCATCGAGTAAGGTAGTTTTTAAGAGTTTTTTTAAATGATGAAAATGTAATTACTGTTAAATATTGGGGAAGAGATATTGTACAAAGCATCCTTAACATAAAAAGAGTATGAAGCAATCTGGACCATTAGATCAAAAACTGAACAGATCATCTAATTAATCACGTTTAAAACAAACCCAAGGGTAAATTAGTCAAACAAACATATAAACGCGTTATTTTTTTTTTAATTTGAACCGCCAATTCACCCAAATCAACGACGGTTACTAAAATTAAGAAACAAAAACACACGTCTCATTCAATTAGGGTTTATTCACAAAAATCAAAACACACACACACACACACACATACGATATCGACAGAGACGAAGAACAGAAAAACAGAGCATGGCTTTATACGGTAAACATAGGATTATGAATAAACGCTCGTATTAGTTGTCAAATACTTTCGATTTTGTTTCAAGAAGAAGGATTAAACATAAAAATTAGGTTAAAAAAGAAGTTGCAGACGAAGAAGATGAAGTTGGTGATAACAAAGTGTTTTAAACGCACGTTCATTATTTGAAACGCACGTTGTAATGTTTAGACGCACTTGATGTAGAATTTAAACGCACGGGCCTTGAAACGCACGTTGTGAATGTTTAGACGCACGCTATAAATGTTTAGACGCACATTGTAAGTGCTTAGACGCACATTGTAAATGTTTAGACGCACGTTTTAAATGTTTAGAAGCACGTTGTAAAGCACGTTGTAAAACCCCATGTATATATAAACGCATGTTTATAAAAAACCTGTGTATATATAAACGCATCCAACAAACCTTTTACAATGGTTTAATATCATCATCTTCATCATACAAAAACTGTTAACCCTAACTCACAAATTGGACATATTTCTATCTGTAAATACATCCACAATCCTTGATTTTAATTAACAAACATATAATCAAGATCTAAAAGTAATAAAACCATACGATAATCAATCAAAAATCATTCGTTTAAAAAAAGTTGATTGATCGAAAAACAGAGCATCCTTATAATCGAAAATACCATTGGGTTTGATTGAATCGTGAATTGATTAGATAGTCAATCTAAAATACATAATCGATCATGAATTGAATAGAATTATTCTCGATTATAATTGAATCGTGATTGAACGATCAGAGATTAACGATTAATAAAAGGACTAATTTACCCTTTAATCAACCAGGTTTAAGTTAAGTAAACTTAACCATAGTTGACAGGTGGCATGATTTGGTGACTTTATATACATGGAGTATCTTCTACATCATCTTATATGCTCACTCAACCTCCAATACAAGCTGCAAGTTACTATGGTGCTCGATTGATGAACATGACTCAGCAATCTACATCGAATGTTGGATTTCAGCAATCAGCACCGAATGCCAGTCAAACTCCATCAAGCTCGAGTTCCATCGTGTTAGAAACTTGTAACATATAAAAATAAAAATTACCTACTACATCGTATGCCAAATACTTGAACATACAACTTGTAAAACAAAAATCCAATAATTGAAGCCATTAAAATAAGAAAATAAAATAAAAAAATTAATAATTAATAGAGTAATTTGATTTTTGGTTGGTTGGTCTAATGCTGGCGACAGCCTGTCAGCAACAAAGTTCCACTCTCTCTCTCTCTCTTCCCTTACCTTACGTTCCCCTTTTTCTCTCTCTCTTGTCTTTCTCCTCCTCCTCCTCGTAGGTTTTTCATTTTCCCCTTTCCATTTCTCAATCTGGTTTCCACCCCATCCACAATTTCCCCCCTTCCTTCCTTCCTTGTAAGTTGTTATTATTATCATTATTATTATTATTATTATTATTATTATTATTATTTCACCATTCATCTCCTTCATCTATTTCTTCATTCATTCATCAATTGCTTTCTCTTATTGTTTTCCATTAATTCATGAGAAATTCATCAGAATAGATAGGTTTATAGTCTTATCATCTAGTCATTCCTTTCTCTTTATTATTTTTTTCTATTTTCTCTGATTTTGATTTTTAACATTTTATTCTATGGATTTTGACCTCGTAATCGTGAAGCGTTGTTTGATCTTGCATGCATAATAACATGATTATGTTAAAGGTAATTGAATGATTGTGTTTTGGATTTGGAGATGTGTGGTTGGTTGCATTATGTTATCAAGTGTGATTAAATAACTGTTTATGGATCTATGGTACACAAGTTGGATTTTGTTTATGTTATAATATGCTCAGTTTGTAGTTTAAGTTTTATTCTGGAGATTTTTATATAATTTAACCTTAAATCTGAAGATTCCTTGTGTGTATATGTAGTTTTATAATATTACATTTTCTTCAAATAGGATGAATTATTGTGAACTGTGTCATGAATTTGGTTACAATTTATTTAGAATCCCTAAAGGTACACGACAACGCGATTGGCCATTGTAAATAGTATAAGAATGCTAAGCCTGCTTAGAGTTTTATAACCGACGCATAATTAAGGAAGAAACATGTTGCCTTAGAGCATTTTTTGCTGCATGAAACGTGTTTTCTGGTGATGTCGGTTATATGTTATCGCACCTTATCTGTTTGTTTTGTATTGTAGGTGGTTTAGTTGGCTGACTACTTGGAGACATAATAACATAGTCACTTGCATTGCTATGTGGTAATCTTGGACATAAACTTATTCCACACAAGTTCTGGATTGGTTTACGATGGGCCATTATTACAGTTTCAGCAATTGTTAGGCGATTGCTCTTTTTATCCGAAAGAGTTGTCTTTGAAACCGATTCCAGACTTTGACGTAAATGTGAGTGGAAATTAAGTTAGCAGGGGCTTTTGTGTAACATCCATGCGGGCAGAGAGCATGCGTGGAATCTATCTTTTGGGTAATGCCCCTGACAAGTGTACTTGCTGATGCACTCGGTGTGGTTACGATTTCTCTAGTTGCTGTTTTGGGTCTCCTTGGTTTACTTTGCATTGCGTACTTGTTATATTTCCGAGACCACATTCGTAGTCAAAGTCGAACCCGTCTCAGATACTTCAGTGGCCCGTGGGTTGTTAGAATAATCTTCATTTTATTTGCAATCTGGTGGGGTCTTGGGGAGATTTTACGGCTAGAGTTCCTGAGGCGTGAAGGTCGGGTATTACATACTTTAGATTCAGAATGGCAGGAAACCGTATGCAAATGCTACATCGTGTCAAACCTAGGATTTTCAGAACCTGGTCTGTTCCTAACCCTCGTTTATCTTCTTCGTGCTTCATTACAGAAAACGGATTCAGGTCCATTATGTCAGAAATGGAACTTCAGAACAGTGATCTACATTCTTGTATGTGTTTTACCGCTCTTTGCCCTTCAAATGACAGTTATTTTAGTTGGGCCAAGATTCGAGACGGATTTACACTTGAACAAAAACGGCTACCTTTTCAAAATCACAAACGAGTTCCCAAATGATGACGATGTCACTGTATGCTACTACCCTTTATTAAGCACCATATTTCTTGGTCTTTTTGCTACCATCCTGACGCTTTATTTGTTCTGGCTTGGTAGCCGAATACTAATTCTGGTCATCAATAAGGGTCTGAAAAGAAGGGTGTACACATTGATATTTTTTGTTTCTGGTTTTTATCCGTTACGGGTCTTGTTACTCGGTTTATCTGTTCTATTCAGTCCGGGAGATGCTGTGTTTGAAGTTGTTGCATTCTTGGCTTTTCTTTCTCTTTTATGTTGTGTCGGGGTCGGGATTTGCATACTTGTTTACTTCCCAATTGCAGACTCTTTAGCTTTGAAGAATCTGCAAGATTTGGAGGCTACAAGAAGGATTATCGGGGAACATAATGACACTTTGTCACTAATCGCTAACCATGGCCCGCTTGATGACTATACCGCGGCCAGTGGGAGAAACTCGTCGACAAAAAGAGGGTCAATTTCTTTTCGAGCAACGGAACGAGAGGAACAACACGTGGACCAATCTCTGTTTGTCGAGCTGAGTCTTTTTTCTCCTAGTCAACACTCGACCCCAGCAGGAGGTTCGCCGCGGCTTCATGGGTGGCCTATGGTCTCATGAAGATGGTGAACCAAAACATGTCAACTCATTTTTGTGGTAAACATCCGTTTGTAAAGGTGTTAGGTTTAATAAGGATTGCTATTTTTGGTTTTGTATTTTTGTTTAATGGTTTATTTTTGGTAGAACTGATCTGTATGTCATCATGTTTTTATACTTTTATAACTTGTACAATTTCGTTTGCTTCAGGTACTTGATTGATTGGTTGTTTTTAAACATTTCTCAATGAATCATTCTTTGGATCTGACAATAAAGGTACCATTTAAACCATTACACTTGATATCAAGATAAAATAAGAACATTTCACTAATAACTTTAGTGGTGTTACTGGGTCTTGGTTGTAAAAGAGATGGGAGAGATGCATAGTGTTAGAGGTGGAAACTATGATTCTTCTATATGAAAAGGGTTAATTTGGTATATATGAATGGAATTTTACTGGCTACGTTTGTTTGTTGTTATGCATATGGGTTCGTTTGGATAAACTTAAATTATATAACATGCCGATTTGGGTCTTACTCAAATGGTTCAACGTGTTAAAATGGATCACTTGTATAAAACTTGCTAACTTATAACGTGTCCAATTGAGTTAGCACCACCAACCATTGTCTCTATGACGTCGCCACTGCCTTCTCCACCGCCACATTCACCAATGGTAATAGCCCTATTACCATTGCAGCCATCAATATCGCTACCATTGCCTTTGCCACCACCATGTCACCTCCGTGTCCACAATCATCGTTGCTGCCCTATACTTCTGTTGACACTACAACATTCGGTGCTGCCTCCACTGCAGCTGCCACTTCCTCGCCGTCACCACCATGATCGCCACTGTCATGACAACACTATCATAGTACTGACTGCAACACCGCAACCACTCTCGGCCGCTTATCCACCCTTCACTACTAGTTGCCAATAAAAATATAGTGGGTAATTTAATTGTTGTTACCCCAATTACTCTAGAATCCTTCTAATTCAACATTTCACCATCTTATCTATCATTTGAAGTAGGCACCAGATCACCATCATGTGCCCCGACCCCATCTAATATCACAAATTACTCTAGAACCCACATTCAATTTTGATGATATAATAAATCAGTTAGTGTTTATTATTAATCCAGAACCCATTACTTACACTTGAAATGGAGTCATTGCCGCCATTAACCACCGATTTGATTGGTGCACAATCACATGGAGAGCCATTGAAGACCACTACCAACTTCAACTTGTACATTTTGGTTTAAATTAGGAGTTCTCATCCAATTACTTTAACTACCATTTCTCTGTTAAAGGTGTAGCTGCATAGCTTGTTGCCCGTCTCTCTGTCATTATCCTGTAATCTTGTAATCTGTAATGTTTTTTTTTTTCCTTTTAATGGTATTCAATATGGATTTGGCATTACGTCAAAGAAAACGTACTATTGCTGATATATTTTTTTTCCTTCCTAAAATGACTTGGTTTAGTCCGTGATAATTTCAGTCGGGGCCTGTTTTGACGGGACTCATTTTGCTTAGGCCTGTTTTAACCCGAATCTGTTTTGACCGTCATACAACCCACCCATCCATTTTGCCAGGATTACCTCTCGTACGAAAAATCCCACGCCTCAATTTTCTATACCTTGACGTGTAAGGGAATATGAGGTTTTATGAAACCAATTTAAGGTTAACTTAACTACCAAAATGAGTTTGTAATAAAAAAAATTTAACAAATTAATTATTAAGTAGACTAAAGAAATTGGGTATAATGGTATATCCTATCCACAATAAAAGTCTTAGTTTTACAACTATTATTGCATAAAATAATATGTAAAGCTGTATAATGATTAAAATCCGAACGTATATGAGTTGTAGCACAAGCTGTTCTTAGGAAAGAAAAGTTGAAATCCAATCAGTAGAGCCAAGTCAAGCCGACATGCAATATATAAACAAACAAACAAATAAACTTAATAAGTAGACAAATAAATAAAATTTGGTACATGTATAAAATATAATATATAAAATATAAAATAGTGTTTACAATAGTATCAAGTTACGTTGCATTATGGTACCAATTCGGTACGTGTAGTGAAAATATATTGAAAAGTACAGAAACCAACTTTATTAAAACAAAAAACCATAAAATAAATTTCGATACATGTACCGATGTTGTTTGGTTTAGTTAAGTAAAAATTGTGTTCACAAACTAAAAAAAGCTTATTAACAACGGTTTAGATACACAAAGGTTGTCTCATGTAATAAAAAAACAGTTGTGATATGCTTAAAATGATATTAACACGTGTTTTACATTGATTAAAAACCATAAAAGGAATACCAATACTGATTCTAATAATACTGATAATAGTACCGATGTTAATTAAGCCGACATTTATTTGATTCATTAGCATATTGGTACTCGATATAGTTTACGATAAAAAGTTTTATTTTGAATCCAACTATGTGTTCAATAAAATTTATATAGGAAATGTTGTGTAAAAAAACCCTGCTTATTTAGTGTTTCTAAAAGAGGAAATACCATAAAAAACACTAAACTTTCTGTTTTTTCTCACTAAAATCACTCAACAATTTTTTGCACATAAAAAGCACTACATTTTCAGTTTGTTCTTACAAAAGTCATTCAACATTTCTTTGCACCTAAAAAACACTATATTTTCTGTTTTTTCTCATAAAAGTCACCGAACATTTCTTTTTCGCATAAAACCTCTTAAAATGTCAATTTCGAACAAAGTTTTGTTGTTTTTGTTTTAAATAACCTGGAACCGGAACTCTTAGTTGTGTTTGCTTATGTGTTGCATAGGTGGTCTATATATTTTGTATCCTTAAAAAATCTCAAACTGATGAAGTTGATTAAGAAAGTAAAGTACTTCACGTGTCTTATATCGATTAAAAAACAATATTTATTTGTTATATAATTTTTTTCTTTGTACTTAAGAATTGTATAGCTATTTAAATTAGTGGAACTAATATTACTTTAATTGCAACAAGAGATTTTTTTGTCATATAATTTGTTACAAAAATAAGTATATAATTACAAAATATCTTAAAAACTACAAAAAACCACATGACAAAAAAATAATAATGTTGGGTGACTTTTATGAGAAAAGACAGAAAGTATAGTGTTTTTTAAGTACAAAGAAATGTTGAGTGACTTTTGTAAGAAAAAAACTAAAAGTGTATGCTTTTTAAATGCAAAAAATTGTTGAGTGACTTTAATGAGAAAAAACTGAAAATTTAGTGTTTTTTATGATATTCTAAAAGGATAACAAAGGCAAGTTATTAGTGAAAAATTAAAGTTAAATGATATGGTATTATCGAAAAAAATAAATAGGCTAAAGAGTAAAGGGTGTAACTGAAAGTTTAGAAGAAGAAAAAAAAAAATTAAAGAAAGAAAAGACACAAGGTAATTTGGTTTGGTTGCCGTTACTATGTACATAATTATTATTGTATTTTGATTTTACTGAATTGTAAACTCAAACTAAGAGTATTCACATTCTTTTCTACCCAATAGTTTAACTAAAAACAAAAAATTAAATTTTATCTTCCATTTAAAAAAAAAAAAATCCCACATTCCATTCACCATACCTATCTCAATAGTCTTGGTAAATAATTAGGCCGATGGGTGCGCAGACGGGGCAACCCCCGTTCCATCCTTCTCCCCCATCTCCATTGTCCCAACACCGCCCCCACCCCCGTCTCCCTTCTCCCTCGTCTCCCCCGAAACGCGAGGGACGCACCAATCAGCATGAACCACCAATCACCTTCTCCCGTCTCAACACCGCCCCACCCCCGTCTCCATACCCAATAGTCTAACCTTTTAACTTGGGAAGTGTTTGGGTTTTCGTTAAACTTTAATGGGTGACGATAAAATGGTGGATGAGTTGTAGCGATGTTTTGTTAATTTTTTTTTTATTTTGAAGATGAGTTGAAGTATTTTGCATGAGATGTGAATGCTCTAAGCGTGCATAATTGATGTAAAGGTCGCGGTCCAATTAAAGAAAGTCAATTATGTGTCTTAATTACCATTTACCTATAATATTATGTGTAAGTAAGTTCGTTTTCATAGGAAATACGTGAAATGTGTTTTAAGTTGAAAAAATAAATTAGCTATATACCCAGAGTAAATTGGTTTACAATTGGTTTTGAGAGTTGTGATTGTAAAATGGAAATTTAAATTTTAAACATTAATGAAAAACAAACTCCTTCGGATTATTGGTTCAACTAGCTTATACCCGGGAGCGTCCCGGGTTGAGAAATCTAAGTAAAGTGAATAAAATTAGAAGTATCTAAACTATAAAAATGGCATCTATATAGCAATTACCTGTTGGAGAGCGTCCCGGGTTGAAATATCTAATATGACATAATAAAATATCTAATATGACAACATAATTAATGAGTTGCCAATATATGATTATTATTATTATTATTATTATTATTATTATTATTATTATTATAAACGAATCTCTGCGATAAGTTATCATATTCTAATATAAAAAAAGGTAATTGGGTCGGGTATCACCTAATCCCAAGCCCGACCCAAACCCACAATTTTTTTTAAACTAATTCCAAACCTGACACAATACCTGTCGGGTTACAAAAAATAGTCGTTTTTTTCTCCGTTTTTTATATAACACTATGGTACTCGTTGGAAAGATAATAAAACGCTCGTTAATTTGGTGTAATTTTTTTCTTTAAAAAATCTCGTATATGAAAGATATTAAAGTTTAAAAGTTATGAGGGGAAACATGAGAGAGAAAATAATAAAGTTTTAATATTTAAATTTAGTAGATTAGGTATTTAAAAGATTATGTTAAATAATATTTAAACTATATTTATTCCTTTTTTTAATTGGTCTAGAGTTGCCACATCACATCCTATGTGGCATCTCTCAAAAGAGAGATTGCATAATATTATGACATGTCATCAAAATGGCTTTGGTTTATTATATGTATAGATGATTCACCAATCCTATTTAAATAGATGAATATTTGTTAAAAATAATAATAGTAATATTATTTATTTTTCTAATTCACTTTTATTTGTTTTTTGTCAAAATATAAAACTCGTGATTGGACTGAGCTTGGCTGGACTTAGGAAGCTGGACTAGAAGCTGGACTGGACTTGGAGTTGCATGGAGCTGGATGGGCTAAAGCATAGTATAAGATGTATGGGCCTTGGTGTGTCACCGGCCCGGATCCAAGAGAGTTAGCCACGTCATTGATCCGTGTTTTTGTGAGAGGAACAATCTTGACCGTATGATAAAGAAACACAAACAAATCTCATCCGTTAGATTTGTGTTTCTTTATCCTTCATTGGTGTTCTCTATAAATAGCTTTCTCTCTCCACCAGAGATTAGTTTCGATCACTTTTAGTCTTTCAGTCTCTCTTGTTCTCTCTGTCATCTTCTTGATATTATCAGGTTTTAGATCTAGAGTCATAGTTTGATTTGTGATCTGTTGTTAGTTCCTGAGTGTTGTTAGTATCTGATCATTGTGTTAATGATCTAGAAGGTTGAGTCAGAGAGTTGTAGTGAGTTTTGAGTTGTATTTGTTTCTGATTCAGTTTTGATTTCTTAATAAAAGTTTTTGAGTATTTTTGAGTAAAGATCCCTGGTATCATTGAGAAAATCTGACATGGTATCAGAGCTATAAGGCTCTGGTCTCTTCGTCTTCCGCTCTTTTAGGGTTTCGTGAGTTTTAGGGTTTCTGGTGACAGATCGAGTTGTCTCTTGGTTAAAGAAGACGATTCATACGGTATACTCTAGATCTGAAGTTCATCGTCAGATCTAGGGTTTGGAAAAAAGGAATCTGATCAACTGGACTCTGGAATACTTGGAAGTTTTTCTTCTTGCTCTCTGATACACAACCCTAAGTGAAGGTTGTGTATTACGAGTTATTGGAGAAACCTTAACTTGGGTGATACTTGGTGAGATCTTTCCATACTTGTGTTTTTTTCATAAATAGAGTTATCTAAGGTGTCAACTGTTCAGGGCTTGAGTCCCTGGGTTTAGCTTTAAGGTTGGGATTAGGTTGTTTAGGGGCTCCCTCGTGAGGACCTGCGTAGACACCATTTGAGTGACAAATCTACGATCGGGATCACCCACGGGGCTTCGCCATTGTGTTGTCAAATATTTGATTTGTTGTCTGTGGTCTTGATTGTTTATTTGTTTTTTTAGGGTTTGTGTGATTGCTGTATCTGTGTTGTCTGATTCTTGCTAAAAGTATAATAAGATGGCTGATGATGATAATGTGAATATTGATGATGGAAACCCTAATAATAATAATAACAATATGATTGTTAGGACTCAGATAAATAAACTTGATGCCAGTGATCCATTGTACTTACATGCTAGTGATTCTGCTAATCTTACTGTAGTTAGTGTTAAACTAAAAGGAACAGAGAATTATTCTGTTTGGTCTAATGCTATGATACTGGCTTTACAAGTTAAAAACAAATTAGGATTTGTAAATGGTGATTGTGAAAAACCTAATGATGATCCCATTCTTGCTAAGCAATGGGATAGATGTAACTCTGTAGTCTTAACTTGGATACTGAACTCTGTATCTGAGGAATTATATCTAGGACAAGTTTATTCCAAACTTGCTTCTGAAGTATGGAAAGACTTGAAAGAAACATATAATAAAATTGATGGATCAGTTGTGTTTGAATTATACCAAAGGATTAATTCTTTTTCACAAAATGGTTCATCTGTGTCTAAATATTATCATAAACTGAATGTAATGTGGAAACAATTAGATCAAATTCTGCAATTACCTGCTTGTGTTTGTGAGGCTTCAATACAGTTTAATAACTTTAATCATTTGATTAAGCTCATGCAATTCCTAATGGGCCTTGATGGAGTATATCAGTCTGTTAGGACTAATCTTTTGATTAGAGACCCATTACCAACTGTTAAAGAAGCCTTTGCAGTTGTGTCAAGAGAGGAGTCCTATAGAAACTCTAACTTGACTAGTAGGTCAAAGGATAGTAGTCTTAATGTAGGATTCTTGACTAAGGCTAATGTGTCTATTGATAATAAAAGAAAGAATTCTAAAGGTGCTAATCAGAATTTGAAATGCACTCACTGTAACAAAATGGGGCATTCTGTAGACAAGTGTTTTGAAATCATAGGCTATCCTTCTTGGATGAAGTTTAGACCTGGTCAAAACAAGAAGTCTATTAGTAACAACAGTGTGAACAATTCTGCTGTTGAAAGTAATGATTCTTCTAGTGTGTTTACTTCTGAACAGATTTCTCAACTATTAAGTCTGTTAAGTAAGAGGTCTGAGGAATCATCTTCTGCCTGCAATGCTGCAGGTATGAATGTGCATTGTTTTTCTGCTACTTGTGGTAGTTATAGACCTGTGTTTACCTTTTCTAGTATAAGTGAAGGATATAAATTGTTAGGGTGGATTTGTGATTCAGGGGCTAATCAACATATGGTCATGAGTGATAAAAACATGATAAATCTGATAGATGTTTTAGAGTATAATATAACTGTTAAACATCCTAATGGGACTAGTGCAAGAGTAACTAAAATTGGAGATATCAAGTTAAATGATAAAGTCACTCTTTATGATGTGTTTGTAGTTCCTGATTATGCTGTAAATCTACTTTCTGTACATAAACTTGCCAAGGACAGTAAGTTATTGTATTGTTTGATGAAAACAATTGTTACATTCAGGATTCTTTCACAAAGAGAACCCTGGTGACTGGTAATCAACTTGATGGCCTGTATTTTTGTGGTGAGTCTTCTGTGTTTACTAGTATTAGTTGTAATAATGTGGAGGTCACTAGTTTGTGGCACTCTAGGTTTGGTCATCCATCTGAGACTGTTTTAAAGGTTCTTAAAAATGAACTTAAACTTAAAACTTTTGATAGTCATTCCCCTTGTGAAACATGTCACAAAGCCAAACAACATAGAGAACCTTTCCCTTTAAGTGAACATAAAACTAATAAACTAAGAGAAGTTGTTCATCTAGATGTTTGGGGTCCATATAGAGTTAAAAGCAGAGAAGGGTTTAAATATTTTCTAACAGTGGTAGATGATTTTACTAGGTGTGTATGGGTTTATTTGTTAAAACATAAAGATGAAGTGTTTGAAAATATTCAGTACTTTGTTGCTTGTTTAGAAAATCAGTTTGAAACTAAACTTAAGACATTTAGATCTGACAATGGGACTGAGTTTATAAATCAAATTTTTAAACAATTCTGTAAAAATAAAGGGATAACCCATCAGATCACTTGTGTGTATACCCCTCAACAAAATGGGATTGTTGAGAGGAAACACAGACATCTACTAAATGTAGCTAGATCTTTGTTATTTCAGTCTAGTTTACCTTTGAAAATGTGGTCAGAGTGTATTTTGACTGCTGCTTATCTAATAAACAGGACTCCCTCATCTGTGTTAAATGGTAGAACACCCTATGAACTCCTGTTTGGATTTAAACCTGTAATTGATCATCTTAAGGTATTTGGATGTTTGTGTTATAGTACAGTCCTGAATAATAATGATAAATTTGAGAGTCATGCTGATAAATGTGTTTTTATTGGTTATTCAAATGAGAAAAAGGGTTGTAAACTTTGGAATTTAGAAACAAAACAAGTTTTGTTTTCTAGGGATGTAAGATTTTATGAAACCATTTTTCCATTTAAAGAATTAAAGAATTTATCAGAAAATGATTCAAATTTAAATAAAGAAGTTGATAAAATAAACTTTTTTGATTTGTTTGAAGGACCTGGGGACAAGCATTCAAGTAGGCAGGATGTTCCCTGTGATGATTTACATAATAAATCATGTACTGATCATGATGGTCATGGGTCTCAGCAACCAGTTGCCAATAGTGATTCTGCTATTGGTAAGGCTGAGACTCAGCAACCTAGTGAGTCAGATATTGGAACTGGTAGGGCTGAGAGTGATAATCATAATAGTGATGATATAGACATATCTGAGGGAAATAACACATCTGGACCTAGTCTGAGTGTTAGAAAGTCTTCTAGGCCTTCTGTTTTTCTTAAGAAGCTTAGTGAGTATGTTGTAGAGGGTAAGGTTAAGTATGGTTTGGAGAGTGTGGTCAATTACTCTAATCTTAGTCCTGAAACTATGTGTTTTACATCTATGTTAAACAAGTCTGTGGAGCCTAAGTTTTATCATCAAGCTTGTAATGATCCAAATTGGATTGTTGCAATGAATGATGAAATAGAGGCTCTAAACAGAAATAAGACTTGGGAATTGGTTGATTTACCTAGTAATAGAAAACCAATAGGGTGTAAATGGGTGTATAAGATAAAGTATAAGTCTTCAGGAGAGATTGATAGGTACAAGGCTAGATTAGTGGCTAAAGGATATAGTCAAAGAGAAGGAGTTGACTATGATGAGACTTTTTCACCTGTGGTGAAAATGATAACTGTTAGATGTGTGTTGTCTGTTGCCATTCAATATAATTGGCCTTTATACCAACTTGATGTGAATAATGCTTTTCTTTATGGTGATTTGTGTGAAGATGTATATATGAGTTTACCTGAAGGGTACTTTGATAAGGATGATAGTAGAGTATGTAAACTTAAGAAGTCACTATATGGGCTTAAACAAGCCCCTAGGATGTGGAATGAAAAGCTAGTTGGTGTGTTGGTTGAAAATGGTTTTGAACAAAGTAAGTGTGATCATTCTTTGTTTATAAAACATAATGAAGATGTTTTTATTGTTTTGCTGGTGTATGTTGATGATATAATAATAACTGGGAATAATGAAACTGAAATTAAACTTGTAAAAGAATTCTTGAAAACCAAGTTTATGATTAAGGATTTAGGAAGTCTTAAATATTTTCTAGGAATTGAGGTGGTAGATTCTAATAAAGGAGTCTGTCTCACCCAAAGAAAATATTGCTTAGAGTTATTGGCTGAGTATGGCATGACAGGCTGCAAACCAGCCAATAGCCCTATGGAACTGTAACACCCTAACCGATGGCGGAATCATCGAGGTGTCACATAGTGACGATTGTTCAAAAGCTCATGGTACTAAAATGTAAATATTATTGAATAATCCAAAATTGTCTTACATGGAAATGGAAAATACATTGTCTAAATGAAATGTAAATATTGAATTAACTGAATTAAAATAAAGCACTAAATGTTCCTTGCTAAAGCACTAGATCAAACTGCACCTGAAACATGTACAAAAATAGGTTTGGTCAACATATGAAATGTTGGTGAGCATTCCTAGTTTTGATATATATAGTAAGTTAAAAAGATATACAATTCAAGTGCAAGCTACAGTGCAAATATGTAAACTATGTATCATACAAATGAGCGAAATCAACCCTGTGACTGTATAATGTACTGTATGAACGGTGGTGTACTCATCCAATAAATGGGTGATAACTTAACAATGGCCACGGATTCTCCGATGAAAAAGGGGGAGAATCAATCTAGGCGGGTTGTCAATCCAAATAGCGCTATCCAATGTTAAGGTCGGCTTGTACCATTTTAATGATTTCACTAAGTACAAATGTAATCCACATGTATTGTCTAAGCATAAAGCACGTTGTAAGCAATGCACATAGTACTAGAATTGTATTGTAAAAATGTAAACTTGTATTTGAAATTGTAATAGTGTACATGTAACACCCCAAAAATGTATAAAAGCAAAAAGGGGTAGGAATACTCACCTTAGCAAGGTGGTAAGTCTTGTGTAATTGAATAAGTATAATCCAACGTTGTCAAGTATCACCCTATGTATAATGTAACAGATAAGTCTAAGTCTATTTGGTCTATAAGTATTTTCTAGGGCTTCGAATTGGGGATAAGTATTTATTTGGTTAATAAATTAAACGTTTAATAAATAAGAGAAATTTGGTAAATAAAT
This sequence comes from Ambrosia trifida, assembly GCA_028751855.1. Taxonomy (NCBI): domain Eukaryota; kingdom Viridiplantae; phylum Streptophyta; class Magnoliopsida; order Asterales; family Asteraceae; genus Ambrosia; species Ambrosia trifida. The sequence goes on from CM054123.1 coordinate 48,052,983, forward strand.
GAACAAAAGTCTTTGAGTAAACTTTAAATCAAATATGGTCACAATATAAAGTTTTAAGTGTGAAAATAATTTTTATAAAATTATTTTCTTGAAAATAGAATATTTAATATATTTATTTCAATTTGTCAAAATATAACTTTAATATTTAAAAATATTAAAATTAAAGAAATTTTAGATTAAAAATTGTATTTCTGGTCTAAATGGATAGAAATAATTTATGTAAAATTTTGGTGCAAAAATATTGAAAAATGAATTTATTATGATTTATTTATGATTAAAACTAACAAAAATTAATTAAAAATACAAAACGAACGGTTTTTCAGAAATAAAAATTATTTCTGAAATGTTTACTGTTATAAAAGTTTAGGATAATTTTTGTGGAATTTAATAAAATCGTTTAGATATTTTTATTGAATTTTATAATTAAAATAGAATAAACTTGAAATATTTATTATTTGTATTAAATAAATGATTTTTGAAAATCTAAAAATTGGATAATAGACATTACCATTTGAATGACATAAAATAAATTTTATAGAATTTATAAAAAATCATATTTGGTTTTTTAAATCTATTTTAAAAGATTAGAAGGTTAAATGTATAGATAAATGGATTTTTTTAAAAAAAAAGAAAGAAAAATGTGTTGTTTATGGGACTCGAACCTGGCCTCAAGGCCGGTTCAATCCCTACCACAACTCGTGCCTTACCAACTGATCTGTGTGATCAGTTGGTGATAATCTCTGTTTCAAAATAATCTTATACCCTAACTGATTCATGTGTTCTTCCCCAAATCAAGTGCTTCGAGCCCTAGATCATCAATAACACGATTTAACAAGCAATAGCCCTTGTAATGTTGGGGCTATTGCTCGTGTATAGCCGATTATCAAAACCCACAAAGAAAAATGAACTTACAAACACGATTTTTTGCGTATAATGCTCAGTCAACTTTAAAGTCAAACGCGATCGAATACTTCGAATGAGAGGTTAATAACAGAAATGGAGGATGGGGTTCTGTTTTTCGGTCTTTTCAGAGGTTGTGGGTGAGTTCATTGACCCAAAAGTGAGTATTTATATAGGTTTTAATCGAGTCAATTAGGAAGGTTCGTTAATGGCATTCAAGATGTTCACGCGTGATTTTTGTATAAGTTGACGCACATTAACTCGTTGACAGGTTCCGTGCGAGTCAATCGGTCCAAGGTTTCCAAAAAGGAAGCTTAATCAAGTGGTCAAGATCAAAGGTTGACCTGTGTTGTTTGTTTTTTTTTTTTGCTGCTGCTCGAACAGACAAGAGAAGAAGAAAAGGGACGCGAAAACAGGGTTTTAATATAATATGAGTTGGGTTAATAACAGAAAAGGGGTGTAGCCCGGGTGGTGTGTGCGTGCGTCTAGTGTTTGAACTGGCTCGGGTTCGATACCCGGCTAGAGCAGAGTTTTTCCTTTTTTTTTTTGTAAACAGATAAGGGCAAGGGAGATGGGGCTAATGGGCCTGGACCTGGGCTGTGCTATTATTGGGCTCCGAAAATCAAAAAGGAGGTGGGCTTTGGGCTATGGTTTGGTTGTGGTATGGTCCAAAGTTTATAAAAATTTAAACTTTACATGCATTATTATTATTATTATATAAAAATAAAAATATAATGAAAAAGTGACGGATGTCACAGCATCCCCTACTTTTAGAAACTTCGTCCCGAAGTTATTAGAAACATAGGGTTATGGAGGTTTGGAAAAAAATTTAAGATAACTGTGGTTTGGGAAAATTCGAATGATTTGGATAAGAGGTTTGATAGGTGTGAGTTAAGGATTGGATTAGGTTCGTCTCGAATAAGAAGGAGAATAAGAATCTAGTGAATCACTAAATTTCAAGTTTTAGGAATCCTAGAATAAACGTACGAGTTGATTGACTATAGAAGACCAAATGAACTACCAAATAACTAGAGTTTGTTCCTGGTCCGACTTCCAGTCTCACTTTCAATGCATCATTAGTGTTTGTATACAGGGTGTACCGCAGCTAACCCACCGCACCTTTGATACCTTGAAAACGTACTGGACGTCTACCAAAAACTCTAATAGAATTTCACACTACCCTAACGCACCTGTAAATTCATGATTACGTTCCGGACCGGAATCATCAATTTACCTTACATTAGGGTTTTATGTCCTTCTATGATCCTATTCTAACAACACATTAATGCAGATAAATTTCACAAGAAGATGACACAACAAACACGATGAGTTACAATGAGATGTTATCAATGAAATGAGGCCATGTAATAATGAGGTCAATTGCATGGGTTTGCAATGACTTGTAAGCATAATAGTATTTAAGTATGGGCTACCACTCGTCCGAGGAGCCCTTTAAATGAAATGTTTATCTGAGTTGCGTGGATAATACACACATGCAACAAGTTTGTAAGTACTACAACCATTAAGTGTAAGTGTTATCTTAGTGGCCTATAGGAATAGTTTATCATGAATAATTAAATGTTCAATGGATAGTCAAACTAAGGGAAAAATCAAGTTTCATATGACAAACAATGATGTTTTTAGAGAAGCTTTGTAGGATTAAATAGGTATTTTGATTTCCATGGAAGTCAAGACCAAATGTTTCAATAAAATGTAAGGTAGAGTCTGAAACTTATACGATATAAAATAAACGTAACCGAATTTGATAAATTTCCAATCTGTGTTCGTACACAATAGTATGCAAGGAAATTTCTAGATGTTGTATGCTAATGAGTGCGACAAAATTGGGTACAAATTGATAATAGGATCAAGAAAATAAAAACATGAGTATTGGATTCTCGAGTCTTGGGAAGATTTCATCCATGGCTTAACCAGTGGGATTAACGTCATCCTGATCGTCTGCTTCGTTGATATCGATATTGAAAGCTTGTCCATGTGTCACCAGGTTTACATTGTTCAATTTGGGACATTGAGGTAGCATGTGGTTAGGGTCTCTACAATGATAACATTCCCGACCGTTAGTAATCCGTAGTGGTTCCTGGGCAGCTGTTTGATGATTATCTTGCGTCCAATCTGTTACACGACAAGTAGTGACAAAGTGTCCAAACCTTCCACATCTAGTGCATTGACGACATGGAAGATTTGCAGGGTGATGATATTTGCAAGTGTTGCATTGAGGATGGATTCCCATGTAGGCTTTCTTGTTAGGAGGCTGAGTCACAGGATCCACAACAGCCTGGTTCTGATTATCGCCCATTCGTTTCTTAGAGTTCGAAGCGGTAGTGGCGGCCTTTGCTAAAACAGTCTTAGATTGTTCAACAGCATTGGTGGTTTTCTCAGTAGACGTCTTGGTGTCTTTCCTCACCAAGTTTCCCTTCCTTACGTGTTTGTCTGTCAAAGTAGCTGCAAGTTGGATGGCTTCTTCCACCGTAGTAGCTTTGCTTCCAGTGATTACGTCTTGGATCAGGTCAGGTAATCCCTCGATATATTTCTCGATTGCTCGAGAAACCGGGGTGACCATGTGTGGCACCAGTATGCTAAGTTCATGATATCGGTTATTATACGCAAGATTCTCACCACTGTCTTGTTTGAGATCACGAAATTCGTCCTCCAGTTTTCTGATTTCGTTCCTCGGGCAGAATTTGGCGATCATGAGTTCCTTAACTTCAGCCCAAGATAATGATAAAGCAACATCAGCTCCTCGATTGCGTTTTTCGCCATTCCACCAGGTTAACGCTCCCTTTTGAAGGACACTAGTAGCATAGCGCACGCGGAGTTCATCAGGACATTCACTGTTCATAAAAGTACTCTCCATGCTTTCAAACCATTGGAGAAGGCCAGTAGCACCCTCATCACCAGTGAATTTTGTGGGGTTACAGGAGTTAAAGTGTTTAAAAGTGCACCGAAATTGAGTCGTACTTCCTGTGTTGGCACTGTTACTATTCTGGCTTAACTCACTGACAAGGTTTGGAATTACTGCAGCAATTTCCTTAGCGACTAAGATGCGAGGCGACGATCAGAACGTTGTCCAGAAGCATGAACAGGGCGTCGGCGGACATCACGGAGCATGCGGCGAGCAGACATCTATGAGGTAGTCAATGAACAATCATGAGATTAGAAAATGTGAGTGTATAACTGTACAAATGGTTATAAAAGTATGAACTTATATGAAAATCATGATATATAGGATATTGTATATGAAACGAGAGAGTATTATTGTAAAACTTGCATAAGATGCTTGGAGTGCCCTTGTCTAGATGTAAAGCCCAACAAGAACGTTGACTTTTCAAAGGAATTGAACCCAATGGTGATCAAAGAAGACATGCTTTAGCCTATAAGTGGACACTCACTCCAGGAATCCCCAGGTAAGCATAACAAGTCCGTAAATGGATTTATGCGCTATGCTTGCCTATGCCAGAAAACCCAGTGTACAGGCATCCACCCTTCCAAATTGCACGTGTCCTTATCACACTCATTAAAGTTCAACAACTTTGAAGGAGCAAAAATAAGAGTAGGCATTATGCCTAAGAGTGTCTTCATGAAAGGTACTGCTTCCGTCCCATGATGATGTAGACTTTCCACTCCCTTGTAAGACACCATCTCTATGCACCATGATGTAAGATAGAAGAAGGAAAGTAGAGGGAAATGAGGGTAAGGCAATTTAGGAAATATTATGCATGAAGGTTCGGTTATAGTCTAGGCCATTTTATCTAATAACCTAGTTCCCTATAACCATGGCTCTGATACCAATCTGTAACACCCCAACCGATGGCGGAATCATCGAGGTGTCACGTAGTGACGATTGTTCAAAAGCTCAAGGTACTAAAATGTAAATATTATTGAATAATCCAAAATTGTCTTACATGGAAATGGAAAATACATTGTCTAAATGAAATGTAAATATTGAATTAACTGAATTAAAATAAAGCACTAAATGTTCCTTGCTAAAGCACTAGATCAAACTGCACCTGAAACATGTACAAAAATAGGTTTGGTCAACATATGAAATGTTGGTGAGCATTCCTAGTTTTGATATATATAGTAAGTTAAAAAGATATACAATTCAAGTGCAAGCTACAGTGCAAAATATGTAAACTATGTATCATACAAATGAGCGAAATCAACCCTGTGACTGTATAATGTACTGTATGAACGGTGGTGTACTCATCCAATAAATGGGTGATAACTTAACAATGGCCACGGATTCTCCGATGAAAAAGGGGGAGAATCAATCTAGGCGGGTTGTCAATCCAAATAGCGCTATCCAATGTTAAGGTCGGCTTGTACCATGTTAATGATTCACTAAGTACAAATGTAATCCACATGTATTGTCTAAGCATAAAGCACGTTGTAAGCAATGCACATAGTACTAGAATTGTATTGTAAAAATGTAAACTTGTATTTGAAATTGTAATAGTGTACATGTAACACCCCAAAAATGTATAAAAGCAAAAAGGGGTAGGAATACTCACCTTAGCAAGGTGGTAAGTCTTGTGTAATTGAATAAGTATAATCCAACGTTGTCAAGTATCACCCTATGTATAATGTAACAGATAAGTCTAAATCTATTTGGTCTATAAGTATTTTCTAGGGCTTCGAATTGGGGATAAGTATTTATTTGGTTAATAAATTAAACGTTTAATAAATAAGAGAAATTTAGTAAATAAATGAACAAAAGTCTTTGAGTAAACTTTAAATCAAATATGGTCACAATATAAAGTTTTAAGTGTGAAAATAATTTTTATAAAATTATTTTCTTGAAAATAGAATATTTAATATATTTATTTCAATTTGTCAAAATATAACTTTAATATTTAAAAATATTAAAATTAAAGAAATTTTAGATTAAAAATTGTATTTCTGTTCTAAATGGATAGAAATAATTTATGTAAAATTTTGGTGCAAAAATATTGAAAAATGAATTTATTATGATTTATTTATGATTAAAACTAACAAAAATTAATTAAAAATACAAAACGAACGGTTTTTCAGAAATAAAAATTATTTCTGAAATGTTTACTGTTATAAAAGTTTAGGATAATTTTTGTGGAATTTAATAAAATCGTTTAGATATTTTTATTGAATTTTATAATTAAAATAGAATAAACTTGAAATATTTATTATTTGTATTAAATAAATGATTTTTGAAAATCTAAAAATTGGATAATAGACATTACCATTTGAATGACATAAAATAAATTTTATAGAATTTATAAATCATATTTGGTATTTTAAATCTATTTTAAAAGATTAGAAGGTTAAATGTATAGATAAATGGATTTTAAAAAAAAAAAAGAAAGAAAAATGTGTTGTTTATGGGACTCGAACCTGGCCTCAAGGCCGGTTCAATCCCTACCACAACTCGTGCCTTACCAACTGATCTGTGTGATCAGTTGGTGATAATCTCTGTTTCAAAATAATCTTATACGCTAACTGATTCATGTGTTCTTCCCCAAATCAAGTGCTTCGAGCCCTAGATCATCAATAACACGATTTAACAAGCAATAGCCCTTGTAATGTTGGGGCTATTGCTCGTGTATAGCCGATTATCAAAACCCACAAAGAAAAATGAACTTACAAACACGATTTTTTGCGTATAATGCTCAGTCAACTTTAAAGTCAAACGCGATCGAATACTTCGAATGAGAGGTTAATAACAGAAATGGAGGATGGGGTTCTGTTTTTCGGTCTTTTCAGAGGTTGTGGGTGAGTTCAATTGACCCAAAAGTGAGTATTTATATAGGTTTTAATCGAGTCAATTAGGAAGGTTCGTTAATGGCATTCAAGATATTCACGCGTGATTTTTGTATAGGTTGACGCACATTAACTCGTTGACAGGTTCCGTGCGAGTCAATCGGTCCAAGGTTTCCAAAAAGGAAGCTTAATCAAGTGGTCAAGATCAAAGGTTGACCTGTGTTGTTGTTTTTTTTGGCTGCTGCTCGAACAGACAAGAGAAGAAGAAAAGGGACGCGAAAACAGGGTTTTAATATAATATGAGTTGGGTTAATAACAGAAAAGGGGTGTAGCCCGGGTGGTGTGTGCATGCGTCTAGTGTTTGAACTGGCTCGGGTTCGATACCCGGCTAGAGCAGAGTTTTTCCTTTTTTTTTTTTTTTTTGTAAACAGATAAGGGCAAGGGAGATGGGGCTAATGGGCCTGGACCTGGGCTGTGCTATTATTGGGCTCCGAAAATCAAAAAGGAGGTGGGCTTTGGGCTATGGTTTGGTTGTGGTATGGTCCAAAGTTTATAAAAATTTAAACTTTACATGCATTATTATTATTATTATTATTATTATTATTATTATTATTATTATTATATAAAAATAAAAATATAATGAAAAAGTGACGGATGTCACAGGAACCAAATTATTTGGTTACTTCCTTACTTGCTCAAGAGTCTAAAAACCTTGTTAATGTCACTGGATACCAAAGACTTGTAGGAAAGCTCATTTACCTATTTCACACAAGACCTGATATCTCATATTCTGTTCATATATTGAGTCAATATATGCACAAGCCAACTAAGGCACATTTTAAGTTGGCTATGAGAGTGTTGAGATATTTAAAGAGGGCTCCTGGAAAAGGAATATCTATACTTAGATGTTCTGAGTCTGAGTTCAATCTTTCAGCATATGCTGATTCTGATTGGGCTAAGTGTCTTGTATCCAGGAAGTCAGTAACTGGTTATTGTATATTTTTGGGCAAATCCTTAGTGTCTTGGAAAAGTAAAAAGCAGGCCACAATATCTCAATCTACAGCAGAAGCTGAGTATCGATCAATGTGCACTGCAACATGTGAAGTAATTTGGTTAGTAAATCTATTAAGTGAACTTCTGATACAGGTTAGTGACGTGCTTGTCGTGGTACACGTAAAATTTCCCAATTACAACTAATGTATAGTGGTAAGAAGGTATCGAACACAGGGAGTTTGTGGAATATGTGTAAGCTAATAACTTTGTGAATTAACTAATATTTAACTACTAACAAAAATAAAGATCAAAGATTGTTTGTTGGTTTTGATTTAGATTTAAGAAAAGTAAACTAAATTGCTGAATTGAAATAAGATTGTGTTTATCAAATTGAGAAAGCAATGACCATCCCTGGATCCATTTCCCTTGAATCTTTATGCCAAAAGTCTCACTAGAAAGAGTTACATAGACATAACTCATATTTGAACAAATGTTGTGATAAAAGGGAACAAAGTACTCGGATTATATTAATGCGAGGTTGTTTCCCGATGACCAATTACTCAATTATCCAACCCAAATCCTTCCCGCAATATCCCGATTGTTAGCAACACCAAGAACATGCAATCAAGAAGAGAAATTGATAAATTAAATAACCACTACAACCAATTGTTCAAATACCATAACAATTCAACAAAGCATACCAAATTGTTATTCTAGAAATCATAAGACAAAAGCATAAATAGTTCAAAGAAAACTTCACCAAGGATGACCATTAAAGGTTTAGCCAAGCATCACCAAATGGGTCATCATAATCTTCAATCTATTGTTCATGTGAATCAAAGATAATAACCTAATGATTAGCAATGTTCTTCCACCTTAAGTTCCAGCCAAAAACTCTCTCAAAGATCATAAAAACGTTTAGGAATGGAAGGGTTGATATAAATCTTCATCAAAGTGCTCTTAAATGCATGAGTTACAAAAACTCATCAGGTCCACCGTACCCCTACGGCTGGGCCGTAGGGGAACGGTCAAGGTAAAATGGCCACGGCTGCTTCAGGTCCACCGTACCCCTACGGCTGGGCCGTAGGGGAACGGCCAAAGCTAAAAACCCACGGCCCTTCAAGCCTGCTATACGGTAGAAAAAAGGTGTCCACAGGCCACCGTAGGGGAACGGCCAGGCCGTAGGCCTACGGTGGACCTGTTGCAAACTTGATTTTTTTTTCTTCTTTCTTTCCACCTCGTTCCAATGCTTCCGATCCGTTCCGAAAGCCCGTTTTTCGCCGTTTTTAGCTCCTTTATCATCTGCAACCATAATAACCGTAGTTACCCAATTCCAAGCAATAACATGGACAAATGTGGATTAAATAAACATTTTAACATAATTAAAGGGTGTTCGTTGAACCACCCGTCACATCCCCACACTTACCCATTGCTTGTCCCAAGCAATCTACCAACATCGCTTTTACGCAAAACGACCATTTTTAAATCAAGCATTAACGTGCAATCCATATACTAACCCGTCCTTAACACCCGAATCAACACACCCCTCACAGTTTCTCTCCTCTCGGTGACAACTGAAACTAGCAATTAGGAGCTAGGCGCACAAAAGGCAAATAAATGAGTGCGCAACCATAAGCTTGTACCTGAATCAACCCTCCTCTTACAACGCTAAACATAAGTGCAAATCAAAGGGTCTTGTCGGGTTGTAATATGGCTAAGTGTAGAGGTAGGAAATGGGGTATATTTTTTTAGTAGCGCATAACTTTACCCGGTCTTTTATTACACAACGACACACACACACACACAACTAACACACGCAAACGCAAATACGAACACAACTATAATAGATATCACACATAAACTTCCTTTTTTTTTTTCTCTTCTTTTCTTTTCTTTTTCTTCCTCTTTTTTTTTCTTTTTCTCTTTTGCTTTTTTTTTTTTTTTTTCTTTCTTTTCTTTTCTTCATTTTTCTCAATTTCTTCTTTTTTCAATACATCAAGCAATACTAATACATACACGTACGAACACACTCAACTAAAACTTCAACTTATAATACTAACATAACACACTAACACTTTATTTAGACACACAAGACCGGGTCAAGTTTGGTATTTATTTAGGAAACTAGCTAACGGGTTAACAATCGATAGGCTTTTAGGCTCAAAATTGGGCAACTAAATGTCCAAACCCCCGCCCCTCTCGCTACCAAGCTCATATATATAATGCATGAGGTCCAACCCCCCAATTCCCACACTCTCACTCAACATAACAAGGCTACCTAGTGCCCTTATCATTTCTACACTTATGCTCACACAAAGATTCAAGTCGCATTCAAGCACAAGTTCTAGTGCACCCCCACCCATTGCCACTCTCACAAAGAAAGATATATCTATATATATTGTTCTATAACTGTGGCTCAAATCTCACCAAGAATAAAAATGGGTTAAGGGTTGCCGGTGTGCCTCTCGAGGTTAGTTCAAGGTGTTCCAATTCTCACCACGCTACGCTTGATTTTTCAAAAAAAATTTTTTAAATTCTTCAAAATTTTCCCCCATCCCCACACTTGGGATACATTGTCCCCAATGTGCGGTTTTTGGAAGGAAACACTCGTACACTCAAACCACAAATTTCTTTTTGTATTTTTTCATTTTTTCATTTTTTTTTTTTTTCATTTGTAAACAACACACCTCCTACTACCACAACCCGAAGCAATCATCATCAATCTTAACACCACCCAACCACCCATTTCCTAAAACATAAAGAAATCAAACAAAGCAAAATATACATTATGTACAAAGGAAAAAACACGACCTGGTCAATAGTAGCGGGGTTGAGGTGGCCCGAACACAGAGGTCATCAAATCATTCCACTCACCAAACCCAAATGCGCCACTGCTGCTTCCACCCTGTTCCGATGCTTGTGGCTGTTGTTGTTGCGGGTCGACCCATTGGGAATGATGAAGTGGTGGCGTCGGATATGATACACTCCCATCGTATGGTGGTAAAGACCCGTAATCCACCGGTTGTGGATTTGCAACTACGGGTCTTCCCGCATGCCAGTCGTCATTCATCCTCCTGTTTTGGTCATCAACATACCTATGATTAATTTCCACCTCTTGGGAATAGGCGTGTGCCCTATTCCACATTTCTTGCCGCTCAAACCCTTGCCTCATAGATCTCTCCACAGATGCGCTCATCATAGTTTGGTGGTCGAATAATGTGCGCTCTGATCCCGACCACGTCTCAAAGATTGATGTAGGTGGCCGCTGACTCTCAATAACAGACTGCATTGACCCCGCAAAAGCCCATCCATCCGCATACTCCCTCGTAGAAAAATCATAGAAACTTCCACCATGCGCTCCACTACAACTCCCCTGTCCAACATTTAACTGTCCTTCAAATGGGTTATCTTCCTCATCCTCATCATCACTCGGTGGTCTTTCATCCCCACTCTCGGGTTCATCCTCCTCGCCGGGCAAAAGTGCCCGCGCATCCTTCTTTAACACCCTCCATTTTTGACCACCATTCTTCAATTTGTGGTACCTTTCAGATACAGAGTACTCCCAAGCAGACCCCATTATAGCTAAATCAACCGGCTTAAATTTCTTTCGTTTCCTCCCTTGATCCTCTTCAGTGATTGCACCTTGTTGTTTCAATAGCCCAGTGATTATTCGACAATATGGAATAATTGTCCTTTCCTTTGAATTTCTACATATCCATACGTGATTCATAACCAAATACCGGAAAGAGAATTTCGGGCTTCCATTCGTCAAAGCATATAAAATGGGGACCTCGGGAAAACGAACTTCTGTCTTGTCAGCACGTCTCGGTAGCACATTCAGAGTGAGAAAATTCAGCAACAATCTAGGCTCTAACTTCAAATTTCGTCGATATAAAGTACCAGTATAAGTGCCCGGCAAGAACAAAGCTTCCAACATAAGCATCCACCGTGGATGTTTTTCTGGACTGATCAGCAAGTCATTGATATGCGGGTTCTTATACTCTTTTGCCGGTAAACTGTCGAACTTAGCGAGCCTCCGTAATGTCTCGTAAGACATCTCCACTTCTACTCCGTTCACCTCACCAATTAACTTCATTTTGGATGCTGAATCGTATCTCGGACATCGTAAGGTAGCCATCCATTCTTCTATTTCATCCAAAAATACCCGCTTTTCTTCTCCATCATAGCAGTGGAGCGCAGCTTCCCATCCTAATGCCTTAAACCTGTCAAACACACCAAAACACTCAAAATCTTTTCGGCTCACCTCCCTTTCATAGATGAAGGCCCCTCCTCTATCTTGCAAATTCTTCAGCTGGTCATGAAACAGGGTGGGTTGCCAAATCCTTGGTTTATCACTCAACGGTCCCGACTTCCATTCCGGCTTATCAGCCGGGTCTAGCCTTGGAGCCTCCGGAACTTGAGGTGCTTGAGGTGCTTGTTCCATCTCCTCATCAGATCCATTGTTTGGAGGAACATACTTTCGCCTTTTATATTGTTGAGCGGGTTGTTTCCCCTTAGCCTTTGCAGCCGACGAACTTGACCCCGCGGCTTCTCCCGTACGTGCCATTTCCTATACAATATAAAACAATAACACAAAAACAAAACACACCAACAAAACAAAACAAATCAGTCAACATAACCAAAATATCCCCACACTTGCTTGTTACTATGGTAGTAAATATTTGTGAACGAAAATCATCTTTGGTTTAACGAAAATTGGGCATGACGCCTCTACAATCTTAACATTACCAAAAGTTCACAAATACTTCTCAAAATTACTTCTACTACCATATTATTATCAAATAAACTATCTACATCCTATAACATTAACAAGCAAGTGGGTCAAAACTAAGCCAAAAACATAAACCTAAAAATCTAACAATGTAGCATAAAAAATTCACAAATAAGCTACATACCTTGGATTAGAAGATGCAAGAACACAAGAACACAAGAAAATAAAAAAAATCCCCAATTTTTGCGATTTTAGGGTTTTGATTCGAACCCAAAATCGTGTTTTTCTTGCAATATACCTCCCACAATCGGATTCCTTATGAAATTTAAGCCAAGATAGACCCAAAAATCATGTGATTTGGTTAAGTATTGAGGGTTTAATGGATGAATTAAGATTAAGAAGGTTGGGTGTTCTTGAAGTTCTTGGGAAGAAAAAGAAGAAGAAAAGTGTGAATGAAAGAAGAAAGTGGAAGACCAAAAGGTTAAAAACCGTGAAAAGGAAAAAAATTTTTTTTTTTTTTTTTTTTTTACCAGCCCCCACCGTAGGCCTACGGCCTGGCCGTTCCCCTACGGTGGCTTATTGACCCATTGATAAGCCGTATACCCGAGCTGAAATACCGTCAACTTTTGATCTTTGCCGTTCCCCTACGGCCAGGCCGTAGGGGTACGGTAGTCCTGGGCCTGAAATTTTTTTTTTTTTTTATTTTTTTTTATTTTTTTTTATTTTTTTTTTATTTTTTATTTTTTTTTATTTTTTTTTTCAAGCATAATTTACACACATGGAAATTACCCTACCCCCTCGAGAATCCCGTGTTGTCCTCAACACAGTGCTAGGACCGTTTCGTTACCGGTACGTCCCCACACTTGTTTCGAACACGGGCTTCGATCAACAACAAAAGTATGCAATAAATTAAAAAAAAAAAAATAATAAAATAAAATAAAAATCTACTATTTACACTACCAAACCTGGGCCTCTTGATCACGTCTCCTCAACCGGGCTTAGAATGTAGCCCGATTTATCCATCTCCAAGTAGTTGATATCGTTGCCCTCCAAATACGGTTTCAAGCGGTGTCCGTTCACCGTTTGTTGCCTACCAGTATTCTCATCCAAGATTTCAACATCACCATACTCACCAACCCGGCAAACTATATAAGGACCCATCCACTTGCTTTTTAACTTCCCTGCGAACATCTTGAGTCTTGAGTTGTACAACCAAACCTTTTGACCCACTTCAAAGGTTTTCTTTCTCAACTTGGCATCATGCACTTTCTTGAGTTTATCTTTATAAGCCGATGCACATTCGTATGCCTCATCTCGAATTTCCTCAATCTCACTCAGTTGTAATTTCCTCGTTTTGCCCGCCTCATTATAATCCGCATTCACCGTCGTTACTGCCCAATGCGCTCGATGCGTTAACTCCATCGGTAAATGACAACCCTTTCCATATACCATGCGATAAGGCGTTGTACCAATGGGAGTTTTGTAGGCCGTTCGGTACGCCCACAAAGCATCATCCAATTTCCCCGACCAATCCTTCCTATCAACGCTTACCGTCTTCATTAGAATCTCCTTTATTTGACGGTTGGACACTTCGACTTGTCCACTTGTTTGTGGATGGTACGGTGTAGCAATCCGGTGGTTCACACCATATCTCTTCAATAGCTTCCCGAAATTAAAATTCTTGAAATGTGAACCACCATCGCTTATAATCACTCTAGGCACACCAAACCGGGCAAAAATATTGGATTGAACAAATTTACAAACAACCGAATGGTCATTTGTTCTTGTGGCAATTGCTTCAATCCACTTGGAGACATAATCCACCGCTACTAAAATATACAAAAACCCGTTTGAATTAGGAAACGGCCCCATAAAGTCGATGCCCCAAACATCAAATATTTCTACAACCAAAATTGGTTGCATTGGCATCTCATCCCTTTTTGATATGCTCCCCAACCTTTGACAATTTAAGCAATTTCGGGCGAACTGGCAAGCATCCTTAAAGATTGTAGGCCAATAAAACCCACATGAAAGCACCCGGTAGCCAGTTTTATGCCCACTAAAATGCCCACCACACGCGGAAGAATGAGCATGTGTCAAAATTTCTTTAACTTCCGCCTCGGGGACACATCTTCGAATCACTTGGTCGGGTCCAATCTTGAAAAGATCCGGCTCATCCCAAATATATTGTTTCACTTGGACCATGAATTGTTGTCGTCGTTTCTTGGTCCAATGATCCGGAATAGCACCTGTGGCCAAATAATTAACATAATGAGCATACCACGGTGCGGCTTGGGTTGATATGGCTAAAAGTTGCTCATCCGGAAATCTTTCATTTATTTCAGTCATATCGTCACTCCCTTCCATCGGAATTCGAGACAAGTGATCCGCTACAACATTCTCGCTTCCTTTTTTATCCCGAATCTCCAAATCAAACTCTTGGAGCAACAAAACCCATCTAATCAATCTTGGCTTGGCGTCTTTCTTCTCCATCAAATATCGAACCGCACTATGGTCCGAATATACCACCACCTTGCTCCCCCAAATATACGAACGAAACTTGTCCAAAGCATACACCACCGCTAATAGTTCTTTTTCGGTTGTGGTGTAATTCAGTTGCGCTTCGGACAAAGTTTTGCTCGCATAGTAAATTACCACCGGCTTCTTGTCAACTCTTTGACCCAAGACCGCTCCAATTGTTGTGTCGCTTGCGTCACACATAATTTCGAATGGCTTCGACCAATCCGGCGGTTGCAAAATAGGAGCCTTCACCAAATGTTCCTTCAAAACATTAAACGCTTGCAAACATTCATTAGTAAAATCAAATGGAACATCCTTCAATAATAAATTACATAAAGGCTTTGTAATGACACTAAAACCTTTAATAAACCGTCTATAAAACCCGGCATGCCCCAAAAATGATCTTACCCCCTTGACATTTTTCGGTGGTGGCAATGATGAAATAACACGAATTTTTGCCTTGTCCACCTCCATCCCTCTTTCCGAAATCACATGCCCCAACACAATACCCTCTTGCACCATGAAATGGCTTTTCTCCCAACTTAGCACCAAATTTTTCTCAACACATCTTTTTAAAACTTTTTGTAATTCGTTGAGACAAGAATCAAAACTAGTGCCAAATATTGAGAAATCATCCATAAACACTTCTAGCGACTCTCCAACCATGTCCGAGAAAATACTCATCATACATCGTTGGAAAGTAGCCGGTGCATTGCACAAGCCAAATGGCATCCGCCTAAAGGCAAAAGTACCATATGGACAAGTGAAGGTGGTCTTGTGTTGGTCATCCGGGTGAATCGCAATTTGATTATAACCCGAATACCCATCTAAGAAACAATAGTATTTTTGACCCGAAAGTTTTTCAATAATTTGGTCAATAAAAGGAAGTGGGAAATGATCCTTAGAAGTGGCGGCATTCAATTTGCGGTAGTCAATGCACACTCGCCACCCAGTAACGGGTCGAGTTGCAATTTGTTCACCACTTTCATCCTTGACTACTTGAATGCCGGACTTCTTAGGTACCACTTGAGTAGGACTTACCCAAGAGCTATCCGAAATAGGATAAATAATTCCCGCATCTAACCATTTAATTACCTCCTTTTTCACTACCTCCCTTAGATTAGGATTTAACCTCCTTTGTGCTTCTCTTGTGGGCTTTGCATCTTCATTGGTAATAATCTTGTGCATCACAATGGATGGACTAATTCCTTTGAGATCGGCAATTGTCCACCCAATAGCCCCCTTGTTTTCTTTCAACACCTTCAACAATGCTTGCTCTTGAGCCACCTCCAAATTAGAGGCAATAATGACCGGTAAGGTGTCATTATCCCCTAGAAAAGCATACTTCAAATGGCTAGGCAAGTCCTTAAGCTCCAACTTCGGGGGCGCTTCTAACGAAGGTTTGGTGCCCGAATCGATCTCCACTGGCAAACTATCAAACTGGTGAGACCATGGTGGTCGACCCTCCTTCAAAGCTAACACATCTTGCGTCTCTTCCTCAATCTCCAAATCCAAAGCATGTACCTGTTCAGAAAAATTACAAGCACATAGTTCCATTCCATTTTGTTCATACTCACTTGGGTTGCATCCTTCAATAACATCTGCCATAAAGCATTCTTCAACACCGGAATCATTAGTATTGTTAGTAAAAACATTTAAACGCATTTTCCGGTTTCCAAATGTCATGTCAACCGTGCCAAATCTACAATCAATTACCGCATGTGCGGTGTTCAAAAACGGTCGACCCAATATGACATTTTGTTGTTGTTTTGACTCAGCGGATGAATAATCCAATACCAAAAAATCAACCGGGTAATAAAATTCATCAATTTTAACAATGACGTTTTGAACCATCCCCCGGGGTAACTTATGAGACAAATCGGCTAAAACAACCGTTGTCTCCACCCTAGCTAATGGACCAAAGTCATATTGATCATATAACCCACCCGGTAAAATACTCACTCCGGCTCCAAGATCTAGCAACGCCTTTGCCATTTGAAAATTACCAACTTGAATGTTTATTAATGGCGTGCCCGGATCTTGGAGCTTAGGAGGAAGCTCCCCGTTCAACACTGCACTCACTTGACCCGTGACATTTACCCGCTTAGGCATCTTTTTCTTTTGTTGCCTCTTTTGTGTACATAGTTCTTTTAAAAATTTTGCATATGCGGGTACTTGTTTTATGGCATCAAGTAAAGGAAGATTTATTTTAACTTGTTTAAACATGTCCCACATCTCTTCTTTTTGGGGACCTCTTGATGCAATAAAGTTTTTCTTGCCCGGGTCAAGTAGAGCCGATGGAAATGGGATTTGATTCGGCTCATCTTCAACTTTCTCACTCTCACTCACTTCCGGTTTTTTAACATTTATTTCTTTTTGTAAAACCGGTGTACTTTCATCATTGTCACTTTCTTCACCCGTGACATCTTCAACCACCCCCTCGACAAAACTTGGTGACAAGTCTGCCTTAAATTCTTTCCCACTTCTCAAAACACTTACATGATTAACATTAACATTGTTACCTCGTGACGAACCATGTGACGGGTTTACCTGCGTATCGCTAGGAAGTTTGCCTTTACCTTTCTTCAACTCCGCCACATCGGTTGCCAATTGACCCATTTGAGTTGTTAATGCTTGAATGCTTTTATCACGAACTTCATCCTTTTGTATTCGTGCTTCATCAAGTTGATTTCGCCTTTGCATGTCTTGTTGCATGGCCTTAAGCATCTCCATGACCTCATTTCCGCTTGACGAATCATGACCCGAATTTCTTTGTCCAGTTTGAGCTTGCCCTTGGTAGCCACTGTTGTAACCGCCTCTATAATTCCCTTGGTTGTATTGTTGACGAGGCACAAAGTTACCTTGAGCAGCTTGAAAATTCGGGTTAGCTTGATTAGAAGCATTCCCGTATCTGAAGTTGGGATGATTTCGTAACCCGGGGTGGTAAGTGTTGGAGTTCATGTCATAGTTTCTCCCACCCCCTTGAATAGCATTCACTTCTTCACTTGGTGTTTCTTGCACACCCATTCCACAAACCTCCGCCGTGTGGCCTATCTCTTGGCAAGTACTGCAAACATTATACAATTGGTTAGAATTTTGAACATTACCTCCCTCAACTGCATGTACCTGTGGTCTTTGAATCACATGTCTTGCCCTTCTTGAAGATTGGGCCTTCCTTTTTGATGTCACCGCCATTTGCTCTAAATATGCCCAATCATCTTGTTCAAAGTTTGTACCAAAAGTACCATTTGTGATGGACATAAGATCCCGTGCATCCTCCGATGTCAAACCTTCATGAAAAGCATTTAGCAACTCCCATAGTTGGATACCATGGTGAGGGCAATTTCGTAGCATCATGTTAAACCTCTCAAATGCTTCATGGAACATTTCTCCCGATTGTTGTTGGAAACTCCTCAAGCCTCGTCTCGCATCATTAGTCTTTTGCGAACTATAAAACTCATCTAGAAAGATTTGTTGCATGTCAGCCCATGTGTAAATTGATGCGGATGGTAAAGTGTGAAACCATCTCTTTGCTTTATCTTCCAATGAAAATTGGAAAAGTACCAACTTGACATCATCCGGAGTAAATCCTTGGCCCCCAATAGTGTTGCAAATTGAATCATAAGTTTCCAAATGGAAATAAGGCTCTTCCGTTGCTAGCCCCTTGAACTTTGGTAGACTTTGAAGTGCGGTTGTTCTAACCTCAAAAGTTCTTCCATTTGCATTTTGTGGAATCACTATGGGTGATGGATTATTAGTGATAATAGGCCGAAAATGTGCCTCAATTCCCCGTACAACATCACGGTGGAGTCTTCTAGGTGCTCCCAATGGCGCTCTTGGTGGACCCATTTGCCCTTGCACTGCACCTTGTGGTGCAAATTGTTGATGTTGATTCGGATGCATCGGTTGTTGTTGGTGATTTGGCCTTTGATGTTGAGCTTGCATATTTGGAGGCCGCATTTGATTTAGTGGCGTGGGATGCTGAAACTGCAATCCTTGTGGTCTAACATGTTGCACACCAACCGGTAGTCTTGACGGATCTTGATATTGTAAAAGTGGTTGACTTGTTTGACCCGTTTGAGCTTGCGAATCCACATATGCACCTTGTCCTCCATAGTAATACCCCTCTTCATTGTACCCTCTAAACTCCTCATCATCATACCCCTCGTCATACACATCCCTTTGAAATCTTGAATTTAGATCACCTTGAAAAGATGAATGGTAAAAACCCGATTGATTAGGTGGTTGATAAGAAGATGTGGTGTGGACAATTGTCGAACCTTGTCCTTGTGGGTGAGGGATGGTAGAAGATGATTGACCCGTAGTTGGAAAAAAATGGGAAAACAGTGGAATGGTACATGATGGATTGAAGTTAAGGGTTGGATCAATTTGGGTGGAAGTTGGTTGAGTGGTATGGCTTGGTGTCTCAGGATTGGTGGACAAGCTAGGTAATGTGGTGTTGGGTGAAATGTGTGAAGAAGAAGGCATGAATGGTGAGGTCGTTTGACCCGTTGTTGGTATTTGAGAACCTTGCATTATGTTTCTTGGGGTGAACGGTGAAGTAGGTGAATCGATGACTTTGTTTCTTCGAATTAAAACTCGGTTCTTTCTCAAAGTTCTTTCAATCTCCGGATCAAACAAAAGTGGTGATGACTCGTGAGAGCCCCTAGTATGCATACACTTGATGTACCTGCACACTAAACACAACCAGTGTAAACCCGAAAATAACAAACAAAACTATTAACTTAACACACGTTGCGCACTACTCCCCGGCAACGGCGCCAAAATTTGACGTGCTTGTCGTGGTACACGTAAAATTTCCCAATTACAACTAATGTATAGTGGTAAGAAGGTATCGAACACAGGGAGTTTGTGGAATATGTGTAAGCTAATAACTTTGTGAATTAACTAATATTTAACTACTAACAAAAATAAAGATCAAAGATTGTTTGTTGGTTTTGATTTAGATTTAAGAAAAGTAAACTAAATTGCTGAATTGAAATAAGATTGTGTTTATCAAATTGAGAAAGCAATGACCATCCCTGGATCCATTTCCCTTGAATCTTTATGCCAAAAGTCTCACTAGAAAGAGTTACATAGACATAACTCATATTTGAACAAATGTTGTGATAAAAGGGAACAAAGTACTCGGATTATATTAATGCGAGGTTGTTTCCCGATGACCAATTACTCAATTATCCAACCCAAATCCTTCCCGCAATATCCCGATTGTTAGCAACACCAAGAACATGCAATCAAGAAGAGAAATTGATAAATTAAATAACCACTACAACCAATTGTTCAAATACCATAACAATTCAACAAAGCATACCAAATTGTTATTCTAGAAATCATAAGACAAAAGCATAAATAGTTCAAAGAAAACTTCACCAAGGATGACCATTAAAGGTTTAGCCAAGCATCACCAAATGGGTCATCATAATCTTCAATCTATTGTTCATGTGAATCAAAGATAATAACCTAATGATTAGCAATGTTCTTCCACCTTAAGTTCCAGCCAAAAACTCTCTCAAAGATCATAAAAACGTTTAGGAATGGAAGGGTTGATATAAATCTTCATCAAAGTGCTCTTAAATGCATGAGTTACAAAAACTCATCAGGTCCACCGTACCCCTACGGCTGGGCCGTAGGGGAACGGTCAAGGTAAAATGGCCACGGCTGCTTCAGGTCCACCGTACCCCTACGGCTGGGCCGTAGGGGAACGGCCAAAGCTAAAAACCCACGGCCCTTCAAGCCTGCTATACGGTAGAAAAAAGGTGTCCACAGGCCACCGTAGGGGAACGGCCAGGCCGTAGGCCTACGGTGGACCTGTTGCAAACTTGATTTTTTTTTCTTCTTTCTTTCCACCTCGTTCCAATGCTTCCGATCCGTTCCGAAAGCCCGTTTTTCGCCGTTTTTAGCTCCTTTATCATCTGCAACCATAATAACCGTAGTTACCCAATTCCAAGCAATAACATGGACAAATGTGGATTAAATAAACATTTTAACATAATTAAAGGGTGTTCGTTGAACCACCCGTCAGTTAGCTTACCAGTTAGTTTATATTGTGATAATTCTGCAGCTATTTCCATTTCAAACAACCTAGTTTTTTACGACAAAACAAAACATTTTGAATTAGACTTGTTTTTCTTAAGAGAAAAAGTTATGAAAGGTAGTATTAAGCCTATTCATATTAAGTCTGAAAGTCAAATAGCTGACATTTTTACTAAAGGGTTGGCTGTAAGTCAACATGAAGTTGTCTGCAATTGGTTAAACATGGTTGATTGCTTTAAACAATAAAAGTGAGGGGGGTGTTAAAAATAATAATAGTAATATTATTTATTTTTCTAATTCACTTTTATTTGTTTTTTGTCAAAATATAAAACTCGTGATTGGACTGGAGATTGGACTGAGCTTGGCTGGACTTAGGAAGCTGGACTGGACTTGGAGTTAGCTGGACTGGACTTGGAGTTGCATGGAGCTGGATGGGCTAAAGCATAGTATAAGATGTATGGGCCTTGGTGTGTCACCGGCCCGGATCCAAGAGAGTTAGCCATGTCATTGATCCGTGTTTTTGTGAGAGGAACAATCTTGACCGTATGATAAAGAAACACAAACAAATCTCATCCGTTAGATTTGTGTTTCTTTATCCTTCATTGGTGTTCTCTATAAATAGCTTTCTCTCACCACCAGAGATTAGTTTCGATCACTTTTAGTCTTTCAGTCTCTCTTGTTCTCTCTGTCATCTTCTTGATATTATCAGGTTTTAGATCTAGATTCATAGTTTGATTTGTGATCTGTTGTTAGTTCCTGAGTGTTGTTAGTATCTGATCATTGTGTTAATGATCTAGAAGGTTGAGTCAGAGAGTTGTAGTGAGTTTTGAGTTGTATTTGTTTCTGATTCAGTTTTGATTTCTTAATAAAAGTTTTTGAGTATTTTTGAGTAAAGATCTCTGGTATCATTGTGAAAATCTGACAATATTACATAGACATGGGCCTGTTAATGATTTTAATTCAAGTGATAAGTATGTGTCAAAATTCTTTAAATGATCAAATTGCTCACGGTGCAAGAGTAACCAATCAAATGCAAATGATAAAGGACGGGTAATTGGAACACAAACAATTTATTTAAATGAACCAAACCACAAGTATTCTTCAAACAATGAAAAACAATAAAAAAAAACTAAAATAAACAATGTTTGAGTTTCACATGAACGAATTGTCCACCTGAAAGTGTTATAAGACGATTTAGGCACTCATCATCATTAACATGGGATCCTCAATGGTTGTTTTAAATGTTGATTTCATGAAGGAATTGAATTATTTGAGGTTTGGGATCCTAAAATTTGTCCTTGGGGAGTAAAAAACAGCTAAGATTGATGGTACTTTCAGCTGGGAGAATGGTTATTTTTAAACAGGGTAAAAACCACCGATTTTATGAGTTAAACCAACTCTCAACGTGACCTTGGGCCACCAGACCTGAAACCGGCTCAAGCTTGCGCCCATACAAGGTATCTACCTATTTTTTATACTAGTTTAGCTGAAACAATTAAGATTCATATATTATGCCTCCCTCCCGTAAGTCATTTTCTAAGACGAGATATGCCCATTTTAAGTTTTTAACCCTTTTCTTTGACCCTCTTTCCATCCATGTGCTTCTAAACTCTCGTTCAGCTCCCGAAAAGCATCATTTAAGCTCCAACACCTGCAAATTAAATTATCATCAAAGTAAACATATGTTATATCAAATAACACTTAAAAACTCATAGTTAAACATTGTAAAACATGGTTAAACATCCTCTCATCACATCCCACACTTCACCTTTGCTTACTCCCAAGCAAGGCCGGCCCTGAGGGGGTGCGGGGAGGACTCCCGGCCCGGGCCCGGTTTCTAAAGGGGCACTTTGAGCGGCGACGAGTGTTTTTTTTCTGTAAGTATTTTCTTTCTGTTTTCGACCCAAAAAAAAGATCTCATTTTGAATATCACTGGTTATAAACACAAGAAGGTGAAGAGTAGATAAGGAAGAAGATGAGTCATACATGAAAAACTAGATTAGAAGGATACGACATAATTATAAAAAAGTTGAAGTGTGTTACTTGAGATTTGTGTTGTGGTACAGTAATTGTGCCCAGTAAACTTTAATACATACTAGTACTACAAAACAATAATTGTCTCACGCTTTTGCACATGATGCAACTCAAATTCATTTTATTAAAAACTTTTGAAGTCGATCTAGACATAAAATAATGGCCCTTCAAATTATTATGGAATTTTAAAATAGTGGTTTTTTATGAGCCAATTAGCCAAACATATTAATTTTTATAATTATTACGACACTTTCAGATATATATATGGTTCGACTGGTCCGACTAGGGAACCGGTAAGGACACCGGTTCAACGTCTGCTTCGGTTATGAAAACATTGCTTAAAAGACCTAAGACTAAGGGGCATATATTTCGCGGCTCGGCCTGAGCACCTGAATTTTCAGGGCCGGTCCTGCTCCCAAGCAAAGCGTTCTTGCAATTATCCTACCCTCATTAGTAGTTACACTTCACTAATCATCATCGATTCTCGATTAAGGTCTGAATTCAAACCCAACTCAAACACGCACAAAATTAGATATAACAATTCAAAACCAAACATCTAACCGAACTTACCGGGCTTTCAAACTTTCCCCATGAATGCAATCACACCTCTTCACAATATACTCGAACCGTGCATGAATCAAAAGGACTCTTATGGGTTATTTTTGGCTTTAGGTTATGGTATGAAATAAGGCTACCTTCATTGAGGTCTATTAATACTCATTCACTCAATATGGGGCAAACATTAGCCCTCTTTTGCATATTACTCATAAGTCTAAGGTAACATTAGCCCTTCTTTTAATTTACACTATAATTTGGGGCATTCTAAATTTGGACCTCTTTTAATTATAGAATTTTCGAATAAGGTGATTTTTTATCCACATCTTCATATGGTAGAAAATGTCCGTGTTGATTTACCGAAGAGCAGGCATTGGCTCGTTCGTCAAATAATAACCTAATCGCCCATCTAACCCGGATCTCATAAAAAATGAAAGAGAAAAAAAAAAGACTTCAACTTGTTTATAGGAAATTGATTTATGGGTTTCACCATATTGATTTTGGCATATCAGCATAGGTAAGGCATTTTCCTTTGGTGTCTATATTTAGCTTAAAGGTAAGATCTATAACAAAGTTTAATAAAATGCTAATGTGTAACTCTAATGCCTTAATCACTTTCATGCACAAATTCGATACATGCAGCGGAACTTTTTCATAAATTTAACAACTAACCAATTATTGCGTCACACCCTCTAACTTGTTATTCTCGGCTAGATACTTTACGCATTTTTAACAAACCCATTTGAGTATGTCCATGACTAAGGACCTAGACCAATAAGTTAGCGTCTAAAAATTTAATGATTTACACTGAAATCCGGTTTCCAAGAGCAATTAAGCTTCCTTAAAACAATTTTTTTTTTAAATCGTTTGTTTCAACCTCCAAACATATTTTTCAGGTTCACCCATCCCCACACTCGGGATACATCGTACCCAATGTATATTTTTAAATTTAATTATAGTCGTATAAATGAGGTTACCATATCAATCCAACCCAAACCGAGCGATTAAACTTACTTAAAAACTAAACAAACACTTATGATTGACACGGAATTAAAAACACATTCCAACACATAAACAGTTGAAACACCACAAAAAACAAAAAATGAAAATCACAAAATAAATAGAGATAATTCACCAAGCAACAAACTAAAATAAAGGAAAGAGTGCGTGGACCTGATTAATGAGTGCCAGCACCCTCGGTTCATGATCTAGCATATTTTCGAATCTTCCCAACACTTGGTTGATGCAATGGCTAGGAAACAAACAAAAAGCACACAAAACAAAAATTACAATTGTTGTTTTAGATGGTTGTAATAGGGGAATTAAAGTAATTGAGGTTTGGGGAGTAAAAAAAAATGGCTAGGGTTAAAGGTCTTTTTGTTTGGGGAGTGGCTATCTTTAAAATAAGGGCAAAACCACCAAATTTGTGAGTTAAACCAACTCCCATAGTAGCCTTGCACCACCAAACCTGACACCGGCGCAAACTTGCGGCAGAAACAGTGCAGCTTGCGCCTCTGCCGGGTATCTACCTATATTTTCCATACCGGTCTCACCGAAACAGTCAAGATTCATATATTATGGCTCCCGTAACTCATTTTCTAGCCCAAAATATGTCCATTTGAAGTTTTTAACTGTCTTCTTTGATCCTCTTCCCATCCGTGTGCTCCCAAACTCTCGTTTACCTCCCGAAAAACATCATTTAAACTCCGAACACCTGCAAATCAAATTATCATTAAAGTAAACATGTTTTATATCACATATAACACTTAAAAACATACAACTTAATTTTATAAAACGTGGTTAAGCATCCTTCCATCAATACTATTGAGTTGGTCTCCATCCATAAATTCCCATTGGTGAATGGCCAAGTAGAGATGTACAAACCAAACTAGGTCCTTAACTTGACCTAGTACCAAACCTGAAATCGGTTTAACCCAAACTGATCTCAACCCGATCCAAACTATAAGTTTGTATATCGGTTCCTACTCGTGTTACTGAAACCGGTTTGGATCTAAACCGAATTGAAAAACCAGTTTTAACTGGTATCAATTCTACCCAAACCGGTTCATACAAGGTTCGAATAGTTTCCTCCACGGTTTTGACCAAAGTTGACCAAACCGATTTGATATACAACCCAAACCAGTTTTGCCAAAAAGAAAACCGAAATGTACACCTCTACGACCAGACCAAAACCACATTAACAAATAACCGTGACCAAACATAGTTTTTCCACTTATTTATGTGATTATTATATTAATTTTTTTGTTGATCCAATCTCTCTAGAATTGTTATTATTAACCGCACTTCATCTCACAATTGTACAACACCACATCATAATCTAGCTAACAGAAGTTAAAATTTTTATTTTATCTAAATTTAAGAAAAAAAAAGTAAAAACCGTTAAGTTCGAAATTGTTCTTCCGACTTTCCATACATATTAATTACTCTTACAATTTAAGAAAAAAGTAAAAACTATTACACTTCATACATATCTCCCGTACTTGCTGGCTTAACAACATTGAAAATAAGTTGTTTGGAGAGCAACTCCGAGCTTGTAAGGAGATGAACTTCCAAGAAGAAACCATCAAGACCGGTAGACTACTTGAAGGAGGAATGCGCTTTCAAGCACTTCTCAATGGTTAGTAAAGTAGAAGCATACATACGTGCGTGCGAAATATCACCAGTGGCACTTCTCAGGCCGACTAATGGCCAACCCAAACAGTTGCTTTGCATGATGCATTATATTTAGAAGCACGTTGACAAGCAGAGTTTACATCTTTACTTGTACATGTATCACTTGACCAATAAAATAGCCATTTGTTTATGGCAGAACATGAATGGGCTTGGTGAAAGATCACTTTGTTAGACATGATTCTTCTGTGTGCTATTCATCAACTTTATATTCACGCTTTCGGGATAAAAAAATTATTACATGGAATCACATACAATACATTGTTTAAAGAGTTAATGGTCAAAATCGTCCATGAGGTTTGGTCACTTTTGCCACTTCAGTCCAAAACTCAAACCTTTTACATCTGGGTCCTTCAGTTTTATTTTTCTTGCCAAATTCGGTCCCTAACAACGTTTAAGTTGTGGACTGAAGTGGCAAAAGTGACCAAACCTCAGGGACGAATTTAGCAAAACCCAAACCTTTTTCAAGGACGAATTTGGCAAAAAAAAAATAAAACTGAGAACCATATGTAAAAGGTTTGGGTTTTGGACTGAAGTGGCAAAAGTGACCAAACCTTAGGGACGATTTTGGCTATTAACTCATTGTTTAAAAGAAGATGCTGTTTTCTGTTGGTAAATATATATGCTTCAAAATTGGTGCCACTTTAAATAGGTAAAACACACTTGTGTGTAGCTATCGAAAGTCATAGGGCGAGAATCACACATGCTAGATGTACAATAAAATAAACTTCAAATGCAACTATAGACTCACTAGCTGATTACCCCGGAAGGGTCCCGGTGTTGAAAAATCTAATTTTACGCGATAATCTATTGCAAATGGCTTAAGTTAACTAACCATAAAATCTCTCAATCATTGCATGTTCATAGTATTGTAATCAGTAATAACTCATATTCCTCACAAAATCTAATTTTATGTGATAACATGAACACTTTGTGTGTTTTTTTCTGTATGAACGAAACCCCACAAAAAATAGTCGATTTTTTCTCCGTTTTTTATATAGCACTATGGTACTCGTTGGAAAGATAATAAAACGCTCGTTATTTTGGTGTAATTTTTTTCTTTAAAAAATCTCGTATATAAAAGATATAAACGTTTAAAAATTATGGGAGGAAATATGAGAGAGAAAATTTTACATTTATTTTTAAATTCTTTTTCCTAAAATAACTCAATTGAAGTAAAAAAGGAAACAATTCAAAAACACCAAAAACTCTCCATTATGATGCCACGTGGCACTCTCAAGGGAAGGTTGAGGCCTCCATTGCACGCCACGTCAGCTGAAGAAACAACGAGTATAATATGTGGTAAACAGCAGGGTAATATATGGGGTAATGGCTCGTGTTCGCAGCAGGATATAATCCTTAGCTCACAACGATGGTTGGTTTATGGTTGTGTACACAAATGGCGAGCAATCATATGCAATAGACAAGGGTGTAAGTGGTTCGATCTTGTGAGATCTACGTCCACTGTAAAAGGTGATCTTTATTGATGAATAATACGAATAACAATACAAGTGGAGATACAAGTGTGTTAGTTCTTATTGGCAGGTTTTCTTGACCCCATAGAAAGGAGGTCAAGTCCTCCTTTTATAGGAGATGTATGGGCCAGGGGTTGTCCAGCCCATTCATCGTTGATGGGCCGGGCTTTGAGGATCGGGCCGGCCGGTTAGTAGGCCCACCTAGTTGGATTCTAACCTTTAGTTAGAAAAAGTGATCCAAGTTGAGGAGGGTATCTTTCGATTGGACCACGTGTCGCCTCGCGGTTGGCTGGCCGGGAGGTGCTTTGTCCTCCATACACGTGGCGTGTTGTGGATGGTCGGCAGGGGTGTCAGTTGTCAGGCGGCTGACCACTTGGCAGCTGACACCTGACGAGAGGAAGCCAGTTGGGTTCCAGGGGGGATGTTTCTCGGGTGCCGCCAACTGGTGCCTCCGCGCCTTTGGCGCTGCTGTGTCTTTGGAGTAATATTCCTGGCGGGGAGTAGGGTGCGCCTAAAAAGCGGTACCCTACCCCTTCAAGTCCCCCAAGTCCAGGGTGTCTCCTGGTCTTGCTTAGAGAGCTGGTGGGGCGCTGGACTAAAAATGTGTCCTTTGTTTGAGGCTTTTATTTTGAGCGAAAGAGTGCGCGTTGCAACTCTTGTGACATGTGGAAAGATATTGGCGTCCCATTATCTTTGTACATGGCTCTTTTTGATAAAAGTGTTGCCAAGAGTTTGGCAAAAGTGAATATTTTTTGTAAAGTACGTTTTTCAACGCTGTGTTGACCCGGCGCCAAGTGATGACGTGGCGGTCCGGGTGTTGAAAAGTAAATTCCGGCGGAGAACGTCTTTTGGAATTCACGTTAACCCAGCGCCAAGTGATGACGTGGCAGTCTGGGTGTTGGAATCTGAATTCCGGCGGAGAACGTCTTTTGGAGTTTACTTTAACCCAGCGCCAAGTGATGACGTGGCAGTCTGGGTGTTGGAATCTGAATTCCGGCGGAGAACGTCTTTTGGAATTCACGTTAACCCAGCGCCAAGTGATGACGTGGCAGTCTGGGTGTTGGAATCTGAATTCCGGCGGAGAACGTCTTTTGGAATTCACGTTAACCCAGCGCCAAGTGATGACGTGGCAGTATGGGTGTTGGAATCTGAATTCCGGCGGAGAACGTCTTTTGGAATTCACGTTAACCCAGCGCCAAGTGATGACGTGGTCGGCATATTGATGGTGTATTAAATATGTTCCCTTTGTATTTAATTCCTGGAATTTTGAAAGGTTTCCTTAATATTTAGGAAACGTGCTTCGGAAGATGAGACGGTTTGGTGGACGTGTCAGAGTGCAGAAAGGATGTCTGCACAGTTGGCCGTCACGTCAGCGTGTGGGTGGGGAGTTATCCACCATGTGTCAGGCGAGTGGCCGCCCACTCGCGCGAGTGGTGCAGTTGTCAGTCTGATTGCTGACGTTGGGCAGGTGGAGGATCGTCCTTTTGGCAGACGCGTGGCATCGTGTGCTGGTGAGTAACTGCTCATCCAGTTGTTTGTGCCACGTGTAGCGTCCAGATGTGTCCTTCCCTGGCAAGATGAAAGGTCTTCTGCCAGCTGTTCCTGTTCGCATTAAATGCGATGGGTATAAATACCCGAGGAGCCTTTTGGAGTTTCTTCCTATTACTCTCGAATCGTTTTCTTTCTCTGAAAAATCTTCATCTTCTCCGGTGAAGCTTCAAGTTTGCCGGTGTCTGCTTAAAAATTTCTTTTTCTTTTTCTTAAAACTCTCGTCACCATGTCTGAGGGTTCTGATATTGGGGGAAACCCTAGTAAGGTTGCCGAGACGTCTAAGAAGTTGTTGCATAACACCACCTGCAAGTGGGGTAAGAAGAGCTTCGCCAAATTTCTGGAGGCTATGGATTTTGATTCCTCCTGGGAGGTGGAGTTGCCATCTGCCCAGAATACTGCGTTGGCTCCTCCTCCGGGGAAGATGAGCTTGTATGGGGCCCACCTTGCTTTATGTGGGTTCCGTTTACCTGCTACCAAGTTCCAGGTGGATACCTTGGTGAGGTATGGTGTTCACGTCACCCAGGTGAGTGGGTTCGGGATGCTTCGGCTTGTCCATTTCGAAGCATGTTGCCGTGCTTTAGACATTGAGCCGTCTTTTGAACGGTTCAATGTCTTTTATTTGCTGAACATGGAGGGTTCCTGGTTCAACTTTGTTCCTCGTCCCCATGTGCCTCCGTGTGGAACAACTGCTCCCAAATCACTCCATGACTGGAAGGAGAAGTTTTTCTACGTCAAGAGGGGTGTGATACCTGTGGACATGCCATGGAAGGTGGTGGCCGAGCGTCAGAGAGTAGGTGATCACCCGGTTATGGAAGGTTACAGGGATGAAGCCTGGTTCAAGGAGTTGGTGGCTCATGCTTCCCCGTTTGACACGGGTATGTGTTCCGAAGCCATGTTGGCTTTGTTGGGTATGAGCCGGGCTCAGATTGTGCAGGGGAAAGAGCCGGTGATTGTGGTACCTGGTAAGTGTGTTCCAAGCTTTTCAATCGTTATCTTTTTTATGTTGGACTAACTTATTTTTGTTTTGACTTTTAGGGATGTCAAAATTTGATGCTTTCTTGTTAAGGGATAAAGCTCCCTTGGAGTGGAGGGATCCTGCGGAGGGTAGGGTGTCTGTGATAGATGAGATGGTTGATAGGTTCTACTTTCCCTATCTGGAGTTCAAGCCAACCGTCCTTCTTTTTTCACGTGAGCATCCTATAAACCCTGACCCTTTATCTTCTGTTCCTCATGCGGGGGTAGACCCTTGTTTTGTCGTTTCCTCTGATGAGGAGTCCACTGGATCTTCTGTAGAGATGGTGGATCCAACGCCTCCGCGTGGTCGTAAGAAGAGTGTGCCGCGCTTTCATAAGCATAAGGTGTTGTCCCAAGCTAAATCTGCGCCTTTGAGTGCAGGTGGTGAAGGTCCTCTCTTCGATCAACGCGAGAGACGTGCAGAATCGTCTTCTTCCGCCCCTGAAGATGATGCGGCGGTCAGTCCGCTGAAGAAGAAGCGGAAGTTGGGCAAGGTTTCTAGCGGGAAAGCTGCATCCTCCAAGTCTGGCGGACCTGGTCCCGCACCGTTCTTTTTGGAGATTAGTCCTCCGCCCGAGCGTCGTCCTCTGATCCAGAAGACGTTGAAGAAAGTTACCAGTAAGTGGTGTTCCGCCTCTTTGTTTCTTTTTGTTGTTTTGATATTTTCCTAAGTGTTCTGTTTTTCCTTGCAGTTGTTTCTCCGCAAGCTTCAGGTTCTGCCTCCGAGCCAAGTGAGACGGAGGTTGCCAGAAAAAGGCAGGAGGAGGAGGAGGCGAAGGCTCGCGCGGAGAAAGAGGCAGCTGAGGCCGAGAAGCGGGCCAAGGAAGCTGCTGCCAAGGAGGAGGAGGAGAGGGTAGCAGCTGAGAAGCTACGTCTGGAGGAAGCGGCTAGGAAAGCCGAGGAGGAAAGAGTGGCAGCTGAAAAGCTGCGTCTTGAGAAGGAAAAGGCTGAGGCTGAAGCCAGGGCTGAGGAGGCGGCCGCCAAGGCTAGGGCGGAGGAGGAGGCCGCCAGGCTCGCCAGTGTTCAGGCGCTCTCTGGTGGTTCTCCTGGGGGTGGTGATGGTGGACCTTCTGGTGGGAGGTCAAGTGTGGATCGGAGTGACCCGGGTTACCTCGCGGGCGATGTGATTTGGCGTCCGCACTGGAGTATCCGGGAGAACTCCCGCTTTGCCAATCCTCTAACGGCCGAGGAATTTGTTTCTGAAGTTGTTCCTCCCAAGGAAAGGGAGTATCAAGATAGCTTGCCCCGGTCGCAGTTGATCACTGATATCTGTGTTGGGCAGGCGCTTCAAGTTGCTGCTATTGAATCTTTAAAGCGGCGTGATGAAAAGTATGCCCGGGATATCGCGGAGTTCAATGCTCGGCGGGCTAGCCAGGCACAGAGGGAAGAAAAATTGAAGTCAGAGGTGGATAGGTACCGTGATAGGGCCTATAAAGCTGAGGACCGGGTGAAGGAGCTGGAGAAGGAGCATGCGCTGGCTCATCAGAGGTGGGTCGATGCTTGTCAAGTGACTAACCAGGATACTATGAAGCTGAAGGATCAGATCCAGACATTGAAGAATGAGAATGCGAAACTTCGGGAAACCGCGGAGGGCCATGCCAAAGTTTTAGCCGATAAGGAGTCGATGTTGGCGGGCCTGCGGTCTGAGTTGCGTGGCAAAGATGATGAGCTTGTAGGTGCCTCTTCTCAGCTGTCCGAGTTGGTGAGTGAGAAGGAGGCGTGGGTGAAAGAGAAAGCGGCGTTGACTGAGGAGAGGGCTTCTTTAGAAGAGGCGTTGACCTTGTCACAGACGGAGGCGGAAAATGCCAAGACTTTGCTGGATGAAGCCAACGTTGTGCAGGAGAGAGCCCAGGAGTCTGTCCGTTGGGTGATGAGCGAGGGTATCGCCGAGGTAAGTGTGTTCCCATTTTTTCATGTCATTAGCGTATTCTCTTTCTAATCCTTGTTTTTGTGCAGATTTTCAAGCGGTTCTGGAACGAGCCCAATCTCGGCGATCAGGTTGCTGCTATCGCTGCTGCTGCGCGCGCTGCTGGGGAGGCTGAGGGATTCGACACTGGGTTTTACCATGCGCTGAATGGAGGGCGTATTACTGAGGGTGCGCATGATGGTAAACCCAGGGAGAAGGAGTATGAAGCTGAGCTCCTGAAGTTTGAGCAAGTCGAGTTCCCCATACTGAAGACGGTTGCAGATTGTAATCAGTATGCTGATCCAGCTGGCGCCCTCCGTTACTTTATAGAAGAATCCGACCGTTTGGGTGCGGAGGCGCAGCAGAAGGGGAAAGGAGCAGCGAGTGGTGGTGAAGGTCCGTCTGGGACGCGTCCGGAGGACCTTGAAGAACAGTTGGTGGACTTTGATGAGTCCGGCGAGGAATAGGATTCCTTTGTATGTGTTATTGTCTTCTGTCAGGTCTTTGTAAAGCTTGAGGCAGCTTGAACGCCTCTTTTTGATGGGTTATATAAATGAAATTTTTGGTTTTAACTTTGTGTATTTTTTGGATTGATTATTGAGTCCGGCGATAGTGATACATGGTATTTATGCCTTGAAGACCCAAGTTCCAATATTGCACACTTTAAGTTAGGCGATAGAATTATCTTAGAATTCCCAAAAAAAAATGGCTTAGGCATGTGTAGCCTAAGTCTTTACAAGGATTACATGTAACAGAAACGTAATTGTGCCGCGTTCCAAGAGCGCGGGATAGGCGTGCCATCAATTTTCTCTAGCGCGTATGCGCCTTTGCCCAGAATTTCTTGTATTTTGTAGGGTCCCTCCCATGTTGGGGCAAGTTTGCCTTGCTTTTCTGTGTTTGAAGCGCTATTGTTTCTGAGAACATAATCTCCAATGTTAAAGTTATGTAGCTTAACTCTTTGATTGTAGTAGCGCTCCAGCTGACTTTTGTATCTGGCTTCTTTGATGGCGGCGAGCTCTCGTCGTTCTTCAAGTAAGTCGAGGTTTAGTCGCAGCTCTTTGTCATTTTGCCCTTTTTTCGCCATGAGTACTCTTGCGGAGGGGCATCCTATTTCGGCGGGAATGACGGCCTCGGAGCCATAGGTTAGACTGAAGGGGGTTTCGCCATTGCTTGTTTTGGTGAGTATGCGATTTGCCCATAGGACGTGGGGAAGTTCGTCCACCCATCCTGTCCGTTTCGTCCCCAACCTCTTTTTGATGCCTTCGATGATGCTTCGATTTGCTCTTTCGACTTGGCCATTCCCTTGGGGGTGAGCTACTGAGGTGAAGATCTGCTGGACGCCCATTTGCGCCAACCATTGTTGCAAGTGTTGGTCGGTGAATTGGGTTCCATTGTCGCTTACAATTTGATATGGCAAGCCGAACCTGCAGATGATAAATTCCCATACGAACTTTTTGGTGTGTGCGCCGTCAATTTTTGCTAGTGGCTTTGCTTCGATCCATTTTGTGAAATAGTCAATCGCCACTATTAAGAACTTAACGTTTCCTGGTGCCGTGGGAAATGGGCCAACGAGGTCTATTGCCCATTTCTGGAACGGCCATGCCGCTGTGACGGGAATTAAGTCGTTTTTAGGGCGCAGGGTGTTTGGCGCGTGGCGCTGGCATGAATCGCACTTGCGCAGTTCAGCCACTGCGTCTGGGTGCATGCCTGGCCAATAATAGCCTGCATTCATTAGCTTGGCCACCACCATTCTAGGTCCTGCATGTAGTCCGCATGTACCTTCGTGGATGTCTCGGATGAGGAAAGAGGCGTCCTCTTTGTCGACGCATCGCAGTAGTGGACCCAGGTATGATCGTCGATAGAGGATTCCGTCCGTTAACTGATAGTGCAAGGCTTTGTGCTGGAGCTTTTGTGCCTCCGCTTTATTATCGGGTAACGTTCCGGATGTGAAGTAAGCCTTCAGTGGTGCCATCCAAGAGGTGTTTCCTGTTTGGATGACGTTGACTTGCCTTGTAGGGACTGATGGGGTTTCTTGTAGTTCGACCCGGACATTTTTGGCCATGTGCTCAAAGACTGTGTAAGCCATCTTGCTTAGCGCGTCGGCGGGTTTGTTCTCGCTGCGGTTGATGTGGATGACTGTGCAAGAAGCGAATTTGCGTATGAGTAGTTTGGCCTGCTGCAAGTATAATGCCATCGTGGCGTCCCTTGCGTCATATGTGCCATTTATATGTCCGGCTACTAGCAGTGAATCGACATGCGCTTCGATGTAGGAGGCTCCCATTTGGTGCGCGATGCGTAGTCCTGCTAGTAGCGCTTCATATTCCGCCTCATTGTTTGTTGCGGCGAAATCTAATCGAATGGCATACGTGTATTCTTTTTTGTTTGGGCTGATTAGCCGCAATCCTGCGCCGGCGCCATCGGAGTTGGATGCGCCGTCGGTGTAAAGCTTCCAGCTTTCGTTTTCCGGCGTTGGTGGTGCAGGGTCTTGCTCTGCTAGGCACTCCGCAATTTTGTCTGTTGGGATTTCGGTGGCGAAATCTGCGAGTACCTGTCCCTTAATGGCGGGTCTCAGTTTGTAGTTGATAGTGTGTTCGCCGAGTTCGATTGCCCATTTTGCCAGGCGTCCTGAGGTTTCTGGCTTGCGTAAAACGTCGCTGATCCTGTAGTCTGTTAGGACGTTTATTGGATGGCCGTGAAAATACCTGCGCAATCTGCGCGAAGCGTGGATGAGGGCTAGCACTAATTTTTCCATGGTGGAGTATCTAGTCTCTGCGTCTAGCAGGGTCCTACTGATGT
Organism: Ambrosia trifida; assembly: GCA_028751855.1. NCBI lineage: Eukaryota > Viridiplantae > Streptophyta > Magnoliopsida > Asterales > Asteraceae > Ambrosia > Ambrosia trifida. Next base: position 48,087,958 of record CM054123.1, read on the forward strand.
AGTAGATGGGTGTTTGAACGGTTTTCCGATCTACTAAGAGTACCGCGCCGATTGCCCGCTCTGTTACAGAGAGGTACAGGGTTAGTGGCTCTTTAGGTAATGGTGCTGTGAGAGTAGGTAAATTGATAAGACATTGTTTCATTTCTTGAAAAGCTTTTTCCGCCTCAGGGGTCCAACGGAAATTACTTTTTTTAAGACAGTTTTTTAGAGTGTCTACAAATGGGAAAGACTTGGAAGCATAATTTGAAAGGAAGCGATTGAGGGCGACTAGGCGTCCCATTAGGGTTTGGACTTCCTTGATGGATGTTGGTGAAGACATTCTTTCGATGGCGAGGACCTTGTCTGGGTTTGCGCGGAAACCGTCCCGCGTGACTATAACGCCTAGGAACTTTCCTTCTTCCATGCCGAAGGAACATTTGCTGGGGTTGAGCTTCATGCGTACCTTTCGCAGTTGATTAAATGTCTTTTGGATGTCTTCCAGCATGTTGGCTTCGTCTTTGCTTTTGATGACAAGGTCATCAACGTACACCTCCAAGCGTACCCCTATCTCGTGGATGAAAGCGCTGTCCATGAGACGTTGGTATGTAGCTCCCGCGTTCTTTAGACCGAAGGGCATTTTGGTGTAACAGAAGATGCCTGTATCGGTGCGGAAGGCTGTTTTGTCTTCATCTTCCTTCGCCATTTGGATCTGGTGGTAGCCTTTGTAGGCGTCGAGGAAGCATTTGAAGCGGAATGGCGCTAGGGAGTCTACCTTTAGGTCGATTTCTGGGAGAGGGTAGCAGTCCTTTGGACAGGCTTTGTTTAGGTCTTTGTAGTCGACGCACATGCGCCATCCGCCTGTCGCCTTTCCTACCATGACCGGGTTGGCTACCCAGGTTTGGTAGCGTATTGGGCGGATAATGCCTGCGTCTAGTAGCTCGTTGACTTGTTCGTTCATCGCCTTTGTTTTCTCCGGCCCCATTTTGCGCATCTTTTGGGCGACTGGCTCCACTGATCTGTATGTGTTGAGTTTGTGTTCCGCGATTTCTCGTGGAACGCCGATCATGTCAGATGGTTGCCAGGCGAATATGTCTATGTTTTTGACTAATAATTGCTTAAGGTGCGCTCGTGTGGTGTTGGAGATTTCATGGCCGATGATGACCGTTTGGTCCGGAAATTTAGGGTTTAGAACCCAGTTTTCCGGTTCCGATCGGGTTTGTGTTGTTTGAGGTTTTGCGACATCGATCGCGTGGCATTGCTTGTTTCCACGGATTATTGCAACGCCGGTTCGGGTCGGGAAGCCCACCATTTGGTGTGGGGTGGAGGCGTTGGCGTTGAACTTTGCCAGGCCTTCCCGCCCTAGTAGGACGTCGTGGCGGGATGTTACTGGTAGGACCATGAAGTCACATATTTCTGTGCGTTCATGAGTGCCATCCGTCAAGGTGACTGGGAAGCTGATTATGCCGCGCGGCATGATGACTTCGTCAATAAAGCCCGAGATTGGTGCGTTGACTGGGATGAGGCGGGCATTGTCATCGGCGTCCAATTGTTGGAAACACTGATCGTAGATGATGTCAGTGCTGCTTCCGCCGTCTAGAAACATGGATTGAGTTCTATAGTGTCCAACGACACCGGTGACGATTAATGGCGCAGTTGCGGAGGGTCCGCCTCGTACCCGGGGGAGGAGGACATCCACCTCTTTCCAGGAGTCGTTTGCTTCTCTGGAGCGCTTTCCTTTATTTTGGCGTTTTCCCGCGTCGGAGATCATGTTGCAATGATGATGCGGGGTATGCCTGATGTAACTTGTTTGTAGATTCCGGATTGGTTTCTTTCCGGGCTCTTCATGCTTGTCGTCTTGGTTGTTGCGCCCGCCTTTGTTAACGTTTTTGACAAGATGACCGAGTTGGCCTGTCTTTAGTGCCGCCTCTATTTCTAACTTTAGGCTGTAGCAGTTGTCCGTCAGGTGGCCATAATCGTTATGGTATTCGCAGTATTTGGTGTGGTCCACGTTCTTTCGTTTGCCCAATACTTTAGGATCCCTGAAAGTGACCTGCTCTGTCTTGAGTACCTGTGACGGAGTTTTGGTTAACGGCGTCCAGTCGGTAGTCTTCTTGGATTGGGCTTTGTGGTCCCTTGATTGTTTGTTTGTGATCGTCTGGCGGGCATCTATGGAGGGCGAGTATTTGCCTTCGTCTGTTGGTCCTAAAATGCGCGACCACACGGATTGCTTGCCCTTGTTTCTGTTAGGGTTGTTGGTTTAGTTATATCCGCGTTGTTGTTTGATGGAGCGCTCCGAGGATGCGTATATTTTTGAAGCCTTGATGACTTCTTCCCAAGAATCAGGGACTCCTGTTTTCCCGGATAGGGTTTTCATCAGATCCTCGCTGCGTACTCCGTGGATGAAGCCTGCGCGGGTTAGTTCTTCTCCGCAACCGATTTGCAGCGCCTCTTTGTTGTAGCGCACGATGTAGTCGTCTATTGATTCGTTGTCTGTGCGCTGGCAAAGGAGCATGTGGGCCTTATCTCGTTTATGCCGTCTGAGATGGGAGAAGTGATCTTTGAATTTTTGGATGAGGTCATCAAAGTCTAAGATGCCCCCAATGGGGAGGTTGTCGAACCAAACTCTGGCTGCGCCGGTAAGGGTTTGTGCAAACAGGTGACACCAAACCTGTACAGGCCAGAGGACTGTGGTTCCGGCGCACTCGAAATCATGCAGATGATCTGTGGGGTCTCGCAGGCCATCGTATCTGCCGATGCTGCTGGGGAGTTTTGCTTGTTTTTCTATAGGTGCGGTGGCTATTCGTTGACAGAATTTTGAACTTAAGGCGAACGACTTAGGCCTGTACGGTCTGTTTAAGTCGTCGTCTTCTTTGTGGTGTGATGTCGCCGAGTGAGTTTTTGCTAGCTTCCGCTTTTTGGCCCTTGAGGCTGTTGCGTCTGAATCGCTGGTGGGTTGGTAGCCGTCGGATTCCGACGCAGAGTCTACTAGGTCCTGGTCGCGTGTGTTCTTACTGCGACCTACACCCTGAGACTTTGGGCGTGTGGTTTGTTTTTCCTTCCCCTTCCGGCTGTGTTTGGCGGAGGGGGAAGCCTTACCTTTAGACTTACTGGTTTGGATTTTTGCCAGCATATTCTGGTAGATCTTGGTGTTTTTAAGTTGTTTTCTAAAGAGCCACTCGTCGGGGTCCATGGGTGTGTCGGGTGCGTCCGATTCGGAGGATTCTGAGGCCGAAACCGCACGGGGCGGTGTTTCCTCCCTTGTGGTTGCTGGTTGCGTGTCCTTGTTCGGAGTTTGGAGCGTTGCCGCTCTGGCGGTCTGAACAACCGTAGAGGGGGTTGCTCCCTTGCTGCCGACGGGGGTTAGATCAGCCATTGTGTGAATTAAGGATGTGTTTTTGAAAGTTTTGGGGATCTTTCAGCCGGTACGGATGGCGCCAATGAAGAAACAACGAGTATAATATATGGTAAACAGCAGGGTAATATATGGGGTAATGGCTCGTGTTCGCAGCAGGATATAATCCTTAGCTCACAACGATGGTTGGTCTATGGTTGTGTACACAAATGGCGAGCAATCATATGCAATAGACAAGGGTGTAAGTGGTTCGATCTTGTGAGATCTACGTCCACTGTAAAAGGTGATCTTTATTGATGAATAATACGAATAACAATACAAGTGGAGATACAAGTGTGTTAGTTCTTATTGGCAGGTTTTCTTGACCCCATAGAAAGGAGGTCAAGTCCTCCTTTTATAGGAGATGTATGGGCCAGGGGTTGTCCAGCCCATTCATCGTTGATGGGCCGGGCTTTGAGGATCGGGCCGGCCGGTTAGTAGGCCCACCTAGTTGGATTCTAACCTTTAGTTAGAAAAAGTGATCCAAGTTGAGGAGGGTATCTTTCGATTGGACCACGTGTCGCCTCGCGGTTGGCTGGCCGGGAGGTGCTTTGTCCTCCATACACGTGGCGTGTTGTGGATGGTCGGCAGGGGTGTCAGTTGTCAGGCGGCTGACCACTTGGCAGCTGACACCTGACGAGAGGAAGCCAGTTGGGTTCCAGGGGGGATGTTTCTCGGGTGCCGCCAACTGGTGCCTCCGCGCCTTTGGCGCTGCTGTGTATTTGGAGTAATATTCCTGGCGGGGAGTAGGGTGCGCCTAAAAAGCGGTACCCTACCCCTTCATCAGCATATACGTTTTCTTTTATATATATAGATAGATGTCATCTCTTTTATGTATCAGCATTTTACTAGAAAGAAACTATTCATGTTCTCTCATCCTTTGGTCATTTTCAACATATAAGCATCTCTCGCCCCTTTAAGTCATTTTCGACATATAAACCTCCTACGGACTCTATATTTGACCAAAATTTACCCATATGCACATAAAGCGCACCCAAATGGCCCCAAGACAATATTCTGATTGCCTCACGCCCAAGCACGCTTTTAAAAGCAAGTAAAAGACTTTCATGATCTCTTGTTGAAGGTCTAAGCCAAAATGAATACAACCACCAGACACACCCAGTAAATTATCACACATAGTAAAGCTATTGGTAGGGTATGGCCGTACGGGTAGAAGTATGTTAGAAACATGGCTGTACCAACATGAATATAACTACAAAAAATTATGTAATCCAAATTCAAAGACAACACTTCATTTGAAAACATAACAGAAATTCAAAGACAACACTTCATTTGAAAACATAACAGTCGTCTCTTGGAAAGAGTTCCCCTAATGGTAAGTCACGTCGAGCGTAACAAATCCTTTGGGTTCAAAACAATATGGTCATATATGTTGTTTTAGTAAACGATGCAAATAAAACTCGTTACCACCTTTGGAATCAAGCTGTTGATTCCTTTAGGTACGCAATGAGATCAGCTCGGTCCTTTGGTTTCTTCAGTCCAGGAAACACCATCTTTGTTCCAGGAATGTACTACACCATTCACAAAAAAAAAAAATATTTAAAATTTATAATAAATAAAGCGTAGCAACTATAATAAATGTATCTACAAGCCAAGACCAAATATTTCACACAAAGCATAGATTCAGAAAGAAAGCAACTATAATAAAGCCTAGTAACCGGGTCAAAACAGGTTTGGGTCAAGATGAGTTGTTTTAACTTTTAAACAACCGTACCCAGTATATTCTCCTTCCATAGCTAAGCTATTGGTAGGGTCTGGAGAGGGTGAGATGTAGACAAGCCTTAGGAATAAAGGGGTTGTTTTCAGTGAGACCCTCGGCTCCAAAACCACATATAAGTGCCGAATGAAACATATAAGCACATGATCATGCGAAAAACAGTGCAAGTTAAAAAAGAGATATCAGTTTTGCTCGGTCATTTTAAAATTATATTATAGCCTATAATGCAACTTATAAATACCTTCTTAGGGTTAAGCAAGTATTCATAGAGTGTCTTCTCTTCCCAGATCACAGCCATGTTCTTATTCGCAGCAGAATAAGAATAGCCAGCAGTAGTACCAGACTGTCTCCCAAAAAGCCCGTTCAAATTCGGCCCTGAAATTCACATATCCCATATTAAACATGAGCAGAAAGACATCTTATTTATAAAGAGAAGTATTTGATTATGAATTGATATTTATACAATAAGTATTAAAACCATGAAGAACAAGTGCCAATATCAAATTTCAGGAATCATCCCTTGAATCAATGTCGAAATAACACATTTCAGCCTGGCTAGTCATAGGTCATCTTGGACTGACCCTGATTGTATATAAGGTTTACTCAAAACATTAAATTAAAATTTCCTTTAATACACACCTATATTTGCTCAAAACCATAGTTGTTAACAGCCATCGCCTCTTGCGCCTAGGTCCATTTTTCAGGCGAGGCGATTGCGCTTTAAGTTGAGGCAATTGCGCTTTAATTCTCCGGGCGATGGATTAGGCACAAATTCCAGCAACATTCCAAATTCCGAATAGATTCCAGCCAAATTCTCTAAATTATCTATTACTTTTATCTAAGGAAAACTACTTTTATACACTAATATTTTAAAACTTTTGATACTAATTAGATGATATCAAATTTATATAATAGCTTTTTGTTTATGTTATTTGAAGAATAGCATTATTTTTCTTAACACAGAATATATTTTACCCTTTTAGTTTGCTTGCTTTTTGTTATCTCAAGCCTTTACTTTTTTTGCACCTTTCGCCTAGGCCACAGGCAAGGCCTATGTGCCTAAAGTGCGCCTAGGGCCTTTGATAACTATGCTCAAAACTGAAAAGAAGATTAACAGCATTTGATTATGTTTTTACATACACATTCTCTCAATATGAAAAGGCCAAGTATAATAAGAACAGGCCTTCATCATGACGGTAGGCTGCCAACACCAACTATTTTTAAGTAAATCAATTGAATAAAATAAACCTATACAAATGACATCTGCATATTCCATTGCTTTGGCTTAAAAATGCGCGCAAAATGCGCAATAAGCAATTGAGCATGATGCAGTGTCATATGCAGTTGAGCAGTATTAGCCATTGCAACGAGTCTAGCGGTTTTCAAATCTCATCGATTGGGCAATGTGATTCGAGTATTTGAACAAATTAGACTCTCGATTGAATAAATCTGACTCGACGAAAATATCTTACATTTTCGTGTTCATTAGTTAATAAGTTAAAATATTATCTAGAAATTACTTTTTAGTATTTTTTTTTAACAAATTCCTGGCATAATCATGCATCAACATTTGGGACAAAATATTCCTTAACATAATAAAATATCAATTTTATAAAACTACAAACCAACAGAACTTCAACTAATAGTAATATATATATATTAAGTTAATAATCAACCAAACGAGTCCTAATTTAAAATAAAAATGAATCAGTTAAAATACATAACATGCTCTCTATATAGCAAGTAAAATTAATCATAACAATTTAAGGTAGTTAGTTGTATTAAATTATTAATAAAAAAGGAAGAGAAGAAGGAAGGAAGGAAACCTTGTTTGTGACCGGCGGCTTTAACGACGGTGTGACACTGAGCGCACTTGGTTTTGAAAATCTTCTCTCCTACTTTAGCATCGCCGGCCGGTGCTTCTTCGAATGACGCCATTTTCCGATTAATACAGCCTTTGTTTCAAGTAATAATAATAAATTATTAATAATAATACGGTAATAATAATGGGTTTGTTTCTAGAGGGTTCTAGTTTGTGACAGAGATATGTGGTGTAGTTTACACACTGAATCGTGGGCTTATATACGCGCCACACGCCGCCACTACTTCCACCGCCCCTACCCCTCAAATTCCAATTTTTTTTTTTTAATTAGTTGGAAAATTAGGATTTTAACTAGTTTCTTACCCGTGCCGCGTTGTCCATTTCGAAAATTACAGGCTGACTGGGAAGGAGATAAAATTAAAAGAAAATGAAAAAGAAAGAAAATGGTGTTAACGTCGTTAATAATAACGTTGTTAGTACAAATGACATTATGATTGGGGTGATGAAAGATAAAAAAAAGAAGTTAACGTCGTTAGCACTACCAGCAACGGCGTTAGTACTAACGATAATAAAAAAGTTAACGTTGTTAGTACTAACGGCATTTCGTTGAGGTGATGAAATACGGGGGAGAAAAGAAGTTAACGTCGTTAATGCTAACAACGTAACAAGAAAAAAAAGTTGCCGTCGTTAGTACTAACGACGTAACCGTCAGTAATAACACGTTTGGAATTTTTTGATCGTCTTAGTAGTAACGGTGTTACAATTAGTGTTAACGACGTTAGTACTAACGGCGTTACCGTTGATACTGTATTTAAAGGGGAAATGGAATTAAATAATCCCAACTTTGAGGGATTGGAAGACAATAATTCCAACTTGAAAGTTGTAAACTAACAGTCTCAACTTGTCTTGTATTTTATTCCATTGGGCCAAAACTAACCGAGATTAACTCAGTTAGATACCTGCAAAATTTATATACGAGTTCAAATAACTACTAATATATACGACTTCAAATCTCACAAACCCTACGAGTTCAAATAACAACTAATATATACGAGTTCAAATCTCACAAACCCTAAAACAAATTTATGTACGGGCCTAAATATACGAGTCTAAATATGTACACTACTAAATATACACGGGTCTAAATTATAAACAAGTGTAAATACATAAACAAACCTTACTTGTTTCAAACGAAACATCCGGGACAGGTTCGTCGCCACCGTTATCACCTCCCTCGTGCGATTCCTTGAAGATGCCATGACCCTCCTCGTGCGAATGATAAGTCCCGTATTCGTACTGTGGATGACTTGGCGGCACGTCAAATGACTCCGGTTCTTCTACGTACTCCTGGTTCAAATCGGGCGGCAGGTTCAAATCGGGTAGCGCCTTCCTGTCACCACAGTGAACAACAGATCTAACCTCCTCCCCACCATGTTCCACCACGGGTCCGAAAAAGGCTTTCCGAGACGTGAGATATGCTAAACGAGTGCCCCCATTCATCCGAAACATTACTGAGGTGCCCTGAAGACATCGCGGTAGCTTGGTATGATCGGAATTTAGGCGGTCCGTTTTTTTTTTTTTTTTTGAAATTTGTCGTCGACTGAGAAAAGAAAAGGAAGAAGAATATATCTGGACCTCTACGGGCCGTAGGGGTCTCTACGGGCCATAGAGGGTTTAATGCTCCCACCAAACACTGATATCTACGGCCCGTAGAGACCCATACGGCTTGTAGAGGGTTACTTTTCAGACTGACACACTGCAAGTCAGTCTGTTCATTGATTATCCTCGTATCTCGTACGTGCCTACGGGCTGTCTAGGGTTTAAATGCACTCCACCAACCCACCTCTACGGACCGTAGAGGCCTGTACGGGCCGTAGAGGCTACCCTCATTTATTGCACTGACACCCTCTACGGCCCGTAGATGGTTGTGCAAACCTAATTTTTGTTCCTATGTAAATAACATACCTCTAGAAAATATCATACTGAATATATTGGTACGGTACGTGTATCGGTACCGGTACGTTTTGCTGATTTATCTCTCCTTTATTATGTAAAACACTCAGAACGATCAATTTTAATAATTTACGTGTCTACTTAGTAAGTCGATATCATTTTAGGCATGCGTTTTGAGCTTTCCTGTTTTGCTTCCATAGTTAGATTAGCCCTCTAAAACAGGGATATGGATATATTTTTTAGATAACTTTGTCACGTCTTTTATTGAACTTGATATATCTTCTTCTTTCTTAAAGTTGTTTTCTGTGACACCCGGCATGTTTGGCTTAAACATTTTAGTAACATCTAAGTCTACCTTAGCGAGAAACGTTTATAAACGGACTTAACTGGGTTAGTTGAGTCGGGTCAAGTTAGGATTGTCCAGGGTGCAATGATCTGGAGGATCATTGGGAGTCGTTTTGGTAATACACTAGTACCGGGTTCCGTTGTTGGTGACATTACATGAACTAATTAAGTATATGTGTAGATTATGGGTCGTGTGGTGGATTATATGCATGGATGTGTTTAAATGATTATCTATGCTTAAATATGTTAAATATAGACTAAGGATGCATGCTTATGTGTTAAGGTGTGTTAGAATGCGTTAAACACGACAAACTGGAAAACTAGTTGAACATGAGTTCTGGTTCGACCACTTCGAGTGGTCGAAGGAGAACATTTTGTTTGGTTCGACCCTTTGTAAATGGGTGAACCTGGGATGTGGAATTGAAAGAATTCCCTTCGACCAGGACAGGGCTCATTCGACCCTGTGGAAGGGTCGAAGGAGGCCACCTTCGACCATTGATATGGGGCGAAGGAGGATTAGTATAAATACCAAACTTTGTCATTTTTCATCATTTCACAAACCCTAACCGTCTCAAAACACTCTCAAATGATTCTAATCACTAAGGAAGGAGTTTTTGCTCTTCTTTTTCAAAATCTAACCTATCTACAACATCTAAACAAGAATCCAAGGTGTGTTCTTGATCCTAAACCTTTTTAAAGCATTTTAATTCGTTTTCATCTAACCCTAATTGTCCGGATCTGTTCTAAGGGTGTTTTCATGATTAAAAACCTTTTAAACATCTTTCTAAATCAAAACCTTATCATTTAAACATAGGTCTTCATGATGATAAACATATGTGAATTGTGTGTTATGTGGTGTTATGTGTTGTTCAATGATTTGCTGCTGTATCTATGATAGAAACATGATATAGGATTGTTATTGATGCTAGGTTATTGTTGTTTAGGGTTAGGATCGGATAAATGATGATATTATGGGTATTTGGGGGTTTTAACGAATCTAGACTTGATGCATGATATTTATGATCAATAAAACTAATAGGGAAAGATCGAACACTCGACAAACTGAGCATTTTAAGTTGAATACGGATCGATTTCAAAAGTTTCCAAATTGGGTAAATAATCCATGCATGATAGTGACGTTCCATAATTTTTACCATTTTAGGAAAGGGCTGAAACAGACGTATTATTGGGGGAAATCGGTGGGGTTTTGTAGGGATAAGTTATTCATGCTTGACTGCTGTGGTTGATGATGTTTCGAGTCGTTTTGAATGTGTTTGAAGCGTTTTTAGGAAAATTTGCACAACAGGGGCGAACCTGGACTCTTCGACCGATCGAAGGTGCGAAGGAGAGAATCCAGGGTCGAACCTGGGTTATGTTTGGGCGAACGTGGTAAAACGGGCGAAGGAAACATCAAACGGTCGAACGAAATCCAAAATGGGCGAAGGAGACTAAAACTGACTGGTTCGACCGTTCTGATGCAGAAATGAGATTTTTGATACAAACTAAGTGTTTTATGCTTGAACCTTGTGTGTAATCTATGTGTACTTGATTAGTTAGGGTAATGGGTCACCAACGGGATGTCGGGTCGGTCTAGTGTGTCGGTTAAACATTTAAACACGTTTTAAAACATACTTGGTTACGATCTGGACAATCGGGGACTAGATAACCTTATAGTTATTAGTCGGAACACTTATATGAACATTTTGATAGATCTCCGGTAGAGGGATTATCAAGGGCTTAACATCTTTACTTGTAACCGAAGAACGCTATCTAAGGTGAGTTCATGGCCCCACTTTTACTACTTTAACTTTTGGGGGAGAAAACATGCGCTAAACTATTTTGGTAACATATGTCATACTATGGTTTTAAACTTGTGTACTATACGATCTTTTAAAGTCCCGGGGGAAACCATGAATGTGCGGGGATGCACAACGGGGGAAATGTGGATAGATCTATTGGGCGTGACCTGCCCCACTCGTCGGCTTGGAGGGCCGGGCGGGTGCATGTTGTCTCGAACAGGAACACTGGTATCATGCTGAACATTCGGGCTGCTTAAACATGATAAACATTGCTAAACGTGTCTAGTAATGGTTTCCAATCGTAGTAGTAACAAAACATACGCCTAGCTAGCGTACTTGGTAACATGGATATAGTATGGACATGGTAACATTCTAGTAACGTTTTGATAACATATTGAACAAACCTGTGAACTCACCAGCATTATATGTTGACGTCTTTTTGGCATGTTTTTCTCAGGTCGCTAAGGTAGCAACGAATGGAACTAGGCGCACGAGTCTGCATTGGCGTATAGGCTTAGTTGCATGTTTTGAAATAAGTGTCTTGAATACTTTGGAACACTGTTGTAGCTGATTAAATTCTTAAATGCTTCCGCTTATAAAATCGTTGTTTTTGGATTTACGTATTTCATATAGAGTTGTTTATTGTGATCGTTGACTTGGAACCTGGTTTGTCATGCGCCTCGCGGTAAAACTCCGCAAGTGGTAATTTGAGGGTGTGACATTTTCTATTTATTTATTGTTTTACATGCCCGGCTGGCGTGATACGGTGCGGATTATGTGATTCCGCATTGCCTCATGATGTCTGATAGGAGCCCTAGACTAAACCCTCTCTCTTATATTTTTTTTTGAACGATCAACAAATTTTATTCGCCAAGCTAGCGGGATACTAGCATACACCTTACAAACCTTTAACAATACATTGAGACATATTACCACCCTATACTAGATACATCAAAAGAACACCAAAGATTCCAATTCAACGAAGGTTGTTTCGCCCTCGCCTTTATCCATGTAAGGACTCGATTTTTTTTAAACATATAGACAATATATAAACATCCATTATATACATATTTATATATATCCAAAACGTCATGTCCAACAACATGCCAACAAACTTGGCGACAATAGTTAAGTTTACAAAAGACAAAGCCTAAGTTGGCTACCATGCGAATCTTTGACCCATATCCACAACCATCTACAAAACATTAACAACTTGTTTAAAAGACTCAAAGATCCTATTATAACCCTGGTACCCAACCCAAAAGAACGCGAGCGTGCATAATCCATCCTTGCTTGAGACTTGATCTTCATTCATGTGCTTTACCTATTACAAATCAACAAGGCAAACGTTTAGTAGGTTATAAACCATATGATCGTCTTGTCCAAGGGATCTAAGAAGTCCATGGATCCATAATGAAATCCTTACTTCTACCATTTTGACCCGTTAAGGGTATTCCTACCATTTTGACCCGTTAAGGGTATTCCCACCATTTTGACCCGTTCGGGGTGTTACTACTATTTTGACCCGTTAAGGGTACTTCCACCATATTGACCCATCGAGGGTGTTCCTACTATTTTGACCCGTTAAGGGTGCTTCCACCATTTAAACCATTCTACCAATTTATACCCTTGTGTAGCCACAAGGATACTTCATGTTACTTCCATTCTACCAAATTCAATCACAAATGCATACAAACAACTATGACTAACATACTCATTAGACTACGTAGTTGGTAGTAACCAACTTACCTTTGTCGTGCGCACCTTGCTCCTTGTAACCGCTTGTACCTTCCACCTTCACACCTACATAGCGAAGGAATTCATACTTTAGCTCTTTGCACTTTACCCTTTACCATTCTTGGTACAAGGTAGATAAACTAACATATCCACATAGCTACAACATCTACCATCATAGTTATCATGTATTTTCCCACAACTTCACCTATTCTAAGCTATTAGACATTTCATCATACAATTGGTGTGCATATTCCTACATTCAAGTGGCTATACCATTCCATGATACAACATTCCCAATTTTATACTTATACTTACAATCTTCATGAATTTCTTAACAATAAGCATAATCAATTGAGTTCTTATGAGATTAAGGTCCTGTTTGACTTTTTAAAAGTCAACAGAAACCTTCATCCCAACACCCACTTAACACATTCTCAATTCAACCCTATTACAAGCAATTAACATACAATCTCTTCAATTTCACACTACTACACATAACAAGCATGCTTTCCTAACCACAAGGAGTAATTATCACAACATAATCATGGAACCCACCAAACTACTTCCAAATCTTACAATTACTAGTTCTACAACTTACCAATAGTATTAGGGCCACTAGATGGTTATGAATTCATAAACATGCAGGGATTTGGGGATGATTCCTTGCTCTAATTTCCAGCTATGGATGGATGAGGTGATGCTTCCTCTTTTTCTCCTCCCTCCCTTTCTCTGCGTTCTCTATTCTTTCTTTTTCTTTCTTTCTTTTTAATCCCTCCTAATATTATCTCTTCTAGTCTTCCCCAAACCACCCCCTCAAGTGTGTGTCATTTCACATTTAACCCCTCCCTCTTTATTAGTTAAGTTTCTACCAATTTACCCAAGTGACTAACTTGGTAAATTTTATGTTTGTCAAATGTACAATTACCAATGCACCACTTACAACTAGGGGTACAACATCTACATACATACATATACACGCATACATACATACATACTCATACTTATACACTTATACACATAGGTATATAATTATATATAATTTCCACCATACTATTATTAGTTAACATTTTTGGGGTGTTACAAGTCTACCCCCCTTAAAAGAGGTTTCGACCCCGAAACCTAAATACGTACCGAATAGAGCAGGATAGTGCTTCCGCATTTCTTCCTCGGATTCCCACGTAAGATCCGAACCCTTCCGATGTTGCCATTGAACCAAAACTTGGTTGATGGTCTTATTTCGCAACCGCTTCACCTTGGAATCTCTTATAGCTACCGGTTTTTCTACATAATTCAACTTATCGTCTACCCCTATGTCTTCCAGAGGCACGTACGCGGTTTCATCTGCGAGACACTTCCGTAGCTGGGACACATGAAAGGTGTCATGGATCCCACCCAAGGACGGCGGTAGCTCCAACCGGTAAGCCACTTGCCCGACCCGTGCCAAAATTTTGAAGGGTCCTATATAACGTGGGCCTAACTTCCCGCACTTACGAAATCTAATAATGCCCTTCCAAGGGGAGACTTTTAATAACACAAAATCTCCCACTTGAAATTCGATCGGGCGTCTTCTACGATCCGCATACGCCTTTTGTCGGTCTTGAGCGGCTTGAATTCTAGCTCGTATTAGGCTAATTTTTTCGTTAGTGAGAGCCACCAAATCACTTGGAGCTAACTCCCGCTGACCCACTTCTCCCCAACACACCGGGGTTCTACATTTTCTCCCAATTTCCCCCAAAATCTATTATTATAAGAGAATTCCACTAATGGTAAGTGTTCATCCCAATTTCCCCCAAAATCTAAAACACATGCCCTCAACATATCTATGAGGGTTTGAATGGTTCTTTCTGTTTTCCCGTCGGTTTGAGGGTGGTAGGCGGTACTGACCAACAACTTTGTACCCATTTCTTCTTGAAACCTCCTCCAATACCGGGATGTGAATCGAGTGTCCCGATCCGACACAATAGACACGGGTACACCATGCCGGGATACGATCTCATTCACATAGATTTCTGCCATCCGTTCGGAGGTATAGGCCTCCCGAATAGCCAAAAAGTGAGCGCTTTTAGTGAGTCGGTCCACCACTACCCAAATCGCATCATAACCCTTCCTTGTCTTTGGTAATTTAGTCACGAGATCCATAGTGATCTCCTCCCACTTCCACACCGGGACCTCAAGTGATTGTAATTTCCCGTAAGGCTTTTGGTGTTCGGCTTTGACTTGAGAGCAGGTCAAACATTTCTCCACATACTTAGCGATGTCGCGCTTCATTCCCGGCCACCAATAGTCTTTCTTTAAATCCCGATACATCTTAGTCGCCCCCGGGTGGATTGAGAACCGGGACTTGTGGGCTTTGTCAAGTAGTGAAGTCTTGACTTCACATGTCCAAGGGACCCATACCCGCCCATATCGGGTCTTCACCCCATCCGCATTCTCGTCCAACTTGTCTATCATCCCTTTCATTCTTATCTTCTTTGGGTCATTGGCTTGCAAAGCCTCGACTTGGGCCTTTCGTATCTCACCCAAAAGGGTAGGTGTAATTACAACACCCAAGGCCTTAACTTGAATCGGGGGTGGGTATTCCTTCCGACTTAGAGCATCGGCCACCACATTAGCCTTGCCCGGGTGGTACACGATGTCACAATCATAATCCTTGATCAACTCTAGCCATCTCCGTTGCCTTATGTAGAGATCTTTCTGTTCGAAGAAATACTTGAGGCTTTTGTGATCGGAATATATGGTACATTTTGTCCCATACAGGTAATGCCTCCAGATTTTCAACGCAAATACTACGACCCCCAATTCCAAATCATGGGTTGGGTAATTACATTCATGGGGTTTGAGTTGTCTTGATGCGTAGGCGATGACTTTCCCCCGTTGCATCAGAACACACCCCAACCCTTGATGCGAGGCATCCGTATAAACTACAAAATCATCCGACCCTTCAGGCAACGTCAGAACAGGCGAACTGGTCAACTTCTCTTTTAGCATTCGAAAGGCTCTTTCTTGGTCTTCGCCCCACACAAACTTTTCACTCTTCTTTGTCATCCGGGTCAAAGGTAGTGCCACCTTTGAAAAATCTTGGATGAATCTTCTGTAATAACCGGCTAGGCCCAGAAAACTTCGAATTTCGCTCGGGTTCTTAGGAGAAACCCATTCCACCACTGCCTTCACTTTCGAAGGGTCTACCGAAATGCCCTTCTCATTCACTACGTGCCCCAAAAACTGGACTTCCCTCAACCAAAAGGCACACTTAGAAAATTTAGCATAAAGCATTTCCTTTCTAAGCGTCTCGAGGACTTCCCGTAAGTGATCCGCGTGATTTGATTCACTTCGGGAGTAAATTAAAATGTCGTCTATAAACACTATCACAAAACGATCCAACATCGAACGACATACCCGATTCATTAAATCCATGAATGCGGCCGGAGCATTTGTCAACCCGAAGGACATTACTAGGAACTCGTAATGCCCATACCGGGTCCTAAACGCCGTTTTGGCCACATCTTCTTCCCTTACCTTCAATTGATGGTACCCGGAACGAAGGTCAATCTTTGAGAACCAACTCGCCCCTTGAAGTTGATCGAATAAATCATTAATACGGGGTAAGGGGTAGCGGTTCTTTATTGTTAATTTATTCAACTCCCGGTAGTCTATGCACATTCGCATAGACCCATCCTTCTTTTTCACAAACAATATAGGGGCTCCCCACGGGGACACACTCGGGCGAATGAAGCCCTTATCGAGTAACTCTTGAAGTTGTGTCATCAACTCTCGGAGTTCGGTGGGTGCCAACCTATATGGTGTTTTTGCAACGGGTTGAGCCCCGGGCACCAATTCAATTTTAAACTCCACTTCGCGTTCGGGAGGAAGCCCCGGAAGATTATCCGGAAATACATCCCGAAACTCCCTAACAATCGGTACTTCTTCAATCTTGGGGGTGGTGATAGTGGTATCAACCACATAGGCCATGAATGCCCTTCCCCCATTACGCACATGTTTCATGGTCTCCACCAAGGTGCATAACTTGGCTTCGACCTTTCTATCCCCTATAAAACTTACCCTCCGCCCACTAGGTGAGGTAACGTATATGATTTTATTCTTACATTGGAATTCCGCGTGGTGTTTGGCCAACCAATCCATGCCTATCACCACTTGGAATTCCCCCATTGTCATGGGTACCAAGTCTACCCTAAAATCCTCCCCTTCTACCGTGAGAGTACAATCTCTACATACGTTGTGTAATAAATAGTTTTTACTATCCGCAATTTCTACTTCTAATGGGCTTGACAACGTTTCTATGATAAAGGAGGGGTGGTAAATCACTTTGGTAGACACAAAAGACCTACTTGCCCCTGTATCAAACAACGCATACATAGGAGTGTTGTTGACTAGTAACATACCCGACACCACCTCGGGGTGGTTCTTTGCTTCTTCGGCGGTGATTTGGAACATTCTTCCACGAGCCTTTGAAGCTTCATTCTTCCTTCCTTCTTTCGGCGCCTCCTTCTTGAGCTTGGGACAATCCGCCTTGAAGTGCCCGGGTTCATAACAATGATAACACAACTGAACCGGACTAGGGCATTTGTAAAACGGATGTCCCGTCTTCCCACAATTGTAGCACGTCTTTTGCCCCAAGCGGCATTCCCCCGTATGCGGTTTCCCACACGTTTTACAACTCGGTGTTTCTCCCTTCTTAGGATCCTTCTTGCCTTGTTCGTGCCCCTTAGCCTTCTTTGGCGACTCCCAAGTCTTTTCGGCCTTCCTCTTCTCACCCCGTTGTTCTTGTCGTTTTAATTCCGTTTCTCGTTCACGAGCCCAATCGATGAGTTCACCCAACGTGCTGCATTTTGATGCAGTGATAAACTCCCGGTATTCTGCCCTTAACATGGCATGATACCTGTTAATCTTCATTCGTTCCGTTCCCACCAATTCTGGACAAAACTTCATTTTGTCAAGAAATATGTTTGTGATCTCATCAATGGTTTCAGTCTTCTGGCGGAGGTGTAGAAACTCTTCCTGAATGCGATCGATTGCAGTCTGAGGACAATGATGCTTCAGGAAGGGCTCTTTAAACTCAGCCCATGTCATGGTTCTTACTCGTTCTTGCCCCACTTCCTTACTATAACTATCCCACCAATCCTTCGCGCGGAGTCGCAATTGCCCCGTGGCAAACATTACTTCATCTTCGCCTTCACAATGACTTCGTGCAAACACCCCCTCCATATCCGAGATCCACCTTAGACATTCGAGTGGATCTATTTCTCCCTTAAACACGGTGGGGTTGCATGACATGAAGTTTCGGTATGTACATCTCTTAACATTCTTGGAGCCGGATGACCCCTCTTCAATCAATTTCTTCAATTCATCGAACTTGCTTGTCAACATACCTTCCACTATCCCCATGATGTTACTCTCCACCTCTTCTATTATCTTGGGGAGGTTTACTTTTATAGCCTCCCCCACTTCGGTTGCTACCATCTCCTTCACCTCACCATGTTGGGTATGTTCCCCCACTACGTTATCACCTTCGTTCGCCATGTTTCTGAAACATCAACAACCATTTAGCATGTATACCATATCGCGGTATTTCAATCAACGATCATTCATTCTTTCTACGAAAGTAAATTTTTTTTTCTACTCCCAATAATTTGGGCTACCACATTCTCTACTACATGTATACACGGATTCGCAATCCCATGTGTATAATTGCGTCTAAAAACAAGTTTTGGAGTTGCTCGGGCAAGGTACGGGAGCGTAACAAGCTGAAAAATCAGCTTCCAAGGCCGGCAGCGAGTTTGGCGTAGGGTACGCCAAAAATGGCGTAGCCTACGCCACTAGCGTAGGCAAAAGGAGGCAGGGTAGCGTAGGCCAGGACAGGTTGGCGTAGGCAAGCTGGGTCTGGCGTATCCTACGCCAAAACTGGCGTAGGGTACGCCAACTGCAGGTTTGCTCCACGTTTTACCCGTTTCAACGCCATATCTTTCCTGCCATTCTTACCCGCAATTCCCGACATTCCCGCTTCTCATTTGGTAACTCTCCCACCCATTATCCCGCACATACCTTGATCAAGTCTCGGATCGAATGCACGCCCCTACGAGCTTCCGGTTTGAGTTCAAGTACCTAATATACTTGATTCGCTCAAACCTTGGCTCTGATACCAACTTGTAAGGACTCGATTTTTTTTTAAACATATAGACAATATATAAACATCCATTATATACATATTTATATATATCCAAAACGTCATGTCCAACAACGTGCCAACAACCTTGGCGACAATAGTTAAGTTTACAAAAGACAAAGCCTAAGTTGGCTACCATGCGAATCTTTGACCCATATCCACAACCATCTACAAAACATTAACAACTTGTTTAAAAGACTCAAAGATCCTATTATAACCATGGTACCCAACCCAAAAGAACGCGAGCGTGCATAATCCATCCTTGCTTGAGACTTGATCTTCATTCATGTGCTTTACCTATTACAAATCAACAAGGCAAACGTTTAGTAGGTTATAAACCATATGATCGTCTTGTCCAAGGGATCTAAGAAGTCCATGGATCCATAATGAAATCCTTACTTCTACCATTTTGACCCGTTAAGGGTATTCCTACCATTTTGACCCGTTAAGGGTATTCCCACCATTTTGACCCGTTCGGGGTGTTACTACTATTTTGACCCGTTAAGGGTACTTCCACCATATTGACCCATCGAGGGTGTTCCTACTATTTTGACCCGTTAAGGGTGCTTCCACCATTTAAACCATTCTACCAATTTATACCCTTGTGTAGCCACAAGGATACTTCATGTTACTTCCATTCTACCAAATTCAATCACAAATGCATACAAACAACTATGACTAACATACTCATTAGACTACGTAGTTGGTAGTAACCAACTTACCTTTGTCGTGCGCACCTTGCTCCTTGTAACCGCTTGTACCTTCCACCTTCACACCTACATAGCGAAGGAATTCATACTTTAGCTCTTTGCACTTTACCCTTTACCATTCTTGGTACAAGGTAGATAAACTAACATATCCACATAGCTACAACATCTACCATCATAGTTATCATGTATTTTCCCACAACTTCACCTATTCTAAGCTATTAGACATTTCATCATACAATTGGTGTGCATATTCCTACATTCAAGTGGCTATACCATTCCATGATACAACATTCCCAATTCTATACTTATACTTACAATCTTCATGAATTTCTTAACAATAAGCATAATCAATTGAGTTCTTATGAGATTAAGGTCCTGTTTGACTTTTTAAAAGTCAACAGAAACCTTCATCCCAACACCCACTTAACACATTCTCAATTCAACCCTATTACAAGCAATTAACATACAATCTCTTCAATTTCACACTACTACACATAACAAGCATGCTTTCCTAACCACAAGGAGTAATTATCACAACATAATCATGGAACCCACCAAACTACTTCCAAATCTTACAATTACTAGTTCTACAACTTACCAATAGTATTAGGGCCACTAGATGGTTATGAATTCATAAACATGCAGGGATTTGGGGATGATTCCTTGCTCTAATTTCCAGCTATGGATGGATGAGGTGATGCTTCCTCTTTTTCTCCTCCTTCCCTTTCTCTGCGTTCTCTATTCTTTCTTTTTCTTTCTTTCTTTTTAATCCCTCCTAATATTATCTCTTCTAGTCTTCCCCAAACCACCCCTCAAGTGTGTGTCATTTCACATTTAACCCCTCCCTCTTTATTAGTTAAGTTTCTACCAATTTACCCAAGTGACTAACTTGGTAAATTTTATGTTTGTCAAATGTATAATTACCAATGCACCACTTACAACTAGGGGTACAACATCTACATACATACATATACACGCATACATACATACATACTCATACTTATACACTTATACACATAGGTATATAATTATATATAATTTCCACCATACTATTATTAGTTAACATTTTTGGGGGTGTTACAATCCAAAACAAACTTAACGCTTTAATGTCACCCAATACCTTTGTAATACTAACTTGTTTCTGATCAAAAACCACCTCGTTCCTGTGCTTCCAAATGCACCAAATTGAAGTCAAAGAGATCGCATAGAGCGCCTTTTTCCTATCCTTAGAGCCTGAGATGTATAGATGAAGATCAAGTAAGTCCCTAAAATGAAAAGCAATTATCGGACCCAATTTGCACCATTGCGCCACTAGTTGCCAAACCGTTTGCGAGAAACCACATGAAACGAATAAATGTTCCGCCGTTTCCGCAAAATCGCCACATAAAGGGCATAATTTAGATCCCACAGAAATGTTCCGCCTGACGAGTGCACTCCTGGTCAGAATTTTGTCTTGTTCGGCCCTCCATGCGAGTATGACAGCCTTTGCCGGAACCCAAGAGCACCTGTGAATGACGAACGCAGCCTGCTGAAACCTTTCTTCATGAAACTTTCTTCTTAAATCCCCTGCTGTGAACATATTATAGTCGCCCAACCCCCAAACCCACTTATCCGCAGCCGAGGACAGAACCGGAACAGCAGCAGTAACGCAAAGCTGACCCAGTTCAGCCAGCTCTTCTGCAGATAAGATCCCTCTTTTCCAGTCCCAGGACCATTCCAAACCAGACGTATGCACGCGAGCAGCCACAGTAACCTGCTTATTTTTCTCCAAAGCGAACAGGGCTGGAAATAACACGGCCAACGGATAATCCATAGCCCAGCTATCCAACCAAAAATGTACACCCAACCCATTATCCACCACCCCTTTTATGGCCCAACCCACATCCACCCCCACCCGTTTTAATTGTTGCATAGATGAATAAACTTGCTTCCAAGGACCCGGAATCGAAACTTTTGAAGGAATAGGATTCCAATCCCGGTTAGAGCTATGTATTGACCAAATAACCTTTCTCCAAAGCGCATTAGATTCCGTCTTGAAACGCCACCACCATTTAGCCAACATAGATGAGTTCGCATCGACGAGTAAAACCCTCTCTTATATGGGGGCAATATACACCTCTAGATTGGACATGGCATGTGGGTGAGGAGGAAATTAATGACAGCAAAACCAAACATATTAACTCAATTGAATGGCCTAATGATCTTATTTAAGCTAGTCTTTTAAAAAAAAAAAAAACAGATGTTTGTGCATCAAAATCTGGAATATTAAAAAAAAAAAAAAAAAAAAAAAAACATGAAAACACATGTCAATGATAACAATACAATTTTTATGCAACAATAGACACTCAAATGTTGTTTCATGGAAACTAACTAAAATAGTAATTGCAACTCGTCCTAGAATCACGGTTTAAGATGGCAATGCAGTAGTAGCTGCAATAGAGCTGGCATGATACTATGATCACACCCAAATGTTTATTCACTGACAAACTATTCATGCGATTTGCGACGCGAGTTTATTCAAATAGTTTATTTTTTAAAAGCCAATACCATATTTGCTATAACACACCCGCATATGGAAACCGTTCTTAAGCTTTATATGCATTTGATTCATCAGGAGGTTCCCCAACTGTATGACTTGAGAAATCAGCAGTTGGTTGATTAGTAACTGGAAATATGCTTGAAACTGGTACAAAACAAAGCCCTCGTTTTCTTAGGTCTTGCTTCAGATCCTGCACAAGTACGTTCTTTTATTTCTTCTAATCGACAGTGTTAAGCAGTGTGGTTCAAAATCATCAGTCAAATGAGTTATCAATTTAGTGGTCCATAAAGTATGTGTCTTTTATGTAAAATAGGAGATCTTACTGGACGCAGAGGGAGACCGATGGGGCTGAGCACACAATTATCAGCTGATACTGCCCAATCTGGTGGATGATGAAACCTACAAGTGGCCCCAAACTTACAATCACCAGTTGTCATGTAGTATCGACATACGGGTTCACTTGGTCTTGCTGGAAATACACTCTCAGTTCGATTACTTAACTGCCCAGTAGAAGGTACAGAAGGACAATAGTGGGCTGGAAAAGGTGGGCCAAGATTATTCACTCCATATGCAGAAGGTTGACAAGCCGGAGACCAGACTGGGATTACACGTCCCTGCATCGCATAAATGAGTTAGGACTCCAGTCCAGTTATCTATATAAAAACTGATCTAAAGAGTTTTTTTTAGACAGTCGAGTTATCTAAATTAGCATAGTAATTTTGATATCCATTTCAAAATTATCAAAACATACACTACTTTGTTATTTTAGCCCCGCTTACGGCTGTGCGCATATAATGTATATATGTGTGGCCCTCGGGGGGGCAAAAGTAAAGTTGCACTAATTTTAACGTTATTTTACTAATTTCGTGAAAATAACGTTAAAAACGACGGATGGTTAATCATGCATCATGTGGTGGCGTTGATAGCCAAAAGACAAAAGGTTACATGCACCAATCGTGCTTGTCCCGATTGCTAAGTGTTATGTGCCTTATGTCCAAGGCTTGATACAAAACCACTATCGAGCCGAGGGTCTCACTGGAAGCAGCCTCTCTATTCCCACGGGGTAGAGGTAAGGCTGTCTACATCTTACCCACCTCAGACCCTACCTTAGCTTTGCTATTGGTGGGATTAACTGAGTATGATGATGATGATGATGACACTACTTTGTTATTTAAATTTAAATTCAGACAACCATAGATTTGCTTCCTAAGCCATCTCCTCTTTGTTTCATGTCAGAACTTTCTTTTTTGAAAAAAAATAAAAGAAGAGCAATTTACTAATCATACCTTTCCAAAAGGTGAAAATAATTGTTGGAGCTCAGTAATTCTAACACCCATTGTCTCTTTCTTTACCTGTAAGTCATAAAACAGAAAAAAGAATTTGTCCTTAAATTTCAGATTGCTAAAAACGGACCACAAGTGCAGAAATATTGAAATATTATGCCTATAGTTGCTGAAGTTGACAGATTGTAAAACCGTTAAAACGCAAAGGACACTATTTTGCATAGTACTTTCAAAATTGACATAGGACATTGATTTGAAGTATGAGGCGTTTTTGTGGATGATGAGAGGTTCCTGCTGCTGCCATTTGCAGCTACTTCCTATATTATCATATGCTGTTTTGTTACTTTTGTAAATAGATTTAGAAAGGGAAAAAGAAGGTAGGGAAGGAGGAAAAACAAGAGCATGAAATAATACATTTGGTTCATAAGATGAAGGTAACTGAGATTTTAAAGATGGAAACTGAATCTCCTTTATCTGTTGCTTCCACCTTTGGATGCAAGCACCGCCACTCATTCTGCATGCAAATATTATTGATTTGTATACTTTAATTGTCACTTGTGATATTTTTGAAACTCCAAAATGACTATCAATGTTAACAGAAACTGACTCTGTTGTAATCGACGAATCTCTAGTTCTGAAAGTTGCACAAGCCGACTCAGTTGCAGTTGAGGAATGATTGTTACTTAAAACAGTATGGCAGGTGGTGTGCTTTCCGTTGTAAGAGACTTCAAAGACAGATGGGTCCTCAGTAGACCTTTGAACATGCTTCTTTGCAGAACAATCTCGTGTGCTACATCTATAATAAGCTCTGCAAAATTACAAGTACTGTAATGAACTTGAGTCCTTGAAAATATCAAGACATCACATTTTAATAGCTAAACTTTTGTATAAAATAAAACTATTGAACATGGTTAAAGTATATTTTCATAAAAATTCACTTCTCAACATACCTCGGGTATTTGGAACCACAAACGGACTTTTCACCATAATTCCGCCATATATAGCCATCATCAAGTGCCTTTTCAACCTGTATACCCTTGTTCACTTTCACTTGGTGCGACGAAGTGATGTTGCTTTTCAGAAAACAATCACTATGTTATGCATATACATGTATCACCTTGTCTTATTTTCTATATATTAACAAGGGACTTCTACACTGGCATAAGGGTCATTTCATGTATAGCACTACGATAAAAAGATACCGAAATATATTATGCTAGAAGGTACAGAGATTATGGTTATACATATACCTTGAGTATTTGGATCTAAGACTTCCATTTTGGAGACACTTCCTAACATCATGCGGGGCCCGTTTCATTTGCTGGATCGACTTAGCGATGTCAGCGCTACTACTCTTTCTACACAAAATATCAAAGATATACACATATTATCTTGCATCTTTTTTGTGTATCAATAAGCTTTTATCTTCTAACTCAGTTTAACATGAAAAGCAAAAACCCACACACATATAAATCAATAACGATTTTTCTTCACGAGGGATATCGTCTATACACACATAATTATGATGACTTACTTCTTTGTAGAGGCAAGTTTCTGATTCGGAGCCTTAAACATGCACTGTGTATCTTTATTATCTGGCTTGCTACTAATTGGAGATGGTGGCTCCCACATCCTAAAAGCAGTTTCAGCATATTGTGACCGCGTGCCATTGTTACAGTTGAAGATCTTAAGAGTTGACATTTTCTTGGTTTCATTAGACAAGTCCTCTTTGTGAACAATTTGAAGCTGATCAACATGTTCCCTGTCTTCCTTAGTATCCTTTGATGAGCTCTGATTTTCTTGCAAAGTGCTACCTAAAGATTGATACAAAAAACACAACTTAAACACTTTAAATAACATCAACAAACTACCAGACTTTACTACACAAAAACTTTCTAGACACAAAAGCATAACACAATATCAATTCCATATTCTATAAAGAAAAAACTTTAAATACATAATTGTTACTTAATATTTCAGGACAGGTGTGCCTTCCCCTGTAAACGACTTCAAAGACACGTGGCTCCTCGGTACATCTTCTTTGAACTTGCTTCTTTGCACAACAAGCATGCGTCTTGCTGAAGTTGCATCTATAGTATGATCTGCAGATTTTCAAATACTATAATGATTTCTATGTCCTTAGTTATCAAAATACCAGGACATCACAAACATTACATTTTAACGGTTAAACTCGGTATAACTTACATGATGAAAAGCTTTTTCACAAAAAAAACTATTTTCATTCCGTAGAAGGATAATACTGTGGGCATTGCTATTTTCTTAAAGCGCAGCAAGGAAAAGGTTATTGGTGTTACCTTGGGTATTTGGAACCAAGAATCTCCTTTTGACCATACTTTCTCCAAATATAGCCATCATCAGGAGTATCTTTAACCTCTATTCTCCTGCTCACTTCCATTTTGTGCTTCCGACGGTAACATGCTATGAGAGAAGGAAGGGAAAGGTTAAGGCTATCAATGTACCGTGGGAAACTCGAATCAAGACTTTTATTTTGGATATGCTTTCTCCAGATGTGACCATCATCAGAAGGTTCTTGATTTGACAATTTCCGGGTCTCAGTAGACAAGTGACTTGTCTACTTAGACCCAGAAATTAATTAAATATTGGACTAGTAAATAACTTCATCTTAATTCCATATTTTACTTAAAACACCCACAAAAATGAATTTACCAGGAAGTGAAGGGACCATTTTAAGCTCGAGAAAGTGTTGGAGTGAGTTCGTATCTTCTGCTAATCGATCCATCAGACTCATCTCTTTTGAGTTGTACAAAGACATTCTCCCATGTTGATTTTCCATACTTCAATGCATCCCACCATTCAATCTCTCCCTTAATTGCCATTGTAGCTCTAGGGATTTCCGTGTCGGAAAGATACTCGAGTTTCATGCAATTAAAAACAAGTAAAGTATCCAACTGTGGTGCAATGCAGACACCACCAGAAACACTCACTAGCTCAGGTAGGTGTAGAAGTGATACCCTCCTTAAGTTCGGGAGAAATGTGCCATTACTCCAAGGCGCACCCTCTTCCAAATCTACAAGGCAGTTGACCTTGGGGCAATCTTCGACTATAATTTCAGTCAAACTTTGCAGATTATTAATCAAACATTCGGTGAAAATGCTGGTTAGCTCAGGGCATGTATGCAGGGCTAAAATCCTTAAACATAACAGACTATATCTTCCAATTGGACCCTTTGAAATCCTTTGTAGCTTCTTCAAGAAGTGAATGCTCAAGTATTGAAGTGATCCAAATATAACATCTTCTTCACTATGGCTTGTGGATTTATTTTTGTGTTTATAAGAATCCTCTTGATCGACAAGAGTTTGCATCTCATTACACTCCATCAACAAACAATATTTAAGCCTCCTTGAGTCAAACCTTGAGAGGTTCTCAATAGTCCAATGACGGCGCAAGTATAAAGCTCTAGCATCTCTAACTAATTCCATCATTTCATCACTGCATCCCTCACCATTCATATATTTCACACATTTCTCCAGTTTCAAAAAACTTTCTTCGGTATCAAGTTGCACAGAAAATGGGAGCTGTTCACAGTGACCAGTCATAAATCTATAGTTCCACAAACTTGAATATATTGGTACTTTGTTTCTTTCAAGCCTTAAGAACTGCTGCAATGCTTTAACGGTTGGTAAGTACAACTTTAGAATCTGAAGGTCTGGCAAGAAAAGAAGATCTTCCATAATAGCTTCCAAAAGCTCTGCCTCCCACCATTCAGCTTCTGGACTCACACTGATACTTAACTCCGTTAGCTTAGTTAGCTTCATGATTGTCATTCTTGGGACTATGTTCTGTATGCCTTTGCTGTCTTTAAAGTCGTCTGCATATGCAGACAAAGAGACCCTCAAACATTCCAACGACCCTAATTTGCCAATTTCTTTTGGTATATACATGATCTCAGTTCCTTCAAGATCAAACAACTTGAGATTCTTAAGTGCTCCGATTTCAGGCGGTAATTCTATTAAAAGTGAACATTCTCGCAAGAAAAACTGTTCAAGGGAAGATAGCTTGGAAATGGATGGAGGCAAAGATTGTATCATTGTATGAGATAAATCTAGTACCCGAAGGGCTGGCATATGCGGAAATAAAGATGGAGGTCGAATTGTGAAACTATTGTTCTCCTGCAAAAACGACTTTGCCAAAAAGGGGAGAAACTGAAGTTCTGGGGTCAAGGTCGAGGTTTTGTGATTGTTCAAGTGCATCACATCTGCATACAAATGATTCTCAACTAAAGACTCCATTGATCCTATTTAACTTATGCGCTTAAAGCAAACACAATATTCCTACTAATATATCAAGAAGTCACCAACCTAAACCTCCCAAACCTCCTCTTCTATAGAATCGACACTATTGGTCAACCTCTATCAGAGACGAAGTGGTTACTGATGACTTTGAACTTTCCCCATTGCCTACAGTCCTACACTCCTACTATGCATCAATGAATCATCTATAAGTGATCCCCTCTTGCATCATAGAAGTATTCGATATGTTTAGGAGATCAAGATCAGTTCCTGCACATAGTAAAACAAATACACCATCAGGTGTGTTGACTTTATGTATACCTTTTTCTTCCTACAACAACAACAATCGTACCCAGTATATCCCACAAATAACAAAGCTAGTGGTAAGGTCAGGGGAGGGCGGAGGCTGAGATGTAGGCACGCCTTACCTCTATTTGTGGGAAAAGAGAGGTTGCTTCCAGAGAGACCCCCGACTCAAAAGAAAAGATAGCATACGAGCAAACAGACAACATACAAGCAAACAAACAGGCACTATAGGGATAGAAAGCTACCAAATAACAAACGCAGCGAAAGAGTAACCAAGTAAGATAACACACAGACATCTATAACCATAAAAACAAGATATGCTCATTTACATGTCAACACCTTTTTCTAATTCCTCTGTTCCTAATTAAAATTTAGAGAGACAGAAAGCTACCAAATACTCATATAAACACAATGACGTCTTGGATCTTCTTCCACAACAAATACGACAGCGATTGTTGAACAATCAGAGAAAGCCTAAACCCTAATTAATGATTTGTTTAGATGTAGCTATGTAGGAACTGAACTAACTAATTTACAAGCTATTAAACCACCAATTATAGTATGAAAGTTGGAAATTAAATCATCATGAAGATTATATATGATATATTTGATGTTTTACGAACCAAATGTAATTGATAACCATAAAAAATATAAGAAATGCAAGATCGAGAACATACTTTAATATCTAAACGGAGCACCTCAGTCCAGTTGAGGTGGAGATAGAAATAGACTTGTTGGTCAAGTCGATTGTTCATTGCTAACAGAAAACGAAAGTTAACGTCACTACCAGCCGGGAAATTGCATGGAAGTTGCATAGTAACTGTAAGTAAGGGGTGTAAACGATGAGGCGACAGCTCGAGCTACTTGAGACCAGATCGGTTAAAAACTTGAACGAGTCAAGCCTTAACAAGCCCGAGCTCGAGCTTGAAACATGACTAGTTTAGTTATCGAGCCTGAGCTTGAGCTTTTTATACAAAGACCGTTTAAACCCGCGAGCCTAAACGAGCCGAAACAAATTTTATATTATATAATATACCTACTATTTAACATTGACGAGTCGAGCTCGAGCAGAGCTTTGGTTTGTTTAAGCTATCAAAGCGAGCTTGAGCCGAGCTTTTAGCTCATTGTTCTATAATTATTTCAAGCCGAGCTCGAGCTTCATACAAGCATGACAAGCCGAGCTCGAGCCCGCCCAATTAGGCTCGGGCCTGACTCGGCTCGTTTACACCCCTTGTAACTAGTGATCGTTAACGCGAGCACTGTGGCAGGGATGCAACGAGAAGTGAGTCAGTATCCGTGATGTTTGCCTCGGTATCACAACCAAAAGAAAATATCCAAAAGTAAAGTTTTTTTTGATCGGCGAATAACTGTGTGGCAACCACCCTTGCGGGGCGCCGTGCCCAAGAATCGACTACTCGACCTCCAGCAGCCCCCGCCTTCTCTCGATGCGCGGAAACCCGAGCTCCACCCGCCCGAAGGCACGACAGTGTTATAGAACTCGGTAAAACCTCGCCGCCCGTCAGATTCGAACCGGCGCCACCCGTATTCGATCTTCACCCGGATACCAAACCATAAATGTTGGAAGTGGGAATTGAACCCATGATCACCTAAGTGAACATAAGGCCTCTCCACCACTCCACCACTATGGATGGATATCCAAAAGTAAAGTTATAAAAGAAAACGTTGACAACTGAAATTAAAAAGAAATACTATTAAGTAATTTGGTACTGGACCATTTCGTCAATGTACCGCAACCAAAACAAAATACTTGGTAAATAAAGTCTACTAATTAACTCTCCTTCATATGTGGTAATGTAGCTCACTGTTAGGCGGCCCGAGTTTTCTTTTGTGAGACCCAGGTTCAATTCCTATTGACACCATTTGAGGACACCAGACAATGACGGTGAGAACTTGTGGTCCTAGTGATGTAAGTTCGATCTTTAGCTGACCCGGTTTCACCCGGCTGTTACTCCAGCGATATTTATCGTGTGGAGGCAGTACGGTTCCGGACGAAAGCCACCCCACCAGACAGGGCCGGTCCTGAGAATTCAGGGGCCCGGGCCGAGCCGCGAAAAATGGGCCCTTTAGCTTTAAGGCTTAACGAAATAAATAACGTAAACTATTTTTTTTGTACGACGATTAAAGTAACATCAATAAACATATCAATAATCAAAATAACATAAGCATAGTATTCCAGTGAGTTAATGCAAATGAAACCATAATTCTAAATTTCTATGTTCTAACAATTAATAATTAGTCAATTGCCCATTAAACAATTATGGATTAACATAATAATACTAAATAAAACTTGCAAAACACATAATTTCAACAACTAGTGTTTATGTTTTATAAAATCAGATATTTAGGCAAATTAAAACTTAAAACATAATCTGTAGATGTTAAAATAGAATAATAATTTGGGTTAAAGATGAACTGATGCTATTAACTTACCATCTGTGGATTCAACACAATGTCAATGTTTATAAACTTGTCATCCTAAATGGGCTTCTTACATTATGGGTAATTGGGTATTGGACCATTCACTAGTATGTTAACAGGCCTAACATATATAAAGGATTAGAAAAAAATGGGCCCTCCTAGAATTTGGGCCCAGGCCACAGGTCCTCCTTGCACCCCCCATGGGCCGGCCCTGCCACCAGACTATTGTCTGGACGGGCGCGATGATCTCTGCCGTGCTCTGAGAAAGAAGGTTGCCTTCCCAAAAAAAAAAAAAAAAAAAGTCTACTAATTAACGTACGATATTAAAATAAAATAAATATAGATAATACTGATAAATAAATATTCATATACATATATCACATGTATATACATTGGATTCTTGGTGTCTCAAACTTCTTGAGACATGAGTGGGGTGTGGAGACACCAACACCTCATGTCTCAAGCATTTATTATTATTATTTTTTTCTAAATAACAATTTTAATTAGTTTTATAACAGTAACAAATAAACAAAATAATATTCAAATAAATAATAGATTTAATAAAAAATTACAAAACATCCTTAAAAAAATTACAAACCATCCTTAAAAAAAATACAAATGATCCTAAAAATAAAAAAAAAATTACAAACCATCCTAAATTTAATTAGTAAAATACTAGTCGTCGTTTCCGTTGTTCCATATATATTCGATCAAGTCGGTTTGTAAATGATGATGGATGTGTTCGTTACGTAACACGAAATCGTTTAACTCTTGTTGCGCTGGGTCATCCGGAATAGTATTCTCCTCCACCGCATTTTCATCGAACTCACAAAATAGCTCGGCCTTCGTCTTCGATGATCATGTTATGCAACAAGATACAAGCATACATATAATAACGTAGTTTTTTTGGTGTGAAAGCACGTGCTGGGTTTGCGATGATGTGCCATTTTGCTTGTAGAACCCCAAATGTTCGTTCGATATCCTTTCGTGCCGCTTCTTGAAACTTAGCAAATTTCTTTCTTTTTTCGTCGTGAGGGTGCTTAATACTTTTAACGAGTGTAGACTGTAGAATAGGTTGGGTATATTAAATCCGCAAGATAATACCCGTGCTTGTACTCAACCCCCGAAACTGTAAATTTTGAATCCGGACCGGTTCCCTATCTAACATCCTTAAACACCAATAATTGATTAAGAACATTAAGGTCGTTATTGGAGCCGGGAACACCAAAAAATGCATGCCAAATCCATAAGTCTTGTGACGCGGCAACCTCTAAGATTATTGTTGGATGACCGTGATCGCCTCGATAAAACATGTCACGCCATGCATTAGGGCAATTTCTCCACGGTCAATGCATGAAATCGATGCTTCCGAGCATCCCTGGAAAACCATGCTTTTCGTGATGGAACTGTTATAATTTCTGAATATCATTGGAGTTTGGTTTTCGCAAATATTTTTTGCTGTAGATCTTGACGACACGCTTGCAAAACTTATACAAGCAATCACGTGACGTTCTTTCGGACATCCGTAAATACTCATCCCACGAGTCGGATGTCGTCCCGTAAGCTAGTTGCCGCAATGCTGTCGTACATTTTTGATAAGTTGTGAACCCCCGTTGCCTCTAGCATAGTGCCGTAATGTAAAATACGGGTCATAACTCGCCAAATCATCGGCAATACGTACGAACAATCGACGGCTCATTCGGAACCGCCGCCTAAACATCTCGTCCGTATACACCGGTTGATCGGCAAAGTAATCTCTGACTAATCGTTCGTGTGCACCTACACGTATGTTGTTACCAAAATACCAAAATATATTTGAAGAAAAATTATACATTCTAAAAAATATAGTTGCTATATATATTTGAAGAAAAATTATACATTACCAAAATACCATCCTTATGGGCTTCAAACCTAATGGGTCAGACCTAGTTATAGGTTTACTATCATAGCTCTTCATTACTCATTTTATACGCGCTTACAATTGTTACACGTATCGACGTAGATTTTGTTTTAAACCGAGTTAAAAGCACTATCTGTTCCACTCTTTAGCAACCATCTTTTACACGTGTTTTACAATTCGTGTCAGGGGTGCAACATTGTTGGGGCGGGAGGGGGCAACCGCCCCCCCCCCCCCCCCGAATTTTCACGCAGAAATTTCGATTATATAGTATTCGTATAAATTTTTTTGGAAATATAGGATTTCGACCCCCCCCCCCCCCCCCGAAATTGGTTTTCGACCCCCCGAAACTAGTGACTTCCGACCCCCCGAACCTTCGGGTCAAGTTTCGCCACTGATTTGTGTGTTACTGCACGATTCAACCCGTCGCGTGCCGCCGTGAGCAAAATACTAGTTTCTATCAAATAATTAAGAAAACGTTTTTATAAATAACAAACCTTAAATATTTTTGTATAGATTTATTAGGAAAAATAATTATACAGGTGACGTACAAAATTAAAAGAAAGGGTTATATATTTAAGGGTCTGTCTATTGGCACCACCTCAACTTCTATTTTAACTTCCCTCCGAAGCGTCTCGCTTAGGCCAAAGCGAGGCGCTTCGGCCACATTAATTACAAATCAGTACGAGGTTGCATGGGAGTTTGAAAAAAAAGGGGCCAAGCGCCTCGCTTTGGTCAAAGCGAGGCGCTTGGCAACAGGGGGGATAAATCTGGACATTTTGATGTTGGGAAGGTTTTGGTTTGGATTTTTTTTGTTTTTTTTTGTTTGTTTTGAAGTGTTTTTTTTTAAGTGTTTTTTTTGTTTTTAACTTTTTTATCTATTTAGGGTCTTTATCTATTATAATTTTTTTAAATTTAAAAATTTTAAAAACACCGAAATAACCCGTGTTTTTTTTTTAAATCTTTTTTATTAATTTAGGGTCTTTATCTATTGTAATTTTTTAAAATTTAAAAAACAACGTAATAACCCTAATCAAACTATAATTAATCAAGTAATCCCAACTTTAACCTATTAATAAAGTGTTCGATTGTCACTGTGACTGGATAAATTATTCACGGAGAAGACCTCGTCGAAGAAAGATTGAACGAATTCGCGAATTTTGATACGAATATGGTGTTGATGGTCAACGTGGCGTCGTTTTGGTTCATAACATGTAATTTTTATTTGGTTTGGGATTGAAAGGGTTGAGTGATCTTTTAACGTTTATAATCGAATGTTTACTGTTTGGATCTCATTGGTTTTACTGGCTTGCAATTTATAATTTGGTTTTAGTTCGTTTATTATTTATGGGTTTAGTATTTATTAGACAATTAAACATTCAAAACACACAACATATATATATAAACAAACGATCAAAATGCATAATAATAATAAGGGTAATAAGTTTGTCCATACACATCATAAAAAAAAATACAAGTAAAAAGAGTCTACTGCGGCAGTGGTGGTGGGGCCCCCTGTGCTGGTCCACGGTGTGGTGGTGGTGGGCGTAACTCTACCTGCCAATGTCTCGCCATTGCCTGCATTGCGTCGACCGTCCACTCCTGAACCTCCCGGAGCTCACCGATGCGGCGATCGATGTCCTCTGCCACGAAACGCGCAGCAGGAGTGAGGTCATCATAAATATGACGGGGGTACTGCTGCTGTGGTGGCGGCGGAGGAGGTGGGGGGGTCATCGTCGTCAGCCTCGTCGTCCTGACCCGCCATCTCTACCAGGAGAGGCTCTCCCGGACGCACCTCAACGTAGGGCGGTATATCATAGAAAGTAGGAAGGGGGCCGGCGCAAAAGCCCTCCTGGTTCCGATAGCTCGAAACCGATGCACACCCTTCGAGACCTCGAAGAGGATCCCCATGCTCCGGGCATTGGCGTCACCGAGCTCTACCGATGGGATCAAGGGCAGCAAGTGAAGGTCGGTATCTGGCGAGAGCCCCAGATGACGCGTGATGTAAGTGATGAACGCCCCGCCAAAGAGATGTGCGCGAGCCTGGCGCATGTGGCAGCACTTAAAGTAGTCGACCAGGGACGCGGCTAGGTTGCACGGCTGCCGCATAATCAAACAGTACAAAAAGAAAAGGTTGACCTTCTCCCGACTGTTCCCCCGTGCTGCGATAGAGGTGGCGATCGCATGCTGAAAGTAATAGTACAGGGGGTCTCTTGTGACATCCGTCTTTTTTCTTTTTTTTTATAATAATAATAATAATAATAATAATAAAATAAAATTCAGATTTTATTATATATACATTTTTTTTTCTAGCCACTCTTAAAATCCAACACCATACAAAATCAAGCCCAAACCAAACCCATCTTTGTTATAATTATCAGCAGCCCACTATGTAGCCCATCCACCAGCCCAAGTCCGGCCCATCAGGTCTGGCCCATCTCCACCTTCCCTTCTCCTTTGCTTTTAAAATAAAAAAAAAAAAAGAAAACCTTGTAGCCGCCCAGATTCGAACCCGGGTCGGCTACCAGATCAAACCACAACATCACCACTACGCTGCATAGGCTCTTGGTAATGAATCAGGATCTCTATTATATTTAAACCCGATTTCAGCTTCTTTCTTCCTTTGACTGATTACGAACAGCAGCACTCCCCACAAATCAAGCTGGTCAACGACCTTTGACCACTTGATTGAACCTTATTTGGAAACCTTAGACCATAAGACTCGCATAGAATCTGTCAACATACTGACCCGCGTCAAACATAAGCATAATTATCGCGTAATTCTTCATAATTAAGCTCCATTAACTCGATTTGACCGAGCCTTGGTCAAAACTCCATGACTTGCCATTTCTGCGATGAAACTATAAATTGAACACTCCTTTTCATTCTAAAGGGGCCGAAAATCAAACCCTCATACCCAATTCTATCTAAAAACTCATATTAGTTCGTAAATCTGTTCGTTTTGACCTTTGAGGTTGACTCGCGTTCTTGCATCAAAAACACTCTGGTGGTACTTGGCAACGTTGGATTACACTATTCAATTTCACGAGACTTATCACCTTGCTAAGGTGAGTATTACTTATCCCCTTTTTCGCTTTTACAACTTTTGGGGTGATTCATGCACAAGTATACAAAACTTTCATATTCATTTACACATACATTTTTACTCATTTACAATTCATATACGTGTCTTGATTAACTTTGTGCTTATGCTTGAACATGAACGTAGCTTACATACAAAATCATACATTTAGACATAACTTATGTTATGGTGCTCTTTACATACAAACATAACTTATGTTATGGTGCTCATTTAGACGTAACTTATGTTACGGTGCTCATTTAGACATAACTTTGTGTTATGGTGCTCTTTTAGACTCACACGTGTTGAGGTGCTCATTATCAATTACATTGTACAAACTTTACATTTGATCTTTGTCTTGTTTGGTTACTTGCGTGTTTACATAATGCCTTGGTGATGCTAGACACATGAATTGTACTACTTTTCAAAACTTATACTATACATACAAAACTAAGTAGTACTCACCAACATCATATGTTGACAAAATTATTTTCGTGCATGTTTCAGGATAAGCTGCTTGACGCTTCACATAGGACCTTGGACTTAGATTAAATCAATCAATTATCTTTATTTTGTTGTACTGTATTGAATTTCACATGTTGTAAAACAATATTCAATAATCATATATTTACATTTTAGTACCATGAGCTTTTGAACAATCGTCACTACGTGGCACCTCGATGATTCCGCCATCGGTTGGGGTGTTACATCCCTAATCGACGTCGCCTTCGCAGTATTCTTACCAAAGTGCGACTTGGCGATGAACCTCCAAAACCTGACCAGGGTCGGCCTATCCACCGTAATGAGAGCGTCCCGGTACAACGCAGACTCAGTCTCCGGGGCTGTGTACAACCCCGAAGCAACAACAAACTCCTGCAAAAAAAAATTGTAAATATTAACAACTTTGGTAACATAATAATAAAATGACAGATAATTGAAATAACATACCTCATAGGTCATCTGCTGCCAACTCCTCGCCAACCGAAATCGGATGGGGCGAAAAGTCTGAGCCGGGTTCGGGTTCTCGGACGGATCCAGAACCACGAACGACGACAGAAACTCTATCGTCAAAGCCCGGTAAGAAGGCAGCTTGGCTATGTCAAAGAGACGACGCCATGGAGTGTCAGACCCCACAAAGTCGTGAGCCCTGCCGGTCTCGCCGACCCTCTCCAGAAGCGACCAACTCATGTACATCTGAGGGTCGACAGGCATTTGACGCATCTTCGTGCAGCAGCGCCGCGCATCCTCAAACCCCTCCCTAAAGTCCAGGTACGGGTGGTCCGGTAAGGGGTCCGGTGGTGGAGCCCGTCGCTTCCTCTTCGACGAAGGCCCCGGTGCAGACGACCCAGCGTCATCTCCACCACCAAAAGCAGCGTCAGCAAAATCTGGCTCCATATCCATATCTATGTAAACAATAATTTTCAATTACTAATGATAATAACAGTAATAATAATACTAATAATAAATAGGGTCGTTCTAATTAAACCCCCAAACTTCGTAATAATAATAATAATAATAATAATAATAATAATAATAATAATAATAATCGTAATAATAATAATAATAATAATATTAGTAATAATAATAATAATAATATTAGTAATAATAATAATAAAAATAATAATAATATTAGTAATAATAATAATAATATAAGTAATAATAATAATAATAATATTAGTAATTATAATAATAATATAAGTAATAATAATAATAATAATAATAATAATAATCGTAATAATAATAATATTAGTAATACTAATTGTGACACCCCAGGAAAATCCCACATCGGCCGTGGCCAGGAGAGATCCTTGGTTCATAAGTAATATCTTGTCTCTTAAATCAACAACGCGTTTTGGGGCTTAATGTTAGTGGATGAGAGGAGAACTCCACAGTTAAGCGTGCACAGGTGAGAGCAATTCCAGGATGGGTGACCTCCTGGGAAGTTTCCACCGGGGCACCCAAAAACAAATCCGTGAGCTATGGGAGGGCAAAGCGGACAATATTGGTGATGAAAGGGGCCAGATGTTACAGATGGTATCAGAGCCACTCCTGTGCCGTTCGGGATGGTGGGTACATACCTCATCGGGGACGATGAGACTCTAACAGGGGGTGAATGTGACACCCCAGGAAAATCCCACATCGGCCGTGGCTGACGGGTGGTTCAACGAACACCCTTTAATAATGCTAAAACGTTTATTTTATTCACATTTAATCATGATATTGCTTGGAGTTGGATAACTACGGTTGTTATGGATGCAGGTATGATAAGGGAGCTAAAATGGCGGAAAACGGGCTTTGGAAACGGACCGGAAGGCATGGGAACAAGAAGGAGCAAAACAAAGAAAATATGGATTTTGGCCCAAGCCCACCGTAGGCCTACGGCCCGGGCGTTCCCTTACGGTGGCAACAGACATCAATTTTCAACCGTAGGGCAGTGCAAGATGGCCGTTTGGATTTGAGATCCACCGTAGGGGTACGGCTGGGCCGTTCCCTTACGGTGGCCCTGCACCCTTGTGTAACTCTTTCTTTAAAGAGCAATTATTGGTGTCCATTCATTGGCACTTTTCACTTGAAACGTTTCTACCAACTTTTGGGCGAATTTTTGGCTGCAACTTATCATTGGAAACATTATCTAATCATTGTTTTGATGCTTGTAATCCTCATGAACAATTGCTTGAAGATGATAATGATTCACCAAGCTATGTTAGGCTAAACAATTGGTGATCATTCGTGGTGAAGGTTTTTTCTACAACTTTTGTGTGTGTTTTTCCTATATTTCTAGAATAATAATTTGGTACTTTGCTTGATGATTATGGTGTATGAACAATTGTTTGTAGTATGTTGGTTAATTTGCTAATTCTTAGTCTTTATCGTTCGTTCTTGGTGTTGCTAACAACCGAGATATCACGGGAAGGATTGGGGTTGGTTATTGATTAATTGGTCATCGGGAAACAACCTCGCGTTAATATAATCCGAGTACTTTGTTCCCTTTTACCACAACAATTGCTTTTACACGAGTTATGTCTATGTAACTCTTTCTAGTGGAAATTCACACATGTGTTTAGAAAAACCGGATCCTTGAATGATCATTATTCCATAATTTGAAGAAACACTTCTAAGTTTGAATTGAAAATTAGTCGTTAATTTAGTTGAAACCAAAACAATCAAAAATCATAATCATTTACTTTTTATTGAGTAGTTTAATTTTAGTTAATTAACAAAGCTAGAATTTACACATTTTCCACAAACTCCCTGTGTTCGATACCTTCTTACTACTATACATTAGTTGTAATTGGGAAATTTAACGTGTACCACGACAAGCACGTCAAATTTTGGCGCCGTTGCCGGGGAGTAGTGCGCAACGTGTGTTAAGCTTTTAGTTTTGTTTTGTTATTTTCGGGTTTACACTGGTTGTGTTTAGTGTGCAGGTACATCAAGTGTATGCATACTAGGGGCTCTCACGAGTCATCACCACTTTTGTTTGATCCGGAGATTGAAAGAACCTTGAGAAAGAACCGAGTTTTAATTCGAAGAAACAAAGTCATTGATTCACCTACTTCACCGTTCACCCCAAGAAACATAATGCAAGACCCTCACATACCAACAACGGGTCAAACGACTTCACCATTCATGCCTACTTCTTCACACATTTCACCCAACACCACATTACCTAACTTGTCCACCAATCCTGAGACACCAAGCCATACCACCCAACCGAGTTCCACCCAAATTGATCCAAACCTTAACTTTAATCCATCATGTACCATTCCACCATTTTCCCATTTTTTTCCAACTACGGGTCAATCATCTTCTACCATTCCCCACCCACAAGGACAAGGTTCAACAATTGTCCACACCACATCTTCTTATCAACCACCTAACCAATCGGGTTTTTACCATTCATCTTTTCAAGGTGGTCTAAATTCAAGATTTCAAAGAGATGTGTATGACGAGGGGTATGACGATGAAGAGCGTAGTGGGTACAATGAAGAGGGTTATTACTATGGAGGACAAGGTGCATATGTGGATTCGCAAGCTCAAACGGGTCAAACAAGTCAACCACTTTTACAATATCAAGACCCGTCAAGACTACCGGTTGGTGTGCAACATGTTAGACCACAAGGATTGCAGTTTCAGCATCCCACGCCACTAAATCAAATGCGGCCTCCAAATATGCAAGCTCAACATCAAAGGCCAAATCACCAACAACAACCGATGCATCTGAATCAACATCAACAATTTGCACCACAAGGTGCAATGCAAGGGCAAATGGGTCAACCAAGAGCGCCATTGAGAGCACCTAGAAGACTCCACCGTGATGTTGTACGGGGAATTGAGGCACATTTTCGGCCTATTATCACTAATAATCCATCACCCATAGTGATTCCACAAAATGCAAATGGAAGAACTTTTGAAGTTAGAACAACCGCACTTCAAAGTTTACCAAAATTCAAGGGGCTAGCAACGGAAGAGCCTTATTTCCATTTGGAAACTTATGATTCAATTTGCAACACTATTGGGGGCCAAGGATTTACTCCGGATGATGTCAAGTTGGTACTTTTTCAATTCTCATTGGAAGATAAAGCAAAGAGATGGTTTCACACTCTACCATCCGCATCAATTTACACATGGGCCGACATGCAACAAATCTTTCTAGATGAGTTTTATAGTTCGCAAAAGACTAATGATGCGAGACGAGGCTTGAGGAGTTTCCAACAACAGTCGGGGGAGATGTTTCATGAAGCATTTGAGAGGTTTAACATGATGCTACGAAATTGCCCTCACCATGGTATCCAACTATGGGAGTTGCTAAATGCTTTTCATGAAGGTTTGACATCGGAGGATGCACGGGATCTTATGTCCATCACAAATGGTACTTTTGGTACAAACTTTGAACAAGATGATTGGGCATATTTAGAGCAAATGGCGGTGACATCAAAAAGGAAGGCCCAATCTTCAAGAAGGGCAAGACATGTGATTCAAAGACCACAGGTACATGCGGTTGAAGGTAGTAATGTGCAAAATACTAACCAATTGTATAATGTTTGCAGCACTTGCCAAGAGATAGGCCACACGGCGGAGGTTTGTGGAGTGGGTGTGCAAGAAACACCGAGTGAAGAAGTGAATGCTATTCAAGGGGGTGGGGGAAATTATGACATGAACTCCAATACCTACCACCCCGGGTTACGAAATCATCCCAACTTTAGATATGGGAATGCTTCTAATCAAGCTAACCCGAATTTTCAAGCTGCTCAAGGTAACTTTGTGCCTCGTCAACAATACAACCAAGGGAATTATAGAGGCGGATACAATAGTGGCTATCAAGGGCAAGCTCAAACTGGACAACGAAATTCGGGTCATGATTCGTCAAGTGGAAATGAGGTCATGGAGATGCTTAAAGCTA
The DNA here is from genome assembly GCA_028751855.1 of Ambrosia trifida. Taxonomy (NCBI): domain Eukaryota; kingdom Viridiplantae; phylum Streptophyta; class Magnoliopsida; order Asterales; family Asteraceae; genus Ambrosia; species Ambrosia trifida. The sequence continues at coordinate 48,128,834 of CM054123.1, forward strand.
TGCAACAAGATATGCAAAGGCGGAACCAACTTGATGAAGCACGAATACAAAAGGATGAAGTTCGTGATAAAAGCATTCAAGCATTAACAACTCAAATGGGTCAATTGGCAACCGATGTGGCGGAGTTGAAGAAAGGTAAAGGCAAACTTCCTAGCGATACGCAGGTAAATCCGTCACATAGCTCGTCACGAGGTAATAATGTTAATGTTAATCATGTAAGTGTTTTGAGAAGTGGGAAAGAATTTAATGCAGACTTGTCACCAAGTTTTGTCGAGGGGGTGGTTGAAGATGTTACGGGTGAGGAAAGTGACAATGATGAAAGTACACCGGTTTTACAAAAAGAAATAAATGTTAAAAAATCGGAAGTGAGTGAGAGTGAGAAAGTTGAAAATGAGCCGAATCAAGTCCCATTTCCATCGGCTCTACTTGACCCGGGCAAGAAAAACTTTATTGCATCAAGAGGTCCCCAAAAAGAAGAGATGTGGGACATGTTTAAACAAGTAAAAATAAATCTTCCTTTACTTGATGCAATAAAACAAGTACCCGCATATGCAAAATTTTTGAAAGAACTATGTACACAAAAGAGGCAACAAAAGAAAAAGATGCCTAAGCGGGTAAATGTCACGGGTCAAGTGAGTGCAGTTTTGAACGGGGAGCTTCCTCCTAAGCTCCAAGATCCGGGCACGCCATTAATAAACATTCAAGTTGGAAATTTTCAAATGGCAAAGGCGTTGCTAGATCTTGGAGCCGGGGTGAGTATTTTACCGGGTGGGTTGTATGATCAATATGACTTTGGTCCATTAGCTAGGGTGGAGACAACGGTTGTTTTAGCCGATTTGTCTCATAAGTTACCCCGGGGGATGGTTCAAAACGTCATTGTTAAAATTGATGAATTTTATTACCCGGTTGACTTTTTGGTATTGGATTATTCATCCGCCGAGTCAAAACAACAACAAAATGTCATATTGGGTCGACCATTTTTGAACACCGCACATGCGGTAATTGATTGTAGATTTGGCACGGTCGACATGACATTTGGAAACCGGAAAATGCGTTTAAATGTTTTTACTAACAATACTAATGATTCCGGTGTTGAAGAATGTTTTATGGCAGATGTTATTGAAGGATGCAACCCAAGTGAGTATGAACAAGATGGAATGGAACTGTGTGCTTGTAATTTTTCTGAACAGGTACATGCTTTGGATTTGGAGATTGAGGAAGAGACGCAAGATGTGTTAGCTTTGAAGGAGGGTCGACCACCATGGTCTCACCAGTTTGATAGTTTGCCAGTGGAGATTGATTCGGGCACCAAACCTTCATTAGAAGTGCCACCGAAGTTGGAGCTGAAGGACTTGCCAAGCCATTTGAAGTATGCTTTTCTAGGGGATAATGACACATTACCGGTCATTATTGCCTCTAATTTGGAGATGGCTCAAGAGCAAGCTTTGTTGGAAGTGTTGAAGGAGAATAAAGAAGCTATTGGGTGGACGATTGCCGATCTTAAAGGAATTAGTCCATCCATTGTTATGCACAAGATCATTACCACCGAGGATGCAAAGCCCACGAGAGAAGCGCAAAGAAGGTTGAACCCGAACCTTAGGGAAGTGGTAAAGAAAGAGGTAATTAAGTGGTTGGATGCGGGAATTATTTATCCCATTTCGGATAGTGCTTGGGTAAGTCCTACTCAAGTGGTCCCTAAGAAGTCCGGCATTCAAGTAATTAAAGACGACAGTGGTGACCAAATTGCTACCCGACCCGTCACCGGGTGGCGGGTGTGCATTGATTACCGAAAGTTGAATGCCGCCACTTCCAAGGACCATTTCCCACTCCCATTTATTGACCAAATTATTGAAAAACTTTCGGGTCAAAAATACTACTGCTTTTTAGATGGGTATTCGGGGTATAACCAAATAGCCATTCACCCGGATGACCAACACAAGACCACCTTCACTTGTCCTTATGGTACTTTTGCCTTAAGGCGGATGCCATTTGGATTGTGTAACGCTCCGGCAACTTTTCAACGATGTATGATGAGTATTTTCTCGGACATGGTTGGAGAGTCGCTTGAAGTGTTTATGGATGATTTCTCAATATTTGGCACTAGTTTTGAATCTTGTCTCAACGAGTTACAAAGAGTTTTAAAAAGATGTGTTGAGAAAAATTTAGTGCTTAGTTGGGAGAAAAGCCATTTCATGGTGCAAGAGGGAATTGTGTTGGGTCATGTGATTTCAGAGAGAGGTATAGAGGTGGATAAGGCAAAAATCCGGGTTATTTCATCATTGCCACCACCAAAGAATGTGAAAGGGGTAAGGTCATTTTTGGGACATGCAGGCTTTTATAGACGGTTTATTAAAGGTTTTAGTGTCATTACCAAACCTTTATGTAATTTGCTTTTGAAGGATGTTCCATTTGATTTTACTAATGAATGTTTGCAAGCTTTCACTGTTTTGAAGGAACACTTGGTCAAGGCTCCTATTTTGCAACCACCGGATTGGTCGAAGCCATTCGAAATAATGTGTGATGCAAGTGACACTACAATTGGAGCAGTTTTGGGCCAACGAGTTGACAAGAAGCCGGTGGTAATTTACTATGCGAGCAAAACTTTGTCCGAAGCGCAACTGAATTACACTACAACCGAAAAAGAACTATTAGCGGTGGTGTATGCTTTGGACAAGTTTCGTTCGTATATTTGGGGGAGCAAGGTAGTGGTATATTCGGACCATAGTGCGGTTCGATATTTGATGGAGAAGAAAGATGCCAAACCAAGATTGATTAGATGGGTTTTGTTGCTCCAAGAGTTTGATTTGGAGATTCGGGATAAAAAAGGAAGCGAAAATGTTGTAGCGGATCACTTGTCTCGAATTCCGATGGAAGGGAGTGACGATATGACTGAAATAAATGAAAGATTTCCGGATGAACAACTTTTAGCCGTATCAACCCAAGCCGCACCGTGGTATGCTCATTATGTTAATTATTTGGCCACAGGTGCTATTCCGGATCATTGGACAAAGAAACGACGACAACAATTCATGGTCCAAGTGAAACAATATATTTGGGATGAACCGGATCTTTTCAAGATTGGACCCGACCAAGTGATTCGAAGATGTGTCCCCGAGGCGGAAGTTAAAGAAATTTTGACACATGCTCATTCTTCCGCGTGTGGTGGGCATTTTAGTGGGCATAAAACTGGCTACCGGGTGCTTTCATGTGGGTTTTATTGGCCTACAATTTTTAAGGATGCTTGCCAGTTCGCCCGAAATTGCTTAAATTGTCAAAGGTTGGGGAGCATATCAAAAAGGGATGAGATGCCAATGCAACCGATTTTGGTTGTGGAAATATTTGATGTTTGGGGCATCGACTTTATGGGGCCGTTTCCTAATTCAAACGGGTTTTTGTATATTTTAGTAGCGGTGGATTATGTCTCCAAGTGGATTGAAGCAGTTGCCACAAGAACAAATGACCATTCGGTTGTTTGTAAATTTGTTCAATCCAATATTTTTGCCCGGTTTGGTGTGCCTAGAGTGATTATAAGCGATGGTGGTTCACATTTCAAGAATTTTAATTTCGGGAAGCTATTGAAGAGATATGGTGTGAACCACCGGATTGCTACACCGTACCATCCACAAACAAGTGGACAAGTCGAAGTGTCCAACCGTCAAATAAAGGAGATTCTAATGAAGACGGTAAGAGTTGATAGGAAGGATTGGTCGGGGAAATTGGATGATGCTTTGAGGGCGTACCGAACGGCCTACAAAACTCCCATTGGTACAACGCCTTATCGGATGGTATATGGAAAGGGTTGTCATTTACCGATGGAGTTAACGCATCGAGCGCATTGGGCAGTAACGACGGTGAATGCGGATTATAATGAGGCGGGCAAAACGAGGAAATTACAATTGAGTGAGATTGAGGAAATTAGAGATGAGGCATACGAATGTGCATCGACTTATAAAGATAAACTCAAGAAAGTGCATGATGCCAAGTTGAGAAAGAAAACCTTTGAAGTGGGTCAAAAGGTTTGGTTGTACAATTCAAGACTCAAGATGTTCGCGGGGAAGTTGAAAAGCAAATGGATGGGTCCTTACATAATTTGCCGGGTTGGTGAGTATGGTGATGTTGAAATTTTGGACGAGGTTACTGGCAAGCAACAAACGGTAAACGGACACCGCTTGAAACCGTATTTGGAGGGCAATGATATCAACTACTTGGAGATGGATAAATCGGGCTACATTCTAAGCCCGGTTGAGGAGACGTGATCAAGAGGCTCAGGTTTGGTAGTGTAAATAGTAGATTTTTACTTTACTTTATTTTGTTTTATTGTATAATTTCGGTTTTGATCGAAACCCGTGTTCGAAACAAGTGTGGGGACGTACCGGTAACGAAACGGTTCTAGCACTGTGTTGAGGACAACACGGGATTTTCGAGGGGGTAGGGTAATTTCCATGCTTGTAAATTATGCTTGTAAATTACTAAAAAAAAAAAAAAAAAAAAAAAAAAAATCCAGACCCTACCGTACCCCTACGGCCTAGCCGTAGGGCTACGGTGAACATTCAAACCATACGGCCCTTTGCCTCTGCCATACGGTGAAAGAGTGGCCACATTGTCTACCGTAGGGCTACGGCCCAGCCGTACCCATACGGTGCGGTCAGTTAAAAAAAAAAAAAAAAAAAAATTGTGGTGTACTTGAAGCAACAAACCGGCCCACACCTTTTTCTTCACCTATTTTCCTTCCATTCTTCTTCTTCTTCTTTCCTTCACACTACTAAGAACACCCACACCTTCCTAATCTTAATTCCTTCATAAAACCTTCAATCCTCCACCAAACTTAATGATTTTTGGGTCTATCTTGGCTTAAATTTCATAAGGAATCCGATTGTGGGAGGTATATTGCAAGAAAAACACGTTTTTGGGTCCGAATCAAAACCCTAAAAATCACATAAATTGGGGGTTTTCTTATTTTCTTGTTTTCTTGTGTCTAGCATCTTCTAATCCAAGGTATGTATCTTATTTGTGAATTTTTATGCTACATTGTTAGATTTTTAGGTTTATGTTTTTGGCTTAGTTTTGACCCACTTGCTTGTTAATGTTATAGGATGTAAATAGGTTGTTTGATAATAATATGGTAGTAGAAGTAATTTTGAGATGTATTTTGTGAACTTTTGGTAATGTTAAGATTGTAGAGGCGTCATGCCCAATTTTCGTTAAACCAAAGATGATTTTCGTTCACAAATATCTACTACCATAGTAACAAGCAAGTGTGGGGATATTTTGGTTGTTTTTACTGATTTATTTTGTTTTGTTTGGTGTGTTTTGTTTTGTGTTTGTTGTTGTACATTGTATAGGAAATGGCACGTACGGGAGAAGCCGCGGGGTCAAGTTCGTCTGCTGCAAAGGCTAAAGGAAAGCAGCCGGCGCAGCAGTATAAAAGAAGAAAGTATGTTCCTCAGAACAATGAATCTGATGTGGAGATGGAGCAAGCACCTCAAGCACCTCAAGCACCGGAGGCTCCAAGGCTAGACCCGGCTGAGAAGCCGGAATGGAAGACTGGGCCATTGAATGCAAAACCAAGAATATGGCAAGCTACGTTATTTCATGATCAACTCAAAAATTTGAAAGATCGAGCTGGGGCTTTTATCTATGAAAGGGAGGTGAGCCGAAAAGATTTCGAGCCATTTGGGGTTTTTGACAGGTTTAAAGCGCTAGGATGGGAAGCTGCGCTTTATTGTTATGATCAAGAAGAAAGAAGGGTATTTTTGGACGAGGTAGAAGAATGGATGGCGACACTACGATGTCCGAGATTTGATTCACCTTCAAAGATGAAGCTGATTGGTGAGGTAAATGGAATAGAGGTGGAAATGTCTTACGAGACATTACGAAGGCTTGCGAAGTTTGACAGTTTACCGGCGAAGGAATATAAGAATCCGAGCATTGACGAATTGTTGCTTAATCCGGACAAGCATCCTCGTTGGATGGATATGTTGAGTGATCTATTTTTGCCGGGTACTTATCATGGTACGTTATATCGAAGAAATTTGAAGATAGAGCCTAAACTGTTGCTGAACTTTACCATCTTGAATATATTACCGAGACGCGCTGATAAGGAACAAGTGCGTTTTTCTGAGGTTCCTATTTTATATGCGTTGATGCACGGTGGTCCAAAATTCTCTTTCCGGTATTTGGTTTTGAATCATGTGTGGATTTGTAGAAATTCACCGGAGAGAACAATCATTCCTTACTGTCGAATAATTACTGGATTGTTGAAGCAACAAGGTGCAATCACTGCTGAAGATGAAGGAAGAAAGAGGAAAAAGTTTAAACCTATTGATCTGGCAATATTGGGTTCTGGTTGGGTGTATTCTGAATCTGAGAGGTACCATAAATTGAAAAGTGGAGGTCAAAAGTGGAGGATGTTGAAGAAAGATGCACGGGTACTTTTGCCCGGTGAGGAGGATGACCCCGAAAGTGGAGCTGAAGCGCCACCAACTGATGATGAAGAATATGAAGATAACCCGGCGGGTGGACATTTGGATATTGGCCAAGGGAGTTCGAGCGGATATCATGGGGGAGGCTTTTATGATTTTACCGAAAGGACATTTGTGGATGGTTGGGCTTTTGGGGGGTCGATGAATGAGGTGATTGAAAGTCAACGCCCCCAGCCTCGGTGTTTGATACTTGGTCAGGGTCGGAGCGTACGTTATTTGATCATCAAACAATGATGGGAGCTAGTATGGAGCGGAGAATGCAACAAGGTTTTGATCGCCAAGAATTATGGAACCGTGGACATGCTTACGCTCAGCAAGTGGAGATTAATCACAGGTACATTGATGATCAAAACAGGAGAATGAATGATGATTGGCACGCGGGAAGGCCTGTAGTTGCAAATCCACCACCGGTGGATTATGGGTCTTTACCGCCATATGACGGAAGCATCTCCTACCCGACCCCACCAGTCCACCATTCCCAATGGATCAACCCTCAGCAGCAGCAGCAACCCACAGATCAAGGAGGAAGTAGTGATGGAGCATTCGGCTTTGGCGAATGGAATGATTTATTCACTTCGGTGTTCGGGCCGCCGCAGCCGCGCTACTATTGATCAGGTCGTGCTTCTTGTACATAGTTTTATATTCTGTTTGTTTATGCTTGTGTTTTTACCTTGGGTTTTGGGTGGTTGGGTGGTGTATTGAATCATGTGAATTGTTGATGAGTTTGGGTTGTGAAAGTTGGATGTGTGTTTGTGTTTTAAAAAAAAAAATGAAAAATCTAAAAAAATTTAAAAATGAAAAAAATACAAAAAGAAATTTGTGGTTTGAGTGTATGAGCATTTCTTTCCAAAGCCATGCATTGGGACAATGCATCCCAAGTGTGGGGATGGGAGGAAATTTTTTGGAGATTTAAAAAAAAAAAAAATTTTGAGGTCAAGTGCAATGTTGTAAAAATCGGAACACCTTGATTTAACCCCCATTAGACACATCGGCAACCTTTAATACCCGTTTCTTTTTCTTGGTGAGAGTTGAAGCCACACATGTAAATAAATAAATTCTTCTTTTGTGAGAGTGGCAACGGGTGGGGATGCACTAGAACTTGTGCCTGAATACAGCTTGAATCTTTGATTGAACATGAGTGTAAAAATGATAAGGGCATTAGGTAGCCTCATCATGTGAGTGCGAATGTGGGTTTTGGGGGGTTGGACCTCATACATTACAAATATGAGCAAGGTAGCGAGAGGGGCGGGGGTTTGGACATTTAGTTGCCCATTTTTTAGCCTAAAAAGCCTATCGATTGTTAACCCTTTAGCTAGTTCCCTAAATCAATACCCAACTTGACCCGGTCTTGTGTGTTTGAATAGAGTGTTAGTGTGTTATTTTAGTATTACAAGTTGAAGTGTTAATTGAATGTGTTCGTATGTGTATGTATTAGTGATTCTTGATGTATTGGAAAAAAGAAAGAAAAAAAAAAGAAAAAAAAAAGAGAGAAAAGGGGAAGAAGAAATTGAGAAAAAGAAAGAAAAGAAAAAAAAATATAGAAAAAAAAAAAAAGAAGAGCAAGTTAAGTTATGTTTGTGTTTGTATATAGTAGTGTTTCTTGTTCGCGTGAGTTTGTGTTGAAATAAAAGACCGGGTAAAGTTTGCGCTACTTATATATATCCTATTCCCTACCTTTACACCTAGCCAAGTTACAACCGTCAAGTCCCTTTGATGTATATTCATGTTCATGTTAGGAGGATTATTGATTTAGGTACAAGCTTATGGTTGTACAACTACCCGTTTGCTTTTTGTGTGTCTAGCGTATCTTTGCTAGAGCTTATTTGATACCGAGAGGAGAGATATTGTGAGGGGTGTGTTAATTGGGGTGTTGAGGATGGGTTATTACGAGGATTGCACATTTAACTTGACTTTGAAATGATCGCCTATTTGTGGAAAGAGGTGGTAGTAGATTGCTTGGGACAAGCAATGGGTAAGTGTGGGGATGTGACGGGTGGTTCAACGAACACCCTTTAATAATGCTAAAACGTTTATTTTATTCACATTTAATCATGATATTGCTTGGAGTTGGATAACTACGGTTGTTATGGATGCAGGTATGATAAGGGAGCTAAAATGGCGGAAAACGGGCTTTGGAAACGGACCGGAAGGCATGGGAACAAGAAGGAGCAAAACAAAGAAAATATGGATTTTGGCCCAAGCCCACCGTAGGCCTACGGCCCGGGCGTTCCCTTACGGTGGCAACAGACATCAATTTTCAACCGTAGGGCAGTGCAAGATGGCCGTTTGGATTTGAGATCCACCGTAGGGGTACGGCTGGGCCGTTCCCTTACGGTGGCCCTGCACCCTTGTGTAACTCTTTCTTTAAAGAGCAATTATTGGTGTCCATTCATTGGCACTTTTCACTTGAAACGTTTCTACCAACTTTTGGGCGAATTTTTGGCTGCAACTTATCATTGGAAACATTATCTAATCATTGTTTTGATGCTTGTAATCCTCATGAACAATTGCTTGAAGATGATAATGATTCACCAAGCTATGTTAGGCTAAACAATTGGTGATCATTCGTGGTGAAGGTTTTTTCTACAACTTTTGTGTGTGTTTTTCCTATATTTCTAGAATAATAATTTGGTACTTTGCTTGATGATTATGGTGTATGAACAATTGTTTGTAGTATGTTGGTTAATTTGCTAATTCTTAGTCTTTATCGTTCGTTCTTGGTGTTGCTAACAACCGAGATATCACGGGAAGGATTGGGGTTGGTTATTGATTAATTGGTCATCGGGAAACAACCTCGCGTTAATATAATCCGAGTACTTTGTTCCCTTTTACCACAACAATTGCTTTTACACGAGTTATGTCTATGTAACTCTTTCTAGTGGAAATTCACACATGTGTTTAGAAAAACCGGATCCTTGAATGATCATTATTCCATAATTTGAAGAAACACTTCTAAGTTTGAATTGAAAATTAGTCGTTAATTTAGTTGAAACCAAAACAATCAAAAATCATAATCATTTACTTTTTATTGAGTAGTTTAATTTTAGTTAATTAACAAAGCTAGAATTTACACATTTTCCACAAACTCCCTGTGTTCGATACCTTCTTACTACTATACATTAGTTGTAATTGGGAAATTTAACGTGTACCACGACAAGCACGTCAGTGGCCAGGAGAGATCCTTGGTTCATAAGTAATATCTTGTCTCTTAAATCAACAACGCGTTTTGGGGCTTAATGTTAGTGGATGAGAGGAGAACTCCACAGTTAAGCGTGCTCAGGTGAGAGCAATTCCAGGATGGGTGACCTCCTGGGAAGTTTCCACCGGGGCACCCAAAAACAAATCCGTGAGCTATGGGAGGGCAAAGCGGACAATATTGGTGATGAAAGGGGCCAGATGTTACACTAATAATAATAATAATAATAATAATAATAATAATAATAATAATAATATTAGTAATACTACTAATAATAAGAATAATAATAATAATAATAATATTAGTAATAATAATAATAATATAAGTAATAATAATAATAATATAAGTAATAATAATAATAATAATATTAGTAATACTAATAATAATAATAATAATAATAATAATAATATTAGTAATAATAATAATAATATAAGTAATAATAATAATATTAGTAATACTAATAATAATAATAATATTAGTAATAATAATAATAAAAATAATAATAATATTAGTAATAATAATAATAATAATATTAGTAATTATAATAATAATAATAATAATCGTAATAATAATAACAATAATAATAATAATTGTAATAATAATAATAATAATCGTAATAATAATAATAATATTAATAATAATAATAATATTAGTAATTATAATAATAATAATAATCGTAATAATAGTAATAATATTAATAATAATAATAATAATAATAATCCTCTCTCCGTCAAAAAGTATTCGAGGTGCTCCATTGCACCTTTGGGAATGACTCTCTTTCCAGCATTCATCATCTGAGCCGCATTGTGTATATCTTTCAGGGTAGTCTTTTTCTCCGTGTTCTTTGAAACAATCATTCTCCAGATGCTACGCTTGGGAACATCATTCTCTGTCATCTCCCCGACCAGTTGTCTGTCATCCACAGAAAGCCTTCTGGCATATGGGTGACCCTCTAAGTGTTCAAAGGGAGTGTGGTTGTGCGTCGGGTTTTTCACCTTTAACCTCCAAACCCGTGTCCGAGATTCAAACACCCCTGTCAACTTAAACGGGCAGCCAATTTTTTTGCTACCCGTCTTCCTCACCAAAGCCACACTCTTATGCTCCCCCCAAGAGTGCATTGAAATACAACCTTAACAAAAATAAGTTTATTAGAAAATAAGTTTTTTTTAATTTTTTTAAATAAATAATTATAAGAAAGTTTTTTTATAATTTTTTTAAATAAATAATAATAATAATAATCGTAATAATAATAATAATAATCGTAATAATAATAATAATAAAACTAATAATAATAATAATAATAATCGTAATAATAATAATAAATACAATACAATAATAATAATAAATAGAATAATAATAATAATAATAATAATAATAATAATAATAATAATAATAATAAGAATAATAATAATCGTAATAATAATAATAATAATCGTAATAATAATAATAATAATAATAATAATCTATTGATGATTAAAATGTACACTTGTAAGAAAAAAAAATTGATAACATGTCTTAAATAAAAAATGTTCATCATAACAAAGCCACTATAATGTTCTTCCAAACCCTTCATAAAAACTCCATATGCACAAAAGAAAAAGGGTAGTTAGAGTTTTACCTGAAATAATAATAGGCCTAAATACCAAGTCCAGCAATATAAACGAATTTGTAGCCCAATAATATGTCACAATATAACTTAACATTTGAATTATATTTTTCAAAAAGCCTTAACTTAAATTGTTTGGAAATAATACCTCGAATAGTGTGAATGGTTTACTCAAAATCAGAATTCTCTACGATTTCAAATATTCTGAATTCGAAAAATAAGGGTTCTTTAAAGTAAAAATGAAAAAAAAGAAAATTTATACTCTTATCGATACACACATTTTTCAAACAATTCTCAAACCTAGATTGAGCTTTTTCATTTTCTTTTTCCTCAAAAACACAATTAAAATATAACTATATAATATGCTTTTCGGAAAACAAAAAAACAGATGAAAAAAATGCATAAAAAAAGCTACCGTTGAACTCAGCAAGAAGAAGCTGAACAACAGCAGGCCGCCTCCTTTGCCATTGCCACCGTTTGACGCCGCCGTGAGCCACCAGGTCTTGGAGGCTAGGGTTTAAAAAGAGAATGGTCTGGATAGACAAACAAAACTTTTGTAAATGTATAGATCGGCCAGAGATCTGAGTCTTCGGCGATGGTTTATCAGCAAACAAAGACAACGAGGGTTAGGGTACAAATCTGGATTTATGAAGAGAGATGTAGATCTGAACATAAAAACGACGACGGTTAGGGTACAGATCTGAACACAAATGAAGTTGTGAGCGTTGGTGATGTTTGTTGTGTTATAGATCCGTAGAGAGAGAGAGAGAGATGCGGATGAAAACAACACCATTTTCCGTCCACCTCGTCACACACCGCCGCTGGCCGCCACCACCATCGCTCACCTTGTCACCAGCGCCGTACAACACCACCCCTATGCATCACCGTTGTACACCCACCTTTAATATCTTTAAGATAGAGAGATACAGAGAAATTTTGATGAATTTGTTTGATGTAAAAATGAAATAGAAGATAGATAGAGGGAGAGAGAGAGAGAGAGAGAGAGAATGTGTGTGTGTGTGTGAGAGAGAGAGACAAGGTAGAGACAAATTTCATCTGGACTCAAAATGTGTGTGACTTTATGTGCTGCAAATATAAAGTCAAAAAATCAGAAAAGATGTGGTTTACCCATAATACCCTTTTAGCATAAAGACAAAATGGTAGACATGGAGCAATGGTGGCCACAAATGGGGTTTCTAGAGTTTCTACAACTCAAGTGAGTTTCTACTAGATACATAGCCTATATATATATATATATATATATATATATATATTAGTTAATTTTATATCTAACCTACGAAATACAAAAACCTAGTAAAGTAATGAATTTTATGTTACAATCGGTGCATTTGATTAAAAATAATATAAAATAAAGTATGCTTAAAATGCACCGATCAAGTACAACCACACTTTTCTTCTTGTTTCAACATCAAACTTCGCAATGGATAAGCCCTCTTACACTTTCTTATAACTCGAGCCTTCGTGTACCACATGTCTTTGGCTGGATACAGATCACAACGGCTTTCTTCGTCGTATATTGAGGTGGATATTGTTTTAAGTTTTAAGAGGGAAATTTAAAAATCTTTTTTAGAAAATTCAAAGCTGATAAGGCACGTTTCCCTACGTGGATTTAAATTTTCCCCCTTAAAATTGAAAAACTTAGGGCCTAAAACAGCTGTGAGGATATTAGTAAACGTCTGCTGTTGGTTGGCAGACGTAGGGATTGAGGACCGCTGTTGGGGGCGACAGCGGTGGTTTCACGTGGCCCACCCCTTTTTTTGAATTTTTTAATGGGATTAATGACGTCAGTTTTTGCATCATACAGGCATTGCTGGCCAGTCTCTCCGGCTGACACATCAGCTGTCTGACGTTACTCACGCTTCTCCTATTATGAAAAATATAGATAGATATAGATTAAACGTATTACAACGTGGTTAAAAACAAGAGGAAAAAAGTAACTTTATTAAAAAGTTACGTTTTTACTAGAGATCATGGGAGATAAATGAAAATATAAAATAAAAGACAAAAGTGAAGGACTGAATATGCTACTTGTGGTAAAGGGCTGATATTGCCGGGGTTATATTTTTTGAAGGGCTATCTTTTAAATTTTTCGCTATTTAAACACCTCAAATCTAGGGTTTTAAGTCACTCATTCATTAACGTAACAGCCGCCGCAGTTCATTACCTAAAATCTTGTGTTTTTTGAGGAAGAAGCAAAATATCTGATTCTATGATATTCTGGTGCTTGATATTGGTTAAGTGAAGTGATAGGGAAATTAGGTAGTTATGTTGGAGGATTATTTGAATCAAAATTTCGGTGGTGTGAAGGCTAAGCATTCGTCTGTTGAGGCGTTGAAGAGATGGAGGGATGCCTGTGGTCTTGTGAGGAACTCGAAACGACGCTTTCGGTTCACTGCTAATATTGAGAAGAGGAACGAAGCTGCTGATATGCGCCGTACCAATCAGGTCAGCAATCTAATTACTAATAATTGGTTGTACTTAGGAGTGTTCAAAAAATCTGAAATCTGAAAAAATTCGAAATTCGATCCGATATACGAACCGAAAAAAACCGATCCGAATTCTTATTCGGATATTTGGATGGATCCGATTCGAATCCGAATTATTTATTCGGATTTCGGATCGGATTCAGATTTCACAATTAAATTATTCGGATTATTCGGATAACCGAATAACCCAAATAAGCTTCAATTGAGTTTTAGTATGCGAATGACCAATTGTTTGAAACTTAGTTCAACCCATGAGGCCAATACTAAACCATTCAACATCGTCCATCCATATGTACTAGTTAGTGCCACGTTTCGTGATGCCTGATTTTATATTCAATACTATGTTCTAAAGTTTAATTTTGTATTTAAATTTACGTTTTAAAGACTATATTTTGATGTTTGAATTTTGTATTTGTATTTAAGACTAATCTCTATTTTCGCTTTTGTATGTTTATTGAATTCAAATTAATAAAATGTTAGGAACCATAAATTAGGAAAAATAAAAAAAAAAATGAAAAATTGTTGTTTGGTTTAATTTGGATCATTCGGATATCCGTTCAGATTATTCGGATCGGATGGGTAATTTGGATCGGATTCGGATAGACTCCTAAAATTTCAAAATCCGAATAATCCGATCCGAATAATCCGAATAACTCGTTATCCGATCGGATGAATACCCCTAGTTGTACTCTTTTACACATGGTGATTTCATCGGTTTTTGTCCCTATTTCTTCTTGCGAACCTTCTCAAACATATTAAACGATGCAAATCTCTTTATTGTCTTTTTGTTCATGTGAATTTATTTTATTGTTTGAATTTCATGTTCATAGTATTAGCAGTGTGTAGAAATCGTGATTAATCGGTAATATGTAGTTTACTTGTTAAATTTCACCTCTTTCGTACCTAATGTCGGTAATTGGTCAAAATCTCTTACGTATATGACAAACTATACCTATTAATCCAATCAGATTAAATAATTTTGGTTAATTGCTAGTTGGTGCCCAGCTCTTCTTGACCTGTACATAGCGAGTTTTACAACCATGAGTACATTGTTGTAAGAATCACTAGTTGCTAGTCTGCCTAGGGCTGTCCAAAAAGCTCAGAGTTAGCTTGGAAAAAGATCGATTAATATGTATCGGTTTGAAATCAAGCCAACCCGGCTTAGATCAGTTCGTAGCGAGCCGAGTTGGCTCGGTTTGGCTTAGATTATTCTAATTTTTAAAATTAAAATATATTATTTTTATATACATCTAATCTATATTCTATATATATAATAAACCAAAGCAATAAATCCCACATGATACTTTTCAAAAAAAAAAAAATAAATAAATCCCACATGATACTCAAAGATGCCAACCTCTTCATTGAGTGGGTCATGTGGCTTGCCTATGTGGCATTAAGTGATTTAAGAAAAAAATATTTAACAACAAAATTAGATTTTTCTCTCATGTTTCCTCCCATAATTTTTAAACGTTAATATCTTTTATATACGAGATTTTTTAAAGAAAACATTAATCATGTCTAGGCGAGTCACTAATAATGTTCAAACTAGGAATTCTATTTTCATCAAGAGCAGAATAGATTAAAACCACTTCTTTCAAAAAAAAAAAGTCCCACCTTTAAGACTACAGCCTTAATCACGTCTTGCAATGGTTGTTTTTAGCTCTGCTCCTCATCCAAACATACATCTGCTTTTTAATATACATTTTCATTCTTATTCACATGATTAAATTTGTTGTTTTCTCATATTGTAGTATATTAATTTTTATGTTACATCATAATATATATTTTATAACTTAATATTAAATTTATCTATCCAAGATTCCAAGATATAATCTAGTATACTATGAAAATGTTAAAAAAGAAGGAAGGCATATTACATATTTATTTAATATTTGTTAATGGTAGCATAGTGATCGTGTTTTGAGATTGAATTTACAACTAATCAAGTTATTTTAATAAACCGTATCATACTGAAAATTATCCAACTACTCAAGTTATCAAATTTAAGAGTGTTTTTTTTATTTAAAAAAGTTTGTATTTAGGAGTGCAACCGGACATCTATTGCCTATTTGGGTGTTAATACATATGCTGATGAATAATACTATATTTTGGTGAAGTTTGAGACTTATTTGTATTTGGTTGAACTTGATTTTGGCTTGTAATGTATTAGTTTTAACTTATTTTGAATGTGGTATTTTGAAATATTTAATAATATTTTAGACTATTGAATTTTAAAAGCTATTTAAAAATTTTCTTTTTAAATTTGAGCCAAACCAAGTTGAGCTGAGCCAGGTCGGTTAAAAACCAAGTCGAGCTTGAACTTAGATTTTCAACCCAGTTTCAAATCCGAACCAAGCCTGCGCTTTCCTTAACTCGGCTTGGCTAGAGGCTTATGCAGTTATGCCTCTTAGAGGGAACGTCCCAGATTCAAACATGGGCAAAGGTGTAGCTTACATTAATTTGATTTAAAATAAAGTGGGGGTAACATTAGCCGTTCTTTTTTTTTTTAACGGCTAATTTCCTCCCCCATATTTACACCCTTTTATTGCCTCTTTTCAACACACCTTTAACACCACACAACAAGGGGTGGGGCATAGAGTAAGCAACAGTCAAACCACCACACCAACAGTTAGGGCTGTTTACAAGCCGAACCAATAAGTTGTTTTGAAACTCAATCCGACAGGTAGACATGTTTTAACCTCTTTTCAACCCGGTTTTTTTTAAGTAGATAGGATTAGTGGCTGGAATTTATAGAGAAACTAATCAGAATCGTTGGGCTGCAACCTATTTTTAGGCCAATTAGGACTGCCTTTGAGTTTTAACCACCCTTGATCGCCTAGCAACTAGTGGGTCGATTAGATGAAAATTTATAGGTGAACATCTTATTAGTGATTAGCGAAGCTACGCACGATGTTTACAACCGTGTATTGGTATTCAAATAGGTTTAGTTTGAAATTGAATTGGTAAAGGGGTATTATAATTTCTGGGTTTTCCTTTTGTTTAAGTTTTTTTTCTGTAGTTGTTTGTTGAAGTTTATGTAATACAAGAACAAGCTGTACTAGTTGTACAAAAATTGTTGGGTATTCGTGCATAGCAATCATTCGTTATTTACTTGGTTAATAGTATGATTTTTTTTCAGGTGTGCTCTTTCATCCAGAACAGGCCAATCGGAGGGAATGACCAGTGCAGGCGCTATTCTGTACCTGAAGAATTTAGGGAGGCTGGTTACGGTATCGGTGCTGATGATGCCAGCTCCATTTTTGAAGGCTTGAACTCTCGAAAGCTAAAAACCCTTGGCGGGGTAGATGGAATGGCAGAAAAACTTTTAACTAGCACCACCAATGGGCTTACTATGGAGAATGGCGATTTGATTCGCAGACAGCAACTCTTTGGAACCAATGAGTTCACTGAACGTGGACGGAGCTTTTGGGTGTTCATATTTGAAGCCTTTCAAGATATGACTCTTTATGTTCTTACTATGTGTGCTTTTCTCTCTTTGATTGTTGGCATAACACCAGGAGGATGGCAAACTGGGGCTTATGATGGTCTTGGGCTCGTGGCTTGTATCATGTTGGTAGTGTTTGTAACGGCAATAAATGATTATCATCAATCCCTGCAGTTTTGGGATTTAGATAAAGAGAAAAAGCGAATATCCATTCAAGTTACTAGGAATGGGTACATAAAAAAGCTATCAATAGATGAGCTACTTCCCGGTGATATTGCTCATCTTCGTATTGGAGACCTAGTCCCTGCAGACGGGCTATTCCTCTCTGGGTATTCACTCGTTGTCGATCAATCACGTTTAACTGGAGAAAGTAAGCCCGTAGAAGTCAACGCTGAAAATCCCTACCTGTTGTCGGGAACTGCGGTCAGAGATGGCTGTTGTAACATGCTAGTTGTGGCAGTAGGCATGAGAACTCAGTGGGGAAAACTGATGGCAACTCTTACTGAAGGCGGAAATGATGAAACCCCATTGCAGGTTAAGTTAAATGGAGTGGCGACTATCATCGGAAAGATTGGGCTTATATTTGCTATATTAACTTTTGCAGTTTTGGCTCAAAAGTTATTTGCTAGTAAGGTTGTTGAAGGAACTCAATGGAGCTGGTCTGCTGATGATGCCCTTAACTTGTTGGCGTATTTTGCTATTGCTGTTGCCACTGTTGTGGTTGCGGTTCCGGAAGGGCTATCATTGGCTGTCACATTGAGCCTTGCATTTGCCATGAAGAAGATGATGAATGACAAAGCACTTGTCAGAAATCTGGCCGCCTGCGAGACCATGGGGTTTGCCACAACTATATGCAGTGATAAAACCGGGACGCTAACCACCAACCACATGACGGTTGTCAAATCATGCATTTGTTTGAATGTCAACAAAGAAGAAATTCCTGATAGTGCTAAAAAGATACTTGTACAATCGATATTCACTAATACAGGTGGTGAAGTTGTTGTTAACAAAGAAGGAAAACGTGAGATACTCGGGTCACCAACAGACACAGCCATATTGGAATTTGGGTTGTCACTTGGTGGTGATTTTCAGTCTGAACGTCAGTCAACGAAAGTTCTCAGAGTCGAGCCGTTTAACTCTACAAAGAAGCAGATGGGGGTCGTATTGGAGCTTCCGGAAGGTGGTGTAAGAGCTCACTGTAAAGGTGCTTCCGAAATTGTTTTGGCTGCTTGTGACAAAGTGATCAATGAAAATGGCGAAGTTGTTGCTCTTGATGAAGAATCTCTAAACCGTTTAAAGAGCACAATCGATTCTTTTGCTGGTGAAGCCCTTAGAACTCTATGTCTTGCCTATATCGACCTGGAAAGCGGTTTCTCAGCTGAAACTCCAATTCCATCATATGGGTATACTTGTATAGGAATTGTGGGTATTGAAGATCCAGTCCGTCCAGGTGTCAAGGAGGCGGTGGCTCGTTGTAGATCAGCTGGTATAACTGTCCGTATGGTTACAGGAGACAACATAACCACTGCAAAGGCCATAGCTAGAGAATGCGGAATACTTACAGATGACGGAATTGCAATCGAGGCTCCAGATTTCAGCGAGAAGAGCCCTGAAGAATTACTCGAAAAAATCCCCAAAATCCAGGTTATGGCTCGATCTTCACCTCTAGATAAGCAAACACTCGTGAAACACTTGAGAAAAACGGTCGGTGAGGTTGTGGCGGTTACTGGAGATGGAATTAATGATGCCCCAACACTTCATGAAGCCGATATAGGTTTGGCCATGGGCATTGCTGGAACTGAGGTAGCCAAAGAGAGTGCAGATGTTATTATTCTAGATGACAGTTTCTCTACAATTTTCAAATTGACTAGATGGGGACGATCAGTCTACGTCAACATTCAAAAAATCTTACAGTTTCAGCTCACTGTCAATATTGTAGCTTTGATGGTTAACTTTACTTCAGCTTGTTTGACAGGTACGTTGGTTCAAAAGCTGCCAATTTCAACTAAATATACCTAGAAAGTTTGAAACAAACATATCCTGTTTTAATGTTTTTTTTTTTTTTGTGTCTAGGGAGTGTGCCCCTCACGGCAGTTCAACTTTTGTGGGTGAATCTGATCATGGATACACTGGGAGCACTGGCACTGGCATCCGAACCCCCGACCGATGAGTTAATGAAGAGAACTCCAGTTGGAAGGATGGCAAATTTTGTAAGCAATGTCATGTGGAGGAACATTTTTGGGCAGGCCGTGTTCCAAATTGCAGTGATATGGCTACTTCAATCCAAAGGAAAATCATTTTTCAGCCTTGTTGGAGAGAATTCTGATGTCATTCTCAATACAGTCATTTTCAATTCCTTCGTCTTTTTTCAGGTAAATTCATCTACAATGTTAACCTAGGGTGTGTACATATAACACGACACAAACCAACCAACCAAGGGTTTGGGTGTATGAAAAAAAGTTCTATAATTTGAGTAATGAAAAAATAAAAAAATAAAAGATCAGGACATACATGTCATGTTATGTTATGTTAGGGTAAACCTTTCTAGCCTAACATAACTTTTAGGCTCGGTTTGTGTCAAGTCTTTACGTTCGTGCCGGGTTCGATTTGCCAACCCACGATCACAGCTCATTTAACACCCCAGCTGATATTTGCCTGACGAATTTTGCAGCTCTTTAACATGGTCAACTCTCGGGAAATGGAGAAGGAAGATGTTTTAGATGGCCTGTGGAAGAACAAAATTTTCGCAAGTGTTATTGCTGCAACCGTTGTTTTCCAGGTTTTAATAGTTGAGTACCTGGGTCCTTTTGCTAACACCGTGCCACTTACAGCCACACAGTGGTGGTTTAGTGTTTTTACGGGTTTTTTAAGCATGCCAATTGCTGTGTTTTTTAAGAGAATCCCTGTCTGTGTAACATCTAGTGTTGCAAAACCCGGGTTGGGCTTGTATTCGGCGACCCACTCTATAGCGAGTACTCGGATTAATCAAGGGAGTATTCGGGGGTCAAATCAGCCTATGCAGGGAGTACTCGGAGTATTCGGAGTAATCGGCGACCTACCCTAGAGCGAGTACTCGTGGAGTAATCGGTAAACTCGGCTTGCAACATTTGTAACATCTGTATGTGTCATGTGATTAGTTAATACTTAATAGTTATTTGTAAATGGATTTGAAGTATTCGGAGTAATCGGCGACCTACCCTAGAGCGAGTACTCATGGAGTAATCGGTAAACTCGGCTTGCTAACATTTGTAACATCTGTATGTGTCATGTGATTAGTTAATACTTAATAGTTATTTGTAAATGGATTTGAAACATTATATTATATTTTATTAGTTTTACAATGTCCATTACAACCCAAGTGGTTTTGTTGTGTTTGTTTGCTGTGTACCCAAGTTGGAATCTTTGTTTTGTTTTTTTCCTTTATTTAGTTTTTTTTCCCTTCATTAAACGTTTGGACAGGTGGCAACAGGGCTACATGAGTAAACTTTTAAACAGGTGCCAGCTGTCGTGCTGTCATGGGTGTGTGTTTTCCCTGAGCCAGGTGCTGAGTTGTTAGTTCTTTTATAACACCTTTCTGTCTCTGATGTGGTGAGTTTTTAAACCCCATGCATCCCTTTTCTCTATCTCTATAAAACCATTCTCTCTCCTCCCTTTACCCGTTCCACCGTCACAACCTTAACCGGAAAGCCCAACCGTCACCACCGGTTGTAGATGTTCTTGATTGCGGCGGTTCCAGCGATACTATAAATATGGTGGATGGTGGTGGTTCTGTCACGGTTTCGGGGAGGCTTTGTGGATGCTGGATTTGATGCAACCTTGGCAGGTTATGTGGGGTTTCGGCTGCCATTAATTATATAGCGTCTTCTGTCAGTTCCTTCTCAACATTAGGTTTTGTTTGATCTTTTTTCTCCTTTGTTCTTATGGCCAATAGTAGTTTGACCATGATCTATTTACCTACCATTTGAATTTCTTTTGGTTAAAGGCCATCATAAATCGGACAATTAGTTCACTGGATATCTCTTGAAACAAATCCTCCAAAGAATTTGGCTAAGGTTACCTTTATCACAGCTTCTCAATTTCTTTATAAACCTTCCACATCAATCCTACAAAGACCCACGATCATCACCCTGTTGTGTTGTACTTCATTCTTGCGCACCACCACAACGCCGCCGCAGCCGACACGAACCAGAAACATTATTGCCGCCTGACTCGTTTTCTAGTAATAACAACCAAAAGCTTCGTTGCCTTCGATTTCCGTTACCGTTCCGTCATCCAACTAATTCGACTTCTATTCAGGTTAGCGAATCGAACCATCTTTCGTGTATACATACACACACACATACATTATTAAAGTCTGGCTCGTTTTGATTTCCGGTGACTAGGTTCCCATCATGGTATTTAAGTTTTGTTAAATTGAATTCTAGTCCATCCAAGGTTCGTTTTCAAAACCATTTTATATAAATAAATTAGTGTACTACTGTTATGTAATTATATTTAAGTTTTGTCAAATTTGTTTTATGAAATGTCCCCACTGTTATCTACATGTATTTTTTTTTTTTTTGTTAAGATTAAGAAATCTAGATCACCATAGCCATGCTAACAGTAGCTATTTTTAAACATTCAGTACGTATCCGATTTCCTCATTAAAATTTTTAGGGTCTATGTAGTTGTCAATATTATACAAATCTTAATAACTGAATCTATTTTCAAAATATGTGTGAATAAATATAGGATCAACTAAGTTGAGATGGTGTAATTCCGTTAACAAATAAATTAGTTGTTGGGTTGGTATAGTATATATTTGACTTCATGATGAAAATATTAAATGAGCTAAGTACATGAATTTGGAGTGAAGCTATTTCGTGTTATATATATAATTCACCTATCAAATCATTTGGTCTAAAATACTAACACCTTCTGTCGCTGGAATTCAATGAGTCAGCGAATCACATAAACAACTTAAGGTTTTGTAAAGTTAATTTCGATAACAATGAAAATATAGGTTCGCATACTTGTTAAAGACTATTTGTTTTGCTTTGCTTTTGTTGTGCTCGACAAGGTACAGATTCTCGATCTTGACATCATAGTATTTCTTTCATCATGTCCGTCACTTTGTAGTGCGGATTTTGTCTTTTTCGTTAGTTGTTTAGATTCGTATTGTAAGTTTGTCATTGTCACACCCTCAAAATCCACTTGCGGGGTTTTACCGCGAGGCGCATGACAAACCAGGATCCAAACCAACGATCACAATAAACAAGTCTAAAATAAACATAATGCAATTTCAAAACAATGTTTAAAATCCCCGTTTACAGCGGAAGCTTATTCAAAACAATATTCAATAGTAAACCAATTGTTCAACGTTTGTAAGACCATGCAACCCTAACTAGACGCCGTGCAGACGCGTGCGCCCTAGTCCAGTCGTGCTACCTTAGCGACCTGAGAAAACATGTAAAAGTTTACGTCAGCACAAAAATGCTGGTGAGTTTACAGGTTTTGTAATCCAAGTACCAAGTCAACCTGTCCATACTATAACAAATCGAAAACCAGTGTACGCTAGCTAGGCGTATGTTTTGTTACTACCACGATTGGAAAACCATTACTAACTCGTAAACCAAATGTATGCCTGATGTAGTAAACCAGTTGTTCCTGTTGTTCCTGTTTGAGACAATATGCACCCGCCGACCCTCCAAGTCGACGAGCGGGGTTGGTCACTCCCAATAGTGCTATTCACATTTCCCCGTTGTGCAAACCCGCACATTCATGGTTCCCCCCGGGACTTCCAAAGATCGTGTAGTACACAATAGAAACCCATAGTATGACAGTAGTTACCAAATAATCGTTTTAACACATGTTTTCTCCCCCGAAAATGTGAAACCAGTTTAAAAGAGGGGCCGTAAACTCACCTTAAGTTGCGTTACTTCGTAATACGAATAACTCAGCAGCTATGCTAGTCCCGTAAAGCGGCGACCTAACATATGACAGTTACAAGCACTTAGACTAATAACCAGCAGGTTAATTAGTCCCTAGATGTCCAGACCATAACCAAGTTCGTTTGAAAACACCGTGACTGTTTAACTGACCCAAAGTACAAGACTCGACATCCCATTGGTGACCCGAGACTCCCCGTGTTATGTTTACGCTCTCAAACATACAATCATGCAATCACACTTAACATACGTTAACGCACAACAAGTTATAGCACATAGCTCACGTATCACATAATTACATCCAAACATATGTTACCAAGTTATTAGATATGTTACGGGGTTCCTAGCATGTTCCTGCATGTCAAATCGGGTCTCGGAATGCTAATTTACACTTACAGCAGCAGTACACGCTATTAGGAAAAGTCAACTAGCATTTAGGTTGGTCAACTGGCATTTAGGAAGGCTAATCGCCTATAATATAGGCGATTAGGGCTATACCACATGTAATTACTAGCATTTAGGGCTATACCACATGTAACTACTAGCATTTAGGCTATACCACATGTAACTACTAGCATTTAGGGCTATACCACATGTAACTACTAGCATTTAGGGCTATACCACATGTATCTACTAGCAATTAGCCCTACTCGCATGAAACATAGGCAATTAGCCTCCTAATCGCCCCTAACATAGGCGATTAGGGTTGCTAATCGCCTGTAACCTTGCTGTTCCGGTTTTTCGCGCGTTTAACGCTCCAAATCAGATCCAGAACGTGTGTAACCACCCAATATCATCCCAACAACTATTCAAAACATGTTTAAACTAAAATCCTTCGTTTTGCCTCGTATTATCAGCCCTGCATTGCAACCACGTAATCCAAACACAATTCACATAGCATGCAACATCACATTAACATGCATAACTATAACCCTAATAATCAATTACTCAGATTTCATTAATCATGACATCAATATTATTCTGAACTAACCTAACAACATGTTAATCACTCATCTTTAATCATAAAAACCCTAGATATTAATCATAAACACACATAACACATGTATGATTGTTAGAATCCGATTAACAACACTTATTAACGATTTTCAGAAAGCTTTTTCGTTTTAGGACAGGTCTGGACCATTAGGGATTGAATAAAAACGTTTATAAAGATTGCATGGATGGAAACCAAACCTTAGATTTGTGAAAGAATGATGGATTAAGCTTGAAACCTTGCGTTTTGATCAAAAATCGCGTTCCAGAGGTTGTGTGTGTGTTGAGGCGGGTTATGGGACGACTAGGGTTTGTATTATGATGTTTAGGAGGTCAAGTATGGTATTTATAGTCGTTTTTAGTCGTCCAGCCCGTAACTAGCGATTGTGCAGCATTTACACGCGATTAGGGGTCCTAATCGCATGTATCTTCATGCATTTGGGCCCACTCGCCAGACATTACATGCGATTGGCCTCCTAATCGCATGTAATGTTCCCCAATTGCATGCCCTATAGGCGATTAGCCTCCCCTAATCGCCTATAGGGGTTGGTTCGATGTATTTTGCGCGTTAAACCCCGTTTTAACATATGTTAACACATATTCACATACCGACAAGTCACATAATGATTGTAAACACATAACACTTGTAAATACACATATTCACACTCGTTCACCAATTCCCGGGACTCGAGACTTGTATGTTCCGTATGCCCTGACGATCCTACAAATCGTCACCGTTTGTACACTTGGTTAAGGACTGACATCTAATGAACCTCTAGACCAACATCCAATGATCTTCTAGACTAAACCGATAGTTCCCGAACCATAACACGACTTAACTAACCCAGTTAAGTATACTATACGCGTGACTCGCTAAGGTAGACTTTCATCTAGACAACGTTGTTAACCAGAATTTGCCGGGTGTCACATCATCCCCACGTTAAAAGAATTTTCGTCCCGAAAATTGCGCAAGTAACAAAAGAACAAAAGAAAGAACGAAGGGAACAAACAAAAGATAGAAACCAAAAGAGAGATTTACCCGAGTTGTCACATCATCCCCACGTTAAAAGGAATCTCGCCCCGAGATTCATTCAGCTGCAGAAGAGACATATCTCGACTCGAACGCTTCCTTAGGAAAGAGATGAGGATACTTAGATTTCATCTGATCCTCCCGTTCCCACGTGTACTCTGGTCCTCGGTTCGAGTTCCACCGAACCTTAACGATGCGAATCTTGCTATGACGTAGGCTACGAATCTTGTAATCCAGAATCTCCACAGGTTCTTCCACAATCCGAAGACGATCATCAACCTTGATCTCTTCCAGTGGAACAATGAGAGACTCGTCAGCCAGACACTTCTTCAAGTTGGACACATGGAAGATGTTATGTACGTTACCGAGCTCCGTCGGTAAATCAAGACGATATGCCACCGGCCCAATCCGTTCCAGGATCGTAAATGGGCCGACATACCGCGGATTGAGTTTGCCACGCTTCCCAAAGCGTATGACGCCCTTCCACGGTGAAACTTTTAGAAGTACTTTGTCATCAACTTGGAATTCCAATGGTTTGCGACACTGATCGGCATAACTCTTTTGCCGGTCCCGTGCCGCTGCCAACCGGTTACGAATCTGTACGATCTTTTCCGAAGTTTCGTACACTAGTTCAGGCCCAGTGAGTTGACTCTCACCCACTTCAGCCCAACAAAGAGGAGAACGACATTTCCGTCCGTACAGTACCTCGAACGGAGCCGCTTTGATGCTCGTGTGATAACTGTTATTGTACGAGAATTCTACTAACGGTAGATGAGCTTCCCAACCCTTGCCAAAATCGATTACACATGCCCGCAGCATGTCTTCCAAAGTTTGAATCGTGCGCTCACTCTGACCGTCAGTCTGTGGGTGATAAGCTGTACTCATGTCTAGTTGGGTACCCAAGGCCTTGTGCAAAGACTTCCAGAAGTGAGAAGTAAAATGGGAATCACGATCCGAAATAATAGAAACCGGCACCCCGTGCTTAGAAACAACTTCCTTCAGATAAAGACGAGCCAAACGATCCATGGTGTCAGTCTCTTTAATAGCGAGAAAATGGGCTGATTTTGTCAACCGATCAACAATCACCCATATCTTATCATTCCCGCTCGGTGACTTAGGAAGTTGCGTGACAAAATCCATGGTAATCCGTTCCCATTTCCACTCCGGAATTTCAGGTGGTTGCAAGAGACCCGACGGTTTCTGATATTCCACCTTGACCTTAGCACAGGTCAAGCATTTGCTCACGTATGAGGCTATATCCGACCTCATGTTTGGCCACCAGTAAAGTACTTTCAGATCTTGGTACATCTTATCCGAACCAGGATGAATAGAATACCGGGACTTATGAGCCTCATCTAAAACAAGCTCCCGAAGTCCCCCGAATAAAGGAACCCATATGCGTTCTGCGAAGTAGTGCAGGCCATCAGGCCTTCGCTCGAGGTGCTTGTCGGCACCGTGCATAGTTTCAGCTTTAAGGTTTTCCTCCTTCAAAGCTTCTAACTGAGCAGAACAAAGTTGATCAGGTAGAGATGAATGAATGGTGAGTTGCAACGCCCGAACGCGACGAGGTTTAGTTGATTCCTTTCTGCTCAAGGCGTCTGCTACAACATTCGCCTTGCCAGGATGGTACTTAATGGCACAATCATAGTCGTTCAGAAGTTCAATCCAACGACGCTGTCGTATGTTCAAGTGCTGTTGGTCGAAAATATGTTGAAGACTCTTGTGATCGGTGTAGATGGTGCATTTGGTACCGTACAAGTAATGTCTCCAAATTTTCAACGCGAATACCACGGCACCCAACTCCAAGTCATGGGTGGTGTAGTTCTTCTCGTGCACCTTGAGTTGACGAGAAGCATACGCAATCACCTTCTCGCGTTGCATCAACACACAACCGAGACCATGAATAGAAGCATCACAGTAAACAACGAAATCATCAGGGCCTTCAGGTAAAGACAAAATAGGAGCAGAACAAAGTTTAGTCTTCAGTTCTTGAAATGCCGACTCTTGTGGTTCACCCCAGTCGAATTTTCTATCCTTCTGTGTGAGAGTGGTGAGGGGTTGAGCGATCTTCGAAAACCCCTGAATGAAACGACGATAGTAGCCTGCAAGGCCTAGGAATTGCCGCACCTCAGTTGGCGTCTTTGGTGCTCCCCAGTCCTTGATCGCTTCGATCTTAGCTGGATCGACATGAATTCCTAGTTCATTAACCACATGTCCTAGGAACTGAACTTCGCGTAACCAAAAGTCACACTTTGAGAACTTGGCGTAAAGTTGTTCCCGTCGCAGGAGTTCCAGAACCAAACGCAGGTGTTCCTCGTGTTCAGTCTCGTTCTTAGAGTAAATCAAGATGTCATCAATAAACACAATGACGAACTTGTCAAGGTATGGTTTGCAAACGCGGTTCATCAAATCCATGAAAACCGCCGGTGCGTTTGTAAGACCGAAAGGCATGACCAAGAACTCATAATGGCCATAACGTGTACGAAAGGCAGTCTTTGCAACGTCAGCTTCCCTTACGCGCAACTGGTGATAACCGGACCTCAAATCAATCTTGGAGTAGTAACTAGAACCCTGAAGTTGGTCGAATAGATCATCAATACATGGAAGAGGATAACGGTTCTTGACGGTCAATTTGTTCAGTTCTCTGTAGTCCACACACAATCGGAAACTTCCATCCTTCTTCTTAACAAATAGAATCGGGGCTCCCCAAGGGGAAGAACTTGGTCTGATGAAACCCTTGTCCAAGAGTTCCTGTAACTGACTAGACAATTCCTGCATCTCGGGAGGTGCAAGACGGTAGGGGGCCCGAGCAATAGGAGCAGCCCCTGGAACAAGATCAATACCGAACTCGACTTGACGATGGGGAGGAAGACCAGATAAATCATCGGGAAAAACATCAGGAAACTCGCGTACAACTGGAATATCGTCGATCTTCTTCTCATCACCAGAGGAAACAGATAAAAGTGCCAAAACGGTCGGATAACCCTTTCGAAGACACTTAAGGGCTTTCATGCTAGAGATGATATTTAGCGGAACACCACCCTTGATACCGTACACAGAAAGGAATTCTCCATCAGGGAGAGGAATCCGAATAATCTTGTCGTAACAGACAATCTCCGCGCTGTAACACCCCAACCGATGGCGGAAACATCGGGATGTCACGTATTGATGATTGTTCAGTAGCTCATGGTAAATAATAAATTTCATTGTATGATTTAAATAAATTACATACAATTGTTCTACAAGAATTCGTACATCAAATTGAATAAAACTATGCACACATCTTCAAGCATTAATTCAAATCTTCAAGCAAGTAGAACCTGAAACATGTTAAGTTGAAAATATTTTGGGTCAACAAAAGTTGGTGAGAATTACATAGGTTTTGATAATCAAATAAAATTATAGTGCAATTCATGTGTCATGGCAATCTAGTCCATATGTGAAAACCTACAAGAAGTAAATCGAGTGCATAATCAACCATTGTGACTGTTGTATTGTGGTACATCCCATACGCTCATGGTTCACTCGTTTATATTGCAGTAACAAACACCCACGCAACCTTTGTAGGAGGCACGTATCCGGGTGGGATTGTCAGTCCAATAGATTTATCAATGTATACCGTTTGGCTGATGAATGTTTATGCTAGAATTGTGCTTACCCTAGTCATGTTCAAGACATAATGCAACATAGAAAAACACATAGACACATTGATGATTGAATTGCATAAATGATGTTGTAACATGTTTCACCCCAAAAATGGTGATAAATAGAAAAGGGGCTATGTAAAACTCACCTTAGAAAAATGTTATGTCTCGTAAAAAAAATAGAATAATGTGTTGTGAATATATGCGAGGCGAATCCCAAAGACTCAACAACGTAGCTAGTCCAAATTGAAGAAAACGAAAAAGAAAGAATATCAAGCTTCCAATTCGCCAATTACAAGAGCTTATAATCAAAACTTCAATTGTAGAAGTAATAGACTATAGAAGAAAGGTATGAGGGAAAGTTTAATCGGATTGAAACAATCGATTTAGAGGTGCAAAGTATAATGGGTCATATGTGGGTTTTTATACTAGTTTTGGAGTCAATTAGCCATTAAAATTGGTCAACACCATAAAGTAAGGTTTTATGATGAATTGACTATTTGACTCAAGGCTTTATTTAAAAAAAAAATCTTGTATGTGAAAAAAAAAGAATTTAGAATCATATTATTATTATTATTATTATTATTTATATACATTTATGTATGTATATAAGTTGTGAGTTAGGATAAATAAAGACTTAGGCACATTTGTATAATATTAATGATAAAGGTGTAATAAAAATATATATATATATATATATAAGGGCTTTTTATGTATTAAAATTTTGGGGAAAATTTTGCGATGTTACACGCGCGATACAGGGACAACCAATCCATGCCTACAACAACGTCAAAACTACCCAAAGGTACTGGCATAAGGTCGATGGGAAACGACAAACCCGACAACTGTAGTTGACACTCCCGAAGGATACAAGTAGCTTCAATCTTTTTACCGTCAGCCAACTCAATAATATACTTAGTCTCTAATGGTACGGGTACTACATCTAGCAGTCGACTAACTTCCATGGATACAAAACTCTTGTCGGCACCAGAATCAAATAACACACTAACAGAACGATTATTGAGAAGGAACGTACCGGTAACTGTGTCAGGATCCTGTCTAGCCTCAGCGGCTCCAATGACGAAGGCGCGTGCATTCCTGCCACCGCCCCCGTTGTTCCCATTTCCGTTGTTTCCACCCTGCTTCAGTTTTGGGCAATCCTTCTTGTAATGCCCAGTCTCACCACAGTTGTAACATCCTTGTCTTCCCGTAGTCCCTTGAGTAGTAGGAGCTGAGTTAGTAGTCGGGGCCTGGGTCGATGGAAGTGTAACCCGACAATCTTTAGCAAAATGCCCAATTCGCTGGCAGCGATGACAACGGTTGCTGTCGCAGTTCCCTTGATGATGACGTCCACATTTGTTACATTTAGGCAGTTTCCCCGCATAACCACCCTGTTTGTTACCCGAAGAAGAAGAACCCCCATTATCGAACCTCTTACCCTGCTGTGCTGGCCCAGATCCTTTCCCTTCATTATCCCACTTGCGCTTGTTGTTCTCTAGGGCCTTGACAGTCGAACCCTTAGCAGGCAAAATACCCTCATTCACCTTCAAGTTGGTCATCCTATGAGCCGATCGGACCACCTCTGAGTATGTAGGATGATTCCCAGCAGCTACCAACCCTGCGATTTCTGGCACTAACCCCGAGACATAATGCTCAATCCTCCTGTATTCTGGCACATGCAGATCGGGACACAGCACTGCCAACTCGTTACGCCTCACAGTATACTTCTCAATTTCAGACCCAGACATCTTGAGGTTCCACACTTCGTGCTCTAACTTCTGCACCTCTTCCCTCGGACAGTACTCTCGCTTCAACAGTTGAACAAAGTTTTCCCAAGGCATAGCATACGCCTCCCCAATACCCATATTCTGGGTGATGTTATTCCACCAGGTCAAAGCGACATCCTGGAATAACGCAGCAGCATACTTAACCCGATCTTCTGGGAGACAGTTACACATCAGAAACACTGACTCCACTTTCTCCAGCCACCTAAGCAAGCTCACCGCACCCTCAGTGCCAGAGAATTCCTGGGGCTTACAGTCCCGAAACATCTTGTAGGTACACATGGGTGGGGGTGGGTTAACAGGACCACCTGAAATGAAACGCATGAGAAATCACGAAGAATGTAAACAAGGTTCACCAATGAGGCAAAGAAAATAGATAAATCAACTTACCACCACCGTTGTGCCCTAACTGGAAGGCAGCTTGTAGCAAGTTGTTCAGGTCCTCCTGTGATAGGTTAACACCTCCACGACCACCAGCACCACCGCGACCACCACCACGTCCACCATTGCGACCACCTCCACGTCCTCCTCGTACTCCAGACATGATTCTGGCAGAAAGAACGAGAAAATTTAGTTTCGCAGATAAAGATAACCACTAATGTTTGCAAGATCAAAGCTAGATCCAATCCAGGACTATCCCTTCAAACCCAGAGCTCACTAGGGCTTCCATGCATTTCGGTTTATGATTTTGTGTGCACCCAAAATGATAAACCGCTCTACATGGTCCTCCAAGTGTTCTCCTAGTTCAAAGTTCAAATCACCGAACATAGACTCTTAGCTATACACCGTAATACTACGGTAGTTTATGGCAAGTGTTTCTATTGGAGTACGAAAGGGAGAAGTCCGAGCCTTGGACAAATCTCAAGAGTACACGATTCACTCCAATATACTACACTGCCTAGAAAGTAAGTAATCCAACCTAAGATAGAACGGATGATGTAACGTAGAAAGACCAAATGATTTAGAGACACCCCGACAAGACCATACGTAAACCACCATAATGTTTAGTACCATGTGATCGTCTAGTGTGTGCGACTCGGCTATAGACTAGACTCTACATGCAGTCCTAGTTCACTATAACCATTGGCTCTGATACCAATCTGTCACACCCTCAAAATCCACTTGCGGGGTTTTACCGCGAGGCGCATGACAAACCAGGATCCAAACCAACGATCACAATAAACAAGTCTAAAATAAACATAATGCAATTTCAAAACAATGTTTAAAATCCCCGTTTACAGCGGAAGCTTATTCAAAACAATATTCAATAGTAAACCAATTGTTCAACGTTTGTACGACCATGCAACCCTAACTAGACGCCGTGCAGACGCGTGCGCCCTAGTCCAGTCATGCTACCTTAGCGACCTGAGAAAACATGTAAAAGTTTACGTCAGCACAAAAATGCTGGTGAGTTTACAGGTTTTGTAATCCAAGTACCAAGTCAACCTGTCCATACTATAACAAATTGAAAACCAGTGTACGCTAGCTAGGCGTATGTTTTGTTACTACCACGATTGGAAAACCATTACTAACTTGTAGACCAAATGTATGCCCGATGTAGTAAACCTGTTGTTCCTGTTGTTCCTGTTTGAGACAATATGCACCCGCCGACCCTCCAAGTCGACGAGCGGGGTTGGTCACTCCCAATAGCGCTATTCACATTTCCCCGTTGTGCAAACCCGCACATTCATGGTTCCCCCCGGGACTTCCAAAGATCGTGTAGTACACAATAGAAACCCATAGTATGACAGTAGTTACCAAATAATCGTTTTAACACATGTTTTCTCCCCCGAAAATGTGAAACCAGTTTAAAAGAGGGGCCGTAAACTCACCTTAAGTTGCGTTACTTCGTAATACGAATAACTCAGCAGCTATGCTAGTCCCGTAAAGCGGCGACCTAACATATGACAGTTACAAGCACTTAGACTAATAACCCGCAGGTTAATTAGTCCCTAGATGTCCAGACCATAACCAAGTTCGTTTGAAAACACCGTGACTGTTTAACTGACCCAAAGTACAAGACTCGACATCCCATTGGTGACCCGAGACTCCCCGTGTTATGTTTACGCTCTCAAACATACAATCATGCAATCACACTTAACATACGTTAACGCACAACAAGTTATAGCACATAGCTCACGTATCACATAATTACATCCAAACATATGTTACCAAGTTATTAGATATGTTACGGGGTTCCTAGCATGTTCCTGCATGTCAAATCGGGTCTCGGAATGCTAATTTACACTTACAGCAGCAGTACACGCGATTAGGAAAAGTCAACTAGCATTTAGGTTGGTCAACTGGCATTTAGGAAGGCTAATCGCCTATAATATAGGCGATTAGGGCTATACCACATGTAATTACTAGCATTTAGGGCTATACCACATGTAACTACTAGCATTTAGGCTATACCACATGTAACTACTAGCATTTAGGGCTATACCACATGTAACTACTAGCATTTAGGGCTATACCACATGTATCTACTAGCAATTAGCCCTACTCGCATGAAACATAGGCAATTAGCCTCCTAATCGCCCCTAACATAGGCGATTAGGGTTGCTAATCGCCTGTAACCTTGCTGTTCCGGTTTTTCGCGCGTTTAACGCTCCAAATCAGATCCAGAACGTGTGTAACCACCCAATATCATCCCAACAACTATTCTAAACATGTTTAAACTAAAATCCTTCGTTTTGCCTCGAATTATCAGCCCTGCATTGCAACCACGTAATCCAAACACAATTCACATAGCATGCAACATCACATTAACATGCATAACTATAACCCTAATAATCAATTACTCAGATTTCATTAATCATGACATCAATATTATTCTGAACTAACCTAACAACATGTTAATCACTCATCTTTAATCATAAAAAC
The DNA here is from genome assembly GCA_028751855.1 of Ambrosia trifida. NCBI lineage: Eukaryota > Viridiplantae > Streptophyta > Magnoliopsida > Asterales > Asteraceae > Ambrosia > Ambrosia trifida. The sequence continues at coordinate 48,162,337 of CM054123.1, forward strand.
CCTAGATATTAATCATAAACACACATAACACATGTATGATTGTTAGAATCCGATTAACAACACTTATTAACGATTTTCAGAAAGCTTTTTCGTTTTAGAACAGGTCTGGATCATTAGGGATTGAATAAAAACGTTTATAAAGATTGCATGGATGGAAACCAAACCTTAGATTTGTGAAAGAATGATGGATTAAGCTTGAAACCTTGCGTTTTGATCAAAAATCGCGTTCCAGAGGTTGTGTGTGTGTTGAGGCGGGTTATGGGACGACTAGGGTTTGTATTATGATGTTTAGGAGGTCAAGTATGGTATTTATAGTCGTTTTTAGTCGTCCAGCCCGTAACTAGCGATTGTGCAGCATTTACACGCGATTAGGGGTCCTAATCGCATGTATCTTCATGCATTTGGGCCCAATCGCCAGACATTACATGCGATTGGCCTCCTAATCGCATGTAATGTTCCCCAATTGCATGCCCTATAGGCGATTAGCCTCCCCTAATCGCCTATAGGGGTTGGTTCGATGTATTTTGCGCGTTAAACCCCGTTTTAACATATGTTAACACATATTCACATACCGACAAGTCACATAATGATTGTAAACACATAACACTTGTAAATACACATATTCACACTCGTTCACCAATTCCCGGGACTCGAGACTTGTATGTTCCGTATGCCCTGACGATCCTACAAATCGTCACCGTTTGTACACTTGGTTAAGGACTGACATCTAATGAACCTCTAGACCAACATCCAATGATCTTCTAGACTAAACCGATAGTTCCCGAACCATAACACGACTTAACTAACCCAGTTAAGTATACTATACGCGTGACTCACTAAGGTAGACTTTCATCTAGACAACGTTGTTAACCAGAATTTGCCGGGTGTCACAGTCATATTCGTTGTAGCATGCAATATACCTTAGAATTTGTAATCATTGTTGCATGTTCCCATTAGGTATTATATTCGTTGTTTGTAAGTTATTTGCATGACCTTATCCTTGTACTCTATCACCTGAGTAGTTTGTTTTGACTTGTCATTTGGGCGTCAACGACATGGAACTTATCGTGACAGTGCGTAATACAAGTTCACGGCGTTTCTAGATTGTGTTAGTGTAACACTTGGCCCCTAGAGGCGTATAGATCGATCTTAGCTTTGAGTTTGAGTTTGTTTTGTGGAGATTGGAATAATGGGTGTACGCCCTAAGCAGTTAATGCGGGAAAATATCGGTTATCGGTCGAGGACCGATATTTGATATATTGGTTTTCGCGGTGAGATATTGGTTGTTTCATAAAGTGTGTATTATATATATATATATATATATATATATATATATAGGGGATGGTTCTGTAGTAAACCCTAAAAATTTGAGAAAACTCTAGTAAACCCTTAAAAAATCCTACTTCCCGAGCTTTTTTTTTTATAAAAAAATTAGGGCATGTAATATACATGTTTTTAAGTGTTTTGAGCCAAAAAAAAATCAAAAAAGCGCCGAAGGGTTTTTTTTTTAAAAAAAAATAAGTTTTGCATCATAACATATGTTACCAGTGCAAAAATAAGCTAACATATGTTATGGTGCATAACTTATTTTATTTTTTAAAAAAAAAACCGCTCGGCGCTTTTTTGATTTTTTTGGCTTAAAACACTTAAAAACATGTATATTACATGCCCTAATTTTTTCAAAAAAAAAAAAAAAGCTCGGGAAGTATGTTTTTTTAAGGGTTTACTATGGATACTTAGCCTATATATATATATATATATATATATATATATATATATATAATGTAAGACACTAAAACCTATATAGTAATAATGATACTAAGATCAATAGTCTAGAGGTTCAAAATTTAAAAGTGTCCAACTAACAAGATAACATAAACTAATCGTCCAACTAACAAGATAACATAAACTAATCGTAAGCCATGTAATCGTCCTCCGAGTCCACATCAATCAAGCCATCCAATTGTTTATCAAGACCTCCCACTTCAGTGGTAGTATCATCAACATCATCTCTATAACGCTCTCTTTTGATCCTAGTACTTGGCCCAACTTGTTCGTTTCCTCCCATCGCTTCTCGCGCATCCGACCAAAGAAGACCACCATCTCTACCATCAACAAACTCTTGAAACTCATGTTCTGTTGGTGTAACCCAATCATCATTTTCCTCTACATCTCTCAAAAAAATAGGATTCAAAGATCCATTTCCTTTTAATGACTTGAAGCGCCTTTGCAACCTTGTGTTGTATTGGATGAATACAAGGTCATTGAGTTTTTGTTGCAAAAGACAATTTCTTTTCTTTGAATGTAACTGAACATGGAAAATAAAAAAAAGTACTTAATGAAGTAAATAAGTTAAATACTTGAATATATATGACTTATAAAAATATATGGCAGAATGAACTTACATTGTCAAATGTACTCCCATTGCGTTCACAAGGTGAAGCACTACAAGTTTGACTAAGGACACTGATAGCAAATGTTTGGAGCAAAGGTGTGTCGATCCCATAAGTACGCCACCATATATCTACATTTTATAAATAACTTGAGTGGTTCAATACTTCAATCTAAAATTAAGCAATAAAACATGAAAATGTTTATAATGTTTGCACTTTTACTTACATGGTGCGACTTTCGTTCTACCCCTTACAGCAGCCGAAGTTCCAAATTGCCCAATTGAATCAATGTATAGATTCAAGTCTTGTCTCACTTTATCATTCTCATCTTCATCAGGCACTAGACGGTCAATAGCAAGATAAAGTCCGGTCAAAACTTCTGCGTCCTTCTTTTGACAGATGAATTTTCACCATGTAAAATGGCAGGGTTTAAGAAATATCCAGCTACACATTCAATAATGAGTTAAAATTAAAACTAAATATTTATAATAATTTAATTATAAACTAATAAATATAAAGTTGCGTAACCTGCATGTAACGGGTGATGAAGTTGGTCGGACCATCTGTTTTGGATCATACCCCAAACTTTAGTGACAAGTCTTTCATTGGTTACATTTTTTTGAATTTGATCCTTCGCTTTTTTCATGGCATCATGGATGTAACCCATACTTGGCTTCTCTTCTGTATCAACCAATCCAACCACGTCCACTAAAGGAGCTAGCACTTGACAAGCTAGGAGTATGTTGTCCCAAAAATCCGTTCTTCCAACGATTCGTTCAATTTTTTTTCCGCCCGGCTTACTTGCAAGGTCACTTTTTCTCCATTCTTCAGAAACAAACAATACTTGAATATGATGTCGATTCTCGTGGACACTCTAGATGGTGTAAAACTGTGTTGCAAACCTGGTAACACAAGACCTGTATAGCTCGTTGCCTTTCGTCAACTTCCTCATCAGATTAAGAATCCTTCCATGGTTGTAGATGTAAAGCACAACTGTTCTTGCATCATCTAAGCTATTCTTTATCTTTGTTATTTTCTCACCGATGTCTTGTATCATGAGATTTACGCAATATGCTGCACAAGGAGTCCAAAACATCTTAGGGTGTTGTTGTTCTAAAATCTTTCCGGCTGCTTTAAAGTTTGACCCGTTATTTGTAATAAACTATAAAAAATAATAAAGAATTTAATTAATAAAACAAACACAAAGTAAATAACTAAACATAACAAGATCAATTGCGTTTGATCTAAGAATCTCCATATTTCTTTTCTTTTCTAGTTGCATCTTTTCTTTTTCTTTAATTGTTGCCAAGACTCTTTTTGAGATATCCATGGTTACTTTCGAACAACCCTTGACTTGTCCTCCGGTATGAGTAAGATGTTGCTTTAGTCGTGTGATTCCTCCACTCATCTTATGACCACAAAGTTTGCACCAGACAACTTGTTTTTTCAAGGGATCTCTGCACCCTCCCCATTCCCATGCCATATCTCTATTTGTAAATTTTGGGGCGGTGTTGGCATCAGAGGACATTGTATTAGCATTTGTAGGGTTTGCAGATGCATGTGAGGATGGAGTTGGAGTTGGTCCATCCATTATCAAATTTGTAATGATGATAAGTTTCATTAATCATTAGTTTGCCTCAATGGCAAAGCTATTCAAAAACATAACATTAACAATAGCCAAAAATATTCTAAGTTTCTAACATAATTATCAATTGAACTTCAATTTTTCTAAAAAATATACAAATATACAATTTTCACAGGCAAAGATACTCTAACAATCTAAAAACATTAAGTCATTAACATTAACAGATTTGTATATATACAATTTTCAGTCATACAATGTAACAATCATACAAATAATTAACATTAATTGTTCAGTGATTCTAATGACTAATATACAAACATTTGAACTTAAGTTACTGATATAATCAAATACAAAGTTAATTGGAACTTAACTTACTGAAGCTAGGAGAGACGAACAGATGAACAGCCAAACAGGGCCAGAGCAGCAGAGGAGCAGAGCAACAGCGACGAACAAATGAACAGCTGCTGTTGCGAGCTTCGTTCTTTCTTCACAGCAGCAGCTGCAGCAGACGTGAGGAGCAGCAGCCAGCAGCTTCGTTCTTCACTTCTTTTTTCAGAGTAGCAGCAGACGTGGGAAGCAGCAGCCAGATTAGGGTTTTTTTTTGTGTAAACAATATGCAGACAAGTTAATTGGACTTGGTTTTTAGAAGTTTAAGTTTATATTTGGGCTGTAGTTTATTATTTATATTGGGCTGAAGTTTAGTTTTAAGTGTTTTTTCAAATGGGCCCAAACAAATATGTAGACAACAATTATACCGAGATTACCGGTATTTATACCGATATTACGAATACATATCTCGGTCATATCGGCCGATATTCTCGGTCCCGAGATTATCACCGATATTTTACACCGATATAGACTCGTAACACCGATAACCGAGATCTCACCGATATTAACTGCTTAGTGTACGCCACACTCACCATCTCATAGGTGCATAGACTAGCTATCTGTGTACCAGTTTGTCAGTTTGTTTAGGCTCATGGGTGGTTTCCTTTTGACGTGACTTAATTTATTGTTATGTATAGTCACGAAGTTTGGTATTCATATATGTTTTGATCTGTTTTGGATTTTGTTTCAATATGCTCCATTACGTCTGAAATTCTCGTGAATAGGTGTCGGCTTACTTCATAGGTTGTGTTCAACATTTGTTTCGGTATGGGTTTGGGTTCGAGTTAAAATATAGTTGTTGGGATTTCGTATTTCTTTCCTTTCGTCTGTTCTTTACATGAACTATTGATTTCTTCGTTACTGGGCAATTTTTGGCTCAGCCGTATTTTTCTTTTTTGTGTTTGTCTTATGTGTTCGCAGGTAATCTGGGGAATCAGGGATGAGTGAGAGAGAAATGAAGTTCAAGAAGGAATAAAACTCTTTATTTTTTGTTTATTTCAATTTTAAATAAATTAAGACTTAGGATTTTTTCCGGTTTGATTTAAGACTCTCAGTTGTCTTTTGAATTCTATCTCTCTTTTAAAATGGATTATGTTTGGTTTTGATATTCGTAGTAGTGACATTTCAACCTGTCCGGGTTGGGGCGTGACACACCACCCGGCCAGTCACCATAAACAGCACCAACAACCCATAACAACCACATTCATCATTCACAGTCACCACTGCTACAATCTAACTCACCGTCAATCAACTGACAGTCGTTGCTCACCACCAAGCACCCTACATCATCACACTCATCCCCACTGGTCTCCAAGGAAACCACCACAATCGCCATTCGATCACCGTCACAACCAAACCAGAATCCAAACCCTTGTGATGAGTCGTAAGTCGCGTATCGGAACCACCGCGAACCACCAACGGTGTCGTCATTCGTCTCCGGCCGGCTCGATCCCTCTCCTTTTCCCGCTCGAACCCTCTTCGTCTCTCGCCTGTTTTCTTTCACGGCTCCAGCCAAGACCACATCGACGGTAAGTAGGTAAGCATGTTGCACAGTGTTCTGAGCGGTACTGTAGACAGCAGCATGGTGGAAGCATGGGAGGCTGGGAGCAGTCATGTCACTGTTTCTATCAGTGGCTGTTGGACCACCCCTGACAGATGCCGCCATCTGATTGGTGCAGAGTCTACCCGGATCTGAGTGAATCCTCCTCATTCCCAATCTTCCGTACCTCGTACTAAAAGCTGAGGTTGGGCAAATATTTCGCGCGTGGACTTATTCGCGAAGATTCCCCTAAAGTACTGATGTGGATGGAGTTACATCACGCCTGAAGTGACTTCCTGCGCCTAACTTGGTCTGCGGGTTGAGGCGGAGGGTTTAGATTGCTTGCCTCCGCGAACTATGCTCTTGCGCCGTGTATGAGACTTTATCTGCGCTGACGTGCTCAGCGCTTGGATTATTGAAAAGTGGGATAGGGATGCCGTCCGCGCGGGGATTAGATTCCCTATCCCTTCATATATATATATATATATATATGGGAGGGATAATTTGAAAACCCTCCATAGTTAAGAAAACTCATATAACCTATATCCTAACCATCCATCCTAACTAATGTAGGGTGAGGATTGTTTTTTGCTTTTGATTAAATGTTAGGATCCAGATTTAGTGAAAAGGGGTAAGATGGTCAAAGAATTTTTAGTTACAAAAAGAACAACCTATACTCTCACATTAAGGTTCTCTCTCCTCTATCTCTTTTTCTCTCTCCTCTCTCCTCTCTCTATTTAACATTTAACAGATGTAAACATATAACACAAACATATGTTTTCTTTAGTTGCAAGAATTGTAACATATGATAAATTATAACTCAAACAACACAAACATATAATAAGTTATAATTTATTCAACAAAAACATATATTTCACAAACTTATCTCAATAAAAGTTAAAATTATAAACCCAAAAACAAACAAAAACATATGATAACCAACTCAAGAACATATGTTTGTTCCGATCATTATAAAACCAAAACCATTAAAAACACCAAAACAGAATCAGATCACTATTATAAACCCAAACAGATCAGATCATTTTTATAAACCCAAACAACATAAAACATACCGTAAAAACAATAAAAATAATTTAAACTCAAATTATAACTCAAACTTATCTCAATCTAAAAACATATGTTTTTACATGAAACAAAATCGAAAAAAAATATAACCCGCTGAAGAATCGACAACACTTTGATCATTATAAACACCAAAACCATATTCAGATCTAGATCTTGAAACGCCGATGAGCAGGGGCGGATTCAGTGCTTTGGGAGGGTGGGCATGTGCCCACCGTAGGTCTAACCCGGATCCACTATGATGCTAGCCTATGAACATGTAACAAACACCCTTTGTCAAAGTTTCACCTCATGTTTAATAGTTGAAGCAAAGAGAAAAAGAGTGAAGCCATAGCATCAAAAAAAATTCCGGTGAAAAAGTTTGAGGGTTTTTTTTTTTTTTTTTCCAGCCAAAAGCTGGTTATCATGTTTCTTGAAGAAGATGGGCTGGGGTAGAAGACAAAAAAACAAGTGTAATGTAATGAAATAGTGAATCAACAAAAAGTATGTCTACTCTACCTACCTTACTTTTATCCTAAAAAGTATAAAAATGTTCCCTTTTTAATTAATTTTATTATTACAGAAGAGCCTATGAATTCATATATTTTTAATGTTAAAGATTTATTGTCTTTTTTAATCTTTAGTAGTATTTTGTTTTAGTAAATCATTTCTTTTTTTTTTTTTTTTTTTGTATTATTATGTTACTTTATTTGGTTTAACATATAATTTTTGGATTTTTGATTGGTGAAGTAAGAGGAAGACGTAGTGTTGTTAGTGGAAAGTTCTTGAGTTGAAAGTGATCCTTGACAAAGTAAAGAAGAATTCCGTTGTGCCTCTCTGATCAAAATCCCGGTGGCGACGTCCCTCACTATGCCTCTTTGGTTCTCTAATCAAAGTCCACCGGCGGTGTTGTTGTGCCTCTCCAAAATTGAAAATGTAACTGAGCGTTTTCAAAAGATAAAAACACGTTGAGGACAATTGTAATCGAGGTATGCCGTTATTACATTAAAATAATGTATGAAGTAAGTTATTTTATCGTCATTTTTTTACCCATTTTTAACCGACCCATATTGTGCCCCCGTACAAAAACTTTTTGTATCCGCCACTGCCGATGAGTGAGATCGCCATAAAATACATACAGATGTGAATGAAAATGTATGTGCAGTCGACAAAAACCCAACAAAGCATCATGTCCCCCTCATTTAAACAACGGCTGAAACCCTTGTTCCGAAACGAACCCCTATTTCGGTCTCTTTCCCGACGAAAATAAAAATAAACCATTGTATTTGGCGGGTCTGGTGTTTGGTGTTTGGTTTCAGATCTGGTGTTATCTTCGGTAGCTTTCGAGATTGAATGTGATACCAAGTTTGGTTTCAGATCAGGTGTATTAGAATAAGAAATGAGCCATGAGCCCATGATGACAACATCCAATTGAATGGAGGAAAATAGATGATATTATATTATATATTCATACAAATTATATATTCATACAAAAAGCAACTTAACGCCGTCATTAAGCTACTTAACACCGTCATCTTCCTTTACCGTAATATTTTGCCGCCTTTTTCTTCTTCCCTTCTACCCCTGTAACCGTCAACGTTTATACCATCGTCTCCGCCTCTTCCTTCCCATCTTCAAGTTCCATTAACCCCTGCAACCGTCGGCTTCTTCATATACCTGTTAACCCTGCCGCACACCTTAATTCCCTATTTTTTCCACTTCTAAATTCTTCTTACTAGTCTGACGCTATATTAGGGTTTGAGTTCATCTTCTGGGTATGTAATTCTTTCTCATTTGTTTTTAATTTACATATTTATAGGGTTGCATCTTTGGTTGTCTAATTTATTATTTAATCTACATTCCGTTATACTTGATTTCTTCTTTGATTACTTTTGTTGGTATGTAATTCTTCAAAATTGTTATTTAACGATTGTTCATTGATAATTGTTATATGAAACTTATTTGACGATTGGTGTATAAAAATTGCTACTTGATGATTGTTGTATGATTCTGTTACAAACTATTGAGACTTGTTCATCCTTTTGTATACCACTTAATTTGGTCTAAGTTGTAAAGCACAATAAAAATATGATTTTACTTTTAAATTATTATCAAATATCAAACCAATTATACTTTTATTACTGTAAATTTTATGGCTACGAATTGCTTTTCATCTAAATTTGGGTATTTTTGAAAACTTTCATTTTTTAAGGTAAACAAGTAGCAAGTGATTGTTTTTCCATATTAGGAGAGTGGTTGAATTGTTTCCCTTCAGTTGTTCAACCTCTGTAATTAGGAGAAATAAATAAATAAATACACGAATTTTGCGTTATTGTTTTGTTTATTATAGTTTACGTTGTATCCTTCCCCACGCCACCGCCTTGCTAGGCTGTTGTTTTGTATATGAATGAGTAAGCTTTGTTGTTCAAAAAGAAAAATCATACAGTGAACACCAATAACCTAGATTTCTTTTTTTTTTTTAGACAACAAACTCACACACACCACAAACTCTTAAGATTTCTTAATAATTTTTGTTTTCATCATGTTTGGTACTTGAAAGGCTACTGTTGCATATTCAAGACTTAAAACTAATTTTTGACTTTTCACTTGCTTATCTTTGATTCAGAGACAAACTTTTTAGTATAGCGTTGCCTGATGTATATATTTTTGCAGGTAATCTTTGCTTATTTTAAGTAGATTTTGCAAACTACTGCATCAGCCAAACACTTTCCCCATTCTTCTAGCTTTTCTGCATATTGCATCAGTATTCAATCATGGAGGTATGATCTGATATCTAATTCATCATGCACTATTCATTCAAACAAATATTAGATTATGAATACTGTGTTCAAGGGAAAAACAAATGCTGGTGTCTATAATTTAGAAATTTACCTTTTGTGCTTGAGTAATTTTAACTACAAGCATATATTCTGAATCATTATCTTTATAGTTGGAACAAGCTAGCTATCCTCTAACAGCTTTGGAAGAAGTTTTTGCAGAGATCCAATTCTTACAAAATCCCCCATTAAGAAATTAGACTTGATCTTTCCAAATTAAAAAGTGTGAGAAAAATCAACTTATGGATTTTTTATTATGATTGGTTTGTTTCTTTAAAAATAGTGTCAATACAACCAGTGAGTTGCATTTGAAGTTATAGGCTACTCTATTCTTACTATGTAAGAGGCTCAACTGAAATTCTCAACTCAAGATGGCTATAATATTATTTCAAGTGTGCAGGAATACTATATTGTGGATGGTGTCCACCAATTTGTCTTATTTTATACCGTTTGCTGACAACATCAACTTTCCAAGGTTTATTTTTTTTCTTTTTACTCATATTTTACCATCTCGTGATTTGTGACTCAAAATGGGTTAGGATCAAAACTTGGCATTTTCAGTAGGGATGAAACAGGTCAAGCCAAGATGACCAACATACACCTGTTACCCTTCTTTCTTTTTAAAAACTATAAATAATTGATGCTTTACGTTTAATCATAAAAACAAGATTATTAGTGGTAATGATCTAATCCAAATATATATGAATAAAAGAGGTTTATTAATTGGAACTAGAATCTACAACTTTAGCATGTTTGCGTATCCGACCATTCTACCGATTTAAGCCATGCCAGTGATGCCATTTTGAAAGAGAGAATGACTAATTTGTAACAAGTCAAATTATGTATAAAAGTCAAGTTGCATTGACATTCTCAACATTCTGCAACTCAATTGAGCATTTTGACTAATCTGTATAACAAAGTGGTTGTCAAGCTTTTTGACTGATCCAAAACCAAGTGTTCGCTGTGAGGTACATTGTTTCTGAAAAAAAAGTTTGCTCATCTTATTGTTTATTATAATTTTGCCTTCACTATAGACTTAAGATAAAAGTTGTTAACATTAAATATAGTTACAAACAACTAATGCAGATTGTTGATGTTTGCCCTGGAAGTCATTTTGATTTCTGTTGTAAAAATAATTGAGGTAGCCGACAAAACATATGTGTACGACAAGAACAGTAGGCAAACTATCTTATTGTGATTGCATAAGCAAGTCGCTTATGATGGACATGACACTAGCCGACTATCCATGTCGGATTTGAGTGGAAGTTGATGATGTTGATGTTAAGGTTCCCTAGGTTAGTCCATGACTATTTTAATTATATATGTATATGTAAATATAATTGACCTTACTTATAATGTTATGTTTCTTCCGAAAACGATAGGAAATTCTGTTATGTATATGTTAAAGTTCTTCAACATTGAAATATTAGAACCCCCTCTTTATGGTTTTTTAATAGATTGGCTATTACACACATAACTTGGCTTTCTACAATATGGTACATCTGCAGATGTCCTTGCGCGGCAACAACTATTTGAGTCGTACATATTCAATATTTCTATTTGAATCATACATAAAAAGAGAAGGTTTAAAACGCATAATTGATTTATTTCTAAATGGTATTAGTGAATGATTTGGTGATGCAATCATTTAATGCATTTTGTTTGTAAAATATGTATTATCATAAGAAGCATGCAAGAAATACAGTCTATTTCATTAATGTTTGTACAAACGATGTATGGTAGTTCCTTTGGCCAAGTATGAAGCAGTAGTATAGAAGAACGAACATGTGATGAGTGCAAATTTATATATCATAAATTCCAGTTCTTAGAAAATGAAGAAGCATTGGAAATAGTAACCACCCACCTTGTGGTGGAGTGGTATAGAGACCTAATGATAGGTGACTTGGGGCCTAATGCCCCCCCCCCCCCCTTCTTGCCCTTCCCGCCCTTTCCTCGCTCCCCACTCCGAGTAGTCTACTTGTGGGTGAAATTTGGCGGGTAAAAGAGGTATTTTTTTGATTGGCTATTTAAAAAAAAAAACATTGTGGCCACGTGGCGGCCTATGATTGGCCCAATCCAAATTTGGCGTACGCGAAAAAATTGGCGTGGAGGCTTTAACGCCTATTTAACTAGGGAGGGGGCGGTGTAGCTGGGTGAAAGGGGCGCCAATTGTCCCCTTTAACGCCCAATTCACTCATCATTACGGGTGGTCTTAGGTCCTAACCCCGAAAGTTTTATTGATTAATTGTAGTTCACTTTACCCACGACTACTTTTTGTGATTTTAAAAACAAATTGTAGATGCATGTTATTTTTCTTTTTCTTGATAATCCTTTTCTTTTTTGTATCGAATTTTTGTTGTATATATGCAATACAAATTCATATTGCTGAAGGTTATTTCGATGATTTGGCGATGCAAATAACACACAACAGGGGCAATAATGGAAGAAAAGTGGCATAAAAATTGGATTTCTACATGGACCTTTCAACTCCCATCTTAAAATGTGTGTATAATTACTTTTCTAGACATGTTTTCTCCTTAATAAGGTAACATAGATATAGGATAATGCCAAGTGTTAACGAATAGTGACTACTTTATTTAAGGTTTAGTGACTTTTTAATTGAAACGAAATAGAAAACACTAATATATAAATATATATATATTGTATACATATAAACAATTGTTAAATTTTATGTTATGCAAAACATATAAAATCTGAAACCTACTATTACATATATGAATTGTCCATGCTCATGTGCTATAACGATATGCTTAGCATTAAAAGAGGTTGAAATTTTTTAATCTGCTGGGAATGTAGCATGAGAACCCCTTTTGATAGTATAAACATTATAACAACTTTCTTTAACATTAAAAGAGGTTGAGACTGTTTACTTCTTTTATCCTTTTTTTATTAAGTAATATTAGATTTTTCAACTCTGGGACACTCCCGGGATAATCAGCTAGTATATATATATATATATATATATATATATATATAACTTATAATAAAAGAATTGAGTTTATATGAGGTGACATTCAATGTAGGGTGTCATGTGACATCATGTGAAGCTTTTTTTTAAATTTATTTATTTTGTATTTTTAAATAAAATCTATATCTATATTATCTTAAAATTTCAAATATATTAATTAATATATTTTCCTTATTTTCCTCTCACATTTTTTAAATGTTAGCGAACTATTAATTATTTTAAAATTTCAAATATGTTAATTAATATTTTTATCTTTATTTTTTTTTTCTTATTTTCTGCTCACAATTTTTAAACGTTGGTAACTTTTATGTATGGAAATTTTTTTAAAAAAATTACACCAAATTAACGATCGTTTTATTATCTTTCCAACGATCACCATATATAGTGCTATACAAAAACGAAAAAAATGTTTTTTTAGTGAGTTTTTGTTCATGCAGAAAAAACACAACGTATTTAGGTAATTTCTTAATCATATATAGGCAAGTCAATAATCATGTTATGATAGTATATATATGTATTTTAAACCTACTATTACATATATGAATTGCCCATGTTCATGTGCTATAACGATATGCTTAGCATTAAAAGAGGTTGAAATTTTTTAATCTGCTGGGAATGTAGCATGAGAACCCCTTTTGATAGTATAAACATTATAACAACTTTCTTTAACATTAAAAGAGGTTGAGACTGTTTACTTTTTTTATCCTTTTTTTATTAAGTAATATTAGATTTTTCAACCCCGGGATACTCCCGGGATAATCAGCTAGTATATATATATATATAACTTATAATAAAAGAATTGAGTTTATATGAGGTGACATTCAATGTAGGGTGTCATGTGACATCATGTGAAGCTTTTTTTTAAATTTATTTTGTATTTTTAAATAAAATCTATATCTATATTATCTTAAAATTTCAAATATGTTAATTAATATATTTTCCTTATTTTCCTCTCACATTTTTTAAATGTTAGCGAACTATTAATTATTTTAAAATTTCAAATATTTTAATTAATATTTTTATCTTTATTTTTTTTTCTTATTTTCCGCTCACAATTTTTAAACGTTGGTAACTTTTATGTATGAAAATTTTAAAAAAAAAAAAATACACCAAATTAACGATCGCTTTATTATCTTTTCAACGAGCACCATATATAGTGCTATACAAAAATGAAAAAAATGTTTTTTTAGTGAGTTTTTGTTCATGCAGAAAAAAACACAATGTATTTAGGTAATTTATTAATCATATATAGGCAAGTCAATAATCATGTTATGATAGTATATATGTTTTTTAAACCTACTATTACATATATGAATTGCCCATGTTCATGTGCTATAACGATATGCTTAGCATTAAAAGAGGTTGAAATTTTTTAATCTGCTGGGAATGCAGCATGAGAACCCATTTTGATAGTATAAACATTATAACAACTTTCTTTAACATTAAAAGAGGTTGAGACTGTTTACTTCTTTGTATGTTCATGAAGGCATTACGTAATTATCATTACGTAATTATCATGTACAAAGTGATCCTTCGCACGTTTATATTACTTTGTATTTGATCTTGCCCCTATATATAGGGGATGGATTAAATAAAAACCCACCTAAATTGAAGAAACCCACTAAGCTCTCTTAGAACCATTGATCAAACTAGATCAATGGTCCACATTTTATTTATGATTATTGATTTAAATTTATCACCTTTAATAGAGTAGATGACAAAAAAAGGGCAAAAGGGTCAAATTCTATTTTCTGAAAAAGCATCTATGACAAGCTGACCTGACACATGTCACATCATCTCTCTCATATTTTTGTGACCATGGTCCTAAATCTGTCAGCACGTCATGTTACATATGTAACATATGCAGTGTTGCGTACGTTAAGAATGCACAGATTGTATATAATCAATTAAAAACTTTATAGATCAAAAAACATTCAAATGTATACAAGAATTGTTTCTTACAAAATGCTAAAAATAAACAAAGCGGTCATTACAAATCAACAAATGCTAAAAAAAAAAACTATCATAAATAAAAAAAAAATTTGTCTACACTTCAACCTTGATAATCATCTTCATCTTACATCATGCGCATCATCCTCCGGTGTCATATAGTCTTCTGGTTGCGGATATTCTTCGGGGAAAACGTAATCAAATGCCGCATTCCAATCGAAATATTCGTCGCTTACAAACCCATCATCCGCCTGCTCTAGGGGTATAACCGGTTCTGGGGGCAAGATAACCGGGTCAACAGGGGGGATGGGTTCATGTTCAGCTGCAACAGGGAGGATATCTAGTTCAACAGGTGGGGGTAATTCAGGTGCAATTGCCATGTCCGGTTCATTTTGAGGTTGCTCGTGTGCGATTGGGTTGAGATGGTGGCGGGCCTCAAAAACCTCCCAAGGGGGAGTGCTGGGGTTGGAATTCATGATTTGACTAAAAAAGCACCTGTAACATATGTTATCACAGAGTAAATGTGGACATTTTTAATATGAAAAAAAACTAACGTAAGATGCGGAAAACAGCTTATTTAATATATAATAAGGAGCCATGGCAAAGTCGAGTGTTACGTGTGTAAACAGGCGTTTTTGTCTGCAAACACATACAAACCTTTGTAGTCTGCAAACATCTAACATTCTGACTGCACACAACACACATTGACAGCAAAAAAAAGATATGCTACACACGTAACACCTTAACTTACACACAGATATGGTATAACTAAACACAAATAAAACACCTTAACAAATGATTCTTTAATAAAAAAAATGATTCTTTATAAAGAAATACATAATACAAAATAGAGGCCATACAAAAACAGACATTTTCTGTAAAAAACACATAGGTAACATAAAAAAAACTCATACATTCGAAAACAAATAAAAATAGACAGACATGGTGCAAAATGACTGCAAAAAAACGGATATGCTACACACGTAACAACCTAACTCAGCACAAAGATTATACGAAAATATAGACGATAAAAACACCCTAACTAAAACACAAAGATACTACGAACATAAAACACAAAACAAAAAATCATTCTCGATGTTTAACATAATAAATCACCCAAAAAAAAGAGATGCTAGTAACACACAAAAAAACAACAATTATTTTCAACTTAAAAAAATAAAAATATTAAACCACCTAACCCCCAAAACAAGACATTTCCTGTAAAAAAGTGAAATATTCATGGTCTTTTTTATGAATTAAAAAAAGCAAATTTAAAATAAAATTAATTATTATGCTTACTAAAAATGATGACGTGAATCTTTTGGAAAACAAAAATAACAATCTAAAAAGACAAATAATAACTTGAAACACAATGAATATATAAAAAACTAATAACTTGCAACACCATGACAAAACAGACATTTTCTGTTACGTGTGTAACAGATGTTTTTTACTGCAAAAACATACAAAACTTTGTACTCTGCAAACATCATACATTTAGACTGCATAAAAAAACATATTTTGACCGCAAAAAAAAAAAAAAAAAAAAAAAGATTTGCTATAACTAAACACATAGAACAAAAAAAAACAGAGAGCAACATACTGTACAAGTATCTGTAGCAAAAATGACATACCAAGAATTTAATCTCCCTTAAAAGCACTTTTTTTGGTTGATATATATTATATAAATCAACATAAAACTATTTTCTCCAATAATCGAATTAATAAAACTGTTTATAACCAAAAACTAATTAGTTATGAAAACCTAAATTTCATAATTGTAAAAGTGTGGTTTACATCATAACATAAACGAATCGATACCTACCCCTAATTTGCAAAGAAGTTTGTTTTTCTTGATTTAGCTTTTTAATTTCATACTCTTATAATATACATCGTTCAAAAAATGGAAATCAAATCTGCAGCGTATGACTATTAATTTCCAGTATACGAGGGGTTAAAAAAACACAAAAATCGAAAATAATATTTTCTATTTAAAGGGGTACCTGGTTGATTTAGGGCTTTTTCTTCAAGAAGATGATGCAGAGTATTGATGGTGGTGGATCTGGTTACATCCATGGAGACTGGTTATATCCATGGAGGTGGACATGGTGGAGGAGAGATGAAGAGAGAGAGATGGACTTGTTTATATAGGTGGGAAAAGAGAAATATTTAAATTAGAAAAGAGGGGGAGTGTAAAAATACAATTTTGCCCTTATTGATTAAAATAATAGAGGATGGTGTGGATTAATCTAGGCCACTAATTGGGTTTGTGGGGGTTTTTTCAAAATTTTGGGTTTTATGGGGATACTTAGCCTATATATATATATATATATATATATATATATTAGAATTTTAAGTCAACATGAATGGGCACCACGTATGGAGGTTCACTTGCCCCACTCCGGTGGGAAATCCCACCCCATTTTCCCCTGGCCAGCTTTCATGCTAGACCCGTGGTGTTATGGCTGGCGTGATGGGGCTTTACACCCATTTCCATGATTCATACCGTGCAGTCTAAGAGAAAAATGAAAAAAAAAAAAAAAAGATTGTGAGTGAGCCATGTGTTAAAGCTAGTTGGTCAAGAAAATAATAATTGCAAGTATAACCGAACTAGAATAGAACATATTATAAAATTAATTTATAGTTATTTAACCATGTAAATAACTTGTTTTTTTTAACGGTGACTTTCTCTTATCGATGGATTCGTGGCGGAGATCATCACACCTGCCAACACGACATGCCCTGACCCTTTCCACACGCCCAAAAAATGTACCGCCTCCATACGAGTATAATTCGCTGAAGTAACAGTCGGGTGTAAACCGGGATACCTCATGATCAAACCCAAACTGCATGGTAGGGAATTTACCAGCTTCATTGACATGGCCCTCCAAAATAATGGTAATGGAGATCGAACTCAAGGTCTCAGAAGGAGAACATTGTCCTCCTACCACTACACCACAAGTGGAAGGGCATGTAAACAACTTGTACAAAGGTACTTCAAGCACTAGTACATCAACTTTCCATGAACATGAATTGGGATGAGATGAGATGAGCATCACATCCAAGCCGTATTAAAAATACGGGTACTGAATTAAAACAAAAGTTGATAGAAAATATCATACTGAATATATTGGTACAGTATTCGGTACCGGTATGTGTTGATGATTTATCTCCCTTTATTATGTAAAACACTCAGAACGATCAATTTTAATAATTTACGTGTCTACTTAGCAAGTCGATATCATTTTAGGCATGCATTTTGAGCTTCCGTGTTTTGCTTCCATAGTTAGATTAGCCCTCTAAAACAGGGATATCGATATATTTTTTTTAGACCATAAGTAATGGTTGATGCCCCTTAAGGCGCTTATGCGCTAGAAAAATTAGATGGAACCCCCATCCCCCGATCTTGGAATGCAGCACAGTTACGTGTCTGTTACCTGTAATCTACTTGTAATCATGGCTATCCACGCCATTTGTACTCATCAAATCAATGAAAGTTTGTTTCCTATATCTGTCATTCCACTTGTTCGCCACAAACACGTCTTCAAGGCTAAGCTAACACTTACGTCGGACTAAAACAGCCGTGTATTTACAGGCAGACCGCGTAACAGTCTTCAAGACACGTC
This sequence comes from Ambrosia trifida, assembly GCA_028751855.1. Lineage (NCBI taxonomy): Eukaryota > Viridiplantae > Streptophyta > Magnoliopsida > Asterales > Asteraceae > Ambrosia > Ambrosia trifida. The sequence goes on from CM054123.1 coordinate 48,180,706, forward strand.
TAATACGTGTCGGACTTATAAACACGCGCCCGCCTATATACATTGCACTAAAAGTCTTCAAGACAAGGTTCGCCTATCGGGCTAATAAGTCGCTTATGCGAAAGTGCACCGCGTCTTAGTCTTCAACACATGTTTAACATGTCGGACTAAGCAGTCACGCATCTACCACATACGATGCACAATAGCCTTCAAGACATGGCTGAACGCTTAGGCTGGACTAACGACACAAGTTGTGTTGCGCTAAGTCTTCAAGGCAAAAGTCTTAACACTTTAAACGCCGGACTGCGAAGCTAAACACAAGCGCTAATTTCTACTTACACACCGGGTGACGACTTGGTTAAATAAGTATAACAGAAATTAACGCGAGAATAAAACAGATATAACAAACGCAAAATTTTCATTAATAAGTTGGGAATTAAAAACCTAACACATATTTACAAGTACAAACAAAAGAAAAGATTACAAGATTCGCCTACTCATCGGAGCCGCTAAAATCAACCTGATCCACATAGGGGTCAGGTTGCCTACCAGAAAACCCCTCACCTGTGGCTTTCTGGCGCTCCTTCTCCGCCTGCTCACCGAGCTTGTCTGATTTTTCAACAGAATACCTCAGCACAGCGGCGGGATCTGCATGGCGGTTACAGTCCGCCACCACCTGAAGGATGGGGAACTCGACCTTTTCGAACTTGGCCAGTTCCGCATCGTATTCCTCCTTCAGGGGCTTCCCATAGTGCTCCGCATCATCAATGCGCTCATTATTTTGAGCATGAAGAAAGCCATCTTCAAAACCCTCACTATATCCATCGGCGTTAGCGGCAGGAGCTATGTTGGCGACCTGGTCGCCAAGTATAGTTTTGTGCCAGAACCGTTTGAAAATCTGCAAAAGGAGGGAAAGTGTTAGAAAGATTCAACAAGACTAAAAGCATAACATGGGAAAACTTTCACTTACCCCTTCAACCCCTGCATCTTCTCTTGTACAGAGGCAGATTCATCCAGAAGGCTCTTGGCGTTTTCAGCCTCCTTCACCGCCCATTACGGGCCTCCTCCACAAAGCCCCTTTCCTGCTCCAACTCTTCCTTCGCCTGGAGGATGGTGAACTTTTCCTCTTCAAGTGCAGAGACACGCGTAGTCGCAGCAACAAGTTCGGCGTCTTTCGACTCCAACTCCTTGCGCATCTCCACAAACTTGGCAGTCCTTTCGGAAAGGGCCTTACACCTCTTCTCCAGGTCCGCAGCGGCAACCCTGCTTTCCTGCCTTAGCTCCTGGATGCGCTCTTTAAGCCGCATCGCCTCTTCATTGTTGCGGACACAGGACTCAGCCCATCTCTTCTTATCCGTCGCCGCGTCACCTTTAAGTATTTTAACACGATCCTCAGCATCATGAGCGCGACGGCGATACTTCTCTGCCAAAGCAGCCTTCTCTGCATTCAGGCGGGCGATGTCCAGCTACATCGCGGCATCCCGCCTCCTCAACGAGTCCATCATGGCCAGTTGAGTCGCCAGATTAACACACATGTTGGCAATCAGGTCAGGACGACTCAAACTGTCCTGATACTCCCTCTCATATGGGGGCACAACCCAGACCACAAACTCTTCAGCGGCCAGGGAGTTAGAAAACAAAGTGTTTTCCCTGACCGCCCAGCGGGGACGCCAGATGGCGTCACCCTCCGTCCAGCTGGAACCATCATAGGTTCCAGCCGAACCCCTACCCCCACACCGGGAGGCGTACTCCCCGCCCAGCCAAGATCCCAATTACCACCCCCGGCGCCTCCCGCCGAGGTGGCCATCTCCAACTTGGAAGCATCATCGGCCCGCTTCTTGGCCTCAGCTTCAACCTTTCTTTTCTCGGCCTTCTCTCTCTCAAGGCGAGCCTTCTTTTGTTCCTCGAAGCGAAGACGCTCTTTATCTGCCTTCTCAGCCTCAGCCCTTTTAGCAGCTTCATCGGCTTTGGCCTTCTTCTCCGCCTCTTCCTTCTCCTTCCAAATGCGCTCATCCTCCTCCTCCTTCCTAGCCGCCTCAGCGATCTGCTCGGCGGTAGGAGTGGGCAGAGAGGGGGTAGGAGTCACCTTTGGAGCAACCACTACAATGCAAACATGAGTTAGAAACATTCTTTAAACCAAAATTTAAAAAAGAAAGAAGTAGCGAGAAGGCAAAGATACTTACAAGGAATCTTCTTCTTCACAATCTTCTAAAGTAGAGGCTGACGCACAGGAGGGGCACTAATGTCCATAGTAAACGTAGGAGCATCCTTCTCCTGTGGCCCAGTGCTTTTTGCAGGGGACTTCCCTTTGCCCCCGCCTCCTCCAGCGCTCCTAGAGCCCTCACCGCTACCCCCAACGTCCTTGGAGCCTCCAGCGTTCCCGCCACCACCCTTACTGCCCCCTCCCTATGAGAGGATGGCTCACGGTGATGCCTCTTTGTTTTCAACTTTGTGCCATCATCATCCTCTTCATCCCCGGAAGGCGGGCCATCCTTCCGCTTGTGCCTGCTCTTAACATACTCGCCCCCTGCACTCGAAGATTCAGAGTCAGTTGGAGCTAACACTTTCCGAGCAGAATAACCATGCTTCCGCGGAGCATGTTTCCAATGACCACGCCCCCCGGAGGTCTTTCACGGCTGAGATAATCCTACTGATGAATCAGTAGACTCAACGTCAGAAACACTAATAAAGCCCGGGCGCGAGGACTCACTAGTGGCGTAAAAGTGGTTGGGCGGGTTTCCAAATTAAGGTAGTGAAAATTACCCACAAACTGCTCTAACGCAGCCACCTGCCCCTCCGCCAGACGCCTCCACTTCATTAGCCCCTTGTCCTCTTGGGCCGCATACACATCGAACTTAGTCACATCTGCAAACGACTACAGCAGATTGATAAAAAGAAGCAGCAAACATGTTAGCAAAAACTGAAAAAGGGAATATACACATACCCTCATCAATAATGTACGACTCCTTCCATGCGTGTATGCCTACGCGGCTAATGCCCAACAGCAAGAAAATGGTCTCCGTCAGATCCTTGAACTCCAACTTTGTCGCATTGGTAGTCAACTTCACGAACCAGGGCTCATTCCTATAGCCCTGCATAACCACGCGATCAAGGACGCGCTGCTTCTCACCTACAACTTTGGACGCAGCTTAAATGAGAACCACATCTCATCGCGCGCCATATGATAGAACACATTGAACCGTTCAACAGTCGTTCAATGTCGAGAGCGCGACATGAGGCTTCAAAGTTAACAAGCCTGAGCATGCCAAAGGCGCTCATTTGTGTAACCGCCACCCCATACTCAATAAGAGTATCTAATTGAAAGCGAGTACATGGAAGGCGGAACCCACACTGAGTAAAGTGGGCTGCATAAAGTGCAATCTTCCCATCAGTAGGGGTCAACACTGTCAGACCTGGAATGGGCAACTCCGACTCCCAATCCGGCAGAATTTCATAACCTTTGCAGAACTCGGCAAAGGTAGCATGAGTCTATTGACAAGGTGTGTTTGTCATCAGCTTCCTTTCTTTCATCCCCCCCCCCCCCCCCCCCCCGTACAACGGGCTCCTCAAGAAAAAAGGAAGAAACAAACAACAAAGTGGCCGAAATAACTAAGATCCTCTTGAAGTTTCAAGGAAATCTCGAGTATTCACCGGAAAAGTCACCGGAATACTTAAAGATTGCTCGGAAACCTCAAATCTTCAACAAGAGAATATGAAGGAGGTTCAGAGGAAAAGAGAGAGTTTGATCGGAAATTTGAAAGTGTAATTGATCAAAGGAGACATCCGAAACTATATATACCCATCACATTAATTGCGATGGGCCCCACTAGAGAAAAGAAACTGTCACACCTTTTCGTCTGGATGCACAGGATGATGACATGTGGCAAAAGTGTCATCGAACGGTCCACACCCGTGCGTGCATCTACATACCAACCGGAGATCTCCCGGATGACTGACACGTGTCGCCAAATCTCACGTTTTCGTCAAATTGAGACGCGTGGCAACTCACGCGCCTGACACAACCCACATGATCAACAACACGTGGCACAATCCTCGTCACTTGTCAACCAACCGGCGTGCGTGGTCCTCACGTGCTTGACACTAGACGAAAAAGGGCATGACTGCAGACGTCTGATGGGACACACATCAGACAACTTGTGAGACAGCAGACGAAAAAGGGCTCGAGGCTCGCTCGAAAAAAGCTCGCTCGAAAAGACTCATTTTGTTTTCGAGCCGAGCCGAGCTGGCTCGTTTTGTAATAGAGCCGAGCTCGAGCCAGGGGTGTTCAGCTCGTGGCTCAGCTCGATGGCTCGACACGTGGCTCGATATATGGCTCGACTCAGGCTTGTGTATGTCTAATTATATATAGATGAAAATAATATATTTTGGCTCCGAACCCAATTCTAAAATTCAAACTTTAAAAGTCCCACTCATACAACTATCTACCTCACCCCTTCATAATCAAAAAAAAAAAAACCCTAACTTAAAAAAAATAAAAAAATATACATGTATATGTGTAATTTTATTTATTTATTTGTTTGTTTTTTAGTTTATAAATCTTTGTAAAAAATAAAAAAATAATAAAAAATAAAAATAACGAGCTGGCTCGAACATTTACGAGTCAAGCTCGAGCTCGAGCTCAGCCTGACTCGGCTCGGCTCGGCTCATGTACAGCCCTATGTCTGACACGTCTGCCCCCTCGGGTTCTCTAAAGCTTCAATCAGAAGTTAAGACACATTCGAATTCCAAGCACATTAATTTCAAATTATTGGCGACACATTAAATTCAAATCATTCCACATTTATTCCAACTCTGGAGCCGCATTAACTACTGAGACATTTATTACAACGTTGCGGAAGCGCTGGCGCAAGTTTTACGTCAAAAGAAAAGTCGTTCCCCGCCTGCTCCCTTTTCAATACAAGGCATGACACGTCACACTCAGCGGAAGTTTGACGTAAAGCGAGAAAAGACATTCTCCGCCCAACTCCTCTCCAGGTCAAGGCGCAACACGTCTCTTCCCAGCGATAACTTGATGTAGAACAGTAAAAGACGTTCTCCGCCTTATCCTTTTCAGGACAAGGCATGACACGTCACCTCCAGCGGAAGTTTGACGTAAAGCGAGAAAAGACGTTCTCCGCCCAACTCCTCTCCAGGTCAAGGCGCAACACGTCTCTTCCCAGCGATAACTTGACGTAGAACAGTAAAAGACGTTCTCCGCCTTATCCTTTTCAGGACAAGGCATGACACGTCACCTCCGGCGGAAGTTTGACGTAAAGCGAGGAAAGACATTCTCTGCCAAAATTTAGCGCAAACATTCAAAACCCTTCGACAAGCAGACGAGCTATCATCCGCGACCAACACTTTATTCAATCTAGTGCTCCACCTACTCTTGAATCAAGAACAAGAGAAGCCCTAGACTAGGGGGACTTGAAGGGATAGGGAGCCTAATCCTCACGGAGGCGGCATCCCTATCCCTCTTTAAAATAATCCGCGGAACCATCAGGCGGAAATAACTCCGCCAGAGGGACCAAACTGCACACGGAGCAGTCTTATCCACATCACTCCAGAAGACTACACGCACGTCCGCCCACGCGCGGAATATTCGTCAACTCACCAGCTTTTGGTACGAGGTACGGAAGATCAAGGGTCAGGAAGATTCACTCACAGAAGACCAGAGACGTCGCCATTCAGATGGTGACACGTGTCCGCAGTGGTCCAACAACCACTGACATGAACAATGACTTGACTGCTCCCATGCTTCCACCTTGTTGCCTCTACTGTACTGCACATGCATGCTTACCTGCTGCTAGACGTCACATCAGACGCCAGCAGGTAAGTCAACCATGCTGTGTCATGACGACATGCCGCCGACGAACAATCGCATGATGCCACGTGTCCGTCGGGTAAGGCAATTCCAACTGCCGATGACGTCAGCAGCATGGACCCCCTGTTTCCCGCCTATTTCATGGGCCAAAGGCATATGGGCCGAGGCAAGGCCCGAACCAACTAAGACTCCTCGTGGACTTTTACCAAAGCCCACAACCTCTACTATAAATTAGAAGATATCAACTCCTTTGCAAAGGATCCGAAAATTATTACTTGTACTAGAGAACTAGATTATTCTTGTAACACTTTGTAAACGCCAAAGTAATAAACAACTAGCTCTTGATAGTGGACGTAGGTCGAACTTGACCGAACCACTTAAACTCTTGTGTTCACTTTCACCACACACACACTTTACTTTATATTTCACGGTTACGGTTCATCTCTAGGTTTGGGTGAAGGATTGTTCCATAGCAAGCAAGAGTATTAACCTCACGTTGGTTACTCGTAATCACCGTTACGCTCATTGTTTCTTCAAATGTGTAATGATTAAAGCCACTTAATGCCCTTTTTAATTATCACTTTCCATATTTTTTATCCTATTGGGGCATTATACTAGAAATGTCCTTCCATTTTCATGCTCCTATAATACCTATTACGCATGGTCTTAGAAAACTTTGTCACGTCTTTTATTGAACTTGATATATCTTATTCTTTCTTAAAGTTGTTCTCTATTTATTGTTTTACATGCCCGGCTGGCGTGATACGGTGCGGATTATGTGAAAACCAATCATATTAACTCAATTGAATGGCCTAACGATCTTATTTAAGCCAGTCTTTAATATGTCAACATCACATGTAGAAATAATACAGGTCACATTTTTCTATCTTTGATGAATAACTGTAAAAAAAAGATGTTTGTGCATCAAAATCTGGAATATTAAAAAAACATGAAAACACATGTCAATGATAACAATCCAATTTTTATGCAACAGACACTCAAATGTTGTTTCATGGAAACTAACTAAAATAGTAATTGCAACTCGTCCTAGAATCACGGTTTAAGATGGCAATGCAGTAGTAGCTGCAATAGAGCTGGCATGATACTATGATCACACCCAAATGTTTATTCACTGACAAACTATTCATGCGATTTGCGACGCGAGTTTATTCAAATAGTTTATTTTTTAAAAGCCAATACCATATTTGCTATAACACACCCGCATATGGAAACCGTTCTTAAGCTTTATATGCATTTGATTCATCTGGAGGTTCCCCAACTGTATGACTTGAGAAATCAGCAGTTGGTTGATTAGTAACTGGAAATATGCTTGAAACTGGTACAAAACAAAGCCCTCGTTTCCTTAGGTCTTGCTTCAGATCCTGCACAAGTACGTTCTTTTATTTCTTCTAATCGACAGTGTTAAGCAGTGTGGTTCAAAATCATCAGTCAAATGAGTTATCAATTTAGTGGTCCATAAAGTATGTGTCTTTTATGTAAAATAGGAGATCTTACTGGACGCAGAGGGAGACCGATGGGGCTGAGCACACAATTATCAGCTGATACTGCCCAATCGGGTGGATGATGAAACCTACAAGAGGCCCCAAACTTACAATCACCAGTTCTCATGTAGTATTGACATACGGGTTCACTTGGTCTTGCTGGAAATACACTCTCAGTTCGATTACTTATCTGCCCAGTAGAAGGTGCAGAAGGACAATAGTGGGCTGGAAAAGGTGGGCCAAGATTATTCACTCCATATGCAGAAGGTTGACAAGCCGGAGACCAGACTGGGATTACACGTCCCTGCATCGCATAAATGAGTTAGGACTCCAGTCCAGTTATCTATATAAAAACTGATCTAAAGATTTTTTTTTAGACAGTCAAGTTATCTAAATTAGCATAGTAATTTTGATATCCATTTCAAAATTATCAAAACATATACTACTTTGTTATTTAAATTTAAATTCAGACAACCATAGATTTGCTTCCAGAGCCATCTCCTCTTTGTTTCATGTCAGAACTTTCTTTTTTGAAAAATTTAAAAGAAGAGCAATTTACTAATCATACCTTTCCAAAAGGTGAAAATAATTGTTGGAGCTCAGTAATTCTAACACCCATTGTCTCTTTCTTTACCTGTAAGTCATAAAACAGAAAAAATAATTTGTCCTTAAATTTCAGATTGCTAAAAACGGACCACAAGTGCAGAAATAATGAAATATTATGCCTATAGTTGCTGAAATTGACAAATTGTAAAAGGAAGAAAACATAGCAGCAATATGATGTGCAGCAGAAGTAAACAGCCTCTTAATGCTTAACATATATAGAACAGTATTTGATATTTTTTCCTGTGCAAAATCTATCATGTAAATTAAGTGTATAAATAGGAGTTTTTGTTCATTGTTACTGAATTGTGACACCATGAAAACGCAATGGGCACTATTTTGCTTAATACTTTCAAAATTGAAGAAGGACAGTGATTTGAAGTATGAGGCGTTTTTGTGGATGATGAGAGGTTCCTGCTGCCATTTGCAGCTACTTCCTATATTATCATATGCTATTATGTAAATAGATTTAGAAAGGCAAAGAAGGTAGGGAAGGAGGAAAAACAAGAGCATGAAATAATACATTTGGTTCATAAGATGAAGGTAACTGAGATTTTAAAGATGGAAACTGAATCTCCTCTGTCTGTTGCTTCCACCTTTGGATGCAAGCACCGCCACTCATTCTGCATGCAAATATTATTGATTTGTATACTTTAATTGTCACTTGTGGTATTTTTGAAACTCCAAAATGACTATCAATGTTAACAGAAACTGACTCTGTTGTAATCGACGAATCTCTAGTTCTGAAAGTTGCACAAGCCGACTCAGTTGCAGTTGAGGAATGATTGTTACTTAAAACAGTATGGCAGGTGTGCTTTCCGTTGTAAGAGACTTCAAAGACAGATGGGTCCTCAGTAGACCTTTGAACATGCTTCTTTGCAGAACAATCTCGTGTGCTACATCTATAATAAGCTCTGCAAATTTACAAGTACTGTAATGAACTTGAGTCCTTGAAAATATCAAGACATCACATTTTAATAGCTAAACTTTTGTATAAAATAAAACTATTGTACCTCGGGTATTTGGAACCACAAACAGACTTTTCACCATATTTCCGCCATATATAGCCATCATCAAGTGCCTTTTCAACCTGTATACCCTTGTTTACTTTCACTTGGTGCGACGAAGTGATGTTGCTTTTCAGAAAACAATCACTATGTTATCACCTTGTCTTATTTTCTATATATTAACAAGGGACTTCTACACTGGCATAAGGGTCATTTCATGTATAGCACTACGATAAAAAGATACCGAAATATATTATGCTAGAAGGTACAGAGATTATGGTTATACATATACCTTGAGTATTTGGATCTAAGACTTCCATTTTGGAGACACTTCCTGACATCATGCGGGGCCCGTTTCATTTGCTGGATCGACTTAGCGATGTCAGCGCTACTACTCTTTCTACGCAAAATATCAAAGATATACACATATTATCTCGCATCTTTTTTGTGTATCAATAAGCTTTTATCTTCTAACTCAGTTTAACATGAAAAGCAAAAACCCACACACATATAAATCAATAACGATTTTTCTTCACGAGGGATATCATCTATACACACATAACTACGATGACTTACTTCTTTGTAGAGCGAAGTTTCTGATTCGGAGCCTTAAACATGCACTGTGTATCTTTATTATCTGGCTTGCCACTAATTGTTACAGTTGAAGATCTTAAGAGTTGACATTTTCTTGGTTTCATTAGACAAGTCCTCTTTTTGAACAACTTGAAGCTGATCAACATGTTCCCTGTCTTCCTTAGTATCTTTTGATGAGCTCTGATTTACTTGCAAAGTGCTACCTAAAGATTGATACAAAAAACACAACTTAAACACTTAAAATAACATCAACAAACTACCAGACTTTACTACACAAAACTTTCTAGACACAAAAGCATACACAATATCAATTCCATATTCTATAAAGAAAAAACTTTAAATACACAATTGTTACTTAATATTTCAGGACAGGTGTGCCTTCCCCTGTAAACGACTTCAAAGACACATGGCTCCTCGGTACATCTTCTTTGAACTTGCTTCTTTGCACAACAAGCATGCGTCTTGCTGAAGTTGCATGTATAGTATGATCTGCAGATTTTCAAATACTATAATGATTTTTATGTCCTTATTTATCAAAATACCAGGACATCACAAGCATTACATCTTAACGGTTAAACTCGGTATAACTTACATGATGAAAAGCTTTTTCACAAAAAACTATTTTCATTCCGTAGAAGGATAATACCGTGGGCATTGCTATTTTCTTAAAGCGCGGCAAGGAAAAGGTTATTGGTGTTACCTTGGGTATTTGGAACCAAGAATCTCCTTTTGACCATACTTTCTCCAAATATAGCCATCATCAGGAGTATCTTTAACCTCTATTCTCCTGCTCACTTCCATTTTGTGCTTCCGACGGTAACATGCTATGAGAGAAGGAAGGGAAAGGTTAAGGCTATCAATGTACCGCGGGAAACTCTAATCAAGACTTTTATTTTGGATATGCTTTCTCCAGATGTGACCATCATCAGAAGGTTCTTGATTTGACAATTTCCGGGTCTCAGTAGACAACTCACTTGTCTACTGAGACCAGGAAATTAATTAAATATTGGACTAGTAAATAACTTCATCCTAATTCCATATTTGAGATAACATCTACACATTAGCCGACTTTATTACAGTGAAGTATTGGACTAGTAAATAACTTCATCTTAATTCCATATTTCATAACCAATAGAGCAAAGCAGGTCTCCTAAGGTTTTTATTTTTTATTTTTTTTATTTTTATTATTATTTTTTTTAACTTAGAACACTCACAAAAATGAATTTACCAGGAAGTGAAGGGACAATTTTAAGCTCGAGAAAGTGTTGGAGTGAGTTTGTATCTTCTGCTAATTGATCCATCTCTTTTGAGTTGTACAAAGGCACTCTCCCATGTTGATTTTCCATACTTCAATGCATCCCACCATTCTCTCTCTCCCTTAATTGCAATTAAAAACAAGTAAAGTATCCAACTGTGTTGCAATGCAGACACCACCAGAAACACTCACTAGCTCAGGTAGGTGTAGAAGTGATACCCTCCTTAAATTCGGGAGAAACGTGCCATTACTCCAAGGCGCACCCTCTTCCAAATTTACAAGGCAGCTGACTTTGGGGCAGTCTTCAACTATAATTTCAGTCAGACTTTGCAGATTATCAAGCAAGCTTTCAGTAAAAATGCTAGTTAGCTCAGGGCATGTATGCAGGGCTAAAATCCTTAAACATAACAGACTATATCTTCCAATTGGACCCTTTGAAATCCTTTGTAGCTTCTTCAAGAAGTGAATGCTCAAGTATTGAAGTGATCCAAATATAACATCTTCTTCACTATGGCTTGTGGATTTATTTTTGTGTTTATAAGAATCCTCTTGATCGACAAGAGTTTGCATCTCATTACACTCCATCAACAAACAATATTTAAGCCTCCTTGAGTCAAACCTTGAGAGGTTCTCAATAGTCCAATGACGGCGCAAGTATAAAGCTCTAGCATCTCTAACTAATTCCATCACTGCATCCCTCACCATCCATATATTTCACACATTTCTCCAGTTTCAAAAAACTTTCTTCGGTATCAAGTTGCACAGAAAATGGGAGCTGTTCACAGTGACCAGTCATAAATCTGTAGTTCCACAAACTTGAATATATTGGTACTTTGTTTCTTTCAAGCCTTAAGAACTGCTGCAATGCTTTAACGGTTGGTAAGTACAACTTTAGAATCTGAAGGTCTGGCAAGAAAAGAAGATCTTCCATAATAGCTTCCAAAAGCTCTGCCTCCCACCATTCAGCTTCTGGACTCACACTGATACTTAACTCCTTTAGCTTAGTTAGCTTCATGATTGTCATTCTTGGGACTATGTTCTGTATGCCTTTGCTGTCTTTAAGGTCGTCTGCATATGCAGACAAAGAGACCCTCAAACATTCCAACGACCCTAATTTGCCAATTTCTTTTGGTATATACATGATCTCAGTTCCTTCAAGATCAAACAACTTGAGATTCTTAAGTGCTCCGATTTCAGGCGGTAATTCTATTAAAAGTGAACATTCTCGCAAGAAAAACTGTTCAAGGGAAGATAGCTTGGAAATGGATGGAGGCAAAGATTGTATCATTGTATGAGATAAATCTAGTACCCGAAGGGCTGGCATATGCGGAAATAAAGATGGAGGTCGAATTGTGAAACTATTGTTCTCCTGCAAAAACGACTTTGCCAAAAAGGGGAGAAACTGAAGTTCTGGGGTCAAGGTCGAGGTTTTGTGATTGTTCAAGTGCATCACATCTGCATACAAATGATTCTCAACTAAAGACTCCATTGATCCTATTTAACTTATGCGCTTAAACAATATTCCTACTAATATATCAAGAAGTCACCAACCTAAACCTCCCAAACCTCCTCTTCTATAGAATCTACCCCATTGGTCAACCTCTATCAGAGGCGAAGTGATTACTGATGACTTGCCCCATTGCCCTACACTCCTACTAAGCATCAATGAATCATCTATAACTCTATAAGTGATATGTTTAGGAAATCAGGATCAGTTCCTGCACATAGCAAAACAAATACACCATCAGGTCTGTTGACTTTATGTATACCTTTTTCTTCCTACAACAACAACAACAAGCGTACCCAGTATATCCCACAAATAACAAAGCTAGTGGTAAGGTCAGGGGAGGGTGAGATGTAGGCACGCCTTACCTCTATCCGTGGGAACAGAGAGGGTGCTTCCAGAGAGACCCCCAACTCAAAAGAAAAGATAGCATACGAGCAAACAGACAACATACAAGCAAACAGACAAGCACTATAGAGATAGAAAGCTACCAAATAACAAACGCAGCGAAAGAGTAACCTGGTAAGATAACACACAGACATCTATAACCATAAAAACACAACATATACACATATATATGATGACAGTCATGTCAACACCTTTTTCTTCCTGCTACCAAATACTCATATATATAAACACAATCACGTCTTGGATCTTCTTCCACAACAAATACGACTGCGATTGTTGAACGATCAGAGAAATTAAGCCTAACACTTGATGTTTGTAATAAACTGCTAGAAGTATATCACAAACAACAGATTTATAGTAAAAGTGTTGTAAAACCTAAACCCTAATTAATGATTTGTTTAGATGTAGCTATGTAGGCACTGAACTAACTAATTTAAAAGCTATTAAACCACCAATTATAGTTTGAAAGTTGGAAATTAAATCATAACGAAGATTATATATGATATATTTGATTTTTTACGAACCAAATGTAATTGATAACCATAAAAAAATATAAGAAATGCAAGATCGAGAACATACTTTAAACGGAGCACCTCAGTCCAGTTGAGCTGGAGATAGAAATAGACTTGTTCATTGCTAATAGAAAACGAAAGTTAACGTCACTACCAGCCGGGAAATTGCATGGAAGTTGCATAGAAACTGTAAGTAAACGATGAGGCGACAGCTCGAGCTACTTGAAACATGACTAGTTTAGTTATCGAGCCTGAGCTTGAGCTTTTTATACAAAGACCGTTTAAACCCGCGAGCCTAAACGAGCCGAAACAAATTTTATATTATATAATATACCTACTATTTAACATTGACGAGTCGAGCTCGAGCAGAGCTTTGGTTTGTTTAAGCTATCAAAGCGAGCTTGAGCCGAGCTTTTAGCTCATTGTTCTATAATTATTTCAAGCCGAGCTCGAGCTTCATACAAGCATGACAAGCCGAGCTCGAGCCCGCCCAATTAGGCTCGGGCCTGACTCGGCTCGTTTACACCCCTTGTAACTAGTGATCGTTAACGCGAGCACTGTGGCAGGGATGCAACGAGAAGTGAGTCAGTATCCGTGATGTTTGCTTCGGTATCACAACCAAAAGAAAATATCCAAAAGTAAAGTTTTTTTTTGATCGGCGAACAACTGTGTGGCAACCACCCTTGCGGGGCGCCGTGCCCAAGAATCGACTACTCGACCTCCAGCAGCCCCCGCCTTCTCTCGATGCGCGGAAACCCGAGCCCCACCCGCCCGAAGGCACGACAGTGTTATAGAACTCGGTAAAACCTCGCCGCCCGTCAGATTCGAACCGGCGCCACCCGTATTCGATCTTCACCCGGATACCAAACCATAAATGTTGGAAGTGGGAATTGAACCCATGATCACCTAAGTGAACATAAGGCCTCTCCACCACTCCACCACTATGGATGGATATCCAAAAGTAAAGTTATAAAAGAAAACGTTGACAACTGAAATTAAAAAGAAATACTATTAAGTAATTTGGTACTGGACCATTTCGTCAATGTACCGCAACCAAAACAAAATACTTGGTAAATAAAGTCTACTAATTAACTCTCCTTCATATGTGGTAATGTAGCTCACTGTTAGGCGGCCAGAGTTTTCTTTTGTGAGACCCAGGTTCAATTCCTATTGACACCATTTAAGAACACCAGACAATGACGGTGAGAACTTGTGGTCCTAGTGATGTAAGTTCGATCTTGAGCTAACCCGGTTTCACCCGGCTGTTACTCCAGCGATATTTATCGTGTGGAGGCAGTACGGTTCCGGACGGAAGCCACCCCACCAGACTATTGTCTGGACGGGCGCGATGATCTCTGCCGTGCTCTGAGAAAGAAGGTTGCCTTCCCAAAAAAAAAAAAAAAAGTCTACTAATTAACGTACGATATTAAAATAAAATAAATATAGATAATACTGATAAATAAATATTCATATACATATATCACAGTAGGGCTATGGGGTGTGGAAACATGAGAAATGTCATGTCTCCATGCCATGTAGGATGCTACATTGGATTCTTGGTGTCTCAAACTTTTTGAGACATGAGTGGGGTGTGGAGACACCAACACCTCATGTCTCAAGCATTTATTATTATTATTATTTTTTTCTAAATAACAATTTTAATTAGTTTTATAACAGTAACAAATAAACAAGATAATATTCAAATAAATAATAGATTTAATAAAAAAATTACAAAACATCCTTAAAAAAATTACAAACCATCCTTAAAAAAAATACAAATGATCCTAAAAATAAAAAAAAAATTACAAACCATCCTAAATTTAATTAGTAAAATACTAGTCGTCGTTTCCGTTGTTCCATATATATTCGATCAAGTCGGTTTGTAAATGATGATGGATGTGTTCGTTACGTAACACGAAATCGTTTAACTCTTGTTGCGCTGGGTCATCCGGAATAGTATTCTCCTCCACCGCATTTTCATCGAACTCACAAAATAGCTCGGCCTTCGTCTTCGATGATCATGTTATGCAGCAAGATACAAGCATACATATAATAACGTAGTTTTTTTGGTGTGAAAGCACGTGCTGGGTTTGCGATGATGTGCCATTTTGCTTGTAGAACCCCAAATGTTCGTTCGATATCCTTTCGTGCCGCTTCTTGAAACTTAGCAAATTTCTTTCTTTTTTCGTTGTGAGGGTGCTTAATACTTTTAACGAGTGTAGACTGTAGAATAGGTTGGGTATATTAAATCCGCAAGATAATACCCGTGCTTGTACTCAACCCCCGAAACTGTAAATTTTGAATCCGGACCGGTTCCCTATCTAACATCCTTAAACACTAATAATTGATTAAGAACATTAAGGTCGTTATTGGAGCCGGGAACACCAAAAAATGCATGCCAAATCCATAAGTCTTGTGACGCGGCAACCTCTAAGATTATTGTTGGATGACCGTGATCGCCTCGATAAAACATGCCACGCCATGCATTAGGGCAATTTCTCCACGGCCAATGCATGAAATCGATGCTTCCGAGCATCCCTGGAAAACCATGCTTTTCGTGATGGAACTGTTATAATTTCTGAATATCATTGGAGTTTGGTTTTCGCAAATATTTTTTGCTGTAGATCTTGACAACACGCTTGCAAAACTTATACAAGCAATCACGTGACGTTCTTTCGGACATCCGTAAATACTCATCCCACGAGTCGGATGTCGTCCCGTAAGCTAGTTGCCGCAATGCTGCCGTACATTTTTGATAAGTTGTGAACCCCCGTTGCCTCTAGCATAGTGCCGTAATGTAAAATACGGGTCATAACTCGCCAAATCATCGGCAATACGTACGAACAATCGACGGCTCATTCGGAACCGCCGCCTAAACATCTCGTCCGTATACACCGGTTGATCGGCAAAGTAATCTCTGACTAATCGTTCGTGTGCACCTACACGTATGTTGTTACAAAAATACCAAAATATATTTGAAGAAAAATTATACATTCTAAAAAATATAGTTGCTATATATATTTGAAGAAAAATTATACACTTACCCTCCTGGTCTCTGTTTATGGCCGCTTGCCTAGGTCGCAGTTGCGAGCTCACCTCGTCTTCCTCCGCCGCGATTAATTGTGTCGCTTCCCAAACGACGTTCACAAAAATCCGGTTTTTTTCGCTCGACGAAGATGAGGAATCAACCAATGGTAGGTATGACATTGTTTGGTATTTTTTTAAAGAAAGTAGAGAGTTTTTTTTTTTTTTTTTTTTTTGTTGTTGTTGTTGTTGTTGTTGGTTTTGGTTGATTTGTGTTGGTTTATTTGGATTGTTTGGGTTTATATTGTTGGATTTGGTTTAAAAAAAATTAAAAAACTAGCCGTTGGATCATATAGCCGTTGCAATTCTAATAAAAGAAAAAAGAAAAAAAAACATAATTGGCTCGTTCTAAATGTTACAATGGGGGGCGGGGTGGAGATGGACGGGGCAGGGGCGGTGTGGGGAGTTGGGATAGGGCAAAAAAGGAGGGGACCGGGGGGGGTGAGGCGTCTGTACACCGGGTAGTCTAAGAAAAACTCAAAAAAAAAAAAAAAAATAGTCGGCACTAAAAAGAATTGAACCCGAGTCATGAGATGGAAAGCACTTAGTAGCTACCAAGTAATAAACATGTATGCTGACTTATGTGATAGATACAATATTCATCTTCGTTATCCTTTGCTTCATGTAATAAGTTTTGAGAGATTATTCCTCTTCATCCAGTTGATCATTCTACTTCTGTAATGAGCAGGAACATTCCAAATAACTGTTCCGTTACGAATATTTTGATTAGATAATATATTCTCAAACAATTCATAACAACTGTTCAGTTATGGATCTTTTATCAGAAAATATATTCTCAAACAATTCCTAACAACTTTTCAGTTATGGATCTTTTGATCAGAAAATACATTCTCAAACAATTCCTAACAACTATTCAGTTATGAATCTTTTTGTTTTTTTTGTCATATGAGATTTGGTGTTGAACATTATTGGTTTTACTGTTTGGATCTTGTTGGTGAATATCACCAAACGTTACCACTAGAAGCTGAAACGAAAGATGTTATGATCAAGAACATTCTAAACAAATACACGTAATAATAGTTTTCCTGATGAAACTGAAGCTATTATCTTTGTTGTTCAGTACTTCTGTGATAGATACAACATTCATCTTCGTTATCCTTTGCTTCCTATAATAAGTTTCGAGAGATTATTCCTCTTCATCCAGATTATCGTTCTACTTCTGTAATGATCAGGAACATTCCAAATAGGGGTGTCAATCGTGTCAGGTTGATGGGTTGGCGGGTTTACGGGTTGCGGGTTGGCGGGTTGATGGGTTGAAATGTGCAACCCAAACCCGACCCATATTATTATTCGTGTCAAATATTTCAACCCTAACCCGACCCATATAAATCCGGGTCAACCCGAAGATGACCCGTTTAACCCATATTTTTAAATGAGTCATACATGTTCATGAATTATAAGCGGGTTGTTGGGTTGTAAGCGGGTTATCAATAAAATGTTTAATGGTGAACATATAAGTGTGACAAATAAATAATATAGTGTGCCAAAAATAACACAAATATAACTAACCATGTAAATAAAAATAAAAAAACAAAAACAAAAATATAATAGATTTTTTTTCTAAATACTTAAACGGGTTAACGGGTCAACCCATTTTATATATGCGTCAACCCTAACCCGACCCATTTTTAATACGGGTCGACTCGAACCCGACCCATTTTTTTAAACGGGTCGTGTTACTTGACCCAAATCTGTTTTTTTTCATGTCGGGTTCGGGTCGGTTTTCGGGTCGTGTCAATAATTGCCGCCCCTAATTCCAAATAACTCTTTCGTTATGGATCTTTTATATATGTATCGGTATAAATACAAGTTAGTCTACGTTTTAATTTTTTTTCTTTTGAAAAAAGAGTAATGTCAAATATAATAATACGTTTTCGTACTTGAAGAAGCACGGATCCAAATATACTCAAACATATAAGAGAAAAGAAGAGATTTTCATTGATATTGATATAGGTTACAATGATTACAAGGAGTACGAATCTAATGTTGAGAGCTTGGATCGTCTTCGACTAAATGTCGAGAATCCCACCTTATTATTATTTTTCCTCTTGTTTAGATCTGCATCTTTTTGTGATAGTGAGGGTGGCGGCTCTTTGTGTGAGCATGCCCTAAAATGAAAGGTTAACCCCCCTTAAATAAGGAACTTTATGCCCATCCTTATGGGCTTCAAACCTAATGGGTCAGACCTAGTTATAGGTTTACTATCATAGCTCTTCATTACTCATTTTATACGCGCTTACAATTGTTACACGTATCGACGTAGATTTTGTTTTAAACCGAGTTAAAAGCACTATCTGTTCCACTCTTTAGCAACCATCTTTTACACGTGTTTTACAATTCGTGTCAGGGGTGCAACATTGTTGGGGCGGGAGGGGGCAACCGACCCCCCCCCCCCGAATTTTCACGCAGAAATTTCGATTATATAGTATTCGTATAAATTTTTTTGGAAATATAGGATTTCGACCCCTCCCCCCCGAAACTGGTTTTCGACCCCCCGAAACTAGTGACTTCCGACCCCCCGAACCTTCGGGTCAAGTTTCGCCACTGATTTGTGTGTTACTGCACGATTCAACCCGTCGCGTGCCGCCGTGAGCAAAATACTAGTTTCTATCAAATAATTAAGAAAACGTTTTTATAAATAACAAACCTTAAATATTTTTGTATAGATTTATTAGGAAAAATAATTATACAGGTGACGTACAAAATTAAAAGAAAGGGTTATATATTTAAGGGTCTGTCTATTGGCACCCCCTCAGCTTCTATTTTAACCTCCCTCCGAAGCGCCTCGCTTAGGCCAAAGCGAGGCGCTTCGGCCACATTAATTACAAATCAGTACGAGGTTGCATGGGAGTTTGAAAAAAAAGGGGTCAAGCGCCTCGCTTTGGTCAAAGCGAGGCGCTTGGCAACAGGGGGGATGAATCTGGACATTTTGATGTTGGGAAGGTTTTGGTTTGGATTTTTTTTGTTTTTTTTGTTTGTTTTGAAGTGTTTTTTTTTAAGTGTTTTTTTTTGTTTTTAACTTTTTTATCTATTTAGGGTTTTTATCTATTGTAATTTTTTTAAATTTAAAAATTTTAAAAACACCGAAATAACCCGTGTTTTTTTTAAAATCTTTTTTATTGATTTAGGGTCTTTATCTATTCTAATTTTTTAAAATTTAAAAAACAACGTAATAACCCTAATCAAACTATAATTAATCAAGTAATCCCAACTTTAACCTATTAATAAAGTGTTCGATTGTCACTGTGACTGGATAAATTATTCACGAAGAAGACCTCGTCGAAGAAAGATTGAACGAATTCGTGAATTTTGATACGAATATGGTGTTGATGGTCAACGTGGCGTCGTTTTGGTTCATAACATGTAATTTTTATTTGGTTTGGGATTGAAAGGGTTGAGTGATCTTTTAACGTTTATAATCGAATGTTTACTGTTTGGATCTCATTGGTTTTACTGGCTTGCAATTTATAAAATGGTTTTAGTTCGTTTATTATTTATGGGTTTAGTATTTATTAGACAATTAAACATTCAAAACACACAACATATATATATAAACAAACGATCAAAATGCATAATAATAATAAGGGTAATAAGTTTGTCCATACACATCATAAAAAAAAATACAAGTAAAAAGAGTCTACTGCGGCAGTGGTGGTGGGGCCCCCTGTGCTGGTCCACGGTGTGGTGGTGGGCGTAA
This sequence comes from Ambrosia trifida, assembly GCA_028751855.1. NCBI lineage: Eukaryota > Viridiplantae > Streptophyta > Magnoliopsida > Asterales > Asteraceae > Ambrosia > Ambrosia trifida. The sequence goes on from CM054123.1 coordinate 48,200,696, forward strand.
CTCTACCTGCCAATGCCTCGCCATTGCCTGCATTGCGTCGACCGTCCACTCCTGAACCTCCCGGAGCTCACCGATGCGGCGATCGATGTCCTCTGCCACGAAACGCGCAGCAGGAGTGAGGTCATCATAAATATGACGGGGGTACTGCTGCTGTGGTGGCGGCGGAGGAGGTGGGGGGGGGGGGGGGGTCATCGTCGTCAGCCTCGTCGTCCTGACCCGCCATCTCTACCAGGAGAGGCTCTCCCGGACGCACCTCAACGTAGGGCGGTATATCATAGAAAGTAGGAAGGGGGGCCGGCGCAAAAGCCCTCCTGGTTCCGATAGCTCGAAACCGATGCACACCCTTCGAGACCTCGAAGAGGATCCCCATGCTCCGGGCATTGGCGTCACCGAGCTCTACCGATGGGATCAAGGGCAGCAAGTGAAGGTCGGTATCTGGCGAGAGCCCCAGATGACGCGCGATGTAAGTGATGAACGCCCCGCCAAAGAGATGTGCGCGAGCCTGGCGCATGTGGCAGCACTTAAAGTAGTCGACCAGGGACGCGGCTAGGTTGCACGGCTGCCGCATAATCAAACAGTACAAAAAGAAAAGGTCAGTCTGGTTGACCTTCTCCCGACTGTTCCCCCGTGCTGCGATAGAGGTGGCGATCGCATGCTGAAAGTAATAGTACAGGGGGTCTCTTGTGACATCCGTCACTTTTCTTTTTTTTATAATAATAATAATAATAATAATAATAATAAAATAAAATTCAGATTTTATTATATATACATTTTTTTTTCTAACCACTCTTAAAACCCAACACCATACAAAATCAAGCCCAAACCAAACCCATCTTTGTTATAATTATCAGCAGCCCACTATGTAGCCCATCCACCAGCCCAAGTCCGACCCATCAGGTCTGGCCCATCTCCACCTTCCCTTCTCCTTTGCTTTTAAAAAAAAAAAAAAAAAAAAAAACCTTGTAGCCGCCCAGATTCGAACCCGGGTCGGCTACCAGATCAAACCACAACATCACCACTACGCTGCATAGGCTCTTGGTAATGAATCAGGATCTCTATTATATTTAAACCCGATTTCAGCTTCTTTCTTCCTTTGACTGATTACGAACAGCAGCACTCCCCACAAATCAAGCTGGTCAACGACCTTTGACCACTTGATTGAACCTTATTTGGAAACCTTAGACCATAAGACTCGCATAGAATCTGTCAACATACTGACCCGCGTCAAACATAAGCATAATTATCGCGTAATTCTTCATAATTAAGCTCCATTAACTCGATTTGACCGAGCCTTGGTCAAAACTCCATGACTTGCCATTTCTGCGATGAAACTATAAATTGAACACTCCTTTTCATTCTAAAGGGGCCGAAAATCAAACCCTCATACCCAATTCTATCTAAAAACTCATATTAGTTCGTAAATCTGTTCGTTTTAACCTTTGAGGTTGACTCGCGTTCTTGCATCAAAAACACTCTGGTGGTACTTGGCAACGTTGGATTACACTATTCAATTTCACGAGACTTATCACCTTGCTAAGGTGAGTATTACTTATCCCCTTTTCGCTTTTACAACTTTTGGGGTGATTCATGCACAAGTATACAAAACTTTCATATTCATTTACACATACATTTTTACTCATTTACAATTCATATACGTGTCTTGATTAACTTTGTGCTTATGCTTGAACATGAACGTAGCTTACATACAAAATCATACATTTAGACATAACTTATGTTATGGTGCTCTTTACATACAAACATAACTTATGTTATGGTGCTCATTTAGACGTAACTTATGTTACGGTGCTCATTTAGACATAACTTTGTGTTATGGTGCTCTTTTAGACTCACACGTGTTGAGGTGCTCATTATCAATTACATTGTACAAACTTTACATTTGATCTTTGTCTTGTTTGGTTACTTGCGTGTTTACATAATGCCTTGGTGATGCTAGACACATGAATTGTACTACTTTTCAAAACTTATACTATACATACAAAACTAAGTAGTACTCACCAACATCATATGTTGAAAAAATTATTTTCGTGCATGTTTCAGGATAAGCTGCTTGACGCTTCACATAGGACCTTGGACTTAGATTAAATCAATCAATTATCTTTATTTTGTTGTACTGTATTGAATTTCACATGTTGTAAAACAATATTCAATACTCATATATTTACATTTTAGTACCATGAGCTTTTGAACAATCGTCACTACGTGGCACCTCGATGATTCCGCCATCGGTTGGGGTGTTACATCCCTAATCGACGTCGCCTTCGCAGTATTCTTACCAAAGTGCGACTTGGCGATGAACCTCCAAAACCTGACCAGGGTCGGCCTATCCACCGTAATGAGAGCATCCCGGTACAACGCAGACTCAGTCTCCGGGGCTGTGTACAACCCCGAAGCAACAACAAACTCCTGCAAAAAAAAATTGTAAATATTAACAACTTTGGTAACATAATAATAAAATGACAGATAATTGAAATAACATACCTCATAGGTCATCTGCTGCCAACTCCTCGCCAACCGAAATCGGATGGGGCGAAAAGTCTGAGCCGGGTTCGGGTTCTCGGACGGATCCAGAACCACGAACGACGACAGAAACTCTATCGTCAAAGCCCGGTAAGAAGGCAGCTTGGCTATGTCAAAGAGACGACGCCATGGAGTGTCAGACCCCACAAAGTCGTGAGCCCTGCCGGTCTCGCCGACCCTCTCCAGAAGCGACTAACTCATGTACATCTGAGGGTCGACAGGCATTTGACGCATCTTCATGCAGCAGCGCCGCGCATCCTCAAACCCCTCCCTAAAGTCCAGGTACGGGTGGTCCGGTGGTGGAGCCCGTCGCTTCCTCTTCGACGAAGGCCCCGGTGCAGACGACCCAGCGTCATCTCCACCACCAAAAGCAGCGTCAGCAAAATCTGGCTCCATATCCATATCTATGTAAACAATAATTTTCAATTACTAATGATAATAACAGTAATAATAATACTAATAATAAATAGGGTCGTTCTAATTAAACCCCCAAACTTCGTAGTAATAATAATAATAATAATAATCGTAATAATAATAATAATAATATTAGTAATAATAATAATAATAATATTAGTAATAATAATAATAAAAATAATAATAATATTAGTAATAATAATAATAATATAAGTAATAATAATAATAATAATATTAGTAATTATAATAATAATATAAGTAATAATAATAATAATCGTAATAATAATAATATTAGTAATACTAATTGTGACACCCCAGGAAAATCCCACATCGGCCGTGGCCAGGAGAGATCCTTGGTTCATAAGTAATATCTTGTCTCTTAAATCAACAACGCGTTTTGGGGCTTAATGTTAGTGGATGAGAGGAGAACTCCACAGTTAAGCGTGCTCAGGTGAGAGCAATTCCAGGATGGGTGACCTCCTGGGAAGTTTCCACCGGGGCACCCAAAAACAAATCCGTGAGCTATGGGAGGGCAAAGCGGACAATATTGGTGATGAAAGGGGCCAGATGTTACACTAATAATAATAATAATAATAATAATAATAATATTAGTAATAATAATAATAATAATATTAGTAATACTACTAATAATAAGAATAATAATAATAATAATAGTAATAATAATAATAATAATAATATAAGTAATAATAATAATAATATTAGTAATACTAATAATAATAATAATAATAATAATAATATTAGTAATAATAATAATAATAATATAAGTAATAATAATAATATTAGTAATACTAATAATAATAATATTAGTAATAATAATAATAAAAATAATAATAATATTAGTAATAATAATAATAATAATATTAGTAATTATAATAATAATAATAATAATAATAATAATAATCGTAATAATAATAACAATAATAATAATAATTGTAATAATAATAATAATAATAATAATAATAATAATTGTAATAATAATAATAATAATAATCGTAATAATAATAATAATATTAATAATAATAATAATAATATTAGTAATTATAATAATAATAATAATAATAATCGTAATAATAATAATAATATTAATAATAATAATAATAATAATCCTCTCTCCGTCAGAAAGTATTCGAGGTGCTCCATTGCACCTTTGGGAATGACTCTCTTTCCAGCATTCATCATCTGAGCCGCATTGTGTATATCTTTCAGGGTAGTCTTTTTCTCCGGGTTCTTTGAAACGATCATTCTCCAGATGCTACGCTTGGGAACATCATTCTCTATCATCTCCCCGACCAGTTGTCTGTCATCCACAGAAAGCCTTCTGGCATATGGGTGACCCTCTAAGTGTTCAAAGGGAGTGTGGTTGTGCGTCGGGTTTTTCACCTTTAACCTCCAAACCCGTGTCCGAGATTCAAACACCCCTGTCAACTTAAACGGGCAGCCAATTTTTTTGCTACACGTCTTCCTCACCAAAGCCACACTCTTATGCTCCCCCCAAGAGTGCATTGAAATACAACCTTAACAAAAATAAGTTTATTAGAAAATAAGTTTTTTTTAATTTTTTTAAATAAATAATTATAAGAAAGTTTTTTTATAATTTTTTTAAATAAATAATAATAATAATAATAATCGTAATAATAATAATAATAATAATAATAATCGTAATAATAATAATAATAAAACTAATAGTAATAATAATAATAATAATAATCGTAATAATAATAATAAATACAATACAATAATAATAATAAATAGAATAATAATAATAATAATAAAAATAATAATAATAATAATAATAAAAATAATAATAATAAGAATAATAATAATCGTAATAATAATAATAATAATCGTAATAATAATAATAATAATAATCTATTGATGATTAAAATGTACACTTGTAAGAAAAAAAAATTGATAACATGTCTTAAATAAAAAATGTTCATCATAACAAAGCCACTATAATGTTCTTCCAAACCCTTCATAAAAACTCCATATGCACAAAAGAAAAAGGGTAGATAGAGTTTTACCTGAAATAATAATAGGCCTAAATACCAAGTCCAGCAATATAAACGAATTTGTAGCCCAATAATATGTCACAATATAACTTAACATTTGAATTATATTTTTCAAAAAGCCTTAACTTAAATTGTTTGGAAATAATACCTCGAATAGTGTGAATGGTTTACTCAAAATCAGAATTCTCTACGATTTCAAATATTCTGAATTCGAAAAATAAGGGTTCTTTAAATAAAAATGAAAAAAAAAATTATACTCTTATCGATACACACATTTTTCAAACAATTCTCAAACCTAGATTGAGCTTTTTCATTTTCTTTTTCCTCAAAAACACAATTAAAATATAACTATATAATATGCTTTTCGGAAAACAAAAAAACAGATGAAAAAAATGCATAAAAAAAAGCTACCGTTGAACTCAGCAAGAAGAAGCTGAACAACAGCAGGCCGCCTCCTTTGCCACTGCCATCGTTTGACGCCGCCGTGAGCCACCAGGTCTTGGAGGCTAGGGTTTAAAAAGAGAATGGTCTGGACAGACAAACAAAACTTTTGTAAATGTATAGATCGGCCAGAGATCTGAGTCTTCGGCGATGGTTTATCAGCAAACAAAGACAACGAGGGTTAGGGTACAAATCTGGATTTGTGAAGAGAGATGTAGATCTGAACATAAAAACGACGACGGTTAGGGTACAGATCTGAACACAAATGAAGTTGTGAGCGTTGGTGATGTTTGTTGTGTTATAGATCCGTAGAGAGAGAGAGAGAGAGAGAGAGAGAGAGAGAGAGAGAGATGCGGATGAAAACAACACCATTTTCCATCCACCTCGTCACACACCGCCGCTGGCTGCCACCACCATCGCTCACCTTGTCACCAGCGCCGTACAACACCACCCCTATGCATCACCGTTGTACACCCACCTTTAATATCTTTAAGATAGAGAGATACAGAGAGATTTTGATGAATCTGTTTGATGTAAAAATGAAATAGAAGATAGATAGAGGGAGAGAGAGAGAGAATGTGTGTGTGTGTGAGAGAGAGAGACAAGGTAGAGACAAATTTCATCTGGACTCAAAATGTGTGTGACTTTATGTGCTGCAAATATAAAGTCAAAAAATCAGAAAAGATGTGGTTTACCCATAATACCCTTTTAGCATAAAGACAAAATGGTAGACATGGAGCAATGGTGGCCACAAATGGGGTTTCTAGAGTTTCTACAACTCAAGTGAGTTTCTACTAGATACATAGCCTATATATATATATATATATATATATATATATATATTAGTTAATTTTATATCTAACCTACGAAATACAAAAACCTAGTAAAGTAATGAATTTTATGTTACAATCGGTGCATTTGATTAAAAATAATATAAAATAAAGTATGCTTAAAATGCACCGATCAAGTACAACCACACTTTTCTTCTTGTTTCAACATCAAACTTCGCAATGGATAAGCCCTCTTACACTTTCTTATAACTCGAGCCTTCGTGTACCACATGTCTTTGGCTGGATACAGATCACAACGGCTTTCTTCGTCGTATATTGAGGTGGATATTGTTTTAAGTTTTAAGAGGGAAATTTAAAAATCTTTTTTAGAAAATTCAAAGCTGATAAGGCACGTTTCCCTACGTGGATTTAAATTTTCCCCCTTAAAATTGAAAAACTTAGGGCCTAAAACAGCTGTGAGGATATTAGTAAACGTCTGCTGTTGGTTGGCAGACGTAGGGATTGAGGACCGCTGTTGGGGGCGACAGCGGTGGTTTCACGTGGCCCACCCCTTTTTTTGAATTTTTTAATGGGATTAATGACGTCAGTTTTTGCATCATACAGGCATTGCTGGCCAGTCTCTCCGGCTGACACATCAGCTGTCTGACGTTACTCACGCTTCTCCTATTATGAAAAATATAGATAGATATAGATTAAACGTATTACAACGTGGTTAAAAACAAGAGGAAAAAAGTAACTTTATTAAAAAGTTACGTTTTTACTAGAGATCATGGGAGATAAATGAAAATATAAAATAAAAGACAAAAGTGAAGGACTGAATATGCTACTTGTGGTAAAGGGCTGATATTGCCGGGGTTATATTTTTTGAAGGGCTATCTTTTAAATTTTTCGCTATTTAAACACCTCAAATCTAGGGTTTTAAGTCACTCATTCATTAACGTAACAGCCGCCGCAGTTCATTACCTAAAATCTTGTGTTTTTTGAGGAAGAAGCAAAATATCTGATTCTATGATATTCTGGTGCTTGATATTGGTTAAGTGAAGTGATAGGGAAATTAGGTAGTTATGTTGGAGGATTATTTGAATCAAAATTTCGGTGGTGTGAAGGCTAAGCATTCGTCTGTTGAGGCGTTGAAGAGATGGAGGGATGCCTGTGGTCTTGTGAGGAACTCGAAACGACGCTTTCGGTTCACTGCTAATATTGAGAAGAGGAACGAAGCTGCTGATATGCGCCGTACCAATCAGGTCAGCAATCTAATTACTAATAATTGGTTGTACTTAGGAGTGTTCAAAAAATCTGAAATCTGAAAAAATTCGAAATTCGATCCGATATACGAACCGAAAAAAACCGATCCGAATTCTTATTCGGATATTTGGATGGATCCGATTCGAATCCGAATTATTTATTCGGATTTCGGATCGGATTCAGATTTCACAATTAAATTATTCGGATTATTCGGATAACCGAATAACCCAAATAAGCTTCAATTGAGTTTTAGTATGCGAATGACCAATTGTTTGAAACTTAGTTCAACCCATGAGGCCAATACTAAACCATTCAACATCGTCCATCCATATGTACTAGTTAGTGCCACGTTTCGTGATGCCTGATTTTATATTCAATACTATGTTCTAAAGTTTAATTTTGTATTTAAATTTACGTTTTAAAGACTATATTTTGATGTTTGAATTTTGTATTTGTATTTAAGACTAATCTCTATTTTCGCTTTTGTATGTTTATTGAATTCAAATTAATAAAATGTTAGGAACCATAAATTAGGAAAAATAAAAAAAAAATGAAAAATTGTTGTTTGGTTTAATTTGGATCATTCGGATATCCGTTCAGATTATTCGGATCGGATGGGTAATTTGGATCGGATTCGGATAGACTCCTAAAATTTCAAAATCCGAATAATCCGATCCGAATAATCCGAATAACTCGTTATCCGATCGGATGAATACCCCTAGTTGTACTCTTTTACACATGGTGATTTCATCGGTTTTTGTCCCTATTTCTTCTTGCGAACCTTCTCAAACATATTAAACGATGCAAATCTCTTTATTGTCTTTTTGTTCATGTGAATTTATTTTATTGTTTGAATTTCATGTTCATAGTATTAGCAGTGTGTAGAAATCGTGATTAATCGGTAATATGTAGTTTACTTGTTAAATTTCACCTTTTTCGTACCTAATGTCGGTAATTGGTCAAAATCTCTTACGTATATGACAAACTATACCTATTAATCCAATCAGATTAAATAATTTTGGTTAATTGCTAGTTGGTGCCCAGCTCTTCTTGACCTGTACATAGCGAGTTTTACAACCATGAGTACATTGTTGTAAGAATCACTAGTTGCTAGTCTGCCTAGGGCTGTCCAAAAAGCTCAGATTTAGCTTGGAAAAAGATCGATTAATATGTATCGGTTTGAAATCAAGCCAACCCGGCTTAGATCAGTTCGTAGCGAGCCGAGTTGGCTCGGTTTGGCTTAGATTATTCTAATTTTTAAAATTAAAATATATTATTTTTATATACATCTAATCTATATTCTATATATATAATAAACCAAAGCAATAAATCCCACATGATACTTTTCAAAAAAAAAATAAAAATAAATCCCACATGATACTCAAAGATGCCAACCTCTAAATTGAGTGGGTCATGTGGCTTGCCTATGTGGCATTAAGTGATTTAAGAAAAAAATATTTAACAACAAAATTAGATTTTTCTCTCATGTTTCCTCCCATAATTTTTAAACGTTAATATCTTTTATATACGAGATTTTTTAAAGAAAACATTAATCATGTCTAGGCGAGTCACTAATAATGTTCAAACTAGGAATTCTATTTTCATCAAGAGCAGAATAGATTAAAACCACTTCTTTCAAAAAAAAAAAAGTCCCACCTTTAAGACTACAGCCTTAATCACGTCCTGCAATGGTTGTTTTTAGCTCTGCTCCTCATCCAAACATACATCTGCTTTTTAATATACATTTTCATTCTTATTCACATGATTAAATTTGTTGTTTTCTCATATTGTAGTATATTAATTTTTATGTTACATCATAATATATATTTTATAACTTAATATTAAATTTATCTATCCAAGATTCCAAGATATAATCTAGTATACTATGAAAATGTTAAAAAAGAAGGAAGGCATATTACATATTTATTTAATATTTGTTAATGGTAGCATAGTGATCGTGTTTTGAGATTGAATTTACAACTAATCAAGTTATTTTAATAAACCGTATCATACTGAAAATTATCCAACTACTCAAGTTATCAAATTTAAGAGTGTTTTTTGTATTTAAAAAAGTTTGTATTTAGGAGTGCAACCGGACATCTAATGCCTATTTGGGTGTTAATACATATGCTGATGAATAATACTATATTTTGGTGAAGTTTGAGACTTATTTGTATTTGGTTGAACTTGATTTTGGCTTGTAATGTATTAGTTTTAACTTATTTTGAATGTGGTATTTTGAAATATTTAATAATATTTTAGACTATTGAATTTTAAAAGCTATTTAAAAATTTTCTTTTTAAATTTGAGCCAAACCAAGTTGAGCTGAGCCAGGTCGGTTAAAAACCAAGTCGAGCTTGAACTTAGACTTTCAACCCAGTTTCAAATCCGAACCAAGCCTGCGCTTTCCTTAACTCGGCTTGGCTAGAGGCTTATGCAGTTATGCCTCTTAGAGGGAACGTCCCAGATTCAAACATGGGCAAAGGTGTAGCTTACATTAATTTGATTTAAAATAAAGTGGGGGTAACATTAGCCGTTCTTTTTTTTTTTAACGGCTAATTTCCTCCCCCATATTTACACCCTTTTATTGCCTCTTTTCAACACACCTTTAACACCACACAACAAGGGGTGGGGCATAGAGTAAGCAACAGTCAAACCACCACACCAACAGTTAGGGCTGTTTACAAGCCGAACCAATAAGTTGTTTTGAAACTCAATCCGACAGGTAGACATGTTTTAACCTCTTTTCAACCCGGTTTTTTTTAAGTAGATAGGATTAGTGGCTGGAATTTATAGAGAAACTAATCAGAATCGTTGGGCTGCAACCTATTTTTAGGCCAATTAGGACTGCCTTTGAGTTTTAACCACCCTTGATCGCCTAGCAACTAGTGGGTCGATTAGATGAAAATTTATAGGTGAACATCTTATTAGTGATTAGCGAAGCTACGCACGATGTTTACAACCGTGTATTGGTATTCAAATAGGTTTAGTTTGAAATTGAATTGGTAAAGGGGTATTATAATTTCTGGGTTTTCCTTTTGTTTAAGTTTTTTTTCTGTAGTTGTTTGTTGAAGTTTATGTAATACAAGAACAAGCTGTACTAGTTGTACAAAAATTGTTGGGTATTCGTGCATAGCAATCATTCGTTATTTACTTGGTTAATAGTATGATTTTTTTTCAGGTGTGCTCTTTCATCCAGAACAGGCCAATCGGAGGGAATGACCAGTGCAGGCGCTATTCTGTACCTGAAGAATTTAGGGAGGCTGGTTACGGTATCGGTGCTGATGATGCCAGCTCCATTTTTGAAGGCTTGAACTCTCGAAAGCTAAAAACCCTTGGCGGGGTAGATGGAATGGCAGAAAAACTTTTAACTAGCACCACCAATGGGCTTACTATGGAGAATGGCGATTTGATTCGCAGACAGCAACTCTTTGGAACCAATGAGTTCACTGAACGTGGACGGAGCTTTTGGGTGTTCATATTTGAAGCCTTTCAAGATATGACTCTTTATGTTCTTACTATGTGTGCTTTTCTCTCTTTGATTGTTGGCATAACACCAGGAGGATGGCAAACTGGGGCTTATGATGGTCTTGGGCTCGTGGCTTGTATCATGTTGGTAGTGTTTGTAACGGCAATAAATGATTATCATCAATCCCTGCAGTTTTGGGATTTAGATAAAGAGAAAAAGCGAATATCCATTCAAGTTACTAGGAATGGGTACATAAAAAAGCTATCAATAGATGAGCTACTTCCCGGTGATATTGCTCATCTTCGTATTGGAGACCTAGTCCCTGCAGACGGGCTATTCCTCTCTGGGTATTCACTCGTTGTCGATCAATCACGTTTAACTGGAGAAAGTAAGCCCGTAGAAGTCAACGCTGAAAATCCCTACCTGTTGTCGGGAACTGCGGTCAGAGATGGCTGTTGTAACATGCTAGTTGTGGCAGTAGGCATGAGAACTCAGTGGGGAAAACTGATGGCAACTCTTACTGAAGGCGGAAATGATGAAACCCCATTGCAGGTTAAGTTAAATGGAGTGGCGACTATCATCGGAAAGATTGGGCTTATATTTGCTATATTAACTTTTGCAGTTTTGGCTCAAAAGTTATTTGCTAGTAAGGTTGTTGAAGGAACTCAATGGAGCTGGTCTGCTGATGATGCCCTTAACTTGTTGGCGTATTTTGCTATTGCTGTTGCCACTGTTGTGGTTGCGGTTCCGGAAGGGCTATCATTGGCTGTCACATTGAGCCTTGCATTTGCCATGAAGAAGATGATGAATGACAAAGCACTTGTCAGAAATCTGGCCGCCTGCGAGACCATGGGGTTTGCCACAACTATATGCAGTGATAAAACCGGGACGCTAACCACCAACCACATGACGGTTGTCAAATCATGCATTTGTTTGAATGTCAACAAAGAAGAAATTCCTGATAGTGCTAAAAAGATACTTGTACAATCGATATTCACTAATACAGGTGGTGAAGTTGTTGTTAACAAAGAAGGAAAACGTGAGATACTCGGGTCACCAACAGACACAGCCATATTGGAATTTGGGTTGTCACTTGGTGGTGATTTTCAGTCTGAACGTCAGTCAACGAAAGTTCTCAGAGTCGAGCCGTTTAACTCTACAAAGAAGCAGATGGGGGTCGTATTGGAGCTTCCGGAAGGTGGTGTAAGAGCTCACTGTAAAGGTGCTTCCGAAATTGTTTTGGCTGCTTGTGACAAAGTGATCAATGAAAATGGCGAAGTTGTTGCTCTTGATGAAGAATCTCTAAACCGTTTAAAGAGCACAATCGATTCTTTTGCTGGTGAAGCCCTTAGAACTCTATGTCTTGCCTATATCGACCTGGAAAGCGGTTTCTCAGCTGAAACTCCAATTCCATCATATGGGTATACTTGTATAGGAATTGTGGGTATTGAAGATCCAGTCCGTCCAGGTGTCAAGGAGGCGGTGGCTCGTTGTAGATCAGCTGGTATAACTGTCCGTATGGTTACAGGAGACAACATAACCACTGCAAAGGCCATAGCTAGAGAATGCGGAATACTTACAGATGACGGAATTGCAATCGAGGCTCCAGATTTCAGCGAGAAGAGCCCTGAAGAATTACTCGAAAAAATCCCCAAAATCCAGGTTATGGCTCGATCTTCACCTCTAGATAAGCAAACACTCGTGAAACACTTGAGAAAAACGGTCGGTGAGGTTGTGGCGGTTACTGGAGATGGAATTAATGATGCCCCAACACTTCATGAAGCCGATATAGGTTTGGCCATGGGCATTGCTGGAACTGAGGTAGCCAAAGAGAGTGCAGATGTTATTATTCTAGATGACAGTTTCTCTACAATTTTCAAATTGACTAGATGGGGACGATCAGTCTACGTCAACATTCAAAAAATCTTACAGTTTCAGCTCACTGTCAATATTGTAGCTTTGATGGTTAACTTTACTTCAGCTTGTTTGACAGGTACGTTGGTTCAAAAGCTGCCAATTTCAACTAAATATACCTAGAAAGTTTGAAACAAACATATCCTGTTTTAATGTTTTTTTTTTTTTTGTGTCTAGGGAGTGTGCCCCTCACGGCAGTTCAACTTTTGTGGGTGAATCTGATCATGGATACACTGGGAGCACTGGCACTGGCATCCGAACCCCCGACCGATGAGTTAATGAAGAGAACTCCAGTTGGAAGGATGGCAAATTTTGTAAGCAATGTCATGTGGAGGAACATTTTTGGGCAGGCCGTGTTCCAAATTGCAGTGATATGGCTACTTCAATCCAAAGGAAAATCATTTTTCAGCCTTGTTGGAGAGAATTCTGATGTCATTCTCAATACAGTCATTTTCAATTCCTTCGTCTTTTTTCAGGTAAATTCATCTACAATGTTAACCTAGGGTGTGTACATATAACACGACACAAACCAACCAACCAAGGGTTTGGGTGTATGAAAAAAAGTTCTATAATTTGAGTAATGAAAAAATAAAAAAATAAAAGATCAGGACATACATGTCATGTTATGTTATGTTAGGGTAAACCTTTCTAGCCTAACATAACTTTTAGGCTCGGTTTGTGTCAAGTCTTTACGTTCGTGCCGGGTTCGATTTGCCAACCCACGATCACAGCTCATTTAACACCCCAGCTGATATTTGCCTGACGAATTTTGCAGCTCTTTAACATGGTCAACTCTCGGGAAATGGAGAAGGAAGATGTTTTAGATGGCCTGTGGAAGAACAAAATTTTCGCAAGTGTTATTGCTGCAACCGTTGTTTTCCAGGTTTTAATAGTTGAGTACCTGGGTCCTTTTGCTAACACCGTGCCACTTACAGCCACACAGTGGTGGTTTAGTGTTTTTACGGGTTTTTTAAGCATGCCAATTGCTGTGTTTTTTAAGAGAATCCCTGTCTGTGTAACATCTAGTGTTGCAAAACCCGGGTTGGGCTTGTATTCGGCGACCCACTCTATAGCGAGTACTCGGATTAATCAAGGGAGTATTCGGGGGTCAAATCAGCCTATGCAGGGAGTACTCGGAGTATTCGGAGTAATCGGCGACCTACCCTAGAGCGAGTACTCGTGGAGTAATCGGTAAACTCGGCTTGCAACATTTGTAACATCTGTATGTGTCATGTGATTAGTTAATACTTAATAGTTATTTGTAAATGGATTTGAAGTATTCGGAGTAATCGGCGACCTACCCTAGAGCGAGTACTCATGGAGTAATCGGTAAACTCGGCTTGCTAACATTTGTAACATCTGTATGTGTCATGTGATTAGTTAATACTTAATAGTTATTTGTAAATGGATTTGAAACATTATATTATATTTTATTAGTTTTACAATGTCCATTACAACCCAAGTGGTTTTGTTGTGTTTGTTTGCTGTGTACCCAAGTTGGAATCTTTGTTTTGTTTTTTTCCTTTATTTAGTTTTTTTTCCCTTCATTAAACGTTTGGACAGGTGGCAACAGGGCTACATGAGTAAACTTTTAAACAGGTGCCAGCTGTCGTGCTGTCATGGGTGTGTGTTTTCCCTGAGCCAGGTGCTGAGTTGTTAGTTCTTTTATAACACCTTTCTGTCTCTGATGTGGTGAGTTTTTAAACCCCATGCATCCCTTTTCTCTATCTCTATAAAACCATTCTCTCTCCTCCCTTTACCCGTTCCACCGTCACAACCTTAACCGGAAAGCCCAACCGTCACCACCGGTTGTAGATGTTCTTGATTGCGGCGGTTCCAGCGATACTATAAATATGGTGGATGGTGGTGGTTCTGTCACGGTTTCGGGGAGGCTTTGTGGATGCTGGATTTGATGCAACCTTGGCAGGTTATGTGGGGTTTCGGCTGCCATTAATTATATAGCGTCTTCTGTCAGTTCCTTCTCAACATTAGGTTTTGTTTGATCTTTTTTCTCCTTTGTTCTTATGGCCAATAGTAGTTTGACCATGATCTATTTACCTACCATTTGAATTTCTTTTGGTTAAAGGCCATCATAAATCGGACAATTAGTTCACTGGATATCTCTTGAAACAAATCCTCCAAAGAATTTGGCTAAGGTTACCTTTATCACAGCTTCTCAATTTCTTTATAAACCTTCCACATCAATCCTACAAAGACCCACGATCATCACCCTGTTGTGTTGTACTTCATTCTTGCGCACCACCACAACGCCGCCGCAGCCGACACGAACCAGAAACATTATTGCCGCCTGACTCGTTTTCTAGTAATAACAACCAAAAGCTTCGTTGCCTTCGATTTCCGTTACCGTTCCGTCATCCAACTAATTCGACTTCTATTCAGGTTAGCGAATCGAACCATCTTTCGTGTATACATACACACACACATACATTATTAAAGTCTGGCTCGTTTTGATTTCCGGTGACTAGGTTCCCATCATGGTATTTAAGTTTTGTTAAATTGAATTCTAGTCCATCCAAGGTTCGTTTTCAAAACCATTTTATATAAATAAATTAGTGTACTACTGTTATGTAATTATATTTAAGTTTTGTCAAATTTGTTTTATGAAATGTCCCCACTGTTATCTACATGTATTTTTTTTTTTTTTGTTAAGATTAAGAAATCTAGATCACCATAGCCATGCTAACAGTAGCTATTTTTAAACATTCAGTACGTATCCGATTTCCTCATTAAAATTTTTAGGGTCTATGTAGTTGTCAATATTATACAAATCTTAATAACTGAATCTATTTTCAAAATATGTGTGAATAAATATAGGATCAACTAAGTTGAGATGGTGTAATTCCGTTAACAAATAAATTAGTTGTTGGGTTGGTATAGTATATATTTGACTTCATGATGAAAATATTAAATGAGCTAAGTACATGAATTTGGAGTGAAGCTATTTCGTGTTATATATATAATTCACCTATCAAATCATTTGGTCTAAAATACTAACACCTTCTGTCGCTGGAATTCAATGAGTCAGCGAATCACATAAACAACTTAAGGTTTTGTAAAGTTAATTTCGATAACAATGAAAATATAGGTTCGCATACTTGTTAAAGACTATTTGTTTTGCTTTGCTTTTGTTGTGCTCGACAAGGTACAGATTCTCGATCTTGACATCATAGTATTTCTTTCATCATGTCCGTCACTTTGTAGTGCGGATTTTGTCTTTTTCGTTAGTTGTTTAGATTCGTATTGTAAGTTTGTCATATTCGTTGTAGCATGCAATATACCTTAGAATTTGTAATCATTGTTGCATGTTCCCATTAGGTATTATATTCGTTGTTTGTAAGTTATTTGCATGACCTTATCCTTGTACTCTATCACCCGAGTAGTTTGTTTTGACTTGTCATTTGGGCGTCAACGACATGGAACTTATCGTGACAGTGCGTAATACAAGTTCACGGCGTTTCTAGATTGTGTTAGTGTAACACTTGGCCCCTAGAGGCGTATAGATCGATCTTAGCTTTGAGTTTGAGTTTGTTTTGTGGAGATTGGAATAATGGGTGTACGCCCTAAGCAGTTAATGCGGGAAAATATCGGTTATCGATCGAGGACCGATATTTGATATATTGGTTTTCGTGGTGAGATATTGGTTGTTTCATAAAGTGTGTATTATATATATATATATATATATATATATATATATATATATATATATATATATATAGGGGATGGTTCTGTAGTAAACCTTAAAAATTTGAGAAAACTCTAGTAAACCCTTAAAAAATCCTACTTCCCGAGCTTTTTTTTTAAAAAAAAAATTAGGGCATGTAATATACATGTTTTTAAGTGTTTTGAGCCAAAAAAAATCAAAAAAGCGCCGAAGGTTTTTTTTTTTAAAAAAAATAAGTTTTGCATCATAACATATGTTAACAGTGCAAAAATAAGCTAACATATGTTATGGTGCATAACTTATTTTATTTTTTTAAAAAAACCGCTCGGCGCTTTTTTGATTTTTTTGGCTTAAAACACTTAAAAACATGTATATTACATGCCCTAATTTTTTCAAAAAAAAAAAAAAAAAAGCTCGGGAAGTAGGTTTTTTTAAGGGTTTACTAGAGTTTTCTCAAATTTTTAGGGTTTACTATGGATACTTAGCCTATATATATATATATATATATATATATATATATATATATATATATATATATATATATATAATGTAAGACACTAAAACCTATATAGTAATAATGATACTAAGATCAATAGTCTAGAGGTTCAAAATTTAAAAGTGTCCAACTAACAAGATAACATAAACTAATCGTCCAACTAACAAGATAACATAAACTAATCGTAAGCCATGTAATCGTCCTCCGAGTCCACATCAATCAAGCCATCCAATTGTTTATCAAGACCTCCCACTTCAGTGGTAGTATCATCATCATCATCTCTATAACGCTCTCTTTTGCTCCTAGTACTTGGCCCAACTTGTTCGTTTCCTCCCATCGCTTCTCGCGCATCCGACCAAAGAAGACCACCATCTCTACCATCAACAAACTCTTGAAACTCATGTTCTGTTGGTGTAACCCAATCATCATTTTCCTCTACATCTCTCAAAAAAATAGGATTCAAAGATCCATTTCCTTTTAATGACTTGAAGCGCCTTTGCAACCTTGTGTTGTATTGGATGAATACAAGGTCATTGAGTTTTTGTTGCAAAAGACAATTTCTTTTCTTTGAATGTAACTGAACATGGAAAATAAAAAAAAAAGTACTTAATGAAGTAAATAAGTTAAATACTTGAATATATATGACTTATAAAAATATATGGCAGAATGAACTTACATTGTCAAATGTACTCCCATTGCGTTCACAAGGTGAAGCACTACAAGTTTGACTAAGGACACTGATAGCAAATGTTTGGAGCAAAGGTGTGTCGATCCCATAAGTACGCCACCATATATCTACATTTTATAAATAACTTGAGTGGTTCAATACTTCAATCTAAAATTAAGCAATAAAACATGAGAATGTTTATAATGTTTGCACTTTTACTTACATGGTGCGACTTTCGTTCTACCCCTTACAGCAGCCGAAGTTCCAAATTGCCCAATTGAATCAATGTATAGATTCAAGTCTTGTCTCACTTTATCATTCTCATCTTCATCAGGCACTAGACGGTCAATAGCAAGATAAAGTCCGGTCAAAACTTCTGCGTCCTTCTTTTGACAGACGAATTTTCACCATGTAAAATGGCAGGGTTTAAGAAATATCCAGCTACACATTCAATAATGAGTTAAAATTAAAACTAAATATTTATAATAATTTAATTATAAACTAATAAATATAAAGTTGCGTAACCTGCATGTAACGGGTGATGAAGTTGGTCGGACCATCTGTTTTGGATCATACCCCAAACTTTAGTGACAAGTCTTTCATTGGTTACATTTTTTTGAATTTGATCCTTCGCTTTTTTCATGGCATCATGGATGTAACCCATACTTGGCTTCTCTTCTGTATCAACCAATCCAACCACGTCCACTAAAGGAGCTAGCACTTGACAAGCTAGGAGTATGTTGTCCCAAAAATCCGTTCTTCCAACGATTCGTTCAATTTTTTTTCCGCCCGGCTTACTTGCAAGGTCACTTTTTCTCCATTCTTCAGAAACAAACAATACTTGAATATGATGTCGATTCTCGTGGACACTCTAGATGGTGTAAAACTGTGTTGCAAACCTGGTAACACAAGACCTGTATAGCTCGTTGCCTTTCGTCAACTTCCTCATCAGATTAAGAATCCTTCCATGGTTGTAGATGTAAAGCACAACTGTTCTTGCATCATCTAAGCTATTCTTTATCTTTGTTATTTTCTCACCGATGTCTTGTATCATGAGATTTACGCAATATGCTGCACAAGGAGTCCAAAACATCTTAGGGTGTTGTTGTTCTAAAATCTTTCCGGCTGCTTTAAAGTTTGACCCGTTATTTGTAATAAACTATAAAAAATAATAAAGAATTTAATTAATAAAACAAACACAAAGTAAATAACTAAACATAACAAGATCAACTGCGTTTGATCTAAGAATCTCCATATTTCTTTTCTTTTCTAGTTGCATCTTTTCTTTTTCTTTAATTGTTACCAAGACTCTTTTTGAGATATCCATGGTTACTTTCGAACAACCCTTGACTTGTCCTCCGGTATGAGTAAGATGTTGCTTTAGTCGTGTGATTCCTCCACTCATCTTATGACCACAAAGTTTGCACCAGACAACTTGTTTTTTCAAGGGATCTCTGCACCCTCCCCATTCCCATGCCATATCTCTATTTGTAAATTTTGGGGCGGTGTTGGCATCAGAGGACATTGTATTAGCATTTGTAGGGTTTGCAGATGCATGTGAGGATGGAGTTGGAGTTGGTCCATCCATTATCAAATCTGTAATGATGATAAGTTTCATTAATCATTAGTTTGCCTCAATGGCAAAGCTATTCAAAAACATAACATTAACAATAGCCAAAAATATTCTAAGTTTCTAACATAATTATCAATTGAACTTCAATTTTTCTAAAAAATATACAAATATACAATTTTCACAGGCAAAGATACTCTAACAATCTAAAAACATTAAGTCATTAACATTAACAGATTTGTATATATACAATTTTCAGTCATACAATGTAACAATCATACAAATAATTAACATTAATTGTTCAGTGATTCTAATGACTAATATACAAACATTTGAACTTAAGTTACTGATATAATCAAATACAAAGTTAATTGGAACTTAACTTACTGAAGCTATGACAGACGAACAGATCAACAGCCAAACAGGGCCAGAGCAGCAGAGGAGCAGAGCAACAGCGACGAACAAATGAACAGCTGCTGTTGCGAGCTTCGTTCTTTCTTCACAGCAGCAGCTGCAGCAGACGTGAGGAGCAGCAGCCAGCAGCTTCGTTCTTCACTTCTTTTTTCAGAGTAGCAGCAGACGTGGGAAGCAGCAGCCAGATTAGGGTTTTTTTTTTTGTGTAAACAATATGCAGACAAGTTAATTGGACTTGGTTTTTAGAAGTTTAAGTTTATATTTGGGCTGTAGTTTATTATTTATATTGGGCTGAAGTTTAGTTTTAAGTGTTTTTTCAAATGGGCCCAAACAAATATGTAGACAACAATTATACCGAGATTACCGGTATTTATACCGATATTACGAATACATATCTCGGTCATATCGGCCGATATTCTCGGTCCCGAGATTATCACCGATATTTTACACCGATATAGACCCGTAACACCGATAACCGAGATCTCGGACTGTCACACCCTCAAAATCCACTTGCGGAGTTTTACCGCGAGGCGCATGACAAACCAGGATCCAAACCAACGATCACAATAAACAAGTCTAAATGAATATAAATGCAATTTCAAAACATAGTTTAAAATCCCCGTTTACAGCGGAAGCTTATTCAAAACAATTATTCAATCATAAACCAATGTTCAACGTTTGTAAAATCATGCAACTCTAGCTAGACGCCGTGCAGACGCGTGCGCCCTAGTTCCATCGTGCTACCTTAGCGACCTGAGAAAACATGTAAAAGTTTACGTCAGCACAAAAATGCTGGTGAGTTTACAGGTTTTGTATCCAAGTACCAAGTCCACCTGTCCATACTATAACAATCGAAAACCAGTGTACGCTAGCTAGGCGTATGTTTTGTACTACCACGATTGGAAAACCATTACTAACTCGAATACCAGATGTTGTGCCCGAAAAGTAAACCAGTTGTTCCTGTTGTTCCTGTTTGAGACAATATGCACTCGCCCGGCCCTCCAAGCCGTCGAGCGGGGTTGGTCACTCCCAATAGCGCTATTCACATTTCCCCGTTGTGCAAACCCGCACATTCATGGTTCCCCCCGGGACTTCCAAAGATCGTGTAGTACACAATAGAAACCCATAGTATGACAGTAGTTACCAAATAATCGTTTTAACACATGTTTTCTCCCCCGAAAGTATGAAACCAGTTTAAAAGAGGGGCCGTAAACTCACCTTAGGTTGCGTTACTCCTTAACCCGAGTAAACTCAGCTGCTATGCTAGTCCCGTAAAGCGGCGACCTAACATATGACAGTTACAAGTACTTAGACTAATAACCCGCAAGTTAATTAGTCCCTAGATGTCCAGACCATAACCAAGTTCGTTTGAAAACACCGTGACTGTTTAACTAACCCAAAGTACAAGACTCGACATCCCATTGGTGACCCGAGACTCCCCGTGTTATGTTTACGCTCTCAAACAGACAATCATGCAATCACACTTAACATACGTTAACGCACAACAAGTTATAGCACATAGTTCACGTATCACCGAATTACATCCAAACATATGTTACCAAGTTATTAGACATGTTACGGGGTTCCTAGCATGTTCCTACATGTCAAATCGGGTCTCGGAATGCTAATTTATACTTACAGCAGCAGTACACGCGATTAGGAAAAGTCAACTAGCATTTAGGTTGGTCAACTAGCATTTAGGAACCCTAATCGCATGAACTACTAGCATTTAGGGCTATACCACATGTAACTACTAGCATTTAGGCTATACCACATGTAACTACTAGCATTTAGGCCCTACTCGCATGTATCTAATAGCATTTAGGCCCTACTCGCCTATAACATAGGCATTTAGCCTCCTAATCGCCTCTAACATAGGCGATTAGGATGCTAATCGCCTGTAAGCATGCTGTTCCGGTTTTTCGCGCGTTTAACGCTCCAAATCAGATCCAAAACGTGTGTAACTACCCAATATCATCCCAAACACTATCCTAAACATGTTTCAACTAAAACCCTTCGTTTTGCCTCGTATTATCAGCCCTGCATGCAAATCACGTAATCCAAACACCATTCACATAGCATGCAATCATCATACGAACACGCGTAATCATAACCCTAATACTCAATTCTCAGATTTTATCATCATAATATTATTAGTATTCTGAATTAATCCTAATAACATGTTAATCCTTCATCTTGAATCATAAAAACCCTAGCTTTCTAATCATAAACACACATAACACATGTATACTAGTTAAAATCCGATTAACAACACTTATTAACGATTTTCAGAAAGCTTTTTCGTTTTAGAACAGGTCTGGACTATTAGGGATTGAATAAAAACGTTTATAAGATTGCATTGATGAAAACCAAACCTTAGATTTGTAAAAGGATGATGGATTAAGCTTGAAACCTTGTGTTTTGATCAAAAATCGCGTTCCAGAGGTTGTGTGAGTGTTGGGGCAGGTTATGGGACGACTAGGGTTTGTATAATGAAGTTTATGGGGTCAAGTATGGTATTTATAGTCGTTTTTAGTCGTCCAGCACGTAACTAGCGATTATGCAGCCCTTACACGCGATTAGGAGTCCTAATCGCATGATTGTTCAGGCATTTGGGGCCTACTCGCCCCCTAGGGCACACGAGTAGCCCCTAGTCGCCCCTAATGTTGCCTACTCGCCTCCCTTATAGGCAATTAGGCCTTCCTAATCGCCTATAGGGGCTGGTTTCGTGTGTTTTGCGCGTTAAACCCCGTTTTAACATATGTTAACACATATTCACATACCGACAAGTCACATAATGATTGTAAACACATAACACTTGTAAATACACATATTCACACTCGTTCACCAATTCCCGGGACTCGAGACTTGTATGTTCCGTATGCCCTGACGATCCTACAAATCGTCACCGTTTGTACACTTGGTTAAGGACTGACATCTAATGAACCTCTAGACCAACATCCAATGATCTTCTAGACTAACCGATAGTTCCCGAACCATAACCCGACTTAACTAACCCAGTTAAGTACAATATACGCGTGACTCGCTAAGGTAGACTTCTATCTAGACAACGTTGTTAACCAGAATTTGCCGGGTGTCACACGGACCGAGATAACCGAGATCTCACCGATATTAACTGCTTAGTGTACGCCACACTCACCATCTCATAGGTGCATAGACTAGCTATCTGTGTACCAGTTTGTCAGTTTGTTTAGGCTCATGGGTGGTTTCCTTTTGACGTGACTTAATTTATTGTTATGTATAGTCACGAAGTTTGGTATTCGTATATGTTTTGATCTGTTTTGGATTTTGTTTCAATATGCTCCATTACGTCTGAAATTCTCGTGAATGGGTGTCGGCTTACTTCATAGGTTGTGTTCAACATTTGTTTCGGTATGGGTTTGGGTTCGAGTTAAAATATAGTTGTTGGGATTTCGTATTTCTTTCCTTTCGTCTGTTCTTTACATGAACTATTGATTTCTTCGTTACTGGGCAATTTTTGGCTCAGCCGTATTTTTCTTTTTTGTGTTTGTCTTATGTGTTCACAGGTAATCTGGGGAATCAGGGATGAGTGAGAGAGAAATGAAGTTCAAGAAGGAATAAAACTCTTTATTTTTCGTTTATTTCAATTTTAAATAAATTAAGACTTAGGATTTTTTCCGGTTTGATTTAAGACTCTCAGTTGTCTTTTGAATTCTATCTCTCTTTTAAAATGGATTATGTTTGGTTTTGATATTCGTAGTAGTGACATTTCAACCTGTCCGGGTTGGGGCGTGACACACCACCCGGCCAGTCACCATAAACGGCACCAACAACCCATAACAACCACATTCATCATTCACAGTCACCACTGCTACAATCTAACTCACCGTCAATCAACTGACAGTCGTTGCTCACCACCAAGCACCCTACATCATCACACTCATCCCCACTGGTCTCCAAGGAAACCACCACAATCGCCATTCGATCACCGTCACAACCAAACCATAATCCAAACCCTTGTGATGAGTCGTAAGTCGCGTATCGGAACCACCGCGAACCACCAACGGTGTCGTCATTCGTCTCCGGCCGGCTCGATCCCTCTCCTTTTCCCGCTCGAACCCTCTTCGTCTCTCGCCTGTTTTCTTTCACGGCTCCAGCCAAGACCACATCGACGGTAAGTAGGTAAGCATGTTGCACAGTGTTCTGAGCGGTACTGTAGACAGCAGCATGGTGGAAGCATGGGAGGCTGGGAGCAGTCATGTCACTGTTTCTATCAGTGGCTGTTGGACCACCCCTGACAGATGCCGCCATCTGATTGGTGCAGAGTCTACCCGGATCTGAGTGAATCCTCCTCATTCCCAATCTTCCATACCTCGTACTAAAAGCTGAGGTTGGGCAAATATTTCGCGCGTGGACTTATCCGCGAAGATTCCCCTAAAGTACTGATGTGGATGGAGTTACGTCACGCCTGAAGTGACTTCCTGCGCCTAACTTGGTCCGCGGGTTGAGGCGGAGGGTTTAGATTGCTTGCCTCCGCGAACTATGCTCTTGCGCCGTGTATGAGACTTTATCTGCGCTGACGTGCTCAGCGCTTGGATTATTGAAAAGTGGGATAGGGATGCCGTCCGCGCGGGGATTAGATTCCCTATCCCTTCATATATATATATATATATATATATATGGGAGGGATAATTTGAAAACCCTCCATAGTTAAGAAAACTCATATAACCTATATCCTAACCATCCATCCTAACTAATGTAGGGTGAGGATTGTTTTTTGCTTTTGATTAAATGTTAGGATCCAGATTTAGTGAAAAAGGGTAAGATGGTCAAAGAATTTTAGTTACAAAAAGAACAACCTATACTCTCACATTAAGGTTCTCTCTCCTCTATCTCTTTTTCTCTCTCCTCTCTCCTCTCTCTATTTAACATTTAACAGATGTAAACATATAACACAAACATATGTTTTCTTTAGTTGCAAGAATTGTAACATATAATAAGTTATAACTCAAACAACACAAACATATAATAAGTTATAATTTATTCAACAAAAACATATATTTCACAAACTTATCTCAATAAAAGTTAAAATTATAAACCCAAAAACAAACAAAAACATATGATAACCAACTCAAGAACATATGTTTGTTCCGATCATTATAAAACCAAAACCATTAAAAACACCAAAACAGAATCAGATCACTATTATAAACCCAAACAGATCAGATCATTTTTATAAACCCAAACAACATAAAACATACCGTAAAAACAATAAAAATAATTTAAACTCAAATTATAACTCAAACTTATCTCAATCTAAAAACATATGTTTTTACATGAAACAAAATCGAAAAAAAATATAACCCGCTGAAGAATCGACAACACTTTGATCATTATAAACACCAAAACCATATTCAGATCTAGATCTTGAAACGCCGATGAGCAGGGGCGGATTCAGTGCTTTGGGAGGGTGGGCATGTGCCCACCGTAGGTCTAACCCGGATCCACTATGATGCTAGCCTATGAACATGTAACAAACACCCTTTGTCAAAGTTTCACCTCATGTTTAATAGTTGAAGCAAAGAGAAAAAGAGTGAAGCCATAGCATCAAAAAAAATTCCGGTGAAAAAGTTTGAGGGTTTTTTTTTTTTTTTTTTCCAGCCAAAAGTTGGTTATCATGTTTCTTGAAGAAGATGGGCTGGGGTAGAAGACAAAAAAACAAGTGTAATGTAATGAAATAGTGAATCAACAAAAAGTATGTCTACTCTACCTACCTTACTTTTATCCTAAAAAGTATAAAAATGTTCCCTTTTTAATTAATTTTATTATTACAGAAGAGCCTATGAATTCATATATTTTTAATGTTAAAGATTTATTGTCTTTTTTAATCTTTAGTAGTATTTTGTTTTAGTAAATCATTTCTTTTTTTTTTTTTTTTTTTGTATTATTATGTTACTTTATTTGGTTTAACATATAATTTTTGGATTTTTGATTGGTGAAGTAAGAGGAAGACGTAGTGTTGTTAGTGGAAAGTTCTTGAGTTGAAAGTGATCCTTGACAAAGTAAAGAAGAATTCCGTTGTGCCTCTCTGATCAAAATCCCGGTGGCGACGTCCCTCACTATGCCTCTTTGGTTCTCTAATCAAAGTCCACCGGCGGTGTTGTTGTGCCTCTCCAAAATTGAAAATGTAACTGAGCGTTTTCAAAAGATAAAAACACGTTGAGGACAATTGTAATCGAGGTATGCCGTTATTACATTAAAATAATGTATGAAGTAAGTTATTTTATCGTCATTTTTTTAACCATTTTTAACCGACCCATATTGTGCCCCCGTACAAAAACTTTTTGTATCCGCCACTGCCGATGAGTGAGATCGCCATAAAATACATACAGATGTGAATGAAAATGTATGTGCAGTCGACAAAAACCCAACAAAGCATCATGTCCCCCTCATTTAAACAACGGCTGAAACCCTTGTTCCGAAACGAACCCCTATTTCGGTCTCTTTCCCGACGAAAATAAAAATAAACCATTGTATTTGGCGGGTCTGGTGTTTGGTGTTTGGTTTCAGATCTGGTGTTATCTTCGGTAGCTTTCGAGATTGAATGTGATACCAAGTTTGGTTTCAGATCAGGTGTATTAGAATAAGAAATGAGCCATGAGCCCATGATGACAACATCCAATTGAATGGAGGAAAATAGATGATATTATATTATATATTCATACAAATTATATATTCATACAAAAAGCAACTTAACGCCGTCATTAAGCTACTTAACACCGTCATCTTCCTTTACCGTAATATTTTGCCGCCTTTTTCTTCTTCCCTTCTACCCCTGTAACCGTCAACGTTTATACCATCGTCTCCGCCTCTTCCTTCCCATCTTCAAGTTCCATTAACCCCTGCAACCGTCGGCTTCTTCATATACCTGTTAACCCTGCCGCACACCTTAATTCCTTATTTTTTCCACTTCTAAATTCTTCTTACTAGTCTGACGCTATATTAGGGTTTGAGTTCATCTTCTGGGTATGTAATTCTTTCTCATTTGTTTTTAATTTACATATTTATAGGGTTGCATCTTTGGTTGTCTAATTTATTATTTAATCTACATTCCGTTATACTTGATTTCTTCTTTGATTACTTTTGTTGGTATGTAATTCTTCAAAATTGTTATTTAACGATTGTTCATTGATAATTGTTATATGAAACTTATTTGACGATTGGTGTATAAAAATTGCTACTTGATGATTGTTGTATGATTCTGTTACAAACTATTGAGACTTATTCATCCTTTTGTATACCACTTAATTTGGTCTAAGTTGTAAAGCACAATAAAAATATGATTTTACTTTTAAATTATTATCAAATATCAAACCAATTATACTTTTATTACTGTAAATTTTATGGCTACGAATTGCTTTTCATCTGAATTTGGGTATTTTTGAAAACTTTCATTTTTTAAGGTAAACAAGTAGCAAGTGATTGTTTTTCCATATTAGGAGAGTGGTTGAATTGTTTCCCTTCAGTTGTTCAACCTCTGTAATTAGGAGAAATAAATAAATAAATACACGAATTTTGCGTTATTGTTTTGTTTATTATAGTTTACGTTGTATCCTTCCCCACGCCACCGCCTTACTAGGCTGTTGTTTTGTATATGAATGAGTAAGCTTTGTTGTTCAAAAAGAAAAATCATACAGTGAACACCAATAACCTAGATTTCTTATTTTTTTTTAGACAACAAACTCACACACACCACAAACTCTTAAGATTTCTTAATAATTTTTGTTTTCATCATGTTTGGTACTTGAAAGGCTACTGTTGCATATTCAAGACTTAAAACTAATTTTTGACTTTTCACTTGCTTATCTTTGATTCAGAGACAAACTTTTTAGTATAGCGTTGCCTGATGTATATATTTTTGCAGGTAATCTTTGCTTATTTTAAGTAGATTTTGCAAACTACTGCATCAGCCAAACACTTTCCCCATTCTTCTAGCTTTTCTGCATATTGCATCAGTATTCAATCATGGAGGTATGATCTGATATCTAATTCATCATGCACTATTCATTCAAACAAATATTAGATTATGAATACTGTGTTCAAGGGAAAAACAAATGCTGGTGTCTATAATTTAGAAATTTACCTTTTGTGCTTGAGTAATTTTAACTACAAGCATATATTCTGAATCATTATCTTTATAGTTGGAACAAGCTAGCTATCCTCTAACAGCTTTGGAAGAAGTTTTTGCAGAGATCCAATTCTTACAAAATCCCCCATTAAGAAATTAGACTTGATCTTTCCAAATTAAAAAGTGTGAGAAAAATCAACTTATGGATTTTTTATTATGATTGGTTTGTTTCTTTAAAAATAGTGTCAATACAACCAGTGAGTTGCATTTGAAGTTATAGGCTACTCTATTCTTACTATGTAAGAGGCTCAACTGAAATTCTCAACTCAAGATGGCTATAATATTATTTCAAGTGTGCAGGAATACTATATTGTGGATGGTGTCCACCAATTTGTCTTATTTTATACCGTTTGCTGACAACATCAACTTTCCAAGGTTTATTTTTTTTTCTTTTTACTCATATTTTACCAGCTCGTGATTTGTGACTCAAAATGGGTTAGGATCAAAACTTGGCATTTTCAGTAGGGATGAAACAGGTCAAGCCAAGATGACCAACATACACCTGTTACCCTTCTTTCTTTTTAAAAACTATAAATAATTGATGCTTTACGTTTAATCATAAAAACAAGATTATTAGTGGTAATGATCTAATCCAAATATATATGAATAAAAGAGGTTTATTAATTGGAACTAGAATCTACAACTTTAGCATGTTTGCGTATCCGACCATTCTACCGATTTAAGCCATGCCAGTGATGCCATTTTGAAAGAGAGAATGACTAATTTGTAACAAGTCAAATTATGTATAAAAGTCAAGTTGCATTGACATTCTCAACATTCTGCAACTCAATTGAGCATTTTGACTAATCTGTATAACAAAGTGGTTGTCAAGCTTTTTGACTGATCCAAAACCAAGTGTTCGCTGTGAGGTACATTGTTTCTGAAAAAAAAGTTTGCTCATCTTATTGTTTATTATAATTTTGCCTTCACTATAGACTTAAGATAAAAGTTGTTAACATTAAATATAGTTACAAACAACTAATGCAG
Source organism: Ambrosia trifida (assembly GCA_028751855.1). Lineage (NCBI taxonomy): Eukaryota > Viridiplantae > Streptophyta > Magnoliopsida > Asterales > Asteraceae > Ambrosia > Ambrosia trifida. The sequence continues at coordinate 48,229,527 of CM054123.1, forward strand.
ATTGTTGATGTTTGCCCTGGAAGTCATTTTGATTTCTGTTGTAAAAATAATTGAGGTAGCCGACAAAACATATGTGTACGACAAGAACAGTAGGCAAACTATCTTATTGTGATTGCATAAGCAAGTCGCTTATGATGGACATGACACTAGCCGACTATCCATGTCGGATTTGAGTGGAAGTTGATGATGTTGATGTTAAGGTTCCCTAGGTTAGTCCATGACTATTTTAATTATATATGTATATGCAAATATAATTGACCTTACTTATAATGTTATGTTTCTTCCGAAAACGATAGGAAATTCTGTTATGTATATGTTAAAGTTCTTCAACATTGAAATATTAGAACCCCCTCTTTATGGTTTTTTAATAGATTGGCTATTACACACATAACTTGGCTTTCTACAATATGGTACATCTGCAGATGTCCTTGCGCGGCAACAACTATTTGAGTCGTACATATTCAATATTTCTATTTGAATCATACATAAAAAGAGAAGGTTTAAAACGCATAATTGATTTATTTCTAAATGGTATCAGTGAATGATTTGGTGATGCAATCATTTAATGCATTTTGTTTGTAAAATATGTATTATCATAAGAAGCATGCAAGAAATACAGTCTATTTCATTAATGTTTGTACAAACGATGTATGGTAGTTCCTTTGGCCAAGTATGAAGCAGTAGTATAGAAGAACGAACATGTGATGAGTGCAAATTTATATATCATAAATTCCAGTTCTTAGAAAATGAAGAAGCATTGGAAATAGTAACCACCCACCTTGTGGTGGAGTGGTATAGAGACCTAATGATAGGTGACTTGGGGCCTAATGCCCCCCCCCCCCTTCATGCCCTTCCCGCCCTTTCCTCGCTCCCCACTCCGAGTAGTCTACTTGTGGGTGAAATTTGGCGGGTAAAAGAGGTATTTTTTTGATTGGCTATTTAAAAAAAAAAACATTGTGGCCACGTGGCGGCCTATGATTGGCCCAATCCAAATTTGGCGTACGCGAAAAAATTGGCGTGGAGGCTTTAACGCCTATTTAACTAGGGAGGGGGCGGTGTAGCTGGGTGAAAGGGGCGCCAATTGTCCCCTTTAACGCCCAATTCACTCATCATTACGGGTGGTCTTAGGTCCTAACCCCGAAAGTTTTATTGATTAATTGTAGTTCACTTTACCCACGACTACTTTTTGTGATTTTAAAAACAAATTGTAGATGCATGTTATTTTTCTTTTTCTTGATAATCCTTTTCTTTTTTGTATCGAATTTTTGTTGTATATATGCAATACAAATTCATATTGCTGAAGGTTATTTCGATGATTTGGCGATGCAAATAACACACAACAGGGGCAATAATGGAAGAAAAGTGGCATAAAAATTGGATTTCTACATGGACCTTTCAACTCCCATCTTAAAATGTGTGTATAATTACTTTTCTAGACATGTTTTCTCCTTAATAAGGTAACATAGATATAGGATAATGCCAAGTGTTAACGAATAGTGACTACTTTATTTAAGGTTTAGTGACTTTTTAATTGAAACGAAATAGAAAACACTAATATATAAATATATATATATATATTGTATACATATAAACAATTGTTAAATTTTATGTTATGCAAAACATATAAAATCTGAAACCTACTATTACATATATGAATTGTCCATGCTCATGTGCTATAACGATATGCTTAGCATTAAAAGAGGTTGAAATTTTTTAATCTGCTGGGAATGTAGCATGAGAACCCCTTTTGATAGTATAAACATTATAACAACTTTCTTTAACATTAAAAGAGGTTGAGACTGTTTACTTCTTTTATCCTTTTTTTATTAAGTAATATTAGATTTTTCAACCCCGGGACACTCCCGGGATAATCAGCTAGTATATATATATATATATATATAACTTATAATAAAAGAATTGAGTTTATATGAGGTGACATTCAATGTAGGGTGTCATGTGACATCATGTGAAGCTTTTTTTTAAATTTATTTATTTTGTATTTTTAAATAAAATCTATATCTATATTATCTTAAAATTTCAAATATGTTAATTAATATATTTTCCTTATTTTCCTCTCACATTTTTTAAATGTTAGCGAACTATTAATTATTTTAAAATTTCAAATATGTTAATTAATATTTTTATCTTTATTTTTTTTTCTTATTTTCCGCTCACAATTTTTAAACGTTGGTAACTTTTATGTATGAAATTTTTTTAAAAAAAATTACACCAAATTAACGATCGCTTTATTATATTTCCAACGAGCACCATATATAGTGCTATACAAAAACGAAAAAAATATTTTTTTAGTGAGTTTTTGTTCATGCAGAAAAAACACAACGTATTTAGGTAATTTATTAATCATATATAGGCAAGTCAATAATCATGTTATGATAGTATATATGTTTTTTAAACCTACTATTACATATATGAATTGCCCATGTTCATGTGCTATAACGATATGCTTAGCATTAAAAGAGGTTGAAATTTTTTAATCTGCTGGGAATGTAGCATGAGAACCCCTTTTGATAGTATAAACATTATAACAACTTTCTTTAACATTAAAAGAGGTTGAGACTGTTTACTTTTTTTTATCCTTTTTTTATTAAGTAATATTAGATTTTTCAACCCCGGGACACTCCCGGGATAATCAGCTAGTATATATATATATATATATATATATATAACTTATAATAAAAGAATTGAGTTTATATGAGGTGACATTCAATGTAGGGTGTCATGTGACATCATGTGAAGCTTTTTTTTAAATTTATTTATTTTGTATTTTTAAATAAAATCTATATCTATATTATCTTAAAATTTCAAATATGTTAATTAATATATTTTCCTTATTTTCCTCTCACATTTTTTAAATGTTAGCGAACTATTAATTATTTTAAAATTTCAAATATTTTAATTAATATTTTTATCTTTATTTTTTTTTCTTATTTTCCGCTCACAATTTTTAAACGTTGGTAACTTTTATGTATGAAATTTTTTTTAAAAAAAATTACACCAAATTAACGATCGCTTTATTATCTTTTCAACGAGCACCATATATAGTGCTATACAAAAACGAAAAAAATGTTTTTTTAGTGAGTTTTTGTTCATGCAGAAAAAAACACAATGTATTTAGGTAATTTATTAATCATATATAGGCAAGTCAATAATCATGTTATGATAGTATATATGTTTTTTAAACCTACTATTACATATATGAATTGCCCATGTTCATGTGCTATAACGATATGCTTAGCATTAAAAGAGGTTGAAATTTTTTAATCTGCTGGGAATGCAGCATGAGAACCCCTTTTGATAGTATAAACATTATAACAACTTTCTTTAACATTAAAAGAGGTTGAGACTGTTTACTTCTTTGTATGTTCATGAAGGCATTACGTAATTATCATTACGTAATTATCATGTACAAAGTGATCCTTCGCATCCTTCGCACATTTATATTACTTTGTATTTGATCTTGCCTCTATATATAGGGGATGGATTAAATAAAAACCCACCTAAATTGAAGAAACCCACTAAGCTCTCTTAGAACCATTGATCAAACTAGATCAATGGTCCACATTTTATTTATGATTATTGATTTAAATTTATCACCTTTAATAGAGTAGATGACAAAAAAAGGGCAAAAGGGTCAAATTCTTTTTTCTGAAAAAGCATCTATGACAAGCTGACCTGACACATGTCACATCATCTCTCTCATATTTTTGTGACCATGGTCCTAAATCTGTCAGCACGTCATGTTACATATGTAACATATGCAGTGTTGCGTACGTTAAGAATGCACAGATTGTATATAATCAATTAAAAACTTTATAGATCAAAAAACATTCAAATGTATACAAGAATTGTTTCTTACAAAATGCTAAAAATAAACAAAGCGGTCATTACAAATCAACAAATGCTAAAAAAAAACTATCATAAATAAAAAAAAATTGTCTACACTTCATCCTTGATAATCATCTTCATCTTACATCATGCGCATCATCCTCCGGTGTCATATAGTCTTCTGGTTGCGGATATTCTTCGGGGAAAACGTAATCAAATGCCGCATTCCAATCGAAATATTCGTCGCTTACAAACCCATCATCCGCCTGCTCTAGGGGTATAACCGGTTCTGGGGGCGAGATAACCGGGTCAACAGGGGGGATGGGTTCATGTTCAGCTGCAACAGGGAGGATATCTAGTTCAACAGGTGGGGGTAATTCAGGTGCAATTGCCATGTCCGGTTCATTTTGAGGTTGCTCGTGTGCGATTGGGTTGAGATGGTGGCGGGCCTCAAAAACCTCCCAAGGGGGAGTGCTGGGGTTGGAATTCATGATTTGACTAAAAAAGCACCTGTAACATATGTTATCACAGAGTAAATGTGGACATTTTTAATATGAAAAAAAACTAACGTAAGATGCGGAAAACAGCTTATTTAATATATAATAAGGAGCCATGGCAAAGTCGAGTGTTACGTGTGTAAACAGGCGTTTTTGTCTGCAAACACATACAAACCTTTGTAGTCTGCAAACATCTAACATTCTGACTGCACACAACACACATTGACAGCAAAAAAAAGATATGCTACACATGTAACACCTTAACTTACACACAGATATGGTATAACTAAACACAAATAAAACACCTTAACAAATGATTCTTTAATAAAAAAAATGATTCTTTATAAAGAAATACATAATACAAAATAGAGGCCATACAAAAACAGACATTTTCTGTAAAAAACACATAGGTAACATAAAAAAAACTCATACATTCGAAAACAAAAAAAAATAGACAGACATGGTGCAAAATGACTGCAAAAAAACGGATATGCTACACACGTAACAACCTAACTCAGCACAAAGATTATACGAAAATATAGACGATAAAAACACCCTAACTAAAACACAAAGATACTACGAACATAAAACACAAAACAAAAAATCATTCTCGATGTTTAACATAATAAATCACCCAAAAAAAAGAGATGCTAGTAACACACAAAAAAACAACAATTATTTTCAACTTAAAAAAATAAAAATATTAAACCACCTAACCCCCAAAACAAGACATTTCCTGTAAAAAAGTGAAATATTCATGGTCTTTTTTATGAATTAAAAAAAGCAAATTAAAAATAAAATTAATTATTATGCTTACTAAAAATGATGACGTGAATCTTTTGGAAAACAAAAATAACAATCTAAAAAGACAAATAATAACTTGAAACACCATGAATATATAAAAAACTAATAACTTGCAACACCATGACAAAACAGACATTTTCTGTTACATGTGTAACAGATGTTTTTTACTGCAAAAACATACAAAACTTTGTACTCTGCAAACATCATACATTTAGACTGCATAAAAAAACATATTTTGACCGCAAAAAAAAAAAAAAAAGATTTGCTATAACTAAACACATAGAACAAAAAAAAACAGAGAGCAACATACTGTACAAGTATCTGTAGCAGAAATGACATACCAAGAATTTAATCTCCCTTAAAAGCACTTTTTTTGGTTGATATATATTATATAAATCAACATAAAACTATTTTCTCCAATAATCGAATTAATAACACTGTTTATAACCAAAAACTAATTAGTTATGAAAACCTAAATTTCATAATTGTAAAAGTGTGGTTTACCTCATAACATAAACGAATCGATACCTACCCCTAATTTGCAAAGAAGTTTGTTTTTCTTGATTTAGCTTTTTAATTTCATACTCTTATAATATACATCGTTCAAAAAATGGAAATCAAATCTGCAGCGTATGACTATTAATTTCCAGTATACGAGGGGTTAAAAAAACACAAAAATCGAAAATAATATTTTCTATTTAAAGGGGTACCTGGTTGATTTAGGGCTTTTTCTTCAAGAAGATGATGCAGAGTATTGATGGTGGTGGATCTGGTTACATCCATGGAGACTGGTTATATCCATGGAGGTGGACATGGTGGAGGAGAGATGAAGAGAGAGAGATGGACTTGTTTATATAGGTGGGAAAAGAGAAATATTTAAATTAGAAAAGAGGGGGGAGTGTAAAAATACAATTTTGCCCTTATTGATTAAAATAATAGAGGATGGTGTGGATTAATCTAGGCCACTAATTGGGTTTGTGGGGGTTTTTTCAAAATTTTGGGTTTTATGGGGATACTTAGCCTATATATATATATATATATATATTAGAATTTTAAGTCAACATGAATGGGCACCACGTATGGAGGTTCACTTGCCCCACTCCGGTGGGAAATCCCACCCCATTTTCCCCTGGCAAGCTTTCATGCTAGACCCGTGGTGTTATGGCTGGCGTGATGGGGCTTTACACCCATTTCCATGATTCATACCGTGCAGTCTAAGAGAAAAATGAAAAAAAAAAAGATTGTGAGTGAGCCATGTGTTAAAGGTAGTTGGTCAAGAAAATAATAATTGCAAGTATAACCGAACTAGAATAGAACATATTATAAAATTAATTTATAGTTATTTAACCATGTAAATAACTTGTTTTTTTTAACGGTGACTTTCTCTTATCGATGGATTCGTGGCGGAGATCATCACACCTGCCAACACGACATGCCCTGACCCTTTCCACACGCCCAAAAAATGTACCGCCTCCATACGAGTATAATTCGCTGAAGTAACAGTCGGGTGTAAACCGGGATACCTCATGATCAAACCCAAACTGCATGGTAGGGAATTTACCAGCTTCATTGACATGGCCCTCCAAAATAATGGTAATGGAGATCGAACTCAAGGTCTCAGAAGGAGAACATTGTCCTCCTACCACTACACCACAAGTGGAAGGGCATGTAAACAACTTGTACAAAGGTACTTCAAGCACTAGTACATCAACTTTCCATGAACATGAATTGGGATGAGATGAGATGAGCATCACATCCAAGCCGTATTAAAAATACGGGTACTGAATTAAAACAAAAGTTGATAGAAAATATCATACTGAATATATTGGTACAGTATTCGGTACCGGTATGTGTTGATGATTTATCTCCCTTTATTATGTAAAACACTCAGAACGATCAATTTTAATAATTTACGTGTCTACTTAGCAAGTCGATATCATTTTAGGCATGCATTTTGAGCTTCCGTGTTTTGCTTCCATAGTTAGATTAGCCCTCTAAAACAGGGATATCGATATATTTTTTTTAGACCATAAGTAATGGTTGATGCCCCTTAAGGCGCTTATGCGCTAGAAAAATTAGATGGAACCCCCATCCCCCGATCTTGGAATGCAGCACAGTTACGTGTCTGTTACCTGTAATCTACTTGTAATCATGGCTATCCACGCCATTTGTACTCATCAAATCAATGAAAGTTTGTTTCCTATATCTGTCATTCCACTTGTTCGCCACAAACACGTCTTCAAGGCTAAGCTAACACTTACGTCGGACTAAAACAGCCGTGTATTTACAGGCAGACCGCGTAACAGTCTTCAAGACACGTCTAATACGTGTCGGACTTATAAACACGCGCCCGCCTATATACATTGCACTAAAAGTCTTCAAGACAAGGTTCGCCTATCGGGCTAATAAGTCGCTTATGCGAAAGTGCACCGCGTCTTAGTCTTCAACACATGTTTAACATGTCGGACTAAGCAGTCACGCATCTACCACATACGATGCACAATAGCCTTCAAGACATGGCTGAACGCTTAGGCTGGACTAACGACACAAGTTGTGTTGCGCTAAGTCTTCAAGGCAAAAGTCTTAACACTTTAAACGCCGGACTGCGAAGCTAAACACAAGCGCTAATTTCTACTTACACACCGGGTGACGACTTGGTTAAATAAGTATAACAGAAATTAACGCGAGAATAAAACAGATATAACAAACGCAAAATTTTCATTAATAAGTTGGGAATTAAAAACCTAACACATATTTACAAGTACAAACAAAAGAAAAGATTACAAGATTCGCCTACTCATCGGAGCCGCTAAAATCAACCTGATCCACATAGGGGTCAGGTTGCCTACCAGAAAACCCCTCACCTGTGGCTTTCTGGCGCTCCTTCTCCGCCTGCTCACCGAGCTTGTCTGATTTTTCAACAGAATACCTCAGCACAGCGGCGGGATCTGCATGGCGGTTACAGTCCGCCACCACCTGAAGGATGGGGAACTCGACCTTTTCGAACTTGGCCAGTTCCGCATCGTATTCCTCCTTCAGGGGCTTCCCATAGTGCTCCGCATCATCAATGCGCTCATTATTTTGAGCATGAAGAAAGCCATCTTCAAAACCCTCACTATATCCATCGGCGTTAGCGGCAGGAGCTATGTTGGCGACCTGGTCGCCAAGTATAGTTTTGTGCCAGAACCGTTTGAAAATCTGCAAAAGGAGGGAAAGTGTTAGAAAGATTCAACAAGACTAAAAGCATAACATGGGAAAACTTTCACTTACCCCTTCAACCCCTGCATCTTCTCTTGTACAGAGGCAGATTCATCCAGAAGGCTCTTGGCGTTTTCAGCCTCCTTCACCGCCCATTACGGGCCTCCTCCACAAAGCCCCTTTCCTGCTCCAACTCTTCCTTCGCCTGGAGGATGGTGAACTTTTCCTCTTCAAGTGCAGAGACACGCGTAGTCGCAGCAACAAGTTCGGCGTCTTTCGACTCCAACTCCTTGCGCATCTCCACAAACTTGGCAGTCCTTTCGGAAAGGGCCTTACACCTCTTCTCCAGGTCCGCAGCGGCAACCCTGCTTTCCTGCCTTAGCTCCTGGATGCGCTCTTTAAGCCGCATCGCCTCTTCATTGTTGCGGACACAGGACTCAGCCCATCTCTTCTTATCCGTCGCCGCGTCACCTTTAAGTATTTTAACACGATCCTCAGCATCATGAGCGCGACGGCGATACTTCTCTGCCAAAGCAGCCTTCTCTGCATTCAGGCGGGGGATGTCCAGCTACATCGCGGCATCCCGCCTCCTCAACGAGTCCATCATGGCCAGTTGAGTCGCCAGATTAACACACATGTTGGCAATCAGGTCAGGACGACTCAAACTGTCCTGATACTCCCTCTCATATGGGGGCACAACCCAGACCACAAACTCTTCAGCGGCCAGGGAGTTAGAAAACAAAGTGTTTTCCCTGACCGCCCAGCGGGGACGCCAGATGGCGTCACCCTCCGTCCAGCTGGAACCATCATAGGTTCCAGCCGAACCCCTACCCCCACACCGGGAGGCGTACTCCCCGCCCAGCCAAGATCCCAATTATCACCCCCGGCGCCTCCCGCCGAGGTGGCCATCTCCAACTTGGAAGCATCATCGGCCCGCTTCTTGGCCTCAGCTTCAACCTTTCTTTTCTCGGCCTTCTCTCTCTCAAGGCGAGCCTTCTTTTGTTCCTCGAAGCGAAGACGCTCTTTATCTGCCTTCTCAGCCTCAGCCCTTTTAGCAGCTTCATCGGCTTTGGCCTTCTTCTCCGCCTCTTCCTTCTCCTTCCAAATGCGCTCATCCTCCTCCTCCTTCCTAGCCGCCTCAGCGATCTGCTCGGCGGTAGGAGTGGGCAGAGAGGGGGTAGGAGTCACCTTTGGAGCAACCACTACAATGCGAACATGAGTTAGAAACATTCTTTAAACCAAAATTTAAAAAAGAAAGAAGTAGCGAGAAGGCAAAGATACTTACAAAGAATCTTCTTCTTCACAATCTTCTAAAGTAGAGGCTGGCGCACAGGAGGGGCACTAATGTCAACAGTAAACGTAGGAGCATCCTTCTCCTGTGGCCCAGTGCTTTTTGCAGGGGACTTCCCTTTGCCCCCGCCTCCTCCAGCGCTCCTAGAGCCCTCACCGCTACCCCCAACGTCCTTGGAGCCTCCAGCGTTCCCGCCACCACCCTTACTGCCCCCTCCCTATGAGAGGATGGCTCATGGTGATGCCTCTTTGTTTTCAACTTTGTGCCATCATCATCCTCTTCATCCCCGGAAGGCGGGCCATCCTTCCGCTTGTGCCTGCTCTTAACATACTCGCCCCCTGCACTCGAAGATTCAGAGTCAGTTGGAGCTAACACTTTCCGAGCAGAATAACCATGCTTCCGCGGAGCATGTTTCCAATGACCACGCCCCCCGGAGGTCTTTCACGGCCGAGATACTCCTACTGATGAATCAGTAGACTCAACGTCAGAAACACTAATAAAGCCCGGGCGCGAGGACTCACTAGTGGCGTAAAAGTGGTTGGGCGGGTTTCCAAATTAAGGTAGTGAAAATTACCCACAAACTTCTCTAACGCAGCCACCTGCCCCTTCGCCAGACGCCTCCACTTCATTAGCCCCTTGTCCTCTTGGGCCGCATACACATCGAACTTAGTCACATCTGCAAACGACTACAGCAGATTGATAAAAAGAAGCAGCAAACATGTTAGCAAAAACTGAAAAAGGGAATATACACATACCCTCATCAATAATGTACGGCTCCTTCCATGCGTGTATGCCTACGCGGCTAATGCCCAACAGCAAGAAAATGGTCTCCGTCAGATCCTTGAACTCCAACTTTGTCGCATTGGTAGTCAACTTCACGAACCAGGGCTCATTCCTATAGCCCTGCATAACCACGCGATCAAGGACGCGCTGCTTCTCACCTACAACTTTGGACGCAGCTTAAATGAGAACCACATCTCATCGCGCGCCATATGATAGAACACATTGAACCGTTCAACAGTCGTTCAATGTCGAGAGCGCGACATGAGGCTTCAAAGTTAACAAGCCAGAGCATGCCAAAGGCGCTCATTTGTGTAACCGCCACCCCATACTCAATAAGAGTATCTAATTGAAAGCGAGTACATGGAAGGCGGAACCCACACTGAGTAAAGTGGGCTGCAAAAAAGTGCAATCTTCCCATCAGTAGGGGTCAACACTGTCAGACCTGGAATGGGCAACTCCGACTCCCAATCCGGCAGAATTTCATAACCTTTGCAGAACTCGGCAAAGGTAGCATGAGTCCATTGACAAGGTGTGTTTGTCATTAGCTTCCTTTCTTTCATCCCCCCCCCCCCGTACAACGGGCTCCTCAAGAAAAAAGGAAGAAACAAACAACAAAGTGGTCGAAATAACTAAGATCCTCTTGAAGTTTCAAGGAAATCTCGAGTATTCACCGGAAAAGTCACCGGAATACTTAAAGATTGCTCGGAAACCTCAAATCTTCAACAAGAGAATATGAAGGAGGTTCAGAGGAAAAGAGAGAGTTTGATCGGAAATTTGAAAGTGTAATTGATCAAAGGAGACATCCGAAACTATATATACCCATCACATTAATTGCGATGGGCCCCACTAGAGAAAAGAAACTGTCACACCTTTTCGTCTGGATGCACAGGATGATGACATGTGGCAAAAGTGTCATCGAACGGTTCACACCCGCGCGTGCATCTACATACCAACTGGAGATCTCCCGGATGACTGACACGTGTCGCCAAATCTCACGTTTTCGTCAAATTGAGACGCGTGGCAACTCACGCGCCTGACACAACCCACATGATCAACAACACGTGGCACAATCCTCGTCACTTGTCAACCAACCGGCGTGCGTGGTCCTCACGTGCTTGACACTAGACGAAAAAGGGCATGACTGCAGACGTCTGATGGGACACACATCAGACAACGTGTGAGACAGCAGACGAAAAAGGGCTCGAGGCTCGCTCGAAAAAAGCTCGCTCGAAAAGACTCATTTTGTTTTCGAGCCGAGCCGAGCTCGAGCCAGGGGTGTTCAGCTCGTGGCTCAGCTCGATGGCTCGACACGTGGCTAGACATATGGCTCGACTCAGGCTTGTGTATGTCTAATTATATATAGATGAAAATAATATATTTTGGCTCTGAACCCAATTCTAAAATTCAAACTTTAAAAGTCCCACTCATACTACCTATCTACCTCACCCCTTCATAATCAAAAAAAAAAAAAAAAAAAACCCTAACTTAAAAAAAATAAAAAAATATACATGTATATGTGTAATTTTATTTATTTATTTGTTTGTTTTTTAGTTTATAAATCTTTGTAAAAAATAAAAAAATAATAAAAAATAAAAATAACGAGCTGGCTCGAACATTTACGAGTCAAGCTCGAGCTCGAGCTCAGCCTGGCTCGGCTCGGCTCGGCTCATGTACAGCCCTATGTCTGACACGTCTGCCCCCTCGGGTTCTCTAAAGCTTCAATCAGAAGTTAAGACACATTCGAATTCCAAGCACATTAATTTCAAATTATTGGCGACACATTAAATTCAAATCATTCCACATTTATTCCAACTCTGGAGCCGCATTAACTACTGAGACATTTATTACAACGTTGCGGAAGCGCTGGCGCAAGTTTTACGTCAAAAGAAAAGTCGTTTCCCGCCTGCTCCCTTTTCAAGACAAGGCATGACACGTCACACTCAGCGGAAGTTTGACGTAAAGCGAGAAAAGACATTCTCCGCCCAACTCCTCTCCAGGTCAAGGCGCAACACGTCTCTTCCCAGCGATAACTTGATGTAGAACAGTAAAAGACGTTCTCTGCCTTATCCTTTTCAGGACAAGGCATGACACGTCACCTCCAGCGGAAGTTTGACGTAAAGCGAGAAAAGACGTTCTCCGCCCAACTCCTCTCCAGGTCAAGGCGCAACACGTCTCTTCCCAGCGATAACTTGACGTAGAACAGTAAAAGACGTTCTCCGCCTTATCCTTTTCAGGACAAGGCATGACACGTCACCTCCGGCGGAAGTTTGACGTAAAGCGAGGAAAGACATTCTCCGCCAAAATTTAGCGCAAACATTCAAAACCCTTCGACAAGCAGACGAGCTATCATCCGCGACCAACACTTTATTCAGTCTAGTGCTCCACCTACTCTTGAATCAAGAACAAGAGAAGCCCTAGACTAGGGGGACTTGAAGGGATAGGGAGCCTAATCCTCACGGAGGCGGCATCCCTATCCCTCTTTAGAATAATCCGCGGAACCATCAGGCGGAAATAACTCCGCCAGAGGGACCAAACTGCACACGGAGCAGTCTTATCCACATCACTCCAGAAGACTACACGCACGTCCGCCCACGCGCGGAATATTCGTCAACTCACCAGCTTTTGGTACGAGGTACGGAAGATCAAGGGTCAGGAAGATTCACTCACAGAAGACCAGAGACGTCGCCATTCAGATGGTGACACGTGTCCGCAGTGGTCCAACAACCACTGACATGAACAATGACTTGACTGCTCCCATGCTTCCACCTTGTTGCCTCTACTGTACTGCACATGCATGCTTACCTGCTGCTAGACGTCACATCAGACGCCAGCAGGTAAGTCAACCATGCTGTGTCATGACGACATGCCGCCGACGAACAATCGCATGATGCCACGTGTCCGTCGGGTAAGGCAATTCCAACTGCCGATGACGTCAGCAGCATGGACCCCCTGTTTCCCGCCTATTTCATGGGCCAAAGGCATATGGGCCGAGGCAAGGCCCGAACCAACTAAGACTCCTCGTGGACTTTTACCAAAGCCCACAACCTCTACTATAAATTAGAAGATATCAACTCCTTTGCAAAGGATCCGAAAATTATTACTTGTACTAGAGAACTAGATTATTCTTGTAACACTTTGTAAACGCCAAAGTAATAAACAACTAGCTCTTGATAGTGGACGTAGGTCGAACTTGACCGAACCACTTAAACTCTTGTGTTCACTTTCACCACACACACACTTTACTTTATATTTCACGGTTACGGTTCATCTCTAGGTTTGGGTGAAGGATTGTTCCATAGCAAGCAAGAGTATTAACCTCACGTTGGTTACTCGTAATCACCGTTACGCTCATTGTTTCTTCAAATGTGTAATGATTAAAGCCACTTAATGCCCTTTTTAATTATCACTTTCCATATTTTTTATCCTATTGGGGCATTATACTAGAAATGTCCTTCCATTTTCATGCTCCTATAATACCTATTACGCATGGTCTTAGAAAACTTTGTCACGTCTTTTATTGAACTTGATATATCTTATTCTTTCTTAAAGTTGTTCTCTATTTATTGTTTTACATGCCCGGCTGGCGTGATACGGTGCGGATTATGTGAAAACCAATCATATTAACTCAATTGAATGGCCTAACGATCTTATTTAAGCCAGTCTTTAATATGTCAACATCACATGTAGAAATAATACAGGTCACATTTTTCTATCTTTGATGAATAACTGTAAAAAAAAGATGTTTGTGCATCAAAATCTGGAATATTAAAAAAACATGAAAACACATGTCAATGATAACAATCCAATTTTTATGCAACAGACACTCAAATGTTGTTTCATGGAAACTAACTAAAATAGTAATTGCAACTCGTCCTAGAATCACGGTTTAAGATGGCAATGCAGTAGTAGCTGCAATAGAGCTGGCATGATACTATGATCACACCCAAATGTTTATTCACTGACAAACTATTCATGCGATTTGCGACGCGAGTTTATTCAAATAGTTTATTTTTTAAAAGCCAATACCATATTTGCTATAACACACCCGCATATGGAAACCGTTCTTAAGCTTTATATGCATTTGATTCATCTGGAGGTTCCCCAACTGTATGACTTGAGAAATCAGCAGTTGGTTGATTAGTAACTGGAAATATGCTTGAAACTGGTACAAAACAAAGCCCTCGTTTCCTTAGGTCTTGCTTCAGATCCTGCACAAGTACGTTCTTTTATTTCTTCTAATCGACAGTGTTAAGCAGTGTGGTTCAAAATCATCAGTCAAATGAGTTATCAATTTAGTGGTCCATAAAGTATGTGTCTTTTATGTAAAATAGGAGATCTTACTGGACGCAGAGGGAGACCGATGGGGCTGAGCACACAATTATCAGCTGATACTGCCCAATCGGGTGGATGATGAAACCTACAAGAGGCCCCAAACTTACAATCACCAGTTCTCATGTAGTATTGACATACGGGTTCACTTGGTCTTGCTGGAAATACACTCTCAGTTCGATTACTTATCTGCCCAGTAGAAGGTGCAGAAGGACAATAGTGGGCTGGAAAAGGTGGGCCAAGATTATTCACTCCATATGCAGAAGGTTGACAAGCCGGAGACCAGACTGGGATTACACGTCCCTGCATCGCATAAATGAGTTAGGACTCCAGTCCAGTTATCTATATAAAAACTGATCTAAAGATTTTTTTTTAGACAGTCAAGTTATCTAAATTAGCATAGTAATTTTGATATCCATTTCAAAATTATCAAAACATATACTACTTTGTTATTTAAATTTAAATTCAGACAACCATAGATTTGCTTCCAGAGCCATCTCCTCTTTGTTTCATGTCAGAACTTTCTTTTTTGAAAAATTTAAAAGAAGAGCAATTTACTAATCATACCTTTCCAAAAGGTGAAAATAATTGTTGGAGCTCAGTAATTCTAACACCCATTGTCTCTTTCTTTACCTGTAAGTCATAAAACAGAAAAAATAATTTGTCCTTAAATTTCAGATTGCTAAAAACGGACCACAAGTGCAGAAATAATGAAATATTATGCCTATAGTTGCTGAAATTGACAAATTGTAAAAGGAAGAAAACATAGCAGCAATATGATGTGCAGCAGAAGTAAACAGCCTCTTAATGCTTAACATATATAGAACAGTATTTGATATTTTTTCCTGTGCAAAATCTATCATGTAAATTAAGTGTATAAATAGGAGTTTTTGTTCATTGTTACTGAATTGTGACACCATGAAAACGCAATGGGCACTATTTTGCTTAATACTTTCAAAATTGAAGAAGGACAGTGATTTGAAGTATGAGGCGTTTTTGTGGATGATGAGAGGTTCCTGCTGCCATTTGCAGCTACTTCCTATATTATCATATGCTATTATGTAAATAGATTTAGAAAGGCAAAGAAGGTAGGGAAGGAGGAAAAACAAGAGCATGAAATAATACATTTGGTTCATAAGATGAAGGTAACTGAGATTTTAAAGATGGAAACTGAATCTCCTCTGTCTGTTGCTTCCACCTTTGGATGCAAGCACCGCCACTCATTCTGCATGCAAATATTATTGATTTGTATACTTTAATTGTCACTTGTGGTATTTTTGAAACTCCAAAATGACTATCAATGTTAACAGAAACTGACTCTGTTGTAATCGACGAATCTCTAGTTCTGAAAGTTGCACAAGCCGACTCAGTTGCAGTTGAGGAATGATTGTTACTTAAAACAGTATGGCAGGTGTGCTTTCCGTTGTAAGAGACTTCAAAGACAGATGGGTCCTCAGTAGACCTTTGAACATGCTTCTTTGCAGAACAATCTCGTGTGCTACATCTATAATAAGCTCTGCAAATTTACAAGTACTGTAATGAACTTGAGTCCTTGAAAATATCAAGACATCACATTTTAATAGCTAAACTTTTGTATAAAATAAAACTATTGTACCTCGGGTATTTGGAACCACAGACTTTTCACCATATTTCCGCCATATATAGCCATCATCAAGTGCCTTTTCAACCTGTATACCCTTGTTTACTTTCACTTGGTGCGACGAAGTGATGTTGCTTTTCAGAAAACAATCACTATGTTATCACCTTGTCTTATTTTCTATATATTAACAAGGGACTTCTACACTGGCATAAGGGTCATTTCATGTATAGCACTACGATAAAAAGATACCGAAATATATTATGCTAGAAGGTACAGAGATTATGGTTATACATATACCTTGAGTATTTGGATCTAAGACTTCCATTTTGGAGACACTTCCTGACATCATGCGGGGCCCGTTTCATTTGCTGGATCGACTTAGCGATGTCAGCGCTACTACTCTTTCTACGCAAAATATCAAAGATATACACATATTATCTCGCATCTTTTTTGTGTATCAATAAGCTTTTATCTTCTAACTCAGTTTAACATGAAAAGCAAAAACCCACACACATATAAATCAATAACGATTTTTCTTCACGAGGGATATCATCTATACACACATAACTACGATGACTTACTTCTTTGTAGAGCGAAGTTTCTGATTCGGAGCCTTAAACATGCACTGTGTATCTTTATTATCTGGCTTGCCACTAATTGTTACAGTTGAAGATCTTAAGAGTTGACATTTTCTTGGTTTCATTAGACAAGTCCTCTTTTTGAACAACTTGAAGCTGATCAACATGTTCCCTGTCTTCCTTAGTATCTTTTGATGAGCTCTGATTTACTTGCAAAGTGCTACCTAAAGATTGATACAAAAAACACAACTTAAACACTTAAAATAACATCAACAAACTACCAGACTTTACTACACAAAACTTTCTAGACACAAAAGCATACACAATATCAATTCCATATTCTATAAAGAAAAAACTTTAAATACACAATTGTTACTTAATATTTCAGGACAGGTGTGCCTTCCCCTGTAAACGACTTCAAAGACACATGGCTCCTCGGTACATCTTCTTTGAACTTGCTTCTTTGCACAACAAGCATGCGTCTTGCTGAAGTTGCATGTATAGTATGATCTGCAGATTTTCAAATACTATAATGATTTTTATGTCCTTATTTATCAAAATACCAGGACATCACAAGCATTACATCTTAACGGTTAAACTCGGTATAACTTACATGATGAAAAGCTTTTTCACAAAAAACTATTTTCATTCCGTAGAAGGATAATACCGTGGGCATTGCTATTTTCTTAAAGCGCGGCAAGGAAAAGGTTATTGGTGTTACCTTGGGTATTTGGAACCAAGAATCTCCTTTTGACCATACTTTCTCCAAATATAGCCATCATCAGGAGTATCTTTAACCTCTATTCTCCTGCTCACTTCCATTTTGTGCTTCCGACGGTAACATGCTATGAGAGAAGGAAGGGAAAGGTTAAGGCTATCAATGTACCGCGGGAAACTCTAATCAAGACTTTTATTTTGGATATGCTTTCTCCAGATGTGACCATCATCAGAAGGTTCTTGATTTGACAATTTCCGGGTCTCAGTAGACAACTCACTTGTCTACTGAGACCAGGAAATTAATTAAATATTGGACTAGTAAATAACTTCATCCTAATTCCATATTTGAGATAACATCTACACATTAGCCGACTTTATTACAGTGAAGTATTGGACTAGTAAATAACTTCATCTTAATTCCATATTTCATAACCAATAGAGCAAAGCAGGTCTCCTAAGGTTTTTATTTTTTATTTTTTTTATTTTTATTATTATTTTTTTTAACTTAGAACACTCACAAAAATGAATTTACCAGGAAGTGAAGGGACAATTTTAAGCTCGAGAAAGTGTTGGAGTGAGTTTGTATCTTCTGCTAATTGATCCATCTCTTTTGAGTTGTACAAAGGCACTCTCCCATGTTGATTTTCCATACTTCAATGCATCCCACCATTCTCTCTCTCCCTTAATTGCAATTAAAAACAAGTAAAGTATCCAACTGTGTTGCAATGCAGACACCACCAGAAACACTCACTAGCTCAGGTAGGTGTAGAAGTGATACCCTCCTTAAATTCGGGAGAAACGTGCCATTACTCCAAGGCGCACCCTCTTCCAAATTTACAAGGCAGCTGACTTTGGGGCAGTCTTCAACTATAATTTCAGTCAGACTTTGCAGATTATCAAGCAAGCTTTCAGTAAAAATGCTAGTTAGCTCAGGGCATGTATGCAGGGCTAAAATCCTTAAACATAACAGACTATATCTTCCAATTGGACCCTTTGAAATCCTTTGTAGCTTCTTCAAGAAGTGAATGCTCAAGTATTGAAGTGATCCAAATATAACATCTTCTTCACTATGGCTTGTGGATTTATTTTTGTGTTTATAAGAATCCTCTTGATCGACAAGAGTTTGCATCTCATTACACTCCATCAACAAACAATATTTAAGCCTCCTTGAGTCAAACCTTGAGAGGTTCTCAATAGTCCAATGACGGCGCAAGTATAAAGCTCTAGCATCTCTAACTAATTCCATCACTGCATCCCTCACCATCCATATATTTCACACATTTCTCCAGTTTCAAAAAACTTTCTTCGGTATCAAGTTGCACAGAAAATGGGAGCTGTTCACAGTGACCAGTCATAAATCTGTAGTTCCACAAACTTGAATATATTGGTACTTTGTTTCTTTCAAGCCTTAAGAACTGCTGCAATGCTTTAACGGTTGGTAAGTACAACTTTAGAATCTGAAGGTCTGGCAAGAAAAGAAGATCTTCCATAATAGCTTCCAAAAGCTCTGCCTCCCACCATTCAGCTTCTGGACTCACACTGATACTTAACTCCTTTAGCTTAGTTAGCTTCATGATTGTCATTCTTGGGACTATGTTCTGTATGCCTTTGCTGTCTTTAAGGTCGTCTGCATATGCAGACAAAGAGACCCTCAAACATTCCAACGACCCTAATTTGCCAATTTCTTTTGGTATATACATGATCTCAGTTCCTTCAAGATCAAACAACTTGAGATTCTTAAGTGCTCCGATTTCAGGCGGTAATTCTATTAAAAGTGAACATTCTCGCAAGAAAAACTGTTCAAGGGAAGATAGCTTGGAAATGGATGGAGGCAAAGATTGTATCATTGTATGAGATAAATCTAGTACCCGAAGGGCTGGCATATGCGGAAATAAAGATGGAGGTCGAATTGTGAAACTATTGTTCTCCTGCAAAAACGACTTTGCCAAAAAGGGGAGAAACTGAAGTTCTGGGGTCAAGGTCGAGGTTTTGTGATTGTTCAAGTGCATCACATCTGCATACAAATGATTCTCAACTAAAGACTCCATTGATCCTATTTAACTTATGCGCTTAAACAATATTCCTACTAATATATCAAGAAGTCACCAACCTAAACCTCCCAAACCTCCTCTTCTATAGAATCTACCCCATTGGTCAACCTCTATCAGAGGCGAAGTGATTACTGATGACTTGCCCCATTGCCCTACACTCCTACTAAGCATCAATGAATCATCTATAACTCTATAAGTGATATGTTTAGGAAATCAGGATCAGTTCCTGCACATAGCAAAACAAATACACCATCAGGTCTGTTGACTTTATGTATACCTTTTTCTTCCTACAACAACAACAACAAGCGTACCCAGTATATCCCACAAATAACAAAGCTAGTGGTAAGGTCAGGGGAGGGTGAGATGTAGGCACGCCTTACCTCTATCCGTGGGAACAGAGAGGGTGCTTCCAGAGAGACCCCCAACTCAAAAGAAAAGATAGCATACGAGCAAACAGACAACATACAAGCAAACAGACAAGCACTATAGAGATAGAAAGCTACCAAATAACAAACGCAGCGAAAGAGTAACCTGGTAAGATAACACACAGACATCTATAACCATAAAAACACAACATATACACATATATATGATGACAGTCATGTCAACACCTTTTTCTTCCTGCTACCAAATACTCATATATATAAACACAATCACGTCTTGGATCTTCTTCCACAACAAATACGACTGCGATTGTTGAACGATCAGAGAAATTAAGCCTAACACTTGATGTTTGTAATAAACTGCTAGAAGTATATCACAAACAACAGATTTATAGTAAAAGTGTTGTAAAACCTAAACCCTAATTAATGATTTGTTTAGATGTAGCTATGTAGGCACTGAACTAACTAATTTAAAAGCTATTAAACCACCAATTATAGTTTGAAAGTTGGAAATTAAATCATAACGAAGATTATATATGATATATTTGATTTTTTACGAACCAAATGTAATTGATAACCATAAAAAAATATAAGAAATGCAAGATCGAGAACATACTTTAAACGGAGCACCTCAGTCCAGTTGAGCTGGAGATAGAAATAGACTTGTTCATTGCTAATAGAAAACGAAAGTTAACGTCACTACCAGCCGGGAAATTGCATGGAAGTTGCATAGAAACTGTAAGTAAACGATGAGGCGACAGCTCGAGCTACTCGAGACCGGATCGGTTAAAAACTTGAACGAGTCAAGCCTTAACAAGCCCGAGCTCGAGCTTGAAACATGACTAGTTTAGTTATCGAGCCTGAGCTCGAGCTTTTCATACAAAGACCGTTTAAGCCCGCGAGCCTAAACGAGCCCAAACAAATTTTATATTATATAATATACCTACTATTTAACATTGGCGAGTCGAGCTCGAGCAGAGTTTTGGTTTGTTTAAGCTATCAAAGCGAGCTTGAGCCGAGCTTTTAGCTCATTGTTCTATAATTATTTCAAGCCGAGCTCGAGCTTCATACAAGCATGACAAGCCGAGCTCGAGCCCGCCCAACCAGGCTCGGGCCTGACTCGGCTCGTTTACACCCCTTGTAACTAGTGATCGTTAACGCGAGCACTGTGGCAGGGATGCAACGAGAAGTGAGTCAGTATCCGTGATGTTTGCCTCGGTATCACAACCAAAAGAAAATATCCAAAAGTAAAGTTATAAAAGAAAACGTTGACAACTGAAATTAAAAAGAAATACTATTAAGTAATTTGGTACTGGACCATTTCGTCAATGTACCGCAACCAAAACAAAATACTTGGTAAATAAAGTCTACTAATTAACTCTCCTTCATATGTGGTAATGTAGCTCACTGTTACGCGGCCAGAGTTTTCTTTTGTGAGACCCAGGTTCAATTCCTATTGACACCATTTGAGGACACCAGACAATGACGGTGAGAACTTGTGGTCCTAGTGATGTAAGTTCGATCTTGAGCTGACCCGGTTTCACCCGGCTGTTACTCCAGCGATATTTATCGTGTGGAGGCAGTACGGTTCCGGACGGAAGCCACCCCACCAGACTATTG
Source organism: Ambrosia trifida (assembly GCA_028751855.1). NCBI lineage: Eukaryota > Viridiplantae > Streptophyta > Magnoliopsida > Asterales > Asteraceae > Ambrosia > Ambrosia trifida. Next base: position 48,251,224 of record CM054123.1, read on the forward strand.
TCTGGACGGACGCGATGATCTCTGCCGTGCTCTGAGAAAGAAGGTTGCCTTCCCAAAAAAAAAAGTCTACTAATTAACGTACGATATTAAAATAAAATAAATATAGATAATATTGATAAATAAATATTCATATACATATATCACAGTAGGGCTATGGGGTGTGGAAACATGAGAAAGGTCATGTCTCCATGCCATGTAGGATGCTACATTGGATTCTTGGTGTCTCAAACTTCTTGAGACATGAGTGGGGTGTGGAGACACAACACCTCATGTCTCAAGCATTTATTATTATTATTTTTTTCTAAATAACAATTTTAATTAGTTTTATAAAAGTAACAAATAAACAAAATAATATTCAAATAAATACTAGATTTAATAAAAAAAATTACAAAACATCCTTAAAAAAATTACAAACCATCCTTAAAAAAAAAAATACAAACGATCCTAAAAATAAAAAAAAAATTACAAACCATCCTAAATTTAATTAGTAAAATACTAGTCGTCGTTTCCGTTGTTCCATATATATTCGATCAAGTCGGTTTATAGATGATGATGGATGTGTTCGTTACGTAACACGAAATCGTTTAACTCTTGTTGCGCTGGGTCATCCGGAATAGTATTCTCCTCCACCGCATTTTCATCGAACTCACAAAATAGCTCGGCCTTCGTCTTCGATGATCATGTTATGCAGCAAGATACAAGCATACATATAATAACGTAGTTTTTTTGGTGTGAAAGCACGTGCTGGGTTTGCGATGATGTGTCATTTTGCTTGTAGAACCCCAAATGTTCGTTCGATATCCTTTCGTGCCGCTTCTTGAAACTTAGCAAATTTCTTTCTTTTTTCGTCGTGAGGGTGCTTAATACTTTTAACGAGTGTAGACTGTACAATAGGTTGGGTATATTAAATCCGCAAGATAATACCCGTGCTTGTACTCAACCCCCGAAAGTGTAAATTTTGAATCCGGACCGGTTCCCTATCTAACATCCTTAAACACCAATAATTGATTAAGAACATTAAGGTCATTATTGGAGCCGGGAACACCAAAAAATGCATGCCAAATCCATAAGTCTTGTGACGCGGCAACCTCTAAGATTATTGTTGGATGACCGTGATCGCCTCGATAAAACATGCCACGCCATGCATTAGGGCAATTTCTCCACGGCCAATGCATGCAATCGATGCTTCCGAGCATCCCTGGAAAACCATGCTTTTCGTGATGGAACTGATACAATTTCTGTATATCATTGGAGTTTGGTTTTCGCAAATATTTTTTGCTGTAGATCTTGACAACACGCTTGCAAAACTTATACAAGCAATCACGTGACGTTCTTTCGGACATTCGTAAATACTCATCCCACGAGTCGGATGTCGTCCCGTAAGTTAGTTGCCGCAATGCTGCCGTACATTTTTGATAAGTTGTGAACCCCCGTTGCCTCTAGCATAGTGCCGTAATGTAAAATACGAGTCATAACTCGCCAAATCATCGGCAATACGTACGAACAATCGACGGCTCATTCGGAACCGCCGCCTAAACATCTCGTCTGTATACACCGGTTGATCGGCAAAGTAATCTCTGACTAATCGTTCGTGTGCACCTACACGTATGTTGTTACCAAAATACCAAAATATATTTGAAGAAAAATTATACATTCTAAAAAATATAGTTGTTATATATATTTGAAGAAAAATTATACACTTACCCTCCTGGTCTCTGTTTATGGCCGCTTGCCTAGGTCGCAGTTGCGAGCTCACCTCGTCTTCCTCCGCCGCGATTAATTGTGTTGCTTCCCAAACGGCGTTCACAAAAATCCGGTTTTCTTCGCTCGACGAAGATGAGGAATCAACCAATGGTAGGTATGACATTGTTTGGTATTTTTTTAAAGAAAGTAGAGAGTTTTTTTTTTTTTTTTTTTTTTTTTTTTTGTTGGTTTTGGTTGATTTGTGTTGGTTTATTTGGATGTTTTGGGTTTATATTGTTGGATTTGGTTTAAAAAAAAATAAAAAAACTAGCCGTTGGATCATATAGCCGTTGCAATTTTAATAAAAGAAAAAAGAAAAAAAACATGATTGGCTCGTTCTAAATGTTACAATGGGGACGGGGGGGGGGGGGGGTTGGAGATGGATGGGGCAGGGGCGGTGTGGGGAGTTGGGACAGGGCAAAAAAGGAGGGGACGGGGAGGGGGGGTGAGGCGTCTGTACACCGGGTAGTCTAAGAAAAACTCAAAAAAAAAAAAATGTCGGCACTAAAAAGACTTGAACCCGAGTCATGAGATGGAAAGCACTTAGTAGCTACCAAGTAATAAACCTGTATGCTGACTTATGTGATAGATACAATATTCATCTTCGTTATCCTTTGCTTCATGTAATAAGTTTTGAGAGATTATTCCTCTTCATCTAGTTGATCATTCTACTTCTGTAATGAGCAGGAACATTCCAAATAACTGTTCCGTTACGAATATTTTGATTAGATAATATATTCTCAAACAATTCATAACAACTGTTCAGTTATGGATCTTTTATCAGAAAATATATTCTCAAACAATTCCTAACAACTTTTCAGTTATGGATCTTTTGATCAGAAAATACATTCTCAAACAATTCCTAACAACTATTCAGTTATGAATCTTTTTGTTTTTTTTGTCATATGAGATTTGGTGTTGAACATTATTGGTTTTACTGTTTGGATCTTGTTGGTGAATATCACCAAACGTTACCACTAGAAGCTGAAACGAAAGATGTTATGATCAAGAACATTCTAAACAAATACACGTAATAATAGTTTTCCTGATAAAACTGAAGCTATTATCTCTGTTGTTCAGTACTTCTGTGATAGATACAACATTCATCTTCGTTATCCTTTGCTTCCTATAATAAGTTTCGAGAGATTATTCCTCTTCATCCAAATTATCGTTCTACTTCTGTAATGATCAGGAACATTCCAAATAACTCTTTCGTTATGGATCTTTTATATATGTATCGGTATAAATACAAGTTAGTCTACGTTTTAATTTTTTTTCTTTTGAAAAAAGAGTAATGTCAAATATAATAATACGTTTTCGTACTTGAAGAAGCACAGATCCAAATATACTCAAACATATAAGAGAAAAGAAGAGATTTTCTGTGACACCCGGCATGTTTGGCTTAAACATATTAGTAACATCTAAGTCTACCTTAGCGAGAAACGTTTATAAACAGACTTAACTAGGTTAGTTGAGTCGGGTCAAGTTAGGATTGTCCAGGGTACAATGATCTGGAGGATCATTGGGAGTCGTTTTGGTAATACACTAGTACCGGGTTCCGTTGTTGGTGACATTACATGAACTAATTAAGTATATGTGTAGATTATGGATCGTGTGGTAGATTATATACATAGATGTGTTTAAATGATGTGTAAATGATTATCTATGCTTAAATATGTCAAATATAGATTAAGGATGCATGCTTATGTGTTAAGATATGTTAGAATGCGTTAAACACGACAAACTGAAAAACTGGTTAAAAAGGGGTTCTGGTTCGACCACTTCGAGTGGTCGAAGGAGAACCTTTGTCTGGTTCGACCCTTTGTAAATGGGCGAACCTGGGGAGTGAAATTGAAAGAATTCCTTTCGACCGGGACAGGGCTCATTCGACCCTGTGGAAGGGTCGAAGGAGACCACCTTCGACCATTGAAATGGGGCGAAGGAGGGATAGTATAAATACCAACCTTTGTCATTTTTCATCATTTCACAAACCCTAACCGTCCCAAAACGCTCTCAAACGATCTAAAACACTAAGGAAGGAGTTTTTGCTCTTCTTTTTCATAATCTAACCTATCTACAACATCTAAACAAGAATCCAAGGTGTGTTCTTAATCCTAAACCTTTTTAAAAGCATTTTAATTCGTTTTCATCTAACCCTAATTGTCCGGATCTGTTCTAAGGGAGTTTTTATGATTAAAAACCTTTTAAACATCTTTCTAAATCAAAACATTATCATTAACAAAGGTTTCATGGTGAATAACATATGTAAATTGTGTATTATGTGGTGTTATGTGTTGTTCAATGATTTGCTGTTATATCTATGATAGAAACATGATATAGGATTGCTATTGATGTTAGATTATTGTTATTTAGGGTTAGGATTGGATATGATGATATTATGGGTATTTGGGGGTTTTAACGAATCTAGACTTGATGCATGATATTTATGATCAATAGAATTGATAAGAAAAGATCGAACACTCGACAAACTGAGCATTTCAAGTTGAATATGAATCGATTTCAAAAGTTTCCAAATTGGGTAAATTATTCATGCATGAAAGTGATGTTTCCATAATCTTTACCATTTTGGGAAAGGGCTGAAACGGACGTATTATCGGGGGAAATCGGTGGGGTTTTGTAGGAATACGTTATCAATGTTTGACTGCTGTGTTTGATGATGTTTCGAGTCATTTTGAATGTGTTTGAAGCATTTTTAGGAAAATTTACACAACAGGGGCGAACCTGGCCTCCTTCGACCGATCGAAGGTGCGAAGGAGGAAATCCAGGGTCGAACCTGGGTTTTTGTTGGGCGAATGTGGTTTAACGGGCGAAGGAGGCATCAAACGGTCGAACGAGATGTAAAACGGGCGAAGGAGATGTAAAACGGGCGAAGGAGACTGAAAACTGACTGGTTCGACCGTTCTGATGCAGAAATGAGATTTTTGATACAAACTAAGTGTTTTATGCTTGAACCTTGTGTGTAATCTATGTGTACTTGATTAGTTAGGGTAATGGGTCACCAACGGGATGTCGGGTCGGTCTAGTGTGTCGGTTAAACATTCAAACACGTTTTAAAACATACTTGGTTACGATCTGGACAATCGGGGACTAGATGACCTTATGGTTATTAGTCGGAACACTTATGTGAACATTTTGATAGATCTCCGGTAGAGGGATTATCAAGGTCTTAACATCTTTACTTGTAACCGAAGAACGCTATTTAAGGTGAGTTCACGGCCCCACTTTTACTGCTTTAACTTTTGGGGGAGAAAACATGCGCTAAACTATTTTGGTAACATATGTCATACTATGGTTTTAACTTTATATTGCTATACGATCTTTGGAAGTCCCGGGGGAAACCATGAATGTGCGGGGATGCACAACGGGGGAAATGTGGATAGATCTATTGGGCGTGACCTGCCCCACTCGTCGGCTTGGAGGGCCGGGCGGGTGCATATTGTCTCGAACAGGAACATTGGTATCATGCTGAACATTCGGGCTGCTTAAACATGCTAAACATTGCTAAACGTGTCTAGTAATGGTTTCCAATCGTAGTAGTAATAAAACATACGCCTAGCTAGCGTACTTGGTAACATTGATATAGTATGGACATGGTAACGTTTTGGTAACATATTGAACAAACCTGTGAACTCACCAGCATTATATGTTGACGTCTTTTTGGCATGTTTTTCTCAGGTCGCTAAGGTAGCAATGAATGGAACTAGGCGCACGAGTCTGCATTGGCGTCTAGGTTTAGATCATGTCTTGTAATAAACTTTTGGGTACAATTGGGTCTATAGTTTGTAACATGTTTTATGCTTCCGCTACTGGTTTTGAGTTACAAAAACTATGTCTTTTGAATGTTATGTATTTCATATAGAGTTGTTTATTGTGACCGTTGACTTGGATCCTGGTTTGTCATGCGTCTCGCGGTAAAACTCCGCAAGTGGTAATTTGAGGGTGTGACATTTTCATTGATATTGATATAGGTTACAATGATTACAAGGAGTACGAATCTAATGCTGAGAGCTTGGATCGTCTTCGACTAAATGTCGAGAATCACACCTTATTATTATTTTTCCTCTTGTTTAGATCTGCATCTCTTTGTGATAGTGAGGGTGGCGGCTCTTTGTGTGAGCATGCCCTAAAATGAAAGGTTAACCCCCCTTAAATAAGGAACTTTATGCCCATCCTTATGGGCTTCAAACCTAATGGGTCAGACCTAGTTATAGGTTTACTATCATAGCTCTTCATTACTCATTTTATACGCGCTTACAATTGTTACACGTATCGACGTAGATTTTGTTTTAAACCGAGTTAAAAGCACTATCTGTTCCACTCTTTAGCAACCATCTTTTACACGTGTTTTACAATTCGTGTCAGGGGTGCAACATTGTTGGGGCGGGAGGGGGCAACCGCCCCCCCCCCCCCCCGAATTTTCACGCAGAAATTCCGATTATATAGTATTCGATTTTTTGGAAATATAGGATTTCGACCCCCCCCCCCCCCCCCGAAACTGGTTTTCGACCCCCCGAAACTAGTGACTTCCGACCCCCCCGAACCTTCGGGTCAAGTTTCGCCACTGATTCGTGTGTTACTGCACGATTCAACCCGTCGCGTGCCGCCGTGAGCAAAATACTAGTTTCTATCAAATAATAAAGAAAACGTTTTTATAAATAACAAACCTTAAATATTTTTGTATAGATTTATTAGGAAAAATAATTATACAGGTGACGTACAAAATTAAAAGAAAGGGTTATATATTTAAACTTATTTTGTTAATTTAAAAACATGCATCTGGCTAGAAACCAACTATTACAGTTACAAACCTTTTAAGAGTGGAGCTTTAATGTGTCTTTTCAACCTTTGGGAGAAATCACGCCACTGCATATAGCCTCCACCAGCCGCCATTGGTCGCCGTGTGCTGTCAGTTCCCTCCCTTCAATAACTAATCTTCAACACTCGACATCTAACACCCGTTCTTCTTTGCCCTCTGCTCGTGTCACCTGAATCTCATACTACAATACAACACTCACTAAAGAGGTCAGTAAGTAAGTTATAAACTGTTATTGCTTATGAGTACTTGTTTTTGCATGTGTTTTGCGATCCTTTCATTTTATTAAATTGTGTGTTCTGTCTTGGTAGATAATGGATTCTTGGAGTGTTGAAATGAGAATGAATGTAGAAGGAGATAGACTAAGCAGCTTGCCAGATGATCTTATCCATAAAATCCTCTCTTTTCGCCCCATCAAAGATGCTATTTGTGCTAGTGTCTTGTCATCTAGATGGAGGTTTATTTGGACGTCAATGCCCTATCTTAATTTCTCAAGTGGGGATTTCTCTACATTGCCAGAGTTCTCTAAATTTGTTACCCATGTTTTGTCTGGCCGCGACAATCTTTCAGATGTGTATTCAGTGAAGCTCTGTTTTCGTGGAAAGGTGAGCCAAGTGTTTGTCAAAAGAATTTTGAATTATGCATTCTCTCATAATATCCAACAAGTGAATGTGGTTTGGTTGCATGAGAATGGTATTGAGTTTCCTATTTCTCTCTTTAGCTCCGGGTCTCTCAAACATCTCAGTTTGACAAAGCCAATTGGTAGATATCGTAGGAATACTACTGATCCTAGTTATTCCTTTACACCGACATCGACTTGGGAACTCCCGACATTAACAAAATTGGATCTTAAAAATGTCACTCTGTGCGATGACGAAGCTGAGAAATGCATTAGTGTTTTCTCAAAATGTCCAAACTTGAAGAATCTCACATTAGATCATTTCAATACAAGAGGATCAAGTGGTTTAAGTATCATTCATCCTCGACTGTTAAAACTCGCACTTGAAAATAGCTCCGATAATGTGAAGGTTATCAATGTGGTTGCACCTCAACTCGAGAATCTCACCATCGGATCTTGTAATGCAGAGCATGTAGTTTCTGCACCAGACCTTGCCTCCTTACTCTATAAAGGTTTTGATCATGTTTTGCTTCTATCTACTGACGGTTTCCATTCTTTGAAGAAGGCGGATATTTCTGTTTCCCATCCAAAAAAAGCAGATGCTCATCAAATTGTATTTTTGCTTCAGCAGCTTCGCAATGTACACTTTCTTACACTTAACTTGGAAATCATTGAGGTATGTTTGTATTGGTTCTCGACGTTTATAATGAGCATCTTCCGCTGATTTTCAATCCATGTAACTACTTTCAAAAATGAAAAACCAATAATAAAAAGATTAAAACAAAACATTTGTTAGAAAATACGCATATTGAGGGCGCTTACATGGGTAAACCTGCTTCTAATTGATTGCTCTACTTGTATCTGTGATAACAGTGCATTATTATAATTTATAAGGTAAAATCACATGAATAGCCGGTTTGAATGACCCAAAATCCTAAATTAGCTTTTTTGAGTTTTGGCCGCGCTTTTCCAGGTTAATTTATGGTTTGAGTTGGTCAAAGTCCAGACTATATATGTGATATTCCCTTGCAATTTTCTATCTCCACACTAGGCTTTTTGTATATCACATATCGTGATGATTAATAATGAAATTGTACAAGTCATGTTTTCAAAAATGATGAAGATAAACAATGTCCCAACATAACTTGGGAACCCTGCTCTCATTATTTGGAAGTGGAAAATTGCTTCCTTCAAGTTACATTGAATTTCAGGAATTCATTTGCACAATAATATGATGCTAAAACTAGGTTTAGACACATGCTTTGATACTTCTATGTACTTGGTCATTGCTCACCCATTGGCGCCTAAACATGGACTATGCACATACACGTCATCTTCTCTTTTCATGCAATACTTATAATTATAAATTTGTACACATATTAAGAAAATTGCATTATATGTTCTCATTTTCTATATGTAACTTTCGTTTATAATTTTTTCTGCAGATTCTTTCTTCGTCCATGGATCTAATTCTACATCAACCTTCTCCATTTGTGAACTTAAAGAGCTTAAAGATTTACCCAAAAATAATATCATACTGTTTGTATTATGCACGCAATAAAGTAACTATGTCTACTAAACTCAAAAGTTATTTGCTAGATAGTTCCCCCGAGAGCTCCTTCACAATGGTCTTTCGTGAGGTATTTACTTCATTACATTTTTTTTATCTTGCCATGCACTGTGCTTACTGGTTAAGTTGCAAATAAATAAATCAAATCACGACTTGCAGTTGGCTTCTCAATTTAAACCCCTTGTAAAATGTACACCTAAGAGCTTTGCATTATGCAACAAAAATTCATCTATTAACATTGTTTCATTTATCACTGTGTTGGGAAGCCTAAGAATTTCCAAGATTTTATATTTTGAGGGTTTGTATATAAAGTTGTGAATGAAGATTTATTTTGCTTCTCCCCTTGAATACCATAAAAAGCTTTGTTAAAATGCTGAACTATCTATTTAATCTTTCCAACTTTTCATTGAAGGAAGATTTGGTGCGAGGTTCTAATCTTTATATATAGACTTAACTTCTTAGTGATTCAACTGTAAGGCCTTGTCTGATGACAGCATTTTAGTTGAGTTCTTATGTCAATTAGCGTTTTAATCTTTTTTCGAAAACAATTTACGTTTGTAGTTTTAATCTTTTTTTATTAAATAGAGAGCATTTTGTTTTTGTTTTATTTTACTCGCTTACTAAAATCACAACTCTAGATGTATGATAAAAGTTTCGAGTAAAAGATTTGTGAAAAGCCAAAAAGCCATTCAAAAAGCGAGGTTTTTGTGGCTTTGGAAATGACTTATATATTGACTTGTTATCTTTTTCAAAAAGTTAAATAAGTCAATTAGCCATTTTCGAAACTCAATCCCAAACACCCTCGATAAATGGAGAGTGTACTCATGTTTTGTATAAGTTCTGTAATTTCATGCAGGAGGTTCAAGCACAAAACATTATGGCTGAATTACGCGTGCTTTTAGAGAAAGAGGAGGATAACTCTAAGGACAACAGCTATCACCCGGACCAAGGGAAAACACATGTGGAGAGCCATAAACCAAAGAAAGTGAAAATTGGGATGGACATGACGCATATCAAGAGTTGTTGGGAAAATATGGGTGCGAAGATCAAAAAGTCTTGTCTCATTATTTCGAAGTTGCAAGAGATTGAAGCACTATTGAGAAAGTTGCCTGCGTCAAATAGGGCTAAGATTCAACAATGTTTTTCTAGTCTGTGTATAGAGGCTGACATTGCCATTCGTATAATAACAGATCGTGTGAAGATTCAGTGTGATGAATATCAAAGCCGTTCAAGTGTCTGCTTTCATGAGCTTGCGACAACGTTGGAACCGTCTTCTTAGCAAATGGTAAGTTATTGGTTTCCCTTAGACTATAAGGAGTGGAGGGGGGAAAGAGGGGCGTGATGCGCCATGTGGCACTTGTGGGGACCATGTTTGAATGGTGAAAATTATGGGGAGTGGAAGGGGGGAAAAAGGGGGGGGGGGGGGGGGGGGGGGGGTGAAAGGATTATTATTATTATTATTATTATTATTATTATTATTATTATTATTATTATTATTATTATTATTCCCCACGTGTCTTCCTCCTCCCCCCACGCCGGTGAGAAACTCTCCCCGCCTAGGGAGCTCACGCCATTCTCCACGCCAAGGTGGGGTGGTATTTTGGGCTTGGAGATCCCCCCCCCCCCCCCCCCCCCCCCCCCCCGCGGCCCCACTCCGTTCGGTCTTATACCGGTAAGTATAATTAAAATGCCAAATGTCATTGTTCTTTGTTGTACTTTCAGGTCCCAAGTTTTTTGTTATTAATTATTACCTGAATGTAGTGGTCAACAACCCGCATGTGCAACTTGGAATGGTAGATTTTGAACTTCTAGCAGTTATGAACTCGTCTATTCAAGGATATGATTTGTTTTTGCAGCTATCCTGTAGAACCAAGATGGTCAAGGGACCTGCGGTCTAATTAAACTGTGTACATACTTCCCTAGTAGAAACTACATATGGAATGTTTTGAAATATGTTTGAAACCAATTATATAACATCCAGTAACAAAGTTTAGTTAATTAGTTGTGATAAAATGTTTATATATGAGATTATGATGAGTATGAATGTTTAACCTCTAAAGTACCACTACTAGGAAAAGAGCCTTTAATGACACGTAAACAATGACGCACATTACTTTTATGACATGTAAAAAGGATGTGTCATAAAGAAAACGTCATAATTTTTAAAATCCAAATAATTAATGACAAAAAAAAAACACACAAATAAAACCCAGGGAGGTAGGGGAATTTTCCCTGAAGTCGCCGATTTTGTTTTGGGATGAGGGGGCGGTGTTCCCCGGAAAAAGTTGACACCTCAGCTCACCGAGAGCTTCCCTTAGTCCACACCAAATAGCTTTATAGAATATTTGAAAATTCTTACCCAATAATATCTCGACAAGCTACTCGAATTGTCTCCTTTGTAAACGAGGAAAATTTTAATATTAAAGAAATTATAAATTCTTAAGTTTGTAACTTTGGATTGTGCACCTTGAAATTTACACTACTAATTCTGCAGAGCATTGATACGGTACTTATACGAGATTAAAAAAAAGGAATTGGAATTAAATAATTCCAATTTTATTAGGTTGGAAGACAATAATCTCAACTTGAAAATTGAAATCTAACATGTCTAACTTGTTTTGGTTTTTATTTCACTGGACCAAAACTAGCTAGATTTAACCTAGTTAGTCTATGAAATGTGCAAAATGTGAATCTAACATTCTACACCAAAAGGAGGTTTACTATTAAAGTATCATTCCACTTGTACATATTAACACAAACACACTGAGGCTTGTCCCATATCTAACCTTCTCGTGATCATGATTTACCTAAACACACCATTAGTATGTTAAGTGACTCTTGTAATAGGAATGGGTCTCGAGTCACAAATAGTGTAACCGTATTAATTAGAAAATACAACACTTGCAAGTCACAAATAGCTAATCACTTACCTCAAATTCACTAAGCGCTTGTTGCCTCTCTATTATTTGCTACAAAGGAGCCGAGAAAACTAATTCCAACGTCTTTGGAAGAAAACAAAAGTAAAATAAATAAGCAAAAAATAAAAATTAAATGGGATAAACACGAAGGGTTCAAGTGGGCATAGTTGGGGTTAATCGTATCAATGCTTGACAATAGGATCTCAATTCCTAGAAGATAATTTTGCAATTAGGTCATAAAATTAATTAGGAAATCAAGCATAAAATTACTAAATACTTTGTTAGAATGTTTATAAATATCTAATAACAAAACATCGTCGCTCTCGTTCTGACCATCGCATTCTCACTAAAGCCCAGTCTTTAAAAGGATAAACTCAACAACTCCAACTTTGTGGATTTGTACTGCAATCTGAAAATTGTTCCCAGAGCGGAGAACCAATTGTATGTTTTGAACCAATTGATCCCAAATGAACCTTTTGCTTATACGGGAAATGCATGTAGAAATCGGGAGAAACATGTAGATGAACTTTCCTGCCTTATGCTGGCAATTGTAATTTCTGAGCTATAGCAGACTCTTGAGAATTTGTAAGCATATGATACGAGGAAGCGATTGGAGGACATCTTTCAACAACAAACTAGGCATGAATGATTTGATGTGATAAGATCATTGATCGGATGTCACATGCAAGAGGGTCAACTAGTTAGTGCTCATCTAGCCCATCTTGAGACCCCTTTGAGAAATGAACTAGCTGGGGATGTGATTCTCAACTCATTACCCGTATCTCATGACCATTTTGTTTTGAACTACAATATAAATGTCTAGGACAAGACAATCTCTGAGCTGCGTATGATGCTTAAAACTACTAAAAGAAATATACACAAAACGTTTGGGGATGTGTTGATTCAGATTCGGGAGGGGCGAGTTAGAAAAGTCAAGCCAATAAGAAGGGCAAGGAAGAAAAGTGCAAGGAGAAAGTTGTTCCCGCTAAGAAAACTTCCAAAGGACACTAAGAGGTCGTTTGGTTCACGGAATGTTTTAAAGGAATTGGAATTTGTAGGAATCATAATTAATTCCATTCAAAATTACTAGTAAGTAGAAGGGATGGTAAATTTTAAAATCAAAGTGACAAAATTACCCTTTTTAACACCCATCCTCATTTTCTGTAACCTCATCTAATGTTTATATATTGTGCGATCAATTATTTTATATTCCTCCAATCTTCATCATACATCTCCTTGAATCTATGGTAACAATCCCCAGTGAACCTAATCTTCATGTTGCTTGTTCGATTGACTTAATGTTAGTTATGCGTCAAATAAAATTGGGCGATGATGTCTTTCTGGTTCCAAAACCTCAATCAAATGAACGAACAAATTTGTGCAAAACAAACGATCAATCAATAATCTTGGTATGGACGAACAGTTTCATAGAAACCATTTTCAGAGTTTCAATTTTGTTCATGAGAGATACATTTAGAGAATACTGATTTTTCGTTAAATTATAGGGTTGAAGATAATGGAAGTGACGTGAATACTCCACATGTTGATGTATTGTAGCTTCACTCTATGCTCGAAATGATCATGAAGGTTTCAAGACCAATATGGCTTCAATAAGAGGGGACCATGCCGACATTTTTCATATCTCATAATGAGTACAACATTATTACTTCGTCCATGAATGAGATAAACATATACGTCCCTTTTCTTATAGCCCCTGCATTGGACCACATGTGACCTGTTCATTAGGACTTCTACAACAGCCTTAAAATAATAAAGTCGGTCATTGCAACCCACCATAAGAATTAAGCACCATAAAAGTGACTCTTCGAAAGAATCTATAATTTCTGGTGAAATTTATCCATCACTCTCTTACTCACCAATAGAAACCTCAAGCATTGCTTTCTACAACAACATGGATAATGTTGTTTGATGCCTCTAAGTGTGTCGTCCTCAAAAAAAATTATAAAAAATAATCACCTCACTATTATTATTAAAAAAATTAATCACTTCAATCATATATCCATCCTCGTAAATGTTACCATAAGCGGAACTAGAAAATGTCTAAAAACGACGACTTTGGATACCTCATTAATTAGTAATGGGTATCTGAAGTCATCGTCTTTTTCCTTTTTTTAGCCAATATTACGGGCAGAATAATGTAGGAGGTTTACTAGTAACATTTTTTTCTTTTATCCTATTTATATGATCTTCATACTAAAGGAACATTGTGAGCGGTGAGTCACCACTGAAAGATACAACGCTCACTCTTTATCTCTAACAACATCTTTTGAGATCAAGATTAAAGCAGGTGAGCAGTGTGCACAATGTTTCCATGTCTATAGTTGATCCGGGTTCGCCGCTCATCCAAAATGTACCAATAATTTATAAACGTAAAACCAATATTTTTTTTTAAAACAAAATCTTATTATATAAGACTAAAGCAGTGAAACCATGATAGGGAGGAAGTGAGAGCCAATGCTACCATGACGAAGTATGTGGCTTCATGCACCATGACCTCCACAATCACAAACTACGCATACAAATGTGATCGGGCACACCGCCGCCTGAGGTCTTGACCACCATGAGTCCACCACATTAGCTCCTTCACCAATCACCACGATTGAGAGATCATATTATAGTGCTTCAAGAGAAACAAAATTAATAATTACGAAGTAGGATTTAAATTGTGCTTATAATTCATGAAAGTTTTATTTTAGTTTATCTAATGTATAGAAGCATAAATATCTTGAATAGCAATCGATACAAAAAGAATTCAAGCTAAAAAAGACCTGCCATTATTTTGTTTTTGTTTTGTTGTTTTTTTTTTTTTTTTTTTTTGTATTTTTGTATTTTACTACTATTTTGTATTCTTGAAGTTACGCGTTTTGTTGATTAAATTGCCACGTAAACCACATTTCCTAGCTCCATTCAAATCATAGGGCACAAAATTCAACGTGTATACACACAAGCTTTTAACGAATATAAATATGACGTGTCACACAGGATATATTGCTATGCTTCCTTGTCATCAAAGGAAATACGCCAATATCCAATGATTGAACTTTTTAATATTTTCTACATAAAATGTAGCAACAAAAAGTTTTTAAAATGATTATTATATAAACTATATAAAGTTTTACATATTAACATTTAAAAAAGTTAACTCATGAAGTGCATTTGTTATGAAAAATATGAAAATCACATTACTATATTTAAAAAAAAAAATTACTATATAATAGAAGCGGTAAAATTGAAAATCGAGAAAATCAAATTTAAATTAAGGCATACGTATATTTCACAACTTGAATAAAAAAAATATATTAGATCGTTTGTAATAAATCTATTTAGAAGTTATAAAATGATATTGTAAAATAATGTATGATTGAAATTATGTACAAGTAACGAGTTGTTTGGCAACCTCGGTGTCAGTAATTGTTGAGACTCTAAGCTAGTAAGTAATAAGAGGTTTAACTTGACTGGCCTAGCTAGTTGGTGGTGGAGGAGGTGGTGGTGAGTTGAGGGGGTGGTGCATTGGTGCCTAAGTAGCCGGCTAAAAGTTATGAACACATGTGAATTGGTAAAGTTATAAACTAATAATTTAATATATTATATTATAATTTATTACTCTTGTTTTTTTAATTGACTTTATTAAATAAAAATATAAATAGAATGAGAATGAGAATGAGTGAAATAAGAGAAGTGAATAAAAAACCTTAACTATTCTGATCATGTGGCCTAGTGGTAAAAGGCCGGTTCTCTCTTTAGGGGAGCCGGATTCGATTCTCACGGGAGGCATGTGATGGATACCCCCACCCTTGTGGTGGGGTAGGTGGTTGGGAAGTGATGGAGAGACCCTTGACCCTTGTGGTCATGGGTTCGACTTCTGATCCTTTCAGTTTTACCGGTTCACTACCGTCGTGCCTTCGGACGGGTTTGTGGGTCGGGTTTTTCCTAGAACAGGAGACGGGTGGGCCGAAGGGCTCTGTCCGTACGGACTAGAGGTCGTCTGGAGCCCCTTTCGGCCATTAGGGGCCGCGTACAGAGTACCCGGCAATGCTTTAGTTGATCGTTAAAAAAAAATAAAAACCTTGAACTCATAAAATAACGACACAACGACACGTGACATAAGCAATTATTAGGCATAAATTAATGTGCATTAATAGATAGATTTTAAACGGACTTAAGACATACATATATGAGATTGTGATAGCTTAAAATTAGCATTCAAATAAATCATTATTATTTATACACGTACACATGTAGGGTGTCATCCTATGATAGTTGGACAACGTACTCGACATATGTCTTTCATTTGATTAACGTTCATTAATTTAGTATATACATCTTATTAGATTGATAAAGGAAAACTAAAAAGACAACTATGCCCCTAAATAATGCATGCGTCTCGTGTGGATCAACAAATCCAAAAAAGATAGAGACAACATAAATATTAGTAAAAACAATTCAATAAAAAATAATAACAAATGACTAGATAGAGACAACATAAGATTTTATGTTAAAATCTTGATTTGGGAGGCTTGGGTTCAATTCCCACTAGCTACATTTGGAGGATATTGGTGGAGGGGAAATGAGGGATGACCCAACCATTGACTTGGGTTTGAGTCCTGATCCCGACCGGTTTTACCGATTATTTCACTGTCGTGCCTTCAGGTGGGTGAGTGGTCAGGTTTTCCCGGGAATTGGTGGCAATTGGTGGCCCGAGTACTCTCGAGTACCTAATTCGCCAAAAGGGTGCCCGAGAGTGCTCAGAAATTGATTCGTTGGCCGTTAAAAAAAAAAAATCAACCAAGAATGATCTTTTCTAATTGGTAGGTCGTGGTTTGAAAATTGCAACTAAGACAACCATTCTACTTTCACAGTGCAAAGTTAAACTTGCAAATAATGTCAATACATACTTCGGTCAATCAACCATCACAAAACCAATGACATAGAGTGAGTCAGTTGTTACACAATGACTCGAACGATAATCATGTGCTCAACTTAAAGTTATTACTTTATATACCTTTATTTTTAATTATCAGACTCTTATCGGGTGTATAGTTTTTTTTTTTTTTTTTTTTTTTTTTTTTTAACGGCTAATTTTGTGCTTTCATTAAATTAGGGATGGCAATGGGTCGGGTTTGGGACGGGTTTAGGTAATCCCAACCCCATACCTGGTTAAATATGCAAGTCCCAAACCCGGCCCAAAACCCGTCGGGTTTGTGTCAGGTAATTACCCATCGGGTATAACCGCGGGTTTCGGATAAAACCATTAATTTTTAAAACTTATCCATTGAGTATATCCGACCAAAAACCTGACGGATATCTATTAGGTAACTACTAACCAATTACATTTAATATTATTAAATATATATGTAAATGATTACAATGTATAAATATAAAACAATTAAATCATAAAAACACTCAAAGACATAGATAACAATCTAGATGGACAATTAGATATATTAAGCATACATATTTAAAAAGATATATTAGAAATGATATTGGGTATCTAATCGGGTAAATGGGTATACGTTATCGGGTAATCGGGTCGGGTAAACGGGTATATCATCAAATCCCAAACCCGCGAAAAAAATAAAAACTAATCCCATACCCGGACCCATACCCGATTACCCGACCCCAAACCCGTCCCAAATGTGTCGGGTTTTGGGTTTACCCATCGGGTTCGGGTTTGATTGCCATCCCTACATTAAATTATGAGGCCTATGGGTTACATGGTTAGCGTTATGATATTGTAAATTAGGGTTTATGATTTAGGATCCAAGATTCAAATTATAAAAGTTTAAAAGTATAAGGTATGTGATACAAATCAGAGTAGGCAATGGATACGATTTTATTAAATTCAAATGAAACATGTAGACAACGGTAGATCGGGATACATGATTCATCACTTTAACTAATAGTTGGGCAAACTAAAAATAATAAAAATATAGATTCACCACTTAACTCAAATTTAGGATCAAAAAATACAAGTTAAATTTGCCAAATATGAACTAGCAATGAAGAATCAATTTAACTCATAATCCAATAAGATAAATTAACACAATTTTTCTTTCACTCTAAAACTCATTGTCCTCATTAACATTTAACGTTGTTTACATGTAGAATTGCATATTTGCATCACCACCTCATGTTCATGGGTGGACCTAAGTGTAGCATAAAGTGACGGGTGTATCCCGTTAAAAAAAAATAGTGTATTTTATAGGTAAAAACCTCGATAACATCTCTTGAAGTTTGGTTAAACCCTTCATCGCACTCTAAAAAATAAATCTTAAGTCCCCCACTGCTCACGTCCTATATCTAAAGAAACAAACAAGCTAGAATATTTCATGTGAAGCAAGAAATACAACTTGCCTAAGAAAACAAACTACATAAGCATAACTAAAAGAAGTGGGAATAACCAAATCATTGTAACTACGTGGGGTGATGCATTTTCCCGAGCATGCAACAACATTTTATTTCAATAAAAGAAGAAAATTACATAAGGATAACAAGTAGACGGGCAACATGCAACTAAAAAAATATTTAATGAGTAGTGTTACATACTTACATCTATATGAAGACATGGTCCAAGATAGAAAATTATAGAGACATAAAATTAAAGTTAAAGACTATTAGGGTAGGTTCATATGTGTTTTTAGATGTCTCATAGGAAATACAATTCATACACACTTTTTGTTGGACGTTGCATGTGATTGTCTCCTTATGTTTAATAGGTTTTGTATATCTTTTCCATTTTTACCATGTACTCTTTCTACCATCTCTGTGATACCGGTTGTTTAAATCTCCTGTTCTTGTATTTATTTGTTGTGAGCTTTGGAGCCGAGGGTCTCTTTGAAAGCAACCTCTCTATTTTCTCAGGGATAAAGATAAGGTTTGTCTACATCTACCCTTCTCGGACCCTACCAATAGTTGTGCTATTTATGAGATTTACTGTGCATGGTGGTTGTTGTGGAGAACTATTTTACCAAACTTGTTAGGACGGGTGTTGATGACTTTATGCCAACCCGCCTGATGAACCCAGCCCATATGATTATCATTGACCCGATTATACCAGCAGCTAGTAATTTCAAACTTTAGCGTTTTATCGGGTCGCAATTGCTATATTAAACTGTATTTAATACAACGATATATTTGGAATTAAAAGTTTTAAATATTTAAGAAGATTAAATATTTTTGTTCTCTCTTAATAAACACAATATTATACAAACCTATAGTAGTATGTATATACCTTATTAATTTAATAATAATATAAAAAGAATTATCCATGTTTTGACATGTGTGAGTAGTATAGGGTTGAAATTGTGGCAATGGATAAAGTAGTAGTTTAACTTAAGCCTTTATATATTGACTTGGCTTTACAGAAATTTCTTCGATTTTTCAGTTGAACTTTCCTCGATTAATCATCTTCTCTTCTCTTCGAATCTAATTTCACACCAAAAGCAGCCAATTAACCATTGTCTGAAAACGAGTAAGGAATCATAAATGCTTTTATACACACACACACACACACACATATATATATATATATATACATATTCCATTTCATATCAATAGATTTTCATCTCTAATCTCATCCGTTTGCATTAACTTTATACAGACTTAAGCTCTCTATATTGATTAAATTGCAATTCTGCTGTTTCAAAAGGTGTTTTGTTAATTTTTCATTCATCCCTTTTGTTATTATTATTCAGTTTATGTTTGATGTCTATAGAGTATATCGATCATGTTCTTGTCTTACTGTTGCATATTTATTATTATTATTATTATTATTATTATTATTATTATTATTATTATTATTATATTGTTGTTGCGCGTCTGCCTGCTATTTAGATGTAATTTTCGTTTTTATGGAATGAAATGGATAACAATTCAAAGTTAAAAAAAAATTATTCACAATAGTTTTAAGAATTTGATTAATTCTGAGGTTGAAAATAAAGTCCCAATCGATACTCAAACGAACAGAATAGTAGAAGAAAAGAATTTGTGATTAACTCTCACTTTCTATTAATCAGAAAATAACTCAAAACTAATCGAAAATTTGATTAATTAGTTCTTCGTTTCTTCCTTCGAGTTCGTTCTGAATTCGTCGATCAGTTTTAACCTCAAATGAAGCTTGAATGCTGTGAAATGATCTTAAATTCTATCTTACTTGAAGCTTATGTTGTTTTGTTGTGTAAACTAATTTTTTTAAGCTTATCCGTCTTCGCAGGAAATTTGATCGAAACTTTACGGATCAGTAATTAACTAATTATGGGATATCTTGATTCGGTTATATCATGGGTCAACCCGAATGGTTCTGGTGTATCGCCCGTTACAGGAAGTGGTCTGAGTAAAGATTCAAGATTTAGCTATGGTTATGCTAGCTCTGCAGGGAGAAGATCTTCGATGGAGGATTTTTACGAGACAAGAATCGACGGTGTGGATGGAAAATTGGTTGGTCTCTTTGGGGTATTTGATGGTCATGGTGGTGTTCGGGCTGCAGAGTACGTTAAACACAATCTTTTTACTAATCTTATTAAGCATCCGAAGTTTATATCGGATACGAAATCAGCGATAGCTGAATCGTACAGTTACACAGACTCGGAGTTTATAAAGTCAGAAATTAATCAGATGAAAGATGTAGGGTCAACTGCTTCCACTGCTATAGTTGTTGGTAACCGTTTGCTAGTTGCAAACGTTGGCGACTCCAGAGCTGTGATCTGCAGAAATGGGAACGCGGTTG
This sequence comes from Ambrosia trifida, assembly GCA_028751855.1. Taxonomy (NCBI): domain Eukaryota; kingdom Viridiplantae; phylum Streptophyta; class Magnoliopsida; order Asterales; family Asteraceae; genus Ambrosia; species Ambrosia trifida. Next base: position 48,271,654 of record CM054123.1, read on the forward strand.
CTGTTTCTAGAGATCACAAGCCGGATCAGTCTGATGAACGACGACGGATTGAAGATGCTGGTGGCTTTGTGATGTGGGCGGGAACTTGGAGAGTTGGTGGCGTTCTTGCTGTTTCGCGTGCGTTTGGTGATAAGTTGCTGAAACAGTTTGTTGTGGCGGATCCGGAAATTCAAGAAGAGGAAATTGATGGAAGTTTAGAGTTTCTTATTCTTGCAAGTGATGGGCTTTGGGATGTCGTGAGCAATGAAGAGGCTGTCGCGATGGTGAAGCCGATTGAGAGCCCAGAAGATGCTGCAAAGAGATTGATGCAGGAAGCTTCTGATAGAGGTAGTGCAGATAATATTACAGTAGTCGTCGTTCGCTTCTTGCAGGCGAGTTGTTAACTTGGTTAGTGAAATGGGTTCGTATTTCATGTATTGTTTTATTATTTAAATTAATGTAATATAAATGTGTGATACATATTTACATCATGTGCTTTTTATGGATCTGTTACAGATACCTTTTTTATGGTATTTTTACTTGTGTTTTAACTCGAATATAATGTTGTTGAATATGGGTCAAGATGTTTTCTTAGTCCTAGACTTTGATTTAATGCCACATGGTTTATTAAGGTTGTTAATGATAAGTTTGCAATGGATCCTAGGTTACCTCCTACATTTTTGGCTTTATATGGTCTTGGAAGCTATTGTATACACATAGGGAAATTCATTCAAAGCTGTCTTTATATAATGTTATTTAAATGTGATAATTTCTAACATGGCACAAACATAATACAGATCTTACGTTGTCGTTTTTAACCCATTTAATAGGCATGTCCGTTCGGGTTGACACGTTTAATGTGTTTAATTACACAGGTCTAACGACTTAAAGTTAGAATAAAATATATGATCAACCAGACACACACAGGGTCAACCGGCTAACCTGTTTACAACTTGTTTACAATCCACCGGCTCATTTACGACTTGCCAACCTGTCAACCCGGTTGACTCGTATAGATAAATGGATACACTAGTTGTGTTTAGGTTACCAGATTTTAACTATGTCCATATGTCTAAGCTAGGTTTGATGTCTATTACTTGTGTAACCCATTGGTCCAGACATGTCAAACGAACGCGCACACACACTAAAATTCGTTGACAGGTTGTAAACGAGCAATAATCAGGTTATAAACAAGTCGGATAGGTCGTAAACAAGTTGTATAAAGATGTAAATGGATTACACAGATCGCAGGTTATTTTAAAGGGGTCAATGACTTGTCCGTTTTTTATTATAACCCAAACATGACTTATTTTATTAAGTTTGTTAGACAGGTCAGTCTCAACACTACCTATGGTAAAACCTAATTCTATTTATATCAATATCATGTCGATTGTTGTATTTCAAGTTTTGTGCGCTATAACAGACGCCAATGTTATTTTGTTTGCAACGAACATGATTTTAACTTTAGTAATCAAAGGCTAAAAAATGCACTTACTATACAAAAAGTGCCTCTTAATTGTTCAGACTTAAGAAGCGATAGACTTTGCGCAGACATAATACCATCACTAAGTCAAGAAGGCTGACACGAAACTCAGATGAACTCGACACAAAAACAGTTTCATTAGGGCATCAAACAACGGTGTCTCAAAAGTTGTTCATCAAGAAGACCAAAGATAAACAAGAACTTTTGCACATAAACCTCCACGGATTCTTTTTAATATTACTACACGGGCCATAAACTATGACTGCTTCATCCTACAACTTCCTATGTAAAACAATCATTTCTGGCATACCGTGAAGAAGGAACCGGGTGGTCTCTAATCCTTGATAATAAAACAGAAACATGTTCCATGGCGATATCAAGCCGATCTTTTGATTTGGCTGATTCTGTCACAAGATTTGACACCATACCTTGCAATAACTGAACTCTTTCTGTATGATCACTCAAAGTGATCTGAAGGAGCTTTGCTGATGTGTGTATGCGCCTCCAACGCAGGGGCATATACCTGATAAACACCCAAATAAGACATTATTTTATGTGTCAATATGTCGATTTGGCTCTTAACAGATCAACACCTAAATTAAAAGAAAATACAGCTGAAAAGGAACCGGGAACAAGTTAGCAGACGCTGAAATGAATTTTTAATGCAAAGTCTCACATATCTTATTCAAGAAATTTATATTAGAGTTGATATAAAATGACTTTTGTAATCATATTTGACACGCTGATTATTCATTTTAAAAAACGCACAAAAAAATGTTTCAAACCCAGCCAACCCAATGACTAATCCAGTTTTAACATGCATCATGAATTACTCGGTTTGACAGGTTATCCAACCCGTCCACTTTGCTGCTTCCAGTGGCGAAGGTTTGTAGGGGCGGGGAGGGGCGGCCGACCCCCCCGGATTTTCGCGCAGAAGTTCCGATTATATAGTATCCGTATAGAAAATTTTGAAAATATAGGGTTTCGACCCCCCGAAACTGGTTTTCGACCCCCCGAACCCAGTGACTTCCGAACCCCCCGGTGACTTCCGACCCCCCGAACCTTCGGGTCAAGCTTCGCCACTGGCTGCTTCTACCTAGAGTAATAATCAAATACACCATACCAAACGATATCTTACATTATTCCTATTTACAGGAGTTATTTTACTAAATGGATATAACATTGTTACCTACTTTAAACATTACCTTTCTGGAATCTGAAAGCAATTTCCTGTGGAGAGTACTCGAAGAGCATGCCTACAGAGGATTCCAGAGAACTCAAAGTGGTGGCAGCTACAGCTGATAATGCCTTCACGTGGGACCCAATAAACTTTTCGACCACCTTCAATTTTTGTATGGTGTCTAACTAAGAACCCATCTTCAAGTTGAAACGATGCATAATGAGCAGCCAGCACAAGTTGTTCTTGTAGCTTCGAGAATGCAAAAGGTGTTAGAACTGAAGCTGCATGGGATTCCATGGGTGCCCCTGTTTTCAAGCAAATGTTTTGGAGGTTCTGTTGCATTGTTTGCTGTTCACCTGCCTGATCCTTGAAGTCCACAGCAACAGCCACCTGATTTGCAAATTGATTATTGTGATTTGAAAAAGAAAATAAAGTAAGTAATCTGTTGATTAGATATCTTAGCAGAGTGGGAAATATAGGCATGTTAGGTAACGGGTCAGAATACTATTTACCTGCTTCCCCAAATCTAATTTGAGGCCCTAAATAATGAGGAAATTACAATGGTGAGCACCTCTATCTAGGGGTGTCGACCATGTCGGGTTGGCAGGTTTTATTGTACAACCCAAACACGACCCTTATATTTATTTGTGTCAAATACATCAGCCGTAACCCGCACACACTTAAAATCATGTAGCCCGAACATACTTAAAATCATGTAGCCCGAACACACTTAAAATCGTGTAACCTGAACACGGCCCGTTTAACCTATTTATCTAAACATGTCAAACAGGTTGATGGGTTGGCGGATAGTAATCAAGTTGTAAACGTGTTAATTGCATTGGTGGATCATTAAAAATGGGTTAAACATGTCATAAACAGGTAATCCAGTTGACCGGTTTAAACAAGTCAACCCAAACACAACCCACTTATTAAACAGGGTAGATAAGACAACCCAAAACCCAATCATTTTAGTGTCTTATCCGTGTCGTGTTTTGGGTACTATCAAAAATAGCCACCCTACCTATATCCAAACACTTCAAATTTGTTACCGTGACATCAAATTTCAATAATCGTTTTAAATGCATAACCTAACACGCTTTAAAAGCTCAAAGTTAAGCACCTTTAACACTTCTTCCATGATGACATAAAAGCTTATGATATCAATAGAACGCAAATCATATAAGATTATGTAGAACAAACTGATAAGAAAAGATAACATACTTGTTCAATGAAGTGTGCAAGTCGAGTTTGGGCACTCAAGAACCGTTGGATGAAAGCATTAATAGCTTTTGAATGTGCGGTTGTTGTCATTCCAGCAAAAAAATGGCTTCTCAAATACGGCAAAGCCCAGAGGTTTCTTGAGGCAAACAAGTTGTTTATGTGGCGGTTGGTGTGGAGCCCAAAAGAATTAACCATATCTCTCCAGCCCATTTCAAAATCTTCAATTGACTCCATATTATAAAGTCGATAAAATTCACTTTTCCACTCATTATATCGTTCTCCCAAAACAGCATTAAACCAAGATGGGAATTTTGCAACAATCAGCCAGATGCAATAAGCATGTTTAGCAGAAGGCATTTCCATTGATATAGCTTCTCTTACACATAATGTTTGGTCAGTTAATATCGTCTGTGGAACTTTCCCATTCATAAACCCCAAGAACGCCTTTCACAAAATGAAATAAATAATTTAGAAATTAACAAACAAAAGATTCCACAAATTGATTGTGTGACACATTGTAGGTGTCAATCTAGATTCAATAATAGGTAAACCCCTGGAAGGCCTTTCACGAAATGAAATGAACTAATTTAGCCAAAGTGCCAAAAGATTCCATGAACAGAATGGATGACAGATAGCACTGATTTTGATTACTTAAGAGATACTAATTTAAACCCAATGACCCATGTATTAGTAAATGGGTCAATTGACTGTCAAAAGTAGCCCAAACTGCATGTAAATTGCTTTAGCAAGACAAACTTGATAATCACTGTCATGATAAAGATTTTGCAATCATATTCGATTCTAAGTATTTATAGATACAGAAAAATGAATAAAAAGTGTTTGTGGGTCAACCTCAACCTTCCCCTACGGTCCTACCAGGCTCTTTTTGACCTGAATTCATCTCCCAACCTGCCATTTTGTCACCTCGGTTTTGGAGACCATATAGTCAACTGGCTTGGACAATGGTGTTACCATATCCTTCTTTATTCTCCTCTTTAAGAGGAACAGTTCTGGTAATTCTTAAAAAGCACATATAAGCCCCATTTTGTATTTTTTTAACCTTACTTTATGAACCACAAAGATAATTTTTTATTGTACAGACATAATTAAAGATTAATTTATTCATATGTCAATGTGAAGACTTACATTTGTACCCTACATTTTCTAAAAATGGTCAAATCCAAGTGTCTTGTATCATGCAATTGCTCATACGTACTTTGCAGCATAGTTGTCCGCAATAAGGCAATGATTCAATTGTTAGCCTCTTGTTGTACATATAACTATTCCAATCAGACTAAAAGTATTAAGGCTGCTACATTCAATATGTCATTGGCAAGGCAATATAAAATCTTCACAAAAACCCTATCCACAAAAAGCATGTCACAAGATTGTTGTTAATACTGTCTAGTGTCTACAGGTGTTGAACTGATTCAACTGAAGAAAGAAAAGAAGTGTTACTAAGCCAAAGGAACAAAAACTGGCAACGCAAGAGAAATATAGTCATTAAACATCATACACATATAATAAGGCAATCTTGACTAGCATAAGCATAACAATAAATTAATTTATGTGATTACCTTCAAAGCCCATGAATAGGACTTCACGTTTTCCTCCCGCAGAAGTGCACAACCAAAAAAACAAGGCATACCATAATTATTCATTCCAACCCATATCCCTAGTGGCATATCAAAAGCATTCAATCGATGTGTTGTATCAAATACCACCGCATCACCAAATACTTCATATAATTGGACAGATGATGCATATGACCATGCGATATTTTCCAACCGATTATTTGAATCAAGCTTATACTCAAACTGGAAGTTATGATCCTTATCTTTAATATTTCTACACATTCTGAGTAAATCAATGCTCTCATCCTCCAAATCCACTTTCCTAAATGATTGAAGCAAATTTCTTACATCCTTTTCGGTGAAAGGAAGGTATCCGGGCTCCACGCATTTCTCGAGTTCCAAAAGCCTCATCATTTGCTGCACTGAAATTCCCGTTTTGGCAAACATGAGGATTCGGTTTTTGTCTGCATCTGAAATAGTACGATAAGCCGGAAGAAAACGAACTTGATTTGGTTCCAAAAGTTCATGATTATGATGATTTGAAAACCCCGTTACTCGCCATTCAGGTGCTCCTAACTCCGTTGTTTTACTTATACGCATATACGCTTGACATCCACATCTCGATGATTTCCTATTTCTTTGTGGTTTATTTTCACTTAATGTTTTAACTGGTGTATTTCCCGCCCTGTGGCAGACAAAATAGCGTCGGGTAAGACCTTTCCCCACACCATCTTTACCTTCAGTTCTATGCCGACGAATTGAGAAACCACACCGTTTGGCAAATTCACTGTAGAATTCATAAGCATGATCATGAGTAGCGAATCTTTGGCCAATATATGGAATAGCATCATCTGTTGTTTCTAACAATACTTTTGTTTCATCCGGTGATTCTTCCGTGCTACTTGTTTCATCCAAAGACATGGACCGCTGATCCGAGTGGTCATCATAAACGACCAATAGCTGTTCTCCATCATCGGACATCATAGTTGGTCCTCAAAAGCTCTATAGTTTCGGGTCAAAACTGTCTTTTAACTTTTTGCCATTTGTTCCTGAACAAAGAACATAACATATTAACATAAAATGGTGAGAATAAAAATTCTCATAGTTATCAAAGACGCTAGGCGCACTCAAGCCGCATAGGCCTCGCATGGGGTCTACGCGGAAGGCGCAAAGAAAAAGAGCGAGGGCCTGAGATTAAAAAACGAACAAAGAAAAAAAAAGTAAACTACATTAAATAATACTATTCTTCAAATAAAGTAAACAAAAGCTATTATAAAACATTGAATATCATCTAATCAGTATCAAAAGTTTCGAAATATTAATGCATTAGTGCACAAAAGTCGTTTTTCTTAGATAAAGGTAGAAATTTGGCTAGAATCTAGCCATAATTTAGAGAATTTGGCTAAAATCTCTCCGGAATTTGGGAATCTCGTCAGAATCTACGCCTAAACCATCACCTGGAGAACTAAAGCATCATTGCCTCGCCTGAAAAATGAGCCTAGGAGTAATAGTAGTTTACTCTTATAATGTCATTACTTTTAGTACCATTTTTTGTTACAGTTTAAATTACCCGCGCCACAACGGAAGCAACCTCTCTACCCTCCCCGGACCGTACCATGAGTGGGATTTTTCTAGGTACGTACGTTTGCATTTAAAACCATAAGTTAGTAAACTAATAATAATAATAATAATAATTGTTCAAAAAGTAAATGTTATAAATCTCCATGAACAAAATGAACCAACACATTACTCAATTTCACATGATCTCTTACAATTGATGTTCTAATAATATTTATAGTATCAAATGACAACAAAACTTAATCATCTAAGCATTTTGATTGGGATATTATCTGACATTGTAATAATAATAATAAAATTAGGGATTTAAGGAATACTTACAGAAGATGCGATTGGTGAAGTGTGTGTGTGTGGGTTACAGGATAGTGCGTGAACGAGTGGGACGATTGATATGGGAAGAAAGGGGGAATTGTGGTAAGGATGAACCCTAATTTGCGCCAGGGTTAAGATGTGAATGCTTTATAACGTGCGCACTGCTTATCCAGCGCCGTTGTGTGTCCAAACAGGCCGCATGCGGAGTTAAGTTACAATGGGTATGTTTGGCAAAGAGTTTTTAGAAACTTTTAGGAGCTTTAAGGTTTATGCTTCAAGTTTTTAAGAAAAAAACTCATATTCAACAAAAAACCTTGTTTGGTTGAAGGATCTTCAAACTTTTAGGTTATGAGAAAAATTCTATATTGAAACGCTACTAGTACAAGCGTTTAAGAAAAAACTCATATTAGCTACAAGGTTTTAATAAGAAAATGACATAAATACTCATTTTACTAGGGCTGGCAAATCGTGTCCCTAACAGGTTAACAGGTCTCTGACGCGCGCGAACAAATAAGTTCTAAACATGAACACGACTCGTTTATGTGACAACCGTCACTTTTCCTTTTTATATAATAATAATAATAATAATAATAATAATTGTAATACTAATTTTTACAAAGTTAAACCCAACCCTATTATTATTAAACCCAATATCCCTTCCTTTTAATTTACCCCCACCTGAGCCCAATCCATCTGCAGGCCCATCAAACCCGGCCCATTAACCAACCCCCTTGTTCTGTTTAAACAAAAAAAAAAAATCTGTAGCCGCCCGGACTCGAACTCGGGCCGGCTACCAAACCAAGGCACAACATTACCACTGCACCACGAGGTGTTATGTGTTAGAACATGAGACTTATTTGGTTTTAAAGGCTTTTTAAAGCCCAAAATGATTTCTTTTTTTCTCCCACTGATGTCGAGCAACAGAGAGTTGAAAACACAGTCAAACCAACATTGTTGACCATCTTATTTTTGGATAATTTTGGATGGAATCTCATGATTCATGGCTGTCATTTGACTAATCATAACAAACGCATTATATTAACCCGTATAACCAGCTCGATTTCGTGCAAAATTGACGTATTTGTATTAACTTGGTCTAAACTTTCTAAACCATAAAACGCGTAGGCTTAGTATAAATTAAACCCTCTGAGAGACCCTATAGATGCCGAATACTCACCCTCAATCTTCAATTTCTCTTGATAATTCTCTGTTCGTGGTTTTCTTGTTCGAGTTGACTTTGAGGTTTGACTCGTCGTTCGTGTCTGATTCAGCATTGTAAGTTTAATTTCTGTTATGGAATTCTTTAATCGGCATGAACACAACGTTTACCCTATGGTTAATTAGATTAATGATTGTGAATTGCTTGAATGAAGAATCTAGGGTTCATATGCTTAAATTTGGGGATAAACTTGATTTTGTATAATATATTTATTTTAAATCAAACGGAACTAATCACAACCACTGGTCTGGACCAAGTGGTTGTGACTGGTGCATTCATCCTAAGCCACCCGGGTTCGAGTCCCGGCAGTGGCATCTTTTTTTGTTCTTTTTTTTTTCCTTTTTAACAAACAAATATATATAATACATATAATCTTATAAATTCATTTTTAATTATTAAAACTCTTTTATAAATTCTAAAAAAAATTATTTTTAGATAATCTGATGTAAATGTTTCACCCACAATTTTTTTAGTTTTCAAAAAATTCATTTATTTAATATATATAATAATTAAATCAAGTTTATTCTATTATATTTATAAAATTCCAATAAAATATCAAAACAAATTTATAAATTTCCACAAAAATTATTCTGAGTTTATATAATGATAAACTTTTCTGAAATGATTTTTAATTCTGAAAAAAAACCATTTATTTATTATTTTTAATCAATTTTTGTCAGTTTTAATCATGAATAATTCATAATAAATTCATTTTTCAATATTTTTGTACCAAAATTTTACATAAATTATTTCTATTCATTTGGAACAGAAATACAATTTTTAATTCAAGAATTCTTTAATTTTAATATTTTAGATATTAAAATCATATTTTGACAATTTGAAATAAATAGATTAAATATTCTATTTTCAAGAAAATAATTTTATAAAAATTATTTTCACACTTAAAACTTTATATTGTGACCATCCTCAATTTAAAATTTACAAAAAGACTTTTGTTTATTTATTTACTAAATTTCTTTTATTTATTAAACATTTTATTTATTAATCAAACGAATACTTATCTCCGATTCGAAGCCCTAGAAAATACTTGTAGACTAAATAGACTTAGACTTATTTGTTACATTATACATAGGGTGATACTTGGCAACGTTGGATTATACTTATTCAATTACACAAGACTTACCACCGTGCTAAAGTGAGCATTACTTATCCCCTTTTTCGCTTTTACAATTTTTGGGGTGATTCGTGCACAACTATACAAAGCTTTCATATTCATTTACACATACATTTTTATTCATTTACAATTCATATACGTGTCTTGATTAACTTTGTGCTTATGCTTGAACATGAACGTAGCTTACATACAAAATCATACATACAGACATAACTTATGTTATGGTGCTCTTTACATACAGACGTAACTTATGTTACGGTGTTCATTTAGACATAACTTATGTTATGGTGCTCTTTACATACAGACGTAACTTATGTTACGGTGCTCATTTAGACATAACTTATGTTATGGTGCTCATTTAGACTCACACGTGTTGAGGTGCTCGTTATCAATTTCATTGTACAACTTTACATGTGATCTTTGTCTTGTTTGGTTACTTGCGTGTTTACATAATGCCTTGGTGATGCTAGACACATGAATTGTACTACTTTTCAAAACTTATACTATACGTACAAAACTAAGTAGTACTCACCAACATCATATGTTGACAAAATTATTTTCGTGCATGTTTCAGGATAAGCTGCTTGACGCTTCACATAGGACTTTGGACTTAGATTAAATCAATCAATTGTCTTTATTTTGTTGTCTTGTATTTAATTTCACATGTTGTAAAACAATATTCAATAATCATATATTTACATTTTAGTACCATGAGCTTTTGAACAATCGTCACTACGTGGCACCTCGATGATTCCGCCATCGGTTGGGGTGTTACAGTTTAACTCATTTATATCTCATGTTTATAACACAGTTTTATGTTTTATGTACCAAAAAAGGGAAATGAAAGATTTTTGCCTCTTAATTCTAAGTATTAAAAAAAGTCAAAAAATCAAATAGTGTATTTTTCAGTCAAACAGGTCTTATCGTGTCTTAACAGGTTACCCATTGCCAGGCCTACATTTTACCATAAAAAAAACATACAAAAAAGTTTTTAGTTATGTCTATTTTGGTCATTTTATACATTTTATTAAAAGCTCCAGCTACTCTGCCAAACACAAAAATATATTCAAAAAACTACAGCTACTAGCCACAACTAGTTTTGCCAAACATACCCAATGTTTATCATCTACCTAAGAAATTACCCCTCGTCTTATGTGGCGGAACTCTATCGGTTATCGGCTTGATTCATTACGGTATTAGTAAACCAACGATATTTGATTAGCAATCAAAAGAAAAAAAAACCTCAAAAAACATGATATGCTCAATAAAGTATTGACACATGTTATGCATCATCATAAAATGAATATCGTCAACGATTTAGATAATACCAGTATGGATATTATTGGATTGTCAGAGCACTGTTTTTACGGCACGAGCACTAACTATAGTTCACCATAAATTAAATATTCTACTTGGAATCGTTTACAACATTGTTTGGTTTGATGAACTTTAGAAGTGCGGTAATATCAAAGGAATGTGTATCCTATATGAGAGAAAATAATGTTGATCTAATGCAATTTCATTTTAACAAATTTACGACTCCATTGTCACATCTATATCTATACATATAATATTTAGGAGCAATTTTGGACACTTGACAATCATTTACCCCCTAGCCATTAATTCTCCTCCATTGGTGATCCTACATGGCACATTGTGAGAATTAATAAAATTTTCGATTTTTTTTAAATCAAAAAACGAATAAATATAAAAGGAAAAAAAACACGGAACATAACCCTAAATCACAATTTCATTCTTAACCTTCTTCAACCCAAGAACCCTAATCAAGGGCGATCGTTCATCCAAGGCATCCTTTTGTCGTGTTCTTCATCTCCTCTCCAAGGTATTATGTCTTCCATTCTTTTGTCAATCAATTGTTCTTCAATCTCTGTCTTTTTCTTCCTCTCTCTCACTCATTCAGCCAGATTTCCATCAAGAAACCTATGGTTCTGCTCCTAAAGTCGCCGATCCAGGTTCCTGAATATTATTCTATAGTTATTTATGTGTACGCTTCGATTGTTGTGGTTTATTATCGATTTCTGATTCGGTCTTACGTGATATATAACAGATGAACTTCAATGGTCAGACCATTTCAATTGAATCCATCTTTTTATAATTATTCCGATCCTTCATCAACAATCTTTCAGATCCCATCTTTCTTTTGTGTATTTCTGTCGTTGATTGTTGTTTTTATGTTATTTTTAGTGTACTTAATGGTTAGTTATGAAATTAATCATCTCCACTGTATATCCATAAACATGAACTCCAATCACTTACTTCTTGAAGAACCCATATCGGCGACTTCGATCCTTGAGCCATCTAGATCTGTAAGTTCGATTCATGGCCTTCAAAACCGTTTTTGTTAATTTATTGTGTTTTGTTGGAGAGTGTGTTTGTGCAGACTTATTTTCCGTCAGTGAGTAAGATCGTTGGTATTCTGGTATGAAAAGCGAAATATGTGGAAGTTATTTTGCGGTGTCTCATGGCCGGAATGTGGTGATCACGATTTGATAAGAGCTAACTAGGATCTGTGTAGGCATATTCATGTTTATGTATGTAAGGTGTTCGATTAACTGCTTATTTGCTTTTTTGCAGTTGTTTAAGAGTTAAGCGACCGCCAGAAGCCAGGAACAACGAAATGGAATTGAAACTATTGGGTTAAATCAGACTCCGCATAAGACGCTTTTTAGTCCGAATTGCACACTTTCTTCGGTATAAGTGTTATCTTGCAACTAAATTATGATTTTCATTTTTGATGATTTCAATTGGAGACTAATTTTTTGGCACAGGTTTGAAAAAGTCACAAACAATTTGATGTGAATTAAGGGAGAAGAGGTTCAAGAAGGTACGGACAATTATAACAAGTTTATGGTTAATTCATAGTTTTTTGATGGTGAAATTGATTGAACTTGGACTATTTGATTGATCAACTTAGGTTTTTTTTATAGTGAAATTGATTGAACTTTCATTGTCTTATACATATTTCATGCGATTGAACATCAATATTGGTTGTTGACTAGATAATTAATTTTATGGCTTACTGAAAGGTGTTATTTTTTTAGGTGTCTTGAGTTGAAGCTTCCTCATGAAGGTGCTTCTTTCTGGTTTGTTGTTGTGTCTGTTCTGTTCTATTGGGCTCTATTTTTATTTTAATTATTGGTTGTTTTAGTTATCAAAGGATTATGTTAGTATGAGGTTTTAATGTAATTGCTACTCAATACTGTTTTAAGGCATCTTTTCAATCCAAATTGATGATCTGTTGGACTTAATTATAGTTCTGAAACAGTATTTATTGTTTACATGTATTATGATTTGTGTTCTAAAAATTGTCTAATGTGTGTTTTTCGTATTGATTAATTGAACTATTTTTGAATATAGGTTCAGAAGGTGGAGAAAAGCAACATGCAGACTAGAAACCTTACGATGATGATGTTTCAGAACACAGTGTAAACGAGCCGAGCCGAGCTCGAGTTCGGGCCACAAAAAAGCATCTTAACCCGGTTTGACGAATTATAACACAAATGAGTCAAATTTCCACTTTCAGCGGGTTTGTAAATTGGGTCAAATTATGGTAGGTTTAAAGTGCTTAAAAAGTGTTTAGTTGTTGGAATTTAAAATGTCATTTATGAGGGCCTTGTATGTCATCCCACAGTTTATGTAGGCATCATGTCACAAAATATCATTGTCTGATGTATCTTTACCTATAAACATGTTTATTTCCACATATGGATGTATTAAATTACAAAGATTTATTATTAAACATGTAGGACTAAAAAGGGAAGCTAAATGGGGACACTTGAAAGATCTGCACATAGCAATAAAACTGTGTAAGCCTGTTTTAGTGAATGGGGACCCAACTGTTATCTCACTTGGAAACTATGAAGCTTCTGAGGACATAATTGGGGGCATGAGTTCTTGGAGATGTCAAATTAAGGTAATAGACTAGGGAAGAGTATGCATTATTCTTAGATATGTCACGGGGTCTTGGATTTCGTTATACTAATGTTTGTCTTAGTTATGCCTTAGCGTTGTCTTTAGATATAAGTCTTTTAGGAGAGTGCATTGGTAATTTCAAGAGGGTTAGTGATACTTATGTTTATCTTAGTGTATGTTGCTATATGAAATCAGGCGTCTTATGTTTCGAAAATGATGCAATTACATATATGAAGTCAGGCGTCTTATGTTTCGATACGTGCAATGCTCTTGATTTTCTATGGTTTTCTGATGTCGATCGTTAAAGGTTTCCGACGTTTTCACTCGAGTATTGTTTCTTCCATACAAGGTATAAGCGCTTGCTTGCTTCTCCTTTCTTTTTATTTAGTTGTATGTTTTTACTTGTGTTCATCAATATGACTTTATAGTGTGTCAAATATGATTAAGGAGAAATCATTTAACATCTAGAAACATTCTATGTGGCATTAGTTTAGTAAACAATAACCGTAGTTGTAGAAATCATAAGAGTACACCACGTTAAAGCTATAACTAACAACTGTGGTTACAAATGATAAAAATTTCACATGTATAAATATAATAATGGGTTTTAGTTCATCTCCAACTACAATGTTATGTTTGGTGATGCTCAACGCAACAATAGCCTATCACTCAGAGTCAACTTGATCTTGCTTAAAAGACTTTCGCTTATGGATGGTTTTAAGTCGAAACACTCCATATAAATACACTAGATCAAGAGAATGAAGTTCCACATGTTCCAAACACTTTTGCATGCCAATGGCTGTTTGGTTGATCATCCTGTATTTTTATTATTGTAATGAGTTTCCATGTCAAGATTGTTGGATAATTGTTCTGTAGTTTTGAAACCATACTTGTCGTTATGGTAATTACTTATTTTGTGAAACGGTCGTTCTTTTTTTTTTCTTTTGCATTATGTTTGAAATTTGTGATGTTTGAATGTTGACACATGCCAGCTGCTACTGAGATATCCAATTTGGTGTCTGGATCAAACGTTGAGCAGTCTGGAAGGGCATTTGCTGCTTCCTTAACTTCTAACAGACCAATCAGGAAAAGGGTAAACATTGCCGAGCGGAGAGAGAGGCTGGAATCCTTTGTCAACAAAAGTATGTATTTTTTTTTACTTACCATATGTGTGTGTGTATACAGAGTGACATCTTTGTATTCTGCTTTAGAGATTGGCACTCCGTTAACCCTACCTTCTCTAATTGAATGTTGATATCAACGCTTTCTTTGTTTTGTAGTTTTTAGATCAACGTTGAGATTATTTAGTTCCTTTAATATAGGATTTAATATAGAAATGGGTCCTATCCATTATGTAATGCATTAAAAATGGTAAATATGATGAAAAAAATCACAATCTATAAATAAAAAGGCAGGACCACATACAATGCCAAGGGACTCACACATAGTGCTTGTGAATGAAGTAAGAGATTCTTTTTGGTCCAGTGACATAGGAGGAAGGTTAAAATATAGAATGAATATTCCTCTTGATGGTCTTAATTGGTTGTGTAGGATGAGATGGATTTTTTTAATGGGAGCTTACATATGGATAACGTCTAATGGCAGTAGTTTGTATTTTTATTTTTATATTTGAGATGGGAATTATGGCAAAATTTAGAAAAGCAATTGTTATTTACGTGATACCACCAAATGGAGTATTTAACTGCGACTCCATTGAATCTTCACACCGTTTCAATGTGTCTAAAGATGTGGTGTATAAAGAAATATTTAGTGATATTTGAATACAATGTGTATTGGTTTCTTTTAAATCTTCATAAAATATTTCTGCTACATTTTTTTATATGTTTTACACCTCAAAATAATTGTACGTTGGTGAACCGCGTGTAACGCGGACAAAGATCTAGTTTTTACTAAACAATGAACTTTAAGACCATTGTATTCCTTTTAAAATAATCAATTTGATCATTGCGTTTCTTTCTTTTTCGTTTTGGTCATAGACTATATAGTGAGAAGGTGTTGAGTTTACTAAGAAAAATGTTTATTCTTATGGTTTTAGAAAGTAAAAAACTAAATCCAAGTATTCAATTCTTCCAATTATTATTGTACTAGATTTTTGCCCGCGTATATACGCAGTTCACCAACGTACATCTATTTAGAGAATTATAACGTATAAGAAAAATACAGTAGAAATATTGTATTAAAGTATAAAACAACGAATACAAATTTTATTCAAATATCACTAAATATTTCTTTATACACCACATTTCTGGTTTTAGTTTTCACATTCCCATCACCATCAAGTATAAGTAATTTCACTCTTATCCTGCTTTTAACTCTTGACAATGCGACATAAAGTTGGCCATGTGAGAAAACAGGTTCTCTTAAATACAATCCAACCTTAGATAAAGACTGTCCTTGGCTTTTATTGACAGTCATTGCGAAACATACGCTTATTGGAAATTGACGCCTTTGGAACTTTACTGGAATCTTGAAATTACAGTTAATTTCAAAACATATAAGCAAAATTATAAGTCTCTAAAGATTTCCTTGTACACCACATTTGTTGTTTTAAATAAAACAAATGAACAGTAATTTTATCAAACCATTGGCGAAACGGTATCTACTTATTGTATTATATAAATATCCCCTCTGCCACCTGAAACACTCCTCCTTCCAATCCGCTCTGCCACCTCACACCTCTGCCACCTGAAACACTCGCCCGTCCCCGTCACAGTCCCGAACCAACACCGCCGCCACCGTCACACTCCTCCGTCCAATCCCCTTCTTTCATCTTCCGTCCAAACCTTCTACGCTCACCCCCCTTATCTCCGCTGATCGTCCTCTGTCCTTCTTCCGTGTCTGTCGTATCCCCTCCGTTCAGCAATCTCTCATCTTGTTCAACGGTTCTATTTCAAAATTTGAATCCCCTTTCTTTCGCCCATTTTCAAACCCTTTCGACCCTCCATAATTATAATCCCTTTCGCCCTGTATTAAAACTCATTCGACCTTTCTGAAATTCTTTCGACCGTTTTTCAGTTCCTTCGACCACTGTTTTAGTTTCATTTGGTCCTTATAATTTTCATTCGACCGTTTTTCAGTTCCTTCGACCACTGTTTAAGTTCCATTTGGCCCTATATTATCTTTTAGAGTTTCATTCGACCACTGTTTAAGTTTCATTTGAACTTGGATATTTGATCTTGGATAATATTATTTGATAATTATAATAACATATGGTATGGATTCTAATATTTAATATAAGTATAATAATAATAATAATAATAATAATAATAATAATAATAATAATAATAATAATAATAATAATAATAATAATGGGGTAAGGAGTTATGTGGGGTTTCGCTTAGAGGGTGGGCAACCTGTGGTTGCTACCCTCACCGTCTTGCCAAAGATTTTTGCCCACTGGTTCCTTTGCCCCCAACTCATCTCGAGTTCGGCAGTTAGTATTCGCACATGGCTCCTGCCAGGAAGGCCCGGAATGTCAAGTCAGGAGGTTCTACGCATGGCTCTGTTAGCGGTTTAAGGGCCTGCCCCTTTAAACATTTTCACGATTGTAAAGATGGTAAACCGGGATTTGGCGGATTTTTCCGCCTTCTTGAACACATGCAAAGCACCCATCTCAAGACAGAAAACCGAAGGCTATCTATGAAGGAGGCTATCTTGAAGGATCGGGACCTTTTCTTGGACGTTGGGGAAGCTCTCAGGGCAGGAGATAAATGGTTATGTGGGAGGTGCATGGTGATACATGCTCTCAGTAGGGGATGCAAGCATGACGATAAGATTGTATCGTTCGCCATGGTCTCGGAAGATGTCGAAGATTTCATTGTTGGGATACGAAAACCATGTCAAGCGTTAGACGACGCAAACCCACGTCACCAAACCGGGATGGTTGGGGATGTTGCACTCCTCGAGCGTGTTTTTTCCCTCCCTATTCAAACTGTTAAAAGCATTCCCCCTAGTTGTCGTCTGACGTTTGCTCAAGTGTTAACAAGTGCCTTACGCAAAGTGGTGGCGTCGCCAGGCTCGGTTGAAAATTGGGTCCAATTGTTATTGCTCCCGCGGTTAACCCTGAGGGTGGTCAGACCGTCCTCCAGACAAGAGCGAAGATCTGGGAACAGGAAATCTCTGCAGTGTAGTAGCATCATGCAAGCGCTTGCAGTATGGAAAGATGGGTCTGGGTTTGCGGTCTTGGTCTCTTCCCTCTTGGATAGCGTGGGGGATGTGGTGGTATCTAGAGGAGAAATCCGAAGGGAAGAGGACAATGAAACGGAACCGAATATAAAGCAATGTCTTCGAAAAGTCAGGGATGGGCATTTCACGACGGCGGTTAAGGTTTTGAGCTCCAGTGGGGTTGCCCCTCTATGTGAATCGACCATGAAAGCCCTCATTGATAAACACCCAGTGGTGCCGCCTCCATCTTTTCCTTCTAACCCTATCGCCCAACCCGCTCTATCTGTAGATGGGGATTGTGTGCTCAAATGTATTCGATCTTTCCCTAAAGGGACGTCTTGCGGGAGGGATGGGATACGGGCCCAATACCTGTTAGATGCTATTGGTGGCGAAGGATCGGTGACTTCCTCGGGTTTGCTCGCGGCCATTATTGAAGTTGTCAACTTATGGCTTGGGGGGCCTGCCCTAAGACACTTGCCGAGTTTGTTGCCTCGGCCCCCCTCACCCCCTTATTGAAGCCCGATAATGGAATTCGGCCTATTGCTGTGGGGGGCATTTGGCGAAGGTTGGTTTCTAAGGTGGCAATGAAGAAGGCTCGGAAAGATATTGCCCAGTACCTAGGGGATTTTCAATTTGGAGTAGGGGTACCAAATGGGGCAGAGGCGGTGCTTCACAGTGCCAACAGGTTCCTCAACTCTTTTCATGCGGATGGGTCATTGGCTATGCTTACAGTAGACTTTTCCAATGCCTTCAACATGGTCGACCGCACAGCCTTTCTTCAAGAGGTTCACCAGCGATGCCCGTCTATCTATCCGTGGGTCCAGTTCCTTTACGCCCAGCCTGCTAGGTGTAACACCCCAACCGATGGCGGAAACATCGAGGTGTCACGTATTGATGAGTATACAGTAGCACATGGTAATCCAAATTTTAATTGAAATAAATATTAAATTGCAAATATCCAAAAATTTTAAGCCAAATGGATCACATCCGTAAATATTTTAAGTCAATGTTAAACAATCGCACAACATTCGATATGGGTGTATGTGTGTATGCATGCATTAAATATTTTAAGTCAATTTGTGGTTGAGATTTTGGCAAATGGACACAGCCGTAATATTTTAAGAGCTCCACTTCGTAACTTCACTTTTTTAAAAAAAAAAATTAACTGTCATTCAGCACATGGCTGGCTACTTACTGACACACTAAGAGTTGTTTATTCATGTCGCAGATTATTTACTAAAAATCATGGCATTGCCAATTCCTGATGTATTCAATTGGAGGAGAACTCGCGTACTGGAGTCCACGATGTAAATTATTCTTTCTTTATGAGTTGCTGATTTTGTTAATATGTATAATTAATTATATAAGCTAATATTTATTTTAATTTATCCCTTTTAACAGATTAAATCCAAATCAACGGGAATTTCACTATTCGCTTAGTCATATTTACCCTGATATTTGGACACAACACTTGGAGTCTTGTGTTGCAAACAGTATGACCCATATGTTAACGATGATCTATCGGAATAGGCAGGGCAATAAAGAACTTCAATTGTCACCTAATGCTCTATTATGCTTAATGTACCCAAGTGGCATTGACCCTACGCGAGCAGCGAATAGGATTAAACAGTTTGGGCTTGAAGAGTATGATGGCAGACCCCGATATGAGGTGGTTACGAATTTCCGTTACCAACCCGATAGCATCAAATATAGAGTGAGGGATTTCAGATTTGTGACAGGACATTACGAGGTTGTTCGCGAGTTAAAGAACAACTTTGCTCCAGGTGGACCTCGTCACCCATTGATAGGATTTTGCCATCCAATGGGTTCTTTGGAATTTAGTGAAGTAGCCTCCCAGACAAGCATGATTAACCCTTATCGGTGGGGTTGTTTTAATAGCATTGAGGACGCTTGTTTTGAGAGTAAAGCTGTTTGTGGTAGAAATCCTCGTCATGCAATGTTAATCACCGGATTGTATACCATGGCGGACTATCCTAAGGTCCATGACCTAAGTGTTGAGTTCAAGAACTCGTGGGGACCAAGATGGGCAAATGGTGGGCGTGTTTGGGCGACACCGGATTTAATCAACCTCCTTGGGATACCGGTGATGGAAGAGGATCATCGTAAGAATTATTATAAGCATGCTACAAGGAATACACCGGCAACTACAATACTACAACAATAAATCCGGTGTCGCCCAAACACGCCCACCATTTGCCCATCTTGGTCCCCACGAGTTCTTGAACTCAACACTTAGGTCATGGACCTTAGGATAGTCCGCCATGGTATACAATCCGGTGATTAACATTGCATGACGAGGATTTCTACCACAAACAGCTTTACTCTCAAAACAAGCGTCCTCAATGCTATTAAAACAACCCCACCGATAAGGGTTAATCATGCTTGTCTGGGAGGCTACTTCACTAAATTCCAAAGAACCCATTGGATGGCAAAATCCTATCAATGGGTGACGAGGTCCACCTGGAGCAAAGTTGCTCTTTAACTCGCGAACAACCTCGTAATGTCCTGTCACAAATCTGAAATCCCTCACTCTATATTTGATGCTATCGGGTTGGTAACGGAAATTCGTAACCACCTCATATCGGGGTCTGCCATCATACTCTTCAAGCCCAAACTGTTTAATCCTATTCGCTGCTCGCGTAGGGTCAATGCCACTTGGGTACATTAAGCATAATAGAGCATTAGGTGACAATTGAAGTTCTTTATTGCCCGGCCTATTCCGATAGATCATCGTTAACATATGAGTCATACTGTTTGCAACACAAGACTCCAAGTGTTGTGTCCAAATATCAGGGTAAATATGACTAAGCGAATAGTGAAATTCCCGTTGATTTGGATTTAATCTGTTAAAAGGGATAAATTAAAATAAATATTAGCTTATATAATTAATTATACATATTAACAAAATCAGCAACTCATAAAGAAAGAATAATTTACATCGTGGACTCCAGTACGCGAGTTCTCCTCCAATTGAATACATCAGGAATTGGCAATGCCATGATTTTTAGTAAATAATCTGCGACATGAATAAACAACTCTTAGTGTGTCAGTAAGTAGCCAGCCATGTGCTGAATGACAGTTAATTTTTTTTTTTAAAAAAGTGAAGTTACGAAGTGGAGCTCTTAAAATATTACGGCTGTGTCCATTTGCCAAAATCTCAACCACAAATTGACTTAAAATATTTAATGCATGCATACACACATACACCCATATCGAATGTTGTGCGATTGTTTAACATTGACTTAAAATATTTACGGCTGTGATCCATTTGACTTAAAATTTTTGGATATTTGCAATTTAATATTTATTTCAATTAAAATTTGGATTACCATGTGCTACTGTATACTCATCAATACGTGACACCTCGATGTTTCCGCCATCGGTTGGGGTGTTACACCTAGCAGGCTGGGCGTAAAGGAACTGGACCCACGGATAGATAGACGGGCATCGCTGGTGAACCTCTTGAAGAAAGGCTGTGCGGTCGACCATGTTGAAGGCATTGGAAAAGTCTACTGTAAGCATAGCCAATGACCCATCCGCATGAAAAGAGTTGAGGAACCTGTTGGCACTGTGAAGCACCGCCTCTGCCCCATTTGGTACCCCTACTCCAAATTGAAAATCCCCTAGGTACTGGGCAATATCTTTCCGAGCCTTCTTCATTGCCACCTTAGAAACCAACCTTCGCCAAATGCCCCCCACAGCAATAGGCCGAATTCCATTATCGGGCTTCAATAAGGGGGTGAGGGGGGCCGAGGCAACAAACTCGGCAAGTGTCTTAGGGCAGGCCCCCCAAGCCATAAGTTGACAACTTCAATAATGGCCGCGAGCAAACCCGAGGAAGTCACCGATCCTTCGCCACCAATAGCATCTAACAGGTATTGGGCCCGTATCCCATCCCTCCCGCAAGACGTCCCTTTAGGGAAAGATCGAATACATTTGAGCACACAATCCCCATCTACAGATAGAGCGGGTTGGGCGATAGGGTTAGAAGGAAAAGATGGAGGCGGCACCACTGGGTGTTTATCAATGAGGGCTTTCATGGTCGATTCACATAGAGGGGCAACCCCACTGGAGCTCAAAACCTTAACCGCCGTCGTGAAATGCCCATCCCTGACTTTTCGAAGACATTGCTTTATATTCGGTTCCGTTTCATTGTCCTCTTCCCTTCGGATTTCTCCTCTAGATACCACCACATCCCCCACGCTATCCAAGAGGGAAGAGACCAAGACCGCAAACCCAGACCCATCTTTCCATACTGCAAGCGCTTGCATGATGCTACTACACTGCAGAGATTTCCTGTTCCCAGATCTTCGCTCTTGTCTGGAGGACGGTCTGACCACCCTCAGGGTTAACCGCGGGAGCAATAACAATTGGACCCAATTTTCAACCGAGCCTGGCGACGCCACCACTTTGCGTAAGGCACTTGTTAACACTTGAGCAAACGTCAGACGACAACTAGGGGGAATGCTTTTAACAGTTTGAATAGGGAGGGAAAAAACACGCTCGAGGAGTGCAACATCCCCAACCATCCCGGTTTGGTGACGTGGGTTTGCGTCGTCTAACGCTTGACATGGTTTTCGTATCCCAACAATGAAATCTTCGACATCTTCCGAGACCATGGCGAACGATACAATCTTATCGTCATGCTTGCATCCCCTACTGAGAGCATGTATCACCATGCACCTCCCACATAACCATTTATCTCCTGCCCTGAGAGCTTCCCCAACGTCCAAGAAAAGGTCCCGATCCTTCAAGATAGCCTCCTTCATAGATAGCCTTCGGTTTTCTGTCTTGAGATGGGTGCTTTGCATGTGTTCAAGAAGGCGGAAAAATCCGCCAAATCCCGGTTTACCATCTTTACAATCGTGAAAATGTTTAAAGGGGCAGGCCCTTAAACCGCTAACAGAGCCATGCGTAGAACCTCCTGACTTGACATTCCGGGCCTTCCTGGCAGGAGCCATGTGCGAATACTAACTGCCGAACTCGAGATGAGTTGGGGGCAAAGGAACCAGTGGGCAAAAATCCTTGGCAAGACGGTGAGGGTAGCAACCACAGGTTGCCCACCCTCTAAGCGAAACCCCACATAACTCCTTACCCCATTATTATTATTATTATTTACTTATATTAAATATTAGAATCCATACCATATGTTATTATAATTATCAAATAATATTATCCAAGGTCAAATATCCAAGTTCAAATGAAACTTAAACAAAAAAATGTTTCAAACCCACCCAACCCAATGACTAATCCAGTTTTAACATGCATCATGAATTACCCGGTTTGACAGGTTATCCAACCCGTCCACTTTGCTGCTTCCAGTGGCGAAGGTTTGTAGGGGCGGGGAGGGGCGGCCGACCCCCCCGGATTTTCGCGCAGAAGTTCCGATTATATAGTATCCGTATAGAAAATTTTGAAAATATAGGGTTTCGACCCCCCGAAACTGGTTTTCGACCCCCCGAACCCAGTGACTTCCGAATCCCCCGGTGACTTCCGACCCCCCGAACCTTCGGGTCAAGCTTCGCCACTGGCTGCTTCTACCTAGAGTAATAATCAAATACACCATACCAAACGATATCTTACATTATTCCTATTTACAGGAGTTATTTTACTAAATGGATATAACATTGTTACCTACTTTAAACATTACCTTTCTGGAATCTGAAAGCAATTTCCTGTGGAGAGTACTCGAAGAGCATGCCTACAGAGGATTCCAGAGAACTCAAAGTGGTGGCAGCTACAGCTGATAATGCCTTCACGTGGGACCCAATAAACTTTTCGACCACCTTCAATTTTTGTATGGTGTCTAACTAAGAACCCATCTTCAAGTTGAAACGATGCATAATGAGCAGCCAGCACAAGTTGTTCTTGTAGCTTCGAGAATGCAAAAGGTGTTAGAACTGAAGCTGCATGGGATTCCATGGGTGCCCCTGTTTTCAAGCAAATGTTTTGGAGGTTCTGTTGCATTGTTTGCTGTTCACCTGCCTGATCCTTGAAGTCCACAGCAACAGCCACCTGATTTGCAAATTGATTATTGTGATTTGAAAAAGAAAATAAAGTAAGTAATCTGTTGATTAGATATCTTAGCAGAGTGGGAAATATAGGCATGTTAGGTAACGGGTCAGAATACTATTTACCTGCTTCCCCAAATCTAATTTGAGGCCCTAAATAATGAGGAAATTACAATGGTGAGCACCTCTATCTAGGGGTGTCGACCATGTCGGGTTGGCAGGTTTTATTGTACAACCCAAACACGACCCTTATATTTATTTGTGTCAAATACATCAGCCGTAACCCGCACACACTTAAAATCATGTAGCCCGAACATACTTAAAATCATGTAGCCCGAACACACTTAAAATCGTGTAACCTGAACACGGCCCGTTTAACCTATTTATCTAAACATGTCAAACAGGTTGATGGGTTGGCGGATAGTAATCAAGTTGTAAACGTGTTAATTGCATTGGTGGATCATTAAAAATGGGTTAAACATGTCATAAACAGGTAATCCAGTTGACCGGTTTAAACAAGTCAACCCAAACACAACCCACTTATTAAACAGGGTAGATAAGACAACCCAAAACCCAATCATTTTAGTGTCTTATCCGTGTCGTGTTTTGGGTACTATCAAAAATAGCCACCCTACCTATATCCAAACACTTCAAATTTGTTACCGTGACATCAAATTTCAATAATCGTTTTAAATGCATAACCTAACACGCTTTAAAAGCTCAAAGTTAAGCACCTTTAACACTTCTTCCATGATGACATAAAAGCTTATGATATCAATAGAACGCAAATCATATAAGATTATGTAGAACAAACTGATAAGAAAAGATAACATACTTGTTCAATGAAGTGTGCAAGTCGAGTTTGGGCACTCAAGAACCGTTGGATGAAAGCATTAATAGCTTTTGAATGTGCGGTTGTTGTCATTCCAGCAAAAAAATGGCTTCTCAAATACGGCAAAGCCCAGAGGTTTCTTGAGGCAAACAAGTTGTTTATGTGGCGGTTGGTGTGGAGCCCAAAAGAATTAACCATATCTCTCCAGCCCATTTCAAAATCTTCAATTGACTCCATATTATAAAGTCGATAAAATTCACTTTTCCACTCATTATATCGTTCTCCCAAAACAGCATTAAACCAAGATGGGAATTTTGCAACAATCAGCCAGATGCAATAAGCATGTTTAGCAGAAGGCATTTCCATTGATATAGCTTCTCTTACACATAATGTTTGGTCAGTTAATATCGTCTGTGGAACTTTCCCATTCATAAACCCCAAGAACGCCTTTCACAAAATGAAATAAATAATTTAGAAATTAACAAACAAAAGATTCCACAAATTGATTGTGTGACACATTGTAGGTGTCAATCTAGATTCAATAATAGGTAAACCCCTGGAAGGCCTTTCACGAAATGAAATGAACTAATTTAGCCAAAGTGCCAAAAGATTCCATGAACAGAATGGATGACAGATAGCACTGATTTTGATTACTTAAGAGATACTAATTTAAACCCAATGACCCATGTATTAGTAAATGGGTCAATTGACTGTCAAAAGTAGCCCAAACTGCATGTAAATTGCTTTAGCAAGACAAACTTGATAATCACTGTCATGATAAAGATTTTGCAATCATATTCGATTCTAAGTATTTATAGATACAGAAAAATGAATAAAAAGTGTTTGTGGGTCAACCTCAACCTTCCCCTACGGTCCTACCAGGCTCTTTTTGACCTGAATTCATCTCCCAACCTGCCATTTTGTCACCTCGGTTTTGGAGACCATATAGTCAACTGGCTTGGACAATGGTGTTACCATATCCTTCTTTATTCTCCTCTTTAAGAGGAACAGTTCTGGTAATTCTTAAAAAGCACATATAAGCCCCATTTTGTATTTTTTTAACCTTACTTTATGAACCACAAAGATAATTTTTTATTGTACAGACATAATTAAAGATTAATTTATTCATATGTCAATGTGAAGACTTACATTTGTACCCTACATTTTCTAAAAATGGTCAAATCCAAGTGTCTTGTATCATGCAATTGCTCATACGTACTTTGCAGCATAGTTGTCCGCAATAAGGCAATGATTCAATTGTTAGCCTCTTGTTGTACATATAACTATTCCAATCAGACTAAAAGTATTAAGGCTGCTACATTCAATATGTCATTGGCAAGGCAATATAAAATCTTCACAAAAACCCTATCCACAAAAAGCATGTCACAAGATTGTTCTTAATACTGTCTAGTGTCTACAGGTGTTGAACTGATTCAACTGAAGAAAGAAAAGAAGTGTTACTAAGCCAAAGGAACAAAAACTGGCAACGCAAGAGAAATATAGTCATTAAACATCATACACATATAATAAGGCAATCTTGACTAGCATAAGCATAACAATAAATTAATTTATGTGATTACCTTCAAAGCCCATGAATAGGACTTCACGTTTTCCTCCCGCAGAAGTGCACAACCAAAAAAACAAGGCATACCATAATTATTCATTCCAACCCATATCCCTAGTGGCATATCAAAAGCATTCAATCGATGTGTTGTATCAAATACCACCGCATCACCAAATACTTCATATAATTGGACAGATGATGCATATGACCATGCGATATTTTCCAACCGATTATTTGAATCAAGCTTATACTCAAACTGGAAGTTATGATCCTTATCTTTAATATTTCTACACATTCTGAGTAAATCAATGCTCTCATCCTCCAAATCCACTTTCCTAAATGATTGAAGCAAATTTCTTACATCCTTTTCGGTGAAAGGAAGGTATCCGGGCTCCACGCATTTCTCGAGTTCCAAAAGCCTCATCATTTGCTGCACTGAAATTCCCGTTTTGGCAAACATGAGGATTCGGTTTTTGTCTGCATCTGAAATAGTACGATAAGCCGGAAGAAAACGAACTTGATTTGGTTCCAAAAGTTCATGATTATGATGATTTGAAAACCCCGTTACTCGCCATTCAGGTGCTCCTAACTCCGTTGTTTTACTTATACGCATATACGC
Source organism: Ambrosia trifida (assembly GCA_028751855.1). NCBI lineage: Eukaryota > Viridiplantae > Streptophyta > Magnoliopsida > Asterales > Asteraceae > Ambrosia > Ambrosia trifida. The sequence goes on from CM054123.1 coordinate 48,298,500, forward strand.
TTGACATCCACATCTCGATGATTTCCTATTTCTTTGTGGTTTATTTTCACTTAATGTTTTAACTGGTGTATTTCCCGCCCTGTGGCAGACAAAATAGCGTCGGGTAAGACCTTTCCCCACACCATCTTTACCTTCAGTTCTATGCCGACGAATTGAGAAACCACACCGTTTGGCAAATTCACTGTAGAATTCATAAGCATGATCATGAGTAGCGAATCTTTGGCCAATATATGGAATAGCATCATCTGTTGTTTCTAACAATACTTTTGTTTCATCCGGTGATTCTTCCGTGCTACTTGTTTCATCCAAAGACATGGACCGCTGATCCGAGTGGTCATCATAAACGACCAATAGCTGTTCTCCATCATCGGACATCATAGTTGGTCCTCAAAAGCTCTATAGTTTCGGGTCAAAACTGTCTTTTAACTTTTTGCCATTTGTTCCTGAACAAAGAACATAACATATTAACATAAAATGGTGAGAATAAAAATTCTCATAGTTATCAAAGACGCTAGGCGCACTCAAGCCGCATAGGCCTCGCATGGGGTCTACGCGGAAGGCGCAAAGAAAAAGAGCGAGGGCCTGAGATTAAAAAACGAACAAAGAAAAAAAAAGTAAACTACATTAAATAATACTATTCTTCAAATAAAGTAAACAAAAGCTATTATAAAACATTGAATATCATCTAATCAGTATCAAAAGTTTCGAAATATTAATGCATTAGTGCACAAAAGTCGTTTTTCTTAGATAAAGGTAGAAATTTGGCTAGAATCTAGCCATAATTTAGAGAATTTGGCTAAAATCTCTCCGGAATTTGGGAATCTCGTCAGAATCTACGCCTAAACCATCACCTGGAGAACTAAAGCATCATTGCCTCGCCTGAAAAATGAGCCTAGGAGTAATAGTAGTTTACTCTTATAATGTCATTACTTTTAGTACCATTTTTTGTTACAGTTTAAATTACCCGCGCCACAACGGAAGCAACCTCTCTACCCTCCCCGGACCGTACCATGAGTGGGATTTTTCTAGGTACGTACGTTTGCATTTAAAACCATAAGTTAGTAAACTAATAATAATAATAATAATAATTGTTCAAAAAGTAAATGTTATAAATCTCCATGAACAAAATGAACCAACACATTACTCAATTTCACATGATCTCTTACAATTGATGTTCTAATAATATTTATAGTATCAAATGACAACAAAACTTAATCATCTAAGCATTTTGATTGGGATATTATCTGACATTGTAATAATAATAATAAAATTAGGGATTTAAGGAATACTTACAGAAGATGCGATTGGTGAAGTGTGTGTGTGTGGGTTACAGGATAGTGCGTGAACGAGTGGGACGATTGATATGGGAAGAAAGGGGGAATTGTGGTAAGGATGAACCCTAATTTGCGCCAGGGTTAAGATGTGAATGCTTTATAACGTGCGCACTGCTTATCCAGCGCCGTTGTGTGTCCAAACAGGCCGCATGCGGAGTTAAGTTACAATGGGTATGTTTGGCAAAGAGTTTTTAGAAACTTTTAGGAGCTTTAAGGTTTATGCTTCAAGTTTTTAAGAAAAAAACTCATATTCAACAAAAAACCTTGTTTGGTTGAAGGATCTTCAAACTTTTAGGTTATGAGAAAAATTCTATATTGAAACGCTACTAGTACAAGCGTTTAAGAAAAAACTCATATTAGCTACAAGGTTTTAATAAGAAAATGACATAAATACTCATTTTACTAGGGCTGGCAAATCGTGTCCCTAACAGGTTAACAGGTCTCTGACGCGCGCGAACAAATAAGTTCTAAACATGAACACGACTCGTTTATGTGACAACCGTCACTTTTCCTTTTTATATAATAATAATAATAATAATAATAATAATAATTGTAATACTAATTTTTACAAAGTTAAACCCAACCCTATTATTATTAAACCCAATATCCCTTCCTTTTAATTTACCCCCACCTGAGCCCAATCCATCTGCAGGCCCATCAAACCCGGCCCATTAACCAACCCCCTTGTTCTGTTTAAACAAAAAAAAAAAATCTGTAGCCGCCCGGACTCGAACTCGGGCCGGCTACCAAACCAAGGCACAACATTACCACTGCACCACGAGGTGTTATGTGTTAGAACATGAGACTTATTTGGTTTTAAAGGCTTTTTAAAGCCCAAAATGATTTCTTTTTTTCTCCCACTGATGTCGAGCAACAGAGAGTTGAAAACACAGTCAAACCAACATTGTTGACCATCTTATTTTTGGATAATTTTGGATGGAATCTCATGATTCATGGCTGTCATTTGACTAATCATAACAAACGCATTATATTAACCCGTATAACCAGCTCGATTTCGTGCAAAATTGACGTATTTGTATTAACTTGGTCTAAACTTTCTAAACTATAAAACGCGTAGGCTTAGTATAAATTAAACCCTCTGAGAGACCCTATAGATGCCGAATACTCACCCTCAATCTTCAATTTCTCTTGATAATTCTCTGTTCGTGGTTTTCTTGTTCGAGTTGACTTTGAGGTTTGACTCGTCGTTCGTGTCTGATTCAGCATTGTAAGTTTAATTTCTGTTATGGAATTCTTTAATCGGCATGAACACAACGTTTACCCTATGGTTAATTAGATTAATGATTGTGAATTGCTTGAATGAAGAATCTAGGGTTCATATGCTTAAATTTGGGGATAAACTTGATTTTGTATAATATATTTATTTTAAATCAAACGGAACTAATCACAACCACTGGTCTGGACCAAGTGGTTGTGACTGGTGCATTCATCCTAAGCCACCCGGGTTCGAGTCCCGGCAGTGGCATCTTTTTTTGTTCTTTTTTTTTCCTTTTTAACAAACAGATATATATAATACATATAATCTTATAAATTCATTTTTAATTATTAAAACTCTTTTATAAATTCTAAAAAAAATTATTTTTAGATAATCTGATGTAAATGTTTCACCCACAATTTTTTTAGTTTTCAAAAAATTCATTTATTTAATATATATAATAATTAAATCAAGTTTATTCTATTATATTTATAAAATTCCAATAAAATATCAAAACAAATTTATAAATTTCCACAAAAATTATTCTGAGTTTATATAATGATAAACTTTTCTGAAATGATTTTTAATTCTGAAAAAAAACCATTTATTTATTATTTTTAATCAATTTTTGTCAGTTTTAATCATGAATAATTCATAATAAATTCATTTTTCAATATTTTTGTACCAAAATTTTACATAAATTATTTCTATTCATTTGGAACAGAAATACAATTTTTAATTCAAGAATTCTTTAATTTTAATATTTTAGATATTAAAATCATATTTTGACAATTTGAAATAAATATATTAAATATTCTATTTTCAAGAAAATAATTTTATAAAAATTATTTTCACACTTAAAACTTTATATTGTGACCATCCTCAATTTAAAATTTACAAAAAGACTTTTGTTTATTTATTTACTAAATTTCTTTTATTTATTAAACATTTTATTTATTAATCAAACGAATACTTATCTCCGATTCGAAGCCCTAGAAAATACTTGTAGACTAAATAGACTTAGACTTATTTGTTACATTATACATAGGGTGATACTTGGCAACGTTGGATTATACTTATTCAATTACACAAGACTTACCACCGTGCTAAAGTGAGTATTACTTATCCCCTTTTTCGCTTTTACAATTTTTGGGGTGATTCGTGCACAACTATACAAAGCTTTCATATTCATTTACACATACATTTTTATTCATTTACAATTCATATACGCGTCTTGATTAACTTTGTGCTTATGCTTGAACATGAACGTAGCTTACATACAAAATCATACATACAGACATAACTTATGTTATGGTGCTCTTTACATACAGACGTAACTTATGTTACGGTGCTCATTTAGACATAACTTATGTTATGGTGCTCTTTACATACAGACGTAACTTATGTTACGGTGCTCATTTAGACATAACTTATGTTATGGTGCTCATTTAGACTCACACGTGTTGAGGTGCTCGTTATCAATTTCATTGTACAACTTTACATGTGATCTTTGTCTTGTTTGGTTACTTGCGTGTTTACATAATGCCTTGGTGATGCTAGACACATGAATTGTACTACTTTTCAAAACTTATACTATACGTACAAAACTAAGTAGTACTCACCAACATCATATGTTGACAAAATTATTTTCGTGCATGTTTCAGGATAAGCTGCTTGACGCTTCACATAGGACTTTGGACTTAGATTAAATCAATCAATTGTCTTTATTTTGTTGTCTTGTATTTAATTTCACATGTTGTAAAACAATATTTAATAATCATATATTTACATTTTAGTACCATGAGCTTTTGAACAATCGTCACTACGTGGCACCTCGATGATTCCGCCATCGGTTGGGGTGTTACAGATTGGTATCAGAGCCATGGTTATAGGGAACTAGGTTATTAGATAAAATGGCCTAAACTATAACCGAACTTTCATGCATAATATTTCCTAAATTGCCTTACCCTCATTTCCCTATACTTTCTTTCCTCTATCTTTCTCTTCTTCTCCATTTCTCCTCATCTTTCATCCTGGTGCATAGAGATGGTGTCCTACAAGGAGTGGAAAGCCTACGTCACCATGGAACGGGAGCAGTACCTTTCATGAAGACACTCTTAGGCATAATGCCTACTCTTATTCTGCTCCTTCAAAGTTGTTAAACTTTAATGAGTGTGATAAGGACACGTGCAATCTGGAAGGGTGGATGCCTGTACACTGGGTTTTCTGGCATAGGCAAGCATAGCGCATAAATCCATTTACGGACCTGTTATGCTTACCTGGGGATTCCTGGAGTGAGTGTCCACTTATAGGCTAAAGCATGTCTTCTTTGATCACCATTGGGTTCAACTCCTTTGAAAAGTCAACGTTCTTGTTGGGCTTTACAGCTAGACAAGGGCACTCCAAGCATCTTATGCAAGTTTTTCAATAATACTCTCTCATTTCATATACAATATTCTGTACTTCATGATTTTCATATATTGTTTACAAGTTCATACTTTCATAATCATCTGTACGGTTATACACTTACATTTTCTAATCTCATGATTATTCATTGACTACCTCATAGATGTCTGCTCGCCGCATGCTCCGTGATGTCTGCCGACGCCCTATTCATGCTTCTGGACAACGTTCTGACCGTCGCCTCGCATCTTTAGTCGCTGAGCAAATTGCTGCAGTGATTCCAAACCTTGTCAATGAAATAACCCAGAATAGTAACAGTGCCAACACAGGGAGTACAACTCAACTTCGGTGCACTTTCAAACACTTTAACTCCTGCAACCCCACAAAATTCACTGGTGAAGAGGGTGCTACTGGTCTTCTCCAATGGTTTGAAAGCATGGAGAGTACTTTTGTGAACAGTGAGTGTCCTGATGAACTCCGCGTTCGCTATGCTACTAGTGTCCTTCAAAAGGGGGCGCTAACCTGGTGGAATGGCGAAAAGCGCAATCGAGGAGCTGATGTTGCTTTATCTTTATCTTGGGCTGAGGTTAAGGAACTCATGATCGCCAAATTCTGCCCTAGGAACGAAATCAGGAAACTGGAGGAAGAGTTCCATGGACTGAAACAAGACAGTGGTGAGAATCTTGCGTATAATACTCGATATCACGAACTTAGCATACTGGTTCCACACATGGTCACCCCGGTCTCTCGAGCAATCGAAAAATATATCGAGGGATTACCAGACCTGATTCAAGACGTTGTCACTGGAGGCAAAGCCACTACGGTAGAAGAAGCCATTCAACTTGCAGCCACTTTGACAGACAAACATGTAAGGAAAGGAAACCTAGTTAGGAAGGGCACCAAGACGTCTGCTGAGAAAACCACCCATGTTGTTGAATCATCTAAGACCGTTTTAGCAAAGGCCGCCACTACTGCTTCGAACTCTAAGAAACGAATGGGCGATAATCAGAACCATGCTGTTGTGGATCCTGTGGCTCAACCCCCTATCAAGAAAGCCTACACGGGAATCCATCCTCAATGCAACACTTGCAAGTATCATCACCCTGCAAATCTTCCATGCCGTCAATGCACTAGATGTGGAAGGTTTGGACACTTTGTTACCACTTGTCGAGTAATGGTTGGGACACAGGGTAATCATCAAACAGCTGCCCAGGAACCACTACAGATTACTAACGGTCGGGCATGTTATCATTGTAGAGACCCTAACCACATGCGACCTCAATGCCCTAAATTGAATAATGTAAATCTGGTGGCACATGGACGAGCTTTCAATATCAATATCAACGAAAAAAAACGGTCAGGATGACGCTAATCCCACTGGTTAAGCCATGGATGGAATCTTTATAAGACTCGGGAATCCAACACTTGCGTTTTCATTTTCTTGATCCTATTATCATTTTGTACCCAATTTTGTCGCACTCATTAGCATATAACATCTAGAAATTTCCTTTCCTACTGTACGAACACAGATTTGGAGATTTATCATATTGGTTACGTTTATTACAAGACTCTACCTTACATTTATTTGAAACATTTGAACTCGATACTTGATCCTACCGAGCTTTTCTAGAAACATCATGGTTTGATATATGAAACTTAATTTTTTTCGCTTAATCTGACTATCCATTGAACATTCATGATACTCGTAAACTATTTCTATAGGCCACTAAGATAACACTCATACTTAATGGTTGTTGTACTTATAAACTTGCTTGCATGTGTGTATTATTCACGTAACTCAGATAAACATTTCATCTAAAGGGTTCCTCGGACGAGTGGTAGCCCATACTTAAATACTGTTATGCTTACAAATCATTGCAAACCAACACAATTGACCTCATTATTACATGGTCTCATTTCATTGATAACATCTAATTGTAACTCAACGTGTTTGTTGTGACATCTTCTTGTGAAACTTATTTGCTTTAATGTGTGTTAGATTAGGATCATAGGAGGACATAAAACCCTAATGTAAGGTAAATTGATGATTCCGGTCCGGAACGTAATCATGAATTTACAGGTACGTTAGGGTAGTGTGAAATTCTATTAGAGTTTTTGGTAGGCGTCCAGTACGTTTTCAAGGTATCAAAGGTGTGGTGGGTTAGCTGCGGTACACCCTGTATACAAACACTAATGATGCATTGAAAGAGAGACTGGAAGTTGGACCAGGAACAAACTCTGTTTACTTGGTAGTTCTATTAGTCTTTCTATAGTCAATCAACTTGTACATTCATTTTAGGATTCCTAAAACTTGAAGTTTAGTGTTACTAGATTCTTATTCTCCTTATTATTCGAGACGAACCTAATCCAATCCTTAACTCACACCTATAAAACCCCTTATCCAGATCATTCGAATTTTCCAAACCACAGTTATCTTAATTTTACCCAAGCATCCATAACCCTATGTTTCTAATAACTTCGGGACGAAGTTTCTAAAAGTAGGGGATGCTGTGACAACCGTCACTTTTCCTTTTTATATAATAATAATAATAATAATAATAATTGTAATACTAATTTTTACAAAGTTAAACCCAACCCTATTATTATTAAACCCAATATCCCTTCCTTTTAATTTACCCCCACCTGAGCCCAATCCATCTGCAGGCCCATCAAACCCAGCCCATTAACCAACCCCCTTGTTCTGTTTAAACAAAAAAAAAAAAAATCTGTAGCCGCCCGGACTCGAACTCGGGCCGGCTACCAAACCAAGGCACAACATTACCACTGCACCACGAGGTGTTATGTGTTAGAACATGAGACTTATTTGGTTTTAAAGGCTTTTTAAAGCCCAAAATGATTTCTTTTTTTCTCCCACTGATGTCGAGCAACAGAGAGTTGAAAACACAGTCAAACCAACATTGTTGACCATCTTATTTTTGGATAATTTTGGATGGAATCTCATGATTCATGGCTGTCATTTGACTAATCATAACAAACGCATTATATTAACCCGTATAACCAGCTCGATTTCGTGCAAAATTGACGTATTTGTATTAACTTGGTCTAAACTTTCTAAACCATAAAACGCGTAGGCTTAGTATAAATTAAACCCTCTGAGAGACCCTATAGATGCCGAATACTCACCCTCAATCTTCAATTTCTCTTGATAATTCTCTGTTCGTGGTTTTCTTGTTCGAGTTGACTTTGAGGTTTGACTCGTCGTTCGTGTCTGATTCAGCATTGTAAGTTTAATTTCTGTTATGGAATTCTTTAATCGGCATGAACACAACGTTTACCCTATGGTTAATTAGATTAATGATTGTGAATTGCTTGAATGAAGAATCTAGGGTTCATATGCTTAAATTTGGGGATAAACTTGATTTTGTATAATATATTTATTTTAAATCAAACGGAACTAATCACAACCACTGGTATGGACCAAGTGGTTGTGACTGGTGCATTCATCCTAAGCCACCCGGGTTCGAGTCCCGGCAGTGGCATCTTTTTTTGTTCTTTTTTTTTTCCTTTTTAACAAACAAATATATATAATACATATAATCTTATAAATTCATTTTTAATTATTAAAACTCTTTTATAAATTCTAAAAAAAATTATTTTTAGATAATCTGATGTAAATGTTTCACCCACAATTTTTTTAGTTTTCAAAAAATTCATTTATTTAATATATATAATAATTAAATCAAGTTTATTCTATTATATTTATAAAATTCCAATAAAATATCAAAACAAATTTATAAATTTCCACAAAAATTATTCTGAGTTTATATAATGATAAACTTTTCTGAAATGATTTTTAATTCTGAAAAAAACCATTTATTTATTATTTTTAATCAATTTTTGTCAGTTTTAATCATGAATAATTCATAATAAATTCATTTTTCAATATTTTTGTACCAAAATTTTACATAAATTATTTCTATTCATTTGGAACAGAAATACAATTTTTAATTCAAGAATTCTTTAATTTTAATATTTTAGATATTAAAATCATATTTTGACAATTTGAAATAAATAGATTAAATATTCTATTTTCAAGAAAATAATTTTATAAAAATTATTTTCACACTTAAAACTTTATATTGTGACCATCCTCAATTTAAAATTTACAAAAAGACTTTTGTTTATTTATTTACTAAATTTCTTTTATTTATTAAACATTTTATTTATTAATCAAACGAATACTTATCTCCGATTCGAAGCCCTAGAAAATACTTGTAGACTAAATAGACTTAGACTTATTTGTTACATTATACATAGGGTGATACTTGGCAACGTTGGATTATACTTATTCAATTACACAAGACTTACCACCGTGCTAAAGTGAGTATTACTTATCCCCTTTTTCGTTTTTACAATTTTTGGGGTGATTCGTGCACAACTATACAAAGCTTTCATATTCATTTACACATACATTTTTATTCATTTACAATTCATATACGTGTCTTGATTAACTTTGTGCTTATGCTTGAACATGAACGTAGCTTACATACAAAATCATACATACAGACATAACTTATGTTATGGTGCTCTTTACATACAGACGTAACTTATGTTACGGTGCTCATTTAGACATAACTTATGTTATGGTGCTCTTTACATACAGACGTAACTTATGTTACGGTGCTCATTTAGACATAACTTATGTTATGGTGCTCATTTAGACTCACACGTGTTGAGGTGCTCGTTATCAATTTCATTGTACAACTTTACATGTGATCTTTGTCTTGTTTGGTTACTTGCGTGTTTACATAATGCCTTGGTGATACTAGACACATGAATTGTACTACTTTTCAAAACTTATACTATACGTACAAAACTAAGTAGTACTCACCAACATCATATGTTGACAAAATTATTTTCGTGCATGTTTCAGGATAAGCTGCTTGACGCTTCACATAGGACTTTGGACTTAGATTAAATCAATCAATTGTCTTTATTTTGTTGTCTTGTATTTAATTTCACATGTTGTAAAACAATATTCAATAATCATATATTTACATTTTAGTACCATGAGCTTTTGAACAATCGTCACTACGTGGCACCTCGATGATTCCGCCATCGGTTGGGGTGTTACAGTTTAACTCATTTATATCTCATGTTTATAACACAGTTTTATGTTTTATGAACCAAAAAAGGGAAATGAAAGATTTTTGCTTGTTAATTCTAAGTATTAAAAAAAGTCAAAAAATCAAATAGTGTATTTTTCAGTCAAACAGGTCTTATCGTGTCTTAACAGGTTACCCATTGCCAGGCCTACATTTTACCATAAAAAAACATACAAAAAAGTTTTTAGTTATGTCTATTTTGGTCATTTTATACATTTTATTAAAAGCTCCAGCTACTCTGCCAAACACAAAAATATATTCAAAAAACTACAGCTACTAGCCACAGCTAGTTTTGCCAAACATACCCAATGTTTATCATCTACCTAAGAAATTACCCCTCGTCTTATGTGGCGGAACTCTATCGGTTATCGGCTTGATTCATTACAGTATTAGTAAACCAACGATATTTGATTAGCAATCAAAAGAAAAAAAAACCTCAAAAAACATGATATGCTCAATAAAGTATTGACACATGTTATGCATCATCATAAAATGAATATCGTCAACGATTTAGATAATACCAGTATGGATATTATTGGATTGTCAGAGCACTGTTTTTACGGCACGAGCACTAACTATAGTTCACCATAAATTAAATATTCTACTTGGAATCGTTTACAACATTGTTTGGTTTGATGAACTTTAGAAGTGCGGTAATATCAAAGGAATGTGTATCCTATATGAGAGAAAATAATGTTGATCTAATGCAATTTCATTTTAACAAATTTACGACTCCATTGTCACATCTATATCTATACATATAATATTTAGGAGCAATTTTGGACACTTGACAATCATTTACCCCCTAGCCATTAATTCTCCTCCATTGGTGATCCTACATGGCACATTGTGAGAATTAATAAAATTTTTGATTTTTTTTAAATCAAAAAACGAATAAATATAAAAGGAAAAAAAACACGGAACATAACCCTAAATCACAATTTCATTCTTAACCTTCTTCAACCCAAGAACCCTAATCAAGGGCGATCGTTCATCCAAGGCATCCTTTTGTCGTGTTCTTCATCTCCTCTCCAAGGTATTATGTCTTCCATTCTTTTGTCAATCAATTGTTCTTCAATCTCTGTCTTTTTCTTCCTCTCTCTCACTCATTCAGCCAGATTTCCATCAAGAAACCTATGGTTCTGCTCCTAAAGTCGCCGATCCAGGTTCCTGAATATTATTCTATAGTTATTTATGTGTACGCTTCGATTGTTGTGGTTTATTATCGATTTCTGATTCGGTCTTACGTGATATGTAACAGATGAACTTCAATGGTCAGACCATTTCAATTGAATCCATCTTTTTATAATTATTCCGATCCTTCATCAACAATCTTTCAGATCACATCTTTCTTTTGTGTATTTCTGTCGTTGATTGTTGTTTTTATGTTATTTTTAGTGTACTTAATGGTTAGTTATGAAATTAATCATCTCCACTGTATATCCATAAACATGAACTCCAATCACTTACTTCTTGAAGAACCCATATCGGCGACTTCGATCCTTGAGCCATCTAGATCTGTAAGTTCGATTCATGGCCTTCAAAACCGTTTTTGTTAATTTATTGTGTTTTGTTGGAGAGTGTGTTTGTGCAGACTTATTTTCCGTCAGTGAGTAAGATCGTTGGTATTCTGGTATGAAAAGCGAAATATGTGGAAGTTATTTTGCGGTGTCTCATGGCCGGAATGTGGTGATCACGATTTGATAAGAGCTAACTAGGATCTGTGTAGGCATATTCATGTTTATGTATGTAAGGTGTTCGATTAACTGCTTATTTGCTTTTTTGCAGTTGTTTAAGAGTTAAGCGACCGCCAGAAGCCAGGAACAACGAAATGGAATTGAAACTATTGGGTTAAATCAGACTCCGCATAAGACGCTTTTTAGTCCGAATTGCACACTTTCTTCGGTATAAGTGTTATCTTGCAACTAAATTATGATTTTCATTTTTGATGATTTCAATTGGAGACTAATTTTTTGGCACAGGTTTGAAAAAGTCACAAACAATTTGATGTGAATTAAGGGAGAAGAGGTTCAAGAAGGTACGGACAATTATAACAAGTTTATGGTTAATTCATAGTTTTTTGATGGTGAAATTGATTGAACTTGGACTATTTGATTGATCAACTTAGGTTTTTTTTTATAGTGAAATTGATTGAACTTTCATTGTCTTATACATATTTCATGCGATTGAACATCAATATTGGTTGTTGACTAGATAATTAATTTTATGGCTTACTGAAAGGTGTTATTTTTTTAGGTGTCTTGAGTTGAAGCTTCCTCATGAAGGTGCTTCTTTCTGGTTTGTTGTTGTGTCTGTTCTGTTCTATTGGGCTCTATTTTTATTTTAATTATTGGTTGTTTTAGTTATCAAAGGATTATGTTAGTATGAGGTTTTAATGTAATTGCTACTCAATACTGTTTTAAGGCATCTTTTCAATCCAAATTGATGATCTGTTGGACTTAATTATAGTTCTGAAACAGTATTTATTGTTTACATGTATTATGATTTGTGTTCTAAAAATTGTCTAATGTGTGTTTTTCGTATTGATTAATTGAACTATTTTTGAATATAGGTTCAGAAGGTGGAGAAAAGCAACATGCAGACTAGAAACCTTACGATGATGATGTTTCAGAACACAGTGTAAACGAGCCGAGCCGAGCTCGAGTTCGGGCCACAAAAAAGCATCTTAACCCGGTTTGACGAATTATAACACAAATGAGTCAAATTTCCACTTTCAGCAGGTTTGTAAATTGCGTCAAATTATGGTAGGTTTAAAGTGCTTAAAAAGTGTTTAGTTGTTGGAATTTAAAATGTCATTTATGAGGGCCTTGTATGTCATCCCACAGTTTATGTAGGCATCATGTCACAAAATATCATTGTCTGATGTATCTTTACCTATAAACATGTTTATTTCCACATATGGATGTATTAAATTACAAAGATTTATTATTAAACATGTAGGACTAAAAAGGGAAGCTAAATGGGGACACTTGAAAGATCTGCACATAGCAATAAAACTGTGTAAGCCTGTTTTAGTGAATAGGGACCCAACTGTTATCTCACTTGGAAACTATGAAGCTTCTGAGGACATAATTGGGGGCATGAGTTCTTGGAGATGTCAAATTAAGGTAATAGACTAGGGAAGAGTATGCATTATTCTTAGATATGTCACGGGGTCTTGGATTTCGTTATACTAATGTTTGTCTTAGTTATGCCTTAGCGTTGTCTTTAGATATAAGTCTTTTAGGAGAGTGCATTGGTAATTTCAAGAGGGTTAGTGATACTTATGTTTATCTTAGTGTATGTTGCTATATGAAATCAGGCGTCTTATGTTTCGAAAATGATGCAATTACATATATGAAGTCAGGCGTCTTATGTTTCGATACGTGCAATGCTCTTGATTTTCTATGGTTTTCTGATGTCGATCGTTAAAGGTTTCCGACGTTTTCACTCGAGTATTGTTTCTTCCATACAAGGTATAAGCGCTTGCTTGCTTCTCCTTTCTTTTTATTTAGTTGTATGTTTTTACTTGTGTTCATCAATATGACTTTATAGTGTGTCAAATATGATTAAGGAGAAATCATTTAACATCTAGAAACATTCTATGTGGCATTAGTTTAGTAAACAATTACCGTAGTTGTAGAAATCATAAGAGTACACCACGTTAAAGCTATAACTAACAACTGTGGTTACAAATGATAAAAATTTCACATGTATAAATATAATAATGGGTTTTAGTTCATCTCCAACTACAATGTTATGTTTGGTGATGCTCAACGCAACAATAGCCTATCACTCAGAGTCAACTTGATCTTGCTTAAAAGACTTTCGCTTATGGATGGTTTTAAGTCGAAACACTCCATATAAATACACTAGATCAAGAGAATGAAGTTCCACATGTTCCAAACACTTTTGCATGCCAATGGCTGTTTGGTTGATCATCCTGTATTTTTATTATTGTAATGAGTTTCCATGTCAAGATTGTTGGATAATTGTTCTGTAGTTTTGAAACCATACTTGTCGTTATGGTAATTACTTATTTTGTGAAACGGTCGTTCTTTTTTTTTTCTTTTGCATTATGTTTGAAATTTGTGATGTTTGAATGTTGACACATGCCAGCTGCTACTGAGATATCCAATTTGGTGTCTGGATCAAACGTTGAGCAGTCTGGAAGGGCATTTGCTGCTTCCTTAACTTCTAACAGACCAATCAGGAAAAGGGTAAACATTGCCGAGCGGAGAGAGAGGCTGGAATCCTTTGTCAACAAAAGTATGTATTTTTTTACTTACCATATGTGTGTGTGTATACAGAGTGACATCTTTGTATTCTGCTTTAGAGATTGGCACTCCGTTAACCCTACCTTCTCTAATTGAATGTTGATATCAACGCTTTCTTTGTTTTGTAGTTTTTAGATCAACGTTGAGATTATTTAGTTCCTTTAATATAGGATTTAATATAGAAATGGGTCCTATCCATTATGTAATGCATTAAAAATGGTAAATATGATGAAAAAAATCACAATCTATAAATAAAAAGGCAGGACCACATACAATGCCAAGGGACTCACACATAGTGCTTGTGAATGAAGTAAGAGATTCTTTTTGGTCCAGTGACATAGGAGGAAGGTTAAAATATAGAATGAATATTCCTCTTGATGGTCTTAATTGGTTGTGTAGGATGAGATGGATTTTTTTAATGGGAGCTTACATATGGATAACGTCTAATGGCAGTAGTTTGTATTTTTATTTTTATATTTGAGATGGGAATTATGGCAAAATTTAGAAAAGCAATTGTTATTTACGTGATACCACCAAATGGAGTATTTAACTGCGACTCCATTGAATCTTCACACCGTTTCAATGTGTCTAAAGATGTGGTGTATAAAGAAATATTTAGTGATATTTGAATACAATGTGTATTGGTTTCTTTTAAATCTTCATAAAATATTTCTGCTACATTTTTTTATATGTTTTACCCCTCAAAATAATTGTACGTTGGTGAACCGCGTGTAACGCGGACAAAGATCTAGTTTTTACTAAACAATGAACTTTAAGACCATTGTATTCCTTTTAAAATAATCAATTTGATCATTGCGTTTCTTTCTTTTTCGTTTTGGTCATAGACTATATAGTGAGAAGGTGTTGAGTTTACTAAGAAAAATGTTTATTCTTATGGTTTTAGAAAGTAAAAAACTAAATCCAAGTATTCAATTCTTCCAATTATTATTGTACTAGATTTTTGCCCGCGTATATACGCAGTTCACCAACGTACATCTATTTGGAGAATTATAACGTATAAGAAAAATACAGTAGAAATATTGTATTAAAGTATAAAACAACGAATACAAATTTTATTCAAATATCACTAAATATTTCTTTATACACCACATTTCTGGTTTTAGTTTTCACATTCCCATCACCATCAAGTATAAGTAATTTCACTCCTGTCCTGCTTTTAACTCTTGACAATGCGACATAAAGTTGGCCATGTGAGAAAACAGGTTCTCTTAAATACAATCCAACCTTAGATAAAGACTGTCCTTGGCTTTTATTGACAGTCATTGTGAAACATACGCTTATTGGAAATTGACGCCTTTGGAACTTTACTGGAATCTTGAAATTACAGTTAATTTCAAAACATATAAGCAAAATTATAAGTCTCTAAAGATTTCCTTGTACACCACATTTGTTGTTTTAAATAAAACAAATGAACAGTAATTTTATCAAACCATTGGCGAAACGGTATCTACTTATTGTATTATATAAATATCCCCTCTGCCACCTGAAACACTCCTCCTTCCAATCCGCTCTGCCACCTCACACCTCTGCCACCTGAAACACTCGCCCGTCCCCGTCACAGTCCCGAACCAACACCGCCGCCACCGTCACACTCCTCCGTCCAATCCCCTTCTTTCATCTTCCGTCCAAACCTTCTACGCTCACCCCCCTTATCTCCGCTGATCGTCCTCTGTCCTTCTTCCGTGTCTGTCGTATCCCCTCCGTTCAGCAATCTCTCATCTTGTTCAACGGTTCTATTTCAAAATTTGAATCCCCTTTCTTTCGCCCATTTTCAAACCCTTTCGACCCTCCATAATTATAATCCCTTTCGCCCTGTATTAAAACTCATTCGACCTTTCTGAAATTCTTTCGACCGTTTTTCAGTTCCTTCGACCACTGTTTTAGTTTCATTTGGTCCTTATAATTTTCATTCGACCGTTTTTCAGTTCCTTCGACCACTGTTTAAGTTCCATTTGGCCCTATATTATCTTTTAGAGTTTCATTCGACCACTGTTTAAGTTTCATTTGAACTTGGATATTTGACCTTGGATAATATTATTTGATAATTATAATAACATATGGTATGGATTCTAATATTTAATATAGGTAAATAATAATAATAATAATAATAATAATAATAATAATAATAATAATAATAATAATAATAATGGGGTAAGGAGTTATGTGGGGTTTCGCTTAGAGGGTGGGCAACCTGTGGTTGCTACCCTCACCGTCTTGCCAAGGATTTTTGCCCACTGGTTCCTTTGCCCCCAACTCATCTCGAGTTCGGCAGTTAGTATTCGCACATGGCTCCTGCCAGGAAGGCCCGGAATGTCAAGTCAGGAGGTTCTACGCATGGCTCTGTTAGCGGTTTAAGGGCCTGCCCCTTTAAACATTTTCACGATTGTAAAGATGGTAAACCGGGATTTGGCGGATTTTTCCGCCTTCTTGAACACATGCAAAGCACCCATCTCAAGACAGAAAACCGAAGGCTATCTATGAAGGAGGCTATCTTGAAGGATCGGGACCTTTTCTTGGACGTTGGGGAAGCTCTCAGGGCAGGAGATAAATGGTTATGTGGGAGGTGCATGGTGATACATGCTCTCAGTAGGGGATGCAAGCATGACGATAAGATTGTATCGTTCGCCATGGTCTCGGAAGATGTCGAAGATTTCATTGTTGGGATACGAAAACCATGTCAAGCGTTAGACGACGCAAACCCACGTCACCAAACCGGGATGGTTGGGGATGTTGCACTCCTCGAGCGTGTTTTTTCCCTCCCTATTCAAACTGTTAAAAGCATTCCCCCTAGTTGTCGTCTGACGTTTGCTCAAGTGTTAACAAGTGCCTTACGCAAAGTGGTGGCGTCGCCAGGCTCGGTTGAAAATTGGGTCCAATTGTTATTGCTCCCGCGGTTAACCCTGAGGGTGGTCAGACCGTCCTCCAGACAAGAGCGAAGATCTGGGAACAGGAAATCTCTGCAGTGTAGTAGCATCATGCAAGCGCTTGCAGTATGGAAAGATGGGTCTGGGTTTGCGGTCTTGGTCTCTTCCCTCTTGGATAGCGTGGGGGATGTGGTGGTATCTAGAGGAGAAATCCGAAGGGAAGAGGACAATGAAACGGAACCGAATATAAAGCAATGTCTTCGAAAAGTCAGGGATGGGCATTTCACGACGGCGGTTAAGGTTTTGAGCTCCAGTGGGGTTGCCCCTCTATGTGAATCGACCATGAAAGCCCTCATTGATAAACACCCAGTGGTGCCGCCTCCATCTTTTCCTTCTAACCCTATCGCCCAACCCGCTCTATCTGTAGATGGGGATTGTGTGCTCAAATGTATTCGATCTTTCCCTAAAGGGACGTCTTGCGGCAGGGATGGGATACGGGCCCAATACCTGTTAGATGCTATTGGTGGCGAAGGATCGGTGACTTCCTCGGGTTTGCTCGCGGCCATTATTGAAGTTGTCAACTTATGGCTTGGGGGGCCTGCCCTAAGACACTTGCCGAGTTTGTTGCCTCGGCCCCCCTCACCCCCTTATTGAAGCCCGATAATGGAATTCGGCCTATTGCTGTGGGGGGCATTTGGCGAAGGTTGGTTTCTAAGGTGGCAATGAAGAAGGCTCGGAAAGATATTGCCCAGTACCTAGGGGATTTTCAATTTGGAGTAGGGGTACCAAATGGGGCAGAGGCGGTGCTTCACAGTGCCAACAGGTTCCTCAACTCTTTTCATGCGGATGGGTCATTGGCTATGCTTACAGTAGACTTTTCCAATGCCTTCAACATGGTCGACCGCACAGCCTTTCTTCAAGAGGTTCACCAGCGATGCCCGTCTATCTATCCGTGGGTCCAGTTCCTTTACGCCCAGCCTGCTAGGTGTAACACCCCAACCGATGGCGGAAACATCGAGGTGTCACGTATTGATGAGTATACAGTAGCACATGGTAATCCAAATTTTAATTGAAATAAATATTAAATTGCAAATATCCAAAAATTGAAATACATAAGAGTTTTGAATGTGGAATTCTATAACATCACACAAGAATCAAGCATGCATAGACTCCTTATTTTCTTCATAAATACTCTAATCTTCAAGCATCATTATCACCTGTTGAGTTGTAAAAATGGGGGGGTCAACTAGAAGTTGGTGAGAATACATAATCCATGTTAAGCATATAGTTTAAGTATAAAAGTCTAGCAATTCGTATGTCTATCGTAAATTTAAGTCTACATGAATAGTATAATATGTTGACATAATCAAACCTCCGACTAGTTTAGGTCCATCCCGTCATCTACGGTTCACCTTAGTAATATGTTGAACGATAACAATCACCCACGTGACCTATGTAGGAGGTACACGTATCCGGGTGAGGTTGTCAATCCAATAGATCTATTATTGAGTATCGCCGGCTTGGCCATAGCTAATGATTATGTAAATGTTGAAACTCGTTGAAACTCGTTGAAACTGTTGACTAATACATGAGGCAATAAAGTTTACTACTAGACATATATGTTGAATTGCTTAAAATTGTTGCAAGTATAAAGAATCGCATAAACAGGATTACGTAAACTCCCCTTGGTATAGTTTTTGGTATTGAGAAATAGTATAAGTGTAGCCCAATAGTTTGCCAAGTGTTACCCTATGTATAAGGCAACAAATAAGTCTAAGTCTAACTAGTTTATAAGTATATCCTAGGGTTTCGATTTGGGGATAACCAATTGTTGAATTTAAAATAAAATGTTAATTAAATACAGGGAAATATGATAATTAAATAAAAGAAAGTCTTTTTATAACCTTTGAATTTAGAATGTTCACAATAATGTGTTTGAAGTATAAAGATAATTTTTATAAAATTATTTCCTTTAAAATAGATTTTTAAATCTATTTATTACAAATTGCCAAAATTTAACTTTAATATTCAAAAATACTAAAATTAAAGAATTATTATTTTAAAAATCATACTTCTGTTCTAAATATTTAAAAATAAATTGTATAAAATTTTGGTGCAAAAATAATGAAAATTGAATTTATTATGATTTAATTATTATTAAATCTAACAAAAATTGATTAAAAATATAAAATAAATGATTTTTCTGAATTAAAAATTATTTCAGTAAAGTTTAACATTGTATAAACATGGGATAATTTTTGTAGAATTTAATAAAATTGTTTTGATATTTTAATGGATTTTTATAAATATAATAGTATAAAATTGATTTAATTATTATAAATATTAAATAAATGAATTTTAGGAAAATAAAAATTGTAAATAAAACTTTTAACTCAGATTTATTAAATATAATTTTTTTAGAATTTATAAAAAGGTTTTATTATTTAAAAATGAATTTATAAGTTTTAAATGTAATATATATATATATATAATTGGATTTGTTGTTTAAAAATGAAAAAAAGAAAGAAAGGAAAGCCAGAGCCGGGACTCGAACCCGGGTGGCTGAGGTTGCAAGCCTTAGTCACAACCACTTGGCCTAGGCCAGTGGTTGTGATGAAACCCGTTTAAGAATAAATAAATACACAGTGGCAATTTCAGTTTATCCCCAAATCGTATGAACGAACCCTAACATCTGCAATAACACGATTCACACATCATTGGCCCAATTGTTGTTAGGGCTTTTGATGTGTGAACGCCGGTGATCAAAACCCACATAAAACATCAAACTTACAGTGACGATTCGTGTACGATTGTCGGGTCAAAGATAAAAGTCAACTGATGATCGTATGAAGATGCACAGATTGATATGAAGAATATTGAGGTTTGAGAGAAGATTATGAGCGAGTTGTTATGTCTTGGGGACGATCAATTTATAGTGTGGGTGTCTCAATGATCAAATTGGCATGTTTGACCAAGCATTGAAGTCATACGCGTATAATTATTAATTTGATGGACAATTGGTCTGTAATTGACGTGTAGCATAGTCATAAGAGGCCGATAATCGAGTATGGATACCAAAATTAGATCAATCATGAATTGATTCTGATTGATTAACAGACGCGTCCAAGCAGTTGACTTTCCTAAGTCAATTTGCAGGTTTTAAAACGCGTATAAATTTATTTTGTGCCGGGGTTTAATCAGTGTTGATTGCCAGCCCAGTTGGTTTAGATGGTTGTGTGGTTGACCCGGTCTTGGGCGCGGGTTCGAGTCCCGGCCAAGACATATTATTTTTTTTTTTTGATATTTATTACATATTAGCACATATATAATATATATATATATATATATAGTATTAGGGTTCCAATACGCGACAAAAATAATTAATGCACACTAGAATAACGAAACTTGACGTTTTATTAATTTCGATGGTGTAACGTACAAGTTTAAATGTGAAATGTTACAGTCTCCCCTACTTTTAGGAACTTCGTCCCGAAGTTGGAGTTGGAGAGTCTGGTGGAAAAAGATGTGGATACTTCGACTTCATCTGGTCTTTGCGTTCCCAAGTGAACTCTGGGCCTCGTTTAGATTCCCAACGAACCTTAACGATCGGAATGCGACTGCGCTTGAGTTTCTTGACTCCAGTATCAACAATCTCGACGGGTTTCTCGATAATGTGCATGCTTTCATCAATTTGCACATCCTCAAGAGGAACATGAAGGTTCTCATCCGCTAAGCATTTCTTGAGATTCGAAACATGGAAGGTCGGATGAACATTGCTTAGCTCAGGTGGGAGTTCAAGTTTGTAAGCCACTTTTCCAACTCTGTCAAGAATTTTGAAGGGGCCTACGTATCGAGGAGCTAGCTTTCCCTTTCTACCGAAACGAATTACTCCTTTCCAAGGGGATACCTTAAGTAGTACAAGGTCCCCAACTTGAAATTCCAAGGGTTTACGACGTCTATCAGCATAACTCTTCTGGCGACTTCTAGCCTTGAGAAGATTATCCTGAATAAGCTGAATTTTGTCTGTGGTTTCCTGGATTAGTTCGGGTCCAGTAATACGAGCTTCACCAACCTCAGTCCAACAGACAGGTGAACGACATTTCCGACCATAGAGTGCTTCGAAAGGAGCCATGTTAATGCTGGCGTGATAACTGTTGTTGTATGAAAACTCAACCAAAGGAAGATGAGAATCCCATGCGCCACCAAAATCGATGATACATGCCCTGAGCATATCCTCAAGTGTTTGGATGGTCCGTTCAGTCTGACCATCTGTTTGAGGGTGATAAGCAGTACTCAGGTTCAACTTGGTACCCAAAGCATCTTGTAGGGACTCCCAAAAGTGAGAGGTGAAACGACCATCGCGATCAGAGATAATGTCCAAAGGTATACCGTGATGACATACGATTTCACTTACGTACATCCTTGCCAACCTTTCCACAGAATACTTCTCACGAATAGGTAGGAAGTGAGCTGATTTGGTCAAACGATCGACGATTACCCAAATACTGTCAAAACCTTTGGGTGTACGAGGGAGTTTGGTGATGAAATCCATAGCTATGCTCTCCCATTTCCAGACAGGAATCTCTGGTTGTTCAAGCATACCAGATGGTCTTTGGTGTTCAGCCTTGACCTTGGAACAAGTGAGGCATTTTGCAACGAAAAGAGCAATGTCTTTCTTCATACCAGGCCACCAATAAGAATAACGAAGATCTTGGTACATCTTGTCAGCTCCAGGATGAATAGAATAACGAGACTTATGAGCCTCGTTCATGAGAAAAGTACGAAGATCATCACGGTCGGGAATCCACAGTCGATTAAGGAAATAAAGAAGACCATCGGGTTTGGTTTCAAGTTGAGTTTCAGCACCACAAGACATTTCATCGTACATGTTACCTAGGGTGACTGATGTGTGTTGAGCCTGGAGAATGCGATCCTGAAGATCAGTACGAACTATCGCACATTGGAGTTTGACACGCTCTTTACAACTAAGTGCGTCAGCAACAACATTCGCCTTGCCAGGATGGTAGCGAATTTCGCAATCATAGTCGTTAAGTAATTCAACCCAACGTCGTTGCCTCATATTAAGATTCTTTTGATCGAAGACATGTTGGAGACTTTTGTGGTCTGTGAACACCACACATTTTGTCCCATAAAGATAATGTCTCCAAATCTTGAGTGCAAAGACAACAGCGCCCAATTCAAGATCATGGGTGGTATAATTCTTTTCGTGAGTCTTGAGTTGTCGAGACGCATAAGCAATAACCTTTCCTCGTTGCATGAGAACACAACCAAGACCCTGGTTCGATGCATCACAGTAGACCACGAAATCATCATTACCATCAGGTAGAGACAAGATAGGAGCTTCACAGAGTTTCAGCTTAAGAGTTTCGAATGCTTCCTCTTGCTTAGGTCCCCACTCATAGGGTTTACCCTTGTGAGTTAAGGTAGTGAGAGGAACAGCGATCTTGGAGAAATTGGCGATGAATCGACGATAATAACCAGCCAAACCAAGGAAAGAACGGACTTCGGTTGGAGTTTTAGGAACACTCCAATTTTTCACAGCTTCGATCTTTGCGGGATCAACATGAATTCCGTTCATATCAATGACGTGTCCCAAAAATTGAACTTCCTTAAGCCAAAATTCACATTTCGAGAACTTGGCGTACAGTTGCTCTTTCTTTAGGAGACCCAAGATGGAGTGAAGACGTTGCTCGTGATCGGATTTTGATTTAGAGTAAATCAAAATATCATCGATGAAGACGATCACGAATTTGTCGAGATAGGGTCTACAAACCCGATTCATCAAATCCATAAACACTGCGGGAGCATTGGTCAATCCAAAAGGCATAACCATGAATTCATAGTGACCATAGCGTGTGCGAAAAGCTGTCTTGGGAATATCTTCATCGTGGACTCTAAGTTGATGATAACCAGAACGGAGATCAATCTTCGAGAAGTGGGTTGCTCCTTGAAGTTGATCGAAGAGATCGTCAATCCTAGGAAGTGGATAACGATTTTTGATGGTGAGTTTGTTGAGTTCACGGTAGTCAATACACATTCTAAGAGAACCATCCTTCTTTTTAACGAACAAGACAGGGGCTCCCCATGGAGAAGAACTAGGGCGAATGAACCCTTTATCTGAAAGTTCCTGTAATTGACTGGCAAGTTCTTGCATCTCAGAGGGTGCAAGACGATAAGGAGCTTTAGCGACAGGATTAGCACCAGGAACAAGATCAATTCGAAATTCCACTTGTCGAGTAGGAGGCAAACCAGGTAAATCCTCTGGAAAGACTTCAGGATAGTCTCGAATAATAGGAATGTCTTGGATACTTTTGCCTTTGTCCTTCTTCTCTATCACGTTAGCTAAGAAGGCTGTATACCCCTTTCGTAAGTACTTTTGGGCAGTAGTACAAGACATAAGCTTAAGCTCGCCACAGGGTTTCTCACCATAGATCTTCAAAATCTCACCAGAATCGAGAGGAATGCGTATGACTTTCTCGAAGCACAGAATTTCGGCACGATGAGTTGACAACCAGTCCATGCCTACTATAACATCAAAACTTCCAAGATGCATGGGGATAAGATCGATAGAGAATGTATGATCGTCGAGGTTCAACAAGCAGTTACGAATAATAGAGTCGATCGAAATAGACTTCCCGTTAGCTACCTCTACCACTAAAGGTTCCTCTAGATTTGTGTGGGGTAAGTTAAGTAAAGGTTCAAACTTTAGTGACATAAATGACTTATCAGCTCCCGAATCAAATAATATGGATGCATAGTGGTTATTAATGAGGAACGTACCATTCACCACTTCGTTGTTGTCACGAGCCTGATTAGCGTTGAGATTGTAGGCGCGACCTCGAGCACCTTGGTTTTGGTTGCGGTTCTGGTTTTGGTTTTGGTTTCGGTTTTGGTTCTGGTTACGATTAGGGCAGTTGTTGATGTAGTGATCAGGGCTGCCACACTCGTAGCATTGACCACGAGTAGGCCTGTTGTTTTGTTGGTTGGGAGCAGGGTTGTTTCTGGCAGAGTTGTTTTGGTTGTTTTGGTTGTTTTGGGCAGCAGGGGCTTGACAGGCATTGGTGTAGTGTCCATACCGTTTGTTTACAGTTATTACACTGGCGGCATGGTCTACCAGGAAGATGATGGAACTGGCAGGTGTTGCAAAGAGGGTGTGTTCCACCATAGGGTTTCTTGGCTGGGTTTTGGGTAGCAGGTGGAGTAGCAGCAACCATATAGTTTCTAGCCTTGCGCTTTTTGTTGCTTGAGGTCTCAAGGTTGACTTCAATTGCAGGCTGTGGAGTGTCTTTAGCAACCGTCTTCTTAGTGCCTTTGCGGAAGAGAGTACCGTTCTTCACGTGATTATCAGTAAGAGTGGCCGCTAGACGTTTGGCCTCTTCCAAAGTTGCAGGGTTCCTACCCCAAACGGTGTCCTGAATTTGCATGGGCAGACCACCGATGTACTTCTCGATGGCTACCGGCAGAGGAGTAACTTTGTGAGGTAACAATAAGCTAAGCTCATGAAAGCGGGTGTTGTAGGCAAGGTTTTCCCCACTATCTTGAGCTAAGGTGTGGAACTCATCCTCAAGCTTCTTAACTTCATTGCGAGGACAAAACTCTTCCTTCATGACCTCCTTGACTTGGTCCCATGTCATAGCAAGAGCAACTTCGGCCCCACGAGTACGCTTTTCTTCATTCCACCAAGTGAGTGCTCGTTTATGGAGAACACTCATGGCGTAACGAACCTTGAAGTTGTCGGGGCACTCACTGTTGATGAAGGTATTCTCAATACCCTCAAACCATTGGAGGAGTCCTGTAGCTCCTTCTTCACCACTAAACTTTGGAGGGTTACAAGAGTTGAAATGCTTAAGGGTGCAAGCTGGGGGTCCATTACCATTGCCATTGCCGTTCCCGTTCCCGTGACCGTTGCCGTGACCGTTCCCGTTGCCGTTCATTTGGATGACCTGAGCGAGTAAATTGGGAACCAGAGTTGCGATTTGCTGCGCCATTTGTTGAGAAATGATCGCAGCCAGTTGAGCATCGACCCCATTGTTGTTGTGGTTAGGAACTTGGTCATGGTTATGGTTGTCACCACCTTCTTCGTGGTTCTCACCATTGCTGTTGCGAGTGCTGCGACGAGGAGGCATGATCTGTAATAGACACAATGAAATGAATGAGAGTTTATATAAGGAATGTAATCATTTATTCATTAATTAAAACGAATAAACGAAAACGTTGACTTATCAAAGATTCTAAATTCTAATAACATATGAAGACATGCCTTAGCCTATAAGTGAACACTCATCCCGAGAATTCCCAGGTAGGCATCCGGGTCCCTCGTCTGATTGGGATATATGCGCAATGCCAGCCTAGACAGAAGACTCAGAATACAGGCGTTCACCCTTCCAGATTGCACGTGTTCGTTATTAAAATCTAGAACTTCGACGGGATCTCAAGGGGGTTCAGGTTAAACCTGAGGATTTTGTCCTATTAATCTAATGGTGGATCAGGATTGCAGCAGACGAATAAGAATAGTCACATGTAGGTTTAGGGTTATATAAGGTATAGGATAAGGATAGGATTAGGGAAGCAATTAGGGTTACAAGTAAGAGGAGAAAGTACTGTTTAAGTCCCTAAGGTTATAGTCTAGATTATTTTCTAATAACCTAATTCCCTATAACCAAGGCTCTGATACCAATCTGTAACACCCCAACCGATGGCGGAAACATCGAGGTGTCACGTATTGATGAGTATACAGTAGCACATGGTAATCCAAATTTTAATTGAAATAAATATTAAATTGCAAATATCCAAAAATTGAAATACATAAGAGTTTTGAATGTGGAATTCTATAACATCACACAAGAATCAAGCATGCATAGACTCCTTATTTTCTTCATAAATACTCTAATCTTCAAGCATCATTATCACCTGTTGAGTTGTAAAAATGGGGGGGTCAACTAGAAGTTGGTGAGAATACATAATCCATGTTAAGCATATAGTTTAAGTATAAAAGTCTAGCAATTCGTATGTCTATCGTAAATTTAAGTCTACATGAATAGTATAATATGTTGACATAATCAAACCTCCGACTAGTTTAGGTCCATCCCGTCATCTACGGTTCACCTTAGTAATATGTTGAACGATAACAATCACCCACGTGACCTATGTAGGAGGTACACGTATCCGGGTGGGGTTGTCAATCCAATAGATCTATTATTTAGTATCGCCGGCTTGGCCATAGCTAATGATTATGTAAATGTTGAAACTCGTTGAAACTCGTTGAAACTGTTGACTAATACATGAGGCAATAAAGTTTACTACTAGACATATATGTTGAATTGCTTAAAATTGTTGCAAGTATAAAGAATCGCATAAACAGGATTACGTAAACTCACCTTGGTATAGTTTTTGGTATTGAGAAATAGTATAAGTGTAGCCCAATAGTTTGCCAAGTGTTACCCTATGTATAAGGCAACAAATAAGTCTAAGTCTAACTAGTTTATAAGTATATCCTAGGGTTTCGATTTGGGGATAACCAATTGTTGAATTTAAAATAAAATGTTAATTAAATACAGGGAAATATGATAATTAAATAAAAGAAAGTCTTTTTATAACCTTTGAATTTAGAATGTTCACAATAATGTGTTTGAAGTATAAAAATAATTTTTATAAAATTATTTCCTTTAAAATAGATTTTAACATCTATTTATTACAAATTGCCAAAATTTAACTTTAATATTCAAAAATACTAAAATTAAAGAATTATTATTTTAAAAATCATACTTCTGTTCTAAATATTTAAAAATAAATTGTATAAAATTTTGGTGCAAAAATAATGAAAATTGAATTTATTATGATTTAATTATGATTAAATCTAACAAAAATTGATTAAAAATATAAAATAAATGATTTTTCTAAATTAAAAATTATTTCAGTAAAGTTTAACATTGTATAAACATGGGATAATTTTTGTAGAATTTAATAAAATTGTTTTGATATTTTAATGGATTTTTATAAATATAATAGTATAAAATTGATTTAATTATTATAAATATTAAATAAATGAATTTTAGGAAAATAAAAATTGTAAATAAAACTTTTAACTCAGATTTATTAAATATAATTTTTTTAGAATTTATAAAAAGGTTTTATTATTTAAAAATGAATTTATAAGTTTTAAATGTAATATATATATATATAATTGGATTTGTTGTTTAAAAATGAAAAAAAGAAAGAAAGGAAAGCCAGAGCCGGGACTCGAACCCGGGTGGCTGAGGTTGCAAGCCTTAGTCACAACCACTTGGCCTAGGCCAGTGGTTGTGATGAAACCCGTTTAAGAATAAATAAATACACAGTGGCAATTTCAGTTTATCCCCAAATCGTATGAACGAACCCTAACATCTGCAATAACACGATTCACACATCATTGGCCCAATTGTTGTTAGGGCTTTTGATGTGTGAACGCCGGTGATCAAAACCCACATAAAACATCAAACTTACAGTGACGATTCGTGTACGATTGTCGGGTCAAAGATAAAAGTCAACTGATGATCGTATGAAGATGCACAGATTGATATGAAGAATATTGAGGTTTGAGAGAAGATTATGAGCGAGTTGTTATGTCTTGGGGACGATCAATTTATAGTGTGGGTGTCTCAATGATCAAATTGGCATGTTTGACCAAGCATTGAAGTCATACGCGTATAATTATTAATTTGATGGACAATTGGTCTGTAATTGACGTGTAGCATAGTCATAAGAGGCCGATAATCGAGTATGGATACCAAAATTAGATCAATCATGAATTGATTCTGATTGATTAACAGACGCGTCCAAGCAGTTGACTTTCCTAAGTCAATTTGCAGGTTTTAAAACGCGTATAAATTTATTTTGTGCCGGGGTTTAATCAGTGTTGATTGCCAGCCCAGTTGGTTTAGATGGTTGTGTGGTTGACCCGGTCTTGGGCGCGGGTTCGAGTCCCGGCCAAGACATATTTTTTTTTTTTTTGATATTTATTACATATTAGCACATATATAATATATATATATATAGTATTAGGGTTCCAATACGCGACAAAAATAATTAATGCACACTAGAATAACGAAACTTGACGTTTTATTAATTTCGATGGTGTAACGTACAAGTTTAAATGTGAAATGTTACACTAGGCTGTATGTGGGTAATGATTGTATTGGGGCTACCACCGCAGTGCAGCAAGGAGATCCTTTGGGGCCCCTTCTCTTTGCTCTTGTCTTACATCCTCTTATCATGCGGGTTCAGGAACACTGTAATCTCCCGTTTCATGCTTGGTATTTGGATGATGGGACGGTTATAGGCAACGCAGCTGAGGTTGCTAAGTCCTTAGACATTATCAACGTGCATGGGCCATCTATGGGGCTTCATCTTAATATTAAGAAAACAGAGGTCTTTTGGCCGACGTGTGATGGGTTAAAAGGTCAGGACGGGCTTTTTCCGAAAGGGATTGGTAGACCAGAGAAGGGGGTTAAGCTCCTTGGTGGGGCTGTTAGCCGAGATCCTATCTTTATTGGGGAGTTGGCAGGGCGGCGGGCTACTGGTGCGGTCGCCCTTATGAAACTCCCGCCCCGCCTTAGGGACCCCCAAAGTGAACTCCTGCTGCTCAGGTCATGCATGGGAGTTGCTAAGTTACTTTTTGGGTTGCGAACTTGTCAACCCCACTTAATGGTGGATGCGGTATCCCTTTTCAATGATGGGCTCCGGGAGGCTATTGAAGATATAGTTGTGAGTGGTGGTCCCTTCTTCGGGGACCTCCAGTGGCGCTTGGTATCCTTGCCGATGCGCTTAGGTGGTTTGGGCCTCCTTTCAGCTCGAGATGTTGGGGTTTATGCCTTTGTGGCGTCTAGAGCTTAGTCTTGGGAACTTCAGGATCATATCCTTCGAAACAGTGGAGTCATCGGGCTAGACCCGGACTATCAACAGGCGCTCGAACGCTTAAATGTCTATCTCCCGGACTTTGATATTGGCGGTTTTTCTAATAAGGACACCGCCCCCTCAAAGCCACAAAAAACTTTGGCGAATGCTCTGTTTAGCAAAACTGCTCAGAGCCTGGGAGAAGTTTTTGAGTTGTCCTCCCGCCAGAAGGCGGTGATTGAATGCCTAAAGAGCCCTCATGCTCAGGATTTTTTGACCGTTATCCCGATTGAGGGGTTGGGTCAATGCATGTCTGCAGTGGAATACAGGGCTATACTCAAGTACCGGTTGATGATCCCTATGTACCCGGAAGACGAAACATGCCCCATCTGTCGTAAAGCTTGCATGGATAAATACGGGGAGCACTAAATTCATTGCAAAGAGCTCCCTGGATTCAAATACCGGCACGACTGGGTGAGGGACGTTTTGTGGGACATCTTGAGAAGAGCTGGGATTTCTGCCAAAAAGGAGGCCCCTGTAAATTTTCTCACAGACCCTGCGGAAGGGAGATCCACCCTGCGACCTGCAGATCTGCTTGTCTTTGGTTGGGAAAAGGGGAAACATGCTTGCGTGGACCTCACAGGGGTATCTCCTTTGGTTGGGTTAAGGGAAACAGGGTTTGTAGCTGGGCAAGCATCGAGAAAAGCGGAATCGAAGAAAGTAGATAAGCATGCTAAAGCTTTGTGCAGAGAACCAACATGTCTTTATCCCTTTGGCCTTTGATACCTTTGGCTCCCTAGCGCCAGAAGCTGTTCGTTTCTTGACCAGGGTCCAACGGGTCGTCCACAGCAATAGTTCATCTCCAGAGGGGCGAGGATTCATCTTTGGTAGACTAGGGTTCGCAATTCAGAAAGGGGTGGCGGCGCAGCTTGTTGCCCGTCTACCTTCTATTGTGATGTAAGTTTCATATTTTGTTTTAATGGAAATTCCAAGTTCAAATTAAAAAAAAAAAAAAGGAAACTTATATGTGAGAGAAGGTATAAAGATATGTAGCTTGAAACTCTGGCATCATTTTTGTATTCACCCACAAAACACAATTTGTTTAATTTTATAAAAAAGTTACCCATGTAACTATTAAATACATCACATTCAAATTCTAGAAAAATAAGGCATCGATTCAGATTTTGCAGTGTTATAACCTAGGCAACCCACCACCATTTTGGAGGCCCAAAGCGAAGTAAAAATACGGGCCCTTTTCTAGTAAAAAACGCTTTGTTTGAAGTTTCATGACTTGCCTATATTTGATTTAGTTTTACAAATCTTTGGCTCCAATTGGTGATTGTGTTAAACCCTGCCACATAAATTTATATCAGATGTCTATAGATAAAGTAAATCCAATACACCTATTTGAGTAAACCAAATCGCAAATGTCCATATTAAAAGACAATATGCACAAAATAATACAACTAACTAAATGAAAAGTACCTCTTGGGGATCATAAAGTACATATATGCCTTTGGTGTTAAACACCTCCAAAACTGCCACCTACCATCATTAAAACAAAGATCAATATAAATAATTTTATATTCTATGATCGAAGTGTGTTAATTTTTTGTAAGTCACATACTTGTAGGTACTACTTGCCCGCGTGTACACGTGGTTCAACAATTAATAATTATTTGAAGCGTAAAAATTATAAAGAAAATATAGTAGAAATACACATACAATTTAAATATCATTAAATATTTCCTTATTCACAACCTTTTTTGTTTTATTTATAACCTTCCAATCGGGATCAAGTAACTCAACCCCTGCCCCGCTCTTAACTCTTGACAATACCACATAAAGATGGCCATATGTGAATCCTGGATTCGTTTCTGTGTTTGCATCTTAGTTCAAAAATTTATAAATACATGTCACCCATAATTGGAAAATATATAAATATTTTAGGATATCTCTAAATTAAAGGTAATACAACAACAACAACAACAACCGAACCCAGGGAATCCCACGAATAGCGACGCTATTAGTAGGGTCTGGGGAGGGTAAGATGTAGGCAAACCTTACCCCTATCTTTAGAGATAGAGAGGCTGCTTCCAGAGAGACCCCCGGCTCGAAAAGAACAAGTGCACACTATATATTTATGGATAATTAGGCAATCACAAAACACTAAAAAATGTATAACATACTATAACATACAAATATATATATATACATCTATATACATACATGCATAGGGACCATCCCTAATTCCTAAGAAATCTAAAATCCTAAAAAATCTTTAACTTTAATCCTAAGCCTCCACGAATTCCTATCTTGGACCATATCCTCAGAGAGGTGTAATTCTAACAAATCTTGCCTAATCCAATCGACCCAAGTCAATTTGGGTCTGCCTCTACTCCTCCTCCCCTCCACCGTGAGGTGTTCCACTCTTCTGACTGGGGCTGTCGTGTGTCTCCGCTTCACATGTCCAAACCATCTTAATCTCCCCTCCTTTATCTTATCTGCTATGTTAGCCACTTCTAACCTCTTCCTAATATCCTCATTTCTAATCCTATCTAACCTAGTGTGACCACACATCCACCTCAACATTCTCATCTCTGCCACTTCCATCTTTCGTAACTGTGTCTTTTTGATGGCCCAACAGTCTGTCCCATACATCAAAGCAGGTCTAACTGCAACCCTATAAAATTTTCCCTTTAGTTTAGTTGGGAACCTCTTATCGCACAAGACTCCAGAGGCTGCTCTCCACTTACACCATCCAGCCTGAATACGATGTGCGACGTCGCTATCAATCTCTCCGTCCCTTTGGACAAACGTTCCTAAGTACTTAAACTTAGTTACTTGCGGGACCACATGACCCTCAATGGTGATCTGGGTGTGATCTTCGTAGTTTGTCCCGCTGAAATCGCAGTGCATGTACTCCGTCTTAGAGCGACTAATCCTTAAACCTTTTCCCTCCAAAGCTAAACGCCATCCTTCTAACCTCATATTCAAACTTTGCCTAGTTTCCGCGATTAATACAATGTCGTCAGCAAAAAGCATGCACCACGGTAGTGTCTCTAAATTAAAGGTAATAAATATGTTTAATTGTTATAATTAATAACTTAAATTTATAAGTTTGAATTTTTTTAAAATATTCCATTCATTCAAAATTTCAAATTGAATGCATTAATTAAGTTTAATTGCTAGCATTATTATCTTAAATTCAAAATTTAGAAATTTTACA
The DNA here is from genome assembly GCA_028751855.1 of Ambrosia trifida. Classification (NCBI taxonomy): domain Eukaryota; kingdom Viridiplantae; phylum Streptophyta; class Magnoliopsida; order Asterales; family Asteraceae; genus Ambrosia; species Ambrosia trifida. The sequence goes on from CM054123.1 coordinate 48,330,862, forward strand.
ATATTAACCAAAATTTAAAAATTAGTTATAAATATTAAAGTTTGAAATTATATACTTAAATAAAACATTTAATATTCAAATATTTTCAAAGTTTAACTGAAAACTATTTTTGAAATTATAGTATTCAAAATTTGAATTTAAACTTGAAACTAATTTGAGAAATTTATAACCAATATTACTATTTGTTAAAATTAAATATATTAGAAAATCTGTAATTTAAAGGTAATAAATAGGTGTAATTGTTACAATTATTAACTTAAATTAACAAATTTGGATTTTTTAAATATTTAAATCATTCACAATTATGAAACTAATGTAGTAGTTAATTCTAAATGTTACCATAATTATTCTAAATTTAAATTTTTCAATTTTTATAATATTACCCAAAATTTAACAATTAAAATTATGAATATTAAAATTTGAAGTTAAATACTTAAACAGAATATTTAGTATTCGAATATTTTAGAGATTAACAGAAATGTTATTACACAATTGATAAATGTTTGCTTTGACCGAAAATTCAAATTAAAATAATCATAATGAATTACCAAATTTAATTTAATCAATGAATTACCTAATTTAATTCGAATTAATGATTTTTTATTTTAAAAAAAAACTAAAAATTTTATAAATTATATGGAAAGTGTTTAATATTTGACCGATGTTGACCATTGCCTTTAATGGCTAGATTTTTTATTTAAAAAAATTAATAAAGACATTGTATTAATAGACGAAGAGGTTGTTGGTTTTGGAATAAGGATATTTGATATAATAATTTCTACAAAAAATACTTTAGAGTACATGTTCAAAAAAAGTGTTAACAATGTATATTTTATTTTATAATTGATTTTTTTATTGGCTATAATTAATTTAATTATTTTCTTTGACCAAAAAGTCAATATTGTCATAAATTATATACGAAAAAATTAAGTGGCATGTTATTACACAATTTATAAATGTTTGTTTTGACTGAAAATTCAAATTAAAATAATCATAATGAATTACCTAATTTAATTTAATCAATGAATTACCTAATTTAATTTAATTAATAACTTTTACAAAAACTAAAAATTTTATAAATTACATGGAAAGTGCTTAATATTTGACCGTTGTTGACCATTGTCTTTAATGGCTAGATTTTCGATTTAAAAAAAAATTAATAAAGTCATTGTATTAATAAACGAAATTATACCTTGAAGACGAAGATGATGATTGGATTCACAGATAACTAAATACATCGTATTCGAAGATGATAATTCAATTAAAAACAATAACCAAAAGCAACAAAAAGGTATTAGTTACCAAATGATACTTGTGATTAAAATTAGAGTAAAACTTTAACAAATAAATATTCTATATTTTTAGGTAAGTAATGAAAGTTTATTAAACCAGTTTAATTTATATTATTATAATAAATTACAAATCAATTTCAGATTTAACTAATCGAACTTTTAGAAATAGAAAAATTAATAATTAAAAGGTATGTATTAAGTTTTTAAATTACTAAAATTAGTGTGACAATTTGAATTTAAAATTCAATTAAACATTTAAATTTGAAAATTCAAAATTACATATACAATCTTGGAAAACATTTACGGATTTGATAAGGAAACTTCTTAATATTGATTAAGTTTCCGTAAAAAAAATATATAAAGTCAAAACAAAATTTTGAACTTTCAAACAAATAAATCAATTATAAATTCAGATTTTGTATAAAAAAAATTGGTCAAACCAAGTCAATCAGAATTAATGCCACAATCTTGGAAACCAATTAAAATATTCCTACAAAAATGCAATCCATTCTTTACCAACAAAAGTAAGATTAAACATAAAATTCAAACGGATATTAGAAAGACTTCTTGACATTTGGCCTGCCAAACCAAAGCAATGAACACATATGTTATCATGCATATGTATCAATCATCGTAGTTTAAAACATAAGGTAACAAATTGATTACCTAACATACTCATGACCCCAGGAACCAATATCACCTTCAGAATCCAGCAACCGATACTTCAAATTCTACTGAATGTGTAAAACGTGGACAACGTTAGTAACAAAACACAATAGAAATAGAAGAAATCAAAACTTAATTGAAAAAATCCCAAATAACAAAATCAGACAGAAAATGAGAAAATGGAGGAGACCTTCAGAAAAAAAAAACACGAAAACAAAAACAATAAAAAAAACTAACCTTCAGAAAAAATCCCAAATAACCTCCAGAATCCAGCCAATCCAATAAAAAAAAACTAAACTAAAAACGTAAAAATTAAAACGTTGGTACCGATCAAAAAGCGAAAAGAGAGAGACCAATGAATCAATTTCCAATAAAGAATATACAATCGCATCAAATGAGGGGATAAAAAGACTAACCAGGTATTGGAATTTTGATCAAGATGAAAAATGTTTGATTGGCTTAGGATTTGAAAGAAAAGATCGGCTTGTCAATTGACCCACTAATCTTGTGTTGATCACCATATCTTATTTTGGCCAAGAATAGCATAATGACAATTCCAAGAACAATTGCAACAGGAGCCCACTTCTTGATCAATGCCTAAACGTTGAAAAACAAATGAACAAAACAATGTAAGGGTGTGTTCAGGGTTGCTTATTCCCAATTGAAATAAGCAAATAAGAATAAACAACCACAAAAGATATCGTCATTCCCAATATAACCACATTGCAATTAAGAATTTAAATAACTTTATGTTTTAGACCTTTTGTTCTTCAATCACAAAATCCAATATTTTATCCCCTAGTATCTGCAAAAATCAAAGGGATTAGAGCCCTAAATCAAACCAGAAGACCAAAACCTCCAAATAGCTCAGAAAAATAAATCGTAATAGAGAAATAAAGAATGCATAATAGAGGAAAATAAAGAACGCATACCGAATAAGAGAAAATCGAAAGGCGAGTGTAAATCTGTGGATGGTTTGATAGAAAGACTAATATTTGTAACGAAGTAGAAGATAGAAAGTTATTAGAAAGATTGGTTTTGATTAACAAATAGGAAACTTATTAATGGGAAAATTAATATTAATGACCGATTTTGACCAAACTAATAAATGATTTTTGATTTAAAAAAATTAAAATTTTTATAAATTCTCACATTTGGACACTTGGCACAATATGATAGGCTAGAGAATTGAAGGATGAATGTGGGAGGGACAAATGTACACATTGAGTTTCATATATTAGTTGTATAGATAGATTGTTTTCTTGTAGCATTATTCTTTGTACCTCTTTTAGAACATTATTGTGACGACCAATCAACTTTTCTTATGGGAAAATCACTAAATTGGCAAGACTTGGTCAAACTTACCAAAATAGCCACCTCCCATTTTTTGGGAGAGTCGGCTCACAGGTCCCGAGACGTCTTCGTGAGACTTCGGTGATGGACCACTAGCTGAGCGACACCTCACCCCTCTCCTCACCCGTCTTTGGAGAGACGGTTCCCGATTCCCAAGACGTCTTTATGAGACCTCGCCTACACACTTCCCAACTCTTTCCTCTCTCTCTCTCCTCTCTCTCTCTCTTTCCCTCTCTCTCTCCTCACTTCCCAAGTCTGCGGAAGCAATTGCGGAATGCGGAAAGGTTCCAATCTGGCCGCCCTTATAAAACTAACACAAAACAAGGTATGCGCTCCTATCAAATCATGACAGGTATACAACTTGGTTGTGCTCCTCAATGAATTCTCCGGACTTCGTCCAGTGAGTTCAAATCGATTCAACAATCTGTCATCATCCGATTCAACGCGCTCCTAACACAAGACGCCACCACCACCGGAGACGTCCAGTGAGTTCTCCGTGAGTTCTCCGGACTTCGTCCAGTGAGTTCTTCGTCTTCTCCGGTGAGTTCTCCGTCTTCTCCGGTGAGTTCTTCGTCTTGTCTGTGAGTTCAGTTTTTTTTCTTTCGGTGAAGAAATTTTCTTCATCTCACCATGTATTTCCGTTGTCTTAAAAATCTCAAAGTAGTAATTATTTATTAATAATATTCATGCCACTGTAGAATTTCATAAATAAAAACGTCATTTGTTTCTAATGTGAGAGAGAGAGAGAGTAGAAAGAGGAGAGAGAAAGTGAGGAGAGAGAGAGAGGGAGAGAGAAAGAGAGGAGAGTATGCGGAAGGTTGTTGTGAGAGAGAGAGTAGAGAGAAGAGAGAGAAAGTGAGGAGAGAGGGGAGAGTATGCGGAAGGTTGTTGTGAGAGAGAGAGAGAGAGAGTAGAGAGAGGAGAGAGAAAGTGAGGAGAGAGAGAGAGGTGAGAGAGAGGAAAGAGTTGAGAAGTGTGTAGGCGAGGTCTCACAAGACGTCTTGGGAATCGGGAATCGTCTCTCCAAAGACGGATGAGGAGAGGGGTGAGGTGTCGCTCAGCTAGTGGTCCATCACCGAAGTCTCACGAAGACGTCTCGGGACCTGTGAGCCGACTCTCCCAAGAGATGGGAGGTGGCTATTTTGGTAAGTTTGACCAAGTCTTGGCCAATTTGGTGATTTTCCCTTTTCTTATTGTTATGGTTGTGATTTTGTGACAATTTGACCATCTTTTTGAAGACTCAACACAAAGACCCAAAAACTGTTCTCTTGTTTTTACTTCATGGCTTGTTGAAGGGTTCAAATTTGTGAACAAAATCATACGTGTAAATATATCATATAATCATAGTATGCATTTTCAAATGCTACAAATACATATAAGTGTGACCTAATTTGGTAAAAAAAAACACCTTGAAAACAAATTATGAAGCTCTTAGCATAAAGTGATCCCAAAGCAATATGTATGTTATTGCTCATTTAGTTTTGCATTCCTCTTTGGTGTTTTTTAGTTGTTTCAATGATCAAAACAAGGTCAACTTAGAATAGTGTAATTGGTGCACCATGCTTATTGAGATAAATAATTGAAAGTGGTATCAAAGTCAATTCGAGTTAACGAAATGGCAAACAAGAGTGAAAAATTTGTGGCGTCCATGTGTTTTGTGGGTGGTGATAAGTCTCAGCAAGGTGCTTAAAAGAATAAGGAGTGTCTAAAGACACATTGGCAAACATGGACAAGATATTTATGGATGTAAAAACATCCATGTTGGGGTTGAAGACTCGGTTCGAGGACTCATGGCAACAACTAGATCTGTAAGGAATGTTTTTGTGTATCAAAGAGATGAATTTAAGAGTAATTGATCGTCTAATTGGCAAAATGGCAACCTATGATACAAGATCAATGACTTAAGAGCTAGAATCATGTAAATGGCCATGGGTAGACGTAGCAACAATAACATCATTTTTCCATGGGTTGAACCTTTTACATTTGCTAACCTATTAGTGATCTAAGATATCGTCTAAAAGTTATTACACATCTTCGTATTGTTGTTATCAAATTGTTAATGCTATTAGTACTTGCTAGGACTCTAGGGCCGATTTCTCGTGTACACCCAACACAAGAATTTATTGACTAGTGTGCGACCCGCGTAATGGAAGAAACAAGACATGAGTTGTTTGGCAAACGTTAGAAACGACACAAGATGCACTTATATTTATAACAAGATTTCGGCAGCACTTTGTTACAAAGAAAGTTAAGAGCAAAAGATTGGAAGAAGAATGGTTAAGGCACCTATTTATAGGCATCCTCATACTCCTACAAAATATCATGGTCAGTCAACCGAGGATGCTTGTACACAGAGCCGGTCCAACATTTTTAGAGGCCCTAAGCGAACTAAAAAGTCGGGGCCCTTTTATATTATTTTTTTATATGCTTACCTCATTTACCCGGGCTTCAAACCGGCAACAATAAACTAAAAATTTTTTGGTTGGTAAGAGCAATGCCTCCTTTTTATTATGTTTCCTTAATTGGTGCAACAAAGCATGAAGTTAAATTTGATGGCGTCTAATTTGACTTTTAAGTTCCTTACGATTTACTAGTTAAAACCACTATAATGAACTCGAAAGTCAAAACTAGTTTAGATATATAGTTATGTAACCATATATGTATACAATGAAATCTATTCGATTTGATTTGAGACTTATTTTCTTCATGGAAATAGATATCTCGTTGGTCTTTCATTTTTGGAGTTGTCTCACGATCTGTAGAACTTGTTTTGAAACATCATCACTGTCCAACTATGAATTTAAGATCAAAGGTTAGCAAAATTAGGGGCCCTGGAACTTTGGGGGCCCTAGGCGCTTGCCTAGTTTTACAAAACATTAGGGCCGGCCCTGCTTGTACATCAAACGATCGATTGTCTCCCTTGACCTCTTGTTTTGATTCTCTATGAGCATGAAACGACTTTCATTTTGAACATTAGATAACGAAAATTGATGGACTTCTTCTTGATTGTTCTCCAATTCATTCTCAAGTCTTGTCGTCTTTAGAACTCTATTCCTTAGTTTAGTTTCAAGTCTGATACCCGTAGCAACATTCTGTTGGATGAGATCAAGGAATATACGATCACGGCTCTCCATTTCGGTTATCTTCTGCTTGTTCATAATATTCTCATAAGCTTGCATATGCGGAAGACTCACAATATTGTTTATTTGAGCCTGAAGTGATGATTCGCTAGCAGTAATACAGGAGAGATTGTCCGCATGTTAGGAACATTTGCTTATGGCATGGCTTGATCCAATTGATGCCTATAAATAGGTTCCTTAACCATTCTCCTTTCATATAAAACATAACGAAACATATCAAAACTCAAACGAAACACTACCTAACATACACAAACATAAGCAAACGACTTTCTAGACTTGTCACCTAGCTAGGGATATACACATAGTGCATTTACAAGGAAGACAAATAAATTTTTTTTTTTTGGAAGGCAGGAAGACAAATAAATAAAAAAAAGTTTATTAACTTTTCGCAAGATACATCATTCATAATAGTGTGGAGTACGGAGAGACACGAGGAAAGGATTGAAACAAGATTTTTCTAGAAAGTTGTTAGATGTTCAACATTGATGAACAATTTTTACTTTATGTTAACTTTTTATTTGAGAGCTACATAAAGACATACAAAATCAACTTCAAGATCAGCTTGAATATTACGAGATTGCTTGAGTTGAAGTTAACCAATTCAAATCGCTCAATAAACAACTCTAATTTCGTATGTTTAAACTGTTGGACATATGTGTCACACCCTCAAATTTCCACGTGCGGGGTTTTACCGCGAGGCGCGTGACACACCAGGATCCAAGTCAACGGTCATAATAAACGACATCTATATGATAAGAAAACAACGTAAACTACCATTGAGTTTCAAAACCGTTCTAGCACAGCGGAAGCAAAATGTATTATTACAACTTAAAAGTAAAACTCAAAGTCTGAAATGTTTAACAAAACATGCATATGATCCCTAGACGCCATGAGACTCCGTGCGCCTATACTCAATGCTGCTACCTTAGCGACCTGAGAAAACATGCCAAAAAGACGTCAACATATAATGCTGGTGAGTTCGCAGGTTTTAAGTTCGTAAACGTTTTCATGTGTAAAGTAATTCCTCATAAAGTGCCAAGTGTGCAAAAGTTCCAAGTAAATAACAAACGTTCCCTTACTACTACGACTGTGTTGCTAAAACCATTACTGACAAACGTTGCTCAAGTTGCTGCCCATGTGCCAAGTGTCAAGTGTCAAGTAGAGACAATATGCACCCGCCCGGCTCCCAGCCGTCAGGTGGGGTTCGTCACGCCCGATAGATCTATCCACATTTCCCCTGTTGTGCCCCGCACATTCATGGTTTCAATAGGGACTTAGGTTTCGTCGTATAGTAAATAAGTGCCAAGCGCCAAGTGCCAAATGCCAAGTGTCAATGTTTAAAAATGTCAAGTGCCAATGTTTAAATATGCCAAATGCCAATGTTTAAAAGTGTCAAGTGCCAATGTTAAATATGCCAAGTGCCAAACGTGTCACGTTTCTTAAAAGAGTTACATTCCCAAAAGGCGTCATGTTTCTAAAAGTGTTATGTTTCCAAAAGTGGTAAGTTTCATAAGAGTTGCGTTTTCAAATCATAAACGTTGCATTGTTAAAACGTGTGGCATGCTTCTCCCCCGAGAGAAAAGAGTATAAAAGAGGGGCCGTGAAACTCACCTTAGAGTGCGTCTTCTGATAACTAGAATTCCAACACGTGTATGATAATTCCAACTAATGACAACCTATCAATGAGTTTACATAAGTGTGATGACTATTAACCCGAAGGCTAACTAGTCCCCGATTGTCCAGATCTTGACTACGTGTGTTAAAAGGTGTGTTTAAACGTTAACCGGACATCCCAGACCGACCCGACATCCCGTTGGTGACCCATTACATCAATTAGTCATGCACATAAGTTTAACACATAAGTTTCAAGCATAAAACACTTAGTTTGCATCAAAAATCTCATTCCGGACATCAGATGGTCGAATGTGGTTTTTCCCATTTCCACGTTCGCCCGTTATTCCCACGTTTTGTTCCACGTTCGCCCGTTTGAGCCACGTTCGCCCATTTTTCCCACGTTCGCCCGTTTTTCCCATGTTTCGTTCCACGTTCGCCCGTTTGAGCCACGTTCGCCCGTTTTTCCCACGTTCGCCCGTTTTTCCCATGTTTTGTTCCACGTTCGCCCATTCGAACCAATTTTATTCCACGTTCGCCCGTTTTCATCAGCATTTTATAAAACGCACCAAAACGCATCTAAACGATCCGAAAACATCACGAAACATCACCAATCACAGCAGTCAACTATCATTAACATATTCCTACAAAACCCTACCAACTTTATCCCGAAATCCGTCCGTTTTACAAGTTACCCGAAATAGCAAATTATGGAGATGTCACATCAAACGCATGCAATCTTTACCCAATTAGGAAACTTTTTGAAATCAATCAATAATCAACTTAATATACTCAGATTATTATGAACAATAAACCCCCAATCATATCCTTATCACTATCATCATGAACAAGCCCTAGATCTAACCCAAAATCCCCAAAATGAACATAAACATCATCAATAATCAATTGTAACCTATCTCAATCATAAATCATCATCAATAACAGTCCTAGATCATTGTTATAACATCTATACAACAATCAATCATCAAACAATACATAACATCACATAAAACACCATTAACACATGTTAATTTGTATGAAAACTCATTGTTTATGAATAGGTTTTGTTTAGAAAGACATTAGGAAGGTTTTTATACATGAAAACATGTTTGAATCAGATCTGGACTCTTGGGGTTTAATGAAAACGAATTGAAATGCTTTAAAAATGATTTAGAATGAAAAACACACCTTAGATCTTTGTGTAGAAGATGTTTGTAGGTTAGATTATAGAAAACAAGGGCAAAAACTCCTTCCCCAATGTTTAAAGTTGCTAGAGAGTGTTTTGAGGCATTTAGGGTTTGTGAAATGGTGAAAAATGACAAAGTGTGGTATTTATACTATGTCCACATTCGCCCCTTTCACCTGGGCGAATGTACCCTCCTTCGACCCTTTCACAGGGTCGAACGTACCCTGACTTGGTCGAATGAAATTATTTCAATTCCATATCCCAGGTTCGCCCCTTTTACAAGGGTCGAACCAGGAGTATTGTCCAGGTTCCCCCATTCGATTGGTCGAACCAGGACTCACGTTTCTAGTTTTCCAATTTGTCGTGTTTAACGCATTTTAACGCACCTTAACATATGAGCATGCAACCTTAGTCTATGTTTAACATATTTAAGCACGGATGATTATCTACACATCATTTAAACACATCTAAGCATATAATCCACCATACGACAATTAGTCTACACATACACTTAATTAGTTTATGTAATTCACCAACAACGGGACTCGTATCGTGTGTGTGTGTGTGACTAACCCAATGATCTCCCAAATCATTGGACCCTGGACAATACGGACTGTGTTCCGACTCTACTGACCCCGTCAAGTATGTTTAATAAACGTTTTTCGCTAAGGTAGACTTATGTGTTTATAAAATGTTGACCCAAACATGCCGGGTGTCACATCATCCCCCTGTTGAAAGAATTTTCGTCCCGAAAATTTCCCGAAGTCAAAGAGAACGAAGCGACAAAAAGAAAAATTTTCCCGGTCGTCACATCATCCCCCTGTTGAAAGGAATCTCGCCCCGAGATTCACTCTTTGACAGTAGTGTCGACCCAACCCAAGTAACGTTTTCCCATAACACAAACGAAATGATAACCACGAACGAGAGATGATGTCAACAGATACTCTATGCCGGGGAACCGCCCTCCCCAAAGTGAATACAAAACAATGAATCCTCCTGATCGAAGGCCTACTAGAGACTACTGTGATCGGTATAAATGACACATCGGTACCGTCCAAGTAGCATCTCCAGAGGACCCACATCAGACCCATGAATGCAAAACGATGACCAAATGCCAAACTGAATGCACACAATGAATACGAATCGCCAAGCAATGTGAACGAGAATGAATACGAGCATAACGAGAATCAAGAAAAGAACACTCACCAGTAACAGTGTCAGGATCCTCCTGGTTCTCCCTAGCGCCAATGACGTAGACATGACCACGAGTAGTTCGACCGCCACCTTCGTTCCCAGCACCACCTGCAGTCCCTTGTCCAGGTTCCCCCATTCGATTGGTCGAACCAGGACTCACGTTTCTAGTTTTCCAATTTGTCGTGTTTAACGCATTTTAACGTACCTTAACATATGAGCATGCAACCTTAGTCTATGTTTAACATATTTAAGCACGGATGATTATCTACACATCATTTAAACACATCTAAGCATATAATCCACCATACGACAATTAGTCTACACATACACTTAATTAGTTTATGTAATTCACCAACAACGGGACTCGTATCGTGTGTGTGTGTGTGACTAACCCAATGATCTCCCAAATCATTGGACCCTGGACAATACGGACTGTGTTCTGACTCTACTGACCCCGTCAAGTATGTTTAATAAACGTTTTTCGCTAAGGTAGACTTATGTGTTTATAAAATGTTGACCCAAACATGCCGGGTGTCACAATATGATATGTCCGATGTAATTAAAAGTCAAGGTCAACGTAACCCGACCCGGTACGATCCAAAGAGTTACACGTTGGTACACGAATCAGATAAGTTCACGTGTCGCGGTGTCGGTGGATTATTATTTATGAAATAATAATAGTTTTGAACTCAAGGGACTTAATATTAATTAGATTAATATTAAGGAATATTATGATATTTAACAAGGGGGCTTAGTGTAAGATTGTGTTCTATAAAAGGGGGTTAAGGGGTAAACCCTAATCATACCTTTTAACACAAAACAACTCCTTGCCTCCTAAGAAAAAAGGTTTTGGCCGCCACCCTTAGGGCCGCCGCCCTTGTTTTGGCCAAACCACCACACGCCGCCGCCTTCCTCTTGCAAAGTGTTGCTTCCCGGTTGGTTCGTGCTCGGTTGTGAACTTCCTACTAGCAAGGATTCGTTGTAACCCGCGTGTTACAATTCCGGTGTAGTCGTCAAAGGTTGATTACTAAACCCTCTATGGTTGTTTCTTATTTTATTTGTTTATACGCGTTTAACTGAGATCCTGATTGGGAATATTTTATTAATTGGATTAATAAAATTAAATATATATTTATACATATAAATCGACCTATATTATATATTGTATATAATCGATTTATTAAGAATATATAAACCGCTTCCGCTATGTATTAGATACCATGATTCCCAACAGTGGTATCAGAGCCACGGTTACGCGTGTATAGATGGTAAAGTTATAATTTTGATCTATATTTTATTTGTCAAAAAATTATTTTTTTTTTACAAAAGATCAAAAGCTTTTTGTTGTTCATGGATTGTGATGTGAATCGAGCCCTAGGTATTTTGACCCTTGTCATGGTTGTGTTTGTGATGTTTTTTTTTTTTATTGATTTGTATTTTTATTACGGATATTGGATCCGGTGTAATAGATAGGATTAGAATAGATTTGTTTTATTTGTATTTCAAATTTATTTGTAATCCTACAAGTACAAGATCAAGACGAAGATAAAAAAGGCGAACAGGTTCCATGAAGATAGAGATCTCGGGTCAAGTGGGAGCTATATCAAAATAGTTTTGAAATCCCTTTTGACTAGTTCGTTTCGTTTCTGGCTAAAACGAAACGGGCGACCTATTAGGGGCTCGATTCGTTTAATTTTATTATTATGTTTTGTGGTTGTGTTTTATTTATTGTAAATAATTTAGATAACCCAAAATAAATAAAATTTTCACAATCATAGCAACGGTTTTATTAAAACAAGTTTTATAAAAACCGAAAAGCATATTTAATAAAAGGAATTTTATTAATATTAAAACAAGTCCATTTGCGATAATACGACCAACATAGTTTAAATAGGGTATTTAAAACCATACCGTGTCGAGTGTTAAAAGGAGTTTCAATTATCACGAACAATATAAAATTGGATTTTATAAACTATTGTGTGACTCACATCATGCTAACGAGTCATTCAATATATTTATGGTAAATATTAAAATTAAATCCCAGTTTTAAATTGATGTTTTATGCCACCCTTAACGAGTTAACACTTCGTTCTAAATCGACCCCAAATGTTAGTGCTGACCCTGCATCTGGGCGTTGATCGTGAGTGAAGGTAATCATCGCGTTTCCTGTGTAACATAGGCCGGTGTTACAGTTAATAGTAAAGGACCAAACATTGCTTGTTTATTAAGTGGGCATAGTTGGGGTTAAACATACATCGCTCTTAGCGATAACCCCAAATGGAGAGTTGTGTAGTGGACACAATTAACAATCGTTGTTTACCTACCTAATCGTACCAGTGGACAGTGCTAAGCCAGTTCACTGTGTATTGATGAATCGGGGTCTCATCCTAATTAATTTTGCTTGTGGGTCATAAGATAAATTAGGATATTTAAAACATAAAATACTAATAAATTAGATTTTGAACTTTGTAGATGTCAACTGAAAACAATTCCGCCTCCCAATTCTCTATCAAGTCCATCTTAGAGAAGGACAAACTTAACCACTCCAACTTCATGGACTGGCACCGCAACTTGAAAATTGTTCTCAAGGTGGAGAACAAGTTGTATGTTCTAGAAACGCCAGTTAGCACTTGTGTGCTAAAAATGAAGGCATATGTTGATCACTTGGCTCGTCTGGAATCCCCCTTGAGCGATGAGTTAGCTGGGGATATTATCCTAAACTCATTTCCCAAGTCATATGACCAATTCATTATGAACTACAATATGAACGCGATGGAAAAGACACTTGCAGAACTGCATCAGATGCTCAAAACTGTTGAGGTAAACATACGTAGCAAGACTGCACCAGTGCTAGTGATCAAGGAGGGTCAAGTTAAGAAACCTAACACCAAGAAAATGGGCAATCAAGGCAAAGGGAAGGGCAAAGGCAAATCTGTTGGCAATAAGAAACCTCGGAAAGATGCCAAGTGTTTTCATTGTGATGAAACTGGGCACTGGAAGAGGAACTGTGCTAAGTATTTAGCTGAACTGAAGCAAGCCAAGGCTTCTGGAGGAGAGTCCTTAGGTATATATGTTATTGAAATCTTTGCTTTTCCTAGCAATACATGGGTGTTTGACACAGGATGTGGTTTCCACATTTGTAATGTTTTGCAAGGACTAAGAAATATTAGAAAGCTTAAACAAGGCGACTTGGAGGTCTATGTTGGCAATGGACAAAGAGTTGCTGTGAAGGCTATAGGAGAGTGTGTTCTCTTACTTCCTTCTGGTTTAGAACTTGTTTTGAACAATGTTTATTACATTCCTAGTGTGACTAGAAATATTGTTTCAGTTTCGGCTTTGCGTGGACAAGGTTTTAATTATCGTTTCAATGGTGAATTTATTTCTGCTTATTTTAACGATGTATTTTACTTTGATGCAAAACCCAACAATGGGATCTATGAGATAGAAATCCAAACATATTATGCAATATCTCCCATAAACGTAATAAGTTGGACTTTAATGATACGTATATGTGGCATTGTAGACTTGGTCACATAAGTGAGAATCGTGTTAAACAACTCAAAACTGCAGGAATCCTAGATTCCAAGGGTTTATAGTCGTTTGGAAAATGCGAATCATGCTTGAGTGGAAAGTTAACAAAAGCACCTTTTTCAAATGTTGGAGAAAGAGCTAATGATCTGTTAGGACTTATACATACAGATGTATGTGGTCCATTCAGAACAATGTCAAGACATGGAGAAAGATACTTTGTTACATTTACTGATGATTTCAGTAGATATGGTTATGTTTATCTTATGAAGCATAAACATGAAACTCTTGAAAAGTTCAAAGAGTACCAAAAAGAAGTAGAAAATCAGCTAAATAGAACTATTAAAATGCTTCGATCAGATCGAGGCAGTGAATATCTTAGTCAGGAATTCATCGACCATCTAAAGGATTGTGGAATAGTTTCAAAACTCACTCCACCTGGAACACCGCAACATAATGGTGTGTCTGAGTGGAGAAATCGAACTCTATTAGATATGATTCGATCAATGATGTGTCGAACAAACCTTCCAAAATCCTTTTGGAGTTATGCTTTGGAAACTGCCGCAAGACTTGTGAATATAGCTCCAACGAAAAAGGTTGATAAAACGCCTTATGAGATATGGCATGGAAAGAAACCTCATGTATCCTACCTTAAAGTCTGGGGATGTAATGCTTATGTCACTCTAGAATCTTCGGATAAACTAGATCCCAGAGGCGGAAAAGTGGTTTTCGTTGGATACGGTAAGAAGATCGTTTACCTATTCTACCACCCCACTGAAAATAGGATTTTCACTAAACGCAGAGGCACTTTCTTAGAGGAAGAGCTTCTGGTGCGAGGGATTGGAGATAACCATGTGGATCTTGAAGAAATTCGAGAATCAAAAGTGACTGAACCAGTTGTTCAGACAGAACCAGAAGTAACTGATCCAGTTGTTGAAGTTGAGCCTGAGAGGACTCAAGAAACAACAGAAACACCAAGTGTTCGAAAAAAGTATTAGGGATCATCGTGCACCTGTAAGGTATGACGATATCTTCATGATTGATGAAGCTGAGCCTGCAACTTACAAAGCTGCAATCTTGGATTTGGAATCTAAGAAATGGCAAGAAGCTATGAATGTAGAGATGCAATCCATGTATGATAACCAAGTCTGGGATTTGGTTGATCTTCCTGCCGAATGTCAGACCGTAGGAAACAAATGGATCTTCAAGAAGAAGACTGACATGGATGGGAATGTGCAAACCTACAAAGCAAGGCTTGTAGCGAAGGGTTTTACTCATTATGAGGAAACTTTCTCGCCAGTAGCCATGCTTAAGTCTATTAGAATTCTACTTGCCATTGCTGCATATTATGACTATGAGATATGGCAAATGGATGTCAAAACCGCGTTCCTTAATGGACACTTACTTGAAGATGTCTATATGGTTCAACCTGAAGGTTTTGTTGATCCAAAGAATACTAATAAGGTGTGCAAGATGAATAAATCCATCTATGGATTAAAGCAAGCATTTCGTAGCTGGAATCTCCGTTTTAATTAGAAAATCAAAGAGTTTGGTTTTATCAAGAACGAAGATGAACCGTGTGTTTACAAGAAATCTAGTGGGAGCTATATCATTTTTCTTATACTGTATGTAGATGACATACTAATCATTAGAAACAATATCCCTATGCTTAAAGATGTTAAGACCTGGTTGGGTAAATGTTTCGCAATGAAAGATCTTGGTGAAGCCGCTTATATTCCGGGAATAAAGATTTATAGAGATAGATCAAAGCGGTTATTGGGTTTGAGTCAAAGTACATACATTGATAAGGTCTTACGACGCTTCTCAATGCAAGACTCACAAAGGGGGCTCTTGCCCATGGCACATGGAACCATTCTTAATAACAAGCAGTGTGCAAACACCGAAGAGGAAAAGAAGAAAATGGAAGGTGTTCCATATGCTTCTGTGATTGGTTCTATCATGTATGCTATGTTATGTACTAGACCTGATGTTTCGTATGCTCTTAGCATGACGAGTAGATATCAACAGAACCCAGGAGAGAGTCACTGGGCTGCAGTGAAGAACATTCTTACGTACTTGAGAAGGACTAAGGACATGTTCTTAATATATGGAGGACTGGATGAGGAGTTGTCAGTTAAGTGTTATACCGATGCAAGCTTCCAGACTGATCGTGATGATTCAAGGACACAAACGGGATATGTTTTCATTCTGAATGGTGGGGCTGTTACTTGGAACAGATCTAAGCAAAGTGTGGTTGCTTAATCCACCTGTGAATCAGAAGACAATGCTGCATCGGATACTGCAAAGGAGGCTGCCTGGATGAAGAAGTTCATTGGTGATCTCGATGTTATGCCTAGCATAAAGAAACCAATCGAGATACTGTGTGACAACACTGGTGCCATTGCTCTTGCAAAGGAACCAAGGTCACATCAGACCACAAGGCATATACTCAGGAAATTCCACTATATTAGAGAGATAATAGCACGTGGAGACATCGTAATAAACAAAGTTCATACAGATCTGAATCTGGCTGACCCCTTTACTAAGCCTTTACCTCAAGCTAAACATGAGGTGCATGCTGGAAAGATAGGGCTTAGAGTTGCTAGACAGTGGGCATGATCTGTAGTTAGTATTGGTGTTTTATTTTGAATTATAACAGTTACATGGAATATTTATTTGATTTAATGGGTTAAATGCAAGTTTAAATATTTAGTGACTGTGTTCGTTATTTGTATGTTTAAATCCTTGAATAAGAGTATTCTAAATATCCGTAGTCGATCAAATTACATGGGAATGAATTTGAATGTAAGACTATTGTGAATTGAGATGGTTGTATTCATGAGATGAATAGCTCAAGGGTTTGAGAATCATAATTCACAAATATCATTAGAGAATGATATTGGATGTAACTCGCTTCAAAACGATCTCCATGGATCTATGTCATGAGATGTTTTGATATTGATATGTTCAATCTGTCCTTTTTCCTAAGGCACATATTAAACTACATTGATCAAGGACTATCTTTGATGTTATCTAACACTATCCTAAAACATGGGTAGCAATAAGGGTAGCGTTGGGAGAAATCCAAGATTAAGTGGGAGTTGTATGACGCTGATGGAATTCTGTACTTCTATAGGATTAGAAGTCTAGACATTATGGCGCCCTCGTAAACTCAAACTGGTATAAACGCGTGGCCACGCTCGGGCTAAGGTAGTTCGTTAGACCATTTTGAATTAGAAACGGGAATAGAGAATGGTTGATCACTATAAGAATGAATGATCCATATCTTATGATCAACAGATGTCTATACAGAAGGGACTTATTGATAGAATTATCAGGGCTATAGTATTTGGTTAAGTAAAGCGTTACTTGAACTCAAAGAACTAGTTGACGACTGTAAAGTGTCATACTAGTTTGGGTGCAATGCGATGCAGCTAGGCGTCCAACTTTGCGCACGTTAACTCATTTAATTAAAATCGTCCAAGTGGGAGATTGTTGGACATATGATATGTCCGATGTAATTAAAAGTCGAGGTCAACGTAACCCGACCCGGTACGATCCGAAGAGTTACACGTTGGTACACGAATCAGATAAGTTCACGTGTCGCGGTGTCGGTGGATTATTATTTATGAAATAATAATAGTTTTGAACTCAAGGGACTTAATATTAATTAGATTAATATTAAGGAATATTATGATATTTAACAAGGGGGCTTAGTGTAAGATTGTGTTCTATAAAAGGGGGTTAAGGGGTAAACCCTAATCATACCTTTTAACACAAAACAACTCCTTGCCTCCCAAGAAAAAAGGTTTTGGCCGCCACCCTTAGGGCCGCCGCCCTTGTTTTGGCCAAACCACCACACGCCGCCGCCTTCCTCTTGCAAAGTGTTGCTTCCCGGTTGGTTCGTGCTCGGTTGTGAACTTCCTACTAGCGAGGATTCGTTGTAACCCGCGTGTTACAATTCCGGTGTAGTCGTCAAAGGTTGATTACTAAACCCTCTATGATTGATTCTTATTTTATTTGTTTATACGCGTTTAACTGAGATCCTGATTGGGAATATTTTATTAATCGGATTAATAAAATTAAATATATATTTATACATATAAATCGACCTATATTATATATTGTATATAATCGATTTATTAAGAATATATAAACCGCTTCCGCTGTATATTAGATACCATGATTCCCAACATAAACAACTTTAATTCCACGTAACAAAACGTTTGTAATACATACTATCTTGTGAAAGAAAAACATAACGAAAACACTGCCATAGTTTCTTACTTTCTTAGTCTGTCGTTGTTACTTTTTATTTGTGTTGACAAACTAAAATACTCTTTAAATATTTTATATGTCAGCATCATGTCGTAGTTAAAGTTTAAACCCTCCTCACCTTATGCAAAATAAAATGGTAGATTGAAGGTTTTAAAACACGGAGGGTACAAAACAAAATTTAAAAAAAAAAAGATTTGGACTACTAATAATTAAAATAAAAACTAATAAAGGCATCATCAACGATACTCTTCCTATATTCCCGTCACTCATAAAACAAACAACAAACAGTTCCTTACAATGGCCGATACAGCATCATCATCGTCGTCGTCGTCGTTAACATCCCCGGCAACAGAGGAGGAGCTAACACTCACCGTTAAATGGAGCGGCAAGGAGTACACCGTCAGACTATGCGCCGACGACTCCGTCGCTGAACTAAAACGCCGAATTTGCCAACTCACAACCGTTCTCCCTAAACGACAGAAACTTCTTTACCCTAAAATTGGATCTAAACTCGCTGATGATTCCGTCATTCTATCCACTATTCCTCTCAAAGCGTCTCTTAAAATGACAATGATCGGGTATACATACCTATTTGTTTTTAATCAGTTTTGGTTATTCATATTATTATTATTGTTAGATCTGATGATTAGTTGTTTTATATTAATACGGTTTGACTGAATTGGCCTTCATTTATTATCTGTTTACTGCTGCAAAAGTATAGTTATAAAATGGTTTATATATGAAGACCTAAATATGTTCTTTTTAGGTTAGCAAAAAAACTAGTTTTGCTAGGACTCTTGTAGTGCTTTATATGATTGTTAATTTGTTATGTAGTTAGGTTATCATGTTTGAGGGCCAAGGTGACACTTTTAAGAGTGAAGCATATAAAGCGGTAGAAACGTTTCTGCTAGTTGTTTTATTATATGATAGAACCAACAAACTGATCACAAATGTTATTTGTGGTTGATTTTGTAAAAAGCTTGTACTATATAAAAATGATTGCCGGTGTGCCACCACTAAAAGACCAGGCCAGGCAAGACCGCAACATTAAAACAATGTAAAAAGTTGATTTGGATTTTGGAACTTCTGCAAGGTGTTAAAGTTACTTTCTTTATCTGAAAGTAGATAAACGGTTTGAAATTTGATATTGGTTTAAAAAAGCGTGCCTGGGGCGCTTGGAAAAGCGCTTTTTGGAGGCGCTCATCTACAAGAGGCACGCCTAAGTTATGAGGCGCTAAGACGCATGAGTTGCCGCCTTAGTCAAAATTAGGGTTTATTTGGACCAAACGTAAAAATAAGGTTTTTTTTTTTTTTTTTTTTAAATTTTGCAGTGTGTTTTGGCGTCAATGTATGTTTTAATGAAGTGTTTACGTGTGTTTTATAATTATGTTTTTGTCTTTAGGATTGATTAACAAGTAGAATATGTCGTATTGACTTGTTTAAATATTTTTAATTTTTTTTACCTTGGGTGCCTCACATACGTGATGCTCTCGCCCCATGCCTCTCGCCTCTCGCCTCGCGCCTCGGCTTTTTGAACCATAACGCCTCGGAGCGCATCACACTTTTTTAAACCAAGAATTTGATGTCAAGTGTAATCTTAGTACTTTACAATTTGCGTATGGAAACCTATTTATTATTATTTTAAATTAGCAAAAAAATTAGGTTATCCTATTTGAGGGCCAAGATGCATCTTTCTCTTTTTCTGTAGGAGTGAAGCATATAAAGCGGTAGGGACATTTTTGCTAGTTGCTACCTCATATGAGAGAATTAGAGAACTAACAATACCTTTTAGATAGCATGGTTAACTGATCACAGATGTAGTAATAGTTGATAAAACATGTTGTGCTTAGAGAATGAGTATGGTTCATGATTCTACTACCGGTATCAGAGCAACTCTTACCGGGCACTCACTGACACATATAAAGAGTTGGTTTCATATTTGGCTCATTAACTTTTTGGTGGTTGTTTGCCCTACTTGAGGATGGTGGATTTTTTTAGTAACAATCATAGTTGTCAAAGGCGTAAAGCGCACTCAAGGCGCTTTGGTACTGCCTCTCGCCTAGGTGAGAAGCGCAAATAAAGCGTGGGCCCGAGAAAAAAAAAAGCGCAAATTAAAAAAAAGGGTAAAAACACCAAAAACACTAAAAAATAACAACAGCAATAAAGATCAATATAAAAAAGTAGCACCAAGATTAAAAACCACCAAAATATCCAAATAACAAGTTCATGCTTGAAAACAAAAAAAAAGCTCAAAATGTAAAATATAATAAAACTTCAAATCCAAAAGGTCTTCCATCAATAATCAGAGTCGTCATCGACATCAATTGCCTTCCCTTTTCCAGCTGCATCCACTTGCTCTTTCACTTGGTCTTTATCAGAGTCTTCGTCAATCAATGTCCTTGAAGCAGACGGCCTAGAAGTAGACAACTGTGAAGATCTTGTTTCTTGTTTGTCTACGCTCCGCTGCTCCGCTTGCTTCTCCAACAACATCCCAGGTCAACTTTCCATCATCATCAAAAACTCTGTCTTCATCCATCTTCCCTGTCAACCACTCATTGCTATCATCAATCTCATCCAGTGATATGAGATCATAGGCTACATCCGCATCACGTCTATTCTTAAGCATCTTGTTGTATTTAACATACACAAGATCATGCAATTTCTGGTGTTCTAGACGATTCCGCTTCTTTGATTGGATCTGTTAAAGAATTGTATAAATATTAGATAATAAGATAAGATGAATCAAACTTCAAAAATAGATTTTAAAGACTACTTACATGCTCAAAGGTACTCTAGTTTCGTTCACACCCGGGTGAACTGCATGTTAAACTTAGCACGATAACAGCTAGTTGTTGCAAATTTGGAACAACTAGTTGTTGCAAATTTGGAACAACTAGTTGTTGCAAATTTGTGAAATTGAAAGAAATATTATTCATTGTAGAATAAAATAAATTTGCAAATTTGGCACTCCAATGAATAATATTTCTTTCAATTTCATTATGACCACACAACTAGCTGTTCCAAATTTGCAACAACTAGCTGTTATCGTGCTAAGTTTAACATGCAGTTCATCCGGGTGTGAACGAAACTGGAGCACCTTTTAGCATGTAAGTAGTCTTTAAAATCTATTTTTGAAGTTTGATTCATCTTATCTTATATCTAATATTTATACAATTTTTTAACAGATCCATTCAAAGAAGCGGAATCGTCTAGAACACTAGAAATTGCATGATCTTGTGTATGTTAAATACAACAAGATGCTTAAGAATAGACATGATGCGGATGTAGCCTATGATCCCATATCACTGGATGAGATTGATGATAGCAATGAGTGGTTGACAGAGAAGATGGATGAAGACAGGGTTTTTTTGATGATAATGGAAACTTTACCTGGGATGTTGGAGAAGCAAGCGGAGCAGGAGAGCGTAGCCAAACAAGATCTTCACAGCCGTCTACTTCTAGGCCATCTGCTTCAAGGACATTGATTGATGAAGAGCAAGTGGATGCAGCTGGAAAAGGGAAGGCAATTGATGTCGATGACGACTCTGATTATTGATGGAAGACCTTTTGGATTTGAAGTTTTATTATTTTTTACATTTTGAACCTTTTTTTTTGGTTTTCAAGTATGAACTTGTTATTTGGATATTTTGGTGGTTTTTAATCTTGGTGCTACTTTATTATATTGATCTTTATTGCTGATAGCTGTTATTTTTTAGTGTTTTTACCCTTTTTTTTAATTTGCGCTTTTTTTTTTCTTCTCAGGCCCACGCTTTATTTGCGCTTCTCGCCTAGGCGAGAGGCAGTACCAAAGCGCCTTGAGTGCGCTTTACGCCTTTGACAACTATGCACTCTACACAACCAAACATACATATATTGCTTACCTGTATCTTTGCTGATAGAAATGGTATTATCTTATATATGACTGACAAATATGTTAATGTAGTACTGTTGAGGATGATATAATCGTCGATCAAGTTGATTCTCCAGAAATTGTTGATGATTTTGAAATCGGGCAAGATGAAGTTGTAGACATTAAAGACAAAGAGGTTAACAAGCAGAAACTAAAGAGACGTATTGATCAATACAAGGCAGGTCTTTCTAATCTCCATCTTTGCCTTTTAAATGTTTTTATCATTTTTGAAAAAGGTTTAGCTTCATTACATTGTCATTTTAATTAGATGAGACCGTTTTGATCCATTTACTTTTGAAAGGGTCTCATTGGGTATTGATCCATTTAGCTAAAAGGGAAATCAGTCAAATGGTATTGAAAGTTGCCCCAAGTTCATTCTTAGGAGATGCGGCCTTCTGAATTGTTTTATTCAAAGATTTAGATTATTGTGGTGCTTTCAATTTTATTATCATAGTTATGGTACTAATTATTAACAAAACATATAAAATGGATAAGAAAATTGTATGTGGGTCAACGCAACCCGGTCTGGCCTGTTTTGACATGTACCAAAAGATGACCTGTTTAAGCTATAAGTCCTAAGCTCAATTCGTATCATTACCCAACCCATCTAACTTTCCACCTCTAAGCTTAATTTATATATTTATGGTTCTCCTTCAGGTTTACCACTATGATCCTTTTGTATAATGCTCATCTGATTTTGAGAAGTTGTCCAACTTATGAATTACGGTCAACCTTTACAAATCCAAATGAAAATACAAAAACCTATATAATAGCAAAGGAGAAAGGTTGATCAATGTTACTTATGGTTGATATAGGTTATGATTAATCTGTGATGTTCATCTGTGCATAATTGTTGATTTTGATATATGTTAATGGATACTTGACTGTAGATTGAACTCAGAAATCTACAGTTACTTATGGTTGATATAGGTTATGATTAATCTGTGATGTTCATCTGTGCATAATTGTTGATTTTGATATATGTTAATGGATACTTGACTGTAGATTGAACTCAGAAATCCATGCCGGAAAGGGAAAAAGCTTCTAGTGTTGGATATAGACTATACTCTCTTTGACCATCGGTCAACTGCAGAAAACTCGCTTCAACTCATGCGCCCTTGTAAGAAGCTTACATAAATTCCATTTTGAAATAATAAAAACGATAATAACCAATTAAGTAACGCCACCCTTCGCTAACTTACTAACAAATGCAGATCTCCACGAGTTCTTGACAGCTGCTTATGCAGAGTATGACATCATTATATGGTCTGCAACAAGGTTAGCCTTTAGCAAATGCTATGTAACCTACGATTAAGTGAAAAAATTATATTTGGTGACTGTAAAATATTAATTCCTTCGTGCAGCATGAAATGGGTTGAGTTGAAGATGGGTCAGCTTGGGGTACTGAGTAATCCCAATTACAAAATTACTGCTCTTCTAGACCATTTAGCAATGATCACAGTTCAGTCGGATAGCAGAGGAATCTTTGACTGCAAACCACTTGGGTTAATTTGGGCTCATTTTCCTGAGGTTTGATTTTTACTAGTTTGTGAATCTCACTTTACATAATTCATTAATGGGTTGATACCATTAAAAAACCAAGTTTAACCAACACATTTTCTTGTCTTGCACGGAAAAACCTTAACCCAATTTTGGTATGTTAAAGTGCCTAAACTTGTAAAAAATACACGAAATTCAACCTAGTTTTGGTTTATTTAAGTTTCAACTTGTCCGGAATTCATGTACTTGTGAAATAAAGTCAAAATAATGCTCTTTTACCTCTTAAATTGGTCAAAATAAGAGGATATATCAGATTTTGACTGGTTTAAAGGTTCTTTTTTTTTTTTTTTCAAAATAAGTGCACCCTAGCCAGATTTAGGGACTTTAATATACCAAAATTGGGTTGATTCGTCTATTTTTGATGACTTTAGGAACTTTAACATTCCAAAACTAGGTTAATGGGCTTTTCGTGTAAAATAAGAAAGTTTTTTTTTTTCAGTACAATTCAATAATTAACTAGTGGTGTTCTGATTTCATAATGATTTGGGTGCAGTTTTACAGTCCAAAGAACACGATAATGTTTGATGATCTAAGGAGGAACTTTGTAATGAATCCACAGAACGGGTTGACCATAAAACCGTTTAGAAAGGCGCATGAAAACCGAGACACGGACAGGGAGCTAGTGAAGCTGACACAGTACCTGCTTGCCATTGCTGATCTTGATGACATCAGCGTTCTTGATCACAAGAAGTGGGAGTCATATGATGAGGTGGCAAATATCAAGCGAAGGCGTCACACATGAGATCTTTGTTCTTCTCTTAGATTTATTATTTGCCAATACTTTGTAGTTTTTGAATTGAAGGACCTATTATTTTATGACGCAAGACACTTGTTATTTCCCTAAATTATATTATGAAAATGGCATCTCGTTGAAGCTGATTCTTATCTATGTGCGATGAGCTCTCTTTATTTTTAGTAATACATGGTATATACTTCAGTGACTAGTGTGCGTGAGGCTGGTTCAGTGGTTTGTCCACAAACTTTAATGTTAATGCAGTTAAATACAAGACTTAAATTGATAGGTTCACAAAGCCGTTCTAGCTCAGTCGGTAGAGCGCGTGGCTTTTAACCACGTGGTCGTGGGTTCGAGTCCCACGGATGGCGTTATGATTGAATTGCTTTTTTGGTATGGCATACATGTTTTCAAGCCTCCCATCCCCAACTCTTTCAATCTAAATAAACTTAACCCTTTGGCAGGTGTAGTTGGAGAGGATATTCTATTGTTTTTATTTGTTTAATGCATATGCTTGTTATTCTTTTATCATGCGTATGTTGTAATTACTTCTTAAGATTTTTTGTTGTGCATAACTAGTTTTTTTTTTTTTTTTTTTTTTAATTTCGTTCTCAATCTTACATGCCTATGTACACCAGAGGCGGAGCCAAGAATCTTCACCATTTAGATTATGAGATGGATAAATAAATAAATAATCATTACACATGTTATTAGACCCAAAAATAAATGACACTCAAAACACGAAATAAGCAACTGTTTTCTTAGTCCACATAAAAAGGGGCAACATGGGTTACCATTTTTGGTCTAGTAACCTGTTAACGAACTTACGAAAGCGTCGTTCAATACAGAACCAACTTTAAGTTAAGAATTGCAAGAACCGCATAAACACATGTTCCAGTTGTTTTGAGATTAACTGATACATACATATAAGTGTTTATATGGTTCTCACGGGATCTATTTAAATTTGTTTGAGTAACCATAGTTTGAAAGTTTTAAGGGTAGGTGCTGATTAAAATTTAAAACCAAAGTCAGTTACCAGAAATGGACATTGAACCAAACTTGGTTAAATATTATGCAATTATCTGTTGTCATTGAGATTATGATAAAATGTGTGGTCAGAAGACATTCTTAACAAGCCGGCACCGCACCAAGTTCCTTATTTTTTAAAGAAAGGTTTGCAAATTGAGATTGCATGTTATCTCTACAGTTGGTGTGGCGCCCACGGCTAGCAAGTGGTTGGTCTGTTGGCGGGTGTTGCCGTTGCTTATACAAGGCTCTCAATCTCTCTCCCTAAAACTTCATGTTCCACTGCAAAAAGAATAACCGTATTTAACAATATAATTATTTTTTTTTTTTTTTTTTTTTTTTTTTTTTTATAAATAGATTTCCATTTCAACAAAAGAGGCAAATTACATAAGAATAGCAGGTAGGCGGGCAACAAGCTGCGCCGCCACCCCTTTTTGGATAGAGAACCCTAATCTAGAGAAAACAAATCCTCGCCCCTGGGGAGTCGAGAAGTTGCTGTGGACCACCCGCTGGACTCTCGTCAGAAATCTGATCGCTTCCGGGGCCAATGAGCCAAAAGTGTCAAAGGCCAAAGGGACAAAAACATGTTGGTTATCCTCACACGCTTTAGCATGCTTTGCCAACTTGTTCGACTCTGCTCTAATCACCGCTTGCCCCGCCACGAACCCACTTTCCCTGAATCCCGCTAAAGGAGACACACCCGTAAGGTCCACACATGCGTGTTTCCCACCTTCCCAGCCAAACACTAGCAGGTCAGCCGGACGTAAAGTGGACCTCCCTTCTGCCGGGTCTGTTAGAAAGTTAACTGGGGCCTCTTTCTTGGCCGAGATCCCTGCTCGTCTAAGAATATCCATTAAAACATCCCGAACGAAATCGTGCCTGTACTTAAACCCCGGTAACTCTCTACAATGGAGGGCATGCTCCCCATATTTATCCAAACACGCTTTACGGCAGACCGGACATGTTTCGTCATCGGGAAAAATGGGAATCATCAAACGATATTTAAGGATTGCTCTATATTCCACGGCTGACATTCGTTGCCCCAGTCCTTCGATAGGGATAACTGTAAGGAAGTCTTGGGCGTGGGGCCTCTGTAAGCATTCCATGACGGCTTTCTGGCGTGGGGTCAAGCAAAAATCTTCCCTCAGACTTCGTGCGATTCGACAATAAAGAGCATTCGCCAAGGTTTTCTGTGGCTTTTTGGGGGCGGTGTCTTTATTGGAGAAACCGCCAAGATCAAAGTCAGGGAGATTTTCATGCATGCGTTCCAAAGCGCAAACATAATCCGGATCCGTGTTATCCACCCCGCTGTTACGTAAAATATGGTCTTGCAACCCCCAGGATTGAGATCTGGACGCCACAAAGGCATAAGTGGCTACATCCCGGGCCGAGAGAAGGCCCAACCCACCATGCCGCATCGGTAAGGTTGCGACCCGCCACTGGAGGTCCCCAAAATATGCCCCCCCACAAACTACAATATCTTCAATTGCCTCCCGGAGGCCTTTATCAAAACATGAGACAGCGCTGCCTACAAAGGGGGGCTGGCATGTTCGTAAGCCGAAAAGCAACTTTGCGACTCCCATACAGGATCTGAGTAGGAGGAGCTCGCTTTGAGGATCCCGCAGACGAGGGAGGAGCCCCATAAGATCCACGGCCCGTGACGCCCTTTTAGTAGACAAATCACAGATGAAGCTAGCATCGCGGCTGACTGCCCCTCCTAGCAGTTTGACACCTCTCTCAGGCCGTCCAATATCACTGGGGAATAGCCCTGGCCTAGTCTTCACCCCATCGCAGGTTGGCCAAAAAATCTCTGTTTTCTTGATATTAAGGTTGAGCCCCAATGATGGTCCTTCTGAACTGATGATTTCCAGGGCCTTAGCAACATGCACAGCGTCCCCGATGATCGTCCCATCATCTAAGTACCAAGCGTGGAAGGGGAGATTGCAGTTTTCCTGCACTTGTCGCACTAGGGGGTGTAAGGCAAGGGAAAAAAGCAAAGGTCCCAAGGGGTCCCCTTGCTGAACCCCCGTAAAGGCTCCAATGCGTTCATCCCCAACATATAACCTAGCTGGCTGCGCATACAAAAATTTGACCCACGAAAAAATGGAGGGGCAATGGCGATGGACTTCCCGTAACAAAACAGATCGGTCAACTACGTTGAAGGCGTTAGAAAAATCAACCGTGAGCATGGCCAGAGAGCCGTCTGCATGAAAGGAACTGAGGAACCTGTTAGCGCTGTGCAACACGGCCTCTGCCCCATTGGGGATCCCCACCCCGAATTGGTAGTCTCCCAAGTACTTAATAACTTCTTTACCCACTTTCTTCATGGCTACTTTAGAGACCAACCTTCTCCATACGGCCCCCACAGCAATGGGGCGAATCCCATTATCAGGTTTCAACAATGGGGTCAGGGGGGCTGAAGCAATAAATTCAGCGAGCACCCCAGGACATAACCCCCCTAACCACAGATTGACCACATCGGTGATAGCAGAAAGCAGACCTGAAGCAGTCACCGACCCCTCCCCGCTAAGGGCATCCAGCAGGTGTTGAGCCCGTAAGCCGTCTCGACCACAAGATGTCCCTTTTGGGAAAGACTTCACACACTTGTAAACGCAGTCTTCTTCTACCGATAATGCAGGGTGGGGTAGAGGGCTCGACGGAAGGGTTGGTGGCGAAACAATGGGATGCTTGGCGATAAGGGCTTGCATGGTAGATTCCCCGGGTGGCGCTACCCCACTGGAGCACAACACCTTAACAGCGGCGGTGAAGTGCCCATCTCTGACTTTCCTGAGGCATTGCTTGATATTGGGGGCAACTTCCTCGTCCTTTTCCCCTGTCCGTTGCGCTCCCCCACCATGCGAGACCTCTTCCCCCGTCGGGAGGAGCGACGTATCCAAGTCCTCAAAACCAGAGCCGTCCTTCCATGTTGCTAAGGCCCGCATAATACTATCACATTGTAAGGACTTCCTGTTACCTGACCTTCGTTCCTGCCTAGAAGACGGAACGACCACCTTAAGAGTACATCGTGGTAAGAGTAAAAGTTTGACCCAGTTTTCAACAGACCCAGGGGAAGCCACTACTTTACGAATGGCGCCCGTCAGAGCCTGGGCAAATGCTAAACGACAACTTGGGGGAATACTTTTAACTGTCCGCACCGGGATGGAGAAAACCTGATCGAGGAGAGTGACATCCCCCACCACTCCTTGTTGGGACCTAAGATCACAGCTCACCCTAGGAACCCAAGGCCTTAGGATCCCCACAATAAAATCCCCATCTGAGCCAGTGTTTACAGAGAAGGTGGAGACACCATCCGGGTGGTGGCACCCCCTGCTAAGGGCATGTGTCTTCATACACCTCCCACACAACCAATATCCAAAAACCCGCAGGGTTTCCCCCACATTCGTAAACAACTCTAAATCGCTGGAAAGCGCGCTTCTAAAGAAATCCTTTCGATCATCTTTAAAATGGAACTGCTGTAAATGTGAGATTAACCTGTTATACCCAGAAGACCCAGGTTTGCCATCTTTACACTCATGGAAATTCCTAAGGGGGCATAGCCACACTCCATTAAACGAGGTAGAAGCAAGCCCCTCCCCAGAGGTGTCCCCACAAGCAACCTTAGAAGAGACCATGCAAGAAAAATGTGTCCCCCGTCTTGAGATGAGAAGGAGACAAGGTAGCACACACCACCCAGAAGGACGAGAGAGGAGCAAAAACAACCTATAGTTGCTCACGCTCCCCCTAGAAACCGCTACGAGAGGTGGAGTTAAGCCATTATTATTATTATTATTATTATTATTATTATTATTATTATTATTATTATTATAGAATGGAATATTATAAATACAATAAAATTGGGAGTAGGGGAAAGTTAATAAGGAACGAATGAAATCACCACCGGTTCAACTTTTAATAATCAATTGCCTTTTCCACTCCACTATCAAATCTTACAAATCCTAGGGTTTAGAAAAAAGATAGTCCAATCCCTAATAATACACCAAAAAAAAACAAAAAAAACAAAAAAACTCCAAATTGCAAAAGGGGCGAGTAGACTCAGGGAGAGGTGCGAGTAGCACAAACTGGCGAGTAGGCTCAGGGAGAGGTGCGAGTAGCACAACGGTTCGCACACCGGACTAGCAGAAAGGGGCGAGTAGCAGGTGAGGGCGAGTAGCTGGGGAGGGGGCGAGTAGCGGGATAGGGCGATTGGGATTTGAAAACAGATGACCGTTGGCAGGTTGAGGGCGACGTCGGTTGAAGGTGGTTTGAGGAGGAAACCGAAGGTGGAGGTGGAGTAGGCGGACAGATGGGTAAAGATCAGAGGAAGCGGAGCAGGGAGGCGGAAGACGGCGGAGGAGGAGAGAGAAAGAAAGGGAGAGGGCGATTGGGATTTGAAACTGAAGAGGATGAAGTGGACGAGAAGAAGAAGAATGGGGAAGAACAGATCCGACCTGGAGGTGATGTTACGAAGCATGAATCGAAGGTGAACGGAGAGAAGACGGAATCTGTGAAGGTGAACGGAGGTGGACGGAGGATGAAGGTGAACGCAGATTAATCAAATTATTATAAAAACAACGAAGTGTTGGCGGGTCAACCTGGCCCGAACCATTACCTAAGTTGCCCGACCCGGCCAATGAAAAGAACATGATATTATAAACATCAATTATTTATTTAGAAACTTACAGCACTTGACAAGTTGTTCATGAGCCAAATTTTCAAGCCGCTGTTTCAGTGCTTTGTTTTCCATTGTCAGAATAAGACTTCTCTGGTTTAGAAACATTAGCTCTCCAGAAACCTCACAACCTTCTGCCTGCAATCATACACTCATGTTACATCAACTGCTTTGACCTATGTATAATCTACCTGTAAAGCTTGTACATTTCTTTCCAACTCAGCTATGTATTGAAGCTTTCTGACACGTGAACGTTGAGCATACTTCCTGCATTACATAGCTCTTAGATTTGTTTATAAAGAAAGTAAGAAACTACTAGTTAGTAGTTACATACATTTTAGATTAATTAATTGTCTGATACTGATATCAGATCATTTATATAATGTAAGCATGAAAGAATGTAAATTTGTGAATCTATTGATGTACAAACATGTTAGCTGCATGTAATAAGAGACAAAGTAAGGGCATAAAACGAACATTGCATATGTATGTTTTTATTTATCTTTACATCATTGAGTTGCGTGTGTAGTCATAACGGAGGGAACCTCATCTAAAGCTCGTTTCAACAAAAGAAGGAAATTGTAATTGAACAACAACATAAGGAAGGGAATCTACATTCCAATTCCAACCGGATTTCATTTCATTATGTGAAATGAACACGCCTAAAGTCCAAATCAAATTACAGTTCCCATGTGAATTCCAATTCCATTACATTCCACAAAATGAACGCTACCTATTAAGGCTCATCGAGCTACATACTCTAGTAGCAATTATATTGTAAACATAGTAAATTCCTTAATCTTAGGAAAGGTTGTTGTACACCATTATTAGTTTCCTATTATATTGTCAATCTATGTAATTATATATTGAGGTTGATTAATGAGAATTATTCATTCAGTCAAATTACATCTTCCTATATGGTATCACGAGACTCTCGAGTCTCTGATCCTTGACCGCCGGCCCTATCACCACCACCAACTTCCTTCTGCTTCCGCACCTTTCCCCCTTTCTCCTTTTCTTCCTTTGCTGCTTCCCTTTCCCTGTCCTTCGATTTATTCATGGACACCAAGCTTCATCCCGCTATGGCGGTCACTAATATAAAAAATATGATTCCTCTCATCCTTGAAGATGAATCATCCCACTACTCTACCTGGACAGCCCTCTTTGAGGTGCACTGTCGTGCTTATCAGGTATATGACCACCTGCAGCCTCGCATCACTGCTTCGGCCCCTGCTGGCTCCTCCTTGGACACGGACGCAGCCAAGTCCCTTGCTGCACAGGCAGAGGCAGACGCTCCCTGGGCACGCCTCGATGCCTTGGTTCTGCAGTGGATTTACGGTACCATCTCCAAACCCCTTCTCCATATTATCCTTGTCCCGGGTCAGACTGCTCATGAAGCATGGCTCGCTATTGCCGACCACTTTAATGATAACAAAAGTGCTCGGCAAATCCATCTTCAACAATAGTTCTCTAATATACATGTTGAAGCTTTTCCCAATGTGGCCGCATACTGCCAACAAGTTAAACACCTTGCAGATCAACTAAATAATGCTGGGGCACCAGTTGACAACCAAAGACCTGTCACGCAATTGTTAGCCGGCCTCACCGAGGCATACGAGAGCATCTCCACCGTGTTACAAAACCGTGATCCCCTACCACCCTTCAATGAATGCCGATCCCGACTTACCATGGCAGAAACAACCAAGAAAACCCTATCGGCTTGGGTTGCGGGCACCTCCGCCACGGCACTGGCTGCTACCACGGCTTCTCACCCTTAAGATTCTGCCACCGTGTCTGCCTCCAACCGTGGCAGGGGCCGTGGTAGATCTAGGGGTAGGGGTCGTGGTGCATCCCGTGGTGGTCGCTCCTACAATACCCAATCCCAACACCCGTACATTGTTTTTCCTAACTCTTGGGCTGCAAGTCAGTGGAGTTCCCTAATGCAAACACATCAACCATCTGGGTCCCAGCATCCAACTGCACCGCCGTGTCCTTACCCTTCTACACCAGGGCCCAATACCAATAGCTCGGCTGGCATCCTTGGAGCAACCTCGGATCAGGCTTACACGGCTACCTTGTCCCCCACGGATATCCAACAAGCTCTTTATGCCTTGTCTCTCAGCCAGCAAGACCCACACGGTTTCATGGATACAGGAGCCTCTGGCCATATGAAAACTCCACAAAGTAACGACTTCCCGTCTACTTTTAATTCTTGCACGAAATGGTATGACCATCCCTGTCATTGGTCAAGGCAACCTAACCCTACCACCACCATTCCCGACATTTAAATTAAACAATGTCCTGTATGCCCCAAACCTTATCAAAAATCTCATTTCTGTCCGTAAACTTACTACTGATAAAGTGATAATTTATTATCCATTGAATTTGACCCTTTCGGTTTTACTGTGAAGGACCTCAAGACCAGGGCACACCTCCTCCGATGCAATAGCTCGGGAGACCTATACCCATTGACAGCACCGCTCCCCTCCAAAACCACCTCTACTGCTTTTGTGGCTACTACTCAAGAACGTTGGCATCAACGCCTTGGGCACCCGAGCTTCTCTACTTTGCATTCATTACCTTTATCTGTTTCTAGTTCATCTAATAAAAATGACAAAATATTATGTCAAGCTTGTGTTTTTGGTAAAAGTGTGCGCATGCCATTTTTTGATTCTTGTAATCGTACTTATTTACCTTTTGATATAATTCACAGCGATCTTTGGACGTATCCTGTGCCTAGCACCGGGGGCCACCGATATTATGTTTTGTTTTTAGATGATTTTACTAACTTTCTTTGGACCTTTCCCCTAACCAACAAATCCAGTGTATTTTCAATCTTCACCATTTTCCATAACTACATTACCACCCAGTTTGGCGACAAAATAAAACAATTTCAATGTGATAATGGCAAGGAATACGACAATAATTATTTCCATAACTTTTGTCGTATCCATGGCATGCATTTCCGATTTTCGTGCCCATACACCTCCTCCCAAAATGGTAAGGCTGAGCGTAAAATACGAACAATAAATAATATGGTACGCTCCCTATTAGCCCAATCCTCCTTGCCGCCATCATTTTGGCACCACGCCCTTGAAACCGCCACCTACCTTCTTAATATCATCCCCAACAAACACACTCAATTTCTTTCCCCCACCTCACGCTTATATAAGTGTGATCCCACATACGACCACCTTCCCTCCACCAACATAAACAAACTTGCCAACCGTTCTAAACCATGTGTCTTTCTCGGTTACCTGCCCAATCACCGTGGTTACCGTTGTTTAGACCTCACCACAAATTCAATGTTTATCTCTCGTCATGTCCAATTCGTAGAGACCATTTTTCCCTTCTCTACTACCCATCCCACCAAACCCGAAACCTACAACTTCCTTGACAATGGGTTAAATCCTATCTTATGGACTCACATTAACTCACAATCCAACACTCAGCCCAATCCCACACCCCAACCTACCCAACCCGGTCCTTCCTCAACTCAGCTCACTCCCTCGCCTCCCTCCCCACAGCCCACACCAAACCCCACCCTCACCTACTCACGTCGCACACGACCCCCGCCTCAAGCCCAGCCCACTGCTGGACCCACAGCAGCCTCAACCTCCAACGCGGACCACCTGGCTTCACCGGGCTCTCCCGTGCAGCCGTCCACATCTTCCGGCCCAACCCACTCGACCCAAGCTCACGCCATACCTCACCCACTGTCAGCTCCCCCCTCCACGGCCCAACACACCAGCCCACCATCTCCAGCCCAACACGGCCACTGCCCCTCCACCAGTCCACAACTACCCACCCGTACCATGCGAACTCGAGCTATGGACGGTATATCCAAACCTAAGCACCATTTCAACCTCCACACCACCACCATCGTCCCTATTCCCAAGTCCCCACATGTTGCCTTGTCCTCACCCGAATGGCTCACTGCCATGACCAATGAATTTAGTGCACTTATTAAAAATGAGACCTGGGAGTTAGTTCCTCGTCAACCGGATATGAATATTATTCGGTGTATGTGGCTATTTAAACATAAGTTTCGTTCAGATGGTAGCTTGGAACGGTACAAAGCTCGACTGGTTTGTGATGGTCGAAGCCAACAGGTGGGTGTAGATTGTGGTGACACCTTCAGTCTGGTTGTTAAACCGGCAACGATACGCCTTATTCTTACATTGGCTCTCTCACGTTCTTGGGCCATAAATCAATTAGATGTTACCAACGCCTTTCTACATGGTAACCTGGAGGAAACAGTTTATATGCATCAACCCATGGGGTTTCGAGACCCACGATTTCCGGACCATATTTGCAAATTAAAGAAATCTCTATATGGCTTAAAGCAGGCTCCACGCGCCTGATACCAGTGTTTTACTGACTTTGTCTTGTTGCAGGGGTTCACACAAAGCAAGTCTGACAACTCTTTGTTCATTTATCACCATGGTTAGCATACCGCCTATCTACTCCTTTATGTGGATGACATCATCCTCACCACATCTTCTGACGCACTTCGTGGACGTCTTATGCAATCTTTGTCTGGCGAATTTGCCATGAAAGATCTGGGTCCCTTATCTCATTTTCTAGGTATCTCTGTCACACGAATAGGTGACAGCGTGTTCTTATCTCAACATTCATATGCCGACGACATCATACACAGGGCATCCATGGACTCCTAAAACCGATTGCTACTCCGGTTGACACTGGCTCCAAGCTTGGGGCATCTTCCTCCGCCCCATTTCATGATCCTACCACTTATCGTAGTTTGGCAGGCGCACTTCAGTATCTTACGTTCACACGGCCAGATATCTCATATGCGGTTCAACAGATATGCATGCACATGCACTCACCATCTGATGATCATTGGAATGCTCTTAAGCGGATCATCCAGTATATACAGGGCACTACAGATTATGGTCTCTCTCTCAATCCTGCCCCAAATATATCTCTTCGTGCTTACACTGATGCTGACTGGGCAGGATGCCCTGACACTCGCCGTTCTACTTCTGGTTACTGCGTATATCTTGGCGACAACTTAATCTCCTGGTCCTCCAAAAGACAGCCAACAGTCTCTCACTCCAGTGCAGAAGCTGAATACAGAGGGGTAGCTAATGTTGTTTCCGAAATCTGCTGGATTCGTAACCTCATGCTCGAACTGAATCAACCCCTCCTCAAGGCTACTCTAGTTTACTGTGACAATATCAGCGCCATCTATCTATCCGGTAATCTTGTTCAGCACCAGCGGACTAAACATATTGAACTGGACATTCACTTCGTTAGAGAGCAGGTACAACGGGGGTGTGTTCGTGTTTTACACGTCCCTTCTCGCAACCAGATCGCGGATATCTTCACCAAAGGCTTGCCTCGAATCTTATTTGATGATTTTCGCTCCAGTCTCAACGTTCGCCAACCTCCCGATTCGATTGCAATGGTGTAATAACAATTATATTGTAAACATAGTAAATTCCTTAATCTTAGCAAAGGTTGTTGTACACCATTATTAGTTTCCTATTATATTGCCAATCTATGTAATTATATATTGCGGTTGATTAATAAGAATTATTCATTCAGTCAAATTACATCTTCCTATATGGACTATCTATTTAACAATATTTCAGCTAAAAGATTCAACCACTGATAGAGTAAAAGTGTATGTTCATAAACCAAATCTCCCCTATATAACTTGTTCAAGCAATAGTATTTTATGTTTTCATGTCACAAATACATATAATCAAGAATAATGCGGTAAAAAGAAACAAGTTTGCTTACTGCTTGGAACATTTTGTGTCTGATTCTGAGGAAGCGTGTGCTTCTTGTGTACAAGAATCGACTGTATCTTGCTTTTCAGTTGTCGTTGACTTAGTTCTGTTGACCTCTTGCACAGATGTAGAATTTGATGCACTATGTGGTGAAAGCCAAACCCGATTCTCATTCTCTCATTGGATTCTGTTTATAAAGATCAAAATCTTCAGATGCCCATGAAGGAACAGAATTCATGTTTCTTAATCTGTACTCAACTTGTACAACATGTTCTATATTGGCATTTGCAGCCTCAATATACATAAACGAATCACTTGATGATCGCCTATGACCTCTTTTAACAGTTGTTTCTGGACTCTGGTTCATCAAGAAGTTAATCTAGCCAAGAAGGTTGTTCTTCTATCACAAGGATTTCAGAAGACGTACGTTGATGGAGTGAATTTCCATCCCTGTGTTTCAGTATCGTCCCTTTTGATGCGTTTGATGTATTTGGAAATGGACCTTTAGGGGGAAGTGAATAATGTTTTCCGCTGTACATATTTCTCAATGCAGATGGTCCCTTCAAATTTTCCATAATCAAATCACAATTTCACCATCTCTCTCTCCCACGAGCCTAGTGATGAAAGCACCCCACGTCACCGTCAGTGCCCTATTGTGGCGGTGTGCGGTGCCTCGTGCCCTCTGATGTGGCACTCCTACCCTGTGCAGTGCGCACACTAAGGGGTTGTTTGTTTTTTTGCTCAGAAGCACTTTTTGCCTCTTTTGTCTGCGCCGCGCAGACGCGCGCAAACGTTTAGGGTCTGCAGATTGTTTGTTTTTTTGGAAGACCTTTCACTCAAAAAGGTCTTCCTGACCTCTTCTTGGTGTAGACTTGTTCCAATGTCTTCTAAGGTCTTCAAAGATCTTCTCCTCTTCTCTTCTCCTCACCCACCACCACCATCACGGTCCACCACCACCACCACCGTCCACCACCACCGTCCACCACCACCACCAGCATGGTCCACCTCCACCATGATGGTCCACCACCACCACGACCCACCTACCACCACCACCACCGTCCACCACCACCACGGTCCACCACCCACCACCACTACCACCACGGTCTACCACCACCCACCACCACCACCGTCCACAACCACTACCACGGTCCACCACCACTACCGTCCACCACCACCATGACGGTCCACCACCACCACGGCCCACCTACCACCACCACCCACCACCCCCACCATCCACCACCATCCACCACCACCACCACCACCAGCACCCACCACCGTCCAACACTACCACATCCACCACCACCATGGTCCACCACCCACCACCACTACCACCACGGTCCACCACCACCCACCACCACGGTCCACCACCACCACAACGGTCCATGACCACCACCACCGTCCACCACCACGGTCCACCACCGTCTACCACCACCACTATCCACCACCACCGTCCAGCACCCCCACCACCATGGTCCACCACCACCACCGTCCACCACCGTCTACCACCACCACGATCCACCACCACCGTCCACCACCACCACTACCGTTCACCACCACCACCATGGTCCTCCACCACCACCACCTTCCACCACCAGACTGTTGTAAAAATCAGTTTATTTAAATTTCAGTTTACTTCAGCAGCCTGCATACGTTAACAAACAAACAGTCTTCTTCTTGCATACTGCAGACCTTTGGTCCACCTCTTCTCCTACAGATGTGGTCCGCAAACTGCAGACCTTTTTCTGCAGAAAAAACAAACAGCACCTAAGGTGTTGTTTGTTTTTTTGCTCAGAAGCACTTCTGACCTCTTTTGTCTGCGCCACGTAGATGCGCGCAAACGTTTGGAGTCTGCAGATTGTTTGTTTTTTTTTGGAAGACCTTTCACTCAAAAAGGTCTTCCTGACCTCTTCTTGTTGCAGACTTGTTCCAAAGTCTTCTAAGGTCTTCAAAGGTCTTCTCCACTTCTCTTCTCCTCACCCACCACCACCACCACCACCACGGGCCACCACCACGGGCCACCACCACAGTCCACCACCACCACCAACCACGGTCCACCACCACCACCTACCACCGTCCACCACCACCCACCACCACCACCGTCCACCACCACCACCACCACCATCCACCACCACCGTCCACCACCACCATCCACCACCACCGTCCACCATCCACCACCACCGTCCACCACCACCATGGTCCACCACCACCACCACGGTCCACCACCACCCACCACCCACCACCACCACCCACCACCACCGTCCACCACCACCACCATCCACCACCACCATGGTCCACCACCATCACGGTCCACCACCACCCTCTACCACCACAGTGTTGTAAAAATCAGTTTATTTAACTTTCAGTTTATTTCAGCAGCCTGCAGACATTAACAAACAAACAGTCATCTTCTTGCAGATTGCAGACCTTTGGTCCACCTCTTCTCCTGCAGATGTGTGCAGATGTGGTCCGCAGACTGCAGACATTTTTCTGCAGAAAAAACAAACAGCACCTAACACATAATCTTG
Source organism: Ambrosia trifida (assembly GCA_028751855.1). Classification (NCBI taxonomy): domain Eukaryota; kingdom Viridiplantae; phylum Streptophyta; class Magnoliopsida; order Asterales; family Asteraceae; genus Ambrosia; species Ambrosia trifida. The sequence goes on from CM054123.1 coordinate 48,369,292, forward strand.
TCTAGTAGTTTAAAAGGTGGAATTACGAGTTAAATTCATGTTTACCACTCGTTTTACATGGCTATACGTTTATTTAACCGAAATGGTCACAATTAAACGCATGTTTAAAAGTTGAAATCAGTCTGACTGCTGTTGATGAATTCTCAGGTTTGTATACAATTAGGGCTGGAAACGAACTGAACTTTCAGCGAACTGTTCACGAACCGTTCGGCGGGAAGTTCGTTTGTGTTCGGTAACATGTTCGTTTATGTCCGTGAACGTTCGGTAACGTGTTCGTTTAAGTTCATTTATGTTCGATAGTTTAATAGGGTTTTTAATTTTTATAATGTTTTTTACATTCTTTAATTTTTATTTATTTTACCCAAATAAGTAAATAATTTATGTAAGGTAAGTATGTGGTTATACAAGATCAACAAACCCTACTTTTAGGATAATCATTAAATAAATAATTAATAAAGAGTTCAAGTTTAAATAACTAATTAATGAAGACGTCACGTTTAAGATGCGGGCTTAGTTTTTTTAGACACTACTTTATTTTGTTTACCAGAGAAAATATATGATACAAAGTATCCTTAACATACAAAGTGTAAGAAGCCACCACAGCTTGACACGTATAAACCATAGTTAACTCTAACTAACCCAAATCTGGTTGATTAAAAGGGTAAAGGGTAATGTTCCTTCAAATCGTTCATTATTCTTTCATTAACCACCACCACCACCACCGCCGCCGCCGCCGGACCTAAGCCTCACCGCTCCTTCTCTCCTCTAACCTCCGACGCCTTCAAAACCCTTCACGTTGTTCGCCTTCAAACCGACCTCAATCGTGGCTCAGATCTAGTTACTTCCCTCTATCTTCGAAGAAGACAACAAAGCCAACATCTCTGTTGTGACATCCGTCACCCTCGTCTTACATTTAGTTGTCAATAATAGTCCTTTAAAAAATTTCCATTATAACCCATATAAGTTTCGCCGTTTTCAAATTTATTGAAATGATCGAAATTATTTTTATCAAAGATAAACGTTTTAGAGTTAAAAAAAAAAAAAAAAAGTTTTGGATCATCCAGTTAAAATCTATAAAATACGAGTTCATTAAAAGTTAATAAAAGTTTAAAGTTTATAAAGTCTTTTAAAACATTTAAGTTAGATAGGTTAACTTTGGTTAACTTTTATAAAGGAAAAACTAACAAGGTTTATAATTAAAACAAACTAGGTTATATAGGAGGGACTAAAGCTGTCATTACATAAAAGTTTTAAAACATCCATCCCCCTCCTGTGTTGCTGCTCGGTTTTCCGGCCATGTCCGGCGACCGGAACTTATTCCGGCAAACATACAAACACCCTTTTAACTCGTTTTTATTGCTTCAAAGCGTTTCTCCCTCATTAATCAGTGAATTCCAATCATTTCATCAAGTTATAACGCGCCTTTAATCGTGTTTAAATGAGATAAGTGTAACCGACCGGAAAAATTTTAATAACTCAAAACGTTAGTTAACCGAGCGATTATATAAACCACCAGTCCCAATCGCATTCTGCACCTTTCAGGAGTATAAACCCACTTCTAAATCAAACAAAACGAAACTGAAAGACTCTTAATTCGTGGATCATGGTGCGGCCCTTTTCACTCGATTTCAACACGTATTTGATCATTGCAAGCCTTTGTATTGGTGCCGTTTTTCTTGCCTTACGTTTCCGACCAAAAGCCCTTTATCACAGGTTGTGTTTTGAGCCTAAATCGCGTTATTGAATTCTTAGGGTTAGGGTTTGAATGTTTTGGGGAAGAAGATGAAGTTGGATTATTGTTTTTTTATATTTTAGTTTTCTAAATGATACAACAAAAGCCTTGCTAGACTAGTGGTGGTGATGTTGGTTTCCATAAAGGGGTACCCGGGTTCGAGTCCCCTTGGACGCACCTCTCCAACATTTTTGGGGTAATTTGTTTTAAATTTTCATTTTCTTATTTTCTTTAAATATATATAATATATTTAACTTAGAATATTTATAATAAATCCATTTTTGCTACAAAAATTATAAAAATTTAGGAGTAGCTCCTTGACACCTCATAGAATATTATCCCACTTTTATTTTCTGGAAAATGTTTTATTTTTATATTTTTTTAATGAATTAAATTGTTTTAACCGTATTTAATTGATTAAAAATTTATTTTTAATGATTTTAATCTCAAACTTTTTGGGTAATTATTTTTAATCATCATGAACTTAAATAAAAATTATCGGTTCAGAAAACATTTATTTTTATTGATTTTCCTATTTTTAATCATTTAAACATGATTTAATCTCATTAAATCAGTTTTAAATATAAATAAGTTATAAAAATTATGAGAAAATTATTTTCATTAATTTACATAAGAAAGCACCCAATTTCTATAAAAAAAGTATTTTTGAGTCATGTCTTGTATTATTAACATTATTTATGTTTAATTAGATATAATTAAACATTTATTTATTTACACTATTTAAACATCTATTTTATAAATATTTTCTTATAAAATAGAAATGTCTTATGATTGAAAGTCTTTATTATCATTGATGGATCTTTGAGTAACTCGTAACTATTTATTTCAATATTTATGATTATTGTATTTAGTTACAATAATTAGTTAAAGTAATTAACTAAATTATTTGGTCTTAATTATTTAAACATATTTTTAACTAAAATACTCAATTGGTAATAATTATATTATTTAAACCATATTTACAACCTTTCATATATTATTTGTGATATACAACTTTCATATTAAAAACTCTAATTCCCCAATTCGACTTAGCAAACCCTAATGCCTTAGACTCTAGTTACCTTAGACTTTTTAGACATTTCCTTATTAGTATGCTTACACATTATAGGTTGAATTCCTCGGAATTCTCATTGCTTAGCTCACGACCGCTTAAGTTGGATTTTGCTCGCTTTCGCAAACTGTGAGTATATCTTTCCCCTTTTTACTATTTTACATTTTGGGGTGACTCATGTACTTACTATCAAGTTTATATTTCCTTTTACTAAAATAGCAATTCTTATGTGTGTTTGCTTGTGTTATTTTGTGTATCTATGACCTGTCAAATCATTAACCGCTGGGCGGCCTGGCATTTCAATGAATAGTACTATGGTTTATACCCTTGTGACTCTGTTGAGAGTCCTCGTCATTGCTATGTATTACATTACTACTAGCGCATACTATATATATCTGCTTTCTTCTCTTAGGGTTGATTTGACCCGGATACCACTTATTTCATAATTGCAAACAGTATACGACACATGAATTGCTAAACACTTTTCCTACTATATTTATTTAAACAGGGTATGCTCACCAATACAAATTTTGTATTGACTAAAATATTTTGTACATGTTTCAGGTTGTTTTGAGACGCTTCTTTTAGGCCTTTGGATTTTATATGTCAGTCTTGTCTACATTGTATTTTAGCTAGACTTGTCACTTTAGAATTATTGTATCCTGTAATTTCATTTCAATGTAATAAATTATTTAATCAATGTATTCAAATTTACACTTTAGTCCATGAGCTATTGAACAATCGTCACTACGTGACACCTCGATGTTTCCGCCATCGGTTGGGGTGTTACAGATTGGTATCAGAGCCATGGTTATAGGGAATTAGGTTATTAGAATGCCTTTTAGCCTAGTCTATAACTAAGCTTACTTTCACGAGTCCTCTCGTTTATATTTCTCTTATTTCTTATATTTTCTTTCGAGATATTTTCGTTATGATTATTCCTCGTTAGTCTTTCGATATTTTGCTTGGCGAAGAAGACGCTCGTATTTCACAAACGAAACGATATCATCAAGTTAGGAGTGGTATCCATACCTTGGTGATTAGTTTCACTCCTCTATAGGTTATTTATCTTAGGAATATATCTTTGAGATAGGAGTGACATCCACACCTCAAAGAGTATTCCTTCAAAAAGAAACTTAACCACTAAGCTGGGAGTGATATCCTTAACTTAGTGATTGGTTTCATCCCACAATCGTTTTCAATTTTGAAATACATCTTTGAGTTAGGAGTGAAATCCACATCTCAAGGATCTATTTCTACATCTCGTTGATTATGAATTTTCTTAAATACTGGTAATCTATTACATACGTTAATTTTATCATTTACGTCATTTTAAATCTTGGTCTTTCAAAACACAATTGGATGTACACATACTTCATGAAATGGTTTCATTTTGCATTTTACAAACTTGTATTGCATATTTTAAAGACCAAATGTAAACCTTTTGTTTTCACATGACGTATTCAATATACATTTTCGGGAGAAATTTGCAACTAATAATAAGCCTTATAACATTTTTCAAACTCGACTGCTCGTAAACACATGAAAATGTGTATTTACGAAGATTTTGCAAATGAACCTGTTTTGAATCTAAAACACACTTCGATTTCTAAAAATTTATTCTCATGCATCACTAACTATTCTTTCAACAATATCACAAAGTCAAGTAAATTGCGAAAATTTACCTTTTACACTTATACTCTTTCAATTACAAAACTTTTGGTTTAAACAATGGACATACCCTCTTATCCGAATGTTGCTAAATGTCTTTTATAGTATAACACATATATGTAAAATTACTAGATTTTAACTCGCATGCCAGTAGGCTATACACGTTATCTCCTTATTTTGTCTATCTGTATTAATTCAACTCGTTTACTTTCATTTTGTACAATTGTGCGATTTACTCGATTCATGCTATACTATTCTTTCAGTCGGAATTTTATGCTATACTTATATACTTACTTGGACGCATATTTTGTATGCATATTTTCTTTCCTGTTTTAAGCAAAACCCTGTCATACTTTACATTATTTTGTTCATCATCATGGCCAACGAACATACTAGTTGATAACTCGTATGAGATCTAAGCCAGTGCCCACGTACGACTCGGATTAGAGTATTTCTTTAATCCGAGGGGAACGGCGTAAATCTCAGAGTCTATCACTATGAGTGTTTAAAGCCAACGATGTAAACAGAAACTATCGGTTAAAGGGAAAACCCGGAAGGGAAGAACCTCTAACCATGTCTGGATTAAACATCATTTCATTATAGTGGCTATTGCATATCCTAATTGCACGCATTTGTTTCTAGTATTACTTAGGATAGGGTTATGGAAAAGCATAACACCCCAGTGTAAGGTAAATTGATGATTACGGTCCGGAACGCAATCATGGGCTTACAGGTACATGAGGGTGGTGTGTAATTCTATTTAGGTTGTTGGTAGACAATCAGTACGAGTCCAAAGTATCGGGAGTGTGGTGGGTCAGCTGCGGTACACCCTATATATAAGCATAAACGATACTGCAGGAGTGGACTAGGAGTTTGACCAAGAACCTACCCATTACTACCTCTTCATTTGATCATTGACTAGTAACTAGCATTTTCGATAAGAACATTTTACATAAGCTTCAATTAGTTTTGTTGGAGCCTTCTTGTTGACCATCTCTATAGAAAACCTTAAACCTTGTGTACTTTTACACTCTCTGTTAGCCGAAATTCTGTGCATGTCCCTAGTAACGTTCAGTCAGAAAACATTTTTAAAGTAGGGGAGACTACCTTCATTAGTACCTCTGCCCATCACCCGTTATACGTTCCCAAAACTTTTCTCATCTAAACTCTCAACCTTCTAACTTTGGGTTAACTATCAAAGATTTTGGAACTTTTACATTGGATAGGAGACAACTATTTTAAATTTTGTAAAATCATAAACGATGAAATTTTCTTTTAAAAACTTGGTTGACTTTTATAACACCTTTTATTTCATAGTAACCTCCACTTGAAAGAAATTTCGAGACGAAATTTTCTAAAGTAGGGAAGACTGTGACATCCGTCACCCTCGTCTTACATTTAGTTGTCAATAATAGTCCTTTAAAAAATTTCCATTATAACCCATATAAGTTTCGCCGTTTTCAAATTTATTGAAATGATCGAAATTATTTTTATCAAAGATAAACGTTTTAGAGTTAAAAAAAAAAAAGTTTTGGATCATCCAGTTAAAATCTATAAAATACGAGTTCATTAAAAGTTAATAAAAGTTTAAAGTTTATAAAGTCTTTTAAAACATTTAAGTTAGATAGGTTAACTTTGGTTAACTTTTATAAAGGAAAAACTAACAAGGTTTATAATTAAAACAAACTAGGTTATATAGGAGGGACTAAAGCTGTCATTACATAAAAGTTTTAAAACATCCATCCCCCTCCTGTGTTGCTGCTCGGTTTTCCGGCCATGTCCGGCGACCGGAACTTATTCCGGCAAACATACAAACACCCTTTTAACTCGTTTTTATTGCTTTAAAGTGTTTCTCCCTCATTAATCAGTGAATTCCAATCATTTCATCAAGTTATAACGCGCCTTTAATCGTGTTTAAATGAGATAAGTGTAACCGACCGGAAAAATTTTAATAACTCAAAACGTTAGTTAACCGAGCGATTATATAAACCACCAGTCCCAATCGCATTCTGCACCTTTCAGGAGTATAAACCCACTTCTAAATCAAACAAAACGAAACTGAAAGACTCTTAATTCGTGGATCATGGTGCGGCCCTTTTCACTCGATTTCAACACGTATTTGATCATTGCAAGCCTTTGTATTGGTGCCGTTTTTCTTGCCTTACGTTTCCGACCAAAAGCCCTTTATCACAGGTTGTGTTTTGAGCCTAAATCGCGTTATTGAATTCTTAGGGTTAGGGTTTGAATGTTTTGGGGAAGAAGATGAAGTTGGATTATTGTTTTTTTATATTTTAGTTTTCTAAATAATACAACAAAAGCCTTGCTAGACTAGTGGTGGTGATGTTGGTTTCCATAAAGGGGTACCCGGGTTCGAGTCCCCTTGGACGCACCTCTGCAACATTTTTGGGGTAATTTGTTTTAAATTTTCATTTTCTTATTTTCTTTAAATATATATAATATATTTAACTTAGAATATTTATAATAAATCCATTTTTGCTCCAAAAATTATAAAAATTTAGGAGTAGCTTCTTGACACCTCATAGAATATTATCCCACTTTTATTTTCTGGAAAATGTTTTATTTTTATATTTTTTAATGAATTAAATTGTTTTAACCGTATTTAATTGATTAAAAATTTATTTTTAATGATTTTAATCTCAAACTTTTTGGGTAATTATTTTTAATCATCATGAACTTAAATAAAAATTATCGGTTCAGAAAACATTTATTTTTATTGATTTTCCTATTTTTAATCATTTAAACATGATTTAATCTCATTAAATCAGTTTTAAATATAAATAAGTTTATAAAAATTATGAGAAAATTATTTTCATTAATTTACATAAGAAAGCACCCAATTTCTATAAAAAAAGTATTTTTGAGTCATGTCTTGTATTAATAACATTATTTATGTTTAATTAGATATAATTAAACATTTATTTATTTACACTATTTAAACATCTATTTTATAAATATTTTCTTATAAAATAGAAATGTCTTATGATTGAAAGTCTTTATTATCATTGATGGATCTTTGAGTAACTCGTAACTATTTATTTCAATATTTATGATTATTGTATTTAGTTACAATAATTAGTTAAAGTAATTAACTAAATTATTTGGTCTTAATTATTTAAACATATTTTTAACTAAAATACTCAATTGGTAATAATTATATTATTTAAACCATATTTACAACCTTTCATATATTATTTGTGATATACAACTTTCATATTAAAAACTCTAATTCCCCAATTCGACTTAGCAAACCCTAATGCCTTAGACTCTAGTTACCTTAGACTTTTTAGACATTTCCTTATTAGTATGCTTACACATTATAGGTTGAATTCCTCGGAATTCTCATTGCTTAGCTCACGACCGCTTAAGTTGGATTTTGCTCGCTTTCGCAAACTGTGAGTATATCTTTCCCCTTTTTACTATTTTACATTTTGGGGTGACTCATGTACTTACTATCAAGTTTATATTTCCTTTTACTAAAATAGCAATTCTTATGTGTGTTTGCTTGTGTTATTTTGTGTATCTATGACCTGTCAAATCATTAACCGCTGGGCGGCCTAGCATTTCAATGAATAGTACTATGGTTTATACCCTTGTGACTCTGTTGAGAGCCCTCGTCATTGCTATGTATTACATTACTACTAGCGCATACTATATATATCTGCTTTCTTCTCTTAGGGTTGATTTGACCCGGATACCACTTATTTCATAATTGCAAACAGTATACGACACATGAATTGCTAAACACTTTTCCTACTATATTTATTTAAACAGGGTATGCTCACCAATACAAATTTTGTATTGACCAAAATATTTTGTACATGTTTCAGGTTGTTTTGAGACGCTTCTTTTAGGCCTTTGGATTTTATATGTCAGTCTTGTCTACATTGTATTTTAGCTAGACTTGTCACTTTAGAATTATTGTATCCTGTAATTTCATTTCAATGTAATAAATTATTTAATCAATGTATTCAAATTTACACTTTAGTCCATGAGCTATTGAACAATCGTCACTACGTGACACCTCGATGTTTCCGCCATCGGTTGGGGTGTTACATCTGTGTCTCTCGCTAATCACAAAACAAAGGAAAAAGAAGAAAAAAAGAAAAAAAAAACAACCAATCCATAAAAACATTACCTCAACTGTGTGTTTATATAGTTGTTTGTTTGTTGGAGGAAAACAGAGGAAAATAGGGGAAAAGTGAGGAAAATGTGAGTTTTATTTATACTAAATGCGTTTTACAAAAACAAGTGCGTTTTACAAAAAACAAGTGCGTTTTTACAAAAACCAAGTGCGTTTTACAAAAAAACCAAGTGCGTTTTTGTAAAAACAGTTTAAATATTGTTTAAAAAAGCAAATGCGTTTATAAAAAAACCAAGTGCGTTTTATGATTTTCTGTTTAACAGTTTCTGATCTTCATCATCTGAAACGTTTTTGAAAGCCATTTTTTTATTTAATTCTTCTTCTATTATCAACATCGTTTGTTTCTGTGAATAATACATGCGTTGATAGTGATTTTTGAATATGATTCGACTAATTATATCAATTGAATTATCATACTCTGTTTTTCTTCTATTTCTGCAAATACGTTTTGATTTTGTTTGTAATCAAATGTTTTTTATTGTTTAATCATTCTGAACGTTTAATCGAGTTGAAAACGATGAAAATTCATGTTCAATTGCTGAAATTTTTTGCATCAATTATGTCTGTTGTTACGATTTCACGGAAATTTAAACGCGTTTTCCTAATTTACCCTTGGTTAGATTAACCTCAATATGATTAGGATTGTTAATTACCATCTTACCACCATCTAAATCTAATGTCTGAGAATGCTTCTTACACTTTGTACGTTAAGAAACTTTGTACGTTATCTCTTCCCATGTTTACCAACATTATGTTAAGTACTAAATATGTTTGTATAATTAAGTTATATTCTGGGTGGATCTAGTTAATTTTTTACTATATGTGAATTCGATATTATTTGGAAGTCAATAATTGTCCATCTAGGGTTGTTTCCGTTCATTAACACTTTGTATTCATGCACACCTGTGTGTTCATTAATGTCCGATTGTGTTCGTGAGCGTTCATGAACAAAATTAACAAACGAACACGAACACAGGTGTTTTATTAACAAACGAACACGGACAGAAAATCTCGTTCGGTAAGTGTTCATGAAGTGTTCATGAACTGTTCGTGAACACATAATTTCCTCAACAAATGAACACGAACAAGGCCTTGTTCGTGCTGTTCAGTTCGTTTGCAGCGCTATCTACAATATCTTAAATTTAGTTATGCATTTGTAATATAGATATTTAGTCAAAATTATTTCAAGTTGCATTTTACAAAATGTAAATACTTGATTTAGATAACTAGTGGTATTTATATTCGCGCGTTGCGCGATTGTTGGATGTGGTGTTGTGAAAGCATGGTTTTGGTAGAAATTAGAAGCTATTGAAAAAGGAAGTTGTTAAAAAAAGGTAAAAGTTGGTGTATAAAGTCAGTAAAAATTTTATGTAATATTAAGCAAGTAGTTTGGATCCATTTCAGCCAACAATCTAGTGGTGCTATTATTTGATCAAAATGTGGACATTTATAGTCCAGGGTTATGGAAGCCAGAAGTGTACAAGGCTTTGTGGTAGTGTTGCGGCTTTTCTTGTTGTTTATGAGTCTGCGAGTTAAAATTGTGTATTTAGTTAATATGTATGCATGTTTTAGTATTGTATATATATTTTTTTATTTGTTATGTAATGGGAGTTTGACACTTTGACTTGCGCGCGTTGCGGCGCGCTAAACCATGATATGGTTGTGGGACTTCGACTGATAATTGCATTCATATTTAAGTCGTGATATTGTATATGCACTGGTATTATAGTCGTGATATGCCAGTTCCGTTCGAAAGCAAGCCAGTTCATCGCTGCACTGGTACATGCATATCACTGCACTGATACATACATTACTTATGTTCGCATCATGTACTTTCAATATAAACATGATTAGCTTGTAATACAAAACTGAATCATCTCAAATCAATAAACAAAGAATGATTCAAAGTTCCATTCATTTACATATAACTGAGAGCAATGTTCATCTCCGTAGTAATCTGCATCTTTGATTTAGCACTGAACATGCAATGTAAAAAAGCCTAATGAAAAATAATTATCCTATAAAATTAGCATTTACTTCATCTTCATAATCATATTTCATTCTAACAAAATGGCTCAAGCATACTCCCTGATCAACATATGCAACTTTAGAAATAACAGTACAAAAAGTGTAATGTTTACAATATCAGCCGAATCGGTTCGTACAACATATAACTACAATAAGCTAAGGTAAGGAAGAAGATGAACTAAACCATGACAACAAAATCATCACTGCCACGCACCGCGTGCTTCAACCTACCACATCCAATAGTTATTCCCCACTCTCCAAATCACGTTACCTTCCAACAGTAATTCCCCACTTTCCTAATGGGCAATAGTTTTAAGGTTCCATAGATTAACAAAGGTAAGCTAAAAACATACTCTGTTATGCCACCACAGTTGGCGGAATCAATAAAAAGTAACCAGAGGCTGACCAGAGTTGTGACCCGTTTAGGAGCGTGAGGCTGAATAGAGTTGTGTCTTCGTTAAGGAGCGTTAGGTAGCAATTTTTAATCTGCTTCCCTTACAAGCGGATTCTAGAACAAAAGCAACAGGGTTAGCTGCTGTTAAACACGGGTGGTTAACTGGTTAAATCCAAGTCTGTTTCTCGTACAGGAGTAACCGTAGGCTCACCCATTTTTCATATATACAATCAATGGACCACTTTATTCTTTAAAACCACAAAACTCTTTTAGCAAGCTGCTAAGAGAGACATATAGCAAACAAGGCAAAAAACACCATAGAAAAGACAACCAATCCAAAAAATTACACCTTAAAATTAATTGCTTCAAACCTGCTCCGGGAATCCCCGTTGTGGTCGGTATCGACTTGTTTCATAACGGTACCAACACCGAAAGAGGAAAGATAAACTCGTGATATGACAAGATTTATATTGATTACACTCAGGGGAAACGCTAGCACTTACCTTGCATCAGCAGGAGGCATCCAGTGGTTTGCAAAATTCCACAAAAGAAAAACAGAAAGCCCTACGTTTATCCATGACATGGTCCGAACCATCACCAAGCAAATTGTACCAGGAACTTCTATATTATTTGAAAACACACGAATAAGAATTTTCTTAGTTGTGTTAGGCCCATTTTCCTTTTGTGGGTTGATGACAATCTTTAAGGCGTAAAGGTGAAGTAAAGGTGTAAAACATGGCGAACATTTAAAACTATGTGACTTGTAAAATATCAAAGCGTCAATATTACTTGAAAATAAGTTGTTAAATGATGATGTTAGTCCATACTCAATGAAACCATTGTATAGGAGAAACTCTAACATGGAGAATGAAATGCAAACGAATTGAAAGGAGGCCTGGAAATTAAATAAAAAAGTAGAATAAGTCATGTAGGTCAGGTGCCAATTTCAACGGAATAAACGGGTTGAAAGCTTGTTTATTATCAAATTTCACGGGTCTAGAGAAAACGTATAACATTAGCAATTTAGTTTTATACAAAACCGATTATGGTACAAATTCCTAACCTGGAAGTGAAGCTTGCTGATTCAGATTCATGCCTCGCTTTGTTGGGAAAAAACGATGGTGTAATGACTTGCTTACCTGCATAGGTGGGGAAAGAAACAATAAGTTAAACATGTAACTTTTATTTATATAAAGCTACCAGGTTTTATTTAACTAATCGCTCAAAATGGTCACTCCTACAAAACTGGAAAACTTAGAGTGAGTCTAAATAGCTCACAACCGGCCCAGCAAATGTCCTTGACACTGGCAATGCTGTGAACACCGCCATACAAACAAACCCATTTTCATATTATTTTTTTCCTGAATCGACCTGTCTAAGGCACAATTTAGAAAGAAGTCACTTTAACCCAAACCAAACAGGTGCTTCTTAAAACGACACATTTTGACATGTTAGCTGACGAAACCCTATCCATGGCAGAAGCAACATTACTATTACCCAAAAAAAAAATCCAATAATAAATGCGCAATGGTTTCTTAACATGACATTCGGAAGTTTTTAACTCAATGCAGAATATCCAAAGAAAACCGTGGTAAACGTTTACACCCTCTTTTGTGTGCCATGATTTAAATATATCTTCTAATACAACTACCATGAGATCAATACTGTTTCTTAACATAAACAAAACATTCAGACATTTCATCAAGCACTTAAAAGGCATACATACTGTACACCAGTCAAGAAGTCAGCAAAGGAAAAAAAATTTGATGGCGGTGGTTCGTGTTCGAACAATTTAGGGGTTTACAAAGTTAAAAAAAACTGCAAATTAGGTACAATTCATAGAATTTATTAACCTGAGAATTACCACACAAAACTAAAAACAGCAAGCAAGTAATCTGAAAAAGAAAGAAAGAAAGACAAACAGATAGATAATTTGACTTACCCAGACCTAATGGACTCCCAAAATCCAGCTTGCAACCTAGAAACCTTGAACTTTCTGCTCCCTATATCAAAAACAACAACAACAACAACAACAACAACAATAATAATAATAATAATAATAATAATAATAATAATAATAATATAAAAGCTTTTCACTAAACCAAACTATTATTCAAACATATATATATATAATAAAATGTATATAAATATACCAGTGGATAAGCATAACGTCCAACATTCCGCTTTTCTTGCAAGACCTGGTCTTCAATCCGTGTGAGCATTGTGTTTCCCTGCGATCAAAGTCATTTCACAAGAAAACATTTAGTCGACATCATGATAATTTTCGGGATATTGGGCTCGACTCGATGTTAGAAATTCTGATTATTAATATGAATACTGAGCGAGATTTTCACTCCTAACATTAGTCGTATATCAACTTATACTTGTATAAAAACCTATGTTACATAAATACAAATTTTATCTTCCTGAACATAACTTCGAAGTATATACATATGAGTATATGACTGATCCTTGCATAACCTATGTTATAAAAACCTATGTACCATATTTTGCCGCCTCATTCAGTTGCTTTGCAGCCACCCTTACATCCTTTACATTCTTGATGCAATCTACCGCCTCCTGATTCGACATAACCTGAAAGCGAACATAAGATTAAGATCAAAAGCAACAAAAAAAAATCATAAAACCAACTTTCTTGATCATTTTTTAAATATAAATAAACCTTTCAAATGCCATCGCCCGCTAATATTATGAATTCAGAGTCATCATCTATGACTTCCATTGATACATCTGGTTCAGAACTCAGGTGTTTCTTCATTCTCTTGTCACTAAATGCTCTTGCCACCGCCAAAGTTATCGAACTGAAAACACATAGGAAACACAAAAATCATAAGAACGCACATATTAATACAAATCTAACAATCTCTCGGATGTAGAAGACTCATGATTATAAATGCCTTTTTGTCATTCCTATGGTAGCTAGTAAACACCAGTCAAAACATAAGTTTGAAATTAGCAATATCCAATGAGCAATCAGAAAATCAAGTCACTAAATATAAAAAAGATCATTTCTTTTTATTATTGAAACATAAAATTACTCGAACGCCATCAATAACCATCATTGATAACAATTAGAAGTTACCAACTTGCAGAAAACTTCACCTCACACTACAAATCCCGGTATCTGTAGCAAAGATATACTACAAATCCCTCTATTCATAGCTGCAAACACACATATTCGACTTGAAAGCACACAATTCCATTATGAAAACAAAAAAAAACATCAAATATCCATACCTGGGGACTACATTATCAATCGTGTGCACCGCGGCGAATACGATGGCAATTAATAGCATCATGACGGTGTACCACCAATTTGCAAAGAAAATAGACATAATCAATCAGAAACCATAACCACAATTTGATCAAAAGCAAAACTGGAGATTTAACTAACTATATATTTATGAAATACTATATAATCAACACCAATAAAAAAACGGAAAAGACATCGAATTCTAGACAAAATAAAGGTTTAGGAGGCTCAATCAAGCGACCTAAAATAAACATGTAACCTGAAACGAACATAATAAAAATATGAATCAATCAAACGCAAGAACAATCCAAAAGAAAGTGAGCTTTTTGTGGTTCAGAGTTTCTCAAAAATATGGCTGCAAGGCGGGTTGCAGGCTAAAACCCGCCATCCACCGTCCTTGCCACGCCATGGTCATCAGTTTTCAGAAATACTTTCAACTCATCACAACCAAGACACATCACAGCCATCTACAACCAACACTGAAACCCAAGCCACCACCACCGTCGCCGCCAACCACCTCCACCCAGCATCCCGAGAGTCACCACCATCATCAGATGCCCCAAACCACGAAATCTGACCTTGGAGTTTGTCGATCTAATCGAAAAAGGGACATGCATCTTGATCGGAATCTTTGTCATAGTGGTGTGGATGGCGGCGGAATCGTGGCGGCGACGACAGGCGATTCATCCCAAAATCAAACAACAGGCGATTCATCCCAGAATCAAAACAAACATAGGGATGGGTACGGCCAGATGGTGGTGTTGATGGCGGTGGAATCGTGGCGGCGACGGGAATCCTCCCGGTATCAACCAAACATAGGAATGGGCGGTGGGTATGGCGTTGGTATGGCAGTGGGTTTGGCGGTGGTCACGAAGGCAGAGAAAAAGAAGAGATAAACAACATCTACAAATGTTATCAAAAGATCTGAAATTACAAATATGCCCTCAATATGTTACTGTTCAAATAAGAAGGTATGTTATTATTATAGAATAATAATTTTACTTGACTTAATGAAGGGAAAACAAAGACTTAGATAATAACCTAATATAAAATCTTTCAACTAATAGGCTGAAAAATGTAGAGATAAAAACACAATGGACATGTCCGTGTCACTGAACCAATATATTAACCAAGATTCACCCAACACAAGTGTCAACTTGCCCATTTTCTATTGGACTTTAAGTTGGGTGGGTGGGCCAGGGTCATAGCAAAAAGAAATAAAAGAATAAGATATTGAACATTAAATATAAAAAAAATAAATTAAAATGAATGAGATTTTTCACAATATCCTTTTCTAGTCTAGAAAGTGGGTCATGGGACAATATTTTGATGATCAAACAACAAAATAAGAAAAAGCAAAATATAGATTTGTGGCAGAAAAAAATCAATTGGAAGTTTTGGAGTTTAATGAAAAATAAATGATTCGTGAGGAATCAGGAATTATATTGTCGAGCTATGAGTGGTGCATCGACTCTTCAGATCGATTTGGATATGTTTTCATTGATGCAAAAAAGAGCGAATCCTAGGTTAACATGAACCCGCCATGATAATTGGGGGTGAGCATTTCGTGGTTCGAACTCACGAGAACCTTAGACCCGATTTACGAGAACCTTGGACCCGAACCTTTTTAAATATATGGGTCGGTTTGCGGTTCTAGATTTATATGAATTATCTGTTCCGGGTCGGGTCGGTTCCAAACCCATGGTTCTAATATAAGAACCACAAGAACCGTTTATATTTTAATTAGAACATGACTTATTAATAGATTGATAATGTATGAAGAAAATATAATTTATAAAAATGATCCAATAGATATGTATCTTATGAAAAAATAAAACAACTCTTTTTTAGTCTTTTCATTAACTTTTTTACGTGTTTTTGTAATTGATTTCACGTAATGTTAATGCAATATTAAAAAAATATTATTTATAAAAATAACAATGCATTTTTCTTAAAATATTTTTCGGCTTGATTTATATGCATAGATGCGATATATTATAATATATATTATATCAAAAATTGATGTAAATATTTATGTATGTCGCTTTGATGTGTGTGTATTTGTGATGTATACATAACAGATTCGCATAATGTTTTGAGTGAGGAGAATGATAAAATTGTTACCAAAACATACGTTAAGAAACGAAAAATGATTAAAAAAAAAAGACAACTCGTGAGCTATTGTTAGAACCATATGGAGGAAATCTTTTACGGGCATAGTAAAAGAATAGGAATGTGTAACCTTCTAAAAGCCTATTACATTAAAAGGTTCTGGAAGGTCAGACCCTTTACCTGACCCATGAGAACCTTTAGGGCCCGAAACCACATGACCTTTTAAGGTTCGGTTCGTGGTTCCTAATTTCAACAATAAAATGGTATACGGTTCTAGTGGGTCCGGGTCGGTTCCTGACCCTTTGCACAACCCTAATGATAATTATCCTCAATTATAATATGTTTAATAAATAGGAAAATTGGATTTAAATACTTTAAACTGTTGTTCGTTCGCCGATATCACTCCCAATTATCTTTGACTACTTTTTTTTTTTTTTTTAACTTCAATTTCATTAAAAAAACCAAGACGGGCCTCAAAGCAAGAGCCGAAAAGGCGTCATTACACCAAATACAAAGGAGACTTCATCCCATCTACCCAAAAAACATCCATAAACTTAGACCCACTCTTAAACCAAAAAAACGACAATCTTTGACTACCGATACTCCCAACTTTACTCTATGTTTGTTATGTCACCATACATAAAAGAACTTATTCCCTCATCACATAAACACTTTACATTACAATAACAATATGAATCTTTAACATAGCCCTATAACAGCAAACATCATTTTTGACAAAACCTCAAGAATAGAAATCTATGTAAAAAATAATAATAATTTAAACCCTCGAGTCGTCACCAAATAAACAATCATGTAAACTGGTAAAGACACATTTTAAGATATACAAAACAAGAGCATTATGGATGATGTAACTTGACTACTTCCATCTTCTACCACCTACGAGCCATCAGTATTGCCATTATTCAGGAACCGAAAAAACCAGATATCCGTTATCCCAACGGACCCTAATCTCTTGGCCAACTTGCAAACCCTTTGATCTGATGATTTGCCCCCATTTTCCAATTAAATTGTAGTAGCTTCCGCGGCACTTCAACTTCATTAAAAATGAATCACCGTTGTCATAGTCTTGAGCATTGACGTTTATTTGATACTCATTTCTTAATTGCTCTCGTGCCTGTGACGCCCAATACAAAAGAATGTGATCTTCAACTGATTTTCCGGGTAAAGTAAGGAATGGATGATTTGTATCCACGTCAGACAAAGTTAACACCTTTTTTATCGGCCACTCATCATGTTGTTGGTGATGATGGTGCTGTTGGTGGTGTTGCTGCTGCTGGTAGTGGTGTTGGTGTTGCTGTTGTTGCTGCTGTTGTTGTTGTTGTATCACTGGGATTGTTGCAGGCGCAACTACCTGCTCATAGGGGACAGAAAAGTGTAAACAACCATTAGCCCATCGAATCTTGATCTCCTTCCCAACGCCTAGTCCTTTACTCCGAATAATCTTTCCCCATTTTCCTATCAAGTTATAATAATTACCACGCCACCTCAGCTTCATCACGTATATCTCCCCTGTATCGACATCACGTGCATTCAAATTCACTTGTTCTTCACTTCTAAGCAGCTCTCGTTGTTGTGGGGTCCAGTGAACAAGGATATGATCTTCAACTGATCTTCGTGCCAACGGTAGGAAAGGATGATTAGTGTCAACATCAGATAGCGTTAAAACTTTCCTAATAGGCCACTGGTCATGCACTACGGGCGCAGGAATACCTTGTAATGGTGGTACAGAAAGAGCTTGTTCTGGGACCGAAAAGTGTAGACAACCATTAAACCAACGAATTTTTATCACTTTTCCAACATCAAGTCCCTTGCTACGAACAATCCTACCCCATTTGCCGATAAGATTGTAATAACTCCCACGCCATTTTAGTTTCATTATATAAACATCACCAGTGTCGTCGTCTTGAGCATTGATAGGTACTTGTTCTCTGTTCAGTAGTTGTTCACACTCAGACTGTGTCAAATGCACAAGGATGTAAGTCTCAACGGGCTGGCGAGGCAGAGTGAGAAAGGGATGAGTAATGTCAACATCAGAAAGTGTGAGTGCCTTTCGGATAGGCCAATCATCTTGCACTTGCAATGCACTATTGTGTCTAGAACGCCTCATGCCTGTGACCAATGTAGGAAACTTAGTAATTTGTTACAAGAGTCCGATTTTAAAGAAAAGAATAGATACAACAAAAGAATCCTAGTAGACATTGGCACTTATTTAACATAGAAGGCAACCGATACCATGTAAACGGACTAACGCTTGTCCATTCAGCAACATAAATCAACAACTAAATAACAAACGAATGGTCTCCATCAGAAAACAAACTACCTTAAAGGTTGAAGATAAGTAAGGAAATAAACCTAAATATTAAATGAGCCGAGGAAAGTATAAATTAGGCTGCATGCGCTATCACAACCAATCAATCACCACTTAATATTAACTTATGCTTATCTATCTATTTACAACATACACTCTTGGCCTTTATACATATCCTACGCACATCTTGAAATGCAGTTCACTAAAATCTACAACAGATCACATATGCATGACTTTAACTGTTCAGATCGATACGCTGAGACGCTCAGTTACTCACCAATGACATCCAAGAACACATTGACATCAAAAACATCTACTGCAATAACCAAAATGTTATCATGGGCATTACTGTATAGGGATAGGTCTCTTATGAACTAAATAGGCTACTTTCAACTTATAATGACCAGTAACACACAAATTTGTAAAAAAAAAAAAAAAAAAAGATTTATGCCGCACCTTACCTATGCATGAGGCTCATCACTCAATCATAGATCAGTCAAGGAACTAATTCTTGTACAAAATTTGGAGCCATCATAAGTACCAATGGATATGCTTAAGCACAGGTCAATACTCAATATGCATTCTTATGAGCATTTTGCAAGAGATTCTTTCATTTCTGTTTCGACATTAACCAAAGCATATATATTAATACTTACTAAAACTTTCCTTCAGTTATAACTTATAATAGCAAAAACAGTCTACTTTTTTAAAAGGGTTTCTTACTTTGCAACAGGCAAATGCATAATCATACATAAAACTTGCTAATCAGAAACCCTAAACAACCTACATTAATCAAACAAAACAAAACCCTCTAATAAAGCAAGTACCTTTTAACATAATCCTCTTAAAGTCTCAATCTTTAACCAAAAACTAAACTAACCCAACATAACCACTTCAAATAACCAAGTCAAGGGGTTAACCTTAATTACAAGTATTAAGCAAGAATTTAACAAAATAAAAAAGCAGTTGAAAGCCTAAACTGATGATCAGTATTAATTAATAAAATACCTGAGTTTGTGTGGAAAGGAATATGATGGGGATAAAAACCCTAGAGAGAGAAAGGGTGCATAGTTGAGGAAATTGGAAGTGTAAGGGTATAAAAGGAAGATAATAATAATAATAATAGTTTGTTAAAATAGGTGGTGACTGTGTGGATGAAATGGGTGGTGATGGTGGTGGTTTGGGTTAAGGAGGAGGATGGAGCTGAACTGGCAAAAATGGAGGCCAAATTGCGTCAAGACTTATTTAGCCTAAAGACTTTTTATATTTTTGTAGCGGATTTGACGCTATGATCTTACTTATTAATTTTACACTTTTTGTTTATCACATGACTAGATTATACCCCGGAACGTCCTGAGGGTGAAAAATCTAATATAACATATCAATTTTACATATGAAATAGAATGATGCATTTTACAGTTACATGTACGAAATCTTCGGGTAGCACCTAATCTAAAACAATTAACAATGTATCTCCAAGGTTAACGTCTAACCTTAAACAATGTATAACTCTAATATTAATACCTAAACTAAAACAATGTAAAACTCCAATGCTAACACATGTTGAAAATAGAATTCATATTTACTGATTTGAACATAATTAGTATGATTAATGAATTACCTGAACATTTTGTGGTTTTTTTCCTGTATGAACAAAACCCACAAAAAATAGTCATTTTTTTCTTCGTTTTTTTATATAGCATTATGGTACTCGTTGAAAAAGATAATAAAACGCTTGTTAATTTGGTGTAATTTTTTTTTAAAAAAACTCGTATATAAAAGATATTAACATTTAAAAATTATGGGAGGAAACATGAGAGAGAAAAATCCAATTTTTAAAAAAAAAAAAATTCCTAAAATCATTTTTTTATATAGCACTATGGTATTCATTGGAAAGATAATAAAACGCTTGTTAATTTGGTGTAATTTTTTTCTTTAAAAAATCTTGTATATAAAAGATATTAACGTTTATGTGACATCCGTCACTTTTCTTTGTATTATTTTTAATATTTTATGTACATTAAACTTCAATTAATAAGACGTTACATTTTCATCATTTTCGAACATTAAAAAAATATTCTGTGACACTTTTGGGCTTATATAATCATACTATATGTTTAGAACAACTCCAAACTTATCGAATAATTGTAAAAAAATAAATGCTTGGGACGGGGTTCGAACCCGCGTCCCAAGCCGGTTCAAAACATACACACACACTTCAAACCAATTGAGCTACACAACACATCTGAACTGAACCCACACGATAATTATTATAAACCATGTTTAAACTCGATCAGTTTGACTTAGAAAGTCAACTGATCGCGTCAATCATCATCAACAATCCACCCAACGCGTTTTTGATCCCATTTATGGAAGGGTATTGATCACCATTGACTGGTATGCGTCAATTACCCGGTCAATTATCAGTAACCATGCCTAATATACATCAAAGACGCGTCATCCCATTCAATCCATAGTCAAACCTACCAAATCCACAATCCGACCCTTGCCCTATAAATTGGACGTGCCTAGACAGTCCCTACTCGCCGAATTACCTCTCACCACTCTCAATTTCTGATAACACAACCTGCAAATCGAAGTTTTGATCGCGTTTGACGTTTTTCGTTGACCAAGCATTCATACCCGATTTCGAGCTTTTGTAAGTCCTTCCTTTTATGGGTTATACTCATCGGCACTTAGGGAACAATAGCCCCAAGAATTCAGGGGCTATTGATCGCTAATTGAGATGATTGGTAAACTAGGGCTCGTTTGATAGGATTTGGGGAAGAACACATGAAGCAGTTAGCGTATATAATTATTTTGAATCAATGAAAACACAACCAACTGGTGTAGACCAGCTGGTTTACACGCGTGTTGAGCAATCGAACCGACCTTTGGCCAAGGTTCGATTCCCACGAGCCCCTTTTATTTTTCTTGCATTTTACACTAAATATCCATTAACACATTTAAACTATATAATCAAATCCAATCCAATATAACTCGTTCTCAGGGTGTGGCTCAGTTGGTGGCCACGCTTGTGATAAAACCCGAACCGGCCAGAGGCCCGGGTTCGATTCCCATAACCAACAATTATTTTTTTTTTGCCATTTTTATATATACTTAATACATTAAATCTTTTAAAATAGTTTTTAAATACTAAACGTGGTTTATAAATTCTATAAAAATTATTATATGATCTTCAAATGATAAAGTTCATTATCCAATTTTTAGTTTTTCAAAAATAATTTATTTAATATATACTATAAATATTACAAGTTTATTCATTTAAAATTATAAAATTCAATAAAAAAATATCTAAACGATTTTATAAAATTCCACAAAAAATTATACTAAACTTTTATGACAATAAACATTTCAGAAATTATTTTTATTTCAGAAAAACCGGTCATTTTATATTTTTAATTAATTTTTGTTAATTTTAATCATTAATAAATCATAATAAATTCATTTTTCAATATTTTTGTACCAAAATTTTATATAAATTATTTCTAACTATCTAGAACTGAAATACAATTTTAATTCAGAAATTCTTTAATTTTAATATTTTTAGATATTAAAGTCATATTTTGACAATTTGAAATAATTAGTTTAAATATTCTATTTTCAAGAAAATAATTTTATAAAAATTATTTTCATAATCAAAACCTTATGTTGTGACTATATTCAACTTAAAATTTTACAAAGAGACTTTTATTTTTATTTATTTAATTTCTTATAATTAATAAACAATTTGTTTATTAATCAAATAAATACTTATCCCCAATACGAAGCCCTAGAAATACATGTATCCTACAGTTATTTCCCTTACACGTTATCAAATTCTTTAGGTTGATCATTTGGGGTAATATCAATTCAAATCTCGTTGTCCAGTTAAATTCCAAGCTACTACGTGAACAGTGAGTACTTTCTATCCCCTTTTTGCTTTTATACATTTTTGGGGTGTTACATGTACACTACTAAAAATTTCAAATAAAAGTTTACATTTTCACAATACAATTCTAGTACTATGTGCATTACCTACAACGTGCTTTATGCTTAGACAATACATGTGGAATACATTTGTACTTAGTGAAATCATTAACATGGTACAAGCCGACCTTAACATTGGATAGCGCTATTTGGATTGACAACCCGCCTAGATTGATTCTCCCCTTTTTTCATCGGAGACTCCGTGGCCACTGTTAAGTTATTATCCATTTAATGGATAAGTACACCACCGTTCATACAGTACATTATACAGTCACAGGATTGATTTCGCTCATTTGTATGATACATAGTTTACATATTTGCACTGTAGCTTGCACTTGAATTGTATTTCTTTTTAACTTACTATATATATCAAAACTAGGAATGCTCACCAACATTTCATATGTTGACCAAACCTATTTTTGTACATGTTTCAGGTGCAGTTTGATCTAGTGCTTTAGCAAGGAACATTTAGTGCTTAATTTTAATTCAGTTATTTCAATATTTACATTTCATTTAGACAATGTATTTTACATTTCCATGTAAGACAATTTTTTATTATTCAATAATATTTACATTTTAGTACCATGTGCTTTTGAACAATCGTCACTACGTGACACCTCGATGATTCCGCCATCGGTTGGGGTGTTACAGTTTAAAAATTATGGAAGGAAACATGAGAGAGAAAAATCTAATTTTTTTTTTATTTTTTTTCTAAAATCATTTATTGTCACATGGCACACTCAAAGAGAATGATGTCCTCTTTAAATGCCATGTAAGATTTATTGCTTTCAATTATAAAATAGATTTTTTTTTTTACTGTAAAGAATAACGTGCTAAATACCGTGACATCGGGTGTTATGGTCAACATCAACTACTTGATTGCCGTTAGCCCATTGTCTTTTTTAGATACGCAAAAACCTAACCTCCACTCGTTCGAAGACATAACAATGAAATAATTAGTAAAACCTCGCCTCATCTATCAAAGAAAAACATTTTATAGTCTTATAGTCTCTCTGTTTTTTTTTTCAAAATGTAGTTTTATAGTTTTATACTCTCTTATATACATTTGTGAAAGATACTTAAAGTTAAGAAATTCATTTAGCTTAATGCAAAATATTAAAACTAGCATGGTGTTCGCGTGATATAACGGGTAACACGGACATTTCAAAAGGTGTGCATGGTTAAGTTTAGCTCGATTATTGGTCTCAACCGAAACCAAAATCATCAGTTTATCGATCTTATTAATAAATCGTTTAATTGGTTCAGGTTATTTTGTAAGATTACCGGTTTTTAGTTTGTTTTAGTTAATTTTTGTTAGTTACAAAAATCAAACTTTGGCTAAAATTTTTGCTTTAGTACATGAAATGATGTATAAATACATGAAATGGAGGTATAAAAGCCATGAATATATGAATTGTTCGGTTTCAAATTGGTAGGGTACAAAAAAACTGATAAACGATTTTAAGTTAGTTTGGTTAATTCAGTTTTCAATTGGTTTGGTTTCCTTTTTTTCGTTTTAAATTATTGATCACCTCTAGATATTTTAAATCACGTCACACATCAATTTTTTTAAGCTAAAAATACATAGCAATACAATACTAAAATTAAAGAGAATAAAATGTCCATTTTTATGATGTATTTTTTTAAAGTATTAACCTATGAAAACTTATGGTCATTTAAAATCATGGGGATGTTTACTTAATACAAGGAGAAAATGTGTTACTATTATTTAAATGGGATATTGAAATTAAATAATTCAAAGTTTGGCCCATTGGCCAATAATAATTCGAACTTTCACGTTTGACCATTTAATCTCAATTGGACATGTGAGTGTCAAAAATGAACCTCTACATGTCAAAAATAATTCGAACTTTAACGTGGCGGTTCATTTTTGACACCCACATGTCCAGTTGAGATTATCCTGGTCCAACGTTAAAGTTCGAATTATTATTGGTCAATGGGCCAAAGTTTATTAAAGTTGAGGGAAGTAAAGTGCAATTAAGATGGAACATTTATAGTGCAAACATGTTTGAAAAACTAATTTACCCTCATTTTAGGGTTGTACATTATGTATTAAAAGAAAAAAAAATTCTTAACTTTCAGAAATCTTAAAATACCATTGTGAAATGCATTAAATTACACTTTAATAGTTTAATTCTCTTATCTTTAACCAATTTATGAATAATTAGTTAGTAGTTACACTTTATATCCCTAATAAAAACGAACTACCCCACAATTTTCAAAATGCCATAATTTTTTCTTACCTTAATATTATTTTAAAAAATTTATTATAAAATGAGCATTGTCATTCTCTTTAATATGTATATAGTAGTTATGTAGTTTTTTTTTAATTAAAAAAAATTGATATGTTAGGTGATTAACAGTGTCTAAAATAATTGAACCGTTAACCGTACCAAAAATTGAATTAGCTGAAAACAAGATTAAACCGAATTGACCAAAAATCAGTTATTGATTTATTTTGTACCCTTGTTTAACCAAAATTAACCAAACTAAACCAAACCATACATATTTTCATATATTTCTTACTTTTATACATCCAATTCATGAATTTCATATTTTATACCTTTATTTTATGTATTTATACTTCCATTTTATGTATTTTGAAGTAAAAGTTTTAGCCCAAGTTTGGTTTTGGCTGTTAACTGAATTAAACTAACTGAACCAAAAACCATTAATCTAACTGAATAAACCATATTGATTAACCGGAAACCAATTGGTTAACAAAAGAAACTAACCGATGACTTCGGTTTAGGCTTCGATTGAAGATAATAACCGAACCAAGTTAAGTATGCATTCCCTAACGGTGTTTGTGTCTCCCGCTGCATCACGCAAGCCAGCCTTCTAGTTACTATATAATAACAAGTCTACTTTCAAGTCATCCAATATATTACCAAAATATTTAACAAATTTATGAGAATTTCATAAGGACGCGTCTATTTATATATGGGTTGATATTTTAGTAAGGAGCAAATAATGAATGATAATCTACACGTTATCAAGTCAAAACACACGTATACGTTTCAACAGGGCCGTCTCTAAAAATCTCTGAAAATTTACATACTCTATTCGAACCGTTAAAAAATAGGCTCCTTAAGCCTAAGGGGCTGTTTGGTTGATTAAGTGCTGAATCATTAAGAGGTCTGAATGGTTAAGAGGTCTGAATGGTTAAGCGCTGAATCATTAAGTTGGACCTCTTAATGGTCAGTTTTCTTGTCCCACGTTGGTAGGGGAGCCTCATTAAGGTTCAGCCTAGTTCAGTGCTTAATAGTTCAGTGCTTAATGGTTCAGCAACATCCCAAATCTTAATGATTCAGACTTAACCATTCCATTCAGAAGCTGAAACAAACACACTGAATGCTGAATCATTCAGCACTGAATGGTTAAGAGCCTCATTAAGAGGCTACCAAACAGCCCCTAAGTTTAAGTGTTAAATGAGTTAAATAAAAAAATATACATATATATAGAAATTAATTTTTAAAAATTATGCCCTCAAGATTTATAGACCCTATTCAATTGACCTCCTCAGACGCCCCTACGTTTCAAAGTTGACTCACAATCTAGTAGTATAAAGTTGCATCGTTTACATTTTAGTTATTTTAGTAATATAAAATAACAATTATACAAAATTTGAAATGTCATTGCAACTTACACCTAAAATTTGACAAAAATTTTATTTAACATATCACAAATACTTTTGATTTTTTGTTATTTATCGTGATAAATCAAACCGAACAGGTCCGATTGATACCTTGATACCGTGACATATTGATACATATAATATAAATATATTTATTTGTTTGTTGATAGTATTACCAATTTTAAATAGGCGAAAACCAAAAAAAAGAGATAAAAAGATAAAACTCAAAATAACAATATAAGATATTAAAAGAAGAAATAATTTGATATGCGATTTAAAATTAGACACGAGTAAGAGATTGGTTGGTCTTCCTTGGACCTAACCTTAGTCCAAGTCAAAATTTAACTTTTGATTCTCAAAGAAAGACTTTTCCTTCAGACAAATAAAAACCAATGGGTATATGCCGAACAAATAAAAATGATGATATATGCCGAACATATATCATTATTTTACCAAAAAAAAAAACCAGAAACTTCTATAATGTAAACGTTTTATAAACTGCTAATGAGAATTTCATTTGTATGCATGCATAAGAGCGATGACAAACGTTATATCTAACTGCAAACACCAAATCATTACCAAAATAATATTACCTCACCTACATTGAACTAATGGGTGGTTCTATGCAAACAAGATGTATAGATAACATATCGAAAATGCCCACCATCTAAAGTTTTACCATCATAGTACAGAACAGCATAAAATACCGACGAGGAAAATAAACACGAGCTCTTACTATTCCTGGCTTCTGCTCCCTTCTTGCAAAGGGTTATTTACGTTTCTTGACACTACATCGACATTTTGATTTATCTTTCCTGCAGATGCAAAAATACCAACACGGTCATGGGCTTTAGTAAGTATCTTGGTTTTAAAAAGCGCTAGGCGAACAAAAGCGATGGGGTCTAAGCGCATCGCGCGAAGCGCAAAGCGCAAAAAGCGTGGGATTTTCGTACCCGAAGCGCACACTAATTATATAAATTTTTTTATATATCCCATATGTATTCCATGAGTTTTTAGCTTCATTTACCCAAAATATAGCTATAAATAAGGTTTTTATGTGATTTTACCTATATTTACAAGCCAAAAACACCGAGGAACAACATTTTTATGCATAAAAAATACCCAGATTGCGTGAGGCGCGCGCCTCAGGCAGAAAAGCGCCTGAAATTTGACAAAAAAGCGCCTGAGGCGCGCGCCTTTGGGAAAAAGGATAGGCGCAAAGCCCTGAGGCGCCCTAGGCTGCGCCTTGATGCGCCTTGCGCCTAGGCGCGCCTCAGGCGCGCTTTTTAAAACCCAGGTAAGTATATGCCATGCATAATTACATATGATCCTCCACAAACATATGTCCCAAGGATTTGGTAATCATATAAAACCAAATTATTACAGTAAGTCAATAACAGTAAAAAACAATACTATGCAGTGAGAATATACTGTGAGTGGTTTAGACCCATTTACATTAACAGTTAAACAATACTATGCAGTGAGAATATACCGTGAGTGGTTTAGACCCATTCCCTATAAGTGATGTTATTACAATAACAAAGGTAAAAAACTAAATTACACAATAACAGTGAAAATATACTTTTTTAGTGATTTTGATTTTTGACCCACTCCCTTTAACTATTATTTCATCTATAGCCCATTTGAGATGACACATACCCAAAATCCACCAAATCATAAGTAAATAGGTCCAAATTACCATTTCAATACATATGTTTACCATGCAAACAATCATTTCATATTAATGCAACAAGTTGCAAAACAATGCAGCTTTCATAAAACTGAGTGATCGTTACTAAATACTAAGAGAAGAAAAAGTAAATCATACTTTAAAAGCCTCTGCTTCTTCAACAGCTTCATAGTTCCCTTGCTGCCCACCAGTGTTGCTCCTCTGCCCCGCCTGTGAAAAGTTTGGATTTTCTCCATATTGCGGTGAAGTTTGATTGCCGCCATACCCCATTCCTTGTCCCTGATATCCACCAGCCCCTTGCCCATAATTTCCACCTCTTACCTGCCCATAATTCCCAGCGCCACCTTGCCCGTAATTCCCACCTGTGCCTTGACCATAACTTCTACCACCACCCTGTCCACCTGTTCCTTGACCATTATTCCAACCACCTCCTTGTCCATACTGTCCACCCGTCCCTTGCCCGTAATTTCCTCCACCATATTGTCCTCCTCTACCTTGATCATATTGACCACCTCTGCCTTGATCATATTGCCCTCCAGCCCCTTGCCTGTAACCTCCAACGTTTCCTTGGCCGTATTGTCCACCTCTACCTTGATCATACTGTCCTCCAGTCCCTTGCGTGTAACCTCCGACACCTCCTTGGTTGTGGCCTCCTCCAGGTGGGGGAGTAAAATTACTACCCTGTCCTCTAAAATCCCTCTGCTCAGAATGTGCATAGTTCCCCTGATCCCTTGGAGGAAAAGGTCTCCTTTCACCTTGGTTGTAATTTGCCTGATTAGGAGGCATAGGGCCTCTTTGGAAATTCCCCTGTCCTCCAGGTGCATTCTGTTCCATCTGGCCTCTCGGTGGTCTGTTATATTCTCTGTTTCGATCATTATACCTTCCACCTTGCCTACCATATTGTACAGGGGGCGGTCTGGGTATGATAGTTCCATTAATATACTTGTCTCCTGAAATATGCCATACAAGTCAGATATATAACTCAAAAAATAATACTTTATTTACTGATAAAACAGCAAATCAATCATACCTCCATATTCTTTGTTTACAGGATCGATATAAGAATCCGGCAGTACAAACACAACCCCGGGTAAACCTGTTCATGGAAACAAAAGCTTATACACATCAACAGCAAACAACCCCATCAATTTGTCAAAAGAAAAAAACAGAAACCATACTTTTAAACTGCTCTGACACTTCCTCTGATACCTCAACCTGAAACCCATGATAAGTAGTTGTGCTACAAGCATAAATTTTCTTCTTAGCTTCTTCCACACTGAAATTATAATATGTCAAGTCAAACAACAACCGGATCAGAAAAATAGTCAATCACAATATGATCTATGAGCACAACACTAAAACACTGTTGAAAAACCAAACTGACATAAACTATGAACAGTTTACACAACCAAACTGACTAACATATTGCAAACCCTAACAAAACAATAAGTTACTAAAATATCTTAAAAACTCACAGAATAGAAGGTCATTATATCAAAGCCCTATTTCATACACATATTATACGCTAACACACTGTTAAAAACCAAATTGCCATAAACATCAAGTATTTCCCACCACCAAACCGATTAACATATCATAAACCATTAACAAAATAACATGTAAAAGGACTATAATATCTTAAAAACACATTAAAGCACAGGTCATTATGACATTATGTCAAAGCCCAATTGTATACATACATTATACACTAAAACACTGGTAGAAACCAAATTGTAAACCCTAACATATTGTAAACCCTAACAAAATCACATGAGAAAGATCATAATATCTTAAAACCCGTTAAAAAGCAGATCATTATGTCAAAGCCCTATCGTATACAGATACCATACACTAAAACACCGTTATTGTCATAAACCCTAACAAGATCACATGCGAAAAGAAAGCAGGTCAGTATGTCAAAGCCCTAACGTATATAGTTATTACACACTAAAACACTGTTAAAAACCAAATTGGCATGAACATCACGTTGATTTTCCAGAACTAAACTGATTAACAATAGTAATCCCTAACAAAATCACATGTTAAACAACTATAATATCTTAAAACTCATTACAAGCCCTAATGTTTACAGATATTATACACTAAAACACTATTATAAACCAAATTGACATATACATCAAGTTTTTTTCATGACCAAACCTATTCACAAATCTATAAACCGTAATAAAATAACATGTGAAAAGAATATAATGCCTTAAAAACTCATTGAAGCGCAGTTCATTAGGTCAAATCCCTACTGTATACATATATTTTACACTAAAACAATGGTTGAAAACAAAACTGACAAAAACTATAATCATTTCCACCCAACCAAACCGATTAACATATCGCAAACCCTAACAAAATAACATGTTAAACAATTATAATATCTTAAAAACTCATTAAATCACTAGTCAGTAGTCACTACCTCAAAGCCCTATTGTATACATATATCATGCACTAAAACACTGTCAAAAACCAAATAAAAAAAACATTAAGTATTTCCAACCACCAAACCGATTGTAATATCTTATCATAAAGTCAACTAAAAACAGAACCTTCCGAGAACTTTAGCAGCAGTTTGGACATAAGTTTCAACCATCTCTTCAGGAGACGGTTTATTATCCTTAGGAAAATCCATAGTAATGAGCCAATGATTATAATCACAGCCTTCGAACAGTATATCATCAGGACTAATCTGGTCTTCATCCTGACCGTCATTAAACCTGGACCGAGAAGAAATAAACCTAGACGAAATGAATTGGAACGGACGGCTGTTGTGTTTCGATTGATTAACAACACTGAAGATGGTAGGGTTTTGATGGATGGTGGTTAGAGGAGAGGATGACGGTGGTTGTACGACGGATGGTAGGGCGGTTGATAGATGATGTTTTTGGTGGTTGAGGAGAGTAGATGACAGAGTGAGTGTTCGCCGGAGACGGAGAGCGGTCGCCGCCATTAGTGGTGGTGGTGGTAGTGGTGGTGGAAGCTAGGGTTTTGGGTTAGGGGTTTAAGTGATTCGAGAAGGTTCTGATTTTATGTAATGTGTTTTTATGGTTAGGTGATCTAGATGATCCAGTCAGACGTGTAGGTTTGATTCGGTCAGCGACGTGGTGAACGGGGGTGTGTGACCAGCCACTTAACCGGTCAGATTTGAAGTCAGGGCTGTTGTGGAGCGCCCGAGAGTCTAGCAAAACCAAACGTCACGCGGACCCGGATTTTTGAAGTGACATTCGTGTTTGCAAGTCGTGTAGGCGACGCGATGGAATCACGACCGAAAACCCGTTTTTGCAACACCCCCCCCCCCCTCCCCCGGTGCTCGGGTAGATTTCCAAATACAATGTGAGACATAAGATTTGATACTTCCAAGTAGTTTTCATATATAAACCAATCCAGTTTTACTCTCCATATCAATGTGGGACAAGAAATTTTAACCATTCAGACGTCCAACTAAACATTACTTAATGATTCAGCACTTAACCATCCAGACCTAAGTATTTTTTTGACTGAATTACAAGTTTTGTCCTTTAGCTTTATACCTGATTACAAAGAATGTCCTTTAACTTTAAAATTGATTAGTTTTGTCCTTTATGTTCCAAAATCTTACATGATTTGTCCTTTAACCCTAACCCAGTTAGATTTTAACGTTACTATGAGGGTAAATTCGTCTTTTTACTCTTTTAGGGACTATTTATGTAGATAAGTGTATATGTTTTATATAAGAAAAAAAAAGTCAAAAAATCAACCCATCTCTCTTTTTGTCTCTCTCTGGTCTATGCTACCACCACCAACCACCATCCTCAACCATAACCACCACCCCCAAACGCCACAACCATTACCTTTGTCACCCGACTCACCCCCACCCACCGTAACCTCCCTTCATCATCGTCCCTATTCCCATGTCTGGCTCTCACGTTACCGTCGTCGTCCTCTCTCTCTCTATCTCTCAAGTATTTGGGGGTTTCTTTCAAGATGGTTAACCGATGTCGTGTCTTGAGAATATAACGATGCCGAGTCAGATCTGGAAGTATCGCCACCACCTTTAATCCAACGTCTTTCAAGAGGGTTCGGACCTGATCGGGGGAGCCCTTTACACCCTCTCTTCCTTTTCCAGCTAATCTCCGGCAGTCTCGACCAAATTACGAACAGTTTCGACGTCTCTTCACTTATCCGATTATCTGCACGCGTTAAGGTATAAAAAAATTCAACCCTTGTGCCCTCACTCTTGTTTTTAACTATTTATAATATACACACATCATAATATCATATCATAGATGCTGATTGACTATATAACTTTTGTGAATCGATTGTTCCTTGGCTCAATAGCTTCTAATGCTCTTCCATTATTTACCCCACTAAAATACTGGCTCATATATTTGTAGTTCAAATCAATTTTTTTCGAGGTGAAGGAAGATGGTGACAATGACGATGGTGACGGTGACGATGATGTTGATGACGTTGATGTAGCATCCCGCATCGGTTGAGAAGGAGAATAAACACTTCTTTATAAGGGGTGGGGGGAACCTTCTCTACCAGGCGCGCTTTGGCCAGTACTTCGGGGGTGAGACCAATGCAAAACCGTGAGTTGCGGCGAAGCGGATAATATCGTGGTACGGGTTAGCTTGGGCTGTTACAGATGGTATCAGAGCCGGGGCCTAGATCGGTGTGCCCGTCGTGCCCGCGAGGACGCTCGGCTCCCTAAGGGGGGTGGATTGTAGCATCCCAAATCGGTTGAGAAGGAGAACAAACACTTCCTTATAAGGGGTGGGGGAACCTTCTCTACCAGACGCGTTTTGGCCAGTCCTTCGGGGGTAAGACTAATGCAAAACCGTGAGCTGCGGCGAAGCCGAGAATATCGTGGTACGGGTTAGCTTGGGCTGTTACAGTTGATGGCTGTGGTTGCTGCCTGCTGGTGGTGGGGGTGAGGATGGTGTTGGAGAATGATGGTGAGTGTAGAGAGAGGGGTGGATGAGCAGAATGCAAACGTTTTTTTATTTATAAATTTTTTTAAGAAACATTTTATACACATGTTATCATTTTGGTCCAAAATTTTAAGTTAGATACATAAATAGTCCCTGAAAGAGTAAAAAGACAAATTTACCCTCATAGTAACGTTAAAATCTAACTGGGTTAGGGTTAAAGGACAAATCATGTAAGATTTTGGAACATAAAGGACAAAACCAATCAATTTTAAAGTTAAAGGACATTCTTTGCAATCAGGTATAAAGCTAAATGAGAAAACTTGTAATTGTCCTTAGATGGGGCATGTTTGATAAAACTAGTTGGTAGCTATAGCTTTTTAGAGTGAAGAAATTAAAATCGAGAAGGAAATTATGCCCAGTGATTTTATAGTGAAGTGGAGCAAATGAGTGCCGAGCAAATGTAACATTTTCATTTGGAGAGCGGAGTTGGGTAGGTTACCTATGCGGATGAATTTGAGAAAAAGGAACATTATAGTTGAAGATTCATCGTGTATCTTCTATGGTCAATTTGAAGAATCAAGTGATCATTTTTACGGAATGTCATATTGCATTGGGAGTGTGGCAAGCTATCTCGAATTGGTGTAAGGTTTCTCTAGTTTTCGCATTTAGATGTGAATTTCAAACAACCAATAATGAGACTGAGTATGAAGCTCTCATTGTTGGTTTACATCTTGTCAAAGACATGAATATTAAAAAGATACAAGTATATGTTGATTCTTTGTTAATAACTAACCTTTTCAATGGCTCTTATGCAGTTAAAGGTGAAAATTGAAGAATGTGCAATGTTATATGCTAAAATGAATGAGAGACTTCACAAGAACATCGATGTATTCTTGATATTCAATGTGTGAATAACTCTGATGTGCTAAAATGAATGAGAGACTTCACAAGAACATCGACATATATTTAAGTTGTAAAAAATAAAGAGAAGGAAAAACATAGAAGACTATTATGATGGAGAAAATAGAAGCAAATGCAAGGCTATACTTGGATGAATGAAAAACTTTAGATTAATGAGAAAATTTCATTTGGTATCACCAAACTTCCGCTAGAGTTAAAATATTATTTGAGTAAATACTCTAACTCAAATATTTATTATATTGTCTTACCTGAGATAATTAGGAAATATATTCGATTAGGTTTGGCTTATTTGTCTTTTTTATGATTTATATGTATTTATGGGAATTTTAATGAACTATTTTGAGGATCAATTTTTACTCTCGAAAAAATATTCAAGTATATTACAATATCATAGTACACATGACTGATTTTCCCCGTCTTTAAAACATCTTAATAATGACTGAAGTGATGTGATATCATAAACTAATTCTCAGTCTTTAAAACATCTTACTGGGGACTGAATAAATATGAAATCTAATGTATTACAGACAAAATACACATTGCTTGAAAAACTGATTTTCAGTTCCAAAAATTCAAAATTCAAAACTTTCCATCATGACTTGCAGAGATTTTGTGTGATAAAATGTAAAAACTTAGTACCGAAAAATAAGCACTAATTTTCACATAAGAGGTGGGGTTCCATTTTTTTAATCACATTAAGCTGATAATTTTTACTTTAATTTATTTTATTGTTAGGTTTTATTTAAATCTCGCGACAATACGTTCATAAACCAACTAGCAGTTGATAACAACTCATTTTGGTTAATAACAACCCATTTATTTAATTTAATGATTTAAAGCTTCAATACATGCTTAAAAGGTATATTATATGGGTCGTTCTAATTAAACCCCCCAAACTTCTAATTAAACCTCTTAAGCCAGCCGCCTCGCTTAGGCTAAGCGAGGCGTCTGGAATAATAGTTTTGAGGAATCTGAAGCTTTATGTCTAATCAGGCAGCCAGGCGCCTCGCTTTGGCCAAAAATTGACTTGAACCTTAATCAAGGTTTAGTCATAAAGAGATTCAGTTTGGAAATAGACTTGAACCTTAATCAAGGTTGAGTCATAAACAGATTTAGCTTGAAAACAGACTTGGACCTTAATCAAGGTTAAGTCATAATTAAACTTGGACTTTTATAGAAGCTTAAATTCGTAAAGAGGGACTTGAACCTTAATCAAGGTTAAGTCATAAACAGATTTAGCTTGAAAACAGACTTGGACCTTAATCAAGGTTAAGTCATAATTAAACTCGGACTTTTATAGAAGCTTAAATTCGTAAAGAGGGACTTGAACCTTAATCAAGGGTTGAGTCATAATCACATTCGGGTGAGTCGTGAATCTCTGGATTATGACATAAACAGCGGGATTGGGCCGTGATAAATCAGTAATTCTTTCAACCCTCGGGTTAAGGATGAAAAAGGGTGTAAACTGCAATAACATTAGATTGTATCATTGGTACAATTTAAAGCAAATTATGATGACGTTCGGATTGTGTAGTTATTACAATCTGATGCAAACCGTGATAATAAGAGATTAGTCGATACAATACGTTGTAATGACGAATCAACACCAGGTTTTATAAAAAGGAAACCGACCTCAATTTATATTGAGATCGGTAATTAGAAAGAGGACTTTTAAAAACTAAGCGTTCTAAATATATATAAACGATTTGAAATCTAAAACTCAAAGGTCTTTAAACGGGTCGGTTGGGGCAATGACCACCAATCGAGTTAGCAAAACGGAAACTTGGGTAAACCAAATAAACGGAAAATTCTTAAAATAAGGATTAGCCAAAGAAAGGAAAATGTTAGTGTAAAGCAAGGTTTGTTTATAACATTATAGCAAACCAAGAAGAAACGAGGGTTGGATTCGGGGATGAATCCGAGAAGCTAGAAAACGGCTATGTTAAAAGTCGGGCTAGTCTTGGAAACCAAGACAAATTACTTGTTAGAAATAGACGCATAGACATGTATGCATATGCATGCTACAATCAAGTATTGCAGTAGACACCCTAAGGTGCATGATAGAATGGCCCCTTAAACATTACATCATTCGGGATAATGGTAGACGGGGGTA
Source organism: Ambrosia trifida (assembly GCA_028751855.1). Lineage (NCBI taxonomy): Eukaryota > Viridiplantae > Streptophyta > Magnoliopsida > Asterales > Asteraceae > Ambrosia > Ambrosia trifida. Next base: position 48,405,360 of record CM054123.1, read on the forward strand.
GTATACGGATCTAAGGAAGACCTACGAAGAACATAAGTAGCTAAAATGTCGGGTAGGGGGTAAGTATATAGATATTGCCCCTAGTTAACCGAAATAATAGAATGACTCAAGTCATATTATGAAAGCTAAGGCTTTCATATAATAAAAGTTAGAAAGCCGACTAAAGGGATACAAACAATAAATATGTAGTACTACTCGTTAGACTATAGAATGTCAAGGGATTGAGCGGTGGTCAAAATTGATTAGAGACACTAAGGTTCTTTGGTGTAACCAAAGCAACAACACAAGAAAGGTTTCGAGGACGAAACCTCTTTAAGGGGGTAGACTTGTAACACCCCAAAACCATTCGTTCGCCTAACTACGCCATTAGGCGTGATTAGCAAAATATTTACACGAGACTTAGAGGATAAGAATATAGGTTATATTCTAGTATGGAAATAACCTAGTTAATAATATTATGTTTATAAATTAATAAAAGGTGTTTGAAACTAGCTTATGAGTTAGTTTTTATACGAAAATGACACTCGGGGATATTTGGAGGGACTGTAGTTGCCAATGTGGTAAAACTAGTTTTATTAATAAAATTTAATAAAATCAAAACACACACTTGTGTGTGTGTTGGTCGATCTCAACATCAGGAGATCAAACTCCTTCACCAACCAAACCTTAAACCTCCAATTTCTTGCTCCAACTCAAGGCAAATCAAAGGGGAAGCCTATGCATTACACAAAAACGAAGTATCTAAGGTTCAATCACCCTAAGGTACCTTTTATTTGGCTTAATTTGATGTAAGATTCATTCTTGATCATGGTGAAAAACTAGGGTTTTCACAAAAACGTGAAGGTGTATGTTGATGGAGGTTTTTCTAACCTTAGGGAACCTCAATCAAGTCTAATTTGGTTATGAATTTCATTTTAATTGTGTATTTGATTATACTCATATGATTATGTGAATATGTGAAAATTGGGGTTTCACCTCTAGGTTGAAACCCTTTATGTTTAATGATTTAGTTAACTCTTAGGAGTTTTCTTAGTGAGGAATTTTGGCTAAAAAGCCTAAATAACATGTTATGATGTCAATTGGACAATCGGTTGTGCTTTGGTTAAACTTAGAATGTTGAAAACTAAGTATATTGGTGGATGCACACCAAGTGTTTGATGAAATGCCTAGATGAGTTAATCTTAACTAGACATGTAAGAAAATGGCTATGGATTTAGCTAGAAATGATAATGAATACATGATGTTATGGATAGTGAACAAAATTCCATATTATGTATTCTAATAGACAAGTTTGACTCATCCCCAAGTTAGGTACAACCAAGAGGGAGCAAACGGGTCAAACGGATGCAAGGCGAATACTTATGGAAACAAGAATGGATGCGAGGTAAGTTTTACTTACACCAATATACTATAACATAGCTTAAATTGTTATAAACATTAGTTTCAAATCTTGAGTGTGAGATAAAGATAAACCCCAAGGGGTAGAATCTATTAAGTGAGTTGCCTTATGTGCACTCAATACAAAATGTGGTTTATGACCTTAATCGAGATAATGAGTTATGACCAAATGGAGAAATCCATCAAACGGGTCAACTAATAAAGATATGTGAGAAATGATGTTTTAATCCAAATTAAATCAATTGAATGGAGTCGTTAAGCATGATGTTAAATGGGTCAAGTTTGTTTCACTTGAACCATAGATAAAAACTTGGGTAACATAGCATTATGAACTAGGAGTCTAAATGGGTCAAATGGTGATGTCCTCACCATGTGAATCCAACACTTGATGCTTGTATTCCAAGCATTAAGATTCATAAAGTTAAACGGGTCAAATGGCAAGTTATTGCCATTTGAGTTCCGAGAAATTAACGTTGTCTATTTAGAAGCATACAGGTAAATGCAATTGCGCGTGCATTCTTGATGTTAAGAATCATGGAGGATAAACACAAGGTATGGATATGGGTCAAGGCCACCCGGTAAGTCCGTAGTCAAATAAACGCCTTCGGGCGAAGCAACATAGGTGATAAAGTACCCACATGAAGTGTGGGTGCAAATCAAGTAAGTTATTTCCATAACTATGTCTAATGCGCGCTAAGGCGCTTAGAATCGACCACATTAGAACAATCTTGAGAAATGTTGAAAATCTAAGTCCGTATGGACTTAGAAGTTTTTAAACAAGTCATTGAGTCCAAAACAATGGGTTTGAATCAAGAAGAGTCGCCATGAATGGCTAAATCGAAAGATTTGGCTAGGAGGGGCATTTTGGGAATTTATAAAGATTTACTAAAGGATAAATCTAATAACAAAGTCATAATGAACAAATCGGACAAACACTTTAGTTGATCAAGTGTCTAATGACTTGACAACATAAACTATACGCATTGCGTGTGGTCGAATGGTGTTTTGCTTAAGTTCAATGTCTAAATGGGTCGATTTGTGTAAAAGTCGCCATAAACATTCAAAACTAAGAACCGGATCATGGCGACATAAACCGGGCAATGATTTCCGTCAAACAAAGGTTTATTTAGTCGGCAAGTCAATACTTAGGCTTCGGGAATCATCAAATGCGGTTGCGACATGATTCCCATGCTTAAAAATCACCAAAAAACGATCAGAAGCTTTGCGCGGCCGCGCGCTTAAACCGACCGGCCGCGCGAATAGACCTGCATGTCAACACGATCTTTAAAATTCCATATAAAATCGTAGAAAAATCGTTAGGAGGTGTTCTTTATATGCCTGGAAAGCTCTCGGAGCGTAGAACAATTCTCATTTGAAAGTCGAAGTCAGATTTTGGGTTTTAGAAGGGGTAAAAGCGATCCGAACAGCTGTTGCGCATAAGTTGCAGCAGTTTGTTCTCCTGATAAAGGGCCGTTTGGCCTGGTTCGTTCCGTTTCGATGTGTAACGACTATCGTACTAGTTAAATGTTTCATTTGACCACTCACTAACCATTCTTTGTGTAATGGTGCTAGGTAAACATGTGATGGAAGTCCCGGAGCAAGGATCAAGTCGCGATAAGAGCCGAACACACCCGATCACTCATACAAGCTTCCGCACTAGAATCTAAGGAACTCCCGTTAAAACACAACATCTTAAAATATGTTTTAACTATTAAAATGTAAAAAAAAATTGTGTGAATCAAACATGTATTTGATCTTAATGGGTTGACTTATAAAGAAAATTTCAAAGTTTTAATCGGGAGTGGTTTTTAGTTAAGGTCAAAACCCGTAAGATTAAGCAATAATCGCGTGATTTCGGGTTAGGGTCTTACACATTAAAAAAATTCTTCTAATCTTCACAAAAAAAAAAAAAAAAAAAAAAAAATACAATTCTTCTCATATTCACAAAAAAAAATCACAAAAATTACACGCAATGGTTACGTGGACAGAAGAGAAGGAAATTGCACTCGTGATCGCGTACAACATCGTACACCCCAACGATGGCGCATTAACGAGCAGTGGTCGTGGTCGTAGCTGTGGCCGGAGCGCTCAATGTTGGAAAAAAGTGTTAGCCGAGTTTGGTGCACTTGTCGGGGGATCACAACATACGTGTGATTCAATCTCTCATAAGTACGCGGGCCTTGAATCCAAGTGTCAAAAGTACGATTTTTTTAAGGCATCGAAGCTAAACTACCCCGACGAGAAAGAAGATACGCAGGAAGACTTCGCTAAAATCAACTATGCTACCGAGGTCGGGGTGGATTTTTCGCACGTTTCAGCGTGGCGAATGCTACGCAACAAATTTTAGGTTTTATATTTTCTAGTAATGTTATATTTAATTTCTAGTATTTTTTATTTAATGTAAGTTTTTTTATTTTATTTATGAAATTTGTTTTATTTTTTTATTTAATGAAAGATTTTTTATTTAATGTAATGTTTTATTTTTATTTAAACAAAAATGAGTGTGATTGTATCATTCCACTACATGTGTTTAGCGATGAATGTGATGGGGGTGTGAGTGTGTGATGAAAATGAGGTGACAAAATGATATCGGGTATGATAGTGTGATAAATCACTCACCACCTCATCTACCCTTTTTAGATCAAGGAAATACTAATGTTGGAAACTTTAATATTAGGAGTATGTTTGGTACGGGTAGTGGAATTGATGGGATAATATTTAGAATGGATAAATGAATGAAATTGATCGTTACCATTACTTGATCTTATTTGGTTACCGTGTGGAATGGAATGAATCATTCATTACCTTGGGTTTTTTGGTAGGTAGGAAAAAGGAAAAAAAAAAAAATCTGACCCAAATCCATTTGACTCGAACCAAAATAACTATTTTTATATGACTTGTTTTGACGCGACATGCTTCCCGGCCTGATCAATACATTTTTTTGGAAAGCGAATTTTCTATGCTGTGGCAGATATCATCACAACCTCCCAGAAGGGGAGTCCCCTAGCCACTTTCCAATGGTCAGACTATGTTGTCTTAACCGGGCCCACGCTAACACGAGAGTGGCCGGCCCACAAGCGAGTCGAGGCTGCGCATAAGGGGCACTAAGGCTTTTATCCGGAAAATTTCCCGCCACCTGCCACTTGACAGATGTTGCACCCTCCACAAGAGGCAAGCCTCTCTGGAGTAAATGCACGGTAGTAGAAAACCGGAGGACCATCAGGCCTGATCAATACATATTATTGAATACAAAATGTATTACTGAAAAAATGAAAAAAATAATTTTAAAATTTTAAACTAATTAATAAATGTTAAATATAATGTGATATGTTCTGATCCAAAACTGTTTCTTTTCTTTTAGCTCACAATTCCAAATTGCCCTTTCTAACCCGTTTTTCACTGACATAGTGACATTGTTTTCGCTCATGGCCATCATGTTTAATCATCCTGTATGATGAGCTTAAAAAAGCTCATTTTAAAACACATTTTTCATTTGTAGCAATTTCACTACTTGCTAAAAACAATTTAAAAACACATTTTTCATTTAAAAACACATTTTCACACATTTTTCATGTTAGTATTTGTTGCCAAAATCCTAAATTTCAAAATCACTGTTTTTAAACATGGTATAAACAAAACTAATATGAGTTTGAAACCTAAATAACTAATGGTCTCAAAAATTAAACCATCCGATATATGGACATACTTATAAAACAACAATTATATAGTTGATCATGTAAATCGATCTTTTAACACACAACTTAACCCTACTAATACAAACAAAGTCATAACTCATTTCAAAATCACTTTAGTAACACCCATCATCAAATAGATAAGTTAAATTACCCCTAATACATGCACATTTGAAACACTAGCAAAGATTATAATATTTTTAAGAAAAAACACATGTTAATGTGATGTGAGATTACAAATGACGACGACAACAAACAACCATACCCAGTAGAATCACCCCAATACTAAAATTATTGGTAATTAACCGTACCCTATCCAAGAAGATAAGATAGAAAAACCACTTGCAATGCAATGAGGCCCTTGTCTCCAACTCTACAAGATGGTTAGGTCTTCCAACTTTTTGAACCTTTAATATCATAACAAAACTATACCACATGTTTATACACACATAAATATATTAACCAAAAACACAACACTAATCAAAACAAACACAAATCATTAAAAGTAGATAACAAAAATTTGACACTTCAATTAAAAATAACTTAAATGTAAAGCCATCACATTACATCTTCATGAACCACATAAAATTTATTATCAATCCAACCTTATATAAAACAAAACAAAATAAAAACAAAAAAAAGAATTAATTAAGCAACGAGCTCCTCCTCCTTATGGGTCTCAATAGTAACATCACTAGTTGGATAAGCCATACAAGTGAGCACCCATCCAGCATCCATCTGTTCATCATCAAGGAAGCTCTGGTCCGACTGGTCAACGGTCCCAGAGATGACTTTCCCAGCACATGAGGAGCAAGAACCAGCCCTGCATGAGTATGGTAGGTCAACGCCTTCATCCTCACAGTGGTCAAGAATGTATCTGTCATCAGGACACTCAAACTCTGTCTTGCCTTCAGGTGTTATGAGGGTCACCTTGTAGCTGGCCATCATGGTCACACCACCACGGTTAGAGGACGACTTATTGAGCCCGAACATGACTGATGGTTTGATGGAGGTGATGGGTTGCTGACGGAGGAAGGAGGTGGTGGCGATGGTGCCGCTCAAGGTGGTGGTTGCTGCTGCCATTGGTGGAGATGAGGGAAGAGAGGTGATGAGATTAATATTAATATGAGATATGAGAGAGTGAGGATAAAGGGTGAGGGCTTGTGGAAATAGTGTGGTTTATGGATTAGGTTTGTGCCACGTGGCAACAAGTTGTGGTGTGTTTTATCATGATATCATGTTATCACCATATACTTCTATTTATCATAAAGGTTTTTTTTTTTTTTTTTTTTTTTTTTTTTTGAGGGTATGTTTAGCTGGAAATTGGAATGATAGGTGATGGATGTGAATGTGTGATACTTGTTGGTATACTTTGTGTATGTGATTGTGGCCTTAGATTTTACAAGTTTCATTTGTTTTGAATTATCATCTCTTTTTTAGCATTTTTTTTGTTTGTGACAACTATTTGGTATAAGGTCATTTTCTTTTTATATTTTTCTAAAATCATTAGTATGTTGTAAATAAAATTATTTTCTATAATGGTGTATGAATGGTGATTATTTTTTTGTCAAATTAAGTGTAAACTTATTTACCAATTTGTTTAATTGAATTATTATTAAATGTATTTTCTTTTTAATGGTCAACGTATAAAAGTCCAGCTACCTGAGATATCCAATGCGGTAAAATTATTGCATGAAGGCCCACTGCAGTGCCGGTTGGAAGGGTATTCAAATTTAAAACATGTGACATTCAACTTAAATCTTCACTTCCTCTTCAATACTAGTTGAGCTGAACCTCATTGGCATAAATTTGTATTTTTATTCATGTGGTTTTCCCCTTACACTTTTGGTAGCAACATACTTTAATTAAATTAGAGTTTGGATAGTATATGGTGAAATAGAACAAATCTTAAGGAAAGTAGAAAGTAACAACGTAAATTAAAATACTTTCATAACACCAAATGGAGTCTTGAAGTCGAAAGTAGAAAAGATTGCTAATAACCAAGGTTGGTATATCTTTTGAATCTAATAATATGTGTATAATATTGATATATGTGTAAAATCCAACTATTATACACTTGAAATATTTTTGGAGATGTGTTCTTCGAACGATGTAGTTTAGGTAACCAAAAATATCTTACAGGCCCATTAAAAATCTACGAATCGGTCCCAAATGATGAAACTACAGACAAATGCTTAACCAATTTATATGTTGGCCAAATGAGTTGTATAAAATCATTAAACGTTATCAAATGCACTAAAGTTGCATTAGAAAAATGTGATTGTAAGGTCTAGGGTTGTGGAATAAAGCCCTCATGGGATTTTAAAGCGTCGCGTTTGTGTCATATCGGCGTCACATAGACAATAGAGCTTTAAGACTAGAGGAGTGGTAGGCAAGTTCAATGGGAAAAGCCCCGTAGACAAAAAAAGTTAAGTAAAACAAAAAAAAAAAGCATACTAAAAATGACTCATGCCAAACAATCAAGCCCGAATCAGATGAAGAGTCGGAACGTGACGAGTTAGGGTGCAAAGAATTAGAGTTTGAAGCTATTTTTTATTAAAAAAATGAGATTTAGGAGTGTATTTTGGTTTGGTTTGATAATATATCCTAGCCATATAAACACGTATTGGCATTTAGGTTTTATTTTCTTTCGATTGCTATTGTGAGCAGGTTTTTTTTTTTTTAAATATGATTTTAAAATTATGTACTTATTTTTTTGTTTCTTGACTGTTCCCCAACTGTCCAAATCAAAGGTCCCATCAAATTCAACATTTGAAGGAATTGCCTTCGATGGCGCCCGCATATAGCGCCGAAGGGGTGGTGTTGGAAGCGCGCCACTAAGTTGAGTTGGGTTGGGGCGTTACTTCACACCGTTTGTCCAACAACAGATAAACGTTTAAAAAAATTGGTTAAAAACATATGTCTCGAATCTTTCAAGGGTATTGACTATTGAGTACTACTCATTTCAAACCATATTTAAAAAAGTTTGGTCGTTTCAACTTAGTGTAACCTACCTAACTTACCTCTACTCATTTACCACACCTAAAAACTTGTCGAAACATGTGTGTATAGTTAGTTCAGCATTTTAAGTGTATGAGGAAGAAGTGGTTGGCTTCCTGTCAGGATACTTGCATCAGTTTAATTAAACAGGCTTTTTGCAACAATATAATATAGGCATAATTGGCCTCCCCATTGAGTAATGAACTACACACATGACACACCATTATACATAGGAAGATTAATTGTGTAATCAAAACTCGCTACAATAATAATTTAGGCCTAGAAAATTTGACGCGTTGTTGCAATCAACAATACATCAAAACTCACTAAAATATCAAAACCAAATATTTTGAAGAAATGTGGTAATTGTTTAGCCATTTCGTTGCAATGACGCAATATTTGTGATGGTTTAAACGTAGCGTTGTGATCATCAGTGGATTAGAATATTTAACACAACATTTTTTAAATGATACTAGTAAATATGTATCGATATTCTCTTGATTGTTATAGCAAGTGTCCTTTCGACTCGCTAAAATTTATTATATATATATATATATATATATATATATATATATATATATATATATCTTTTGTTTTTATATCCTAGCCATATAAACACGTGTTGACATTTGGGTTTTATTTTCTTTCAATTGCTATAGCGAGTGTCGGTACCGTAACAAATCAAATCGATATCAACTTATTCCAGTACCGTTACGTGTCGAACCGATACCGACTTAATTCCCACTAAGATTGGGGAAATACCACCCACTAGTTAACTAAATTTACACAAAAAAAAAAAAAAAAAAGGTGGCAAATTCTCATGATTTCTTTGAGGGGCATTAACGAAAGGGCTGTAGCCATAGGTACTAAAAAGTATAGGATGGTGGTCCTCTGTGTCTGTAATAGTTATAGTTTGTTCATCTTTAACTCCATCAAATAAAATCTTATATTTACTTAACATAGTTGGATTGGATCATCTACAAATATAGTACGTCCAGAGCCAATGCGGCTCCCTGTTGGCAGGAAAAGAGACGAACGACACCATTTCCAAGACCAAAAGTCTACGACTACGAACCACTATGGATTGATTAGGGGCAGTTGAGGGCTGCCGCCACCAATACCATCACCATCGACCACCACGCCGAAACGGCGAAAACCAACACACACAACTTATAAGCTTTAAGTGTTTACCTAAAGACTAAAATCCATAATTATTATTCAACTCAAACCCTAATGTCAAAAGGTCAACATCCTCCAGCCACTTCAGAGTTCAGATCACCAAAATCATCACACAAATAATATTTAGTTGAGTACAAACCTGTTGTAGCAGATAAACTGTTGCTCAAAATCAAGTTGAATTCCTCGAAAATGGCATCAATTGCAGCAGAAAAATGAGACACGGCGTTGAGTCATTAAGTCAATAAAGAAAATGACCATGGTTGCCCTGACGGAAGACCATCAGCTCCATGAACACCATCTAAGCTCTTAGGCGATAAGCCGATGAGTTCAGGGACTTTGGGCTCATGACACATCTCGATATATTTTCAAGTTTGCAAAGCAATACCGATGGTATTGGTGGTTAGTGATAATTGGGTTAATAACAATGATTATTCTCAAGTTTATAGATAGAAGTATATTAGTCCTTATTTAGGACATGACAGACACATTTGAACAAACTTGACCGGTAAAATCCGGATCAACCTGTCCCAACAAAATGATGAAGTGAAGTTTATTTTCTGGAATGACTGATGAATAAGAATACAATAGAAGATGTATATAACAAGTTTTTTTCTTAAGAACCTGCTACATTAACAGTCTTGCATTTCTCTAAACCTTTCTTCTACATGTTCCTCAAAAGTTACAAATAATAACAAGCCCCTCAACTCCCCATTTAAATCTTTCATTTGGTATCAACAAAACAAGCTACAAAACCTGGGAGGCCACGCTGGGGCCGTTACGAGACTTAATCACACTTGATGTTGCGGTAAATCCGTCTCACGAAGAGATTAGAGCCCAAATACCCGACAGCTCCTGGAAATTTTGGTTGGGGTTTTGGTTAGTAAAATGGAATATCAAAATAATCTAAAATAACTCTTTATTCAAGATTTCTACAACATATGATCCAATGAAAGCCTTTCTCGGTTGCACCATTATGCCAATATTCAGGCAATGAAAATCCACTTTGGAAGACTTTCAATGCGTTTTTACCATTCATTTGAGGATTTTTTTTTTTTTTTTAAAGATGACCTAAATTGACCCGTCATCAACTAATCAACTTAACTTAATGAATCATAATTGCCACCTCTGGCAAGTTTGATTAGACTGAGTAAGTACATAATTAATATAATTTAAATTATGGAATGGAACTCACCACAGAGAATTCCTAAGCCGAGGCAGAACATGGCTGTGTATCCAAAGTAAAAGCTAGTTTGGAAGAAGCCTGACATCTTGGTCTTGACAGAATAGTAATATATCGAGTACAAGTAGACATAAATAGCTGTGGAGGCTGCAGAGAAGAATGAAGTCCATTGCCAGTGGTAATTTTCGGCATTAAGCAGAAAATATGTTCCCACAATTGTCACGCAAACGGTCACGATGATAAGAATCAAGAAAACAAGCAGCATAAATCCATAAACATAGTACACCTGCCAAATAAAGGAGCACATGTTTAAATTGAGCAACACTCAAACAAATTTTGTATCATCCAATGTGAACCACTTGCCAAGGACATTGCTGCTTTGCGTCAAAACAAGTATTTTCTTTTACTTTTTTGCGTGGGCAGTGTCAAGTTGACCCGCAAACACTTTTTCTATGGAAACTATATAGTTACAATAATCGAATATACAAACAACTAGAAAGTTAATGCATTAAAAATACACATGGTGACTTTGGATCCAGTTGACCTAGATAGGCGTTTCCTTCTTAATTAAGATCATTCACAGTATCCAGCAAGATCTTAAGGTAAATGGGTCAAAACTGCTACCACACATAGGTCGAATTCTGTATCAGAAAAACACAAACATCTACTGCTTAATGCTTATACTAAAACTTATTTGAGAAGCAACAACTACCTCTATGTTCTAATTGTATGCGAATTAGAGAATCCTCTTTGTCCGAAAGTATAATTTACTTCTATCATTACTAACTAGGAATCTAAGATGAGAGAAAGTCGACTGCTAAATTAGAGAATTAATAGAAACAATATACCTTGTAATTCCAGAAGGATGTGAAGACGAAGTACATTTCAATAAAAATACTGCCAAACGGTAGCAGTCCTCCCATTATTGAGACCACAGATGGTGTGAGATACCATTTCTTTTCAGGAATAGGGCGCGGAATAGTCTTCACACGACAAGGATTGTTTGGAGCCCCGCTCCAGTTCCTTCCAACAACAGTACCAAGAAGAGCAAGAGGGAAAGAGATGAAAGCCCATATGACAAAAACCACCACCATTGTGCCAAATGGAATTGCAGCCAAAGACCCATAAAATATAGCAATTGTGTTCAAAACGAAGCCAATTCCAAAGCACAAAAACGGGAAAAGAGATGCAGTCAGGATCATTGACTTTATCCAGTTTTTCCCTGTAGTAAAAGAAAGAGAAGATTCTCAATAAATGGCTAACATGCTGCCAATATGTGTTTTCATGAAAGTGAAGGGCAGATTAGTATATATAGGTCCTTACCACCATGGCGAGAATACATGCCACCGCTCACATACCCAGATACAAATGAGGTGAGGGCGTAGCAAACAATGAAAGTAGTGACAATTGCTCCTCTCCTAAAAGTACATGGCAAAATTAAATTTAACACAAGAATTTTCCAGATCAGTAGAGGTAGCAAACTTGGGTAAGTTGGCAAACAGACCAAAATGTGTTTAGGTTAAATCAGATTAGTCAGGTGACCGTGAAAACCTTTTTTGCCCAGTTTTTTGCTTCTTCGCAAAAATGCGTGTTAAATATGAACTCGAAGAGAACACATCATTACAACAATAATCAGTAAAGCAATTAAATAGGCTGTTTGCAATAAAACTTTGGGCTGCTAATCTGCTATCAAGTATCAACCAACTTATAAGTGAACGAGGCAAAATTGCCACCTCTGAGATGACATTTTTTATTCTATACTTTTTTCTCTGGAACAAATTTATATGTGAGTGTAGAGATCAGATAAAGCATACCCAATGTACAACGTTGCAACAATTGCAAACAAGATGACAAGAAGAATCAGCAGTGCCAATTGAGCACCTGTTCCAACAACGGCCGACAATATAACCAAATGACGAGGCGGTCGGAAGACATCCCCATGTACAAGCTTCCAACCAGATTCTTCACTGACATCTCTTTCCTGAAAAGCAGAACCTTACACTAATTGGTAACTGGAATTGCAACAATTTATGAATCTTATTTACTCATAGCAACATTACCAGACTTTCCAGATCATCATCTTCCCTAGCATACTTGGCATAGTCATTTCTAAGAGTCCGCATCAGAATCATTGAAACCAACCCAGTTAGGAAGATAACCATCATAAACGAATTGAATATAGAAAACCAATGAATCTGCACAATGCAATACACAGTTATAAGTTATAGCCTCATGAATTAAGTTTATAAGTATCTAATGAAGCAAACACAAAAACAGACCCTCTAAAAACAGGAGTGAAGTGAGCATAATGGGAAGATCTTAATGTAAAAGGGTTTGGATTTGATTTGCATTTCGGAACTGATTGTTGTGATTTGTGACTTCAACTCACAATAATCTGCTTTTTATATTTTCTTTATAACCGTGAAAACCCATCTCTGGATTCTGGAGAACTCATGGGCTGCCACCTATACCCTGCTAACTATAGGGCCACGTAAAACGCAGCTGTGTTAGGGCAACTAGGCAAGTGGCCTTCAAGGGGTTAAATAGCAGACTCTGTTCTAATTGTTTGGACAAACGATTCTGCTTTTAATTATCTGATTATTTAGTAGTCAGGTTCATACCAGTTGCAAAAAAAATGATTGTCATTGTCATATGTGATATAATGTAACATTACCTATTTACCCCCATCTTTAACATTATCTAAGGGACTTTTACTCCCATCGCACAAATCATCTCTCTTTTTCACAAGATGGGTCATTTTTGTACTGTTTATTTTAAATAAATTTGTAATAAAAAATAAAACAATTGATAACATAATTATCACAACTTGGAGAAGGCGCAGCCTAATCCCTAAAACTAGGAGTGTGCACGGTTCGGTTTGGTTTTTGAAAACCGTTCGGTTTCGGTTTTAGTAACGGTGGTTCGGTTTTCCAGTCTTTTCGGTTTTTGGAACATAATTTGATAAAATTTAAAAATGGAACTTATAATCCAAGGGTTAAGAGTTAAGAAGCTTTCTTAGATGTTTATATTATGTTAATATATTTAACCTTTTAAATTAATATTGTTCACATAAACAGAACATTCAAAACGATTTCCATGCTTTCCCAAAGTTTTTATTAAGACATTTCTTTTGTAATACTTTGAAAATTAATTATTTTCAATAATAATAATAATACCTAAATCAATGTATAAGATATACAAAAAAATGATTTTTTTGGGTTATTCAGTTTGGTTCGGTTTTTTTCGATTTTTATAAAATGCACAAACGATACCGAACCGTTAATTTCGGTTCGGTTTTTCTGGGTTTTTGTACGGTTTGGTTATTTACGGTTTGATTAAATCGGTTTTTTCGGTTTCGGTTCGGTTTTTTCGGTTTTCTGCTCAACCCTACCTAAAAACCATTTTATGATAGATGACACATCTGAAGTTGCAATAATGCAAGGAAACGAGAAAGTGCACACTGCAGACTGCTCGTAAGGAAGAGACCATTGACCCAATAAAATACCTGATGCTCAAAGAAATGGTAATCCAGGTAAACATCAAAGCGGTGTGCAAAACCAATATTAGTTTCAGTCCACTTGACCGAGTAAGTCATGTCCAGTGTTTTCCCAGCTTCAAGTGGTTTTGGGTTCTCTTGAGTAAGATTAACATGAATGATCTGTAATGAGAGGGAGTCATGGAATAAGAAAAAAACAACTATTAGATCAATTTACCACCATTAGAGTTCATATACAGAAAAAAGTTGAATTTACCTGATCTTTGTTGTACTGAATTGTAATATTCTTATGGGTGAATAGCATATGCTTGCTATCGCTATTCCTATCAGTATGTAGCTCCCCAACATAACCTAAAGCAAAAAATATTGTGCAATAAAATAAACATTAGTACTATCTACTAGGATGACACTGGAAAATAATGTAAAAAAGGTGTTTGCTAGACATACCCCACAATGGCAGATCATCTGAATTCGTGTTCGGTGTTCCATACAGCAGAGACCAAAGAAAAGGGCATCAGATAAAAAGAAGATGTATAATAAACATTGTGCAAGTGCAACAAGAGAATTGTGATTAATGTAAAATGTAAATAAACAAGAAGACTAAAAGGCATACCCATGAAAAACTCAAACCAATAGTTATTCTCTATGGCCTCCTTAAACTGCTTAACCTTTGATTCATCTAATTCAAGCTCACAAATTGTAGTCTTGTCCACATTCTCTGAAAAAGGAACAATGTCATATACCATTCGGCTACATAACCTACAGCATTACAAGAAACAGAGACCGACGTACTTTGAAATTTGATGTCAATTTGACTATCAATAAGCTCATTTCCACCTAATACCTCACCCAGTCCACCCCACTTATGACCAGGGTTACCAGATGGATGACAAAACGGAAGGCTATAATAGTTATATGTTTCTTGTGGATTATTGTAGGGCCCGACTTTATTCACCCAAAGGGTAAGTGATTCATCTGACTGATACTGCAAAACAAAACAACGTTTTAAAAAATGGCCATGTAGAATCAATAAAAAAATCCCACCAAACTACCACCATTTTTAGATATGTAACTTGTAAGTTGTAACCATACAACCTTGTCACGCTCAACCTCTATCCTTAACTCTTTCACAGGATATTAGTGGGTACTCTTAACAAACATCCCTATATACGCTAATATATGTTTTCGGTTACTAATACAAATCTACGAATGTGCTGTACTTACAAGTAAAAGCACCAGCATAGCCTTAGGAATAGAGGGTACATAGTACATACAATACATCTAATACAGCCTAAAAGGATCTATCATAATTAGTGTGCATCAACAAATAAACCCTCACACGATTAAAAAAACAAGTTCTAATTATGAAGAAAACGAAAAAAAAAACAGATTATTATCATAACAGATAACTGCTTTCACTCCAAAACTATGAGCTTAAAACAAAATCTTCCGTAACGAGTTCACATGATCAAATTATGAAAAATAACCATCCTTTTTCTTTGTAAATTAAAACAATCACAACCAATCTCCAATACCGCATTCTATCCTTCCCAACAGCAGCGTAAAATAAAAAAAAAATAAAAAAACATCTTCAGTTAACTTTTTCCAGAACATTAATCTGTCTTATACCCAAGTATAAATTCACATCAACCTACAAACATTACACCATACATCTATCAGCTACAGATAATACATGCATGTGTAATGTATCTACATCATAACTAAATTAGATCTAATTATCTAAACCCTAACAACCTACAAACATCAATTCTCAACCTAAATAAATCCATTTCACACCACAAATCAAAGATCTAACAACAAATCGTGAACAGCTGATAATTAAAACAAACGATCTACAAAATTAAAGACATTTAGGGTTTCAATTTCAACGTTACTTAACCTTGTGATCATATTCAGAAGCGAACACGGGATTTGAGATAATAAGAAATGAAGCGATTATTAGGAGGGAAGATCGGACGGCGGACGACATGGCGGTCGCCGGCGAGATTGGATCTAACGGCTGAGATTGATCGGAGAAGAAGAGGGGTTTTTTTTGTTTGTTTTGTTTTTGTTTTACGGCAAATAGGTTTTGGTTTGGATCCGTGAGAGAGGGGAGGTTAAGCTGTTTTTCTCGATCTTATTTGAACCAAATCAGTCAACAATATTTTTTAATTTTTTTTTTTTTAACTTTTAATGTCAATAATAATAATAATAGTGTGTGTGATGGAAAGTGGTTTTTGGTACCTTCCTTATTAAGGTTTTATTATTTTTTTGGGTTGCTTAATTACCAACTTATTAGTCATATACTTTTGTCATTGTGTAAATAGTGTAAAAAAAAAAAAAAAACTTTAGAACTCAGTATTATGTTCTATTGAAATTGTAGGTTTTAACTTTCATGTTTAATTGGTATAGATATCAACCTTTCAGTATGATTTTCTATGTAAGTTTCAACCTTTAGCATAGAGCTAATTTCCTTTGTTAAGTTCATGTAAGGGCAGTTTGGTTTTTTCACAAACTCTATAAAAGTTCTAAACATGTTTTAAAAAGAACCAGAACTTGGGGGGATTGATGTTGTAACATCTCAAAACATTTCAAATCACATCCAAACACTCAAACACTTGTCGGTTTCCCTTCCTTCGGCTATTACTGGTTTTGCTCTTACCCACACATCTTTTCAAAATCAATCTTGTTAAATTCGGGATTGATTAATCAAGAGATACAACAAATAATTCGGTTATCAATTTCAAAATTTACACACGCGTTAGCAAATCAACTACACATATTTGACTCTCAGTTAAACCCACCAATCTCGCACCATTAATCTCATCTCAATTTGACCAGGTAGTTTACTGTTACTATAAATTGAGGATGGAACCAAACACATAACTTTTAGACACTAAAAACACACGTTTAATTTCAGTTCCAACGCTAACACTTGTTTGTGTTCATTATTGTTTGTTTGTGTTCGTGTGCATTCATGAACAAAATTAACAAACGAACATGAACAGAAAATCTCGTTCGGTAAGTGTTCATGAACTGTTCGTAAACACATAATTTTCTTAACAAACGAACACAAACAAGGCCTTGTTCGTATTCGTTCGGTTCATTTGCAGCCCTACCAGCCTCCATAACCAGACCAATAAGCCATCTGCAATTTATTTATATTTTTTCCCAAAATTACCCCAATAAGACCTTTATAACTCTTGCCTTTTGGCTGTGAACATAATCACATAATTTTTAATCGTAAAAGTGATTGAAAGTACCTAAGATGTAGCTCGAGGAAAGTGAAATCCAGTGAAAATAAATATTCTCTAGTGTTCATTGATCTTAAGGGCTTCGTGATCGTAGTTGACATTGAAGGGCTTGAAATACTCACCGGTAAGGCGGTAACCATGCCAATGGTTGCTACAGTGTTAACGATTAAAGCCAACACCCTAGCCAGCTAAGATAGAGTTCTATTATACATGTTAGTAGTTATGCATACACAATCAGCGTCCAATACAATGTACAACTATTGACATAAGGTTGTGAATGTCACTTGCAGAGCGATGAAGTAAATATGACAACACCTTGAAGCAATTACTAAAAATTTCATTGCATTCTGCATGTACCAAAAGACCATAAGCATCGGTATATCTAAAAAAAGAATATGACAGAATAATTGTAACATTTACGATTTTTATATTAATTTAATTACAATTTTAGAGCCTAAAATGATAATACTCTAAAGTTCCAACGCCATTATATAAGATAAAAATCATTACAACTAAAAGCACAAGGTTTTTTTTATATATATGTGTATGTATGTATGTATGTATGTATGTATGTATGTATGTATGTATGTATGTATGTATGTATGTATGTATGTATTATTATTATTATTATTATTATTATTATTATTATTATTATTATTATTATTATTATTTTGGTTATGTTTATTCTTATCATAAAAATCTAAAAGGTTTTAGATTTGTACCACCTAATTTATAAACTTATGAGATAACTATCAAACAAATAACAAAAAAAAAAAAAATTCGTTTAAATACTCATGACTTCTTTAAGATAATCTATTTGTTTGATTTTATTTATTTTCAACTATTTGTTACAATCTACAACCGTCATTATCCAATTTCATGCTTTGAAAATATGATTTAAAATTTATGTTTCTAGATAACTATGTGTTATTGATTATCTTTTTATCATTACAATTGATAAAACATAAATAATGTATCAAAACATAATTAGAGTTGCCTTGATAGGTAAAGAAACTAAGTAATAATTATGAAAAAAAAAACAATTTAGAGCAATAAAGATCTAATCTTTTACAAATTTCGGCAGTTTTTTTTTAAGTATCTCTTTTGTTTGTTTTAGTTGTTTTATTAATTATAAATCATTTACAACTCTAATTGCTACCCTATAAATACAATGACCTACCTATTCATTCTTTACACATCTCAGTGAAAACTCTCTAATCCCTTCCAAACACACGCAAAAAAAAAGTAATTTCAACCGCATTCTTTTCTTTCAAAACGAACCGAAGCTTTCAAGTAAGTACTTTAAGTTAATAAGTTATGTTATGCCGTTTCTCCTTAACGTTTTTTTATCACTTACTCCCTATTAAAATTAGTTTGATTATTCTTTTAAAACCTGTAACATAATGTTTATAAAGCTATTTTAACTTATTTTGAATATTAATAAATTTTAAAATATCCAAAGGTGCACATAAGTGCAACCCTTGATTTGGACAGCTAATAAAACCGAACTTAAAACCAACGTAACAAAATTTTTACAACACTTTTTAAAGAAAACTCAGATACCATGATTAAGATCGTCAAATTCTCGTTTCAATGGTATATTATATGTCGAAAAACTCATCTGTTTTGACCCTTAACGAGCCCAAACAAAACAGGGGGTTCAAATCTGGACGTGCTGTTTTGTTTCACGTTTTTGACCTATTTCTAGGGCTCAAAAGAAAAACTTTTCTAAACGAAAGTTGTTCAAAATAATTTGTTTAGCATACTGTAAATTTTCAGGATCTTTGGAGGTCGTTTGATATTTTTAAAACGTAATTTAAAACAATAGCGGCAATCTGTCCAAAATGTGATTTTAATAAATCGAACCTATCTAACACTCCACCTATTATTCTTCGATTATCCTAACTATATAAGGACTCTAGACCCCATATGGCCCTAAAACAACACTTCTTATTACGTTAGGGCATTATTACTAAACGTTTGCACGCTTAGGAAAACGCACGAACTCATTAAGCACCTAAGGTGAGTTTACATATCCCCACTCTTTTACAATTTTTCAATGCTTTTCGGGGTGAAACATGTTAAACTTTATTCTTTAAACTTATGCAATTCAACTATGTGTCTTGTGTGATTCTTTATGCTACGTGTCTTAAAGTTGCTAAGTAAACTCAACTAATACTTGCATAATCATTAACTCCGTACAAGCCAACAGTAACAATGATAGATTTATTGGATTGACAACCCCACCTAGGTTCGTTGACCATGTCTATAGGGAGCGCGAGTGATTGGAACTGAAACTTAAACTTAGGTGAACCATGTCTATGGGATGGACCTTTAAACTATGTCAACAAAGGTTTGGTTATGCCCCAGTTTGCTGTAGTTTTGTTTTCACATGTATGCCCTAGATGTTACATATTGACACTGAATTGTACACTTTACACTTTTGATACTATACTATACTATGCTTTTATTAAAACTTATGTATTCTCACCAACTTTATAGTTGACCCCCTCCATTTTCCCAACTTAGCATGTTTCAAGGAATATTGTTGTTTGAAGTTTTATAAGCTTTGGATCACTTAGGAGCTTTGGACATAGATTAGACAAGATTATCAAGTTGTTTAACAATATTCGATGCTTGTATGACTTTGCAATTCGAATAAATATATTATGTAATTTTTATAGTTGATCATGAGCTATTGAACAATCGTCACTACGTGGAACCCTGATGTTTCCGCCATCGGTTGGGGTGTTACAATAATAATGTAACACCCCAACCGATGGCGGAATCATCGAGGTGTCACGTAGTGATAATTGTTCAAAAGCTCATGGTACTAAAATGCAAATATTTTATTTAAATGATTCAGTTGTCTTACATGGATGAAGTGCAAAATACAAGAGTCAACAAGACATGAAATCAAAATAATTTATTGAAAAACAAAACACTAAAATACAATGTCATGCAACTAGGATCAAACTGCACCTGAAAAATGTACAATATGAGTTTTGTCAACATATGAAATGTTGGTGAGCATTCCTAGTTTTCATACATATAGGGTATGTTTGGCAATGAGCTTTTAAGAGCTTTTAGGAGCTTCAAGATTCAAGCTTTTAAGAAAAAGCTCTTACTCCATAAAAAGCCTTGTTTGGTTGAAGGAGCTAGAAGCTTTTAGGTTAGGAGAAAAAACTCTATAGTGAAAAGATACTAGTACTAGCGTTTAAGAAAAAGCTCTACTATCTACAAGCTTTTAATTAGTAAATGACACAAATACCCATTCTATTTTAAAAATAAAATAAAAACCTTTTTTACAAGCTTTTAATTATGCCCATTTTGGTCATTTTATACATTTTATTAAAAGCTCCAACTACTCTGCTAAACACCAAAATATATTTAAAAAGCTTCCAGCTTGCAGCTACTAGCCACCAGCTAATTTTGCCAAACATACCCATAGTAAGTTGGAAAATGTTTATACAATTCAAATGCATAGCTATAGTGCGTTTATGTAAACTATGAAGCATACAAATCAGTGAAATCAATCCTATGTTTGTATAAAGGTACTACAATGAACGATAGTGTACTTATCTAAATAATTGGATAATAACTTAACAATGACCACGAATTCTCTGATGAAAAAGGGGGAGAATCAACTTAGGCGAGTTGTCAATCCAATAACACTATCCAATGTTAAGGTCAACTTGTACATGGTTAATGATTTCACTAAGTACAAATGTATTCAACATGTATGTTCTAAGCATAAAGCACGTATGTAAGCAAATGCACAGTGTACTAGAAAATACGCACGGTTTGCGTAATAACTTGAAATCTACCGAACAATAAGATTTGAATTAGAATTATCCCAAAGGATTAACCTAAAGGAATAAATAATTTGTAATGGGGTGATCTTAGAGTCTAAGTTATCTAGGATTAGGCACTTATGGTTTCAAAACTAGAATGTTGGGATTGTAAGGATTTTGAATTGAACTGTAATTGGTTTTAAATAATTTTAATATTTAAAGAAAATTTTATGAATTCCATTATCTTTTAATAGTTATTTCAAATAATGAAGACATAATAAATAATTAAAAATGTAAATAATGGAACGACTTAAATTTAACTATTTGGTTTTATGCAATTAAATATGAAATAAAAGTATAAATAAATGAAAAGTAGTTAAATCAATTAAATATGAAAATAATAAGTCCATTTTATAACGAGATATGAGCAATAATTTCAGTTTTTTTTAAACTTATAATTTTGATATCTTTATATTTTAAATTAATTTATTAACATTAAAATGAAATAATTAGGATTTAAATATAAATAAAATGTAAAAAAATATTATTTTATATAAAAAAGAAGCTAACACTTTGTATTTGAGAAAATTAATTTTAAAAAATTATTTCCTACATTATATTTATTTTAAACATAATTTATTTGAATATAATCGATTAAATTGAATTAAATTGAAAAATAGATAAAAATAGTTTTTTTTACAGAAAAGAAAATTATCATAAAGTTTTATATGCTTAGAAATTATTCCATGAAATTTTTGGCGTTAAAATGATTAAAAATGAATTTTTAATGAATTAATTATGGTTTAAACTAAATAAATACATTAAAAATAATGAATAAAAATTTTTCTGAAAATAAAATTATGAATATAAACTTTTAGGTTTCAGGATATTGGATAAATTTTTATAAAAAGTTTTGATTAGATTTGACATTTAAAATAATTAAAATAGTTTATATATATAGTAATTATAATAAACAACAACAAAGGAAATAAAAATCGTCCTTGGGGGACTCGAACCTAGGACCAGACACTTGTAATCCCATGCCCAGACCAGTTGGTGTGGGTTGTCATTTGTTAATTATAATGGATTAGTTAGATATTTATACAGAACCTTATTAAAACAAAATCCTCAATTCAAAGCTTATGAACCCTAATTACCTAAACCTAAACTGTGACACCCGACAAACCTTGGTTAATACTTTTATCAAACATGTAAGTCTAGTTTAGTCAGTTTGATGATTCGGGAATCATTAGGAGTCGGTTTACATACATATGTCCAAGGGTTGGTGATTCGGAGGATCATCGGGTAGGAACGCACACAATGTCCATGGTTTGATGATTCGGATAATCATCGGGGAAACATACACATACACACAAGTCTTGAGTCCCGTGGTTGGTGAATTTACATAGTTGGGGTAACTTATCAAGTATAATATGTTCTACGATTAATTAACAACTTGCGAATACGTGTATATGTGAATTTGTATGATAATATATGTTCCAAGTGTCATTTTGGGTCGTTGGGAAGAATGAGAGACATAATTTCTCATTCACACCAACGAAAGTGCAAATGCACAAAATTTCTCATTCTCGCCTATGAAGGTGCGAATGGGAGACAAAATTTCTCATTCTCACCAATGAAGGTGCAAATGAGAACATACTATATAAGCATCTCTTTGTCTCATTTTCACCATTTCACAACCCTAACTCACCCCCAAGTGCTCTCTTAAAAATCCCAACTTGTAGAAATGAGTTTTTGCGCTCGTTTCTTAGATCCTTAAGCCAAATCAAGTTTATAAACAAAATAGAGTTTATAAACAATATCACGTGAAGATTCAAGGCGTGTTAATCATCTAAACCTTTTTCATTACATTTTTATGTATTTTTGATAAACCCTAAATGTCTAGATCTGATTTCAAAGTGTTTTCCTAAATAAAAACCTTTCTAAAATCTTTCTAAACAAGATCTAGACCTAAATAATGAGTTTTCTTATAAGGAGACAAGTTTAGATGATGTTGGTGACCATATAATTGGGGTTTTTGTGTTTGGTATTGATAGAATGATATAATAGAATGATGTTTAAATGATTTGATATTTTTTAGAAGCATGATAAGGTGATGTTTTGAATGATTGAATGAAGTTTGTGAACTTTAACCCATTTTGGGGGTTAATGTTATAGATCTAAGGCTTGTAACATGAATATGATGATAATAACATGTTAGGAACACATTAGAATGATTTAATCTATGTTGGATAATCTGGAAAATAAAGTTTTTAGATTGATTTCAATACTTTCCATTTTGGGTAAATTTTTCATGCAATTGATGTGACATATCCATAATTTGCCATTTTGGGAAATATGTGATTTGGTTTGCAAAATGAACAAATTGATGACTGAATCAGGTGTGATAACATGCTATTAGGTTAGACAGATGTTACTGCAGGGTTTACTTATGATTCGTTGGGTTTTCAATCGGATTTGAAGGGTTTTTGTTTGTCAAAATAACTCATCAACTGAAGAGTGCGAATGAGCTCTCATTTGCACGGTTGAGGGTGCGAATGAGAGGAAATATTTCTCGTTCGCATAAACGTGAAAATTTGTGAATCTTTTGTATGAACCAAGTGTTCTATGTGCAATACTTGTATGGGAACTATATATGCTTGTTAAACTGAAATAACGGGTCACCAACGGGATGTTGAGTTTTGTGTGGTCATGTCAAACGTTAAACACTTTTACAAACATACAAAGTCAAGGTCTTGGACAATTAAGTGTTATTATACAAAAAAGCATCGATTAAACACTTATAAGCTATCTATGGTAGGTTTCCAGTAGTCGGGACTACCATAACATGCCTGGTTTATTACTTACTTGAAGACACAACCTAAGGTGAGTTTCACAGCCCCACTTTTACTGTTTTCATTTTTGGGGGAGAAACATGCTGGATAAACGCTAACTTTTTAGCCCATGGTATTACATTATATCACATGAGTACTAATCGACTTTTCATGTTAAGTCCTTTCTAACTTGTGAACCATGAATATGTGGATATATAGCGGGGAAAGTGTGAATATATCTATTGGGTTCGGCAAGCCCCACTCGGGTCGACTAGAGGTCAGATGGGTGCATATTTGTCCTATCTAACTTACAACACTGAGTGATGACCGGTGGCGGGTATTAAAGGCAACTTACTAACGTTCAGCAATGGTTCATAACGCTTTAGTATCATGTAACGATGTTTAGCTAGCATCAGGTATAGATGTAAGGATTGTTGGGTTTGGTTTTCGAACGTTTACTTACTTTGCAAACTTAAAACTCTATGAACTCACCAGCACTTCATGTGTTAACTAACATAGCATGTTTTCTCAGGTCGCTAAGTGTAAGGACAAAAAGGATTGAAAAAACCTTTTTTGCTAACCTTAGTCTAATTCCTATTTCTGCCAAAATATGCTAAGTATGAAACTACTGAAGAAAGAAGAAGAAATTGCTGAAGAAGGATTCAACAAGTACTGAAGAGTAAAGATCAGAAGTTCTGAAGTCAAACCAGACAAGTCAACTGAAGAACTACTGAAGACAAACTACTCATCAGTAGTTTGTCACTCATTAGCAGTTGTAACAGAATCTTTCCACCGCCCTTATGTTTCAGTAGTTTAGTATTATAACATTACTTCATCTTTTTGTACAAGTTCCAAGACTACAGCCTGTTGTAGGATTGCTTTTGTAACAAGGTGCATGTATCTGTTCCTCTATAAATAGATGGGTTAATCCCACTATTTTAGAGATCGATTTTATTAAACTGAAATCCTTCAAAGGTTTTACTTGAAATACCATTTCATAATCTTAGAATCTCTTTGCATATTTATTATCATATACATTCAATTGCTTAGATTCTCATTAATTGTCTTTAGTTCATTACATCTAGGGGGAGTAATAACTCCTGTTGAAAGTGAAACTTTACAACTGAACACTTCACTTATTCCGCTGTGCAAACTGCTTTGATAAACTTAAAAACACATAAGTGTTCATAAGCAAAAAACTGTTAAAGAGCTAACTGATCCAACAATTGGTATTAGAGAACTGGTTTTTCTGATCAAATATCAATCTAACAAATTGAGAATCAGACACAGGCTCTTATTGATATTCAATAAATGATAAAAGTTCACTTTTTCAACATCCATCACTTTGAGAGAAACTTGACAAATCAATATTCTCAAAAATGGATCCTCATAATATTGGTTCTGCCAATAAGCCTCCTATGCTTGTTCGTTTAGAATATAACATATGGCAAAAGAGGATGGCACATACTCTGTCTCAAACAAACACTGGTTGTTGGATATCTGTAATGTATGGACCTCATAAACCAGTAAATATAAATCTTGAAACTAAAGTTGAAATACCAAAAGAATCAAAAGACTACACAAATGAAGGTTTCCTTAAACTTGAGCTTGATGCCAAGGCTTTCTCTATGTTGGAAATGGCTCTCCCAAATGAAATCTACTCTGGACTTTTACATTGTGAAAGTGCCAAAGAGCTTTGGGACTGCCTAAAAGAGCATTTTGGAGGAATTGAAGAGGTGATTGCCAACACTAGAGAAATCCTTGCTCAGCAATATAAAACATTTACTCATATTAATGGGGAAACTTTGACACAATAGTTTGAAAGACTCTCCTCATTAATCTCTGAGTTGAAATTAAATGGTCAAACCTACACAAATGTATCTATGCTTCATAGATTTTTAAGTTCATTAACAGAAAAATGGGAAACTTACTCTATAGTTCTCAGATCTACACCAGACTTTAACTCCCTCACTCTTACAAAATTACATGGGAGATTGCTAACTTTTAAAAGAGAAATAGATCAAAAGAAAAAGTTGCAAAATTCTGGCAAAATAGCTGATGACTATGTACCAGGTAGTACAATACTTTTAGGACAAGACTCACCTTCTTGTTCAAATAATTTTGGATCTTTTGACCACATTGACATAACTGCTGGGATCTCATCAGAAAGATCATATCCAGCTTATGACAATGATGAAAATAGTCAAACTGCTGATAACATGTGTTTTATCATGGATGACTTAAAAAATTTCAGCAGTGATGACTTGGAAGAAATGGACATTTTACACCAACTGGCCATGTTAAGTATAAAAACTAACAAATTTTACAAAATGTCAGGAAGGAAATTTCCAGAAATGAACAGTTCAACAAAAGTTGGTTTTGACAAATCTAAACTTAGATGTCACAAGTGTCAGAAGTTGGGACACTTTGCTAGAGAGTGTAGAAGCTCTAGCTATAACCAACCACAGTCTGGAAATCAGTTTAACCCTAGTTATAATAGGAATAATGGAACACAGGGAAGTGCACATTTTGTACAGGCACAAGCTCCACAAATCCAATATGTGCCACAAATACAATATGTACAGATGCCTGCTCAACAAATGCAGAGCCAACAACCAATGCCTTCCATTCCAGCTGCTCAACAACCTCCACAAATTCAACAACCCTCACAACAAAGTCTTTTTACTTCAGGGTATGTTGACTGGAGCAGTCTTCCTTTTGACACATCTGAATGCAATCTTGATGCAGACAACAAAATGTTTGACATCAACTGGGGAGAACCTGATAATGGCATAAAGAATTTTGCCCTGATAGCATTTGAGGGCTGCACCTCTAAATCTGCCTTATCTCAGGTATCAAAAGAATCTTTGACAAAACTGTGTTCAAATTCATGCAAAGAATCTTTTGCTCTCATAAGAGAGACCAATGTGCATTTACAAGGCAAAGCCAATGACTCTGAAAGAAAATACCCTCAAATAAAATGTGATTTAGAAAGAAAACTTGCTGCAAAATCAAAAGAAAAATTCTAAATTGACAAATAATGCTATTGAAAACCAAGGACAACTTAAAATCATGAAAGAAGACCTAGAAAATGTCAGAAAAGAGCTTGCTGACACCAAGGTTGTATGTGAAAAATGGGTTGAGTCATGTAAAGGGTACTAACTGCTGCTTAACAAACAAAGTGCATCAAATGTTAGGTTTGGCATAGGGTACAATCATACTGAAACACCAACTGATTTACTCCCAAAACTACTGATGATGGAAGTAGAATAGTTCAAAATCAAACTTCTGAAGTGAAGGAATGCACATCTTTTCATGAAAACTTTCTCAAAATTGAAAAAGCAAGTTCTTCAGAAGTACTGAATAAATCTGACATTAAGCCATTAGTAGTTTCATCTACATCAGGAGTTGAGAACCTGAAAACTACTAATGACCTAAATCAAATCAAGACTGTCAGAAATTTTCCTTTAAAATCTCAAAATGAAAAAGAAAAGGCAAAAGAATGTGAAATTTGTGGTCTGTTTAACCACAAAACAGAATTTTGTAGATATTGAAAAGGAAATCAGTATAACAAGAAGATTTCACAGCTAGTTGTGGGAAAACAACTCAAAAATGATTTTGAAGAAACTTTCTTTCCTAACAAACAACAACCTAGCAACACCTTTTCTCAGAAAAAGATGAAATCTCAGCAAAAGTCTTTTTCTCAAAATTCTCTATCAGTAGTTAGACCTACATCATCAGCAGTTTCACAAACTGCTGAGATTAAAGATCTCATGAATATGGTAAAATTACTGATGACCAAAGTTGATGGTGGTTCTCAAAAGGATACCACCATTGCTCTTAAGGAAAAATCTATTGCCAAAAAGACATGGATTCCTCAAACTGGTCAAGAACAAACTGTTCATGTTCTTAAGAGCAAACCCAAAGCCAAATTGGCTTGGGTTCCTAAATCTAACTAATTTGCTACTTTGTGCAGAGGGTCTCCAGAGGCTTAAATAGCATTTGGTATGTTGACAGTGGAGGCTCAATGCACATGACAGGATGCAGATACCTGATAAACAATTTTATCAATCAAAGAGAAGGATTTGTATCCATTGAGAACAATGCCAAGGGATATGTGCTAGGACATGGCAATGTCTCCTCTAGCAAAATACAGTTTGACAAGGTCAATCTGGTTGAAAACCTTAAGTACAACTTGCTTAGTGTGTCACAAATGTGTGATAAAGGATATTCTTCCTTTTTCACAAAGACAACATGCAAGATCATATCACCAGAAGGCCAGAAGTTGATAGAGAAGATCATTGAAGATCATACTTTGTTGATAGCCAAAAGATGTGGCAATGTCTATGTAGTGGACATTGAGAAGGACAAAGTACTAAACAACACTGTCTGTTTCTTCTGATTGAACAACTGCTGATGTACAAACTCAAACATCTGTTTTAGCTCCTGTGACAACCTACACCCATCACTTATCATAAATGTGCATACTTGGTCCCTCAACTATTTCAAAATTTTCATTTTTAACCCTCCTATTTTAATAGGACCAAAAGTCACAATTTAATAAAACTTATAATTTTTATAAGTAAAAGTATTGCACGTTTTATACTCACATCTACACCCGAGCACGTATTTTTCAGACCTTGATACTCAAAACCCTTAATTTTCGGTCCTAAAAAAACTTAGAAACCGAAGGAAACAAGTCCGGAACTTAAAATTGATTAAATTAGAAAATTTGAATTTTTTATTTCTCGCGGTCCGCGAAGACAGTCAAACAGTCAAAGTCCTAGTCAAAGTCCCGGTCAAAGTCCTAGTCAAAGTCCTAGTCAAAACAGTCAAAGTCCTAGTCAAATAGTCAATTCATCATAAAACCTTACTTTATGGTGTTGACCAATTTTAATGGCTAATTGAATCCAAAACTAGTATAAAAACCCACCTATGACCCATTACACTGGGCACCTCTAAATCGATTGTTTCAATCCGATTAAACTTTCCCTCATACCTTTCTTCTATAGTCTATTACTTCTATAATTGAAACTTTGATTATAAGCTCTTGTAATTGGTGAATTGGAAGCTTGATATTCTTTCTTTTTCGGTTTTTATTTCTTCAAATTGGACTAGCTACGTTGTTCAGTCTTTGGGATTCGCCTCACATACATTCACAACGCTTAGAGGATAATTCAACTTAGCGAATGTGAGTATATCTTTCCCCTTTTTCATGTTTACACTTTTGGGGTGACTCATGTACGCTTATTACTTTACTCACTTAATCATGCTTTAGTCTATATTCACAATCGCAATTCTTGTATGTGTTTTACTTGTTGATCATTGATAGTGTGTACTTATGGCCATAATCATTAACCCGGTGTGGGCCTAGCATAGCAATAAATAGTACTTGACTATTACTATGTGCAAACTACTTGCTTTGTCGCATACTATACATAATCATACTATTGGGCGACTACTATACATATATACTAGATATCCCATTATTCTTAGATATCATTTCTACTCTAAGGCTTGATTTTAGGTGACATTAGTACATAGCTTGAACACTAAATTGTAGACAGTATAACACGTGAATTACGAAACTCTTTTCCTACTATATTTATTCAAACAGGGTATGCTCACCAATACATTTTGCATTGACAAAATTATTTTTGTACATGTTTCAGGTTGTTATGAGATCACTGTTAAGCTTTTGGAACTTAGACTTAGACTTGAGATTTACTAAATTTTATTTTAGATTGTTAGTTCTTAAACGTTGTATTCTTGTAATTTCATTTCAATGTAATAAATTATTTAGTCAATGTATCAATATTTACATTTCTAGTCCATGAGCTATTGAACAATCGTTACCTCGTGATACCTCGATGTTTTCGCCATCGGTTGGGGTGTTACAGATTGGTATCAGAGCCGTGGTTATAGGGAATTAGGTTATTAGTAAATGACCTAGACTATAATTAAGAACCTATACATGACCTTACTTGTGTTTATTTGCTCCACTAACCTTTCTCTTTTGTCACCTCTCATTCTTCCCTCTATTTCTCTCTATTTCTTTCTTTATTTCTTCAACATGGGTTTTTGAGGAGTGACTTTACTTGGAGGACACGTCTACACTTTGGAGCATGCTGGATATTCTTGGCTTAATTGCCTACTTTTGTTTTTCATAAATTTTTCATTCTTCAAAGTGTTGAACTCTAAGTGAGAGAACACGTGCAATCTGGAAGGGTGGATGCCTGTACACTGGGTTTTCTGGCATAGGCAAGCATAGCGCATAAATCCGAAAGCGGACCTGTTATGCTTACCTGGGGATTCCTGGAGTGAGTGTCCACTTATAGGCTAAAGCACGTCTTCGTTAATCTCTAACTGAGTTTAATTCTTTGAACAGTCAAAGTTTTTTGTCGGGTCTTATGACTAGATAAGAACACTCTAATGTTTTATTATTGATTTCTTGAAATCATAATAATTCACTCTATGCTTAAAAAAAACTTTCATCTTTTAGTGATACATTATTTCACACAGCCTTAACTTTTTCCAATTACATGCTTAAAATCTTAACAAATAAATACCTATACTTCATAACCTCATCACTTTCTGTGTTTTCCTTGTCGTTATTCAAAAAAAAAAAGCCTCTCCCCTGCATTTTTCTAAAAAGTATCTTCAAATATAAAACTTCACACTACCTCAATCTATGGACATCAAATACACCAATCGATATTCGCTTACAAACTAGTCGGATTCATGTTGAAGTAGTCATTTCAACATCATGAGTTAAAGTATTCTTTTTAACTCGAAACATTGTTGGTATTTATGTTGAAGTATTCTTTTCAACATCTTGAGTTAAAGTATTATTTTTAACTCGAAACATTGTTGGTATTTATGTTGAAGTATTCTTTTCAACATCATGAGTTAAAGTATTCTTTTTAACTCGAAACATTGTTGGTTTTATGTTGAAGTATTCTTTTCAACATCATGAGTTAAAGTATTCTTTTTAACTCGAAACATTGTTGGTTTCATGTTGAAGTATTCTTTTCAACATCATGAGTTAAAGTATTCTTTTTAACTCAAAACTGTGATACCCCGCAAATTCAGGTTCTCACTTTAACTAAACTCTAGTTACGTTCCTTGCATTATACTTAACTAGGGTTAGCTAGATAGGACACACGTTACATAGTTGTATGTTAATAACTGCATAAGGTGGTAATTCGAGGAATTACCAGACTGTATACATGATTAGTGAACCTCGGACGTTGGTGAATAATGAAGTTTAATAATTGTGAGTTAACTAATTTGGATTGATTGCGATTACGTGCTTCTGTGATACTCGGTGAAACTATGTGCAAACCATATGTGATTATGTGAACTTAAACCGAATATGTTAATAAGAATCGCTAAAGGTGGACCATTAGGATGATTGGGGTCTTAACACATGGGTTACACTTATTACGGTCCGAAATAGCGAAAACGTCAAAGGAAAACACGTCGGGTGACGAAACGGGCCACCCACGCGGGCCAAGGCCCTGTGAGCGGCCGCTCACAAGGAGCGAGCGCCCGCTCGCCGGTACCTGACGCCACCAAACCGACTTAAACAGCTATTTAAGCAACCCTAAGCCTCTTGTATCACCTAAACTCAAACCCTAATCGCCCCTACTGCCCTCCCTACGAAATATTAACCCCAAACCACCGGATAAGGCGCAAGAACATCGATCGGGAAGCTTCAAGAGCGTTCGGTTGATTGTATCGAAGAGCTTGGGGTATAATCCTTAATCTTCTACGCTTTAATCTTATTATTATGTTATAAAAACCCTATAACTAAGTTTGTCCAGGTCTGAGACCTTTTTATCAATACTAAAACTTGAGGTTTTTAAAGATTAAACGGGTTAAACATAATGAGAGGCGATTAGTGATATAATCGGTTACTTGTTGCGCAAGTTGTTGAAGTTTTGATCATTAGGGGTATAATATTTGCATGTATTATGATAGAATCTGATCTTAATAGGTCTTAGGAATGTTTTGTAATGATTATTGATGATTGTTGATCGATTATACGCACACGGGAGTCGTTTAAATAAAGCTTTGTGCGTAATTAAAATCTGGACAGAATGTTTAGGTGAACTTTTAGGGTCTGTAAGGTGACTTTAACATGATTATTTTGATGTTTTCTTTGCATGGTTAAATCACACCTGGTCTTAGATTTTCATAATGGGTAAAATCGAGTGATTTGGACGTCGTTTGAGTCGTTTTTGAAATGTTCTTTGAAAATAGGTCATATCAGAATTTCGGGTAACAAACTGAGTCGACTTTGAGTCATCATAACTCGAGTTTTATAAAGAGTTGGGTTATGAAATTTTTACAGAAGGTTAACATAGGAGTAATTTGAGTTTTCCAGGTGGATTCATCCCATTTGGATGAATACACAATTTTTGGCAATTTATCTACCAAACTGACATGTTATGAAAGTTTTCTGAACATAGCTATGTTGAACGAATTTTAATTATTTTTGTGTTTGGATTTAAGACAAAGAAAAAATAGGAGTTGTTAAGTGAATCCCAAAGAATATTCAGTAAAAATTTGGGAGGTTAACTCACTGATTTACTATTTTAAATAAATTAATTTTGATGACGCACAATCTGTCCTAAAAACACAGATTGTGTATTATGTGCTTATGTGGTTAATTGAAGTCATAGGTGTTATGTAATTGATGTGTAACCGAATGGGCACTTGTATGAGACGCATATGGAATGTGAAAACTAATTATAACCAACATATTCACCAACGAGTTCGTAGGGTTTACTATTGCATGTAGAGTCACTAGGTGTCACCTACACACTTTTGAACGTTTAAACGCCTTGGACAAACGAGTTATATGGTGTAATGATATTACGCCTATACTTACTTAGTGACACTTATATTAGGGTGTCGGTAGCATACTTTACTTGCGATTTGGATTTCTTTTGCTTACACACTAAGGTGAGTTTCACTACTCTTTTTCTCAAAAGCATGCGTCTCAGGTATGAGACAACTTACTTAACATTTTTCTAGTCCGGTTTGGGACTACTTACATATCCCTGGTTGGGATGTTATGGATCCTTGTGTGGGTCGTTTACTTTGATGGATCCTTGTGTGGATCGTTTACTTTGCTAGTTCGCAAACTGTGTCCTTGATGAACTAAACCAACTCTATCATCTGTAAGTCCTCACGTACCGAATGAGTTGCCGGGATTGGCAAGCGGGTTATTAGTTGATAGTGCTATTAGGTCTTACAAACCTCACACCGGCTCGGGGAGTGCGGGCGTGAACTATAACTTAACGAATTTTATCATTGTGGATAGACAATGATGTCAGGCATGCGGCTCACTTTTGTGGCTACACGTACATAGCAGTTCGGTATATTCGGTGTTAGTTATCATGAATGGGCTAGCTACCCTTGACATGCGACGAACTAGTGTTTACACGGTTCTTGGAACCAACTCAATTACTTGTTTACGTGGTTTTGGAAACCAGCGCAGTTACCTACTCATTTGCTTTACTTAGTGAACTCACCAACATTGTTTGTTGACCCACGATTTACATGCTTTTGCAGGTAGTTAGCTTCCGGTGCCAGGATTAGAAAGCGCTGCACACTTCATTGCATTCGGGGTCTTGGGCATACACCTAAATTACATATTATGTTTTTACATTTTCTTTCATATGGTTTTAATTTGGGCGCGTTGTTTTGCGCATGGTTTTTAAAAGGTTTAAATTTGGTTTACACTTCCGCAACTTAACTAAACTTGGTTTTTGAAAACGAACTAAATGGTTTGGGCATTTAGAGTTCGTTCGTATGACTTATGGCTATGGGATCCTGGTATGTCATACGCCTCGCGGTATAAACCCCGCAGTGGAAATTTGAGGGTGTGACAGATTGGTATCAGAGCCATTGGTTATAGTGAACTAGGACTGCATGTTGAGTCTAGTCTATAATCATCATAGCATAACTACACTCACAACTTAAGTGCACAACTAGCTTTTAGCTACATATATCTACAACATATGATTTCGGGAGATATGTTATCTTCTAGTTCTAGACCTAATTCTGAACACGTCAATGGTGGGAACCCAGGGTTACACCAGGTGGCGCATTACTGGGAGTAGTATCTTAACAAACCTCATGGATGAGGAAACAACAATAGTACAAAGGAGGGAGCCCTTGCGAGCGTTGTGGCGCATGTACACAGGAGGCTGCACGATGCGCATGACGCGATACCATTAAATCGAATCAACTGTGAAGAAACTCAAATACTGAGACTTATCCTTTTTCACTGAGCAAGGAGACAATTAGTTTATGTTCCTTGTTACTTGATCTTTCTTACTCCCATTCGAAACTCAGACGGGACTGGGTTACGCATATAGAACTTATTTCTTACCTTAGTACCTTACGCCTAGTATGAGCGGGCAGACGTATGACTGCATATCCCTGTTACTCATAAGTATATGGTAGATTCATGGGAACACATTAGATCGGGGCTTGTTACACACACTTTTGGGGAGTTATGTAAAGCCTGCGACGTAGTGCAACATTACAAGGGAAGATGAAACCTACTAATGGCTGATAGCCACGATTGGAGAAACGAGTGGTACAACTTACCACCAAACTGGCTTACATAGGACTAGAGAAGGAGACTGTACGTGATGAGAACCATATAACACTGACACCGAGGAAGAGGAAGAAGAGGGGATGGAAGGGGAACCTGAGCAGGACGAGCACATTGAAAGTGAGGATGAGGGCTCTACTATCTAGACAGGGCATGGCGACGATTGGCTCTTACCTTTTCTTTCATTTGCCTTTGTTAACTTAGAAAAGACTGAGTTCTTATGACCAACGATAGGGTGGTGGAGGCCCTCGCATCTTTCCAGGCAAATAAAGATCCATTTTGTTAAATCGTTCGTTTCCCCTGACTTCCACATTTGAACTTTCTTATTCTTTGAACGCATGATGTGTTGCAAAACACATCTCTTTTCCTGTGTATTTTGTATATTATTTAGTCATGTTTTTATCCGTTTCGTGTAGTTTTTATTATGTATCTATCATTTTAATTATTTTGTAGGTGTTCGTGAGAAATGAGGTTAAAACAGTAAAAAATAATCAAGACGCGAGCACCTGGTTCGAGCAAAGACGGACTACTACTGTAGTAATAATAAAAGATGAATGTGAATTGTGTGGTTAGAGGCTCACGGCCCAATTTATTTTATTGGAAAAAAAACCCTACAACATATAATAAAAAGGAAAAGAAGGAACATCTTGAGGGGAGATATATTATCATCGAACAAAAGGAACGGAAGGCGGACATATTATCTAGGAGCCGCTGCAAGACAATTATAATAGAGATCTAAAGTCAGCGGCACATATCACAACACATATTGGAGGAGAAGCACAGATAGCGCCGCAAAGAAAAAAGAGTGAAGGCCAGGAAGGCTCGGGTTGAAGATTGAAGGCTCGGGTTCGGTCACTAAAAGTCTTAATTTTTATATTTATTTACTTTGTGTCTATGAATATTATTACTATGACTTTTATTTTTCTTGAACCCATGTTTTTATTGTTTACCCTAATTATGTTTGGCTAAAACATTAGTGGCCACCTAGGTTTGACATGACGACTTTTTGATTTTGGGTTTATGTTTCGGTATTGGATTTTATAGTTGGATTTATGTTTTAGTTAGAAACTTGTTTATGATTCTATGATGTGTGTGCGTACTTTTTACTAATTTATGATCTTTTGATGTTCCACGAGTGTCTTAGTGAATGTCTTTCATGTTTGGACACTTGTTAGAATTACTTGCTTTGTGCTTGTAGTTTACTTTATGGTTTTAGGCCTAAATTCCATAGGAACATTAATTGGGAGTTTAGAGGTAATTAGTATTCTTCCTACTCTTGAGACCGAGAGGTGATAGGTAGTCAGGTTTGTCTTTGGTGCTAGAGGTTTAGGCTAGAAACGCTGAGAGATCAGGTTTTCCTAGGTTCTCTAGTATTATTTGCTTATCTGTGTCATAGATTGACTTTACAGGTTACTCCTTGCACTTTAGGGTGTAGTGTGATTGGAGAGTGAGAAATCTAAACCAGTCTAGCGAGTACTTTAGCATAGTTAGTGAGACCGAGAGGTGATCTAACCAATCAGTGAGATCAGTAACCTTTAGGATTCCTTTTCGGTCAGTCTTGGTAAATGATCCGGGAGCCACTAGGATACTAGGGGTGAATATTATAAGATCCTGATTGCCAACATAGTTTCCAAAGCCGGGGCAGTTCCAATTTCATTAGTAGGATTCGATACCTAGGTGGTTGCCTTTCCCATCTCTGATTTCCTCCTTAGTGATCCTCTTCTATCTTTTAATTTAAGCATTTTAATTTATTTACTTTAGTAATTAATTAATATAAAAATAACAAAAATCCAATTTGCTAGGCTAGGAGTCGATAGAGGTCTAGTACCGAGAGTCGCCACATTGTGTCCACGGATCGATATTCCGGACTTACTTGCTCTGCTACACTGCGACCGGTGCACTTGCCGTTAGTGTGTGGTTTAGCGGGTTTATCCATTTTTAAAACTTGACCCGAATTTATTTAATACACAATTTCACACATCAAGTTTTTGGCGCCGTTGCCGGGGACACAGTGCGCTTTCGAGAACGGCCCGAGTCGGGGATCTAGTCATTTTGTAGATATTTTAATTTATTTTTCTTCTCCTTATTTTTATTTATTTATTTATTTTTATATATTTTCTCTATCTGGTGGCCGTGATCTGTTTGTTTAGTGTCTGTTTGCAGTGAAATTTTTAGGATGCCAGATGCAAGTGGAAGAAAGACTGTAGCAGACTACATAAGAGAGCGCGACCAGGCTGGTAACAATGAAGAAGGCATCTACGCACAAATGCAAAATCACTATATGCCTGTTTGGAGGGAGCCCGATAGTTTTCTTGCTCCTTCAGTACCAAGGATCTATGTAGATTGGTATGAAGGGGAGAATCCATACTTACAACCATATGATATCACTCCAGCACCGGAGACAATAATGGACGAAGAAGTCCCACCTCCGGTCCAACAAGACCCCATTGAAGTTGATTTTTTGAGTGATAGTGAGGTTGAGGAAGATGTCGGGTTGATTGAAGAGGTTAGTGAGAAGGAGAACAAGATGGGAGATGAAGATGAAGATATGCATGTACCATCTTGGGAGGACGAGTTTGGTGATGAGTTGGTAGATTTACCAACTCTCGAAGAAGAAGAATTTGACCATGTTGGCGATTTATTATTTTTAGAAACTTTACTTGCAGGGATGCCAACAATGGAGTTCAAAGAATCACCAAACGAGAAAGAAGATGAAGAGGTGGTAACAAAGAAGAAGACCGAACCACCTTGTCACATTCGGGATTGCCGGCCCGTGCCACCACCATCACGGGAGAGGGCGAGAAGTCACATGGACCATACCCCTCATCATATGCCACATATCATGTTTGGTCCAGGTAAGTGTAGGAATATGTGCTCTGACCCGTTTGAATTTTTCAAACGTTATTCTAGATTCACCATTCGTTTTTTGACAAACAATGGTGAACGATCTGAATTAAACGGGTTGGATAAAGGGTGGATAAAAGAGAAGCCACCTGATTGAACTTGGGTTAAAACCCAAGTGTAGAGTTTGTATCATCATCCGCCAAGTATATTTTTATTTTATTTTATTTTATTTTCATTCTTTTTTATACAATTTCTAGTTTATTGAGTCGTGTGGGATTGCCTTGGCCCTTTTCGCTGTTGGATCTCCCCCGCCCGTACTCAATCTCCATTCGGGTGGGGTCGATCTTAAAATTATTTTTTTTTGTAAACAGGCGTCTCACTTGTCATTGAGTCATTTTACTTTTATTTTCTTTTTAGTCTATTTTTGCAGGATTTCGACTATGGCCGCGAAGGAAATGCTATACGGCTGTAGATGATGGACGGACGGGACACTTTCTGCGATCTATCGCCACATATTCCAGGGGAGTTCGTTCCATTTATTATTTTGTTGTTATATATATATATATTTTTTTTAAATCTTCTTTATTTTTGTATTTTTATTTTTAGTCTGCGTTGTATCCTGGAGCACATTGAGGACACTGTGCCTTTCTAAGTGTGGGGATGGGAAACTTCGTTTTTATTTCGCTTAGTTGTAGGTTGAGTCAAAAAAAA
This sequence comes from Ambrosia trifida, assembly GCA_028751855.1. Lineage (NCBI taxonomy): Eukaryota > Viridiplantae > Streptophyta > Magnoliopsida > Asterales > Asteraceae > Ambrosia > Ambrosia trifida. The sequence goes on from CM054123.1 coordinate 48,443,375, forward strand.
AAAAAAAAAAAAAAAAAAACTGAAAATAAAATATGAAAAGGTGAAAGAAAAAAAAAATAAAGAATAAAGGTTGTGGGTCAAGAAGACCAAAGAGTTGGAGTGTATATGTTCTATGTTTATCCGGTCTATCTCTTATTTTTCTTTTTAGCCAATTTTTCCCCAAAAAAAAAAAAAAAAAATTCCCTACCTTTAACCCTTACCTACCCTTTTCAAAGTCCTCTTGATTTGTGTTAGTGTTAGCAATTTGGTGGAAATTTGATTGACGTACAAGCTTATGATAATTTTGCTTCATAGTTCGGGTTTGAGAGATTCACTCCAATTAAATATATAACTGAGAGATGAGTGATATTGTGAGGGGTGCTTACAGGTGCATAGCCGGTTGCTTGAAGGTAAGTGAAGCTTGACTAGGTAGGCCTTGTTTTTAAAATTGTATCACCTTAACTAGTCAGCCTTTTGAACGATGTAAGTCTTGTGAAACCGCTATGTTTGTTGATTTCATAGCTTGCTTTTGACCCCGTTTGATGCTATCGTTTTTGTTGAGTGCTTTGTTGAAAATGTTGTTTAGGATTTTGTATAATTCTTTTTCGGGACGCAAAAGGTTTAAATGTGGGGATGTTTGATGTGTTGCAAAACACATCTCTTTTCCTGTGTATTTTGTATATTATTTAGTCATGTTTTTATCCGTTTCGTGTAGTTTTTATTATGTATCTATCATTTTAATTATTTTGTAGGTGTTCGTGAGAAATGAGGTTAAAACAGTAAAAAATAATCAAGACGCGAGCACCTGGTTCGAGCAAAGACGGACTACTACTGTAGTAATAATAAAAGATGAATGTGAATTGTGTGGTTAGAGGCTCACGGCCCAATTTATTTTATTGGAAAAAAAACCCTACAACATATAATAAAAAGGAAAAGAAGGAACATCTTGAGGGGAGATATATTATCATCGAACAAAAAGGAACGGAAGGCGGACATATTATCTAGGAGCCGCTGCAAGACAATTATAATAGAGATCTAAAGTCAGCGGCACATATCACAACACATATTGGAGGAGAAGCACAGATAGCGCCGCAAAGAAAAAAGAGTGAAGGCCAGGAAGGCTCGGGTTGAAGATTGAAGGCTCGGGTTCGGTCACTAAAAGTCTTAATTTTTATATTTATTTACTTTGTGTCTATGAATATTATTACTATGACTTTTATTTTTCTTGAACCCATGTTTTTATTGTTTACCCTAATTATGTTTGGCTAAAACATTAGTGGCCACCTAGGTTTGACATGACGACTTTTTGATTTTGGGTTTATGTTTCGGTATTGGATTTTATAGTTGGATTTATGTTTTAGTTAGAAACTTGTTTATGATTCTATGATGTGTGTGCGTACTTTTTACTAATTTATGATCTTTTGATGTTCCACGAGTGTCTTAGTGAATGTCTTTCATGTTTGGACACTTGTTAGAATTACTTGCTTTGTGCTTGTAGTTTACTTTATGGTTTTAGGCCTAAATTCCATAGGAACATTAATTGGGAGTTTAGAGGTAATTAGTATTCTTCCTACTCTTGAGACCGAGAGGTGATAGGTAGTCAGGTTTGTCTTTGGTGCTAGAGGTTTAGGCTAGAAACGCTGAGAGATCAGGTTTTCCTAGGTTCTCTAGTATTATTTGCTTATCTGTGTCATAGATTGACTTTACAGGTTACTCCTTGCACTTTAGGGTGTAGTGTGATTGGAGAGTGAGAAATCTAAACCAGTCTAGCGAGTACTTTAGCATAGTTAGTGAGACCGAGAGGTGATCTAACCAATCAGTGAGATCAGTAACCTTTAGGATTCCTTTTCGGTCAGTCTTGGTAAATGATCCGGGAGCCACTAGGATACTAGGGGTGAATATTATAAGATCCTGATTGCCAACATAGTTTCCAAAGCCGGGGCAGTTCCAATTTCATTAGTAGGATTCGATACCTAGGTGGTTGCCTTTCCCATCTCTGATTTCCTCCTTAGTGATCCTCTTCTATCTTTTAATTTAAGCATTTTAATTTATTTACTTTAGTAATTAATTAATATAAAAATAACAAAAATCCAATTTGCTAGGCTAGGAGTCGATAGAGGTCTAGTACCGAGAGTCGCCACATTGTGTCCACGGATCGATATTCCGGACTTACTTGCTCTGCTACACTGCGACCGGTGCACTTGCCGTTAGTGTGTGGTTTAGCGGGTTTATCCATTTTTAAAACTTGACCCGAATTTATTTAATACACAATTTCACACATCAACGCACATGCCACAATAACAACCTGCCATCATATTTTCAAGCCTTTTATTGATCGTAAACCTCGATAACTCCAACGGAACTGAAGGAGACCGTCTGATTGCTTCGATCGTATAAGTCTTTGCCATGTGCATTTGCCCCAGGCAGGATGGGGTAATGTATGCTACATGCACACTCGATGAGTTACAAATACTTGGATGGAGAACGTAACACCCTGTGGTGAAATCTAGAAAAATGGTTATCTAAAGACGGTTGGGTCTGAGATCGACGCCTACACTACCAAGCAACAAGAGATAGCTACTATATGTTAAAAATCTGTTTAACCTACCTTACCAACGGATCGAACTTCATACCAAAAGGGTTTGTCCCTCAGATTCGTGGCATAGCCCCCGTAGCTCACCTACCCGGAAATCGAACAAATCTTTCACCTGGTTTGCAAACTCACTGACGAGGCTGTTGAGCATGGTACTTTTCCGAAGCATGGTGCTTCATCTTCTACTTTTAGTGATAGCAAGAGAATGTGGGATAGTGTGAGGTGTAAGTCCTTCAACAACAACAACAACAACAACGGCAACAACAACAACGGGGCTCGTGGAATAGCAATTGTGATTGGCTCTGGGGAAGCTAGGACTGATAACAATGTCGTGACGAGTACGACACTCTTGCTTCTATTTTATATGATACTGGTACGGACTATAGTTTTGTGTCATCAAAACTTAGCAAACAACTAGGGATGGTTCCTACTCTTCTTGATACCCCGTACACCGTAGAGTTAACTGATGGAAAGCCTGTTGAGGTAACCCATATTCATCGTGACTGTAAGCTCGAGTTGGATGGGCAATCGTTTGCCATCAACATTCTACCTATCACCCTTGGAAGCTTTGATCTCGTGGTTGGCATGGACTGGTTGTCCAAGCAACACGCTGAAATCCTCTGTTAGGGAAAGATTGTTCGTATTCCCCCTCCCAAGTGGAGAACTTTTATCTATACAGGGTGATCGGGGTGGTGCCATGGTGGGTATCATCTCCTATCTGAAGGCCTAGAAATGTATTCGTAAGGGTTGTCCGGCCATTTTGGCTAACATATCCAACACTCGAGCTGAAACTGAAACCAAGATTGAGGACATCCCAGTAGTCCGAGATTTCCCAGATGTTTTCCCAGAGGAACTACCTGGACTTCCACCTGTTTGTCAAGTGGAGTTTCAAATTGATCTTGTACCTGGAGCAGCTCCAGTTGCACGCACACCATATCGCCTAACACCAGGCGAACTTCAAGAACTGTCTACCCAACTCCAAGACCTATTGGATAGGGGCCTTATTAGACCTAGTTCTTCGCCATGGGGAGCTCCAGTTCTGATTGTTAAGAATAAAGATGGGAGTTTCCGCATGTGTATTGATTATCGGGAGATGAACAAAGTGACGGTTAAGAATCGTTACCCTCTGCCTCGTATTGATGACTTGTTTGACCAACTGCAAGGGTCAAGTTTCTACTCTAAGATTGACTTGAGGTCAGGATACCATCAGCTGAGAGTCCGAGAGGAAGATGTGGCAAAGACGGCGTTTCGAACGCGTTATGGACATTATGAGTTTTTAGTGATGCCATTTGGGCTAACTAATGCACCGGCTGTGTTCATGGACCTAATGAACCGTGTGTGCAAGCCTTATTTGGACAAATTCGTCATAGTGTTCATAGATGACATATTGATTTATTCCAAGAGTAGGGAAGAGCACGAGCAACACCTGCGGTTAATCTTGGAACTATTGAGAAATGAGCAGTTGTATGCAAAATTCTCTAAGTGTGATTTTTGGATTCAGGAAGTCCAATTTATTGGGCATGTGGTCAACGAGGCAGGAATACATGTTGACCCCGCCAAGATTGACGCTATCAAAAAGTGGGAGGCTCCTAGGACCCCTACTGAGGTACGCCAATTCCTTGGTCTCGCGGGGTACTATCGCAGATTTATTGAGGGATTCTCTAAGACCGCTCAACCTCTCACCGCCCTAATACAGAAAAGTATTACTTATTGTTGGATCAGTTTGCTCTTTTTGCTAAGTAAGAACTTGCTATCTTGACACTTAAGTGTTTAGCAAGCCCTTGTATATCAGATAATAAGCACAGCGGAATGTATAAGTTAAAGCAACACTTCTTATGCTTAGGAAGAGTTATTACTCCCCCTAGATGATTGAAACTAATAAATGACAAGTATTTATTATGAATCTAAGCAGTAAATGAGAATTAGATACTTAGACAGATTCACAATAAATACTGAAATGGAATAGAACAGTGAAAGTGTTTGAAGGATTTTTCTATTAAAATCAATGTCTAAAATAGAAGGTTGAAGCCTCCTATTTATAGACGTTTACATACATGTATCTTGCCCAAAAAGCAAGTACAGAAACATCAGAAACAAGTTGCACAAGTTGCAACATTGAAACTAACAAACACAGCTAAAAGTAATAATAAACAATAAAACTACTGATGCAAAAGGCGGTGGAAAATATCTGATGCTAAGTGCTGATGAATGACAAACTACTGATGAGTAGTTTGTCTTCAGTACTTCTGAAGTGATTTGTCTGGTTTGGACTTCAGAACTTCTGATGAAGTTTCTTCTTCAGCACTTCTCATATCTTCTCTTCAGCAGTTTCTTGTTTTCATTTCAGTACTTCTATACTTAGCCAAAATGACAGAAGTGAATTAGACTAAGGTTTCCAAAAGTGGTTTCACCAATCCTCTTTGTCCTAACAATCTCCCCCTGGATTGATGAAGCCAAAACCTTACTAATTCCTTATGTTTTTCTTCTGTCTTGAACAATCTTCCAAATCTCTTTGTACATGGTGTTCTTGAGCTGGTTTAACTGTCCATCAGATAGAGATCCTCTCTGTGGTTCCAGATGTTGAATTGTGAGCAGGTCTTGTGTTGACAGTTTCTTTAGATCACTGATCTTCTTGTAAGCCCTGCTTGAGAGGTCTCTTCTTGTCAACAATACTGAGTTGTTATCAGTAAGTGACCATCTGATGATAGGTATCTTTGACTTGTTAAAGTCAGAAGAATAGGGAACCAGACTTGTCCCTTGGGTTGATGGTCCTGAGTGTTGGATGTCTTCTGTTTCAGTTAACCTCAGGTGGGAGTCTCTTCCTTGTTGTTGTTGCATATCAGGCATCTGAACAGTTGGGAGATGGTGTTCAGTCACTACCTTGGTATGCATCTTTTCTTTGATGGTCTTTTGGATTTGGTAGGCAAAAGTGGAAGGATCCCTGAATTGTGTCAACAGAGGTTTCTCCTCAATGTCAAAATCTGAATGGACTATTGAACTTCCTTCAAGTAGTACCATTTTGAAATCAGTTTTGACATTGTCCTCTGCTTTCTTTCTCTGAGTAGCAGGCCTTCTTGTTGATGCACCAGAAGTTCTAACTACTGATCTTGAAGGATCAGCAGTTTGAAACTTCTCTGGATTTGCAGCCTTGGCAGCCAAGTATTTTCTGTAAGTATCCATCAGTCTTTCTTCTTTCCATCTGGATACTGAGGCTTTTGAACCATAGCCCTCTGCTACTAATTCTTCTATTATCTGGGCTCTCTTGGCCTTTCCTTCTTTGCTTGTGGCCAGTTTGTCTGCAAGCAGTTGTGCTCTTCTTGTCAGCTCTTGCATAGAGAGTCCCTTGAGTGTGTAGGCTTTAGTCTTGTTGTTCTTTGTAATGTAAGACACCAGTTGTTGTCTTTTATCTTGTTCAGCAATCTCATCAAGGCTAGCCTGCCTTTGTAGTTCAGCTTCATAAGCCTGAAGTTTTTCTTCATGGCTTAAGTCTAGATCATCCCTTTCTTCCAGAGTTTTCCAGATCAGATCTTCTCTGGCCTTCTTGTTGGCTGCAACTAAGCTCTTCTCTAGTAATTCAGCTGATTGAGAGATAGGAGAAGGGTTTAGTACAGTCATTGTTGTAACTGTAGTAGGCCTGATAGGATCAGATGTTGGTTGAATGGGAGCAGTGGTTCTGGAAGGGTCAGCAGTTTGAGGTTTGGAAGTGTTAACCTCTGATGGGTTGACAACTGCTGATGGTTTGTCAACTACTGAAGGATTGTCTTCAGTACTTTCTGATTCTTCATCAGAACTTTTGCCATCAGAAGTTTCTTCATTGTGCCTTAGGGATTCTTCAGAGGTTTGGGTCTCATCTTCTTTTTCAGTGGCTTCAATTTCTTCCACTGAGACACCAAATTGTTTGGCCAGTTTTTCTTTCCTGGCTTGATCTTTCTGATCTCTTTCAAGGATGGCCACTCTTGCCCTTATCCTGGCTTGGAATGACTCCTTAGGTTCCCTGATTTTCTCCCCCTTTTTGGATTCATCAAGTTTAAGTTTTGAGGTTGAGGGTTGGGAGAATTGTCCTTGAAGATGAGCAATCTGTTTGCTGTTGAAGTCTATCTTGTTGGACAGATCATTCATCTTTGTCTTGATCACTCCAAATTGATTCTTGATAGACAGCTCCAAGTTAGCTGTGTATGTTTGGAAGTGATTTCTGATGAGAGTGTTCATCATGTGGTACAGGGGACCCTCTGGGCTGCATAGCTGGTTCAGGTCTATGCTTGTTTGCCCAGGGAATTGGGTAGGCATTTCTTGTGAAGGGTGTGTTTTGGGGTGATCCTCATGTTGTACAGAGGATGCCACTCTAGGGGTTTTAGGGATTGAGTGGGCTTTAACCTGTGCAGGGGTGACTGGCTTCTTGAGCCTGGATACCCCTGAAACAGGACCTTCATAAAGTGCCGTCAATTCAGTAGTTTGTGTTTTTGAAACATCATCCAAATTAATGGAATCATCTGAATCCCTGATGTTGCCCTCAATGAGGACTGTCTCAGTTAAATCATGAGCTGAGCCCAACTCAGTTCTCTCATGAACCTCTTGTTCTTGGTTCTGAGGATTTCCTACTTCAGGCATTAAGCCTTCATCAGTAGTTGCCACATCTGAGGTCTTAGCTATGTTACTTCTATCCTCAGATCCACCACTGGGTGGTAACTGAGTAGTAGCAACCTCAGATGCCCCAAGAGTCTCTAAAATTGGGCTTAAAGACTCTGGTCCACCCTCATCTCTTGGGATAGGGCTAGAGATGTCCACATCCATGTCTGATGTTGTGGTTATGTCCCCTGTTTGTTGTGGTTGTAGGGGACTGACATAATCAGATGGGACCTTCTCTTTTAGCCCAGAGAGAAGTTTGGCAATTTCTATTGCCTCTGGTTCAGAAATTTGAGGGGTTGGTTCAGTAGTTTGGGCAATAGGTGAAATTTGTTGTTAAGCAGTTTCAAAAGAAAGAGTGAGTTTCAATAGTTTTTCTAAGTCTTTTTCTTTTGAATAAAATGGTTATGGGTGCTCTTGGTGGGGTTTGAGATGGATGAGACTGAGAGGGTGTTTCAGTCTCACCAATTTGAAGAGCAGACTGCTCATGAGCATGTTCAGGCATCTCAACCTCCTGAACAGCTTTTCTTTTGGGTTGGTGGGTTTTTGTCTTTGTTGGCTTGGGCTTTTTGGCTTTTGGTGGTGTGAGTTTGGAAGATGTGGGCTTCAGGGGGACTTGTTGTTGTTCTCCCTGATCATCTTCTGGCCAGGCAGCCGGTTTGTTATGCCTAGAGTATGCTTGTGAGGTTAATGGATTTAAAGTTGAAACTTTTCCCACAAGCACCTCATTACCCAGTTCCCCTATTATGCATTGCATAATGAACCTTGGGTACAACAAAAACTTTTTCTTGGTATTATTATGATGTAACACCAACTCATTGAAAAATAGTTTTGATGCCCTGAATTTAGTTTCATTCACAATGGAATGAAATATTGGTTGAAAAGTGGAGGGCATCTGGTCATAAGACCCTGTTTTTGGACTCAAACACATAATAATATAATGAAACAAAAGCTTGTATTTTGGTTCAAAATATTTTTTGAAGATAGTAGCATGGGAGAGAGTACCTTGATAACCACACTCTGTCATGGTTAGGTGAATATCAGAATTAGCAACATGGTCAGGGGCAGTTACATCATCCAGACCCAGTCTTGTTGCCAGTGTGGCCGGTGTGATGGTCAGTGGTTTCCCTTTTATTCTTGAGTTGAGGGAAATGACTTCATCATCCGCCGTCACCGTCTCAGCATTTGCCCAGAACTCATTTAGAGTTTCAGCATGAATTGGTGGGTTTATTGTGAGAGCAGTAAAATATTGGGATTTTACGACAAGATCAATGATCTCATCGTATTGGGACCAGCCTTCTTGTTTTTCAAGAAAGGCCCTTTGATTGTGTCCCTGCTTTAGAACGAGAGCCATGTGGTTTGGGTTTTTGATCGAACAGTTGATTTGCAGGTTTAGGTTATTGAGAGAGTTTTTGAGAGAGAAAGAGGGATATTTTTGAGTTTGAAAGGATAAGTGTTGAGAAAAGGTATTTATCAGAAGTTTTAACCGCTTGAATCTTCTTTATTAGAAGTTTTTAAACCGCCTTTGGTTAAAAATCTTTTTATCAGAAGTTTTAAACTGATTAGGTCAAACCTCTGATGATGGGAAAAGTCAGATTTGCCCTTTTGACTAAACTACTGATGAAGGATTACTTCATCAGTAGTTCCCATTTCCTCTTCAGTAGTTTTAACAGCTGATGAGAAATGTTTTTATAAATACTTTTATTCATAACTTCTGAAGGTTATTTTATCAGAAGTTACACACTTTTTCAGAAATTATCCCCATACTGATGTTTTGTTCATCAGTAGTTTCTCTCTTTTCAGAAGTTTTGTTTCAGACTTTTTGTCTGTTTTGTAAGTGAAAAATGAAAAATTGCAAAATAATAAAATAAACACTTACAAATTTAGCATCCCAAGCATGGATACTAACTTCTGAAATGTTGATGTGTTAAGGGGTTTTGTGAAGATGTCAGCTATTTGATTAGCTGTTGCTACATGCTTCACCTCAATCTTGCCTTTTTCATAGCAATCTCTGATAAAATGGTACCTGATCTCAATATGTTTTGTTTTTGAGAACTGTACTGGATTTTGAATGATGCTAATGGCAGATTTGCTGTCTACAAACAAAGGTGTCTTGGTTTCTTTGATTCCATAATCAAGAAGTTGATATTGGAGCCATTGTATCTGTGATGTACAACTTGCAGCTGCAATGTATTCAGCTTCAGCAGTTGAAGTTGCAACAGATGTTTGCTTCTTTGATTGCCATGACACTAGACAGTTACCCAGGAATTGACAACCACCAGATGTTGACTTTCTTGTCATCTTACACTCTGCATAGTCACTATCTGAAAAAGCTGATAACTTGGTATTGCTTGAAGCAGGATACCAAATTCCAAGTGTTGGAGTTCCTTTCAGATATCTGAAAATTCTTTTGACTGCTATAAGGTGTGATTCCCTTGGTGCTGATTGATATCTAGCACAGACACATGTTGAAAACATAATATCTGGTCTAGAAGCAGTTAAATATAAAAGGGAACCTATCATGCGTCTGTACATGGTTTGATCAACCTGTTTTCCTTGATCATCAGGTTCAACTTGTGTGATTGGTGTCATGGGAGTGGAACATGATTTACAGTCTTTTAAAGAAAATTTGTTTAATAATTCTTTAACATATTTTGATTGATGTATAAAAGTTCCACTTGTTTGTTGCTTGATCTGCAGTCCCAGAAAGTACTGCAGTTCTCCCATGGTACTCATCTCAAATTTTGATTGCATGAGTTTCTTAAAATCATCACACAGTTTTGTGTTTGTTGAACCAAAAATGATATCATCAACATAAATTTGAACAAGTAAGACATGATTTCCAACATGTTTTATGAAAAGAGTTTTATCAATGGCACCTCTTGTAAAGTTATTTTTGAGTAAAAAGGTGGAGAGTGTATCATACCAGGCTCTTGGAGCCTGTTTGAGCCCATAAAGAGCTTTATCCAGTCTGTACACCCACTCAGGATGAGAAGGATCCTCAAACCCAGGTGGCTGACAGACATACACCTCCTCTTTTATTTTTCCATACAAAAATGCACTTTTCACATCCATTTGATAAACTTTAATTTTGTTGGAAATGGCATAGGCCAGAAATAACCTGATGGCCTCAAGCCTTGCAACTGGAGCAAAGGTTTCATCATAGTCAATTCCCTCTTCTTGAGAGTACCCTTGAACTACCAGTCTTGCCTTGTTCTTGATTGTCATACCAGCTTCATCTTGTTTGTTCCTGAAAACCCATCTTGTGCCAATTGGTTGCTTGTTTGGAGGTAAGGGACAGATTTCCCAGACCTGTTGCTTGTTGAACTGAAGCAGTTCATCTTGCATAGCTTGCACCCAATTATTGTCTTTGAGGGATTCCTGGTACTTCTTTGGTTCCAACTGTGAGATGAAGGCTGAAAATAGGCAAAAGTTGGAGAGCTGGTTTCTGGTAAGAACACCTGAAGCTATATCACCCATGATTTGATCAAGTGGATGATCTCTGTGTTCAATCAGTTGTTGTAAACCACTGACAGGTGTAGGTGGCTCATGTTCTTCAAACAAACTACTGAGGTCTATAATATCTGGTTCAGCAGTTTTAGTGTCTTCAGTAGTTACAGGTGCTGAAGCAGATGTTTGAGTTTGGCCTTCAGTATTTGTTTGATCAGAAGTTTGTGAAACTTCTGATGATCTTGAAGGTGACTTTATGACTGTTAGAGGAGTCCATGGTGTAGGATCCTCATCTTCAAACCTTTGATCACCATAATAAGTAGGTTTGGAAGAAGTGACAGTCTTTTCAGGTCCAAAGTGAAAGTTGTCAAGGTCAAAGAGTTCAGCAGGATGTGCTGGAATAAGAGTGTGTTTTGACTCATTGAACTTGACATTCAATGTTTCTTCTACTATCCTGGTGTGAGAATTAAAAACCTTGTAGGCTTTTCTAGTTGAAGAGTAACCAAGAAAGTAACCTGAGTCAACTTTGGCAGCAAACTTTGAAATAGATTCCTTGATGTTCAAGATGAAACATTGACACCCAGAAGCCCTGAAAAAGGAGATAAGGGGCTTCATGCCATGAAGAACTTCATAGGCAGTCTTGGAATGTCTCTTGACCACAAGAACTCTATTCTGAACATAACATGATGTGTTAACTGCTTCTGCCCAAAAGTATAAGGGCAGTCCAGAATCAGCTAACATTGTTCTTGCTCCTTCTATTAGTGTTATGTTCTTCCTTTCTACTACACCATTTTGTTCAGGAGTTCTGGGAACACTGTATTGTCTAATAATCCCTTTAGACAAACAGAATTCATCCAGAGTTTTGTTCCTGAACTCTGTCCCATTATCACTTCTAATGGTTTTGACAGATAGAGAATATTGTTTCTCTACTTGTAGAATGAAGAACTTGATGATTTCAGCAGCCTCATCCTTGGAAAATAAGAAGAATACCCATGTGAATCTTGAGTAGTCATCAATGATGACTAAGCAGTACTTCTTCTTACCAAGGCTCATAATCTTGATAGGTCCAAATAAGTCCATATGGAGTAGTTGAAGACATGCAGTTGTTTTTTATTCTTCAATAGACTTATAGGAGGACTTATGCTGTTTTCCCTTTAAACAGGAAACACAGTGTTCTTGACACTGGTATACTTTCAAAGGTAGACCTCTGACCAAGCCCATTTTTGTGACTTTATTTATGGTTTTAAAGTTCACATGGCCAAGTCTCCTGTGCCAGAGATCTGTTTCTGAAGTTGATGCCCTTGAGAAGAAACAGGCAGTGTTGTTCAATACTTTGTCTTTTTCAATGTCCACTGCATAGACATTGCCACATCTTTTGGCAATCAGCAAAGTATGATCTTCAATAATCTTCTCTATCAACTTCTGGCCTTCTAGTGAGATGATCTTGCATGCTATCTTTGTGAAAAAGGAAGAATATCCTTTATCACACATTTGTGACACACTCAGCAAGTTGTATTCAAGGTTTTCCACCAGATTGACCTTGTCAAACTGTATTTTGCCAGAGGAGACATTGCCATGTCCTAGCACATATCCCTTAGCATTGTTCCCAAAGGATACAGATCCTTCTCTTTGGCTGATAAAGTTGTTTATCAGGTATCTGCATCCAGTCATGTGCATAGAGCCTCCACTATCAACATACCATATGATGTTTAAGCCCCTGGAAACTCTCTGCACATAAAAGCAAATTAGTTAGGTTTAGGAACCCAAGCCTGTTTGGCTTTGGGTTTGCTCTTGAGAACAGTTACAGTTTGTTCTTGACCAGGTTGAGAAATCCATGTCTTTTTGGCAATGGATTTTTCATTAAGAACCATGGTGGTATCCTTTTCAGGACCATCATCAACCTTGGTCATCAGTAGTTGTACCATGTTCATTAGATTTTGTATCTCAGCAGTTTGTGAAACTGCTGATGATTCAGGTCTAACTACTGACAAAGAATTTTGAGAAAAAGATTTTGGTTGAGATTTTATCTTTTTCTGAGAAAAGGTGTTTTCAGGTTGTTGTTTCTTGGGTTTAAAGATTCTTTCATAATCATTTCTGATTTGATTTCCCACAACCTGTTGTTTAATTTTTTGATTGAACTGAATTCCTTTTCTGTATCTACAAAATTCAGTTTTGTGGTTGAACAGACCACAAATTTCACACTCTTTTGCCTTTTGTTTTTGATCTAAAGGCAAATTTCTGACATTAGTGTAAAGATTTTGCTCATCAGTAGTTTTCAGGATCTCAACTCCTGATGTAGATGAAACTACTGATGGCTTGTTGTCAGATTTTGTAAATACTTCTGAAGTACTTTCTTTGAAAATGCCAGGATTTCTGTTTAGAAAGTTTTCATGGAAAGATGTGCAGTCTTTCCCTTCAGAAGTTTCATTTGAAACAATTTTTCTCCCATCTTCAGTAGTTTTGGGAGAGAAATCTGTTGGTGTTTCAACATGATGGTATCCTATGCCAAACTTAACATTTGAAGCACTTTGTTTGTTTAGCAACAATTGATACCCCTTACAAGATTCCACCCATTTTTCACATGTGATCCTGGTGTCAGCAAGCTCTTGTCTGACATCTCCTAGGTCATTTAGCATGATTTTAATTTGTGCTTGGGTTTCAATAGCTGAGTCAGTTAATTTAGAAACTTCTTTTGTTTTAGCACACAGTTTTCTTTCTAAATCACATTTTATCTGTGTGTATTTTCTTTCTAAATCATTGGCTTTACCTTGTAAGTGCAGATTTGTCTCTCTTATGAGAGCAAAAGTTTCTTTGCAAGAATTTGAGCAAAGTTTTGTCAAAGATTCTTTTGATACCTGTGACAATGCAGATTTTGAAGTACAGCCTTCAAATGCCATTAAGGCAAAGTTCTTTCTGCCATTGTCTGGTTCTCCCCAGTTGATGTCAAACACCTTGTTGTCTGCATCAGGATTGCACTCTGTGGTGTCAAAAGGAAGACTGCTCCAGTCAACATACCCTGAGGTGAAAAGACTTTGTTGAGAGGGTTGTTGAGGCTGTGGAGGATGTTGAGCAGCTGGAAAGGGAGGGATTGATTGTTGGCTCTGCATCTGTTGAGCAGGCATTTGAACATATTGTACTTGTGGCATGTATTGCTGTTGAGGAGCTTGTGCCTGTACAAAATGAGCACTCCCTTGAGTTCCATTATTCCTATTATAATTGGGGTTATAGTTATTTCCAGATTGTGATTGGTTAAAGCTAGAGCTTCTACACTCTCTAGCAAAGTGTCCCAACTTCTGACACTTGTGACATCTTAGTTTAGATTTGTCAAAACCAATTTTTGTATTACTGGTCAATCCTGGAAATTTCCTTCCTGACCTTTTGTAAAACTTGTTAGTTTTAATGCTTAGCATGGCCAGTTGGTGTAAAATGTCCATTTCTTCTAAGTCATCACTGCTAAAGTTTTTCAAATCATCCATGATAAAACATAGATTATCAGCAGTTTGACTTTGGTCATTATTGTCATAACCTGGGAAAGATCTTTCTGATGAGATCCCAGTTGTTATGTCAATGTTGTCATAAGATCCATAGGAACAAGTTGGTGAGTCTTGTCCCAAAAGTGCTGTACTACCTGGTAGGTAATCATCAGCAGTTTTACCAGATGATTGTAATTTCTTCTTTTGATCAATTTCTCTCTCAAAAGTAAGTAATCTCCCATGGAGTTTTGTAAGAGTGAGGGAGCTAAAATCTGGTGAGGATCTTAAAACAATGGAGTATGTTTCCCATTTGTCTGGTAAAGACCTTAAAAATCTATGTAGCATAGACACTGTTGTATAGGTCTGACCATTTAACTTTAGCTCAGATATTAATGAGGAGAATCTTTCAAATTGTTGAGTTAAAGTTTCCCCATTAATATGAGCAAATGTCTCATATTGTTGAGCTAAAATCTCTCTGGTGTTGGCAATCACCTCTTCAGTTCCTCCAAACTGTTCTTTAAGACAATCCTAGAGTTCTTTGGCACTTTCACAATGTAAAAGGCCAGAGTATATCTCATTTGGGAGAGCCATTGCCAACATAGAGAATGCTTTAGCATCTAGCTCAAGTTTTAGGAAATCATCATCTGTATATTCTTTTGGGTCCTTAGGGACCTTAACATTAGTTTCAAGATTGACATTTACTGGTTTGTGAGGACCATATATCACAGATCTCCAACAACCTGTGTTGGTCTGTGACAAGGTATGTGCCATTCTCTTTTGCCATATGTTGTATTCATTTCTTACAAGCATGGCAGGTTTAGTGGCAGAACCAGTATTATGTGGATCCATTTTAAAGAGTATTGATTTGTCAGATGACTCTTTTAAGTGATGGATGTTAATAAAAAGTGAACTTTTGATCTTTTTATTGAGTATCAATAAGAGCTTTGTGTCTGATTCTCAATTTGTTAGATTGATATGTGATCAGATAAACCAACGCTCTGATACCAATTGTTGGATCAGTTTGCTCTTTTTGCTAAGTAAGAACTTGCTATCTTGACACTTAAGTGTTTAGCAAGCCCTTGTATATCAGATAATAAGCACAGCGGAATGTATAAGTTAAAGCAACACTTCTTATGCTTAGGAAGAGTTATTACTCCCCCTAGATGATTGAAACTAATAAATGACAAGTATTTATTATGAATCTAAGCAGTAAATGAGAATTAGATACTTAGACAGATTCACAATAAATACTGAAATGGAATAGAACAGTGAAAGTGTTTGAAGGATTTTTCTATTAAAATCAATGTCTAAAATAGAAGGTTGAAGCCTCCTATTTATAGACGTTTACATACATGTATCTTGCCCAAAAAGCAAGTACAGAAACATCAGAAACAAGTTGCACAAGTTGCAACATTGAAACTAACAAACACAGCTAAAAGTAATATTAAACAATAAAACTACTGATGCAAAAGGCGGTGGAAAATATCTGATGCTAAGTGCTGATGAATGACAAACTACTGATGAGTAGTTTATCTTCAGTACTTCTGAAGTGATTTGTCTGGTTTGGACTTCAGAACTTCTGATGAAGTTTCTTCTTCAGCACTTCTCATATCTTCTCTTCAGCAGTTTCTTGTTTTCATTTCAGTACTTCTATACTTAGCCAAAATGACAGAAGTGAATTAGACTAAGGTTTCCAAAAGTGGTTTCACCAATCCTCTTTGTCCTAACACTTATAAGTGGGGGGACGCCCAAGAATCTACCTTTCAGCTACTAAAGTCAAAACTTTGCAGTGCACCAATACTATCATTACCTGAGGGTACAGAGGACTTTGTAGTGTACTGTGATGCGTCTATCCAAGGCTTAGGGTGTGTGCTGATGCAACGTGATAAGGTAATCGCGTATGCATCGCGACAATTGAAGGTCCATGAGAAGAATTACCCCACTCATGACTTGGAACTGGGAGCGGTGGTTTTCGCTCTCAAAATCTGGAGGCACTACCTCTACGGAACAAAGTGCACAATTTTCACTGATCACAAGAGCCTTCAGCATATATTTGATCAGAAGGTGCTGAACATACGACAACGTCGCTGGGTTGAACTTTTGAATGATTATGATTGTGCCATCAAGTATCATCCAGGGAAGGCTAACGTAGTAGCTGATGCCCTCAGTCGAAAAGAAACGAAACCTAAACGGGTGCGAGCCTTACAACTCACCATCCATTCTAATCTTCCTGATAAGGTACGTGAAGCCCAGGGCAAAGCTTTGAAGGGAGAAAACATCAGGCTTGAAACCTTACATGGTGCTGATAAGCACTTGGAACTAAAGACGGATGGCCTTCAGTATTTCATGGATCGAGTCTGGATACCACGTTTTGGGGATCTCAGGCAAATAGTGCTTGATGAAGCACACACCTCTCGATATTCGGTACATCCTGGTTCGGACAAGATGTACCAAGATCTTAAGACTCTTTACTGGTGGCCAAACATGAAAGCTGAAATAGCCACTTATGTTAGTATGTGCTTGACTTGTGCGAAGGTTAAGATTGAATATCAGAAACCTTCAGGCCTACTCCAACAACCAGAAATCCCTATATGGAAATGGGATGGGATTTCCATGGATTTTATTACAAAGCTTCCTATAACGCCAACGGGCCATAACATGATTTGGGTTATCGTGGATCGTTTAACCAAATCGGCCCACTTTCTGGCAATAAAGGAAACAGACTCATTGGAGAAACTAGCGAACCTTTACATCAAGGAGATAGTCTCTAGGCATGGGGTGCCTACTTCTATTATATCTGATCGCGATGCGTGATTCACTTCTCATTTTTGGACTATTCTCCAAAACGCTTTGGGAACTCGCTTAGATATAAGCACAGCCTATTACCCACAGACGGGTGGACAGAGTGAACGTACCATCCAAACATTGGAAGATCTGCTACGAACGTGCGTGGTGGATTTTGGAAACAGTTGGGATAAGCACTTGCCTTTGATTGAATTCTCGTATAACAACAACTACCACACTTCGATACAGTGTGCGCCTTTTGAGGCACTTTATGGACGCAAGTGTAGGTCTCCCATCTACTGGACTGAAGTTGGGGATAGCCAGCTAACAGGTCCTGAACTCGTGCATGAAACTTCTGAAAGATAGTGCAAATCAGAAACCGGATGGCTGCTGCTCGTGATCGACAGAAAAGTTACGCTGATAAGCGTAGGAAACCTTTGGAGTTCCAGGTTAGGGACAAGATTCTATTGAAGGTGTCACCTTGGAAGGGGGTGATACGCTTTGGTAAACGGGGAAAGTTGAACCCGCGATACGTTGGACCATTCGAGATTATCGAAAGGATTGGTCCAGCAACTTACAGGTTGAACCTGCCTAATGAACTTAATGGGGTACACGATGTACACCACGTATCAAATATAAAGAAATGCCTGTTGGATACAACACGGATGGTGCCACTGGAAGAGATCCAGGTGGACGACCAGCTACGGTTCGTGGAAGAACAAGTGGAGATTCTTGAGCAGGGCGTCAAGAAACTCAGACAAAGCACTATACCTATTGTTAAGGTACGGTGGAATTCCCGTCTAGGACCGGAATACACGTGGGAGTGCAGAGATCAGATGCGGCTCAAATACCCACACCTCTTTACCGAACCTGAACCCGTGCATAGATCAAATGCCGAACATAAAGCAGCTCGCTCAAAGTGAATTTCGGGGCGAAATTCCTTTCAACTTGGGGATGATGTGACATCCGGGAACCAAGCGCACACTTTTCTAGCTGGCTTTACTGTTTACTTGCTGAATTTCGGGACGAAATTCTTTTCAACTTGGGGATGATGTGATACCCCGCAAATTCAGGTTCTCACTTTAACTAAACTCTAGTTACGTTCCTTGCATTATACTTAACTAGGGTTAGCTAGATAGGACACACGTTACATAGTTGTATGTTAATAACTGCATAAGGTGGTAATTCGAGGAATTACCAGACTGTATACATGATTAGTGAACCTCGGACGTTGGTGAATAATGAAGTTTAATAATTGTGAGTTAACTAATTTGGATTGATTGCGATTACGTGCTTCTGTGATACTCGGTGAAACTATGTGCAAACCATATGTGATTATGTGAACTTAAACCGAATATGTTAATAAGAATCGCTAAAGGTGGACCATTAGGATGATTGGGGTCTTAACACATGGGTTACACTTATTACGGTCCGAAATAGCGAAAGCGTCGAAGGAAAACACGTCGGGTGACGAAACGGGCCACCCACGCGGGCCAAGGCCCTGTGAGCGGCCGCTCACAGGGAGCGAGCGCCCGCTCGCCGGTACCTGACGCCACCAAACCGACTTAAACAGCTATTTAAGCAACCCTAAGCCTCTTGTATCACCTAAACTCAAACCCTAATCGCCCCTACTGCCCTCCCTACGAAATATTAACCCCAAACCACCTGCTAAGGCGCAAGAACATCGATCGGGAAGCTTCAAGAGCGTTCGGTTGATTGTATCGAAGAGCTTGGGGTATAATCCTTAATCTTCTACGCTTTAATCTTATTATTATGTTATAAAAACCCTATAACTAAGTTTGTCCAGGTCTGAGACCTTTTTATCAATACTAAAACTTGAGGTTTTTAAAGATTAAACGGGTTAAACATAATGATAGGCGATTAGTGATATAATCGGTTACTTGTTGCGCAAGTTGTTGAAGTTTTGATCATTAGGGGTATAATTTTTGCATGTATTATGATAGAATCTGATCTTAATAGGTCTTAGGAATGTTTTTTAATGATTATTGATGATTGTTGATCGATTATACGCACACGGGAGTCGTTTAAATAAAGCTTTGTGCGTAATTAAAATCTGGACAGAATGTTTAGGTGAACTTGTAGGGTCTGT
This sequence comes from Ambrosia trifida, assembly GCA_028751855.1. Classification (NCBI taxonomy): domain Eukaryota; kingdom Viridiplantae; phylum Streptophyta; class Magnoliopsida; order Asterales; family Asteraceae; genus Ambrosia; species Ambrosia trifida. The sequence goes on from CM054123.1 coordinate 48,462,387, forward strand.
AACGTGACTTTAACATGATGATTTTGATGTTTTCTTTGCATGGTTAAATCACACCTGGTCTTAGCTTTTCATAATGGGTAAAATCGAGTGATTTGGACGTCGTTTGAGTCGTTTTTGAAATGTTCTTTGAAAATAGGTCATATCAGAATTTCGGGTAACAAACTGAGTCGACTTTGAGTCATCATAACTCGAGTTTTATATAGAGTTGGGTTATGAAATATTTACAGAAGGTTAACATAGGAGTAATTTGAGTTTTCCAGGTGGATTCATCCCGTTTGGATGAATACACAATTTTTGGCAATTTATCTACCAAACTGACCTGTTATGAAAGTTTTCTGAACATAGCTATGTTGAACGAATTTTAATTATTTTTGTGTTTGGATTTAAGACAAAGAAAAAATAGGAGTTATTAAGTGAATCCCAAAGAATATTTAGTAAAAATTTGGGAGGTTAACTCACTGATTTACTATTTTAAATAAATTCATTTTGATGACGCACAATCTGTCCTAAAAACACAGATTGTGTATTATGTGCTTATGTGGTTAATTGAAGTCATAGGTGTTATGTAATTGATGTGTAACCGAATGGGCACTTGTATGAGACGCATATGGAATGTGAAAACTAATTATAACCAACATATTCACCAACGAGTTCGTAGGGTTTACTATTGCATGTAGAGTCACTAGGTGTCACCTACACACTTTTGAACGTTTAAACGCCTTGGACAAACGAGTTATATGGTGTAATGATATTACGCCTATACTTACTTAGTGACACTTATATTAGGGTGTCGGTAGCATACTTTACTTGCGATTTGGATTTCTTTTGCTTACACACTAAGGTGAGTTTCACTACTCTTTTTCTCAAAAGCATGCGTCTCAGGTATGAGACAACTTACTTAACATTTTTCTAGTCCGGTTTGGGACTACTTACATATCCCTGGTTGGGATGTTATGGATCCTTGTGTGGGTCGTTTACTTTGATGGATCCTTGTGTGGATCGTTTACTTTGCTAGTTCGCAAACTGTGTCCTTGATGAACTAAACCAACTCTATCATCTGTAAGTCCTCACGTACCGAATGAGTTGCCGGGATTGGCAAACGGGTTATTAGTTGATAGCGCTATTAGGTCTTACAAACCTCACACCGGCTCGGGGAGCGCGGGCGTGAACTATAACTTAACGAATTTTATCATTGTGGATAGACAATGATGTCAGGCATGCGGCTCACTTTTGTGGCTACACGTACATAGCAGTTCGGTATATTCGGTGTTAGTTATCATGAATGGGCTAGCTACCCTTGACATGCGACGAACTAGTGTTTACACGGTTCTTGGAACCAACTCAATTACTTGTTTACGTGGTTTTGGAAACCAGCGCAGTTACCTACTCATTTGCTTTACTTAGTGAACTCACTAACATTGTTTGTTGACCCACGATTTACATGCTTTTGCAGGTAGTTAGCTTCCGGTGCCAGGATTAGAAAGCACTGCACACTTCATTGCATTCGGGGTCTTGGGCATACACCTAAATTACATATTATGTTTTTACATTTTCTTTCATATGGTTTTAATTTGGGCGCGTTGTTTTGCGCATGGTTTTTAAAAGGTTTAAATTTGGTTTACGCTTCCGCAGCTTAACTAAACTTGGTTTTTGAAAACGAACTAAATGGTTTGGGCATTTAGAGTTCGTTCGTATGACTTATGGCTACGGGATCCTGGTATGTCATACGCCTCGCGGTATAAACCCCGCAGTGGAAATTTGAGGGTGTGACAGAAACATTGTTGGTATTTATGTTGAAGTATTCTTTTCAACATCATGAGTTAAAGTATTCTTTTTAACTCGGAACATTGTTGGTATTTATGTTGAAGTATTCTTTTCAACATCTTGAGTTAAAGTATTCTTTTTAACTCGAAACATTGTTGGTTTTATGTTGAAGTATTCTTTTCAACATCATGAGTTAAAGTATTTTTTTTTAACTCGAAACATTGTTGGTACTTATGTTGAAGTATTCTTTTCAACATCTTGAGTTAAAGTATTCTTTTTAACTCGAAACATTGTTGACTTTATGTTGAAGTATTCTTTTCAACATCTTGAGTTAAAGTATTCTTTTTAACTCGAAACATTGTTAGTTTTATGTTGAAGTATTCTTTTCAACATCTTGAGTTAAAGTATTCTTTTTAACTCGAAACATTTTTGGTACTTATGTTGAAGTATTCTATTCCACATCTCGGGTTGAAGCATTCTTTAAAACTCGAGAGAGCTATGAAATTCTTTCGATTAGTGTATCTTTTGTCATGTGATCCCAATAGTACTTAGTGTGTTAACATAAAGGCGAACACAAAAGGGGAAGGGCCTAACCAAACCATGTACTTACAACCTTGTCATAACACATACCCCCTTATTTCTTAAATATTCCGAGTTAGTGTTATTGAAGGACATAACACCCTAACGTAAGGTTAATTGGTGATTGCGGCCTGGAATGTAATCATGAATTTACAGGTACATTAAGGTGGTATGAAAATCTATTTAGGATAACCGGTTAGATGTTCAGTACACTTTTGAAATACCAAAGGTGTGGTGGGTTAGCTGCGGTACACCCTATATATAAACACTGATGGTGAGTCGAAAGTGAGACTGGGGATTGAACCAAGCGCTCGGTTAGATGATCAGTGCGTTTTCGGAAAACTCAAGGTGTGGTTGGTTAGCTACGGTACACCCTATATATAAACACTGAAGGTGCGACTGGGAATCGAACCAAGCGTTATTCCTAGTCAGTGTAGTAGTAGTTTCAACAAGTCCTTTCATAGTCTACAACATAATCGCCCCAAAAGTATTCCGAACATCGTCATTATAAACTTAGTGGTTGTGTTACTATGAACGTTGATCACTCCTGATAATCCTGAACAACATTCTACCTTCAACCTCATCTTAAAGCTCATATATAACATTTCTTTTGGAAAACAGTTTGTTCCGTTACCTTAAGCTCTTTTCATCCTATAAACTTAACCACACCCACCGAAAACTCAAATTTTGTATACACTTACACTCTCTGTTACTTGGAATCTTGTTGCATGTCCTTAGCAAAGTTCGGTCAGAAACTTTTCTAAAGTAGGGGAGACTGCTATATAAGCGCTCTGTCCTCGCCAGTTACATACTTTCCCAAACCTTGTAAACTCTCAACTTCCTAGTCTCGGGTCAAATGTCAAAGATTTTAAACCTTTCGCTTTGAATAACTACTTTAAACTTTGTCAAATTTATGACTGATGTATTCCTTAAAACTTACTTACCTTTTTTTAAACTCTATTGTTTCATGGAAACTTTCACTTGAAAGTAATTTCGGGACGAAATTTTCTAAAGTAGGGGAGACTGTGACAACCTGCACCCGTCACTTTTCATAAATGTGCATAATTGGTCCCTCAACTATTTCAAAATTTTCATTTTTAACCCTCCTATTTTAGTAGGACCAAAAGTCACAATTTAATAAAACTTATAATTTTTATAAGTAAAAGTATTGCACGTTTTATACCCACATCTACACCCGAGCACGTATGTTTCAGACCTTGATACTCAAAACCCTTAATTTTCGGTCCTAAAACAACTTAGAAACCGAAGGAAACAAGTCCGGAACTTAAAATTGATTAAATTAGAAAATTTGATTTTTTTTATTTCTCGCGGTCCGGGAAGACAGTCAAACAGTCAAAGTACCAATCAAAGTCCTAGTCAAAGTCCTAGTCAAAGTCCTAGTCAAAGTCCCGGTCAAAGTCCTAGTCAAAGTCTTAGTCAAAACAGTCAAAGTCCTAGTCAAATAGTCAATTCATCATAAAACCTTACTTTATGGTGTTGACCAATTTTAATGGCTAATTGAATCCAAAACTAGTATAAAAACCCACCTATGACCCATTACACTGGGCACCTCTAAATCGATTGTTTCAATCCGATTAAACTTTCCCTCATACCTTTCTTCTATAGTCTATTACTTCTATAATTGAAGATTTGATTATAAGCTCTTGTAATTGACGAATTGGAAGCTTGATATTCTTTCTTTTTTGGTTTTTATTTCTTCAAATTGGACTAGCTACGTTGTTGAGTCTTTGGGATTCGCCTCACATACATTCACAACGCTTAGAGGATAATTCAGCTTAGCGAATGTGAGTATATCTTTCCCCTTTTTCATGTTTACACTTTTGGGGTGACTCATGTACGCTTATTACTTTACTCACTTAATCATGCTTTAGTCTATATATGTTAAAGAATTATTAAACAAATTTTCTTTACAAGACTGTAAATTATGTTCCACTCCCATGACACCAACCACACAAGTTGAACCAGATGATCAAGGAAAACAGTTTGATCAAACCATGTATAGATGTATGATAGGTTCCCTTCTGTATCTAACTGCTTCTAGACTAGATATTATGTTTTCACCATGTGTTTGTGCTAGATATTAATCAGCTCCTAGGGAATCACACCTCATTGCAGTCAAAAGAATTTTCAGATATCTGAAAGGAACTCCTACACTTGGAATTTGGTATCCTGCTTCAAGCAATACCAAGTTAACAGCTTTTTCAGATAGTGACTATGCAGGGTGCAAAATGTCAAGAAAATCAACATCTGGTGGTTGTCAATTCTTGGGAAACTTTCTGGTGTCCTGGTAATCAAAGAAGCAAACATCTGTGGCAACTTCAACTGCTGAAGCTGAATACATTGTAGCTGCAAGTTGTACATCACAGATACAATGACTCCAATATCAACTTCTTGATTATGGAATCAAAGCGACCAAGACCCCATTGCTTGTAGACAGTAAATCTGCCATTAGCATAATTCAAAATCCTGTTCAGTTCTCAAAACTAAACATATTGAAATCATGTATCATTTCATAAGGGATTGCTATGAAAAGGGCAAGATTGAAGTGAAGCATGTGACAACAACTAATCAAATAGCTGACATATTCACTAAACCCCTTGACACATCAACATTTCAGAAGTTAGTATCCATGCTTGGGATGCTAAATTTGTAAGTGGTTTTCATTTTCCTGCACATATTTTTACTTTCACTTACACTACCTGTCATAAAACTTCTGAAAAACAAAAAGAGAGAAACTACTGATGTACAAAAACATCAGTATGGGGATATTTTCTGAAAAATGATTAACTTCTGATAAAATAAACTTGAGAAGTTATGAATAAAGTGTTTATAAATGTTCTCATCAGTTGTTAACAAACTACTGAAGAGAAAATGGGAAGTACTGATGAATATTTTTCTTCATCGGCAGTTTTGTCAATAAGGGTAAATCAGACATTTCCTACTTCAAAAGTTTGACCTAGGGCGGTTATAAACTTCTGATAAACACCTTTTCCATCACTTATCCTTTCAAAAAGCAAAATTCCATCCTTCTCTCTCATAAACACTCTCAAACCCTCCCCTACAAACAAACAAAAACACTGTTCGATCCACACACACACAAACCACATGGCTCTCGTACTGAAACAGGGATACAATCAAAGAGGCTATTTTGAGAAAGATGAAGCCTGGTCCCAATACGACGAAATCATTGATTTAGTCATCCAATCTCAATACTTCACTGCTTTCACCATTGATCCTCCAATTCATACTGAAACTCTTAATGAGTTCTGGGCAAACGCTGAGACGGTGACAGTGAATAACCAGATCATTTCCCTAAAATCAACTATCCAAGGGAAAGTAATGGTAATCACACCGGCTACATTGGGAATAAGACTGGGTCTGGGTGATGCTGAAGCACTAGATCATTTTCCCAACTCTGCAATCCATTTAACCATGACAGAGTGTGGTTACCAAGGTACTCTCTCACATGCAACTGTTTTTGAGAAATTCTTTGAACCAAAATATAAACTTTTGTTTCACTACATAATCATGTGCTTGAGTCCAAAAACTGGATCTTATGATCAGATGCCCTCTACTTTTCAACCTATTTTTCATTTCATTGTGAATGAGACAAAATTCAGGGCATAAGCACTTTTCTCTAATGAGTTGGTGTTGCATCACCAAAATTCTAAAAAGAAGTTTTTGTTGTATCCAAGGTTCATAATGCAATGCATAATAAAAGAACTTGGAGATGAGGTGCTTGTGGGAAAAACAACTGTTTTAAAACCATTGACCTTACAAGCATACTCAAGGCATAACAAACCGGCAGCCTTGCCAGAAGATGACCAAGGGGAACAACAAACAGTCCCCATGGAACCACTATCTTCCAAACCCTCACCTAAAAAGGCCAAGAAAACCAAACAACAAAAATCCAAACCCACCAACCCTAAAAGAAAGGTAGTTTAGGAAATTGAGATGCCTGAAACTGCTAATGTGCAATATGCACTTGTCTAAGATGTGGCTGAAACATCCTCTCAGTCTCATCCATCTCAAACCCCCAAAAGAGCACCCATTACCATTATTTTTCAAAGGAAGAAATTTAAAAAGACCATAACTACTGATCCATCATTTGAAATTGCTGACCCTTTACCACAAACTACTGAACCAGAACCATCTCACACAACAATAGAAATTGCCAAACTTCTCTCTGGGCTAAAAGAAACAACCCCATCTGAACATGTCATTCCCCAACAACCACATGAAACAGGGGAAATACCATCAGAAATTGACATGGATGTGGATGTTATTAGCCCTATCCTAAGAGATGAGGATGAACCAAGGTTTCTAAGCCCAAACTTAGAGACTTTAGGTACATTTGAGGCTTCTACTACTCATTTACCATCCAGTGGTGGATCTGAGGACAGAAGTAACATTGCTAAGACCTCATTTGTGGCAACTACTGATGAAGGCTTTATGTCTGAGGTAGGAAATCCTCAGTACCAAGACAAAGAGGTTCATGAGACAACTGGGTTGGGCCCAGATCATGATACAACTGATGATGTCCTCATTGAGGATATCACCAGGGATTCAGATGATTCCATTGATTTGGATGATGATTCAAACTCCACAGAACATGAATTGACGACTACTAGTGAAGGTCCTGAATCTGATGTCTCTAAGCTCAAAGAGCTTGCACAACAGATCAGGTTAAAGACCACTTGAACCCTAATTCCCCTAAAGTGGCATCTTCAGTACACTCTGAAGATCACCCAAAAACACCCCCTACACTAAAAATGCCTATCCAATTCCCTTGGTCATCAAGCATAGACTTGAACCACCTATGCAGCCCAGATGGTCCCCTATACCAGATGATAAACACCCTCATATCTAATCACCTCAAATCCTTCACAACTACTTGGGAGTTGAAGACCAAAAATCAGTTTGAGGTGATCAACAACAAACTTAGTGAGCTGTCAAAGAAAATAGACAACAACACTAGACAGCTTGCCAAGTTATCTGGTAAAACTTCTCTACCTATTAGGCTTCCAGAAGTGGATGAAGCCAAAAAGTGGGAGAACACTAAGGAACCAAGAGAGTCACTGGAAGCCAGGATAAAGGCAAAAGTGGCTCAACAACAACAAGAGGAGGAGGAGGCCCAAAAACAATTAGAAGATCAAGATAGGCTCCTCAAAGAAACTGAAGTTGCAGCTAAAACATCCCAAGGCCTCAATGAAGAAACTTCCAAAGACTCTGAAAGTACTGAAGACAATCCTTCAGTAGTTGATACTTCTATCAACCCTTCAGTAGTTAACACTTCCAACATTCCATCTGAACAACCTTCTAAGACAACTGAAGACATTCCAACTCCCATTCCAAGGCCTGCAACCACTCAAATGCTTGTATTAAACCCTGCTCCCATCTCAATGTCAAAAGAATTACTGTAGAAAAGTTTACTTGCAGCACAGAAGAAAGCCAAGGAATATGAGATCTAGAACAGCCTAGAAGCAAGGGATGATTTGAGCTACAATGAAAAACTTGAAAAGTATGAAGAAGAGTTGAATAAGCAAGCTGCAATTGAAAGAGTTGCCGAGGAAGACAAAAGACAACAACTGATGTCTTGCATAATCAAGAACAGCAAAACTAAGGCATATTCACTCAAAGGGCTCTCTATAGATGAGCTTACAAGAAGAGCTCAGATTGTAGCTGACAAAATTGCAATTGAAAAAGACAGAAAGGCAAAGAGAGCTGAAGTTATAGATGAATTGGTAGCTAATGGATTTGGTTTAAAAGGCTCAGTGTCAAAATGGAGAGAAGACACATTATTTGACACCTACAAAAGATTCAAGGCTGATAAGGCTGCAAATCCAGAGAAGTACAAAACTTCTGAAGTGTCAACTTCAGTAGTTAGAACTTCTGGTGCTAAACAATCAACAACACAGCCTGCTACCAAGAAGAAGCAAGAGGAGATCACAAAGACTGATTTCAAGATGGTATTGCTTGAAGGCAATACAGTAGTACAAGGAGACTTTGTGATTGAAGAAAAGCCTCTGCTGACACAATTCAGGGATCCTTTAACATTTGCTTACCAAATACAAAAGACAATAACTGATAGACTGCACACTTAGGTAATCATTGAACATCATTTACTTACTTTTGATATACCTAATGTGGTGCAAACAGAAGAAGGAAGAGAATCCCACCTGAGGGTCACTGAAGTAGAAAACATCCCTCACTCAGGAACATCCCAGGGATCCAACATGGTCCCTTACACTTTAGACTTTGACCAATTTAAAGTAATGATAATGAAATGGTCATTTACTGATTCTAACTCAGTATTGGTCACAAGGAGAGATCGTTCAAGCAAGGCCTTCAAATCTATGGAAGAACTGAAAAATCTATCTACACAAGACTTGCTCACAATCCAACATCTTGAACCTGAACAAGGATCTCTCACCAATGAACAACTGAACCAACTCAAGACTTCTATGTTCAGAGAAATCTGGAAGATACTTGATGGCAGGAAAAGACAATAAAGGATTAGATAAGGTTTTGGCTTCATCAATCCAGGGGGAGATTGTAAGGACAAAAAGGATTGAAGAAACCTCTTTTGCTAACCTTAGTCTAATTCCTATTTCTGCCAAAATATGCGAAGTATGAAACTACTGAAGAAAGAAGAAGAAACTGCTGAAGAAGGATTCAACAAGTACTGAAGAGTAAAGATCAGAAGTTCTGAAGTCAAACCAGACAAGTCAACTGAAGAACTACTGAAGACACACTACTCATCAGTAGTTTGTTACTCATCAGCAGTTGTAACAGAATCTTTCCACCGCCCTTATGTTTTAGTAATTCAGACTCTTTGTTTCAACACAAAAAAAGGCTCTGAATGGAATGGTTAAAAGCTGAATCATTCAGACTTGGTGCATAACTAAATCATTCAGCACTTAATCATTCAGAGCCTCTTAACCATTCAGACCTCTTAATGATTCAGCACTTAATCAACCAAACAGCCCCTAAGTGCTAAGGAACTGCCATTTAACGGAAATTAAAGAATATGTGAGGAACCGTATAATTGAAATCATGAGATGAAACGTATAACTCAAATTAGGGCATTTAATGGTAGAATAGTTTGAAGTATTGTCATGATTATGAGAATAAGCGTAATTTTGATGAAGACAGTGTTTGAAGATGCGTATAAGAGCATTTGCAGTAGGTTCTCATCCCCAGTGTACTCGTAACCACTTACAACAACATATTATACTAAAAATCATTACAGTTTCTATCTCTTTCACTCATAACCACTTTCAACAAATATTAGTTGAAATATTAAAAAATGAATACTTAAAAACTGTTTCCCCCCAAAATATCTTCAAATATACAGATAAACAGTAGGTTTTTCGTTTTCTTCGTTCACAACCCCATAAAAAATATGGGGTTTTCTCTCACAAAATTACGAGGGACCAAATGTGAGTGCTCTAAGGGAACGAAGGGTATTGTGGGGAGAAATGACCCGTGAATTAGAGATTTGAAGTAAGACCTTTTGCTTCCTATCTTAAAAAAAAACTTTACTAATGATGTTATATAGATTAAAACATAAAATAAACTTCAATGGTTTAATTTAAACAAAGTTTTTTTTATGAGTGACTTGATTGAAACATTTCTAATTTCTAAAACTTGATTAGTGTTATGTGAAATATTACTAGAAGGCTAGAACCAAATGAAGCATATGGTACCTATTATTTCATTTGTGGCACTAGATTTCGCACCTAATGTAAAACTCAATGCAATTATATAACCTTGGTTTATGTAACATACATAAAGTCACACAGGATTTGAACAAAAAAGCACCGTTTGAATTTTGAGGCTACCACGACCTGTTAGGGTTTCAAAAAACGTCACTACAAGCGAATCATCACCCAATAGTAAGTTGCGTTAAACATAAGATTCCAATGACACGCATCCGCTTTCATGTAAAAACACAATTTCTAGGGATGAGCATATTACACCGAATACCGTACCGAACCGAGGGTATTCGGTATCGGTACTCATATTTAGAGATTTTCGGTATTTTTGGTATCTGTATGGTATCGGTATTTTAAGGTAAAATACCGATACCATACCGTCTGTCTATATAAGTCGTTCATAGCCGTGTACTACATGGGCACATTAGGTTCTTTCTCGAAATTTACATCCATCACACCAACGTAGGGACTAGGGAGTGAGTTCTTGGGACTTTTACTGTAACTTCGTAGAATGATTGATATGACCACAAACTAGGTCATATATCTCATTTTTCATATTTATTTATGTGGTACATGAAGCAAGTCAATACCCATTATATCAGTTTAAAAAGCTTACAATTGGTCAAATACTATATTGATGTAGGACTTGCACATTATCTATTGGCTATGTTCGATAATATAACATATATGAAACGAGGATGTTAATGATTATGTTATCTTCTATTACCGTTTATAATAGATTGTCTTGCTGAAATTTGGCATAAGTTTTTATTAAAATTTAATTTCACATTCCAATTGTGCTTGTCCCTAGTCATTGATGATGATTTTGTATACATTCTTCTTCAATCAAGTTTTTTTATGTGTAGACTTCTTCTTGCAATTCTGTATTGAAGACTCGGTGAGGTATTATTTTCATTAAGCTTCAGTAACGACACATGTTAATTATTAGTAGTTTTGTTTTCTTGCTAACATAAGCAAAAAGATCACAATGCTATGGATGTTGACTCAGTATTTAAAAAAGATATCCTTTTTGTAATTTTCCAACACAATTATTAAGTTTTCGTATATGTTAATTTTTATTTTTTTATTTTTTTGGAATCAATCCTTGCTTTTCATTCATAATTTTTAAATCACATCAAAATAGCAAGTAGACGGGCAAAGCTGCGCCATCATCCCTTCTGAAATGTGAACCTTAATCTACTAAATACAAACCCTTACCCTCCTGAATCTAAATATTGCTATGAATAACCCGTTGGACCATAGACAGAAAATAGATAGCTTCCAGTGTCAGGGAGCGAAATGTATCAAAAGCCAAGGAGATAAACAAATGTTACAGAAAATAGATACCTTCCAGTGTCAGAGAGCGAAAGGTATCAAAAGCCAAGGAGATAAACAAATGTTAATGTATTAGTTTTATTTGATCTATCATATAATAATACATATTTGGTTACACTCAGGTTAAGTTTATAGATGGCCAATCTTTTATCTCTTTAACATAGTATACCAATTTACGCTTGCTTTTTTTTACTTTATACAAGGCCATATGTGGCTTTATGACAAGAATAAATCTTCAACTGTTGTTGGGTGCATAATCTTTTGATACAATATGAAAGATTAATCTTGATACATGAAAAAGAATCAAAGGGGCTGAAACCGAATGTTGAAGTTTGATTATTTAGTATTTAACAAGTGATAGTTTTAGAAAATAGTCGTGTGAGGAGTTGCTACAAAATCATTGTCATAGTGTTTCTGCTCAAATTATCTTCTAGAAAATTCTAAGTAAACTAAGATCCTCCGTATATAGCTTGGAGTGATCTATGCTTAGTGTAATAGATCCGTTTTTCTACATGTTAATAAATAAACATCAGGGTATCTTATTGTTTAGATATCACATAAATGTGAATGTGAATTAGCTACATGTTGAATGTTGTTCTTGTTTGTTTTTCATTCATGTCGTTTAATGCTGAAGTTATTGTTGGAAACCATTGGTTAAAAAATCCAAAACATAACTCGATAGCTGCTTTTTTTGTTGATTCTTCAGCGCTGCAACCATATCTTATGCTTTTCCGTGTTTTATGTTTTTGGTAGATACATATTACCCAATTACCAATCATTGCCTTGTGCCCCAATTGGTTAGTTGTCTAAATGACAAATTTGATAGTTTTTACATGGTGATTCAATAGTCTGATCCCCTCCTATTAGCGTGTATATCAACATGGATCGTTAGCCAACCCTAGCCTAGTGAACTGCATATTTCCCCGTCCTAAGGTGGAATATGTAACTAATTTAGAGGTTGTATAAATATGTAATAAAGACGCTCGGTAAGAGGATATATGTATGTGACAGCCTACCCTTTCACTTTTCATAAATGTACACAATTAGTCCCTCAACTATTTCAAAAAAATTTCATTTTTAACCCTCCTCTTCTGAACGGATCAAAACTCGCAATTTTCCAATATTTTTAACACAACGTTTAAAGTAGAATTGTAGTACTAGAAAAAAATATTTAAAATGCTAAAACAATATGCAATCGAATCATTTTTTTTTTCTAAGATTGTTAACAAATTTAATGTGTACTAAGCATTTTGTCAAATTATTAATTTAGTAGTAAAAATAAAACTAATAAGACAAAACATAAAAAGGCAAAATGCAAACATAAAAAGACCATGAGTAGTGGTTCACGTCCCTTAAGGGCGTTTTTCGCCATGTGGCGTCCACATCATCAAATTCATTTTGAGCCAAAAAAGTGTGTAGTGGTTCATGCCTATTTCATGCCCCTTCAATCATTACACACTTATTAAATAGTTTTATATATTTTTATTCAACTATTTTTAGAATAAAAATTAATAAATGATTTTCTTATTTATACAATAGAATAGAAAGAGGAAAATTAAATTAAAGGGTAAATTAATAAACAGAAATTGAATTTTTTATGTTAATGGTAAGTTAAATAAATTAGTATAAAAATGAATTTTTAAAACTACTTTTGAAGTTTCATTATTAAATATTAAATTATGTTTTTTTCTTGTCGTATTAGAGCATTCTCATCCCAACCATCAAACCATCCCCCTATTTTTAAAATTTAAAAAAATACACTAAAAACTCATTTCATCCCATCCACCATTTTCTACCCCATCTCTATAATTTAAAAAATCCATCATCTAGCTTTTCATATATGAAAAGCTACTATTCACTCACATCAAATTATTGTGAGTGTATAAAAACGAGTAATATAATAAAATATGTGTTTGTGAGTAAGATGAAGATAAAAATGGTGGATGGGATGTGGAAGGTTTTTTAAAATGAGATATAAATTTTAAAAAAGTTGATTTTTAGTTAAATTATAGGGTAAAATATGGTAGATGGGATGTGAATGCTCTTACATTCTAACATTTTCTATTTTTATAATTGTTTTCTTACTTTGTGTTATGGTGGGCCATGGCTTATGGCTTAGTTCCCAATACACGTTATATTAATTAGTCATCTTCATCCTCTTTCCAAACAAGAGTATATTCAAAGAGAATCGACCACCGGAAGCCGTTCAAAAAAAAAAAAAAACCGACCACCGGAAAATTATGGGTATTTTAGTTTTACCATTCTTTCCATGTTTCATCTAGAATTCTCTTTGACTACCTCTGTGAATCTGCACCTGCATGGGTTTGTGTGTAAAAATAGGCGTTATGTAGAAAACGCCAAGCCCGTTTCACGCCCGGAAAAAGCCAAGGGGGACGGTGTACCTAGCGTGAAGTGGCGTTTTGGAGGGGGAAAACGCCCCATTACGTATGGTCCCGGTAACAACCAATTATGGTTAGAATTGAATTTCGTTTTGTAACTGTTAATATATTAAGAGTTCATAAACATGATGGTCATACTAGTTTCATGGGCACAACACTCATACGATTCGAATTGTAGCACAACACCGCCTCACTTCTCTCGTGGTAAAACCAACATCTTTGACAAGTCCGAGTTCTCGCTGACGGTTCAAACAAGCACAGAACAACCCCCCCGGTTACAACCTTCCACCGATCAACCATCCTCAACCTTAAACTACCCGCCAAGAACCACCCCCGTTATGTGCTATCTTTTTGCCAATTTTTGAACCCGACTCCGTGGACCGCCACCATGCTTGAGTTACTAAGACGCAATCGTCTAGTGATGTGCCAACATGAAGAAACCATTGCAACACCACATTTCGCCCGACGACTTACACTACCACCGCAGTTCAAATTTTGATTCACTTTTGTTAGGTTGTCGAGGTAACAATTTTTGTACCCGGTTATTTACATTTGTTATATGAATTTACGGCTTTCATAAATTTTCATAAATAAATTACTTATAAAAATCTTTGTTATTGAGTCATAGCACTTTTGGATAATAATGCAAATCTTTGAACTATGAAATTTCTGATGAGAAAACCAAGTTCTGCAGGAAAGAAGGTGATTTTTTTTTGTCATATATGGGATGACAAAGTAATATTATTTACCAAATTAATTTTACATTTTGTGTATTTAACACTGTTACGTGAAGACTACAACCGTTAAAAAAAAGGGTTTTGGATAGAAGTACCTATTTAAATTATAATCTTTATTTATAACATGGATTTAATGTATATAGAAATATTCAACTTTAATTCGGTTCTATAAGCATACCTATATATGGGTGTGTCTATGATAATAATACAATAGACAAATCAAAAGTGATCTGTTTTGCGCGAACACTATGACTATAAAATAACAATAGCATACACTAAATCATCATTCTTAATTTACATAGGTTCAAACATAATTCATTGAATCTCGTTGACCTCTTGCAAGTTTATCCTCGCAATTTAGGTGAGTATATCTTTCCCCTTTTTACTGTTTTACTACTTTGGGGTGACTCATGTACCTATTAATCAAGTTTCCATTTCTTATACTTAATGCAATTCTCATGTGTGTTTGCCTTATGTGAATTTGTGTGTATGCTTAGTCAAAATCATTAACCGCTGGGCGGCCTAGCATTTCAATAAATAGTACTATGGTATACCCCCTTGAGACTCTGTTGAGAGAATCTTGGTCATTGTCTTGTTAATTCATTATTCAAATTGTTAGTCATGTGTTAGTCATTATTCATAGGCCTGGTTTTGACTAATACTACTTATTACATAATTGCAAATGGTACCGCTCATGAATTGCTAAACACTTTTCTTAGTGTATATATTCAAATAGGGTATGCTCGCCAATACATTTTTGTATTGACAAATTATTTTCGTACATGTTTCAGGTTATTTGAGATGCATTCGTTAAGCTTTCGGATTCATATTTAGATTTTGATTCATTGTATTTTAGTTTAGGTGACATTTAGAATCGTTTTATTTCATTTCAATGTAATAAACTATTTAATCAATGTATCAATATTTACACTTTTAGTCCATGAGCTATTGAACAATCGTCACTACGTGACACCTCGATGTTTCTGCCATCGGTTGGGGTGTTACAATGTAAAAATCCCTTTACACATTTACATAAACACTATTTAGTTTTGAGTAGTGATACATACCATTAGTATGATCGGTCCCAATAACCTGAAAAAATATAGATTTATTAGTTATATAAGGTTATTTAGTAGTATTTTAGTATAGGTCATTTACGAATACTTTCTACAGCGGAAAATTAATAAAACTACCTCTTCTTTTTCTTCTTCATTAGTGTGTAGGGCATTTGTTCTTGGATGATTAGCTCGTTGACTTGGCCTTTCTAGAGTCTTCCATGGATGCTAAAAGTGGACATTTCTAAAGATTTCTAGCAACTCCAATGATCTTTGTACGTCTTTCTAGAGAGTTCCAAAGATGTTAGTTCGTACCAGTTTCTGCTAGTATTGTTTTGGGCACTACAATTAGCCCTGAATGGTCCGAACTGGTCTAAAATACATGATTTTTGACTTGCTCTTTTAGGCGAGACATCACATTTTCCCCATCTAAATCCACGGCGTACTAGTTGTGTTTGTACGACATTCCTTTACTCCATTTACGTCTTGTTATGATGGATGAACTCGCGCCTAGTCTTGTTTTGGAACCAAACTCGAATTGCATCGTTGCTATTGCAATATTTTGAAGTTTATTCTCTGACTCCAACTTGATTGTGTAAATCCGATCCTTTATGATGCTAAATTTGTTTGCAAATGGTATGGGTAAGGCTGACTCTTTTGATAAACAATAAACTTGATCCAGCACAAACTTGCGGTCTTCCATTGGTACTAAGAAAAGGTCTATCTTTTCTTTACATTCCCTAATCATGGCCTAACGTTGTATGCCATCCCATTTATTGGTTGGATGTGCCCATTTGTGGTGTTCATCGTAGCGTGCTGTTGTGTTATTCGAACACCGAGCCTTATGGCTTCATCTATTGAGATAAATTATGCTTAGCTCCAGTGTCGACCAATGCTTTTACCGGTCTCCATTTTACAACCAAGTTGATAAGTTGAAGTCAGGTCGTTGACTCCTTTTCTAGGTTTGTAGTTCCCATTTTTGTGGTTGTGGAACCTGACTTGCCCTTATTCATCGCCTTTTTCATGTTATGCTATCGAATTGGATTGGATGTTTTGTGTGTATTTAATGATTAAAGTGTCGTAGTTGCATGGACCCCAAACATGCTTTTGGTCCCGCCTTTGTGTGATCTTTATTCTAGGCCACTATGGTGTGTAAATGGTTTTTCCTCTGACAAACCTCGTTGACCTGGTTATGTAATGATTCAAGTGATATGTTGTGGAAGCGTAAGATTTATGATTAGACAACTCTTTATATCGATTAAGAGAATAAAAGTAGAAGAAGATTTTACAAGGCTACTAGTGTTGTGGGTTATGTGTGTAGATTTTGGGATGCTCGCAATTGAGTCCCTAATATCCTATTTATACAAGTTACGGGTTGATCTAGATCATTCTAAACCTAGATCTATCTATACATATATGTCAAACATTATCTAGACAATTCTAAGTCTAAACATTGTTATGCAATAGTCTATAACTTTTTAGGACCTGGTTACTTTTACCTAACATCGGACTTTCCCACCAACCTCTCGGTCTTCTAGAGTTTTCCATGGATGCTAAAATAGTATACATCTTGGTGGACGTTTTAGGATATTCCATGGATGCGTAATTTGGTCCCTGGGCTCAAACAACGACATTAATGTTCTACATCAATCATCGCTATTTGATACAGAGATACAAGGAACCGCCTCGATGTGTCTGTTTACGGTGAACGGACGACAATATAGACGTGGCTTCTATCTTGTTGATGGCATCTACCTTACTTGGTCAGTTTTTGTGAAAGCTTATTCGTTTCCGACAATCGGAAAAGAAACATTGTTTAAGAAGCTACAGGAATCTGCGAGAAAAAAACGTTGAACAGACATTTGGTGTATTGAAAAGTAAATGGCACATAATAGATCGCCCGGTGCGTTTGGTTGATCAAGCGAAAATAAGGAGTGTTGTGTACGCCTGTGTCATATTGCACGATATGATCATAAAGGAAGAGGGGCACTGTCACACCACGTCAACGGCGGAAACACGTGGCGCAATGCTCAAAAGCATATCAACGTCAAGATTAAGACAAACCATATTTAATTAGGGAAGATCATTTTATTAAGATGTCGAAAATGAGTACCTTGTTACAATATTTCACAAAACAACAAACAAGAAGTTCATAAATGGGGTTTTTCCATCCAATTCCCAACCCAATGGGAAATATTGATGAAACCTCGACATGTGTCCGACATCCCATATTCCACCGCACTAGCCTCATATCTAATCAGCACTTAGTTACCTCAAAGATATGTTTAAAAAGACGTCAATATATAAAATATTGGTGAGTTCACAGGTTTTAGTTCCATAACAACATTTTAACAACAATAACATGTGCGGAACAAACACAATTTGTGGCCTTTGTAAGGAGTAGCTAGCTCCTACAAAACTATGATGATGAGCAGTCCCTTGAGCCCATAACCAAACCAAGACTAATGATAATGCCCCGCAAGAAGAAGTTGTTTCTCGGAAATAACAACTTAGTTTAGAATACGTGCACCCCAGGCATACACAGTTGCATAATCGACACTATCGATTAGGAATGGGCATTGTCAGTCACCAATAGCGCTATCCAAATATTCCTTCGGTTCTTGATTTCAACACACACACAACACACGAGTAAATGGTTACAGTAGGGAGGACTCACCCCGAGTGGTGTATAAACAACAAAACTCAAGTACTCATCATGCCACTCATCACATTTTAACATTTGAAAACATTACAACATGTGACAACATTTGACAAACATATCTTTTCCCCAAACAAAACAGTAAAAAGGGGCCGTGATACTCACCTCAAACAAAGTATGCAAATCCCAACTCAGAGAATAGCTCGTCCAAGGTCAAACACCTACAAATGTCCTAGACGTATAAATCACTAAGTCTATGGTGCATGTGTTTCGGCAAGTTGTACGTCCAACTCCCAAACCACTATTTAATTCAATCCCCGTTTAGTTAAACGTGTATCCTGGGTCCGTTGGTGATGGATTTACCCTCGTTACAAGTTACACTTATATTTCCATGAATATTACTTAACTTGTATAATATCGTTCTCGATTCGACTCACTTGACGTATAATTATTTTTGCATTAAATAATATACTAGGATCTTGTCGATCGATAAAATATTTTCAACACTCGACTCGAATCACTTTACCGTATATTTACTTTCCCATTAAATAAATACACTAGAATCTTGTCGATTCGATATAACATTTTCAACACTCAATTCGACTCACTTTACCGTATATTTACTTTCCCATTAAGTAAATATACTAGGATTTTGTCGATTTGATAACATATTTTCATTGTCAAGCCCATATGTTTGTTTTAAACGCTTAAACGTTAGATTATTTACGTTATTTTCTCCCACGAATAAATTTCCAACACTTAGGAAAGTGTTATGTATTTTCACCCAAATTATATATTTTAAGTCCTTAAAATATATGTCTTAATTTGCACATTAGACGCAATAACACAAATACTTATTCGTCTGTTTCCACATTTTAGTCCGTTAACACGTCGTAACATGAACACATCCATATCCGATCATTTAAACTTATATATTTTAGTGTCCCAAATGGTATAAGTTGTATATATAATTTTATAGGGGTAAATACTTGTCGTCGTGATATTATTTTTCCTACATTCCAACTATATATTTTGTTAATTTTCCAAAGTTTCCAACAATATGCCTTCTTGAAATTAAATATTCCTTTAATTTCTTCATATTTTTGCTTGAAAATTTGTAAATTAACATTTGTATTTCATAACCAAGATTTGATTATTTGCATCATAAAAATGTTTCAACACTTTTATATTCCCATTTATATAAAAGTGTCCATTTTTATGCAAGTTCTCATCAAGTCTTTAAACTATCCATTTTTATTCTAAAAACCTTTGTTTTTATATTTTCCAACATGTTTGGAAATCTATATTTTTTTTATAAAACCTTATTTTATAAGAATACATTTTTATACAAAATATACATTTGTAAATTTACTAACTTTTTATCCAACAACCTTGGAAAGTTAACATCTTACATCTTTGACACCTTAACTTTCCAAAGTCACATTTTTAGATCCAAGTTTCTAAAATGACATTTTGTGTCCCTCAACTTTTAAAGTTACTAAATAATCCCTTTAACTTTCAAAAGTTACATTTCCTTCCTAATATTTCAAAAGTGACAATTTTCTACCAAACTAGTAAACTTTATTATGTCAACTTTGTCATGGTAGATTATTATTATGAGTTAACATTTTTAATAGTCTATATTAACCTGAAGGGATAGGGAGCCTAATCCAGGCGGACGCGGCCTCCCTATCTTCGCCTAACAGAAGATCCGCGGAAACGGGCGCACAGCCAAGTTTCGGTGGAAAGGACTTGGGTCGCAACACTATACATATGTGTTAAGCACGCGCGCGTCTACCAACGCGCGGGCTGCTTCGTACCACAGACATCCAGCTCACTGGAAACGACGGCACCCCAGCCACGGTCATAAAACAGTCCACCTCACGCATCCATAAACCTGTTCACGAGGTGCGTGATGAGGAAATAGACGAAAACAGTGGCGACGACTCAGAGGAAGATCCAGATCAGTGGCTCCTCCGCCAAAGTACCAAAAGCGCTGCTATCTACCAGCGGATGCTCATAAGACAAGCGAAGAAGAAAGGCGAAACCCTGACCTATGGCTCTTCACCAAAAAAGAGCCATAAGAGCAAAGAAACCCCTGGTCGTCGTAGTGGTCGTGGCGGGGAGCTCGGTGGAAACGCTAGAGCTCGGGGCTGCACCAGCACACACGACGAGTCGGATGGGTACGAGTCGTCAAGCACAGACTCTGACCGCAGAGGAAGGGACCACACCCGTCGCTCACATCGCAAGGATGTGGACGACGACTTGGTTAAACCCTTCCGCCCAAAATCTTTTGCGGAAAAATCAAAATTCGTCGCCCGTATAGCGACGGCAGCAATCCTCAGAACAGCCAAACTTCCCAGCAACATC